>OY728135.1:267025000-268352989 GCA_963277665.1 Viscum album
CATGAAACACATTCCCCTACAACATAACATTAAATTTCATTAACAACATCCTAGATGCATGATGTAAAAATACATGAAAACCTCATTATCACATGATGTTAAACTACATGGTATGGTCTTGTAATATGATCTTAAACTATGTCACTTGAAATATGTGGGATTTTATTACCATTTCAATAGTATATGTAGGATTCCTCCCTAAATTTCAAACCCAACATCACAAATATTTTATTTCTAACATTATTGATCAAAGTAGGAAAATTTTATTAAGTAGAGAAAAGGAAACATCAAAGTCATGGAGGCCTAAAATAGTGGAGTCCAAGGTAATCCACCTGAAAAATTATGTAAATTCAGGGGTTAGGGAACCCATATTGGAATAAATAATGAGATGGTCACTTTGGTTTCCCTTAGAGGCAGGACAATCTGCAACAAAATTCCCTTAGCGCCATGTATGATTGAGATTAGGTCAACCTATGTAGTTCTCTCATCTTCAAATGATATAAGAAATATAATAATGAGGGTCACTTATACCTTTAAGATAGTTATATATGATTGATAAATCAGTTTTGATTTCCATGGGGTAATATTAGAGGAACAAAAAATATCCATCTCATTAAGAAAATCCCTAGCCTATGCAGTGAGAGAATCACCTTGGCCATAGAACCCAATAAAATAAATAAGCATTGATCCTCTAGAGTCCTGAACAATTCCTCCACTTCTCATGATGCCAATATTGAAATATCCATTAGTATTGATCTTAAAAACTACTAGGGGGATTCCATTAGATCCATTTTCCTGATGGAGTCACTCTATGGATAAAAGTCACCAATCTCCTGCCATTCATAATCTTCCTCATCGAAAAACTGTTACAACTATTCAGAAGATAGACTAGATCAACCACACAACCCGAAGACTGAGTTTTCAAGCCCAAGAAAGAGTTTAGGGAGCCTTCCATCTGTTATTTATTTCTAGCATTTCGTATAGTCCAACAACTAGCTGCAATCAGAATGGCCCTCATCTTTCTCTCTGCACCATTAGTCTCCACCCCATGAAACCAAGAATTAGAAAACATGTCACCATTTCCAACCAAACTACTGATACCAATGAGATCTCTAAATCCATTACAAATGAACCTTACCCATTCAACATCAAAGAAAATGTGATAAATTGATTCCTTTTTAGTGTTATGACAACATGTAAACTTGGAAACCAAGTTAATACCTTTCCGCTTGATCCTGTCATCTATTAGAATAACACGATTCGAGATACACCACATGATGAAATTGAACTTTATCAGAAAATATTTTCACCGAAGAGGCTGGACCTCTTCCACTTTAGGACTTGTTTGAAGAGAAAATTGATAATATTTAGTAAATAATATCCTCGATAATGTTCAAGTAAACACGGGTTTATCAGGATCCAAAGAAAGATGAATACTATTGAAGATATCAAGCTGGTATGAGTTAAGAGTGGTATGGATGAACCTCAGAAAAGCACTGGCCTAGGTGAAATATATACCATGGGTTGGAAAACTTGGGAAACTGAGGGTTTCAATTGCCCAATTATGCTTCTAATAGTTAATATAACTATACCCAACTATCCACATGAACCGATTTTGAAGCTTCAATAAATTCTCATGCATCATTTTCCATAGATCGGAGACCTTCCCCTTGGGATTGCCTAATTCATCACCATATTTACGAATGATAAATCTTCCCCATATAGAATGAACTTCCATGAACTTCTACACCAGTTTTTCTTGAAGACTATACATAGTATCAAGCACACTCCTTAGAACAATACCTCCTGCCTCCACCGGCTTGACCATTCTATCCCAAGATACCTAGAAACCAAGACCATCCATGTGGGAATACCAAACAAAATAACCCATGATGTTATCTATTTTATTATCCACCACCTTCAAGACATTGAGAATAGAGAGAACATACCCCCACCTAGAGGACTATATTTCTTTCGGGTCGTATCCAATCATCCTCATCAGTCCATATTACCATTAGGGCCCATCCTCACTAAGCCACATTATTTATGAGGCCAACTTATCCTCATTGGAACATATTACCTTCAAGGTCAACCAGAAAGGGCCCCTAATGCATAAGTCCCACCCAAACTATTACCAAGATTATTTTTCCTAGATGTCCTTACTGTAAGATGTTAAATTTCATGGATCAATTCTGGTCACATGAACTTAGAAGGTATGACATGCCCCATTAAGTGGTACCAAACTACATGGGTTCAAATTCCTTTCAAAAGGATATATATAAATCCCTTTTCATGGTCCTGATTTGTAAATACCCAAGCTTTATGTACATGGAAATTAAATTAATTTTGCGGAATACGTAATACATGAAAAAAAATAGATGCCCAAAGACTATATTAGTTTAGTTCCTTTGGAAACTAAAAAACATGAACAACTAGTTCATAAAACATCTACATTGTATCCTTCTTTATACTTCATAACTAGAACCCCTTTTTGACACATCTTACTTAATACCATTCTTCAAATCCCGGGGGAAAAGAAACATGAAAAGGGGTGATCTCAAATGATCAGTAAAGGTAATCATGGAAAATATCTTACAAAAATTAAACATAAGAATGTAAAATTATAAAAATAATTTTTTTAAAAAAACATACCACATTTAACATATACCAAAATTTTGAGTCATGAAATAAATCTTGGTAGTTCATAAGGTATAAATCATAATAGAATCTTGAACCATGAGAAAATAGTATTAGAATAAAACATAGAATTTTGGAAAAAAATAAGCACATAATATGATTTCATAGCCAAGGAATTTATTCCAAGACCATCATAGTGGAAAAATTCCATTACTGAACCGGGTTTACTTTCCGTTCTAGCCATGTATTACGGAACCAGATTTACTTTCCATTCTAGCCCTGTATTACTGAACCATATTTAATTATCATTCTAGTCATGTCTATATCATGAGATATAAATCATTACCCAATGAATTAGAGGGAGATATAGGTCCCACCCATATCATTATGAAATCATTATTACATGTTCCACAAAAACATAAACCATTCATTATAGAATAACCCAAGAAATAAAATCACTTTATTAAACATCATTCTATCATAAAATAATTGATATAAAATATAATTCCATAATTAAAACAAAAAATCATAGTAATAATAGGGATATAAACATAACCATATTTAAAGATCATCATCTTATATGGAAAATAATTTTGATAAAACACTCGAACTTAATTATTGAGGAAAATATCCTTTCTTCTTCAAAAATGTTTTCTTTTCTCAAAATGTTGTGAAATTTCAAAAGAAAAGAATTTAGTTGAAAATAAACTTGAAATCATGTAAAAGAAGTTTCATAGAAATAAGGTGTTATGAATATGTAAAAATCCGTTCATACCGTGTAAGTTAAAACAACATTCTCCTCATACTTTTACCAAAAAAGTCATAAAGTACCACGTATCGAAAAACGCCAAAAGATTCATTTTCTACCGTTTAATAAAACTTACCAATGGGTAAAGTTTAATTTAAAAAATTTATAAGAATAAAAATGATATTACATATTTAGGAAATATGGATGTGTATGATGAATATACACCAATAAATACTTATGTATAAATAATCTCAAATAATAATGAGATTGTGAAATTATCCCTTACCTTAGTTTCGATATACTTCATATGTATCTAAACCTACTGTATAATTATTTAAATAATTTTATTGACTTATTCAAGTATCATATTCATTATTATGATATCATATATGATCATATTATCATCTGTTTTCTATTAACATTTCATTGTCACTCGTTATTTAGATATTAACTGCTTTATATTCTTATGCATGTTTTGTCTGATAAGTTCATGTTAAAATTATTTGGTTATATTTATATCATTTAAATAATGATATTAGTATAATATATATTATATTTATTCATTACATTCATGTATATAATTTTTTTTAATGAAGATCATGTAGAATAAACCGCATCACATTGTGGAGACGGTAGGCCGTACGTATGAATGATCGACAATATCATTCACTTAATGGTTAAACGATATAGAATTGGATGACATATTAATTATAAATAATAATTATCATGTTATATTTATTATTTATATCCATTATACTCATCATTATACCCATCCAACTTAAATATTTTTGAATAATATATTATACCATGACGTGGAGACGGTAAGCCGTACATACGCACGCATGGTGAAATTGTTATTCATAGGATGGATAAAATGGGGTATAAGGTTGCCAAATAATTATAATAAAATATCATAATGTAGAATATACTGGATTTATTACTTTAGTATGGAAACAACATAAGAATAGGAAGTAGAATAAGATTTTTTTTGAAAGAGGTGATAAAACAATTACCTCTTTTTCAGGCATCTCCTTTTGATTTGCACAAAAGGTATCTTTAGGATGGATTTATGACCAAAGTTTAGACTCTAGATGAAGTAAGGGAATTTGGGAGAAGAAATGGGTAGGTTTTGGCCAAAAAAATGGCTTTAGATGTGTGATTATAAGAGAAGAATTGGTCCCCTTTTATAAGAGAGAGGAGGGGAACCTTTGGAAAAACCAAAACTATTAAAATAATATAAATTAATTTTTAAATTAAAATGGCTCCAAAATGGTATATTTAAAATATAATATGAATATGGGTCAAAATCCTCTAAACAAATAAAATTTAGACATGTTTTTATTTTATTTTAAACCTTATCATTTTGATTTATCCTTATTTAATCTATTTAATTTTAATTATGGTAATAATATTCTAAATATTAAATGATTATAAATATTTACTTATGTATTTTAAATTGTTCATAATTAGATACTTTATGAAATTTTAAACCTTATAATTTTCACTTTGTAATTTTTAAATATTTTTGTGTTTTTTAAATAATTTAATGATATGTTATTTTTATAAAATATCAATAGTGTCAATTTTGAAACTATTCATTTATTTGAATTTAAATAAAATCCAAACAGAATATAAATTCTAACCAAAATATTTAGTACACTAATAACATGTCATATTAATCTAGAAAATTTGTGGAGAACATAAATTAGTTCATATTATATTTCTTTTAATATTTTTAAAACCATTTATTTGATATTGCTATTAATAAAATAATTTCTACATCACTATTGTGTCATCATTAATGGTTATTATTTAATCTATAAAAATTATAAATAAATTCAAATGATGTATATAATTTTATTACATTTATGGATACTATTTATTTTCTAAGTTTTATCAATTCTATCACTATATTAAAATTATTATACTTATAAGAGATAAGAGAGTGACATGTTGTCACTTTCTTTTGTTTTAATTATAATTACATCAATTTCATGAAAGGGTCCATTAAATGAATCAATTCTGAACCTTAGGTGATATTGGTTGACTTTAATTAATATAATAGGATTTTTAAGGTGTTAGGGTAATTTTATTATCTATATCATATTGTTTGTTACCCTAATTTACCTGATTTACCTTTAAATGTGGTAAATAAAAATTACCATAGTTATTATTCATAATATTCATAAAATAAAAGTAACCTATTAACATAATTTGGACCCAATTATTCCAAATATGGAATCCATTTTTCAAAATTCAAAACACATAAGTTTCATTAATTAATTTAAAATTAATTCTTGTTGTCAAAACCAAAAAGTGTGTTTTTAAGAAGTAAAAACTCTCAAAAAAATTAACACATGTTTATATCCAATTT
Organism: Viscum album; assembly: GCA_963277665.1. Classification (NCBI taxonomy): domain Eukaryota; kingdom Viridiplantae; phylum Streptophyta; class Magnoliopsida; order Santalales; family Viscaceae; genus Viscum; species Viscum album. Next base: position 267,030,760 of record OY728135.1, read on the forward strand.
AAATGTGAAATTAATTCCAATGAAAAATATTGGATTAAATGATAAAAACATAATAAAATTACACTTTAAAACCAATTAAAAATATAATCTAACTATATATATAAATTAGACGAAAAGGGAGTTTTGAATTAAAATGTAGTATTTTCACTATTCATTAAAATATGAATTTCATCAGAAAAATAAAAAAATTTAAACCTAGGTAAATTTTGATTTCCTGATTCCAAATAATAATTTTATTATGTCAAATATAACTTATAAATTTGTAAAAACTGGATTTAAAAATGTTCACCATCAAAAGGTGATAAAACTATATTTTTTTGAAAAACAATTCTTTTATCCAAAAAAATGAATTTGTTTTTATATCATATATAGAAAAAATATAATATAAATTTAAAACATTAAATTGAATATCTTACATATATATTTCACTAATAAAATCCATAAAGGGTGATTTTATTATTTTATAGACTCACTTATTTTCATTTAAATAGTTTTTTAGAATAAAGTTAATACTATTCATACCCATTAATATAATGACTAGTTTATAATATTTATTTATCACTTATAATCATTCTTGTGTGGAATTAATTATATCAAAAGAACTTGAAATTGTGTGTAACACAAGCCAAAAATAGTGTTGCATATAATTCAAGTTAATACGGTGTTGCATATAGCACAAGCTAATCTTGGTCTAGCGTGCAACATAAGATATAAAAGAAATTAAAATGAATATATCTCATAAAATCTTGGGGTGTTACATTCTACCCCTCTTAAAATGAATTTCTCCCTAAAAATTCTTCATGGTTATAAAAGGTTTACTACTTGAAAGTTTCTTTCATAGAAACCCACATCGTAAAAAGGAATACTTAAACTTCATTTTAATGAGAATAAAATTCTTCCAACGAGCCTGCACCCAAGTGGTACAGGATCCTTCTTGTCATCCAAAAGACCCAGGATCAAATCCGGTCAGGGAAACAATTCTGAGGTACTATATCAGTACTGCAGCAGGGCACTGTAGCTAAACTGTAGCAGCGGTGGCACTGTAGTAGTGACAACATTGTAGCAGCAGAGGCACTGTAGCATGTACTGTAGAGGTGGAAGTACTGTAGTAGGTACTATAACAGCATGAGTACTATAGCAGTACTATTCACCGATGGGTCATTTGGGATAAAAAATGGGCTTTCAAGCCTTGTATTCAGGCCACTTAGCCTTGGGCCTTTGGGTTATGTAATGGGTCTCCCTCTACCCACACTAAAGAGGACTTTGCTTTAAATATTAAATTGTGTCTTTAGCCCCAAATTTTAAAAAAACTAAAACTTCATTTTAAAAAGGAAAGTTAAAAACATAATGGTAACCCAAAGTAACTCATCACTGGGTATCCACATAGGATAACATAGGTGTGAAGTGAAAACATGGATATATAAAAAAATATAACCATCAATTTATTTTGGATAGTGATAGAGAATAAGGTTTGGGGAAAGTTATCAACCAAAAATCCATAAATCTATGATGATTTAAGGGACCATATGATTCATCAGATAAGAAGGTACTAAGATAACATTTTTGGTTTTCAAGATTCTTTCCCTAAAGTTGAAGAATTTTTCATGATAATAAATACTTACTTGATTTTGGTACAATCTCACCATTGTTTCTGCCTTAAAAAATTTCCAATTCATCTCTTATTTAAAGAAATAAAGTTGAATTTGTCATTCTTTAAGTGTTAACAGATCATACAATAGAATGATAGGTCATTCCATCTGTCTCAACAAAAAGGTTATCATGGGTAATCAAATATGCATAAGTACACCTATAGTGAGATAATAATTTAATCTAACAAACGTCAACCAAAATATAACTTATACTATCCATAAAGGGATAACATTAAAATATGTCCAAAAACTGAAAATATAAAACTTTAGAAAGAGGAGAGCTAAATCAAATTAACATTTATCTCTCATATCTTATAAGGTAGTTCTTTGTTATCACATTCCAAACATGTGAATACCATAATCATGTATTATCTTGAAACATGATAATAATATGAATTACCATATAACCTTAGTGAAAACATGCATTCTGTCAAAATTAACTCTTTCTACACACTGAAAATACCAACAATTCTATATACTCAAACCATGATATCACTTTTTCTTTATATCAGTCACGAGGTCATTAATACTATCAAACATCTCATTATCTCCTTATCCCTTCATTATGCACATAACATGTGCTTCCCAAAAATATTTCAATCACTTTTCATGGTTACTAGTACCATATAATTATGGAAAAACAAAATGGACCAATACACAGATATTCCAATATTTCATAATACTATTAAAGAGATTCTACAAAACTATTTTTGAATCCCATTACATAAACACTTAATCATTACACCACTTTATTGCTATACTCAACATAACCAATAGTTATCACATGTGATTTTCCTTTTTCTTTGGACTTAAGAGGTTTTTGATGTTGATAATCATCCATAAACCTTGGATTAGGGCATTGGTTATCATAATGCCCCATTTCCTTACACTTACAGTGTTAAAGTTTTGGTGGTGCGTTCTCTGTAGTATTTTCTCTATTCACATCAATAGAATCCTTTTTCCCATTACTTCAACACTCAAATACTTGATAAACTTATTTTCCACAATTAAAACATTTTATATTCCCTTTAATACAATCTCCACTATAGCATCCCACCTTTTTATTACATACCTTACATTACATTTTACATACAGAGGATCTTTAAAGTCTAGTGTCTTGGAAATCAAGAACAATAAAACATGAATAAAACATAAAATATTCTTAAAATCCACTTGTAAGGCTTCATTATAAGTTCTTCCAAAGTACAATTACTGCATCTCATATCTTGGAGACATACATCAAAGGAAAGGGTGAGCAAAAGGCTCAGTAAGGAAAACAAGTGAAACAGTTGACATGTGATCTTGAGCAATATTAATAAGAACATGATAAAAGTAATAAAGGCATGAGAAATGGAAGAATAGGTAATATCATAATAAAAAGAACTTGAATCATAACTTGAATATGTGGCTACAACATTTCACATAGACATTCATGAACATATCACCAAGGTCCATCCCCAAGGTGTCATAAAAATTACCAAGGTTATTCACCAAGGTATCATGAAACTTGTCATCTCTAGAGATTAATTCTTTACCCAATGCATTGGAGCGCTATCAGGTTTCACCCTTAATATGTATTTACTTTCATGTGATCCACATAGATCGTAATCAAACATTTAATAAATAACCCATAGAGAATAAAAGAAATGGGTTTCATTTCAAAATTGTAACGTTTTAAGAGTGCTTAAAAATAAGATCATTATATCATTTATAACCCCTGGAAAGGGAGTAAGGATTATATGTATGTAAATTACAGAATCAAATATATCATATTTATATATTTATGAACACCCATAGAAATTAAATAGTTCTGGATATTCACATAAATAAAATAAGAGAATTTCTTGAGAGAAAGAGATAGAAATTTTGAGACGAAATTTCTATAGCATAACAGCTATATAACATGGGTTTAGAAAACATTGAAAAGAGAAGGGACAAGGGTAAAACAATCATAAATAATTCATAATACAGTATGGTTACTGAATAAGATCATGTTATGGATATTTGAATGACATACCACATGAAAAGGAAACATGGAAAAAAATAAAAGATGTGATTTCTTTTACGAGAAATTCGGCAGCCTAACAGTGTCACTAAAAAATCTAGAAAACAAATTGATGAGAGCGGAAAGGGTATATAAAAAATTAGACATGAAATTTACAGTAATTAGAATATATAAGAACATACCCTCAACATAAATAGATGGAAATTAGAAGACACAACATAAAGGAAGTCATGACTTAAAAGAAGAGGGTGAAAGGATCCCTACCTTGAAGAGTAACTTCGAAAGCTTGACGGTCGGGACCTTGGGAGGCTTGAGGGAACCTTGTAAGGACTCATTGGGAGGTAATAAGACCAGATAATCATTTAGGATGATTTTGGAATGAAATTAATGAGGGAAATGTCTTGGTATTTATAGGAAAAGTGAGGGAATAAATTATTAATTTCCAAGGGACACCTCATCGATGGTATTTGCAAAACCATGGGATTTCCCATGGTATTTGCCCATGGTATTGGCCAATTGGGACACCTCATATCATATATCACTATTCATAAGTCTACCAGAAAGATTACATCATTATTACATCATTAATGATGTCATTAAACACCCGAAACTCAAAACTGTATTTTTACTATTCACCAAAAATTCAACAGTTTAGAAAAATCCAAAAAATTTATCTTAACCTAATATTGACGCTATGAATTAAAAAATGAACTTGATTTTATGAAAATAATTTTCTAAATATTTTTAATTTAATTTTTAAATAAAATCATGATTTATTCCAAAAAATACAACTTTAAAACTATAACTTATTTTGTAGCACCTTAAAAAAGTAATCAAGGTCCCATAAAATTATCATATAACTATAATACAATAAAGTAAAAATTTATGATTAAATTTTATGAAAATAAATTTCCATTTTAAATTATTAAATTAATTATAAAATTTTAAATAAAATATTTATGACATATAAAAATACCAAAACTAAAACTATGATCATTTTTTCACTTTTAAGATGTCTAACATGTATTTATACATTCATGGGTGAAGTTTCTATTTTTTGGTCAATTTACTATTCATTACTATTCATATGGGTATGTTACTACTCCTACTTTACTATTCACTAAAAACCAATTTAATCTTATTAGACTCTAAATTTCTTAATGAATATAACTGTAGAAGACCATTTCTTGAAAATAATTTCATATTATTAATTATTTAAATAATACAAAAATATTTTTAAATACCCTTTTTTCCTAAATTCATTAATAATACACATCCTATATTTATCTGGATCTTTGAGATTCACAAACTTGGCCATAATAAGAAATAAAAAATTTATTTATATAAAAGGATTACACAAAGAAACTAAGGTCTTATTACATATCCCCTTATAACACCAGCATAGGACTTATATTAATTAACCAAGATAACCGTATTTATAAAAACACAATGTTAAGATTATAGTTTCCAATGGTTATATTGACCAATGGTCATATTGACCAACGATCATATAATAATTGAAACCCAATGGTCTAGTTTTAATTATACCCACTTCATTAATTAAAGGATATAGTTTTTTTTGAGTATAAAATAAAATAACACACAAAATTAGGAAACAAATATAATTAAAAAGTTCGGGTCGTTACATTATTCCCCCCTTAAGAAATTTCATCCCTGAAATTTTATATCGTACCCTCTGATGGAAAAAGGTGTGGGTACTTATGTCTCATGGACTCCTTCGGTTCCCACGTGGCTTCTTCACATTTGTGGTTCCTCTACAACACCTTAACAAGGTGGGTAGTCTTATTGCGTAGAACCTTGTCTCTACGATCCAAGATCTCCATCAGTTGCTCCTCATAAGAGAGGTCATGTTCCAATTTTACCACCTCTAGATTTAGTACATGTGAAGGGTCAAGTATGTACTTCCTCAAGAGGGATACGTGGAATACATCACGAACATGTGCTAGATTTGGAGGAAGTGCAAGCTGATAGGCCACTGCTCTCACACGATCAAGGATTTCATAGGGGCTAATGTACATAGGGATGAGCTTCCCTTTCTTCCAAAACCTCATGACTCTTTCCCAAGGTGAAATCTATAGAAAGGCTTTTTCACCAACATCAAACTATAAGTCCATTCGATGGTTGTCAACATAGCTCTTTTTCCGAATCTGAGAAGCCTTAATGTGTTGCTGGATGGCATGGACCTTTTCTGTCATCTATTGCACAAGATCAGGCCCAAGAAGTTTTCTCTCACCAACTGCACCCTAAAAAGTAGGAGTTCTACATCGCTTCCCATATAGAGCTTCATAGAGTGCCATTTGAATTCTCAATTGGAAGCTGTTTTTGTAAGAGAACTCAACTAAAGAGAGATTTTGATCCCATACACCTTTAAATTCCATTGAGCAAGTTCTCAGCATGTCCTTGAGTGTTTGAATAGTCCTTTCATATTGGCCATAAATTTGGGGGTGATAGGCCGTACTGAAATTCAATTCAGTGCTCAGAGCTTGTTGAAGACTTTTCCAGAATTTTGATGTGAACCTTGGATCACAATCAGATACGATAGAAAGTGGAACTCCATGTAGCCTTACCACTTCCTTCACGTAAATCCTGGCAAGTTGATCAAGAGAGAAATATTCCCGAATAGAGATAAAATGGGTAGTCTTGGTGATATGGTCCACAATAACCCATATCTGATTATTTCCTTTGGAAGTTCTTAGGAGACCAGTGATGAAGTACATAGTGATATTTTCGCACTTCCATGCTAGCATGGGTAGTGGTTTCAATACCCCTTTAGGAATTTATTGCTCCGCCTTCACTTGCTGACATACCAGGCACCTTGACGTGTAGTCAGAAATCTCCCTTTTCATTTTATCCCACCAATAATGATCATGAAGGTCCCTATTCATTTTCATGCTACCAGGATGTTTAGAGAATATAGAGCTATGAGCTTCATCCATCAGCTTCTTCTTTATTTCTGGAATAGATGGAACACATAGTCTTGTACGAAATTTTATTACACCTTATTTGTCAGTATTGAACTCAGGAAACTTCCCATCCTTCACAACCTCAATATTCTTCTATAACAAAGGATCTTATTTCTAAGATTTCTTGATCTTCTTTAGTAATGACGGTTGAGAAATCATTTGGTTTAGGGTTGATTATTTCCCTTCCCTTATAATTCCCATGTACAACTTTACTAGGTCATTGATCAAAGGATCTATTTGAATCCTCATCATAGAAAGAACAACTGGGTCTTTCCTGCTTAATGCATCAACGACTTTGTTTGCTCTTCCGGGATGATAATGAATTGAACAATCATAGTCATTAAGGAATTACAACCATCTTCTTTGTCTCATGTTTAATTCCTTTTGTGTGAAAATATACTTCAAACTTTGATGGTCTGTATATATATCACATTTCTCCCAATAAAGATAGTGCCTCTATATCTTCAGAGAAAAAACGACCACAACCAGCTCCAGATCATGCGTAGGATAGTTCTGCTCATGATTCTTCAACTGTCAAGATGCATAAGCAATGACCTTGTCATTTTTCATGAGGGCACACCCAAGCCCTTTTAGAGATGCATCGCTAAAAATAACAAATCCTTCTTCACTTGAGGGCAAAGTTAACACAGGTGCAGTAACCAATCTCTTCTTTAGCTCTTGGAAACTTTCCTCACACTCCTTTTTCCAGATGAACTTGACCCCTTTTCAAGTTAACTTGGTTAATGGATTATAAATTCATGAATTTTTTTTCACAAACCTCTTATAATATCCTGCTAATCCAAGGAAACTACGAATCTCAATTATTGTTGTAGGCTGAGGCCACTCCTTTACAAATTTTGTCTTTTCAGGGTCAACTGTGATTCCTTCCTTAGTAACAATGTGTCCTAAGAAAGAAACTTTTTGTAACCAGATTTCACATTTACTGAACTTTCCAAAAATCCTCTCCTTCCGCAGAGTTTTCAAAATAATCCTTAGATGATCCTCATGCTCCTCACGAATTTTGGAATATATCAGAATATCATCAATAAAAACTACAATAAAGTTATAAAGGTAGTCCTTAAAAACTCTATTCATCAAATCCGTAAAAATAGAAGGTTCATTAGTCAGTCCAAAAGGCATAACAACAAACTCGTAATGCACATATCTTAATCAGAAGGCAATTTTTGGAATATCTTCTTTCTTCACCCTCAATTGATGATAACCAGATCGAAGATCAATCTTAGAGAAGAATTTAGCCCCAAGAAGTTGGTCAAATAAGTCATCAATTCTTGGAAGAGGTTATTTGTTCTTTACTATGATCCCATTCAGTTCTCTATAATCAATGCATAGCCACATCAATCCATCCTTCTTCTTCACGAAGAGAACATGTGCGCCCCAAGGAGGCACACTTGGTCGGATAAACTCCTTCTCCAGAAGATCTTGGATTTGTTTCTTTAATTCCTCCATCTCCACATTTTCCATCCTATACGGGTTCTTTGATATTGGATGATATCCGGGTACGAGTTCAATAGAGAACTCTACCTCTCTCTCTGGGGGAGGTCTAGGAAACTCCTCAGGAAATATGTCAACATATTCCTGGACGATGAGGACATTTTCTATCCTCAAACTCTCATTTACTTCTTCCTCTTCACCGATCAATTCCATAAATAAGGATATAGGAAGTTCTTCTAGACAAATATCATGTTGAGATATCTCTCCTTGGAAGATAACTGCAGGTTTTCCATTCAAGACTACTAAGATTTCCTTACTTCTACATTTGATCTTAGCATTATACTTTGAGATCCAGTCCATCCCTAGTATAATGTCGAATTATAGCATGGGAATAACTACTAGATTTGCGATAATATTGTGATCACCAAAGTAAATACCAGAGTTTCTAAACACTGATGATGCTTGGATAATCCCACCAAGAGTCTTGACTGATAACTCTACTTTTAGAAAGTCGGGGGTTGATTCTAAATTCTTTGCGAACTTAGAGGGAATAAAGGAATTCTTAGAACTAGAATCAATCAAATTACTTTCTATATTTGATAGAACAAAAAGAGTACCTTCTACCACATCATTTGGAGCTTCAAATTCAGCTATCATGATAGAAAAAGTAAGACCTTGCTCCCTTGGCCTTTGCTGAGGTTGATGGTGGTTCCCCTCCACTGCCCTCGGATTTGGACAATGATTGTAAAAGTTCTAAAGTTGTCCACACATAAAGCAATAGAAATCAGGTAGGGACTGAACCATCTTCCCCTTGTCATTAGTGTTTGGAAGTTGAGGTTTCACCTCACTATGGAAATTCCTCGCAATATGGTTATCTCTTCCACACTTGTAGCATCTCCCGCTCCCAAGAAGGCAGTTCCCCGAATGCTTCTTCCCAAATTTATTACACATGGGACATTGAACTTTATTGCCTCCTATTTATTGATCAAAGATCCTCCCTAATCTTGGATCCATTTATCTCTTTTTGTTGTTGGATTTATGAGACCTTTGTGTCTCACCAAACTCCAGTTATACTTTCATCGCACTTCGCACAATCTCCTAATAGCGGTCATAATCTCGGTTGGTTAGATTCTTCCGTAGATGAGGTCTCAGTATACCAAAGAATCTATCAAACTTAACATTTGGATCCATGACAAATCCAGAGGTATATCATGAAAGTAGGGTGAAGTTCATCTCATAGCTTCTGACATATTCGTTCTCCTTTTGCTTCATCTCGAGAAACCCCTTCTCCATTGTTGTTCTCATAGAACAAGGGAAATACTTACTGACGAAGATCCCTTTAAACTCTTCCCACTACATAGCCTCAACTTCCACTCTATTCCTTGTGTTTTTAATTAGTTCTCACCATTGATCAATTTCTCCTTCTAAGCGATAGATAGCCAGGGTGACCTTCTCTTGCTCTGAACAGCAGAGCACAGAAAAGATCTTCTCTATAGAGCTGATCCACTATTCAGCAATCAATGGGTCGGTCAATCCACTAAAGGTTGGTGGTCGTTGACACATAAAAGACTCAAAAAAATGTTGTTCCCTTCATGGTGATATTGGTCTCTCAGCTTGATTCAATTTATTTCCCACAACTTGAGTTAGTTGGTTTATCATTCGCATGAATGTTTCCATTCCGGCTTCCATCGGAGGGCCGTTGGCACATGGTCCATTGCGGTCACCATTTTCACAGTTCTTCCTATTTCCCACAATTTCTAAAAGAATAAAACCTTAGTGAGAAACTTATTTCAGTTATGAATCATTTAACTATAAAGGATTTATGTCTTAAAACTTCTTTAAACAATTATATTTCTCTACAAATCCTTCATAATGATTCATAAAAAGCTTATGATTAACCAGAAATATACCCCAAGAGTGTCGTAACCAAGAGTAAAACAAGGCCTATTGTCGTGTACCAGGATACCCCAGGTCAATCCCGAAACTCCTTGTCTGAGTTTTCACTCCTAGGTACCTCTGTGCCAGAGCCGCCTCTACCTGCTCGTATCCAGACAGGGATGTATTTGCTTGATAAACCACTTAATTAATATTCACCAAAATACCAAGAAGTTTTCCTATATTTAAGATTTTATATAGGATTCTTCCTAAATATTTCATAGCCTAATTTCCATAAATAACTAAACTATCCTTTGATACCAACTACAGCATCCCGCCTTTTTATTATATAACTTACATTACATTTTACATACAGAGGATCTTTAAAGTCTAGTGTCTTGGAAATCAGGAATAATAAAACTTGAATACAACATAAAATATTATTCTAATCCACTTTTAAGGCTTCATCATAAGTTCTTCCTAAGTACAATTACTGCATCTCATATCTTAGAGACATACATCAAAGGAAAGGGTGAGCAAAAGGCTCAGTAAGGAAAACAAGTGAAACAGTTGACATGTGATCTTGAGCAATATTAATAAATACATGATAAAAAGTCATAAAGGCATGAGAAATGGAAGAATAGGTAATATAATAATGAAAAGAAATTGAATAATAACTTTAATATGTGTCTATAACATTTCATTTAGACATTCATGAACATATCACCAAGGTCCATCCTCAAGGTTTCATAAAAATTACCAAGGTTATTCACCAAGGTATCATGAAACTTGTCATCTCTAGAGATTAATTATTTACCCAATGCATTGAAGTGCTATCAGGGTGAACCCTTAATATGTATTTACTTTCATGTGATCCACATAGATCATAATAAAAAATTTCATAAATAACCCATAGGGAATTAAAAAAATGCGTTTCATTTCAAAATTGTAACATTTTAAGAGTGCTTAAAAATAAGATCATTATATCATTTATAACTCATGGAAAGGGAGTGAGGGATATATGTATGTAAATTATAGAATAAAATATATCATATTTATATATTTATGAACACCCATAGAAATGAAATAGTTCTGGGTATTCACATAAATAAAACAAGAGAATTTCTTGAGAGAAAGAGAAATAAATTTTGAGACGAAATTTCTGCAGCATAACGACTATATAACATGGTTTCAGAAAACATTGAAAAGAGAGGGGAAAAAGGTCACCCACTGATAAATAATTCATAATATAGTATGGTTACTTAATAAGATCATGGTATGGATATTTTAATGACATACCACATGAAAATGAAACATGAAAGAAAAGAAAATATGTGATTTCTTTTACGAGAAATTCGGCAGCCTAACGACATCACTTAAAAATTCAGAAAACAAATTTATGAGTTCAGAAAGGGTATATCAACAATTAGAAATGAAATGGAAATTAATGAGAACATATAAGAACATACCCTCAACATAAATATATTTAAATTATAATACACAACATAAAGGAAGTCATGACTTAAAAGAGGAGGGTGAAAGGATCCCTTACCTTGAAGAGTAACTTTGAAAGATTAAAGGTCAGGACCTTGGGATGCTCGAGGGAACCTTGTTAGGACTCCTTGGGAGGTAAGAAGAACATAAATTCGTTGAGGTTGATTTTGGAATGAAATGAATTAGGTAAATGGATTGGTATTTATAGGAAAAGTGAGGGAATAAATTATTAATTTCCAAGGGACACCTCATCAGTGGTATTTGAAAAACCATGGGCTTGCCCATGGTATTTTCCCATGGCATTGTCCACTTGGGACACCTAATAGAATATATAACTATTAATAAGTCTACAAAAAAGATTACATCATTAATGATGTCATTAAACACCCGAAACTGAAAACTGCATTTTTAGTATTAAACGGAAATTCAACTATTTCAGAAAAATCCCAAAAATTCATATTAACCTAATATCATTGCTCTAAATTCAAAAATGAAATAAATTTTATGAAAATAATTTTCTAAATATTTTTAATTTAATTTTTAAATAAAATCATTATTTATTCCAAAAAATACAACTTTAAAACTATAACTTATTTTGTAACACCTTAAAAAAGTAATCAAGGTCCCATAAAATTATCGTATAACTATAAGACAATAAAGTAACAATTTATGATTAAATTTTATGAAAATAAATCTCCATTTTAAATTTATAAATTAATTATAAAATTTTAAATAAAGTATTTATGACATACAAAAATACCAAAACATAAACTGTGATCATTTTTTTCACTTTTAAGATGTCTAAAATGTATTTATACATTCATGGGTGAAGTTTCTATTTTTTTGGTCAATTTACTATTAATTACTATTCATATGGGTATGTTACTATTTCTACTTTAATCTTCACTAAAAACCAAGTTGATCTTATTAGACTCTAAATTTCTTACTGAACACAACTATAGAAGTCCATTTCTTGAAAATCATTTCACATTATTAATTATTTAAAGTATACAAAAATATTTTAAAATACCCTTTTTTCTTAAATTCATCAATAATACACATACTATATTTATCCGGATATTTGGAATTCATAAACTTAGCCATAATAATAAGTTAAAATTTTATTTATATAAAAGTATTACACAAATTAGCTATGGTCTTGTTACAACTCCCCTTATAACACCAACATAGGACCTAAGTGTAAGGTGTGCTATGGTGATAGAATCTTGGGGTGGATTAGAAAACATTGCCCAAGTGGTGATATCTATCAGCTTTAACTTCTCTCTTAGGCAATTCTGTTCAAGCTTCATACGTTGAAGTTTGGCTTGGGATTGGTCCCGAGCAAAGCCTAGTGATGCTACCTCCTTCCCAAGCTCCGACCGATTATCTTCATATGGCTCGAGTCTACTGGATGAGGCCATTCAATTTTCTTTCTGTATTAATTAACCAATATAACCATATTTATAAAAACACAATGTTAAGATTATAGTTTCCAATGGTTATATTGACCAATGGTTATATTGAATAGCGGTCATATTGACCAGCAGTCATATTGACTAGCGGTCATATTGACCAATGGTCATATTGACCAACAATCAGATAATAGTCGAAACCCAACGGTCTAATTTTAATTATACCCTCTCCATTAATCAAAGTATATAGTTTTGTTGAGTATAAAATAAAATAACACACAAAATTAGGAAACAAAAATAATTAAAAAGTTTGGGTCATTACATCCACCATGATTATTTCTACACTTTGAGCATAAGGAAACATTCATCTTCTTTTCACTATTGCTTTGAAATTTTCCCTTGAACCCCATCTTTCATTTATTGTCAAAACCCTGAGATTGATATGTGACACCAACTTCTATTTCTACCTTGATAGAACAACACACATTGTATTCATAACTACTAAATTATCTTATAGCTAATGCCCTTATAAGACTTGGTTTTAATCCATTAAATAATTGATCAACTTTACTTTCAGGTTGGATAATAATTCCAGAAGCATACCTTGCAAGTCTTGCAAAATTTTCTTCATAGGTACCAAAAGATTCATCATCATTTTGCTTAAGTTCAAGGATCTACTTCTCTATATTTTACTGAAGAATATTAGGAAATCACTTATTGAAAAATAAGTTCTTGACTCATCCCATTCCATAGATTTAATTCATCTTGTTGCCTTGTATTCTTGATTAGAGTCCACCACTGGTCTGTTTCACCTTCTAAACTAAAAACATTCAAAATGACTTTTTCATGTTCCAAAAAATGAAGGATATAAAATATCTTTTCAATGGTATTGATCCATTGTTTAGGAACAAGTGGATTAGAAGACCCACTGAAAGAATGTGGAAGTTACCTCATGATGGACTCAACAAAATGTTGTTCCCTTCTCTACTCATTTGAAAGTCCAGAATGATTCATAACTTGTGTAAGTATAAAAATTAGATTTTATATTCCATATCCCATAAAATTTGGTTTTTTAGGAGGAAAATCATTACATTTCCTAGTTAATTGATCATTAACACAGTTCATTTAGGTTTTATATATTGTCTAAAACCCAAAAATAATAGCGTGAGAGTAAAAATCATACTAGGAAAACAACTTAATCAAGGGGAGTACTTTCAATATCTAACATCTTAGGTTTAATCCTAGGTTATTCATGATTGTTACCATAATTCTAGGACTGTAACCTATAGTTAGACTTACCCTTAGGGACATCCCTAGACATACCTTTGAAATATCTCTAGGGATCTCACTAAAGTTTTTTCATCCTAGTTTCTAAAGGTTAACTAAAACTTCACTCTAATATAAACTATAAAGACCCAAGCTTAATGTAAATGAACATTACATTACTTTTTCAGAATACATAATACATTATACAAATATACTCCCAAATATTGTACTAGTTTAGTACCTTTGGGAACTAGAAAACATAAAAACTGGTTCTTAAAACATCTATATCATCTCCTTCTTTATCCTTCCTAACTAGAATCCCATTTTAACACATCTTATTTAATACCCTTTTTCAAATACTGGGGTAAAAGAAACAACAAAAGGGGTGAGCTAAAATTCTCAGTAAGGTTAATCATGGAAAATATATTACAAAATTTAAATATAATAATGTAAAAACATAAACATAACTTTTGAAAAAAAAACATACCACATTTAACATATACTAAAATCTTGAGTCATGAAATAAATATTTGTAGTTTATAAGGAATAAGTCATCATAGAATCATGAACCATGAAAAAATAGTATTGGAATAAAACATGGAATTGTGGGAAACAAATAATCACATAATATGATTTTCATAATAGCCAAGACATTACTTACAAGACCATCATAGTGGAAAAAGTCCATTATTGAACTGAGTTTACTTGTCATTCTAGCCATGTATTACTGAACTAGATTTACTTGCTATTCCAGCCCTGTATTACTTAACCAGATTTACTTGTAATTATAGTTATGTCTATCTCATGAGATATAAATATTTACCCAATGCATTAGAGGTATATATAGGTCCCACCCATCTCATTTTTGAAATCATTCTTACATGTGCCACAAAAATATAAATCATTGATCATAGCATGACCTAAGAAATAAAGTGGGTTTCTTAAACATCATTATATCATAACATAATTCATAAAAATATCATTCCATCATTAAAAAAATGAAATCATAGTAATAATAGGTATATAAACATAATCCTATTTAAAGAGAATCATCTTAGATGGAAAATAATTTTGATAAAACACTCGAACTTAATTCTTGAGGAAAATATAATTTCTTCTTCAAAAATGTTTTCTTTTCTCAAAATGACACAAAATTTTAAAAGAAAAGAATTTAGTTAAAAATAAACTTTAAATAATTTAAATTAAGCTTCATAAAAATAAGGTGTTATGAAGATGTAAAAATCCGTTCATGCCGTGTAAGTTAAAAAACATTCTCCTCAAACTTTTACCAAAAAAAAGTCAAAAAGTACCTCGTATCGAAAAACGCCAAAAGATTCCTTTCATAACATTTAATAAAAAATTACCAATGGGTAAAATTGAATTTAAAAAATTTAAGAAGAATAAAAATAATATTACATATTTAGGAAACATGGATGTGGATGATAAATATACCCTAGTAAATACTTATGTATAAATAATCTCAAATAATAATGAGATTGTAAAATTATCCTTTACCTTAGGTCTGATATCCTTCATATGTATCTGAACCTCCTATATAATGATTTAAATAATGTAATTGACTTATTACAGAATCAAAGTCATTTTTATGATATCATATATGATCATATTATCATCTGTTTGTTAGTAACATTTCATTGTCACTCGTTATTCGGATATTAACTACTTTATGTTCTCATGCATGTTTTGTCAGATAAGTTGATGTTACACTTATTTGGTTATGGTTATATCATTTAAGTATTTATATTAGTATAATATATATTATATTTATTCATTTCATTCATGTATATAGTCATAATTTAATGAAGATCATGTTGAATGAATCACATCGCATCGTGGAGATGGTAGGCCGTACGTACACACGAGTGATGATATCATTCACTTAATGGTTAAAAAATATAGAATTTGATGATATATTAATTATAAATAATAATTATCATGTTATATTCATTATTTAAATCCATTATACTCATCATTATACATATCCAAATTATGTATTTTTGAATAAAAAATTACACCACGGTGTGGAGACACTAAGCCATACTTGCACACGTATGGTGATATTGTTATTCATAGAATGGATAAAATGAGTTATAATGTTATCCCATAATTATAATAACATCTCATAATGTTGAAGATATTTTATTTATTACCTTTTTACAGAAACAACATAATAAGAGGAATTAGAAGAAGAAAATAATTTAGAAAGAGGTGATAAAACAATTACCTATTTTTTGAGTATTTCCTTTTGATTTGCATAAAATGCCTCCTTTGGATGGATTTATTCCCAAAGTGTAGCCTCTAGGATGAAGTGATAGAATTTTTGAGAGAAAATGGCCAGGGTTTGGATTTGAAAAATGGATTTAGAGGTGTGATTAAAAGAGAAGGAGAGGTTACCTTTTATAAGAGAGGGGAGGGGAATCTTTGGAAAAACCAAAAATATTACAATAATATAAATTAATTTTTAAATTAAAATGGCCCCAAATTGGATTATTTTGAATATAATATGATTATGGGTAGAAATAATCTCAACCAATAAAATTTAGACATGTTTTGATTTTATTTTAAAACTTATTATTTTTATTTATCCATATTTAATCTATTTAATTTTAATTGTGATAATAATATTATAAATATTAAATGGTTATAAATATTTACTAATGTGTTGTCAATTGTTCATAATTGGATACTTTATGAAATTATAGACCTTAAAATTTTCACTTTGTAATTTTTAATTTTTTTTATTTTTAAATAATTTAATAATATGTTATTTTTATAAAATATCAATAGTGTCAATTTTGGAACTATTCATTTATTTGAGTTTAAATAAAACACAAAAAGAAGATAAATTCAAACCAAAATATTTAATACACTCATAACATGTCATAGTCACCTATAAAATTCATTTAGCATATTAATTAGTTAACATTATATTTATTTTAATATTTTTAAAACCATTTATTTGATATTTCTATTAATAATCCATTTTCTACATCACTATTGTGTCATCATTAGTGGTAATTATTTAATCTCTAAAAAATTTAAATAAATTCAAATGATGTAGATAATTTCATTATATTTTTGGATAATATTTATGTTTGATGTTTTATTAAGTTTATCACTACATTAAAATTGTTATACTTATAAGAGATAAGAGAGTGATGTGTTGTCACTTTCTTTTATTTTAATTATAATTATATCACTTTCATGGACAAAAGTACATTAAATTAATCAATTACAACCCTTAGGTGATGTTGGTCAACTTTAATTCGTCTAATAGTATTTTTTAGGTGTTAGTGTTATTTTATTATCTTTATCATATTGTTTGTTACCCTAATTTACCTGATTTACCTTTAACGGTGGTAAATAAAAATTATCGTAGTTACTATTCATAATATAAAAAATAAAAGTAACCTATTTACATAATTTGGACCCACTGATTCCAAATATGCAATCCATTTCTCAAAAATCAAAACACATAAGTTTCATTAATTAATTTAAAAATAATTCTCATTGTCAAAACCAAAAAGCTGGTTTTCAAGAAGTAAAAACTATCAAAAAATTGACATGTGTTTATGTCTAATTTAATTGTGAAATTAATTACAATGAAAAAAATTGTATTAAATGATAAAAAAACAATCCAATAAAACTTTAAAATCAATTAAAAATATAATCTAACTATATATATAAATTAGACGAAAAGGTTGTTTTGAATTAAAATGTAGTATTTTTCACTATTCATTAAAATATGAATTTCATCAGAAAAATACCAAAATTTCCAAAAAGGTAAATTTTGATATCCTGATTCCAAATATAAAATTTATTATGTCAAATATAACTTATAAAATTATCAAAAACTATATTTAAAAAGGGTTCTCCATTAAAAGGTGGAAAAACTGTATTTTTTTGAAAAATACTTCTTTTATCCGAAAAATTGAATTTGTTCTTATATCATATATAGAAAAAGTATAATATGAATTTAAAACATTAAGTTAAATATGTTATATATATATTTCAATAATAAAATCCATAAAGGGTGATTTTATTATTTTATAGACTCACTTATTTTCATTTAAATAGTTTTTTTTGAAGGAAGTTAATACTATTCATACCCACCATTATAATGACTAGGTTATAATATTTAGTTATCACTTATAATCAGTCTTGCATGAAATTAATTATATAAAAAGAATTTTAAATTGTGTATAACAAAATATAAGAATAGTTTTTCATATACTACAAGTTAATATGGTTTTGCGTATAGTGCAAGCTAATATTGGTGTAGGGTACAACATAAGACATCAAAGAAATTAAAAAGAATCTATCTCATAAAATCTTTAGGTGTTACATGATCCCAAAACTACAAACATATACCAACATTCTGGATGGCGATAAACTCTAGAGATCCCAACTGTGTGGCTTTAAAACATAGTAGCCTATAGACAATAATAGTTAAGTAACAATAAGGTAACCATAGAGTACCTATGATACTTATAGATGACGTCATCGATGGAGAACCTATGATGCATACATTTTTTTACATCGATGTGATGCCACTAACACGTATATATTTTCACATTGATATATGTTAATGATTTACTACTAGAACATGGATAACCTATTCCGCATTGGGATATGGGAAGGATTTACAAAACAAATCTTAAATATATAAGATAGTCCAAGAGTAAGAAAGAATCCCCTAAAAAAGGTGTGATGTTCTTAGCCTCCCACCCGCTCAACAAAATTTCATTCCTAATCATAATTTGTAATAAACATCTACTAACCAACTACCTTTGGAAAGTATGTTCATGATAAAATCTCTTATCATGAATATGGGATTCGTTCGGTGTTTTTGATTCCAAGAATACACCCTATTGGAAACCGAACAAAAAAACCTCTAAATCCATTTAGATTTGAACCTCAGATGATGGTTAAAGTAGATGGATACTTTTTTTACCTATCATACACCTATATGAAATTTAAATAAAGTAGTAAATATAACATAAGTATTTTTATAAGGTTTGGTCTTAATGTGATCCTAATTTTTACTACATCCGATAATTATCTCAATAAATGGATTTTACACTATAAATATTTTTTATAAATACAAGTGAAAGTGGGATGTTATTATCCCAACCCACTCACTCACTATATTACACAGGTGAGATAGTTCATAATATTATACATGTAAAGAAACCCGTATCCTATAACTTTTCTTTAAGTTGGCATCACACCAACTCTTCTATTTTGCAATCCATCCTCTTGAAGTAGATCACCAAGTTATGTCTAGGGATAACTCTAAAGATAATAATATAGTCTCCTTCCTCAAACCATAGAGTCTTTGAATGCCAAAAAATATTTAAAATCACGTTTTTGAACTCTTTCTCTATACACAACATTTATTTGAGTTCTTATAGAATTTGTTCACATGGTAGAATCAAATAAAATATTATTCCTTCAGACTCAAAACTGTAATATCAAGAAAAAAGATATTTTTAGTTAACTTATACTTCATATGTAGGCACTATTTGACTATATAT
This sequence comes from Viscum album, assembly GCA_963277665.1. Lineage (NCBI taxonomy): Eukaryota > Viridiplantae > Streptophyta > Magnoliopsida > Santalales > Viscaceae > Viscum > Viscum album. The sequence goes on from OY728135.1 coordinate 267,050,455, forward strand.
CACCAACAGTCATGGTTGGAATTTTCTTCTTCTTCTTCCTCTTCCTCTTCTTCTTCTTATTCTTATTCAAAACCTAACTTATTTTCTAGATTACATAGGTTCGAGAACTCTTACTTTTTTATTTTTGGAGAGTCTAATTCTCTTAAATCCACCTTTTTCCTCTTCTTTCTTTGAGAGATTCACTATTTTCTTATCTAACTTATATTTTTATAAAACTACTAAAATAGTATTAGATCCTATCTCATTATTCTCTCTTTTCTTTATTTCTTGATTTTATTATTATCACATACGACTGCATTAACATCCACCTATCATTTTCAATATACATAAATTAAATACCAAGAACTATTTATTTTATATGAAAATAATGGTTATAAAATAACCATATTTGGGTTATTATGATTTTTTTCCAACTTAAAGGATATTCTAAAAATACCCTTATTTATTTCAAACCACATGTCAGAAAATATTTTTCTTTTATTCCTTTGATAGGATTGACTTCAACTTCCTCAAAATGAAATCCACAAAATCCAAAAAAAACTCCCTTTCACAAGGATGTATTAATATACAATAACAACAATTTCATGTGGGGTGTAGCATCTCACCTCATTTTGAGTGAATTCATAAGAAACCTATATAGATTCTGGTTGAATATGTACACATAAAAAATAAATAAAATTCATTATTCTTCTTTTCCTTATGATTGAATCACAAATAATTTGTGATATTTTATCCATAAATCAAAACTCTTTCATCATAAAATTTGATTTTTCATTTCTAGATTTAACCAAATATGGAAATCTCTCATTTCTGGATAAAAATAAATCTTTGAAATTCATCCCATATCAATATTATTCTCATCAACTCCATTTTAATAATATTCTTTTACATTTAAAACATTGAATTTCATCTTGAAAAACATCTCAAATAAATATACATTTTAATAAAAAAATAATGACTTTAAAATATTCTTATTTTAAAGTCACAAATAAATATAAAAATGATATTCTTAATTCAAATAATTAGAATTAGGAAAATATCATGATTATGAATAACATCATGATATTCCAAACTTTAATCTTAGTTTTAGCTTCATTAGATATCCATTTCATCAGAATTATAAATTATAGAACCCTAATATTTCAAACATTCAAAAGAATCTCAAATTATTCTTCTTGAATTGATTTTATTCTCCCATATTGAAGAAAATCTCCTATTTTATTATTTTCTTGTATTATAAACCATTTAAGATGTTTATGATATTTAATATCATGAAGAAAAGCTATGAAATTGTCACATTTGAACTACTTCTACTGATTATTAAATCTTAAAACTCAATATTTCAATCTCTACAATTTCAAATTTTCGCAAATAGATGATGATTATGCAGAAAAATATCATCCCTATGTAGATTTATATATACATAGATGATTCTTAAAAAGTTATAGAAATGATAGTTACGTAGGTAAGGTGTTTACGCAGGGTGGACTTCATGCATTCAAAACACTTGGAAGATGCTTACATATTAGAGATGATGGTTACATGGGCATGATTAATGTTTAAAAAAAGGGCCAAATAATATTTACACAACACATTCATCCATGCTTACAAAACCATTCCATTTCTATTTTTTCAATCCGTTTCACTATATGATGGTTACAAAATAAAGGGAGATGATTTTTACATAGCATATGGACTTATAAATTTCTCAAATTTCCTTAAAATGGGTCCAGGGCCTCCTCAAATCATATCCAACCTTCTCAAACCTTCATCCAAGAGGGTATAAACACTAAATATAGTAAAAAATCATATATAGAACACCTTGGATGATTTATATAATATTTCTCATAACATAAGCTATCTTTCCTTATAAATATTAGATTTAATATCTCATTACCATCTAGATTTATTCAAATCACTTATCAACTATTTTAAATAGATCACCAAAAACTTGGTACTTGTCTTTGACATAAATAAAAACTCTTTAATCATCACATGTGATATGGGTTTCTCACTAAATAACCAACTTCATTACCCAAATTACATATAAAACCTCTTCACTTACCTTTTACAATATAAGTATCTTTCTCTTTTACATGTTCAATGACAACTTCCAACATAAATTAAATATCACTAAATGAAAAAAATAAAACTTAAACTTCTCGAAATACAAGGGAAGTTCAATATCCCCCTTTGGATTTGTTGATATTTCCAAAATTTTCTTCTAAAGTCAATGTGTCATTTATGCCTTTAATTGAAAATAAATGAATGGAGGGGAGCATTTTATCCCCCTTATTGATACCCAAACTCCAAGGGGTTTAGGAAACTCATCTTCTCCCTATGTGTTCATCTAACGTACAATTTTTCAATTAATCCCATGAGATAAGGGTGATACCAAATTATTCTTAGCCAATTTCCATCAAATAACAACTCTATGTCTATGTGGGATAACCCTTTATAAAAAATGAGTGATTAGTTTAGAAAAAAATTTCTATTAACCAACCTAAATGTGATACCACTTATAAATTTCTTGTTGGATTGGTGTATCCCGATCTGTTTTGGATAATGATTGGGCCGAATGCTTCCAGACCATACTACGTGGATAACCCTATGGAGTCTTAGATTTTAGACTTAGGTGTGTCTTTCCATTCCAAAATTGTAGATTGAATTCCCAAACAATTTTCTTTTTAGAAATTTTGGAAAGGTACATCTGGCTGATGATGAAGCCTTACAGATTGTGGGGAAAGAAGATGCACAGATCAAGACCAACAGTGGTAGTTTGTTGGTTCTAGAAAATGTGAGGTATATCCCTAGTTTAAGAAGAATTATTATTTATGTTGGGAAGCATGATGATGTAGGCTTTAGCATCGTGTTTACTGGTGGTGCCTGGAAGATTACCAAGGGAGCTATGGTCATATCTTAGGGAGTAAAGGCCGGTACCTTATACAATATGACAAATACTTGAATGGATATGGCCGCATTAGTAAATGTGGTCGGGGATTCACAAATATGGAACTAAAGGCTAGGGAACATGTGCAAAAATGGGATGAAGGTGTTGGAAACAAAAGGGATGCTACCAAAGCTAATTTCAGTGTATGTTTTCCTATGTGAAGATTGTATCTTCAGAAAGAAGAAGAAGGTGTCTTTTTCAGAAGGAGGTAGAATGCCAAAGGATGGGAAGTTGTACCTGGTGAAAACTTATGTTTGGGGTTCTGGACTAATACATTCCCTTGGAGTATCACAATATTATGTAACATCTATTAACAAACTAATAAGAAAGGTATGGGTTTACTTACTAAAAAGAAAATCTGATGTGTTTAAAGTGTTTCAAAAATGGAAGTCAATGGTGGAGAATGAGTTGGGAACTAAGATGACATGTTTGAGGTCTGAAAATGGTAGAGAGTATAGTAGTCAAGAGTTCATATAGTTATATTACAATAATATAATTTTATGGGAGAAGACTATTATTGGTACACCACAACAAAACAATGTGGTTGATAGGATGAATAGGATGTTGAATGAGCATTCCAAGATCATGAGGCTACACTCGGGGTTAGCCAAGAATTTTTGGGATGATGCAGTGAACATGGAAGCATATCTCATTAACATGAGTCTATCTGTACCAATGGAATAATGAATAACCAATGATATCTAATCAATTAAGGAGGTAAGACTCTCATATTTATGAGTATTTGGAAGTTTTTCATACGTACATATTGATGCTAATGAAAGGTAAAATATTGATGCTAAGTCCAAACCATGCTTCTTTAATGGATATGAGGATGAGGTGTTCAGTTACCTCTTTTATAATGATCTCAACAAGGCTTTCGGGCCACTTGATTTCATATATACTTGTTTGACTACAAGGAACAAGGATTCAGATGAGGATTTAGGGCAGATGTATCCACTAGAGCAGAGCTAACCATATTTGGAAGAATGAGAGGGTATGGCTTTGCCATCAGTACCAGGCTTGTGCAGCTTTGCATAGGACAGCTAGCCGACCAACCCTACGAAGGTGGAGTGCTGATATCATGACATATGCTGGGGAGGAGGAGTTCCAAGTTGTCTTATCTGGGTGATTACCTCTAATACCTATGGGTCATGTAATTGTCTTTAAGCCTTCAGTCCTTGTAAGGGTTCCACCTCACCCCTTAAAAGGTGGATTATCAAAAATAATAAAAAATGATAACCTTCGGGCCATTTCGACCGATTTAAGGAGATAAAAAAGGTTAAGAAGGCCCATGAAGAGACATTCACCATTATTACACTATTTTTTATTAACTGATGGTGGGGAACCAAAATGTTTTGAGGAGGTAATGTAGTTGACAGAGTTGAGCAAGTGAGAGTTGTCCATAGAGGAGGAGATTTCTTCACTACATGACAACAATAATTGGGAGTTGACACATCTTCTATAAGGGAATAAATCATTTTAGACCAAATGGGTGTACTAGGTAAAGGAAGAACATAATGGAAATAGGAGTTTCAAGGAAAGGCTAGTGGTGAAAGACTTTCAATAGAAGGAGGGAGTGGATTTTACTAAAATTTTCTCACCTGTAGTGAATCTTACCGCCATTCGGATGGTTCTCATCATTGTGGGATCATAAGACTTGTATCTTGAGAAGACTAATTTGAAGATGTCCTTCCTTCATGGAGATCCGAAGGAGGAAATCTATATGCAGCATCCATAGGGATATGTTGACTCAAGGAAGGAAGACCTGGCGTGAAAACTCAAGAAGAGATTTTATGGGTTGAAGAAGACACCTAGGTACTGGAACATAATGTTTGATTCATTAATGACTAAAAATTAATAAAAATGATGTGATATGGATAAATTTTTCTACATAAAGTGTTTTGTTGATGAATATATTATACTGCTTCAATACGTGGATGATATGATTATTGTAGGATCATGTATATAGAGAATTGATGAGCTGAAAGGGCAGATGGATAAGGAGTTCAAAATGAAGGATCTTGGAAAATCTAAAAAGATTTTGGGGATTAAGATTAAGAGAGACCATGTAGTTTCAATCTTAATGTTATCACAAAATGAATACATTGGTAAGGTTCTAAGAAGATTTAGTATACGGGTAGAAAATCCAGTCTCTATTCCTCTAGTGGGCCATTTCAAACTATCAAAGGAGCAATCATCGAAGATGGAAGAAGATGCCGAGTACATGGAAAAGGTTCTATATGCATTAGATATTAGAAGAATAATGTATTCTATAGATAACTGAAGTGTAACCGATTGTCTCCTATTGACCGTTAAAAGGTCCAGTGCTCTGCTAATGTGTATAGAGGCACTCAGGTCGAATCTTCAGTGATGGTACAAATTTTAGAGTCGATTATTTTTGTGATTTATATTTTAAATGGGGGGGGGGTTGTAGTGATAAAATAAAATGATTTATTGATTTAAAATTATTTAACAATTTTATAAATATTGGGGTGAGTTCATTATTGGGTATTTAATCTTATGATATCATTGAAATTTGCTTCATATTGCATTAAATTAACACCCACTTCACAAGATGAATTTGATCAGAATTCCCAAGTGTTAAAGATTTAATTGTGATTCCCCAAAACTATTTCATGTGAAATAATAATATTTTATGGTGTTACTTCGTTTAATTTTCGTGCTATCCAAACAATGATTTCAAACTAAAAACAAGAAATGTTTTATTTAATTAAATAATGAAACGATTACATTACAACAAAGCCAAAAGGAAACCTTACTACCCTAGGATACCTAATAAAAGACCTATTAGAGCCACCAAGTGTTAGAGCCCTGGGGAGGACACCTAACACAACAACTTGACCTAGTAAATAGTGAAGATCCTTCTAGTCGACCAGAATGAAAAACATTATGGCCAAAACAACGGTTATTGTGCTAAGAATCAAAAGGATGCAGAGAACCATATTTATAAGCCAAAGCAACTTAGTGGTATGGAATACCAAAAACATGAATTTATAAGAGTCTTCTTGATTGATAGAGATACTTGTGACTTTTATTATAGCCGTTGAAGTTTAGAATTAATATGACCATTCTTTAATTTTTTGTGACTGTTAGTATTTTATTGAACGGATATATTTAAAATTTAAAAATTTTTTAAGATAGTTTTCTTTAAAATAACAATTGAAAGTTAATATTGTTTTATTATAAATACAATCTTCAAAGTAAATATTATCTCACCTTGTTTATGGAATAATTTAAAATAATTATTTTTATCAAACAAAATGTATGATTATCAAATAATTATTTAATAGAATATTTTAAATAATAATTATACTAATATATGAATATAGCTATAATGTTGTTTTATTTCCCAAATATGATATATATATATATACACATATGTATACTATATTTGAATTATAATTATGATATAAAACTAATACTATAATTTTATATTGAAGTTATATATGACATTGAAAATTATTGTTTTAAAATATTTTAACGACATTATTTTGTAAAAGTGCACTATTTTAATTATGCGTACAATTATTTAATCTATTATATGAGTTTTATATATTTTAAAAAATATTATATATATACATATATATATATATATAATTATTAGATTATAATTTTTTATTGGATTAAAGTTTCATAACAATATTAACATTTTGAATATATAATAAAACTATTTTAATAGAATGATTAAAATTGTACATATATAAATGATATTTTGATAAATATTATTGTTATTTTGAATCATATATATATATATGTAATATTAACATTTTTTTTAAAGTTTCAAAATTTAAAAATATTTGTGTACAAATTATGATAATAATAATAATTATTTTTCAATATAATAAATTTTCAATTATTAATTTGATTTATAACATTATAAGTATATAATATTAAATATATATATATATGTTTTATAAAATAATTTAATAATAATAAATTTTACTTTTTAAAAGTAGTGATAAAATAATTTTAATGGATTATTATATAATTTTAGTAGATTATTAGTTTTATATATAACTTTTGACTTTTTAAAAGTTAAGATAATAACATTGATATAATAATAATAATAGAGTATTAAAATAGGAAACAAATAGAGGGAAAGTCATAATGGGATTTGGGGTGTTGCATTGCAAGTGGAGAGACCCATGAAGAGAGGGGGGGGGGGTATGCGCTTCGGGTGCAGGTCATGAGTCTGTGAAATGAGTGGGGTTTTGTTAGAGTCACACAGGCTATGGCCGGGGTGTTAGGGTGCGTCGTGCTTGGAGGTGGCGTCGCGACACTAGGAATCTCAAGCAGGTCGATCTAGGTTCATGTGGTGCTGTCATGGTCTGGTCGAGTTATTGCATAGATGTCGTGGAAGTTAGGGTTCGGTCGTAGTTATAGGTTCGTACGGAATGAAGACCGATAGAGAATGAGTTTGGTCAGAGTGGATCGAGTCTGACCGGGTTAGGGTTTTAGTTTTGGTGATGTTTCAGTCTTTCTAGATTTGGCATGAGGTAGGGTTTTGTTTTTTTCAGGATTAATTTGTTGTGTTCTTTTATTTTATTCTTTCAATCGTTGTTGCATTCTATTCATAGATGACTTGCTTTTTATCCTTGTCTGAATCTATTGTTACTTTTGGAATGTAAATAAAAACTCCTCTTAGTTTGGCCCGCTTGTGTGAATATAATCTTGTTAATCTTCATTTTAAATAATTTATGTCAAATTTTTGTGTTGTTTTGTTATCTGGATGATTTTATGTTGAAAATGTAAAATTTATTTTCTATCAGTGCTGTCTGCCTCATTATTCAGAGCTTGCTCAGCAAGCTCTACGAATTGTAAATTATGGAGTTATTTAAAGGGTATTCTCCTTCTGCTTCTCTACCACATACATATTTAAGTTCTTCCTTACCATCTACACACCTCTACACCCACGTTTTAGCACTGTGATAATTCTTATTTATTGTTCTTATGCTTTCAAGTTGAAGGTTGCGTTGTTGGTTCAATTTTGAGGTAAGGGAATTAATATTAATTTTCATGGTTGAATTTATTTAGTAAGAGATTATTTTATTCTTACTCATTTATGTTTAAGGTTATTGTCTTTTAATGGTGTACTTAATATATTTACATTTTATGGTAAAATTATGGATGGGATAAATTTATTTTCAAAGATGTATACATATATATATCCAATTATTTATACATGTGTAAGAATATTTCATTGTTTCAAACAATATTATGTCCTATTTCATTTTACTTTATTTTCAAAACTAACAATTTAAGGGTTGTGTTTTCATTTTTATCTTTAAACATATATTTTTTAAATTTTATTTATACTTATGTTTTGAAAATCTTCTTAAGGGTGTGTTTATATTCCTTGCATCTCATGTTTTCCTCAAAGAAACATGTAAGGGATTATATGTGTTGTGAAAAACCCATTCATTTATTTATATGTATATACGGTTTATATATATATGTATGTATATATATATATATATATAGATATAAATATCATTTCTAAAGTGAATCCAGGTTTCCAAATGTTAAAAGTTTGTGTTTATTAATATTTCTAAGTTCGATAATGATATAAGGGTTCAATTAACATGGTTTTGTATTATAAAAAAATCAAATATACACTTAGGGAATATTCAGACATATACATTTAATTCATTTCAAATCTATTTTATGTTATTAAAGATCATTTTTAATATTTAAATAAATACTTGGATGTAAATAAAGTTTTGGATTCAAATGGATTAGTATTCTTATGAAAAAAATTTGTTTTTATGTATGTATGTATATGAGTTCATGTACTTTAAACCTAACATAAGTTTTGGTTTTCAATCTGGTGACATTGGGGATTAAATAATGTTATGAAGTATTTATTAATTGTAAGGGTTTAAAATACCTTATCTTCCTTCTGCAAAACCTATTTATACACTTTTTATTTTTGGTTATATATATATATATAATTACATTATTTTAAATAAACATATATGATACCCATTTATCAGCGTATGTTTTAAATACAAATGACATCTACCTTAAATTCAAATTATGGATTTTGAAATATAAAATGTTTACTTTCATAATAAGGACTTAAGGATTTAAGGGTTATCATTTTATGTGCCAAAACCTATATTTTATGTTCATTAGATGTCATTACATGTGCTATAATATGTCTACCATACTTTTCATTTATTAAATTTCCATAACCATGTAGTTGTTAGTTTTGTTTTTGACACTTAATGCATGACTCACTATGTTTGTGTAAATGCTAAAGAATGTAATTAAAAATCTTATAACCTTTTATGGAGTTAAACTAAATTATTCAAAGTGGTATGAGACACTTTGAATAATATGAAATGAGAAATTAAATGTTCAAATTGGTATGGGACACTTTGAATATACGACCTTACTTAGCATATGAGGAATATCTTAGACTCAGTATATGACAGGTTGGGAACCGTTTAATGAAATCCCTATGGTTTAGGACTGGTTAATGAAATCCCTAAAATTCATTGGTAGTTCTCATGATACAATTATGTCATGGAAAGAGTCCTTGACACAGTCCGACATTATAATTTACCTCATTATGTTTGTGATATTTAATTAACCAAGTGAATATTTGAATAGTAGAATATACTTGGTTAAGAGCCTATACTTATGAGTATCATAAAAAGTAAATGCACATGGCATAATTTTTATTCAGCACTCAGAAATTTATCTTCTAATTTATGATTTATAGTTAGTAAGGAAGAAAGTAATGTTATTATTTTATGCACAACTCTGATTATGTATCACTTTCATTTGTAAATTCTGTACTTTCAATTTCGTATGTCGCACTTAGTATAGTTAGAATAACTCTTGATTTATATAATACACACCATATATTTTTTAAGCATTCTTATGATTGGAATATGTTTCATTGTAACACTGTTAATATTGTTTGAAATGTTCACTTGTAATCCTTTTACAAACTGTTATGTTATGCTTCATGTATTGTAGCTTCCTTTAAGAAAATGATTTATGAATATTTTTAAGGGAAGTTTTTAAAAGGTTTAAATTGAAATATTGTTTTATTTTCAATCCCCCTTACTGGGCATTCATATGCTCACCCAACATTTTAATTTAAATTTTACAGGTTTAGTAGATTTGAGTTACACTGATTGGTTGTAGCTTTGTTGAGTTCTTTTCTCTTTCAGTTTTGAAGGATTTTAATATTCGTATCTAATTTTCCAGAATCTAAACTGAAAGATCCTCTTTATTGGAACATGATTTGTAATTTATCAGCTTTTATTTTTATAAAAAAAATTACACACCATGTTTTATTGAAACCGCACTGGCTCCGGGGCAGTCTGGGGCTGGGGCGTGACAGTTGGTATCAGGGGATCAGTTTAGAAAACCATGGAAAATTATAACAACATTAAAAACTTGATTATTTTTTACTATGTATAATTTTTCTTAAAATTTTTAAATAGCAGACGAAACAAGTATTTTGTCTCTCCCCACAAAATTACTAGAATACATAATTATCGAGTCATGTTCAGAGACTTACCATCCATTTGTGAACCGGTGTCTAACCTGTAAATGTATTTATCAAGTGTCTAACAACCCAAATATCCTTTGACATTATCAAGGACCGAGTCCCATTTACTACCTCATGTCGCAAGCTCAACTTTCTTTCTATGTAAACAAAGTAAGGTACTATGAAGGCCTCTTCTTGTGTTTCACCCTATCTGAGGGTTATCTAGCCCTAGAGAAGTTCTGAGAAGTTGCAGAGGCGGGCGACCCCCGAACAACCAATATGTTCCAAGTATTGAGTTACAAAAGGTATGGTAGGCTTTATAACATTTGGTTTTTATAAAACCAAGTTATCCAATTGATCTATCAGAACCACGTTCATTTCGATATTTCTGAACTCTACACCTCTCATTCCACCCTCTCAAGAACCTACTGCTGCCCGCATGAGTTTGACTCGAGCTATTAGAGGTGTATCTGGGTAAATGAAATTGAGGAGTTTTAGAAAATTTTGGGGATAAATCTAATAGGAATAACCTACCAGGAGAGTCTTCGACGATGGTGGACCAGGTAAAGGGGGACCTCGGGGGTGATGACTTTCTAGTTTTGTTGGTAGAAGTGTGCAGAGTATGATAGAATTGCGAGGGAAAAATTCTTTGAAGGGGGGGGGGATAATGTGATGCCTCAAACCTATTTCATGTGAAATAATAACATTTTATGGTGTTACTTTGTTTAATTTTCCTGCTATCCAAACAATGATTTCAAAATAAAAACAAGACATGTTTTATTTAATTAAACACTGAAATGATTACATTAAAACAAAGTCAAAAGGAAACCTAACTACCCTAGGATACCTACTAAAAGACCTATCAAAGACACCAAGAGTTAGAGCCACTAGGAGGCCACCTAACACAATGAATTGACCTAGTAAATAGTGAAGATCCTTCGGGTCGATTAGAACGAAAAACATTATGGCCAAAACAACGGTAATCATGCTAAGAAGCAAAGGGATGTAGAGAACTATCTTTGTAATCCAAACCAACTTAGAGGTATGAAATACCATAAATAGGTATTTATAAGAGTCTTCTTGACCATTAGAAATACTTGTGACCATTATTATAGTCGTTGAAGCTTAGAATTAAGACGATCGTTGTTTTATTTTTTTTGTGAATGTTAGTGTTTTATTGAATGGATATATTTATAATTTGAACATTTTTTAAGGCAGTTTTCTTTAAAATAATAATTTAAATTTAATATTGTTTTATTATAAATAAATTCTTCAAATTAAATATTATTTCACCTTGTCTAAAGAATAATTTAAAATAACTATTTTTATCAAATGGAATTTATGCACATCAAATAATTATTTAATAGAATATTTTTAAATAATAATTTTACTAATATATGAATATAGCTAATTTGTTTTTTTATTTCCCAAATATGATATATATATACATATGTATACTAGATTTTAATTATAATTATGATATAAAACTAATACTATAATTTTATATTGAGGTTATATATGACATTGAAAATTATTGTTTTAAAATATTTTAATGACATTATTTTGTAAAAGTGAACTATTTTAATTATGTAGAAAATTATTTAATCTATTATATGAGTTTTATATATTTTCAAAAATATGATATATATATATATATAATTATTAGATTATAAATTTTTGATTGCATTAAAGTTTCATAACATTATTAACATTTTGAATATATAATAAAACTATTTTAATAGAATGATTAAAATTGTACATATATGAATGATATTTTGATAAAAATTATTGTTATTTTGAATCATATATATATATATGTGTAATATTAACATTTTTTTAAATTTTCAAAATTTATAAATATTTGGGTGCAAATTTTGATAATTGTTTTTCCAAGATAATACATTTTTAATTATTAATTTAATTTATAACATTATATGTATATAATATGAAATATATAAATATAAGTTTTATAAAATAATTTAATAATAATAACTTTTACTTTTTAAAAAGTAGCGATAAAATAATTTTAATAGATTATTAGATAATTTTAGTAGATTATTAGTTATATATATAACTTTTTAATTTTTAAAAGTTAAGATAATAATATTTATATAATAATAATAATAGAGTATTAAAATAAGAAAAAAATAGAGTGAATCCCATAATGGGATTTGAGGTGTCGCGTTGCAAGTGGGGAGACCCATAAAAAGAGGGGGGTATATGCTTCAGGTGCATGTCATGAGTCTATGACCTGGGTGGGGTTTCGTAGGAGTCGCGCAGGTCGTGGCCTGGGTGTTGGGGCCTGTCATGCTTGAAGGTGGCATCGAGTGGCATTGTGGCACCGAGGATCTAGAACACGTCAAGAGAGGTTTGTGTAGCACTGTCATGGTCCGGTCTTGTTGAGGCACAAGTGACATGGAGGTCAGGGTTCAATCGTGATTATATGTTCATCCAGAATGAAGACCAACAAACATCGAGGTTGGTCGGAGTGGATCGAGTCCGACTGGGTTAAGGTTTCGGTTTTGGTGATGTTTCTATCTTCCTTAATATTGCATGAGGTAGAGTTTTGTTTGTCCAGATTAATTTTTTGTGTTCTTTTATTATAATATTTCAATCATTGTGGCATTATATTCATAGATGACATGCTTTCTATCCTTGTCCAAAACTGTTGTTGGTTTTGGATTGTAAACAAAAACTCCTCTTACTTTGGCCTGTTGGTGTCAATATCATCCTGTTAATCTTCATTTTAAATAATTTATGTCAAATTGCTGTGTTATTTTGTTATCCAGATGATCCTATGTTGAAAATATAAAATATATTTTCTATGAGTGTTGTCCGCCTCATTATTCACAGCTTGATCATCAAGCTCTGAAAATTTTAAATTATGGAGTTATTTAAAGGGCAGTCTCCTTCTTCTTCTCTACCACATACATATTTGAGTTCTGCCTTGCCGTCTACACACCTTTGCACCCACGGTTTAGCGCTGCGATAACTCATGTTTGTTGTTCTTACGCTTTCAAGTTGAAGGTTGCATTGTTGGTTCGATTTTGAGGAAAGTTAATTAATATTTATTTTCATGGTTGAATTTATTTAGTAATATATTATTTTCTTCTTAATAATTTATGTTTAATGTTATTGTGTTTAAGGGTGTATTTAATATATTTACAATTTATGGTAAAATTATGAATGTGATAAATTTATTTTCAAGGATGTATATATATATATATATATCCAATGATTTATACATGTGTATGAATATCTCATTGTTTCAAACCATATTATGTCTTATTTTATTTTATTTTCTTTTCAAAACTAACAATTTAAGGGCTATATTTTCATTTTTATCTTTAAACATATATTTTTTAAATTTTATTTATACTTATGTTTTGTAAATCTACTTAAGGGTGTGTTTATATTACCTACAACTCATGTTTTCCTCAAAGAAACATGTAAGGGATTCTATTTTCTGTGGAAAAACCATTTATTTATTTATATGTATATACAATATATATATATATATGTATATATATATCATTTATAAGTTGGATCTAGGTTTTCAAAGGTTAAAAGTTTGCATGTATTAATATTTATAAGTTGATAATGATATAAGGGTTCAATTAACATGGTTTTTTAATATGAAAAACCAAATATACACATAGTTCATATTCAGACATACACATTTAATTCATTTCAGATCTCTTTTATGTTATTAAATATTATTTTCAATATTTAAATAAATACTTGGATGTGAGTAATGTTTTGGGTTCAAATGGATTTGTATTGTTACACAAAACATTAGTTTTTATGTACGTATGTCCATGTGTTTATGTATTTTAAACCTAACATAAATTTTGGTTTTCAATCTGGCGACATTGGGGTTTAAATAATGTTATGAAGTATTTATTAATTGTAAGGGTTTAAAATACCTTTTATTCCTTGAAAAAAACCTATTTATACACTTTGTATTTTTGGTTATATATATATATATATTCACACAGTTTTAAATAAACATCTATGATACACATTTATCAGCATATGTTTTAAATACAAATGGCATCTACCTTAAATTTAAATTATGAATTTTGGAATATAAAATATTTACTTTCATAATAAGGACTTTAGGATTTAAGGGTTTTCATTTTATGTGACAAAACCTGTATTTTATGTGCATTAGATATCATTACATGTGCTATAATCTAACTACCATACTTGTCATTTATTAAATTTCCATAACCATGCAGTTGTTAGTTTTGTTGTTGACACTTAATTCATGACTCAATATGTATATATAAATGTTAAAGAATGTAATTAAAACTCTTATGACCTTTTATGGAGTTAAGAACTAAATTATTCAAAGTGGTATGAGACACTTTGAATAATATGAAATGAGAAATTAAATGTTCAAAGTGGTTTGAGGCACTTGGAATATACAACCTTACTTGGCATATGAGGAATGTATTGGACTCAATATATGACAAGTTGGGGACCGGTTAATGAAATCCTTATGATGCATAAGTAGTTATCATGAGACAAATCTGGTCATGGTACACAGCCTTGACATAGTCTGTCATTATACTTTCCCTCATTATGTTTATGATATTTAATTAACCAAGTGAATATTCGACTAGTAGAATATACTTGGTTAATATCCTGTACTTATGAGTATAATAAGATGTAAATGAACATGTCATAATGTTTATTCAGCACTCAGAAATTTATCTTCCAATTTATGATTTACAGTTTTTAAGGAAGAATGTAATGTTATTATTTTATGCACAACTCTGATTATGTATCACTTTCATTTGTAAATTATATACTTGCACTTTCACATGCCACACTTAGTATAGTTATAATAACTCTTGATTTATATGTTGCACACCATATATTTTGTATAATAATGCTTATGATTGGAACATGTTTCATTGTAACCCTGTTAATATTCCTTGAAATGTTCACTTGTAATCCTTGGACAAACTATTATGTTATGCTTCATGTATTGCAGCTTCCTTTAAGAAAATTATTTATGAATATTTTTAAAGGGAATTTTTTAAAAGGTTTCAATTTAAATATTATTTTATTTTCAAATACCCTTACTAGGCACTCTTATGATAACCCTATGTTTTAATTTAAATTTTATAGGTTTAGTAGATTTGAGTTACACAGATTGGTGGTAGATTTGTGGAGTTCTTTTCTCTTTCAGTTTTGAAGGATTGTAATATTTGTATCTGGTTTTCTAGAATCTAAACCAAAAATATCCACTTTAGTGTAACATGGTGTGTAATTTATCAGATTTTCTTTTTATAAAAAAATTACACACCATGTTTTGTTGAAATCACACCGGCTTCGGGGCAGTCTGGGGCTGGGGCGTGACATTAATCCAATCCATAAATCAACTAGGGGTCTAATAAAAATTATTAATTGTGTATTTTAGTGTATTTTGGGTTCCAATATTCCTTGGAATACACATTTTAAACAAATCATATCATTAATTCATGACATTTTAAGTTCAACATACACAATGTTAACCTAAAGAATATTCATCAAGAAAAATCCCTCAATCACTTAATATCCTCAATTTATGAATCACCCCAATGGTATATTTACTCATACATTGATATATTTAGTAATCTGGTAATATGTTTTTATGGTGATTAATTATAAATAGAATGAATAGAGCATTATAAGAAAAGAGTTGTGCGCCGAACACACACACGAGCAGTGAAGAAAGTTAAATACATACTTTGAACTGAATTAGAAAATAATAGAAGAAAGAGTCTATTTTGATTTATTCAAAATATTTTAAGACAATTAATATTATGAAACAAAATTTATATGATAATAGTATATTAATAAGATGAAACATGCATTAAAACTCAATTGAAACGAAAACAAACTTACATGATTACAAATAAGAAGAACACAAAAAGAACATGAAACAAAGAGAGGAGGAAGAGTCTCTCAAGTGGAAAATTGAGTATGGAAGGTACTAAAAAGACGTTTTCAAGGATTTGGTCATGAAAATTTATGCTCATCTCTTATGAAATACCAACCATTTTCAAGGAGATGAGGGGGATATATTTATAGCCCAAGGTTGTGGACTGTTTTCATTCCAAATATGCCCCTCCACTTGGATTGCCAATTTAGCCATTAATACAGATTAATCTTGGGATATTATATTCTTTAAAGTTGTACACATTGATGTTTACTATCATCACTAAAAATTTTGTGGCCATTATACTTTTGGAGACAAAGATATGGCTATTTTACTAAATAGTGTGCATTTGTCTATTTTTATCAACACTTTTTCAAAGGCCAAAATGTTAATGGGTTTTTGAATAGAAATATTACCTCAAATGTTAACTATTTTTTATAAAAAATTCATCCACCCATATCTTTTATTTCACACTACAAAATATTAGCTTTCATGGATGTCTATATCAAGAGAATAGTCAATAAAGGTATGCTGGTTTTAATTCCCAGACAGAATGGTGGGATGGACTTTATCGAAAAATTTGGGCCTCTTTTTAGTAGATTTGGGCCTTGAAATTTTTAACCAATATAACTGGTATTTACCCATACTTTTGGTGGAGAATAATGTTTTTTACTCATGTATTGATCCTAGTAATTAAATCTTTATGGCTAATCCAGTTTCTTCACAGATTCTTTAAGCCTTCTTGTGTGGTACACATGACCCTTTAAATGGAAGAATTGGACAATGATTCCTTCTAATGATATGTTGGAAATTGAATATAAAATCCTAAAAAATAATAACCCTGAAATTTTTATAAGTATAGTGATATTTATAATAAAAATAGTAAACTGACTCAATTTTACTACTTCAAATACTGCTAAAAAATTATACTTAGTATTAAAACATGAGTATCTCACATCAATTAAGCAATTTGACATGAAATTTACTAAAGAGGGTATACAAAAATTTATGAATAAATGAATAAAATAAACTCACCCACACTTAGTCTTGTGCATGTCCTCATGTTCAACAAATATAAAAACATAAAAAACTCATTATCACTCGCTAAAAAATATAAAAATTTTATTTTCCCCAATCAGGGGAGGTTCAGAACATTGAACTCATCCATATTGAATTCCACCAAAATTATTACAGAAATAATATTCCAAAAAAAATTCATTTTTTCTTCTAAAATTAGAATCAGAAAAGGTAGGCACTCAAAACTTACTCCTCTCAAGATGATAAAAATTAATTTCTAGAGGTTCACTCATTCACCAAACAAAAGTGAAAATCTTAGAGTTTGAAAGATCTATAAGCTTCCATTTCCTATCCTAAAGTGCACAAGAATAAATAGGTCTTTTTAGGGGTTTTTCTGTGGCTATGGGATGGTAGGAATTTAATGTCTAAGAGAGAGGAGAAGTGGGGTAAAACATTCTCATGAGTAAAACAATGCACATTTTTTTAAAATGAAACATGTAAGTACATGGAAACACATATTTAAAAGGGAATTATTGTGTGAAGAAAGAAACAAATGAGGAATAAAATTTGAAGAGTATGAGAAGATGAAATATTTACAAAATAGAAAAGTTCTCCCAATGATATAAGTGTTCTTTTTTTAATTATCTTTTTTTCATTTTTTTAGAAAGTTGAAGTTGAAAAAAATATCACAATAATCTCTCAACCCATGTTTGATCTCCTCATAACACTAATTGTAATAGTTATAACAAGATAAAAGGTTTAGGAAGAGTGATTTTTGACCTACCCAAGACATAACCCATTTTTTTGTTCTTTTTTGTTCATTTTTTCATTTTTTTGAACACTTTTCAATAACATTTTCAAAATTACATAAATAAAAGTCCATTACCTAAAAATTACTAAATGAAAACCTCTCCCACACACTTAAATGGGTGATTTCCCTAAAGCATATGAAAACACATTGAAAATCAAGGAAATAGAACCCAAAATGAAATCCATTACCCCACACTTAAATTTAAATAAATTATGAAATGTAATTTCATGTAGATGTTGGGTGGGACAAGGTATTTGGCTTGTAATATGGCTATCAAAGAAAATGTTTTCATAGGATGGAGGGGGCTTTCAAAAAGAATATTAATATAAGGGTAATGGGAGGCTATTTGTATATTTTGAGTCTCATGTGGTTTAGAAAATTCCTCTATCATATTAAAGTACACCAAAGTTGGAAATTCAGCTCTAAGATCCACAAACTCCAGACTCACAAAAGGGGGTGAAAATGTAGAAAATGAAAAGATGGTCATAGGTGAACTTGAAATGAAAGCTAATTTTGTTCCTCGTTGTTGGGTATGAATCATTTTCCAAATATAAAATTGAGCATTCAAAATTTCTTGGCTTTGAAACAAGATTATTTATCCAAATTCATAATGAAAATACAAAATTTTTTGAGATGAAAATATTTCTTTTTGACAACCCAAAATGGTTGGACAAAATTTCAAAAGTGGATGGTGAGTAAGTATGACTCTTTTTGTTTTTTTGGATTGTTTTAGTTTTTTTAGTGTTTTTAAAATAAACACCCATACAAAAGAGAAATATAAAAAGAAATATTTTGATGAAGAAAGGGATAAAAAAATTAAATAGAGAGGTAGAAGAAGAAAGAGGGAGAGAGAGGAACAGAGGGAGAGAGATTGAGAAAGAGATAAAGGGAAAGAGGTGACCCTTGGTTTGAATTTAGCGGGTCTCTATATCCATCTAGTGGTGGGTATATGAAAGTCGATGGCTTCTTGGGGTATGTTTCCTTTCTAATGATTCTTTGGAAAATTTCCATTACATAAAAGAGAATAAAAAACAAGAAACATTATTCATTTAATACAAAACTTAAAAAATTAAAATTTCATAGAAGTAAAAGAAAACATGGGTCCTCCCAAGTAATGCTGCATTTATTTTTCTATAGCTAGATAGTTGCAGTGGACTACCCATAGTTCTATGGTGGCCAAAGTATTTTCTCAACTCCAGAGTGCTTCCAGAAAAACTTCTCCTTTGGGTTGCCTAATTTTTCATTAGATAATTTCTTCCCTTACTTTTGTTGTTCTTTCAATTAAATGGGGGTGGAAAGAGAATATTTATATCCTCCCTTTGGTATTCAACTTGAGGAATTATGTTATCCACAAAGTGCTGGTTTTCTATGCTAGTAAATTCAGGAAGTTGTTTCAATTATAAGGGTGCATTTATGTAAGGATCAGATAACAAAAAACCAGAGTTTGAGATCCCAATTATTTTTAACTCATTTATTTCATCACTTACTGATGTACAATAATGAAGATAAATGGATTCATAAGACTGAATAAAATTTTCAATATACTTTTTATCAATATTGTTCACCAAAGAATGGTCAATTTCAACATCACCAATGATCACTTTATTAATTAGGGAACATATATCACAAACATCACAGCCATCAGGACAAGATGAAAACATTGGTTTAGGGTTCACCTCACATATAATAGAATTTTCAGAATCATGGATAAGAAATGATGAATGTTGGATAATATTATTTGAATAAAAAAATGAACATGTTTATTCGTTTTTCTCAAGACCATCCAATTTGGATCAGTAGAGGTCGGAGGTGGTATGGTATTCCAGAGAGTTTTCAAGATCCTTTAGATCAATGGAGTTTGAAGTTTTAATATCAACATTAACTTCTCCATTTATTATTTGGTTAATGAGGATTAAATATTCACAAAATCCTCTATTATTATAATAGGAAGAACATTATGGGTTGGGATTCAACACAATCTCATCGAGACTTTCAAAAGCATGGATAGAGAATACATATTGATTCTATCATGGGTTTCGCATTGATTGAAAAATATTGAACTTGACCAGTTGGTCACCAAATTACATGGATAAGATGCCATTATAGACATCAATTTTGGTTTTAGATGTCATGAGGAAAGTTCTTCCTATAATCAGAGGATATTGTCAAGAAGTTGTCTCACATTCCATATCAAGGACATAGAAATCAACTGGGAATATAAGATCATTGACTCAAACAAGGAAATCCTCAATTATTCCCTTAGGACTAGCAGTACTTCGATTGGATAACCATATGAAAACACCCATTGGGTTCAAGGTACCTAGACCAAGGTTGAAGAATATGGATTTAGGCATGACATTTATCAAGGATACTAGGTCTATGAGTGCATCATTGAAGTTTGAACTTCCTATCTGGCAATGGAACTGTAAATGTCCATGGGTATTTGCACTTCATGGGTATGGATTGATGGGTTGAAACATTCTCAATGGTCCTAAGTTGTCTCTTATGGGTGAACAACTCCTTAAGAAACTTTTCATGCTCAGATATTTTTTGATGGAATCTAAGAGGAAAATGTTGACTTTAACACCTCTAAAAATGTTGAGCATTTCAGGACTGGGTTCAAAGAATTTTCATGGATTAGAAACAACTTGAAGAAATGTAATTGGCTTCCTTATAGGGATAAAAGAAGGTGAGGGTGTTGCTTCTAGTTCATTTTCGTGATTTGTTTCTTTTCATTTTCAAGATCAATAGCCAAAGGTTTATTGGAGGATCCATCACGAGTCTTAGAAATTTTTTTTCCTGATATAAGTTCAATTTCACTTACATTACCCTTAGGGTTGGGTTACAATTGAGTTGGGAGTTGGGAATAATTGGATGGTTGCTTCTGTCTAAGGTGGGATTCAAGTTGACCTATTTTGGTTTCAATATTTTTGAGTCTAGAACAGGTGAAGGAGGAAAGATCTTCCACAATGTTTTCCCATGGTTTATTAGAAGAAGTGACATGTCCTGTATTGGGATTACCTTGATTTGGGTTCTTGGGAAAGTGCTTGTTTTGGGTTGGGAATTGAGAAGGACCATTAGGATAGTGTAATCTAGGAGGAGAAAGAGAAGGATTGATCCATTGAGGTTGAGGAAAAAAGGATAAGGTTGTTGGAAGTTACCACCACCTTGACCATATTTGAATTAGTTTGGATTTTGAGGATGGAACTGAGGGGGATGAAAAATGGGATTACCATATCTCAAGCCTTGGTTAAAGGTAGAATAGAAGGGATTATGGTGGGGTTGGTTGAAGTTTCTAATTAACTGACCTGATTGTTGAGGGTTGGTGTTCCTATGAGCATATGTTTCATTGAGCTCCATTGGTCCGATTGAATTAGATGGATCATCTTGAATTTGTGGACATGTGTCAGTTAGATGAGATGGTTAGCTATAGATTCTACAATTATTGATAGGTCCAAGGAATAGAGATTGTAGAGAAGATGAGGTTGGGGCTTTGGTAGCCACCTCTAGCTGTCTCACAAGACCTGTAAGTTCATTCATCCACTCAACCATCTTATTTAGCTCTATATATTGATTCTATTGGACTTGATTGACTTGAGCATGTGCTCGAGTATGGAATTTTTGTGTGTTTGTAGACATATTTCTTATGAGATCTCATGCAGCTTAAGAAGTTTTTTCAACAAGATCACCACTACTTTCGTCATCAATGAGTGTTCTCTCCATAGCCAATAACCCCTTATAGAATTATTGGATCAAGAGTTAGTCAGGGGTTTAGTGGTTTGGGAAGGTTGGCACAAGCTTTTTAAACCTCTCCCAATACTCACGGAGTGATTCATTAGGCAATCTATGGATACCACTTATTTACTTTTGGATAGAATAAGTATGATAAGTAGTAAATATTTTTTTCTAAAAAGAGAAGCTTCATGTCAATCCATGAGTTTATAGAACCTAGAGAGAGGTATTAGAGAAATGAATTAGCGGAGTCATTTAGGGTGAAAGAGAATGATCAAAGTTTTATTTGTTCTTAAAAAACCCCTTGAGGCTTCATGGAAGAGCACACCACTTGGAACTCTTTGAGATAAAGATGAGGATCCTAACTAGCTAGCCTGTGGAAATGAGGTAGAAGATGAATCAAACCTGATTTGAGTTCAAAGTCAGCCTCTATGTTTGGATATTCAATACCAAGGATTTGGTAATTCATATCATGGGAATTGATTTCTTATGTGGTTTGTTCCCTTGGATTATCCATTTATAGTTCAATTGGTTGGATAAATAATGTTTTAAGAGTGATTTGATTATCCCTAATGTTCCTCCTAAGTTGGAGAAGAGTTACCTCGATTTCTGGGTCAAAAAAATATGATGGATTGTTTGGGAGTCTATAGGGAATTAATATATTTTTGAAAAATATTAGGAAGATGGGTTTTCTATGTTGTTTTTTCTATTTATGTTTTTTATGAGAAGATGAGTTTTTCTTTGTGTGTTTTTTTCTAAATTTTTTTGGTTAGTTTTTCTTACTTTTTTGTTGTTGTTGTTGTTTTTTTAAAAACCAAAAACTACCAACTACTTAAGGCACCATCCCCAGAAAAGGAACCATTTTAAAGTGGCGGATTTTCTTCTATCGACTGTTCGAAGGATTAGTGCTCTTCTAATGTGTATAGAGGCACTTGGGTCAAATCCTCGACGATGGTACAAATTTTAGAGTTGATTGTTTTCGTTATTTGTATTTTTGATGGGGGGGTTGTTTATAGAGCTAAAATAAAATGATTTATTTATTTATATTGATTTAAAAATTTATAAAGATTGGGGTGAGTTAATTATTGGGTATTTAAGCTTATGATATCATTGAACTTTTCTTTATATTTCATTAAATTAACACCCACTTCACAAGATGACTTTGATCAGAATTCCCAAGTGTTAAGGCTTTAATCCAAGAAATAAATTAACTAGGGGTCTAATAATAATAATTAATTGTTTATCTTAGTGTATTCATGGTTCAAATAATCCCTAGAATCCACATTTTAAACAAATCATGTCATTAATCCACAACTTGTTTAGGTCAACATACACAATGTTAACCTAAATAATATTCATCAAGAAAAAGATCTGAATCACTTAATATCCTCAATTTATGAATAAACCAATGGTAGATTTACTCATCCATTGATATGGTTAGTAATATGTTAATATTTGTTTATGACAATTAATTATAAATATAATGAAAAGAATAGGATAAGAAAAGAGTTGTGTTCCGAACACACACACAAGTAGTGAAGAAAGTTAAATACAGACTTTGGATAAATTAGAAAAAAATAGAATAAAGGGTAATTTAAACTATTTTAAGACCATTAATATTATGAAACATAAGTTAGATGATAATAATAGATGAAGAAGAAGAAAAATTCATTAAAACTCAATTGAAATGAAAAAAAACTTACATGATTACAAATAAGAACACAAAAGAACATGAAACAAAAAGAGGAGGAAGAGTATCTCAAGTGAAAAATTGAGTGTGGTAGGCCCTCCCAAGTCTTTTGAAAGGGTTTGGTCGTGAAAATTTATGATCCTATCTTCTGAAATGTAAAACCCTTGCAAGGAGAGGAGGGGGATGTGTTTATAGCCCAAGGTGGTAGACTATTTTCACCCCAAATATTCCCCTCCACCCGACTCAACAAATTTTCCATTCAAACAGCTGAATATTGAGATATCATCTTATTTAAAGTTTTATAAATTGATGTTTATTGTCATACCAAAAAATATGGAGGGCATTGGACTTTTGTAGACAAAGATATGGCTATTTTACCAAATATTATACAGTTGTCCATTTTTATCAACACTTTTTAAAAGGCCAAAATTTGAATGGGTTTTGGAATAGGAAGATTCCATAAAATGAAAATAATTTATTATAAAAATTCATCCACCTATATCTTGGATTTCACAATGAAAAATATCATCTTTCATGGATGCCTATATTATGAGAAAAGTCAATATATGTGTGCTGTTTTTAATTCCTGAACATAATGGTGGGTTGAACTTCATAGAATTATTTGGGCCCCTTTTTAGTGGATTTGGGCCTTGAAATTTTTATAAAATATGAATGGTATTGTCCCCAGAATTTTTCTAGAGAATAATTTTTTTTCTTCTGTATTGATCATAGTAATTCAATCTTCATGGCTAGTCTAATTTCTTCACAGATTCTTTGGGCCTTCTTGTGTGGACCATATGACCCTTTAAATGTCAGAATTGGACAATGATTCCTTCTAATGATATGTTGAAAATTAAATAAATAATCCTAAAAAAGAACCATGAAATTTGGATAATCATAGTGATATTCATATTTAAAATAGAAAACTGACTCAATTGGACTACTTCAAGTAATGCTCAAGAATTATATTTAGTATTAAAACATGAGTATCTCACACCAATTATGCAACATTACATGAAATTTACTAAAGGGAGTATAAAAAAAGTTTTGAATAAATGAATAACATCAATAAAACTAGAAAGAAAAATTTGGGAAGTTTTGAAGTGGCTAATAAGGTATATAAAGGGAAATAAGGAGGTATCTTTATGCTTTGGAAAGGGAAATTCATTAGAAGGGTATGTGGATAAAAACCTTGGAGGTGACGTTGATAGTAGGAGGAGTGCCACATGGTATGTATTTAATTTTGGAGGAACTGAAGTAAGTTGGATATAAAAATTGTACATGGTGGTGTCTTTATCCACTATAGATCCAGAATACATTATTGTAACAGAGTCTGGAAAGGAGATGGTTTGGTGAAAAAACTTATTGAATTAATTGGGTAGAAAGAGAGAGAAAAATGTATTGTACTATGATAGTTATAGTTCTATACAAATTAAAATGAACCCAATGTTTCATTCCTAGGTGAATCATATTTAGTAGAAGTACCATTTTATCAGAGGTTTGATATAGGATGGGTTGCTGACATTGCATAATATTTGTGGAACCAACAATCCAGAAGACATGTTGATGAAGTCGATGGTAATATAGAATTTGAGAAATTTTTGGGCCTTTTTTAGTCTCTACTGGTGAACTAAGGATGAGAGGCAGAACATGGGAGGTCACTATGGGAGAAAAAAGGAAAACAATTGGTATTTAAATAATCTTCAGCTTGAAATTGACGTTGTGAATGGAAAGAATGTGCACTGGTGGGTAAAGAAGAGGACGAGCTCATATTAAGTAAGTTGTATTATTCAGTGTCATCGAACTAGGTTACATAGTGGATCAGGCTATAATTGGGATATTTTTGGATTGGTGTATACTCTTAGCATACTGTGCACCAGCCCTCACTATAGCAGTGCTAAATTTTATCATGACTACTGTAGAAGGTTGAACTTTGGATTCAATAGTACTATAGGAAATAGGACTTATAGCTACCATACACTGTAGTATCTTGGACTTGGGTGGCCTTGGAACTATAGAAATATATAATTTCCATCCACCTTTCACTATAGTACAGTGGACTTTCTGTGTGGTTGGTGTAATAGTGATTCATCTTCTTTATTAGACCATTTTAGGCTAGGGTTTCTTATGCTTGATAACTTTGAAACTCTCTATAATTGTGCTCCCATATATAGTGATATTTATACCTCTCTATGAATGTAGGGATCATTTACTGAACCACATAAATCTCTATTTCCCAAGATCTTATTCTCATTTTTCCATTTTATTATTTTGTCAATTGTTTGTCATTGTGAATCCCGATGTTTCTGCAATATTTATTTATTAGGGGACTATTCAAATAGATTTTCCAAAATTTTCATAAATACACAATTCACTTAAACACACACACAAAAAACATTCAAATTCAAGGTATAACTTCACCACTTGGTTAGATAATCATTACCCCTTACATATATAGTGTATATGAGTTAAAACAGTGATAAGAGAATCAAAAATCATACCTCAATATTCAAATTTTAAAGGATCTATCCAAATTTATAGATTCCATAGAAATGATTAAGTTATGACAGTTTCCACTTCATTAAATATACCCTCTTTAATTTATGCACACATTTCTTTACCATGGATATTTCTAAGAATGTACGATACTGATTGAGATGTTTGATACCAATTATGAAATTGATTCCAATTGAGATAGTCCATGTGGGATGATCTTTCCAAGATATACTAAAATAAAACCTTTGATCATTTCTCTACTTTTCAAGATTAACTTTAAATTCCCTCTCCCATTATGTATAGACAACACAATAAGGGAATAAGGAAAACATTCATCATCACTTCTATATGAGAAAAAATATTGAGAATTATTTCCCAACCCAGAAACTCCTTTCTTTGAAGGTCTAAAGTGCCTTAACTTTTTTATTCTTACTTCTTACTTAATTATATAGGTATGTTTCAACTTCGGAATAATATATTTAATTTTTATTATAAAAAATTTCTTAGTTTAAAGAGGCTTCTCAACTCTATCAGTAATAGAAATTTGACTATTTTCATCTTTATCTAAATTCCCAGCTTCTTCTGACTAGCCATGCCTTATGATTAACAAATCTGTAGGCTAATGCTCAAAATTATTTATATGAGGTGACTCCTTATTTGTAATATTTTTCTTGGAATTATAATCTATTGGTTATTTTCCCTTGTTCTTATTTTGATATGGAAAAATATTCATACATTTTGTAGCAATATATCTAGGATGTAGACATCTTCCACACACATCTTCATTAACTTTTAGACTTCCCTTATTAGGAATCCTTTCAACCTCTTCACAAGGAGTTTTAACCACCATTCCAATTATGATGTATCTTTCTTAGATTGAATCTTTACTTTTGAATTATGGATATCTCCCATTTACCTTTACATTTATGTCCATCTCATAATGTCCTATAATGTGGCTACTCTTTCTATAATAAAATCACATTTTTCTATATATTTAACATCATTTTTAGATTTCTTCATCGTCTTCTTGGGAAAATTTGGTTAAAAATTTATTTTCCTTTAATTATATCCCAAGGTAGACCTTTCAACTTCATTCACCTACTTTCATCTTTGTTTTGGACTTCCTTTCTCATCATCACAAGATTTGTGTTGAACTAGAACATACCAACATTCATAATATCAATGAACAACTTTTTTTAATACTCACAGAAGTTTTTAAATCTTTCAAATTTTTTCTTACTAGAGTTTTTTCAATTTTCTATTGAGTTTTTTTCTTTTAGTAGGTTTACTTCTAATTTCAGATTTCACCCCTTGATTTAGGGCTTCTCATATTTCCACACAATGAAATATTATTCTAGAAATCAATTTCCCTATGCCCAAATCTCTAACATTACAAAAATCTCCCAATAATTTTTTATTTTCACGTTAGGTTCAATCAGTCCAGTTTTTTCATATTTCATACATTATTGTTTTTGGGCTAGTAAACCAACATTTTGGGATCCTTTTGAAGGAAAAAATTTCTAGGAAAAGATCACCTTCACCCTTAACTTATTTGCAGTATTTTCATAATTTATATCAACCATGATTGTATATTTTTGGGATTTAAATCTGTATATGAAACTAAGACAAATTTAGCAAAAAACTATTTGTATGAGTTATGGGATACCTTTTCAATGATCTTGAAGTGGAAGCTTATCTAGATTATCCAATTCTCTTTGAGATACTCTTTTGAATCTTCCTAGATGCAATACTCATTTCTAAAGTTTTTTTATAATTTTTTTGGTAGTAGATTTTAAAGTTCCAACTTTGGTGATTTCCAAATTTCTCATCTTTACCTATAACTCAAGGTACATTATATCTAGAATATATCTATAGTATTAAAGTGTTTTACCCTTACCTTATAGTATATTTTCAATTTCTTTAAATAATCCTCATGATCTCTATTTTCCTCTTGAAACTTTTTTTAAATCTCTTTCACTATATTTCCCAATATCTCTAGTTGATCCGATTTGGAATACATTGAGACCTTATAGATATTTTCAAATGCATGGATCACATATTTAAAAATATTCACACACAATTTATTCTCACAATAAACTCTTTGTAATTAATTTTTTTAAAAATAAATTCTTTCCTTTTAAAGTAAGATAGATTCATCCTTAATATTAACTAGTTTTCTAAGAGAACTACAACTTCCCATGTTTTTGGACAATGCATCTTGCATTGCATCAACCTCTTATTCCAAATATTAATTTTCATCAATTTATCCATTGGTATAAGAAAATATCTATGTGGAAACTTTCATAGGTGAATTATTTAAATAATCCTCAATCTCAAGGTAGATTTCTTCAATAGATTTAATGAATTCATTCTCACATCCTAAACATGAATTATTATAGGAATAACAATCAATAGATTCAACTGATAAAACCTTACAATTATGACTAACTTTAGATAATATTTATTACTCTTAATTCTTTAAATATTTTCTCTATTTTCTAGTCTCTTTATTCCCCCTGTTTAGTATGTTCCTAATAGTCACTTCCAAATATACTATGATAGGGATGAAAGTATATTATTTCATATGAGGCACTTCTTTCTAAAACATTTCAAATCACCACTTTCATGAAATATTTTAAAAACAACCAGGAAAAATAAAATTTCAGAACCAATCATATAAATCCTATTCTCTGATATCAGTTGTGATGTAATACTAGATATAATCCAAGGGAACCTTATCTTTGATACCAATTGAAAGTCTTAATATGCTATATAGACATCCCTGATAGGGGGGTGAATCAAGTATTGTCAAATTCTTCTACGAAAAACCAATTTTTATTTTAATCCTTTAAACCTATTAGGATTTAAACCTATTATTATAGTTAAAAAATCTGTATCCTTATGTTTATTAACCTATAAAACGCATATATGTAATGAAAATAAAGAAGTAAATATGAGACGAGTGTTTTTATAAGGTTCGATATCAATGTGAGCCTATTACCTATTGTAGATGGTTTTATCCAAGTGCACATATTTTCCAATATAAATATTTTTATTAATATAAGTGGAATTGGGTATTTATTATCCTGACCCAATCTCCCACTATATTACACATGTGAGGTAGTTCATAATGTTACACATTTGAACCAAGATGCATCCTACACCTTTTATTCAAGTTGGAATCACACAAAATATTATGTTCAACACTTAATATTCTTAAATTAGATTAACAATTTCTATCTAGGAATGACTCTACACCATCTAAGATGATCAAATTCCTCAAACCATATATTCTTTGACTTTCACAAGATATTCAGAAGCACTTCTTATAACTCAGTCTTTGTACACAATGCTATTTCAAGTTCTGGTATAATTTGTTCACATGCTGCACTCAACTCAAATATTATACCCTTAAACTTAAAACTATAAGCTCAAGAAATCACTATTTTTTGGATTAATTTTACCTCAGCTATAGTCACAACTCAACTGTATGTGACAAGAAATCAAGTCCAATCTCTTATTCTTCTTTTTCTTCTTCGAAACCCAACTTAATTTATAGATTGAACAGGTTCATTAAATCTTCCTTTATTATTCCTTTAGAGTTTGGTTCTATTAAATTAATCTTCCACGACTTATTTGTTTGTGAGATTCACTATTATCTTTCCCAAATTATATAGCTTCTTGAGTAATAGAAACTCATATATCATTCTTCTCTCTTTTATTTCTTTCTTAATTTTCTCATTATCACATGTGACTGCATTATCTTCCACATGTCATTTCCAGTATCCAAAAATTTAATAATGAATTTTTTTTTCTTTCTATCCAAAAAACATGGTTCTAAAATAACCATATTTTTATTCCCATGATTATTTTTAAACTTAAAGAATATTTTAAAAATATGCCTATTTATTACAACCCACATGGACAATAATATTTTTCATTTATTTCACTAACAATCTCAACTTCATCTTCTACCAAATAAACTTTACAACATCCAAAAATAACTCCTTATTAAAAGTATATATATAATATTCAACAATAATAGTGTCATGTGGAGTGGATCATCACACCTCGGCCCGAGTGCATTCAAAAGAAACCTATACATATCCAACTTGAATATGTTCACATCAAAATTAGCTCAAATTCCTTATTCTTCTATTAATCATGATTTAATCACAAACCATTTATGATATTTTATCCATGAATCACAACTCTTTCCTTGGAAAATTTGATTTTTCATTTTCAAATTTAACCAAATATAGAAGTCCCTCATTTAAAGCTAAAAATAAATCTCTAAAATTCATTATAACTTAATATTCTTTTTAGAAAATTAATTTTAATCACATTATTTTTTTATATTTAAAAAGATGAAGTTCAACTAGATAAAAATCTCAAATAAATCTCTATTTTTGATCACAAATGAAAACGTTTAAATATTCATATTTGAAAGTATTGAATAAATAGAATAATTATCTTCTTAACTCTACTCATTAAAATAAAATAAGGATTATGGTTATGAATAATATTATGATATTAAAAACATTAATCTCAACTTCTACATATTCATATGTCCATTTCATTAGAATTATAAATTCTAGAACATCATTATTTCAGACTTTAAAAAATTATCTCAAATTCTTCTTCTTACATTGATCATTTTCTCCTAAATTGAAGATAATCTTATCTTTGATTAAATGTCTTGTTTACAAACTATTTAAGGTTTTTGTGATGTTTAATTCCACAGATATTAGATTTATAATCATTACATTTAAATTACTTCTTTATATTCTTAAATATGGAAACTAAATATTTCAGTATGTAGAATTTTTTATTTTCACAAAGGAGTAATGGTTACACAAACATAAGTCATCCCTATGAAAATTTATGTATACAAAGACGATGCTTACGCAATGCTTAGAATTATGCTTATGAAGGTAAGGGTTGATTTTTATGTAGGGTAAAATTCATATATACATATCAATTGTATAATGCTTACATAGTATAGATGATGTTTACATAGATAGGATTCATTTATACATAGGGTTAGATGATGTTTACGCAACACAAACATATATTATTACAAAACCATTCCTTTTCCATTTTTCTACTCTATTTAACTGGGAAATGGTCACATGACATAGGGAGATGATGCTTACACAACACATGGACTTAACCATTTTATATATTTCCTTAAAATGAGTTAAAGTCCTCTTCAAACCATCTCCATGATTCTCAACCCTTCATCCAAGAGTGTATAAACACTAAATATAGTGGTAAATCATGCATAGAACACCATATATGGTTTATGTAATATTTCTCAGAAATTTTGATATATTTCCTTCTCAATATTAGTTATTTTATCTCCCTACTAGTTGGATTTACTCAAAATACTTATTAAATATTTTACACAGTACTCTATAACCTCAATTCTTAACTTTGAAATTAGTAAAAACTCTCTAATAATTACACATGATATGGATTTATCACCAAGAAACCAAATTTATTATCGAAATTTTAATATAATACACTTTATCCTTTATATGTTCAAAGGTATCTTCTAACAGAAATTGACTCTAACTAATTGAAAACAAATATAATTTAAGCTTCTCCAAATTCAAGGTCAATTTTTCATGAATGACTATATGATATTTTAGTTATTCATCTCGTAGTTGATATTCTAATTTCCACCATCCTCTTCTTTGAATTCTTATCGAGCACCTCAACTTTTAGTGTACTAAAATATATCTTAGATATCACTATTTTAATTTTTAGAGCCTTCAGTATCAACCTTACTTCTTCCTTATTCCAATTGAATTAATAATTTTATTAAATCTACTTGAATCACATTTGGTATTCCACCAATGTGATGTTTTCACAATGAATTAATGATACAATATCATTTGAATTCAACTTCTATAACAACCTCTAAATTTTCAACAATTTCTCCTGAAATTATAAATTTTTTGACAAGAGTGTAGGAATATTTTGTCCTTTCATTACTAAGTACATTCCTTTTTCAAAATCACCTCCCCTACATTATAGTTAAATCCACACCCTTCTAGTGGAACCTTTAGGAACTATGAAAAATTTTCAATGAGGCTTATTCTCCCATCTTCTAACCATAGTAATGTCTTTAGGATTAGTCAATCTCTCACTCATTCAAAATTAACTTTTTATTAAAAAATCCATGGAAGTTAGGTGTGGAAGTGGTAGAGACCAAGGGAATCACCACTTATAATGAGGTTATATTCATGTGGTAAAGATCTAGTACATTGGTATAAAATTATACTTTTTCTCAAGATCCATTTACTCTCCAAGATGTCAGCAAAAAAATTCCATTCATTATAAGTGTTTATAACCTTGATCCTTGATCAATGATCATCCTGCATCTCCTGATATAGTAAGTAAGATCCCATGGGGTGCTGGTTCTATATCAAAGTAATCCAACTAAAACCATGGAGTCAGACTCCACCATATAAATATTGATCTTGTAAAGCTTACATAGCATAATACCACTAAACATAGACCTTGTATCTAACCAATAGAGTTTACTAGTCCATAGTATACACTGAAACCAAAGATCACCAAGCCCATGTCATCCCACACCAGTCCACCCCCTATCATCTCTCCAAGAATACAAGATACATCAATATTTAACTTCAGACTGGTTTTGGTGGCCTCCATTTAACCCACCTCCCTTGGTTGGTCCTTCTGCCTCCCTCTATAACTATGGTGATCCTTAGGAGAATCCATATTAATTAAAGTGATGACCCCTTACTTGGCATGAGAGCACTGAGATATGACATAATTTATTTCATGTGAGCTTGAATGCATAAGTGAAAGAAGCACCTAACTTCTCTCTCATTGTTCCTTGCCTCCCATAGCACCAAATACACCACTATGAAAATCATTCCATGTATTTTTCTTTCAATACTATGTTTTCTAGCCCCCCTGAAACCAAGTCATGATAAAATCTAAAAATGACTCCCCTTACACCAAAATCTCTATGCTCTATTATATATTCTCCCAAATAGTGCTATCTAATTCTCCTTTAAAGAAGATGTTCCAGACCGATTCTGAACTAGGGTATTCACAACATTGATAATTATAGTTTATATAAATACCCTTCTTTTGGATGTTATCATCAGTGGGTATGAACTTGTTCCTCAACAAACAAGCTAGAAATTTTTTCTTCACCAATATCTCATTACACCATAAATTTCTCACCCACCTTTCAGACTCATAGTTTTCATAAATCCTTGATAAAAAATCTTGTCCACTGAAATGTATAGATGCCAACTCCAAAAAACACACTTTTTTGTCTCATCCACCAGGCTGATGTTCCCATGGAGTATCTTCTAATCTTCACTGAGGATTTTGTTGGTAAATATGAGATAAAAGATGAATTTTATGAAGGAAATATCTAGGAATGGTAACCCTAGGAAGAAGATGGTATCACCCGAAAAATTACTCTTCTAGTATCTAATATAGTCTTGAACCACTA
This sequence comes from Viscum album, assembly GCA_963277665.1. NCBI lineage: Eukaryota > Viridiplantae > Streptophyta > Magnoliopsida > Santalales > Viscaceae > Viscum > Viscum album. Next base: position 267,084,115 of record OY728135.1, read on the forward strand.
CCCACCACACACCTTCTCCTTTAGAGGTCTATCTGCTCGATCATGCAACATGAAAGGCTAGACAACCTCCTTATTTTTTCTACCCAGCCTCTTTATTATTTTCTATACTTATTCCTTATAAATATAACCCATAAGGAATTCCATTTGATAATATCCCATTATAGCCTCACCTGCATGTTGTTCATGTCCCACAAAACACTTCTTAAATTAGTACCCCTTCCTCTATTAGATTCTACATTTTCTTCTAATAAGCCCAATAGAATTTCATTCCCTATTTGGCATCATAGATTAATTCCATCATGATTTCTTCAATCTCATTTACGGTTCCCTTAGGTGAATTTATGACCAAGGGGATGTACATTATCATTTACATAAGGACATTGTTCACCAGTTTTATACTTCCCCCAAATGAGAGGATGTGATTCTTTTAGTTATAAATATGCCTAGTATCATGGTTGATGATTACATAAAATACAATATTCCTAATTTTTCTATTTTAGATGGGTTCCCTGAGGTAATCCATTAGAATATGTTTCCTTTGGATTCATATCTTATCTTGTATGGTTTTATCTCACTTATTGGTGTAATTTTTTGAAATGTAGCCATTACTCTTTCCCAGGTTTATCCATTGTCCATTCTAGTTTCTATATGAATCCATAATCTTGTTGAAGAAAATGGTGGATATTTTCCTAAAATTAATAAATAATAACATGTCATTAGTGAGCATAAAATGAGAAACCATTTCATCCCAAACCAATTTATATAAGGAAAAATATTCCTTTTATCCATGTTGTGTTGGATGTTCCTAGTGAGAGCCTCATGTGCCCGAATAAAAATGCTAAGAAACACTGGGTATCCCTCTTTTAGTCCATTAATGGTTTTGAAGAAACCAAATACCCTCCCCATTATCAAAATAAAAATCCAAGAAGATTCATAACATCTAAAAAACAAGTAAAAAATATACTCCTTAAAACCAAATTGTCTCATTAGCCTCAAAATGAAACCCCACTCTATATGATTGTATGCTTTATCTATATCCACTTTGATCATAATTTTATACCCAATATTCTTATTTTTCATTACATCCACCATTTCTTTGGAAATATCAATCTCCCATTGGATGCTCTGATATTGGATGAAGTCATGTTTTTCATCTGATATGAGCCTTGGAATCACCCGTATAAGCCTTCTATTCCTAATACAAGTGATAATTTTCAGGAAAAATTGCATAGGAATATAGGTATATATTGGAAGAGTATAAAGATATCTTTAGCCTTTTATATCATAATGATCATGGAAGAACACACTACCCTTTTAAGTGATACAACTTTAAAAAATTCTTACATTGGTTCAATTACCCACATCTTGATAATATCCCATGCAACCATGTAAAACAATCCATGGAATCTTCCAGTTTTGGGTGTACTTTCTAGGTTTATATTGGAAATGGATTCCCTGATCTCCTTCTCTCCTGGGATAGCCTCCATGACCTCATTGTCCCTGTCCTCCACCAGTTTGGATCTGATGTATAGAAAATTTTACTATATATTCACCCTTGTTTTCCTTCCTCTATCCATGTTAGGAATTCCTAAGAGGAGCTCCTCCAAGTATTTCACAACAAGCGTTACTACCACCTCCACATCCCCCATATATGATTCATCCTCAAGATTTATGTTAATCATTTTGGACATCTTTATCTCCTTCACATGCACTTAGAATTAGACTATGTTTCTATCACCTACCTAAGACATAGTAACCTCAACCTTTTCCTAGAAACTCGTTATATTTATAGTAGTTTTTTAGATAACACCTTTTTATTCTATCCATTTGGAGTAAGCATATCATATATCGAAAAATGATAAGTCATAAGACCATGTACTTCTTTTATTTGATCAATAAAACTATATTAACTTCATATCTTCCAATAAAAACATAAAATCTTATATATTTATATCATTGAAAATACATAATTTTCTATAATTATTAAAAAAATTATTTTATGAACTCATAATAAATCTACAATAAATACAACACCTTTAAAATACCCTGGGAAATTCAATATACCCCCTTTGGATTTTTTGTAAACACAAATCTACTTCTTTCACAACTCACTTTCCATAACACCACAACCTTTATCAATGAAAAAAGTATTAAAACTACACTACTAGATAAAAGAACATTTTTGAGACAATTTCATCTCTCAGTGACAGGAAATTTTATTGTCATTATGTTGATTCTATAGAATATAATCTCCCCCTTTTATGATAAATATATATTCATATTAATGTATGATATAAGAGTTATACCTCCCCCCCCTTATTAAATATTTGTATTTATATCCACCTTTCTCCATATAATCTAAATAAAAATGATCCCCCCTATATCTTCCATTAAAATAAAGGGGTATATTGATCATGAATTTTTAGTCACAATTCATAAAACCATTACTTTGGTTGAGATTTATTGAAATCATATGAAATTTTGTTATTTATTTCTAACATTAGTTCATTAGAAACAATGTTTTCTTTTATTAAATTATATTTTATTTCAATGTGTTTTATTTATAATGTTTTATTGGGTTCTTGGAGAGATCTATTTCGCTTTTATTATCCCAAAACAATATTTAAGGGGTTTTCAATATGTACCTTTAAATATTCTATTTGAACTTTAATCCACATCATTTGAGTGCACTCATGGTTGGCATCAATATATTTTGATTCAAATACACTCAAATTCATAGAGATTTATTTTTTATTGTGAAAGCTTACATAGATTTCCCTTAAGAAGAAAATTCCTCCAGATGTTGATTTTTGGTCATTGAAATATCTATCCTAATTAGCATCCATGAACCTAATAAAATTAAAATCACTGCCTCTTTTTTACATCAATACAAAATTTTAAGTTCCTTTGATATACCTCAAGATTATATTGGCATCCATCATGTTTGATTATTTCAGATCGCTTTGATATATCACACAAAAAGTTTCTATAAATGTAATGTCTATCCATGATGCTGTAAGATAGAGTGAATTTTTGATCAAATTATAGAAGTCTCTCTAATTCACACTTATTCTAGATACATCTTTAATCATCCTCAAACTAGTAATAATGGGTTTATTAACAAACTTTTAGTCATAAATACCAAATTTATTTAAAATTTCCTTCATATAGTTTTATTATGAAATGATGATATGAATTCCATTATAATGAACATGTAGTCTGGGGAAGAAATTCATTTCTATGATAATGGAATTTCAAAGTTCCTTTTAATTTTTTCCAAGAATTCTTCACATTATTTCTCTTTTTCTACAACAAAATATTATGTTGTCAACATATATGATGAAAATCAGTGTCCCCATTCCAAACTCTTTGATATAAAATTTTATTTTAAATTTTCCTCATAAAATTTCAAATTCCTCAAACAATTATCAAGTTTTGAATAATAATCCTATGGTTCCTGCTTGTGTAATTTCTATAATTTTACTCTTTTTTCTTTCATAAAAAGATTCCATATCATTGTATTGATCTGATAATATCTATTAAATCTATGTTTCACTGCTTCTTTCCTTCTCCTTGGCTCTTTAAAAATTTATATAAGTATTTTATATTACTTAATTAGAACCACCATTTGTTTATTTCACCAAAATAGATTTAATTTTAATATATTTTACATCACATGATTCTAAAATCTTGTAAATTAACTTATTCTGACATATATAACTCCTTTCATTGGATGAATATATTAGGAAGAATCCATCCTCATCATTTTCATAAAATTTTCCCAAGTATAGATTTTTTATCTTTATTAAGCAAGGGCACCCAAAAACATTTCAGTAATTCACCATGGGTTTCTTTTATAACAAATTTCATAAGAATCCATGATTGATTCCATCCATGATAAACACCTATTTTGAACATGTGATACTATACATAGGACATCTATCTAAAAGAATTTTGGAATTTTATACTCTGTAATAATTGTTCTCCCTATATTTACCTAACTTCAATTTTTTCCTTTCCACAAACCCATTTTAATAATTAGTGTAGAGAGAAATAAACAGATGTATGATCCCATGATTTTATAGATAATTTTTAAAATATTTGCAAGGATACTTCATACCATTATATATTTTGATCTTCTAGATGTATGAACCAAGTTCTTTCTCAACATTCCTTTTGAATAATTTAAACATTTTAATAACACTATATGTATGTTTCATGATATAAAATTGGTCATCTGGGTGAATTCATCAATTAAAGTAATAAATTATAGATCATCCTTTATGGATTTATGTATCACTACTCTACAAATATCATAGTTTTCAAGTGGTTGGGTATTCTGAATCTCTATTTACTGGTCTCTTCCCTATGACATTTTTCATTTCTGATATGTTTTTAAAACCTTTTCTCTCTCTTATATCAATTAAGGTAAATCTATGGTGTCATTTCATTCCAATGATATATTCAGAGGCCCAAATTGAATATTTCCCAACTTCATATGAGTATAGTGAGAGTATGGGGTCGATCCATTAGGAAAGTTGGTATGTTTAATTATTTGAGTACTCGCTTAACTAGTTTGAGATTAAAATGAATTTAATATCATTAATTTATGGTTGTGTGAATTTTTACCTTATTTGACCCAATTATAAATCTCTTTAAATACTTTTATCACTTAATATAGAATAATACAAAAAAATATTTAAAGATGGATGATAGAAATGTGTTAGGGCTATGAAGTTTGATAAATTCCACTGGAAATCAATTTACTTTATGTGATGTGTTGTTAATAATAAATATCATATGTTGGATTAAATTATGTCAAAACATTATTAGTATGATAGGTTTTGTTTATGGTCACAAGAATTAGTTTCTTGGTCTAAAAATTAATTCTTGAAAACCTTTATGTGAGAAAACCTATTGGAGATAATGAATACACCCAATAATCATGATATTATTCATAATAATTCCCTTATAGATCCCTAGAAACATCATTCTTGATCTGATGCGATGTAACTAATGGGATGAATATAGAAATCTCAAGGGGATTGTGAATTAATAAAATGAACAACCCAAACACAATATAAATAAATTAATTACTTGAAATGTTCTTCATAATCATCCACAACCCCAATGAATAGAGAGAATTAGATACTCAAGGAAAAAATGATGAAAAATAAGTTATTATTATCTATGGTGTTCATTACAATAGGGGAAAATAAATGTAATAGTCCCCTCAAGAGAATTCACTAAAAATTGCTTATAATGAGTTTTAAACTCTCCAATTACCAAGATTTCTCCCTCCCAAATGATTGATGAGCTATAAAAATGGTCAACTATCATTAAATTTATAATCCACAATGTCTATGGGTTGTTAGGGGTCATAATTTTGGGTTAAATGGTTGTTATGGGGGGTAGATGAAGGGTCGGTGCATATCTACTAACTGTTGCATGGTTAAGGCACATGATTAGTTTAAAAAAAAATTTATTCATTATATCAATTTAGTTTTGAGTCATGTGGGATATTTGAAATTCCAATTAGTTAAGTTAACTGTGTGCATGGTTTTTTCACCTCTTGCTCTATCATGCATGGTTAGAGGGCTAGTTCACATGATTTAAATAACCATGAAGAGACTATGCAATCTCCACTGCCTCCCCAAAAGGCATACCACATGGTTTCTAGGTTGGTCCACACTATTTTAATAACCATGTGAGTAATATTATATCACATATTTAGGCATTTTGTGGTTTCCTAGGTCATGGAACATGGTTTTTGTGTTTTAGTAAAAACCATGAACCATGGAAAATGGGTCTAAATGCCTCTAGTTTTCCTAAAAAATGCCCAATTCAAGTCAAAGATTATAAATTTTTTATTATATGACAAAATCTCACCTATCAAAACATGTTAAGGTTGTAAATACATTAAAAATAATCTTAATAACCATTTCCAATATAATATTGGCTATAAAAATGACCCATGCACACAATTTCATCAAACTACCCCACTTGATTAATTATTTGTCCTCAAACAATTACCTAGACAATCATATCAAAGCAACCATCAAAGAAATTAGTAGAAATGGAATAGACTATATCAACAAAATTTATGTGAATTTTGAATGAATTATTATTAAAAATCCTACATACATTATTCAATACTCATCAATAATTAAAGTAAACTGGAAAAGTAGGCTCAAATAAAATTTTCCAAATTTCCATACTCAAATCATTATTTGTTTATAATTAAAATTATCCTTCTTCATTTAAAATAAAGTTCCATAATTCACTTTCATATCATCACACACTTGGGTAGGTTAGGCCATGATCTTGTTGACACCAAATGGTGGGATATCAATTTTATAGGTCACACAACCTTATTGAATTACAAATTTGATGAAAAATGGAGGGTCATCATCATTTTGGGTATTCCTTTTGCATATATAAATTTTTCATTAATGTGAGATACTGGTAAATAATGTTTCGTACCTGTAATGACCCAACCCATTGGGGCCCACCTGGCCAACAGAAGGTCAATCTTCCACAACCCCAAGACTACCTCCAAAATGCTATGGGCTAACAAAAAGTGCCAATAATACATAATTATAATGAGGGGCCTTTTCCTAATGTATATATTAGCATGCACCCAACCATCTTCATACAGTAGTATAGAGGAATATAAACTAAAAGACTGTAACATATAGAGATAAAAATGCATGTAATAAACACTATAGAAAACATCAAAGTACATCAATATATAAACTGAAGCATAAAAAGTGGAAAACACACACCCAACCAGAGTGATGTACCAACCATAAAAAAACTTTAATAAAGGTAGACTGATAGAGAGATCCACTCCTGATATCTTAGTCCTGACTATCATACATGGTCAATGCACCCAAGTACCCCTAATCCCCACCAATTTCACCATCGATCTTCCCATCATTTGAATAAGATACAACACATGTGGTAAAATCCCATGTAGGGGTAAGTATATACATACCCTGTGGGAAACCCCAAAACCGAAGGGAGAAATAGAAATAATATAATAAAAGTAGTCATCTCAACCCAATGAAGTAATGTAAATTAGAAACAAAGACACAAAACCATAAACATATATATATTATCAATAGGAAGCCCAAGAAAATAGAGAAAGGGGATATCCATCTCCACAACCCAACTAATAATGATAAGTCTTCTTGTAACACCCCAAGCTTCCACGATACACTTCTCTTTGAATAATACAGTAGCGTGTCTTGTACGCAACTTCGAGTTCTAACACACACCACAACCAATCAAAGTAGCCGTTATGAATAGTAAAACCTAATTTTTGAAATTTTATAAATTTTATCTTGCCAAATGGACTTCGTTTTTGTATTCGGAATATCGATATTATCCTAAGTTGAATTCTTTGTAATTTTCGGAGAACTTCCAATTTTTTATGAATAGTGAAAAATACTTAAAAACAACTTTTTTAATCAAAATAATTTATAGTGATAAATTATAATATTGAGTGTTTTAAAAGTATAATTAGAATATATTTTTACCATTTTATCCAATGGTGTTCATTAGAATTAATTTCACTTTGAAATTGGACATAAACAATTGTCAATCTTTTAATTGATATTCTTTCTTAAAACACGCTATTTGTTGTGACAGCGGGAATTAATTAGAAAATTAATTAATGCAACTTATATGTTTGGAATTTTGTAAAATAGACATCATTTTTGAATTCAGAATATCAATTATAGCTTAGGGTGAAATTTTGGAATTGTTCTGAAAAACTTCAATTTTTGATGAATAGTGAAACCACTAAGTGGTAGTTAAAAAACAGATTTTTCGTTTAAATGAAACATTACCACTTCTGTGATTTGATTTTCAAAAATCCGACATACATGGTTGTAATTAGGAAGTAAAATGTGGTTCAATGGGATTAAAATAATTTTTGGTGAATAGTAACTTTTAAGTTTAATTAATCGCGATTAAAGGTAATTAGTGAAATTTAAGGTAAAAATGATATTATAAAAAAATGAAAATACTTTTACACTTGTCCTACCCCTAATGGATTTTTCATGTCCGACCATGAAAATCCATGGGTCAACTTGGGGACCCCATGGAGCCACTTTGGTAGGAAAATGACATAAATAACTTTTATTTAAAGTTAAAATAAAAATGTCACAAACATAAGTTGTTTTACTAAAAAACATTTTAAATGGGGTTATACAAGTCATATTTTTGACTATGAATATTAATTATAAAGATAAAAATATTTCCTACATAATTATATTTTTTTTATAATTTTTAGACATTAAATAAATTAAATTATTTATGACACCATGATGATGCAGCGATTACCTCATTAATTAACAATTTTAATAAAATGGAAGGATAATGTAAAATATAAGCATTACACTTGTCCAAAGCCTATTGGATGAGAATATTTAGAACCCTTATCATGTTATACTCTAAATATATAAGTGTGGGGCCTTTAAAATCCGAAACTCATTATATAATAAATTAACATTTCATGACTTTCCAAGAGTGCCCCTCCTCTCCTCTTATAAAAGGCCCCCACCACTACCACCTTATTCACAACTTCAAGCCATTTGGCTCAGCCAAACTCTTCCCAAATACTCTCCCAACTTCCCTCTATTACTCCTAGAATCCTCACTTTGGGAAGAATTCTTCCCAAGGAAGCCTTTGGCTCAAATCAAAAAAGAGTTACTCGATTTTAAGGTAATGTCTTCTCTTATGTTATTTTGTTTTATTTTGCTTCTCCAACCCCCTAAACTCTTTTTATCCATTTCTTTTGTAAAAACACCAGTATACTAAATATAATAGGATGTTGTTATAAGAAGTATTCGAGCTACACTTACACACACCTACATCTAATGGTTAAAGAACATACTGTTTCTGTGGATGGCGAATTTCTGCCTCACGAAACAATGATTGTTCAACACTCATATAACACCTTCAAAGATGGACATTAAGATGTCAATATATTTATATATGATATATAATATGTTTATGTTTTACTTAAGGTTCTGTATTTGTCATTTATGGCATACCTTTATTGTCTCCATTATGGGTAAACGCGATATTTTCATTTTAGGAAGTGCGGACTACCGCCCCCTCAAAGTGATTTGAATCATTAATGCCATATGTGGGATGTATAAAGGATGGAGTAAATGATATTATAAATGATATTATACTGGAATTATAATATACATTTATATCCTTATGATTTAATTAAATACAAAATAGAAATGAAAGTAGCGTTCATGCGTACGTACGGCTTACCGTCTCCATGAACGGTGCATTTCATTTCTTACCTCTAAACGTTATGGAATATTATAAATGCATGTATATACTGGATATATATGAGATATATGATATCTATATCATGAATATAATTCTGGATATAATGGATATTTCACCACATGAACAACTTGTAATTATAAGAAGTTTATTTTTGACTCAAGTACCAACGATCGACAAAACGACCGTTATTAACATAAATAATTACATAATGTTAATAACACGGTAATAAGTGATATAAAATGAATAAAAAACTTGAAAAAGGTTCTTCATCAATTATAAATTAACTCTAGTTTATTATTCAGGAGGTTAAAGAACGGTCGAGTCAAGATAGGACGCAAGGTAATGGAACTTCTAAAACCAATTTCCATTCTTTGGGTTAATCTCCTACTTTCAAATTAAGTCATGATATTATTATGTCCTATCTTGTATTTGTACTGTATTTATGTGTACTTATAGTGAATACACATAATAGATCTATTTTATTTACAAAAATGATCTTTGTAAAGGACTTTGTCTCAATCTCCTTTCATTGAGGCATATTTTGTTTTATACACAACTTTCTTTTATACGGTGTATAAACCCATTTGACTTTTACTTTTATTCAAAAGGAATCTTTTTATACGAAGCGTTTTTACAAAACAACAAAAGGAATGTTTTTTCTTACGTATGCGGTGACAACGACTTCTCTGCCGCCATGACTATTATTTGAGTTTCGGCTTCCTCTACAAGCCATAACCTTTTTAAATGAAAAATAATTACAAAGTTTTAATTTTATTTTATTTTGGTATTGAAAATGGTTTTGAAAGTGTTTTTTATTATATCAATGTGTTGTATTGATATCTTATGATTGAAATGTGGAAATGTTATATTTCTTTTATACATGTTTTATGTTATACGATTATGTTATGGTTTATGATATGTTTAAACCTGTTCATATGAGGAATGCATTGGACTTAATAAGTGACGGGTGGAGCCCGCTATAGCTCCTCGATGCATCGGTAGGTCTCATGAGACAAACTAGTGTCTTGGCACGAGGCCTTGACAAAATCTTATTTGTGGTCTTGGCACGAGGCCTTGGCTACATGGTTATGATAGTCTGACATTATGCATTCCATCATTATGAAAATGGTTATTGATATTGCATGTGATTATTCGACCAGTAGAATATCCACGTGAAGAAGTAAATGACATTATCTCATTTTACTTTTTCCATATGATGTTGAAGTTCAAGTTTAAAAGGCTTTTGTTTTAGTTATACATTACCTTAAATGTTTATGTTTATTGATGAAAGCTTCCGCTATATTGTTATCCTTACTGAGCATCTGAGCTCACCCCTTTCAATGTTTTAATATTTTCCAAGATGTGAAGAAGTATTTTATGAATGACGTGCAGGGATAGTAAGAAGAGGATATGAGTGTGGACTATGAAGACTTTGTTATTGTGGTTTTTTACTTTATGATGTAATGTAAGACTTATGAATGTATCTAGTGTTTTTAAGGCTACTAAACTAATCGGTCTTTTGAGACTTTATCTTTTTTGATCATGCCAATGTTACGCAATAATGCACCGACTCTGGGTAACTGGGGTCGGGGCGTTACAGTTGGTATCAGAGGCAGTTTAGTACTAACCTTGGAAGCTAGATTTAGATAAACTCTGATTAGAGAACATAGATCTAAGATAAAATTTGAAGATTAGTATAGAAGAACTTCCTAGAATTTTGGTATTATAGGGATTTTGTGAGTTTTCTGAACAATACATCCCTGCCTAGATAAGAGCAGGTAGAGGTGGCTCTGGCACATATGTACCTAGGGGTAAAACCCGAAAACACCGCTTTGAGCTAGACTCAAATGGGAACTGGTGCACGACAACGGGCCTTGCTGCACTCTTGGTTATGACACTCCCGGGGGATATGCTTAGGATAATTCTCATTTTATTTACAAACCACTATGAAGGGTTATGAGTATATACTTCCTCAAAGAAAACTTTTTTTATGATTATGGATTATATCCATAAATAGTTCAATTTATGTTAAGTATTTTACAAGTATGGAAATATGTATTTTGATTCATAAACTAATATAGTTTATGCCATTGTTTAGAAATGGCGCCTAGTGGAAGGAATGGAAACCGTATCAATGCATGCACTCCATGTAGGGATTGACCTCCTACTCAAGATAATTATTGTGGAACTGGAGATACAACTAGTGCTGATCAACTTTTTACCATACTGGGACAACTCACTCAGGTTATGAATAATAACCTTCCTCGTATAGAGCTCCCTGATCCGCAACGTGGAGGATCAATGTTAGACCGCTTCATGAGGCAACAACCGCCAACATTTAATGGGGGTACAAATCCATTAGTAGCTGAGCAATGTATAAAATCCTTAGAGAAAATATTCCACGCCTTGGGGAGTAGCGAAAGGGAGAAGGTTATCATGGCAGTTTACCGCCTCACTGGAGATGCCGGTCAATGGTGTTCATTGATTCAAAATACAAAGGAAGATGAAGAAGTATCAAGTATGGAATGGAGAGAGTTAAAAGATCTATTCTTAGAAAAATACTTTCCACATGACCATCGAGCAGATATGGAAAGGAAATTTCTGAGTCTGAGACAAAAGGAGGATGAGAATGTCGCAAAGTATGAGGCTAACTTTGCAAGGTTAGCGAGGCATGCAGTAGATTATATACATAACCCAAGAAGTAAGATTGATCGTTTCTTTGATGGGTTAAAACCATTTCTCCGTCGAGCATTAGTCTCACAAACCTTCTCGTCGTATGAAGATATTGTCTCATGTGCTATCAAGACGATAAAGGAATTCTCTAAGTCTTATGACTTTAAAGCAAAGCAAGAAAAGAAGAGATCTTCTGATCAATATGGAAATGGAAATAAGGAGGATAAGGGAAGATCTGAATATCAGTCCTACAGTAAATGTGGAAAGAAACACCCCGGTACTTGCTTGAAGGGAATGGGAGTCTATTACAAGTGTGGTGAAAAAGGCCACCAAGCTCATGATTGCAAGGGAAAGAAAGTTGCTGTCAATGTGGAATGCTATAATTGTAGAGAGATGGGGCATTATGCAAATGAATGTCCTAAGCATCAGGGGAACTTACCTTAGAAGAGGCCAAGGGATCAAGGCCAAGCTTATGCTATCACTATTGCTGAGGTTGAAGCTCCAAAAGACGTGGTGGCAGGTAATTTAATGGTTTCCTCAAGTTTAGAAAATGCATTATTTGATTCTGGATCATCGCATTGTTTCGTATCTTCTCAGTTTGCTAAGAAAATTAAATATTTCCAGTTTGATTTAACAAGAGAATTTTCAGTCAAAACTCCTAAGAGAAGTATTATTGCAAAAAAGTTTTGTGAATCAGTCCCCATTAGAGCACATAACTGTTCTTTATCCGCTGATCTAATTGTCATACCTATGATTGAGTTTGATATAATCCTCGGTATGGATTGGCTTTCAGACTATGATGCAAAGATTTATTGTAAGAAGAAGGAGGTTACGGTTTTTGATGATGATGATAAGGAACACCTTATTTTTAGAGCAGAATCGTCACCACCTAATTCTTATTTAGATCCACCCCCAGTAGCTCAACTAAATTCAATTATTGGGGAGGAAGAGAATGAAATGACTAATAGAGAGGAAAGGAATGTTCAAATAGAGGATGTACCTATTATGAAGGAATATGTAGATGTGTTTATGGAAGATTTACCTGGACATCCTCCAGAACGAGAAGTTGAGTTTTCCATTGATTTAATTCCTGGATCAAGACCCATATCGAAGACCCCTTATAGAATGGCCACCGTGGAATTAGTTGAACTAAAGAAACAACTAGAGGAATTGAGTAATAAGGGATTTATTCACCCTAGTGTTTCTCCATGGGGAGCCCCTATCTTTTTTGTTGAGAAGAAAGATGGATCTATGAGGTTGTGCATTGACTACAGGAAGATCAATGCTATAACAATAAAGAAAAAGTATCCCCTACCTCGCATTGATGATTTATTTGACCAATTGCATGGAGCTCAATACTTTTCAAAGATTGACCTTCGATCTGGATACCATCAGTTGTGTGTGAAGAAGGAGGACATTCCGAAGACAGCATTTCAAACAAGGTACGAGCATTACGAGTTTACAGTAATGCCTTTTGGATTGACTAATGCACCCTCTGTATTCATGGATCTAATGAATAGAGTTTTCAAGGAATATCTTGATGATTTTGTGGTGGTATTTATTGATGATATCTTGGTGTACTCCAAAATCTATGAAGATCATGAAAATCATTTGCGCATTATCTTGAAGACTCTTAGAAGTCATGAATTATATGGGAAGTTTAGAAAGTGTGAATTCTAGCTTCAGGAGATTTCTTTTCTTGGCCATATTGTCTCTAAGGATGGAATTTCTGTTGATCCTTCTAAGACCAAGGAAATCCAATAATGGCCAGCACCGACGAGTATAACTGAGGTACGCAACTTTATTGGTTTGGCAGGTTATTATCGACGTTTTGTACAGAATTTTGCCTGATTGGCTAACCCATTAATGAAGCTCACACATAAAGGGGTTAAATTTGTCTGGACAAAAGAGTGTGAAGAATGTTTTGAAGAACTGAAGAGAAGATTAGTTAACGCTCATATATTGACTCTACCATCAGGGAGTGATGGGTTCGTTATTTATAGTGATGCATTAATGAAAGGGCTTGGTTGTGTCCTTATGTAGAATGATAGGGTTATTGCCTATGCATCACGACAACTGAAAATTCATGAGCAGAACTATCTTACTCATGATCTCGAGTTAGCTGCTGTAATCTTTGCCTTGAAGATATGGAGACATTATCTCTATGGTGAAAAATGTGAGATATATACCGATCACAAGAGTTTGAAATATATTTTATCACAAAAAGAACTCAACATGAGGCAACAACAATGGATTGAACTACTCAAGGATTATGATTGCACGATACACTACCACCCAGGGAAGGCAAATAAGGTTTTAGATGCTTTGAGTAGAAAAGATCATGGAGTTTTGAACATGATGAGAGTGGAAAGGGATCCTATTTTCATGGATCTAGTAAAGATGGACATGGGAATCACCATGGAGGGTGAAACATCAAATTTTTTTCAAATGGTTGCCAAACCATCTTTACTAGAAATGATAAAGTGTTCTCAGGCCAATGATGAAGAGTTGAAAAAGAAGATTAAAGCTGTGAATGATGGGAGATTTAGTGACTTTGTGTATGAAGATGGAATTTTGAAATTTGGGAGGAGACTTTGTGTTCCCGATATACCGGATTTAAAGAGGGAATTGTTGGATGATTCTCATAGTTCCAATTTCTCTATACACCCTAGGAGCACCAAAATGTATAGAGATTTAAAGGGACATTTTTGGTGCGACAACATGAAGAGGGAGATTGCTGATTTTGTGTCAAGATGTATGGTTTGTCAACAAGTGAAAGCTGGAAGGCAACTGCCTGGTGGAGTATTGCAACCTCTTACCATACCTGAGTGGAAATCGGATAATATTACGATAGATTTTGTCATGGGACTACCAAAGACTCCTAGATGGAATGACGCAATATGGGTCATTGTTGATCATCTCACGAAGTCAGCACATTTTCTTGCTATAAGGGAAGATCTACCACTTGAACGTCTAGCAAGACTATATATTAATGAAGTTGTGAGACTTCATGGAGTACCCCTGTCAATTGTCTCAGATCGTGATCCTCGTTTCACATCAAGATTATGGAAAAGTCTTCAGAAGGCCTTGGATACTGAACTTTGTTTGAGCACTTCTTACCTCCCTCAAACAGATGGAAAATTAGAAATAACTATTCAAACCTTAGAAGACATGTTGAGATCATGCTCAATTGACTTTCAAGGAATGTGGGATCAATATTTACCTCTGGTAGAATTTTACTATAACAATAGTTTCCATTCAAGTATTCAGATGGTACCATATGAAGTGTTATATGGAAAGAGATGTCTCACACCAACCTGTTGGGATGACGTTGGTGAAAGAAAACTTGTAGGCCCAGAACTGGTGGAGGAAGCGATGGAAAAGGTGAAGGTAATCCAAAACCACATCAAAGAAGCTCAAAGTAGGCAGAAGAGCTATACTGAAAATCAAAGGAAGGATTTGGAGTTTCAGGTAGGAGATCATGTTTTCTTGAAGGTATCACCATGGAAGGGAGTTATACGTTTCGGTAAGAAGGGTAAATTGAGTCCTAGGTACATCGGACCCTTCCAAATTCTAGAACGAATTGGGGCTGTAGCTTACCGTTTGGCAATGCCGCCAAGTCTCTCCAAAGTTCATGATGTATTCCACGTATCACTATTGAGAAAATACATGCCTAACCCAACGCATGTACTCACCTATGAGGAATTAGAACTGGAACCCGATCTGTCTTATTGCGAAGAGCCCGTCAGGATTCTTGATACAAGAGAACAAGTGCTGAGAAACCGGACGACTCGTCTGGTAAAAGTTCTATGGAGAAACCATAATATGGAGGAGGCAACGTGGGAACCTGAGGAACTTATGATGAAGAATCACCCAAGTCTTTTTATACAATGATATTATATGAAATTTCGAGGAAAAAATTATTTTAAGGAGGGGAGAATGTAACACCCCAAGCTTCCACGGTACACTTCTCTTTGAATAATACAGTAGCGTGTGTTGTACGCAACTTCGAGTTCTAACACACACCACAACCAATCAAAGTAGCCATTATGAATAGTAATACCTACTTTTTGAAATTTTATAAATTTTATCTTGCCAAATGGACTTCATTTTTGTATTCGGAATAATGAAATTATCCTAAGTTGAATTCTTTGTAATTTTCGGAGAACTTCCAATTTTTTATAAATAGTGAAAAATAGTTAAAAACAACTTTTTTAATCAAAATAATTTATAGTGATAAATTATAATATTTAGTGTTTTAAAAGTATAATTAGAATATATTTTTACCATTTTATCCAATGGTGTTCATTAGAATTAATTTCACTTTGAAATTGGACATAAACAATTGTCAATCTTTTGATTGATATTCTTTCTTAAAACATGCTATTTGTTGTGACAGTGGGAATTAATTAGAAAATTAATTAATGAAACTTATATGTTTGGAATTTTTTAAAATAGACATCATTTTTGAATTCGGAATATCAATTATAGCTTAGGGTGAAATTTTGGCATTGTTCTGAAAAACTTCAATTTTTGATGAATAGTGAAACCACTAAGTGGTAGTTAAAAAACTGATTTTTCGTTTAAATGAAACATTACCACTTCTGTGATTTGATTTTCAAAAATCCTACATACATGGTTGTAATTAGGAAGTAAAATGTGGTTCAATGGGATTAAAATAATTTTTGGTGAATAGTAACTTTTAAGTTTAATTAATCGCGATTAAAGGTAATTAGTGAAATTTAAGGTAAAAATGATATTATAAAATTATGAAAATACATTTACACTTGTCCTAACCCTATTGGATTTGTCATGGCCGACCATGACAATCCATGGGTCAACTTGGGGACCCCATGGAGCCACTTCGGTAGGAAAATGACATAAATAACTTTTATTTAAAGTTATAATAAAAATGTCACAAACATAAGTTGTTTTACTAAAACAATTTTTAAATGGGGTTATACAAGTCATATTTTTGACTATAAATATTAATTATAAAGATAAAAAGATTTCCTACATAATTATATTTTTTTATAATTTTTAGACATTAAATAAATTAAAGTATTTATGACACCATGATGATGCAGCGATTACCTCATTAATTAACAATTTTAATAAAATGGAAGGATAATGTAAAATCTAAGCATTAGACTTGTCCAAATCCTATTGTATGAGAATATTTCGAACCCTTATCACCTTATACTCGAAATATAAAAGTGTGGGACCTTTAAAATCAGAAACGCATTATATAATAAATTAACATTTCATGACATTCAAAGAGTGCCCCTCCTCTCCTCTTATAAAAGGCCCCCACCACTACCACCTTATTCAAACATTCAAGCCATTTGTCTTGGAAAAACTCTGCCCAAATACTCTCCCAAATTCCCTCTCTTACTACTAGAAGCCTTACTTTGGGCAGAATTCTTCCCAAGGAAGCCTTTGGCTCAAATCAAAAAAGAGTTACCCGATTTTAAGGTAATGTCTTCTCTTATGTTATTTTGTTTTATTTTGCTTTTCCAACCCCCTAAACTCTTTTTATCCATTTCTTTTGTAACAAAACCAGTATCCTCAATATACTAGGATGTTTTTATAAGAATTATTCGAGCTAAACTTACACACACCTACATCTAATGGTTAAAGAACATACTATTTCTGTGGATGACGAATTTCTGCCTCACGAAACGATGATTGTTCAACACTCATATAACACCTTCAAAGGTGGCCATTAAGATGTCACTATATTTATATATGATATATAATATTTTTATGTTCTACGTAAGGTTCTGTATTTTTCATTTATGGCATACCTTTCTTGTTTCCATTATGGGTAAATGCGATATTTTCATTTTAGGAAGTGCGGACTACCGCCCCCTCAAAGTGATTTGAATCATTAATGAAATATGTGGGATGTATAAAGGATGGAGTAAATGATATTATAAATGATATTATACTGGAATTATAATATAATTTTATATCATTATGATTTCATTAAATACGAAATAGAAATGAAATTAGCGTTCATGCGTACGTACGGCTTACCGTCTCCATGAACGGTGCATTTCATTTCTTACCTCTAAACATTATGGAATATTATAAATGCATGTATATACTGGATATATATGAGATATATGATATCTATATCATGAATATAATTCTGGATATAATGGATATTTGACCACATTAACAACTTGTAATTATAAGAAGTTTATTTTTGACTTAAGTACCAACGATCGACAAAACGACCGTTATTAACTTAAATAATTACATAATGTTCATAACATGGTAATAAGTGATATAAAAGGAATAAAAAACTTGAAAAAGGTTCTTAAGAAATTATAAATTAACTCTAGTTTATTATTTAGGAGGTTAAATAACGGTCGAGTCAAGACAGGACGCAAGGTAAGGGAACTTCTTAACCCAATTTCCATTCTTTGGGTTAATCTCCTAATTTCAAATTATGTCATGATATTATTATGTCCTATCTTGTATTTGTACTGTATTTATGTGTACTTATAGTGAATACACATAATAGATCTATTTTATTTACAAAAATGATCTTTGTAAAGGAATTTGTCTCAATCTCCTTTCATTGATGCATCTTTTGTTTTATACACAACTTTCTTTTATACGGTGTATAAACCCATTTGACTTTTACTTTTATTCAAAAGAAATATTTTTATACGAAGCGTTTTTACCAAACGACAAAAGGAACGTTTTTTCTTACGTATGCGGCTACAACGACTTCTCCACCGCCATGACTATTATTTGAGTTTTGGCTTCCTCTACAAGCCATAACCTTTTTAAATGAAAAATAATTACAAAGTTTTAATTTTATTTTATTTTGGTATTGAAAATGGTTTTGAAAGTGTTTTTTATTATATCAATGTGTTGTATTGATATCTTATGATTGAAATGTGGAAATGTTATATTTCCTTTATGCATGTTTTATGTTATACGATTATGTTATGGTTTATGATATGTTTAAACCTGTTCATATGAGGAATGCATTGGACTTAATAAATGATGGATGGAGCCCGCTATAGCTCCTCGATGCATCGGCAGGTCTCATGAGACAAACTAGTGTCTTGGCACGAGGCCTTGACAAAATCTTATTTGTGGTCTTGACATGAGGCCTTGGCTACGTGGTTATAATAGCCTGGCATTATGCATTCCATCATTATAAAAGTGGTTATTGATATTGCATGTGATTATTCGACCAGTAGAATATCCATGTGAAGAAGTAAATGGAATTATCTCATTTTACTTTTGCCATATTATGTTGAAGTTCAAGTTTATAAGGCTTTTGTTTTAGTTATACATTGCCTTAAATGTTTATGTTTATTGATGAAAGATTATGCTATATTGTTATCCTTACTGAGCATCTGAGCTCACCCCTTTTAATGTTTTAATATTTTCCAGGATGTGAAGAAGTATTTTATGAATGACCTGCAGGGATAGTAAGAAGAGGATATGAGTGTGGACTATGGAGACTTTGTTATTGTAGTTTTTTACTTTATTATGTAATGTAAGACTTATGAATGTATCTAGTGTTTTAAAGGCTACTAAACTAATCGGTCTTTCGAGACTTGATCTTTTTTGATCATGCCAATGTTACGCAATAATGCACCGACTCTGGGTAACTGGGGTCAGGGCATTACACTTATCATAGATCCAAGGTCCATCTTTGATGCCCAAAATCATGCACAACCACATAAGAAACTATGAGGAGTGGACCGCTCCTCTCCACTATGCACTATAGTTTAGGGAGACACAAATCCAATCCATGTATCATGTACAACCTCACTAGAATATGAGTGGAAGGGCCTAAACCCTATAATTATGATCCACAACTGAGGGATCCACAACTCCCATGGAGGACCCACACACTACTGGAGATCGAATATGGGGGAGTACCACTCCTTAGGTAGAGAACCCATTTCCTGTCGCAGTAAGGGGAGTACTGACACAACTTGTGTGAATAATATGGTAAACCCATGCCCTGGTATGACATGGGAGTACTGACCTCAATAACACCTGTGTAAAGAATATGGGGAACCCATGACCTGGTGTAATATAGAAGTATTGGACCTAATAAAACCTATGTAAAGAATATGGGGAACCCATGCCCTACTTTAATAGGGGATTACTAACCTTGATAACACCTATGTAAGGAATATGGGGAACCTATGCCCTAGTTTAACATGGGAGCACTGACCTCAATAATACTCCAATGATCACACCTCATCACTACCATCATAAAAAATATATTGAAAAAGTTTCAATTTTGTAACACCTATAACTGTATCTCAAATACTGCAATAATGTCCACCATCATGTTCTACATGAAGAAACACTCAGGATAGGCTACTCATGGGCCTAAATCTAAGTCCAAATAAAGAAGATACGATAAGAAGAAGTTCTAGAGGGAAGTACATTACGTGTATGGGGGTACCCGCAGAATTTGACCCCACCTCATCTCATGGACATGTTCTCCTCCAGACATGGATTAAAAGACATGTCATCATATATGGAATATACTGGTGGCACACAACCTACCTCGGCTACTCATGGAATGTTCATGTACAACTGGCCGTGTCTGTGTACTTCAGGTCATACTCGTGTACCTGACCATGTACCTGGTAGTGCCCATGTACCGACCCATGCCCATGTACTCCCAAAGTACATGGAATGTCATACTGCATAGGGTATTGGGTGTGTGACAGCTAGAACATGGCCTGGATTCCCAAGAAGGGTCACATAATGATTGTGTTTGGACACACGGTGTGTGATCCTTAATTTTTTTTTCTTCTGAAAACCCTGGTGTCACAACCAAGGACTTCATGCCGTGTACTCATTAGACTACATGATGTGTAGTCGGGTTTTTCATATAATTTGAATAATTCCTCATGCAATTCAACCACACATCCAAATATGAAAAACATGCTGTTTAACCACCATAAATTGGTGGGGGTCACCAGTGAACATCGATCTCTAGCCTCCAATAGTATGAAATTGTAAATCTATCACCTATACATAGTTTTTGTCGCACCTTCCATCACTATTTGGGGTTCAAAAACCCAAATATGTCACCCCTATACCATGTTACCTCCTCAATCAGTCTTTAAGGTTCTAGAATATCCATCATTCACATCACTTCCATGTATCAGAGGGTTCAATCATGATCTATCCAACCTAGAAATCGAACTATATCCATGTGGGCCAACGATGAAGAACATGAAGCAAAAGAGGGGAAAACAAGAAATAAAGGCTTACATCATTGGATATAGTGATCCCAACCAATAATCACATAGTAAAAGATCAACTGATTAGCATGTCATGACATAATATACAATTATTTAATCAATTTAATTTTTAAAAAAGGGCTTGTATGAAGAATGAGATTACACCTATTAATAATTAGATATCAAATACATGATTTTTCAAAGAAATCAAGAGCCATAATACATAAAATAATGTGCCCTACCTTGATTGGTATAAATAATTAGTGAATAACGCATTCTCCTGCGAAGGATGAGTCATGTATCATTTTCTAGCTCTCGATCCACCTCGATCTAGTCATCGTTCGTTGTATGATGTTGATCTACCAATGAAGAACGTCAAAGGTGCCTCTCTAATATCCTAGGTTTATACAGTCAACACTGTAGAATTTACATAAGAGGTTATTTAAAGAGAAAATTATGTTAAGTGTATTAAATGTATTAAATAATTAAATTAATTAATTAATCCACTTAACGTGTCTATCAACGGATTCCTCATCTGAACTTCTGATGTCGACCAACTTTAGTTCTCACTTAAGGTAAACCCTGTGTTTCAGACTCAAAAGTGGTCTCAGATTTATGATCTATGACTTATTTTGGTATTTATTCCACTATTTTTGTAAAAATACTTGTTTGTGATATTAATATATTTAATATTTTTATAATATCAACATTGGGATCACTAGGTCTCAGAATCTCACGTTGTCTCTATGTTTGCCTCTGAAAATATTTTTAGGAATATTCCAAACTCTTACATAGAAAAATCATAGTTACTAAATTATTCCACCCTTTAAGGATTTTTGTCCCCAAAAGAGCACAATCTGAGAAAAAATGGTTGAGATACTGAGCCTTCATATGTCTCTTTGCCTCTTAGGAGCTCTCCTGCAAGCTCTCATGCTATTTCCAACACGAAGCTAGGGAAACCACATTCACACATCTCCACACCCCATTCCCAACTCACAACAACTACTGGGTACCTCAAAAGGCATCTCCACACCCATTCCTAGCTCATCCATGTCAACATTATGCAATGAATCATGCACATGTCTCCTCAGTTGTGACAAGTGGAGAACACCAAGAACACGGTTTAACTGCAATCATGGGGATGATCAGTACACCACCTCACTGACCTAACATAGTAACTAGATAAAGTATCTACAATTATTATAGATAGATTTTTTTCCTATACAAATCCCCATGATCTACAACATGGCGATATATCTCAAAAATAGATGATATCCTTGTCGAACTCAAAAGTGTTGGTTCTGAGCACAATAGAAGCATGTGGTGGTGAGAAATATATTAAAATTTATTTTAATAAACATTTTCTAAAACCCAGAGTGAGGAAATTTTACATCAAATTTATAATTAATTTATTTAATATTTGAAGAAATAAACACCTCAGATTAAGAAATTTATTCATTGGTGAATGATGATCATTCAAAAAGAACCTTTCAGATTACCTTCATTTCTTTGTGAGGATCCAATGATAGAATCCCTCTAGAAGTGATCCATACATGATTCTATGATCTCCGATCAATGCCACTAAATCTATGAGTGATAGTGCAGCGAGTCGAATGTCTTGTATTTTTAGTTCTTGATCGCTCTCTATTTGGTCTTGATGAAATCTCTCTTGTGCTTCTCATTATTGAAAGGTAGAGAGAAGGAGGAGTTGAGAGAGAATTAATTGTGCACAACAATCCTTTATTCCCAATTTTGGATGCTCTACACAATAGGCATAATCGTCTATTTATAGAGTTAGGATTTAGGTTAAAATATTATGTAATTTTATGCCAACCATTAAATAACATTTATTACCTTTAATAAACCCCATGACACATAATAATAATAATATTAATTTGTAGTGCTTGCTAACTTGCGCAATAACAAATATTATTTAACCAGATTGTTAATTAATATTTGTCACCAAACATGGTCTTGGTCCATTCGAACTCCTCTTGCATTTATTGAAAATACAAATAAAAATTTTATTCATAAATAAATATTTAATTCACATACCAGTGAATAAATATTTATTAAATATTAAATAAAATAAATAAATATAGTTTTATTCACATTACAATGAATAAATATTTATTTAATTTATGAGATCAATATAACATGAATACAATTATACCTTGTACTTGAGAATAATATTTATTCCATTAATTAAACTCAAATATAATTTAATCAAGATCAAAATAAACACTTAGTGTGAGACCCTATAGGCTTATTTCTCATTGGCATTAGGCGGGCTTGCCTAAAGTCTAATATTTCTGTCTAGAAATATGTCAAGGAACCTGAGAGAAAGAACTTAATGTTGCAATGTTGAAAACCACATATGAATGATCACTATGTAATATAATTATTTGTTTAATAATATCTCATAAAGAAGGTTTCACTATGGTGTCATCAACCTATTTACTCAATGCGTCTTTATTTTACTATCTGAAATAAAATTTTTGTTACAACATGGCCATGGAATTTAATGTGATGGTTATATTTCAATAAAAGGGTTGATTTATACACTTCTATAAATATGGAAGGGACAAATACTTCCTCGACTTATCCATTAATGACATGTTAATCATGACACACCCAATATAATCTACTTCCCGCCAACATATGGCATGATATTTTTGGTCAGTAAATATAATTGTACAAGTCATGAAATGAATTAATGATAATATTAAAGTTTAAGGAAAATTACAGATGATCCCATATAGAAATATTTTATGGCACCAAAACATGAGAAATTCCTAATGGTATGTCTATTATCATAATCTTCAGTCTTGGAGTTTACCAAGTGTGAACTTCATGAGAAGAAGACTCATCCTCTTACGAGCACTCACACCTAATGGTCGAAATACTATGTATACCATCATAGTACATTATCCAATTTCAAAACTATATTAAGAATATTTTCATAGCACTTCAAGGTTCTTATCATAGTGGGAAACTAATTTGACTTATCAATAAGAAAAATACTCTAGGCCATTATTACATTAAATCCATGAAAAAACAATGAAGAATATGTAATAAAGTGTTAAATTAATATTCAATACATCAAATATATGTGTAATCAAAGTATAATAAGTTTTTCCTAAGAAAAAAACTCCAAATCCCCCCTTGGACTATAGATAACTACCTATGACTTTAAGTCTTCTAGACCTCGCATGATTATCATGTTTTTTCTGATTCAAGGCTTTAATAAAGGGGTTCTATATGTTGTCTTTTGTAGAAATACTACTCACTATAACCTCATCTGTCTGAGAAAAATCCATCAAGAGATGATACTTTTTAATTATGTTCCTTTTCCATTGATGTGACCTTGTATCTTTTGTAATATAAACCACTTTAGTATTATCACAATAGAGTGTGATATATTTTTAATGCTAGGTAACACATCAACCTCTTGAATGAAGTTTCACATATATAATACTTCCTTATCTACCTCATAAGACACAATATTCTTAGACTATACTATAGAATCTATGACCACAACCTACTTTGATCTCTTCCAGCTCACAATACCTCCATTCAAATTGAATATGTATCCATTTTGTGACTTCATATCATCTTGATCAGTTTGGAAACTAGCATCTACATTCCATCTGATGACTAGTTCCTCATATACTCCATAGACCATGAATATAAACTTAGTATGACTGATACTTAAGGATAGTCTTGACTTTTATCCAATATAGGTCACCTAGATCATATTAACATATTACAACTACACTCAATGAGTAGGAAATATATATCCCAGTACATAGCATAACATACATGATTGACCTAGTAAGTTACATGTGTGGAATCCAATCCATTCTATTTCTTTCCACATGTGTTTGAGGAGACATTTTCCTGGAAAGATGAATTCCATGTGACACTGGAAACAATCCCTTCTTGGATTGTTTCATATAGAATCTCTTTAGTATCTTTTCAATGTATGTACTTTGACTTAAGATTAGAAGTCTCTTGGATCTATCACGATGGATCTTGATCCCAAGAATATATGATTTTTCACCCAAGTCCTTCATAGAGAAGAATTTATTCAACCACATCTTAATAGACTATAGGACTGGTATTTTTTTTCCTATGATTAATATGTCATCAAAATATACTATTAAGAAAATGACTACACTCCCACTAAAAAATTTTTAGACACAAGGATCACACTCATTCTTTATGAAACCAAATTTCATTATGGCTTCATCAAAATGAGTGTTCCATGACTGAGATGATTTCTTTAATAAATAAATGTATTTTTTTCAATTTTAATATCTTATTAACATCCTTTTGATTCATAAAACCTTAGATTTGTATCATATAGAAATCTTCTAGAAGGTTTTCATTAATGAAGGTTGTTTTGATATCCATTTTCCAAATCTCAAAGTCATGGTAATCCATAATGGAAAGTATAATTCTGATGGATTTTAGAATTTTAACTGGTGGAAATGTTTCTTCATAGTCAATACCTTGACATTGTTTAAAACCTTTTGTAACCAGTTGTGCCTTATAGGTACTAAATTGTCCTTCAATGTAAAGTTTATTCTTGAATACCTATTTGAAACAAATAGTCTTTACATCCACTAGAGGATATACCCAAATCCAAACTTTGTTTTGATTCATGGAATCCATTTTAAAATTCATAGCTTCTTATCACTTGGAAACATATGTTACCCTTACTACTTCCTTGTAGATTAGAGGATCATTATAATCAACTAATAATGAGTCACTATCCTTAGTGACTAAAAAATCATAATATTTTGGTTCTATAACCACAATTGTACTCCTTCACAGTTCTTGTGTCTCTAGAATAGTTTCGTATTCTATAGGGATTTATGTAATCTATTCCTATACCAACTCTTTTATACCTTGAGCCCCAACTTCATCAAATTCTATCTCACTCCCACTATCTATTTTAGAGATGTGCTCCCTCTCAAGGAATATGATGTGTCTTTCCACTATAAACGTTTTCTTGAGGTGTCGTATAGGTAATATCCCCTTGTTTCCTTAGGGTATCATATAAAGGCATACTTTATGCCTTGAGGTGAAATTTTGTTAACTGAATAGGCCTTAACAAACTCTTCTCTTCCCCACACATGTAAATTTGATAACATGGTTTTTCTTCCACTCTAAAACTATGTCAATTCATATGGAATACTATTTATCAATTTAGTTTGTACTTGATTTAGTATATGTTCTATTGTTTGTAACATGTATCCCCAAAAGGAATATGGAATACTTGCATGAATCATCATTGATCTCACAATGTCTAACAAGGCGTGGTTCATCCTTTTTCTTACACCATTCCATTGAGGCATATAAGGAGGAGTGAGTTGGGATAAGATCCCAAACTCCTATAAGAAATCAATGAGATCTTGATGAAGATATTCTCCACCATAGTATGAGTGGAGTTTCTTAATATTCTTACCCATATGGATCTAAAATTCATTCTAGTGTTCCTTGAATTTATCAAAAGAATTCGACTTATACCTCATCAAGTAGAAATATGATATATATTAAAATTATTAATAAAGATATGAAGTATGAGTACCCAACCCTTTCTTCAATAAGAAATGGTCCACACACATCGGTATGAACTAATTAAAGAATCTATTTAGTACTTTAACTTTTCCCATGAAATGGGGCTTTGTTCATGTTCTCTTGTAAACAAGTGTAAGATACACCAAGTGGTTTTAGTTCAAAAGAATCTAAATATCAATCTTGATGTAATTTAGTCAACTGATTTTCATTTACATGACTTATCTAGTGATTCCAAAGTTGGGTGTGGTATGAATCATATGAATTAACTTCATTATCAATTTCTATTACTTGGTTTTTGTAATCCAAAACATAAAAGCCATTATTTAAATGTGTATTACCATAAAAAATGATATCTTTATAAAAGAAGAAATATTTATTTCCAAATTTGAAAGAAAATCCATTTATACTAAGAATGGATACAAATATAATTTTTTTTAGTAATATATGGAACATAATAACATCCTTTAAAAACAAAGATCATTCTAGTCGGCTGTGTTAGGTGGTAGTTTATGATATCTACAGTAGTGAGTTTAGCTCCATTGGATATTCATAAATTTACCTCCCCTTAGTAAATATTTTTGAATCTACTTGGTTATATTTGAATACATATGTGATCCCCACAAGCTGTATCTAGTACCCAATTTGTTGAAATAGATAAATTGAACTTGATAACAAACACATCTGAAGCTTCCCCTTTCTTCTTTGGTCAGGTGCAATTTTTCTTCCAATGGACCTTCTTTGCACATGAAAACTAGATAGAATCCTATTGTATTTCTTACCTCTTGATCTTCCTCTTCTTAGAGGGGTGTGAAGAAAATTTGGGATTAATGATATTTGTTTTCCCTTTCTGTTTGTTCACCATAAGGATGGAAGGATTTTTACAATTCATATCCTTATATACTTTTTATAGAATAATGAGAATATCTGGAAGACATTTTCCAATTTTGTTCATATTAAAATTAACAAAAAATAGAGAATATCTAAGGGTGTGATTTCAGAATGTGGTCAGTGCCCAGTTCTTCATGGATTTTAAACCCTAGAACCTCTAGGAACTCAATGTATCCAATGATCTTAACTACATGAGGTCCTGATGGGGCACCCTCTGCAAGAATTCTTTGAAAGAGTGATTTGGAAATCTCAAATAGCTCATGCCTAGCTCTCTCCTGGTAAATACCATGGAGGTACTTAAGAATTATATATGTATCCATGTTTTCATGAGACTTCATGATTTCACAAGATATATATTAAAGAATAAAACATATTGATCAGGTATTGGGTATTCTAGCATGTAAGATTTTTTTTCATGGCATAGAACAACCCAAAGGAATCTGTACCATTCCTAGAAGTTACTACAAGTTAGGGGGTGGTCTTTATCAAATATTGATCATAGGGATAATGTGGATGATGAGATTTCCATTTTATTCTTCAATTAAAAATAGCATATTACTAGTACTTTTATTGATTAAAAACTTTCTAAGAAATAATAAATTAATTGATTTTATTAAATTAACCACTATTTTATCAAGTTCCAATAGCCCTCATCATTAAACTAGAAATGTATAATTGATAGAAAATTATAGTGTAAAGTATCCATATTCCTCTTCACATAACCCCAAAAAGGGTTGGTCAAGATACATGAAGGTATTTAGGCAAGTAGGCCTTTACCAACTGTGGGCATGCAAATCCTTGATCTGTTGAGTGGATTCCCCAATCCTAAAATCCTGACTTGGATTTCATCAACACTTGACTCCAAATTACACCAATTATATCAAGGTATAATTCACTTGATTTAAAATGGTTAAGTCAACTGAAAACCTTCATACAAACTCCCCTTATAAAAGTAAGTGTGCTAAGAAGGGTTTCTCAGACACTTAGTTCTATTCAGTTTTGTTCCTAATCATGTAACAGAAGGCTTAGTCTAACTTAATATTAGATTTATATATTTAAATTAATTATGCATAAATTTTTCCTTGTTTTATCCTTTACATGAATTTTTTATATTAAGTGGATGCTAATTAAATAACTAACCATGTTCGAAATTTTTTTATTCATAATTCATTTATTTAATTTATTATGCATATATTTAATCTTATTTTATCCTTTATATACATTTTTAATATTAATTAGATGTTACTTAATTAATTAACAATGTTGGATGAAACATTTACACATAATATATTTATTTAAATTCTGTATTTTCACATTCATTTATTTTTGTGACCATAGCCTTTCATCCATAAAATAAATAATTGAATAGATAAAAATAATTAATTAATTAAATGACCCATTCATGAGCTTTATCTAATGGTTGATTTAATGAGCGGAAATTTAATCAACCTATGACCTGGGGGAAATAACTCCATTTTTTGGTCTTGGCATGAGTTATATCACTCCACTTTTACACCTGTGTATCACCAAAGTTGGAATAATTATGGTTCCATCTTTAACAGCCTCCATGCATCTTGGGATACTTTATTAATTACTTGTATGTATAAATCACATGTAAGTTAGAGGAACCAAATGATTGGTTAAAAGGTGATTACATAAATATCCTTATACATATAGGTCCTACATAATAATGGAGGAGGGATGAAAGGAAGACCATCATATTTAATTTAATAACAAATAATTACAATATCATGCAATAAATTAAATTAAAACATCCAATGAATACATATGCATTGGTCAAGATCATGAACGATCATTCATGCAAAAAATATGTAAAAGTAACTATATAGAATTCATTTCTTTATTTGTTCTTCATTATTTAAGATAAATGTGATTGAATTATTTATTTATTTATTTAATTCCATTTCATCTTAATGATCATCCAAACTTAATTGTAGATACCCATTATTTATGGAATTCATGGAAAAAAATGGAAGAACCAATAATGATATATTTATTACAATAAATTAATTGACCATTTAAAAATATATAAAACCATTATTAAATTTTCAAAAACACAATAGGTTTCAGTCAATAAATTATGTTTTTAAGGCTGAAATTTTCAATTTAATGTAATTTAATTCTTCTATTAATTGGGAGACCAAAATATGTGTATAATCCAGCTACACGTTGTGTACCTCAGTTTCTATGTATCTAAGTCATACACCTGGGGCTTCAGCATGTTAACTCTTCTGGATTACATGGAATGTACATGCCAGCTACACGCTATGTATCTACTTTCAGTGTGCCAGATTGTCCCAGTCAACACACGGTGTGCATTAAATTCACCACATGTAATTAATTGCTGGGTGTGTCCATATACAATGTCCATGGGTACACAATATGTGCTCTGGCTACACATCGTGTAACCCAGTTTTACCAGCCAAAGATTTTGAATTTCTCGATGGCATATCGGGTCACTTTTCATTTGTTCTTAAACATTTTATAAAATGAAACAATAAAAAAACATGATTAATATTTCAATAACATATTAATTAAAATCATATTAAAGAACAAATAATATGAAATGAAAATAAAACCACAATTTCTCATAGATCAAAAATCAAATAAATAATTATAAATTTGAACATGTCCCCTATGATACCACTTGTTGGTTCCAAGAACATCAAAAGTGTGTGGTGGTGATAGATATATCAAATTTTATTTCAATAATCATTTCCCAAAACCAAGAGTGAAGATATTTAACATAAAATTTATGATTAATTTATTTAATATTTGAAGAAATAAATACCTTGGCTTAGGAAGTTTCTTCATTGGTGAATGTTGATCATTTGAAAAGATCCTTTCAGATTACCTTCATTGTGCTGTGAGGATCCAAGGGTAGAATACCTCTAGTGTTGATCCAAAAGTACTCATATGTCTCCAAGAAACACCACTCGATCTCCCGGTGCTAGCACAATGATTCGAATGTCTTTCACTATTTGTTCTGAATTACCCATTCTTTGGTCTTTAAGAAATCTCTCTTGTACTTCCCATTCTTGACAGGGAGAGAGGAGGAGCTGAGAGAGAATTCGTTGTGTGCAAAATTTCTCTATTATCAATTTTAGATATTGTACACAATATACATAGCCATATATATATATATATAGTGTTAGGATTTATGTTTAAATATTATTTAATTTCATACCAAAAACTAAATAACATTTATTACCTTTAATAAACCCCATGCCACATAATAATAATAATAATAATATTATTTTGTGGTGTCCACTATCTTGTGAAATAAAAAATATTATTTAATCTGCTTGTTAATTAATATTTTCATGGGAAACGTTCATGGTCTATTTGAATTTCTATTTCATTTATTGAAAACCTGAATAACAATATTATTCATAAATAAATATTTCATTCACATATTAAAAAATAAATATTCATTAAATATTCCATAAAATAAATCAATATATTTTTATTCACATACCAGTGAATAAATATTTATTTAATTTATGCGGTCAAATTGAAAAAAATTATTCCTTATACTTGAGAATTATATTTATTCCATTAATTAAGATCAAATATAATTTAATAGAGATCAATGGAAATATCTAGTGAGTGACCCTCTAGGATTCTTTCTCATTGGCATTAGGCAGGCTTGCCTAAAGTTCAAGATTACTATCTAGCAACGAGTCAAGAAACCCAAGAGAAAAAACTTAATGTATCAATGTTGATAACCACATACAAATGTTCACTGTGTAATATAATCCCTTTGTCACAATATCTCATCAACTAGGTTTAATGATGGGGTCATCAACCTATTTACTCAATACATATTTATTTGACTATCAGAAATAAACACGTTGTTACTCCATGTAAATGAAATTTAATGTGACAGTTATATTCCAATCAAAGTGCTGAGATATGAACTTCCATAAATATGGAAGGGATAAATCCTTCTTCAAATTATCCACTAATGACATGTAAACCGTTATGCACCCAATGTACCCTACCTCCCGCCAACATATGACGTGATGGTTTTGGTTAGTAAATCTAAGTGCGCAAGTCATGAAATACATTAATAATAATCTTAAATTCTAAGGACCATTACACATGCTCTTAGATAGAAATATATGATGACACCACAACATATAGAATTCCAACTGGCAAGTTTATTCTCATAATATCTTATCTTAGAGTTTATCGAGTGTGAACTTCATGAGAAGAAGCTGCGTCCACTTATGAGCACTCGCACCTGAAATTATATATACTATGTGTCCCATCATAGTACGTTTTCCAACCATAGAACTATATTAAGAATATTTTAATATCACTTCTAGGTTCTCATTATAGTAGCAAACTGCTATGACATTATCAATGCAACAAATACTCTAAGACATTATTACCTTAAATACATGTAGAAACAATGAACAATATGTAATAAGACATTGAATTAATATTCAATACGTCCAATATACATGCAATAAAAGTACAATCAGTTGGTCATAGGACACCAAATCTGAAAAAATGTCACTTTCATCAGTTAAAAAAGGACTCCTAATATTTTCTGGGAAGTCCTTATCTACCCTCGGATGAAATGGACCCCTTTGATAACCATACAAGAACCAACCGTAGGCCTATAAGTGCTAACTCTCATTGGATCCCACCTGTGTAGTGGTGACCTGTAGGGTCTCCTATACATGGACTCAAATGGTGTTATTCTAATGGTAGAGTGATAATTTTGTGATACATACTCCACCAATGGTATGTGATTCTCTTAGATATATCCCAAAGGCTAACATGAAATCCTGAAGCAAGTTATATAGAACCTGTACAGTCTACCCTCCCTAGCCATCTGTCTGGGGTAGAAACACTATTATCAAGTGTATCTGAGTCCCAAAGGCCTCTTGAATCCTCTTTATAATCATAAAATGAAGTGATAATCATAGTTTGAATGATCTCTGAGGGAATTCCATGAATCTGGACTACCTCCTATAAGCACAGTTATCCCAAACTCTCTATTAAGCTCTACTCTTGGATGAGAAGTAAGTGGGTCTACCTAGTGAGTTAGTATATGATCAATTAAGAAGCATAATTAAATCTCCGCAATCATGGACACCTAATCATGATAACAATATAAAACACCATCTAATTTTAACTTCCACTCATTAGCTTAGTCTCCACCTATAGGTAGGTGAGACGTCGAGAGTTAAACTCATCAATAAGCTACAACATCCTTTCCCACCAAACCCAAATCAAAAGGGTTTCAATACAACCAACTTTCTCCTATGTGTACTAATAAGGGAAAACAACATCCTAAAAAAATTTCTTGTAGAAAAAATGGTTCTATAAACCATCCTTGAATAAGGATGTCATGCTCTCACCTTTAGAGAATCCATCAAGAATGTATCCAATGGATACCTGGATACCCAAGACCTCCCAGTTGATATCTTCAAGATGTTCCACCATGACTCGCTAAAGAAGTTGAGGGGTAAGAACCCTCAACTATAGGTACACTAAACCATCCTCACCCATAAGGGTCAAATGAAAAGTGGTCAACTTCTCTGTCACTTTACTTGATAATAGTAGATGGAAAACCTCATTGTGAGCATTTGCTACCACATCCATGCTCAGGTTGGAACTCAAGCTCACACCACCTAAACCTATGTAGGGTCCACTACCACTCTCATATCTTAGAATAAATATCTTTAGATGTGGACTTTTGAATCTAGAACTGACTTTATAAGAGTTTCCATATGACTAGTACACCCAAAGTATGTCTAGAACCATCCTCTTACATCTCTCATGCTTCAACTCTAACACCAAGGACATGAGGGTACCATCAAAGAAGATAACCATGAACTAATCCAATAAGAGTTTATGATGGGGATCATAAGTCACACAAACTATGCTAGGGTTTTCAACATACTAAAGGGTGTTGGGACCAAGTTGGATGGAGAAGGAAGTTTGAAGAGTTTTCTTTTGCAGAGTGTTGTCTTTTGTTGTCAAATAGGATACATCAATTCACTTTGTAAAATCCTTGGAAAAACTATGAAGATGCTTTTTTTATTTTTATTTCACAAATATCTTAATTTTGGAGAACTTTTGATGAAATACTTATGAAGGATAGGGGGAGTAAAGAAGTGTTTTTGAAAAAGGAAAGAAAGTGGCGTGCAAGTATAATTGGCATGAAAGTATAAGTGGAATGAAAGTGTATGTTGTGTGCAAGTCATATTTCAATATCAACACATCAAAATATGATAAAGGAAAGAAAGTGTCATGAAAGTTTAAGAGTGGAACGCAAGTAGGAAGCGACACACAAGTATAAGTGGTGCACAAGTGTATATTGCGCATGATTCATATTTTAATGTCATGACATCAAAATATGGTAAAGGAAAGAAAGTGGCACGTAAGTGATGGAGCG
This sequence comes from Viscum album, assembly GCA_963277665.1. Lineage (NCBI taxonomy): Eukaryota > Viridiplantae > Streptophyta > Magnoliopsida > Santalales > Viscaceae > Viscum > Viscum album. The sequence continues at coordinate 267,118,255 of OY728135.1, forward strand.
GCACACAAGTCATGAAATGGAATGCAATATGAGCTTCATGCCTCATGTATAGGGTTACTAAAATTCCTATAAATAGATGGGTACCCTCCTTATTTTTTCATGATCAACAATTAAGAGAAAATTTGAGCTCTGATCGCACAAGTAGTAGAAAGTGGCACACAAGTTGTGTGTTATGCATGAAATTTACACTCAAGTAGAAGTGGTGTGAAAGTTGTAAGTTGCGTGCAAGTAGGAAGTTGTGTGCAAGAAGTTTTTTTGTTTACAAGCTCAAAGTGGAGCACAAATTGTGAATTGTAAACAATTGTGGCATGCAAGTATTTTGTGGTGCACAATAAGAGTGGAACGAAAGCAGAGTGATGTGCAAGAAGAGTGGAACACAAGTAGGGAGGTGCGCAAGCAGAGTGGCGCACAAGCAGGTAGGCATGCAAGCAGGTAGGTGCACAAGCAGGTAGGCTCGCAAGTAGGGAGTGGCGTGCAAGCTGTTTGCACCAAGAGGTTCTTACCATCTTCTGGGTAGGAAAATAAAGAATTGTTCTAAAATATTTTATTTGTGAAAGTTAATTAAGAAGCACAAAAACATTACATTAACATATTTGTGCTAAGAGGGAGCACATACACTATTGGATTGTTTTTAAAGTGCTACATGAGTGTAAGGTCATATCTTACTCATTGCATTCTACATAAAATGATTGTTTTCTAGTGAATTGTATGGTAATGGATTGTTTTTGTACCATAACAAGGATGTAGCTACTCTTATTGAGTAGTGAAACATGTAAATCTTTTGTTCCTGTGGTTGTGTGTGTCCAGCAGGGAAGGAACTCATTAATAGGAGGTGAAGGTTGTTTAAAAAAGAAGGAAACATAAAAATAAAAAGATATCTCTGATTCACCCCCTCCCCCACCCAGTGATACTTGGATCCTAACTGGGAACTTTAATTGGTATCAAAGGGAGATTCCCTTCATTTGTTCTTTTCTGAAGTTGTGATGGAGAATTTGAATTGTGTGAATAGTAAGAGGATTCCAATATTTAATGGAAAGAAATTTCATATCTAGAAAGATATAATGATGCCTTATCTTATGTCTCTTGGGAATGAATTTCTTAAAACTACAACTGAATGATTTCCTCCAACTGATGACAAGGTTCCTATTACTCCTGTCGATAAGAAGAATCTTGAGAATGATGGAAGTGATAAAAATGCATTACTCTCATCTCTTTCTAAGAGTGAGTTTTTAAGAGTGAAAGGTATCACTATAGCTAAAGGCATCTGGGACAAGTTGAAGAACATCTATGAAGGAAATACAAAAGTGTAGAAGGAAAAACTAAAAATCTAGATGCTAAAGTAAAAAAGACTTGAAAATGGGAGAATCAGAATCTGTTGGGGACTTTTTTACCAGGATAAATGACATTGTCAATACAATCAGACATCTTGGTGAAAAGTTAGAGGATTCTACAGTTGTTGAAAAGATCTTGATAATTCTTCCCAACAAGTTTGATTCTATAGTTTCTTCATTAAAATACAGAGACCCTAAAACATTATCTCTAGATGATTTTTATAGCACTCTCATTACTTGTTAAATGAGAAAGGAGAAGACTATGAATAGAAAAACAAAAGCTGATAGATAAATTTCATTCAAGGATACAAAGATAAAGAATTAAATGAAGACTATTATTAAAGATGAAGCTAGTGAATCTGATTCTGAATATGAGGTATGTTAAATTTTTTATGAAATTTTATCCTTGTTTTCTAAGAATTTGAAAAGTGGTACATGGAAATACAAGGGGAAACTTCCCTTGAAATGTTTTGAATGTGGAGTCATTGGCCTCTTTGTGGCTAACTATCCTCAAAATAAGAAAGAATAAGACAGTGATGATGATGATAGAAGGTCAAGAAGGTCATGGAAGAAACAAGCTAACAAAGGTAAGTATTTTTTAAAGGGGAAGGATAAAAAGTTCTTCAAATCAAAAGGAAGAAAATTTTTATCTAAAGATGAAGAAAAAGAAGATAGTGAAGATGAATCCAAGAAATTGTTTACGGAGAAATCTAGATATAATACCTTTACTGTAGTAGTGAATAGTGAAGATTATAGGAGTAGTATTTCTGAAGAAGAAGAAACTTAACTTGAATATCATTTTAAAGAAGAGTTGAAAGAATGTTTGAGGAAGATCAGAAGGCTTGAGAAGGAAAAGAAGAAGTTGGTAAGTGAAAATTCCACATTAAACAATCAAGAAGGTTTTTCTATTGATAAAACCAATATGTAAAAGGAGATTGATGATCTGAAGTATTCTATTGATAATTAAAAGAATCATAATGACCATCTTTAAGTAAAGGTGAAGGAAAAAGAAGAAGGGTTGGAACTTTTCCAACAGAAAATTTCTAAAGCTGAAGAAAGTAATATCAGTTTTAAAAAATCTATCTCAGAAGTTAGTGAAAGTTATAGTAAGAATGAACCAAACTAGGATCAATAAAAGTTACCTTCAAAGGTTGGGAAGAAATATGTTACTGGTTTTAATAAGAAGAAATATAGAAAGACTATGTATGTGTCCAAACTTAGAAATGCTGATAAATTATAAGTATATGAAAATACTAAGTCTAGAAATATTTCTACTACTTTTGGTTTTGATAAGTCTGAATAGAAATATGAGCTAAAGAAGAAAGTTATGATTGAAAACAGGAAGAATGATGGTCTTCAGAGTTCTGTTAAGAAGAGTGTTGAGAAGCATGTTCACAACTCCGATCAGAATGGAAGTTTCTAAGGGAAATATTCATTCTATGGCTACTTCTGGTATTGTGGTGGATTCAAACACATGAAAAATATGTATTGGTTCAACTAGAAACATTACTACTATTCTTCAAGTTATGGAAGACTGGGTTTGAGGGGGATTCAATCCTCTCAAAAGAAGAAGTATGAGAAGGATGTTCAGAAGAAATCTGAGAAGGCTAGTGTGAAAGTTGAAAAAATGTTTCAACTATTGGAAATTATTTTTCAAAGATGTGAAAAACCTGGACATTTTTCTAAAGGATGTCTTGTTTTATTTCCAGCACAACAAAATATTCTTAACAAATATCAGAAGCTGGAGGTGAATAATGAATTGGAAGAACAAAAAGCTCTTATTGTCGAAACCGCTTTGAAAGCTACAAAAGGAGAACATTCATGGATTCTTGATAGTGGTTGTTCTTATCATATAATAGGAGACTTAAAGTTTCTAAATAATATGAAAGAATTCAAAGAATGAACAGTAACAGTGTTGGATCATCCATCAATGGGAAAGAAAAAAATGAAATCTAGGAAAAAATTATATGTTGATGGGCGGAAACATAATCTGCTGACTATTTCACAACTCTATAATGAGGGAAACAAAGTTATCTTCAGAAAATATGGGTTTTTTGTGAAAAGTGAAAATGTTGGAAAGGTAGTTACAAGAGACCAACGTACAAAAGAAAACTTATTTCAAGTTGGGGAAGTACAGAACTCTTGTTACATTGGAATGGTAGATGAAAATCAGTATGGAATAAAAGGATAGGATATATGTGTTATAGAAACATGTGTAAGTTATCAATTCAAGATAGTGTTCTAGATATTCTTGATTTATCAAGAATAATATATTGGTGTTTCACGAGTTATGAAAAAGTGAAGATTACAAACTCTATTCGTAAGAGAGTCGACATTCATTCAAAACAACCCTTAGAACTTATACATTCTAATATATTTTGACCAATGAGAACGTAATAAAAAAATAGAGATAAGTAATTCATTACTTTCATTGATGAATTTACTCTCATTACTTGTGTTATGTATATGATACATAAGTCAGATTCCCAAAAAATGTTTAAAACTTTCAGGAGGAAAGAAGAGAGGGAATGTGACTATTCAGTGAAGAAGTTGAGAACTGATAATGGTGGAGAGCATAATAATGAATATTTTTAAAGTTATCTTGAGAATCATGGAATTAGGCTTGAGTTCAATTCACCATACACACCTCAAAAAAATGGGGTTGCTGAAAGAAAGAATAGAAGTCTGGTGGAGATGGGGAGAACTATGTTACTTGAACATAGTATTTCACATTATTATTGGAGGCAATCCATGAGCACTACTGTATATATTCAGAACCAATGTTTCTACAATCCAAATTCAAATATAAATCCATATGAAATGTTCAATAGAAAAACTCCAAGTTTGAAACACTTAAGTATTTTTGGGAGTCCGTGCATTATAAAAAGGAAAGGTGGAAAGCTTGTTAAGTTTGAGAAAAGAGGATATGATGGAATTTTTCTTGGCTATTCTTTAGAAGGAAGAGAATATAGATGTTTCAACAAAGAAATAGGGAGAATTATTGATTCTGTTGATGTGAAATTTGTTGAAAATATTGAGAAAGAAAAGAATGATTATGATGATGTGGAAGATGTGAAGGATAAAGAAAGTTTTGTTAAAAAATCTGAAAATGCTTTAGATAGTGGTAATCTTACTCAATAAGAAGAAACAAACTTAGAAATTTCAAGTGATGAGGAAGAAGTTCCAACATCTCATCCTAGGATGAGGAATCAAGTGGAATCTCATAATATATTAGTGATCAACATCAGAAAGTTCAAACAAGAAGAATGTCAAAATTTGTGACACACACTTCGTTGTATTCAAAAGTTGATCCAAATGATGTGAATGAAGCTTTTGATCATCCATAATGGGTTCAAGATATGAATAAAGAGCTTGAACAGATAAAAAATAATGATACTTTGGAACTTGTACCCAAGCCGAACAATAAGAACATTAACGGTACAAAGTGGGGTTTTTGGAACAAGATGAATGAATAAGGTGAAGTGATAAGAAACAAAGAAATGTTGGTTTTCAAAGGGTATTCACAAATTGAAGGCATTGATTCTGATGAAACCTTTTCTATGGTGTCAATGTTAGAAACAATCCGAATCTTTCCTGCTATTACTGCATAATGAGGTTACAAAATCTTTCAAATGGATGTAAAATATTCATTCTTGATTGGTGATATTGAAGAGGAAGTTTACATTGATTAACCTTGTGGATTTGTTATTGGTAAGTATGAATGTTATGTGTGTAGGTTGAAGAAGGATTTGTATGAGCTAAAATAGGCTCTGAGGTCATGGTATTATAAATTGGAAACTTTCTTGAGGATGATGACTTTTAAGAAGGGAAGAGTTGACAACAACCTTTACATCAAGGAATGTGAGGAGTTTTCTCTCATTGTAATTATTTATGTCAATGACATTATCTTTTCTATAAATGATGAAAGATCATGTGAAAGAGTTATTGAGGATATGAAGAAGTCATTTGAGATGTCCATGCTGGGAGAAATGAAATATTTTCTTGGATTACAAATTTTACAGAAGAGGAACTGCATTTTTCTTTCTCAAGAAAATTATGTTAAGGAACTTCTAAATAAGTTTGGAATAGAAAATTCAAAACCAGTTTCCACACTGATCTCAGTGGTAACCAAGTTTTCTAAATATGGATAAGGCAAAGAAGTTGATTAGAGAGAGTTTCAAAATCTGATTGGAAGTTTATTATATTTGACTACCTCAAGACCCGATATTGTTTATGATGTTACCTTATATGCAAGGTTTCAGAGTGCTCATAAAGAATCACATTTAATTTCAGGAAAGATGATTCTCAAATATATCAAAGGCACAAATTTTTTTGGAATAAGGTAAGATAGAGAAATTGTTTTTTGATTTGTTTGGTTATTCAGATGCTTATTGGGTAGGAAATGTTGATGATAGAAGATCCATATCTGGTGGAGTTTTCTTTTTGGGGAAAAGTTGTGTTAATTGGCATAAAAAGAAAATGAATTTAGTTACTCTTATAATGACTAAGTCTAAGTATGTTTCTTACACTCAAGCTACTACCCAACTTATGTGGATGAAGACTTAGTTGGAAGATCTACTTGTTGAAGTGAAGCTACCCATACTCTTGGGATGTGATAATCAGAGTTCAATCAATATTAAAAGGAAACCCGTACAACATTCTCATTAAAAACACATTGAAATAACATACCACTTCATCAAAGAGTATGTGGAGAATAATTAATTGAAGTTTGAGTACTTTACTACATCAGAACAAGTTGCTGACATATTCACAAGACCTTTACCGAAGGAACCATTTGCTAAATTGAGGTCGAACATGGGTGCCAACCTACTTCTCATCAAGGTTGAGGTATGTGTGTCTGTACCCACTCTCATATTACCTTTGGATAGTGTTGTCAAGGGAGATAATTATTTCATAAATCTATCCTTATAGAAGCATGCATAAAGGGGGAGTTGTGGGTAAGATTTGAATCCATCATGTATGTGTGTGAACTATTCTAACTATTTGTTGGAGTGGCTGTAGGAAACAAATTTTTGTATTTTAATAAATTTGAAGAAGTGATGAATGCTGAGGTAGAAGCTTAGAAGTGGTTGTGAAGAAGGTTGAGGTGAAATGATAATGAGATTTCATAGTCACTACTTTTGGAGAACATGGTTTTGGCTGTCAATAATTCTTGTTTCCTACAATGAGTAATCTCGTATAGGCTTAGAATTGTTGATAAGTAATACATTTATTGAGTTTAAAAAGTTCAGTGATTTATGAATCTTAGATGACAACAAAATCCAAAGGGTGAGATTTTTGGGACCAATTTGGATGGAGAAGGAAGTTTGAAGAGTTTGATTTTGTAGAGTGTTTCCTTTTTTTTGTCAAAGATAATAAATCAATTCACTTTGTAAAATCCTTGGAAAATTGTGATGATTATTTGATGATTTTTATTTCACAAATATCATAAGTTTAGAGAACTTGTGATAAAATCATTATGAAGGATAGGGGGAGTAAATAAGTGTTTTTGACATAGGAAATAAAGTCGCACACAAGTATAATTAGTGCGCAAGTGTGGCACACAAGTATAAGTGGTGTGCAAGTGTATGTTGTGCGCATGTCATATTTCAATATCATCACATCAAAATATGAAAAAGGAAAGAAAGTGGAATGCAAGTTCAAGAGTGGCATGCAAGTAGGAAGTGGCACAAAAGTATAAGAGGCACACGAGTGTGTGTTGCACGCAAGTCATATTTTAATTTCATGACATCAAAATACGACAAAGAAAAGAAAGTGGCGTGTAATTGATGGAGAGACGCACAAGTGATGGAGTAGCACGTAATTAATGGAGCGATGTGCAATTCATGAAATGGAATGAAAGTTGAGTTGCATGCCTCACATACAAGGGAACCAAAATTCCTATAAATAGACGGGTACCCTTATTATTTTTGTATTCTCAACACTTCAGAGAAAATTTGATCTCTGATTGCACAAGTAGTAAAAAGCGGCGCGCAAGCTGAAGTGTCTTGAAAGTTGTGTGTCATGCACAAAAGTGATGTACAATTAGAAGTGGCGCACAAGTTGTAAGTTGTGCACAAGTAGGAAGTTGTGTGAAAGAATAGTTTTTTTTACAAGCCTGGAGTGGCGCGCAAATTGTGAATTGTAAACAATTGTGGTGTGTAAGTAGTTTTTGGCACACAAGAAGAGTGGTACGAAATCAGAGTGGTGAAAAAGTAGAGTGTCATGCAATCAAAGTGGAACACAAGTAGGGAGGCGCACAAGGAGAGTGGTGTGCAATCACGTAGGAGCAAAAGAAGGTAGGCACACAATCCAGGAGGTGCACAAGCCAGGAGTGGCACACAAGCTATTTGCATCGGGAGGTTCTTACCAGCTTTTGGGTTGGAAGGTGAAATTTTTTTCTGAATGATTTGATTTGTGGAAGTTCATTTAGAAGAATAAAAACATTATATTACCCTATTTATGCTAAGAGGGAGAACACACACTATTGTATTGTTTTCAAAGTGCTATACGAGTATAAGGGAATATACTACTCGTATTCCACATCAAAGGATTGTTTTCTAGTGGATTGCATGGTTCTGTATTGTTTCTGTACCATACTAAGGATGTAGCTACTCTTATTAAGTAGTGAACCTTATAAATCTTGTGTTCCTGTGGTTGTGTGTGTTCAGTAGGGAAGGAACTCTTTAACATGAGGTGAAGTTTGTTTCAAAAATAAGGAAACATAAAAAGAAAAAGATATCACTGATTCACCCCTCCCCCTCTCAATGATACTTGGATCATGACTAGGAACTTCAAAGGGTATCATAAGGAACTCAAAGAAACCACAACGACAATAGGAAGCCACAACCAATACATCCACCTATTGAACCTGGATATGGTGATAACCTATCCTAAGGTAAAACTATGGGATCCACTTTAACTCTATCTACTGGGATAAGAGTTCATCGATTATCGAGGGTGGATACTATTCCTTGTTAGTCACATAGATTGGGTGATGTCAATCCACACCTGACCTCAAGATCTCATCTGACTCTTAGGAAAACAACACAAGTCTACCTAAGAAAACATTCTAGGTCTTATGAAGCACCTAATCTGTAGACTTCTTCAATCGTACCTCCATATCTCATAGTTGCATGGGGTCATATGATATTCCAGTGTAGAGATTAGGTCATACCTGGTGTAATTATATACAGAAAACAAACATTTTATGGGGAGTTAAACCTCAAACAACCTCAAGATGGATTCCTTCATACGCCTCTACCATTACAGAAAACTGTAAGCTCAAAGAATTAGCTACTCCAAGGTTAATACTAGCCAATATGATAAGAAAGTGGTTGTAACATCCTAAGAATGATTTAATTTTTCCCTACCCGGGGATCACTCTTTATCCATGGAGGAAAAAAATATCCTAAAAACCCAGAAGCACTACTACACTCACTAGTATGAATCACATGAGAATAGATGGTAAACAACCATCCCATAATGAGGAAAAAATCATAGGATGTCACTTCCAATATAAAAATATTTCTTATGAGGCTCTATCTCCTCATAGATTCATTTCACACTTTCAAAAGAAACATTTGATCATCGATCCTCTCTACAAGATCCTCTAGAACAAGGATTGAGAAAAAAGTCCTCCATTGGTACTGATAGGTTTTGAATAAGGGATACATCCATGGAAAGGTGTCTTGCTAACATGCACCAACACTAAAACTAGAGAAGAGAAGAGATTGATTGTACCTCCATCATATCCTGAGTATTGGGGTTACAACCCCCCACTACTCAAATCCATCTTTCCCCTTTCCCACCTATACTCTTTAATCGAGGCCCGATCCGACACCTAACACATCAAAACGAACTCAAAACACACTATTAAAAGAAACTCAAACTCCATGCCTCAACACTATCCACTTTGGGTGGAACTATCTCACATTTATGGTATTGGATTTCTTCACAAGGATACATCTCAGTGGGGAAAACATCCATATTCCTTGTATGCTCAAATCTACACCACAAACACTAAAATAGGGACAAAACAAATCATAGAAAAAAAGTTATGAAGGAAAAGGGAATAAATTATAGAAGTAAAAATGGAACATAGATCATACCTCATACTATGTCTGAAGTTCTTATATCAGAGGCCCCCAATGTCTTCCCTCCAACCCTAGCATGATGGGTTTGGAAATATCATGCATGATGACCTTTCCTCCCACATGTAAATCATGGTCCAAGCTTGTGCCATATGAATCTCCATTGAGGAATACTAGCTAAAGAAACTTTAAGTTGACCAAGTCCACTATTCTCCTACTACAATACATACCTATGTTTCTAAGACCATACATGAGGTGGTATCCTACACTGAGTCCTCGTCAATAATTACCTATTGGATGATGAAGATTCCATAGCTCCACGACGAGCACTACCAACCTCAACATCCCAATTATCCCTTCCTAGGTAGCTCTCCATATCCCGAGCCTACCTAATAATCTCCTATTCTTGAACTAGAGGTATGTTAGAGGGATAAAATTCATCAAAAAATAGACAATCAAACTCTTCTGAAGAGAGTTGATTCTCATTATATTCCTAGGTAACCAAATCCCACCACCTCCTCACTACACCATGGAAAAGAACGGTCTCAAATTCAACCATTAGCACTGGTGGTGTCTGTATAAAATAGAAAACTCTAACTATAGACTCCATACAATACTCTACCACCTAATGCTCTATCTCACCCTAGAATATAGGTGGTCCTTAATCCTTTAACTCTAGAAGAAAGCTTAGTCTATGCGCATATTTTTCTTGATTATCTAGAATGTATGACTACTGCATGTAGCATGAATGATCAAGATGACTCATGTAAAGTGAGTCTCCTTGTGTCTTGACGGGTGGAAGTAGCACTTGATCCCCATCTAAAACAACTACCTCAATAGTATTATCCTCAATTGGAGCCTTTATACTATTCTAGTTGTTATAATTACCTTGAACTGGGGCGTCCTTACTCAACTAGTCATTTTCAAAAACCTGTATCTATGTCACAACTAGCTTCCATCATAGTGATATCATAAAATTGACAAGACATACCATGATTATATGAGAATATTTGGGTATCTAAATCAAGAAAGATAGTCAAAGGACTTGATCCTATATGAAACATTTACCATGTTCCTTGTAACCAATGTCTTAGTATGTTGATTAGAAAAGAAGGTAGTCATAGTCTGGGTGTATGGATACATCATCCACCACCCCAAAACAGGGTTCCCTATCCTGAAAGTCACACTCAAGAATCTTTGACACCATTTCCCTATGTTCCCTAGCTTGTAAAGACCCGACCCATCAGGGCCTTCCTATTCAGCAGAAGGCTGATCCGTCACAACCCCAAACCCACCTAAAATAGTCTAGGGGTTGGTGATAAAATCCGAGAAGGAAAAACTATATTGGTAGGTCTTTTCCTAATGTACCTACACACACACACCTAACTATATCCATGAAGTATTGCAGAAGAATATGAATTAAAATACTTTAAAAATAGAGATAAACCATGCATGCAATAAACTCTAGGGAAAACATTAGATTATGATAATATATAAGCCGAATAATAAAAAGTACCAAATACATGCACAAACAAAGTGACATCCTAACCTAAAAACAACTATAATAAAGGTAAACTGAGAGAGTTCCTAGCTCCCATCTCCTAGTCCCAACCACCGTACGTGGTCAATGCACCCAAGTATCTCTAAAATCCACTAAGGCGACCATAGATCTTTCTATCATCTGGACAAGACACAACATATGAAAGTAAATCCCATGAAGGGGTGAGTATATACATACCTAGAAGGACACCCTAAAAACAAAAGGGACAAATTTAAAAAATACAATAAAAGTAGTCAGCTCAACCCAATGAATCCGTGTCAATCATAAAAAAAGGAAAAAAAATAAACATCTAGATATTCTCAACAAGAATACCAAATGAAGAGAGAAAGGGTATATCCATATCCATATCCCAACTAAGAATGATAACTCTTCTTGCAGCTCCAAGGTCCATCTCTGATGCCTAACATCATGCACAACTTCATAAGAAACCATGTAGAGGGGTCCGATCTGCACCATTGTACACTACATCCAAGGGAGCCACAACTATGATCCATGTATCCCACGTAACCTACCTAGAATATGAGTTGAGGGCCACACACACCACAACAACACTCCATAACTGAGGGATCCCTATTATAACAGGTTATTACTAACCTCGATAACACCTGTGTAAAGAATATGGGGAACCCATGACCTAGTGTAATAAGGGAGTACTAACTCCGATAGAACCTATGTAAAAAATATGGGGAACCCACACCCTAGTGTAACAGGGGAGTATTGGCCCTGATAACACTCCAATGATCACACCTAGTTTATACCATCTTCAAAGATCTCCAAAAGAAGTGTCATGCTATAAACACCTCAAATAGTATATCATATGCCATAACCAAGGCCACCATCTCATTTTATGTGGAATAAAAATTAGGATAGGATACTCATGGACCTAAATCCAAGGACAAATGAAGAATATATTAGAGAAAGAAGTTCTAGAGGGAAGTACACGATGTGTATGGGGGTCCACATGGTATGTGACCCCACCTCATTGTTTGGTCGTTTTATCCTTTAGACATGGATTGGAATCCATTTCATCGTACATGACATGCATCGGTGGCACACAACATGACTTGGCTACTCAAGACCTATCAGTGTATGAATGGTCATGTTTGTGTACTTCCGGTCATGTCTGTGTACCTGGTCGTGTACCTAGCCATGTTTGGGTACTAATCCATGCCCATTTACTCTTGGAGTACATAGTGTGTCGTGCTGCATGGGGTCTTAGGCATGTGCCAACTGACACGTGGTCTAGAATCCCGAGAAGGGTCACATGGCATGTGGGTTTAGCCACATGGTGTGTGATACTTAACTTTTTTTTTTGAAAATGATATCATTGTAGCTAGGGGCTATATGTCGTGTGTTCATCAGACTACACGACGTGATGTTGGTTATTTCTAAGAAATTTAATAATTCATTACATGTATTGAATACACCTCTAAATATATAAAACCCACCATTTGACCACTCCAAATTAGTGTAGTTCATTGATGACCATCAATCTCTATCCTCCAATTGTTAGAAATCAGAAATCCATCTCCCATACAGAGGTTTAGTCGCACATCTCATCACCTTTTGGGGTTCCGAAAACCACAAACATTACTCGAAAACCAATATTACACCTCGATCAGTGTCCAATGTTCCATATTATCCATTATTCACATTGTAACCATGTATCTGAGGGTTCAATCACACTCGAATCCAAACCAGAAAATTGAACTATGACCACATGGGCTAACAATGAAGAACGTAAATCAAAAGTTGAGGAAAACCACAAAAAGGTGTACATAATTGGAAAAGGAGATCCTATCCAATGATTACATAGTATATGATCAATTTATTAACATTTAATGACATAATATAAACTGATTTAATCAATTTAAATCATAAAAAGGACTTGTGTGAAGAACAAGATTGTGCCTATTAAGAAGAAGATATCAAATCCATGATTTTCAAAAGAAATAAAGGTAAATAATCCATAAAATAACATTCCATGACTCAATTGAGATCTATAATTAGTGAATATAATGTTTTCATATTAAGGATGAGTCATGCTGTGTTCACTTCCTCTCAATCCACCTTGATCTGATCACGGTTCATCATCTGATGTTGATATACTAATGAATAATGTCAGAGGAACCTCTCAAATCTTCTAGGTTTATGTGACGAACCCTAGATAATTTCCATAATATTCTATTTAAATATAAAATTAGTTAAAGATTATTAAATGGAATAATTAAATTAATTAATTAATTAATCTAATAAACATACCCTCCAACGACTGCCACATCCGAATGTCCAATGCTGACCAACTTTAAGTCATTTATAGGGTAAACCCCACATTGTGGACTCAACCATGATCTTATATTTATGATTTGAGACGCCTTTTTGAATTTATTCCACTATTTCATAAATATTTCATGTACACGATATTAATATATTTCATATTTCTATAATATGAATACCAGGATTACTGAGCCTCAAAATCTCACATTTTGTCTATTCCTGTCTTTTAAAATATTCTTAGGAATATTGAAAACTCTTAAACAAAAAACTAGAGTCACTAAAATACCATTATTTTTCAAATTACTCACCTAATTAAATTTTTGAGAAAGTTAAGAGGTCATGGAATTAAAACCATGTAATAGCCACATGTACAAAATAAAAAAATTCAAAGATTCACTTAGCCTTATGCATAAATTTACTTCCATTTAAAAAGGTTCCTTAATTTAAACTACAACATCACAAAATTAATCTTTAAACATAATGTTTTAAGAATAAATATTTAAATAATTATTTTTGAGTGTTTCAATGCTCATTCACATCAAAAATAGGTTTATCGATCCAAAAGTACGAGAAATTTAAAAAAGATTCTCCAAAACAAATTTTCATTTTGTTAGTATGAACGTGTGGCATATATATTGGTACTTAAATGGGATCTAATAAAAACATATCATACTTGTAAATTCCAAGGTAATGAATAAATAGGGTTACAAAATATAGGTTACCTCCCCCACACTTATGATTGAGCATGTCTCCCATGATAGTGTTAAGGTGGAAAAGGGTGAGAAGGTAAGAATAGGAAAGGTGAAAATAAAAAAAAAAGTAAAAAAAGTGATGGATAGAAAAATCCCATGGAGTGATGCATAAAGTATATAAATAATGTAGTGTGTGAGATCTTACTGAGTGGAAGAGTGTGTCATGATAGAAATAAGTATTCTGCCTACTATCTCAGACACAAAAACCAAGAAAAGTAAAAAAAATAACAAGAAATGAAAGAACATGGTACCAAAAGTAGTATCACACAATCACAACAAGAAATAAAACAAAAACAAACATCCATTAAAATATTTAATACCAAACAGAGTCACAAAGAAGGAAATATTGAAAAAGTTTAAGGCACAACAATAAATTGCAACAGAAAGAAAATATTTGTGTTAGACCATGGGAGGTCCTATGAAAAAGGGGTCCTATAATTCTTCATAGATAGCCTCATGTCAAGTTTTATCCCCCACTACTAGCTCATAGTCCATGCCATCAGATGTTGGAGGAGTGGCCTTACTGTTCTCTACAACACTTGATGTCAGTTGCTCAACTACTGGAGAGGAAGCCCAAGATTCACCTAGATGAGAGGGATCACCACCATAAATGTAGTACGAAGGGGTATGGTTAGGAAATGGTTGATATAGGTTTGTGTTAGGGATTTCTTGTAATCTATTTCCCTCTATCTATCATTGATCATTCTCAAATTTCCAGTAAAAAACTAGTATAAAAGTCCCAATCCTCCTTCTACTAAAAGTCGGGTCAGTATAAGGGGTGCCCTCATGGTTAGGGTGGGTATAGTAAAGGGAGTAAGGGGTTGGAGGCATGAATGTATTCAAGATACATGAATGGGTGGTGGTATAGAAGGATGAAGTGTGGTAATCATCCTATGGTGGAGGGGTATGAAAGGAAACATTGAGTGGAGGTGGGACTTCTTGGGAATCCACTTGGTCCTCCTCTTAGGATCCTCTAAAATGGTATTGATTCCCATAAAATTTAATAATTATCATGTTCCAAACCATAGTAAAGTCAAAAATAAGTGGTGGAGAAATATTAATGAATCCCCTTTTATCAAAATGGATTCCATGATACTTGGACAAGAGAGAAATATAGGGGCCTCCAAAAATTTCTCCCCTAGGATTAGTAAACATGTGAATTAAGTTTTGGGTGAAAATGTCTTCCAAATTTATGGAATAGCCAAAAATCATGGAAAAATGAAGAAATAATCCCCAGAGTGTCATATTCCCTTCACTATCAGAGCAGACAGTGAAGCAAGTAGTAAGGAACCAATGAAAAACATGATGGTCTGGGTTGATCAATTGGAGGCCTTAACTATTTGGGGGACATATATTGTCCATGGTTGTGCAATAGTGGCCCAAAATTCTTGGATGAAATTAGTGTCCAAAGATAGGAAAGACATGACATAATCCATGCTATTCACATAATCCTACTCATAGATACTGACCAAAGTAGAAAATCTCCCAAGTTGAAGATTTTTATGTTTCTTTAGAAGGAAGAATGTCGGGCCGACTTTGACCTCAATCAACTCTCCATCATCATCGATCATATATTAATCTTAGTAGTGGAATTTAACTAAAAACTCTACCATGAACTCCTTGTATGTGGGATTGTGCATGGTGATGGCCTTTTTAAGGTTACTAGTGGGAATTAGTCATTTTATCTCATCAACAATTTAAAGCACATGGAGGTAGTGGGGATCAAAACACTAATGGGGTTTGATTTCCTAAGTGTAAAGGACTTGTTATATTTAATTTTTCTCTCAATTAGATAATTTTAGATGAGGTATGGGTAGGTTTTATGAACTTTATCCATGATAATTCTTAGAGGAGGATGCCATAGAGAGGTTTGGAGGGTATCTAGTAGTCATTGTAACAACATATACCATACATATTACAAAGTAAGAGTCATATAATTGATTTTAAATTATTAGATTATTAAGTACAACCTATGGTAGGCTAAAATACAAAATGATGGATTAAGAAAAATGGGGTTTTAAAAAAAAAATTGAGTGTGAAAAGAATGCTCCATGATGTTCTTTAAAAATTTGGAATGAAAATTATTAGAAAACAATAAGAAAAATGAAATAAAAATGTAAATTGAAGAAGGTGGTGGAGAAAATGAAGGACTATCATAACCTAGGGGAATAAGAGGAAGAAAATGGAGAGGAAGAGTATTAGAAAGAAGAATAAGAAGAAGAAACATACCTTAGGTCTTTGAACAAGAGGAAGAGGATGATCTAATAAATAGGGATTAGAAGAGGAGGGGGAACAAGGGAGGGATATGCATGGGATATATGGGGGGTAGGTCATGATTTTGGGGTTAAAATAGAGTAATTTTTTAATGTTTTTAAAATTCAGGTGGCTTTAAAATTTTCATGGTTACCATGAATGGTTTGGTAAACCATGTAGTAACCATGAACATGCCATTGGATATTGAGTCCCTTTTTTCATGGTGTAGGTGTATAGTGTATTTATCCATACACATCCCATGTAGTGCTTATATAAACGAGTGTAACCTTACATGGTTAAAGAACATGGTTTTTTAATAGTACACAAACCATGTGTGTGGGTCTATTTTTTAAAATTTTGGTTCCTCCCCATTTTAAAAATAATTTCTTCCCCCAAATTGAAAACTTAATATCCCCAATGATTTAAAAAAGTAAGTTTAGGCGACTGCAGAACATTTGAAGACCTAAATAATAGAAATTAGATCATAGATCAATTAATTCATAATTATCCTATAATTATAACACACAAAATGTAAAACACTTCATCATGCTATACTATGAAAACACATATAAAAGCAATAATTTTTATGATTTTTTTTGAATTTCTAGGTTATCACCCTGTCAGTGATACACTTAACATCTCATGATTGACATACCCAATCCTCTAAATATGTTAAAGATAATGGTGGATATTGTTCCCACTATATGTTCATTTGATAATAAGGTTTGTGGTGCTACCCATTTTCCTTGAAATGGTATCCTTCTTTTCTCACAATATCTATCTCTCTATGATTAAATAATTCAAGTAATTTAAAGGGTCTATACCCCCAAGACTTCAATTTCACCGAAAAAAGTCTTAATTTGGAGTTAAAGCGTAATACCTAATTTCATGGTTGAAATGTCTTATGTGATCATGGAATTACTTCATCTTTTCCTTACACAACTTGGAATTATCATATGCATCTCATCTGATTTCATCAATTTAGGATAGTTGCATCTTCATTTTCTCCTTGGTATATTTGAGATCAAAATTCAATGATTTAACTTCCCAATATTCCTTATGTTCTAACTCGACCAACAAGTGTAATGTATTCCCATAAAATAACTGAAAATATGGAATGCCAAGAGGAGTTTTATAGTTTATTCAGTATTCCCAAAATGCATCATCCATCTTCTTAGACCAATCCTTCCTCGAGGCTCCCACTGTATTCTCTAGAATTTTCTTTATCTCCCAATTGGACACCTCCAATTTCCAACTAGATTGAAGATGATAAGGGGTATCAGTATTATACCTTACCAAACACTTCTAAATCACATTCCTTAGTATTGAGTTGTCGAAATTAGTTCCCTGATCACTAATATGAACTCATGAAACTTTGAACTTGCTAAAAACATTATGCATAAGAAAATAAATGAAAACTCTTTCTAAGATTTAGGAAGTGGTTGTGAATCAACACACACCAAAATATAGGTGTCAATATTGGGAGGTGGTAAAGGTCCTATAAAATCAATCCTCCAAAAATAAAAAATATCCACTTCATGTATAGGATGTTGTGGAATTTTAGATTTGCACCCAATGTTACCCGTACATTGGAACCTATCACAACATGCCACAAAACATTGGGTATCCTTATACATCATGGGAAAAAAGAAACCAGATTTTAATACCTTAATAATTGTATGGTCTATCCCATGGTTTCCTCCAGATGGATAAGAATGACAATACTCCAAGATACCCTACTTCTCTGATTCAAGCACACAATTCCAAATGACACTATCTCAACAAGACCAAAATAACAGTGAGTCTTCCCAAAAATAATTTATTACCTCTAAAAAAAATATCTTCTTCCATTTAAATGAGAATTTGGTGTGACGCATCCCCATGGATAGGTAATTTAAAAAATCAGCGAACCATGAATGAGGTGTTTCTATAGATTAAAATATTTGTTCATCTAATAAATACTATCAAATTTCTCTATCCTATTCTACCTAAAGATGGGGAAACTCCAAGGATGATAATTGATCAACAAATAATATTTTCACTTTCCTTTTTTATCACGAATTTCTAGATCAAATTCTTGTAGATGTAACACCCAAATAATCAAACTTTGTTTCACATCCTTCTTATTAAGGAGATATTTGAGATATACATGATTCATGTAGATGAAAACCTTAGAAAATACTAAGTAAGACCAAAATATATCAAAATAAAACAAAATTATTAGAATTTATTTTTTATTTTTGGTGTAATTAAGCTAAGACTTTTTTTAAAGGATGAAATTTACAATAAATGTTCCAAAATATATGATTAACCCACTATCCAAAGACTGCTTCCATAGTGTAGTCACTAAAATTACACATTAATTCAAATTTCACATTCCAGTATAGAGAAATAATTATTGGGGATTCAAATAACTAATATTTCAATAGATAAAATTACGTTATTAATGCTTTATCAAATTCAAAGAGATCATCCTTATATATGATATATATCAATGGTTGATCAATTTTTGAAAAATCTATCACTGAATAATGATAAAAGACCACATACCCAAGGAATATTTGGATTGATTGGACTAAATTAGGGATGGTAAAGTTGGATATTACCTCAATCTTTGAGGGGTTAACTTTATTTCCCTTTCTGAATATTTTTCATCCTACGATAAAGACATGTTTCACCATAAAATTTCACTTCTACTAGCGAAAAACCAAATTTATCGTTACACACCTTCCCAAAACTAGCTCCAAATTCCTCAAGAATGTGTCAAATGAATTTTAATCTATGGATAAATAATCCATGAATACCTCCATAATCTTCTCCACCATGTCATAGAAAATTTCCATCATACATCGTTGTAATGTGGCTAGAGCATTACATTTTCCAAAAGACATGTGTCGATATGAAAATGTGCCATATGGGAATGTGAATGTGAATGTGATTTTCCCCCCTAATCTTTAGTGGTGATATAAATATGATTATACTGAGAATAACCATCCAAAAAATGGTAGAAATAATTCCTATCAAGTCATTCCATCATCTGATACATAAATGGAAGAAGAAAGTGGTCTTTTCATATGGAATCATTTAACTTAAGGTAGTATACACATACTCTCCATCCTATAACTTTTCTCACAGGTATAAGCTCATTATTATCATTGGAAACTACCATGATATCATTATTCTTAGGAACTACTTATAAAGGACTCACTCAAGAGCTATTTGAGATTGGATAAAGGATTCTAATATCTAAGAGTTTAATCACCTCCTTTTTGATAACTTCTTTCATGAGAGGGTTGAGTATTTGTTGTGGTTAGCTTCCAAAATAACTTTATGAGTAAAAATTCTCAAAATTATTCCCTTAATATCATCCACCATGAAACCAATAGATTGCTTCCTTCTCTTTAGGATTTTTAAAAGTTCAACTTCTTGATTCTTTATGAGAGAGTAACTGAAGATAACTGGTAATATATATTTTTCTTCTAAGTATCCATACTTCATAGATGAAAAAAGATATTTTATTTAAAGCTATAAAGCCTTTAGAATTGAAGTCTCTATGAGATCAACCTTTTCCCTTTACATGTTTTTTGGGACTACTTATATCTGTTAATAATTTTATGTTTTTTCTAGAAACATACAACACTTCTTCTGATTTTAAAACAAACTAATCTTCCTCATTACTTTGGCCTTCACTTGGTCATGGGATACTTTTATAAATGTCTCTACATTCCAAGTAATTTTACAAGGTATAAAATAAAATGTAACTTTGTATTATATAATATAGTCTCCCTTGATTGTAACACACCAAGATTTTTATGAAATATTTCTCTTTAAATAATTTGATTTATTTGATAGCTAGCGTTACATGAAACACCAAGTGTAGACAAACTGCGTAGATTATGTGTATGTTATCATCTATCCATTGAATTAGAGAGTATAAATAATAATATAAATTATGAAAAATATATGATTTACACATTTATAAAATTAATTCATTATTTATCATATGATTAAAATTAAATACAAAATTTATTTGAAAATAAAAGTGATGTTTTTTTGAAATATCATTTTTATGTGTGCAATGTATTTTATATAAATAAATTAAATAAATAACTATTGGTGAATGTTTTTAATGACATTTATAAATTATTTACTTTAAAAAAAATTAAACATTCAAAAAATATTATTACGAGTATAGGATAAGAATAAATCCTGAATACATAAAAATTTATTTTTTCTAAAATAATTTTTTGTCACATTTTGTGGGCTTAATTTTAAATTAATTTCATCAATTTATATGTATTTAATTAAATGAAATGAATTAAATATTTATAATCAGGAGGTTCAAATTTGTTAAATAGGCCCCTTTTATTTTTGGTCAATATGAATAGTAATAATGGTAAAATTTATCTCATTAGTAAAGGGTAAATTTGGTTAATATTGATTAAAAATAAGTGATAAGGCCATAATTTTTCAATATAATTATTATTTGATGAATTTAATTATACACTTTACATTTTAGGTTTTAAATTTAATTTTTTAATTGATAATTTTCCATGAAAATGACTTATATATTATTTAAATCAATGAAAGTTACAAAATTTCACTCTCTTTGTTTTTAATATCTATTATGTGTCCAAATAGAAAAAAAAGTAAGTTATAAATGAATATAAGTGTCTATTTTTATATTAATGATCTTATTTTTATGATATAAATTTATTTATAATTTTTATTAATTATATATTGACCCTAATTTCTTATGAAACACCAATATAGAATTTCTCCAAATAAAAAAATATAATAAATAATTTTTAAAATATTAAAAGTGATATAATTTGGATGATTTAATGATACCAATGAATTTTAATGTTCTATAGTACATATTATGGATTTTTTAAATCATTATATTCAAATTCTACCTTTTCTTGTTGTATTTAAAGTTATATTAAATTAATAGTGTCAAAATTGATAATAATGATATTTTTTCAGAATAATATATTATAAAGTTATTTGAAAAATTAAAAAATTTAAAATAAGATATTTTTGAATATATATGGTCTAAAATTTCATTAATTGGCCATTTATGGGACAATTTTTACCTTATAAGTAAAAATTACAACCCTTTAATATCAATTTTTTTACCATAGTTAAAATTAAAATTGGTTAATAAAGGGTAAATCAAAATTATTAGGTTTAAAATGACACAAAAAATTATCTAAAGTTTATTATTTTATGGTATTACAACCCTATAAATAATTATATTTAAATAAAATTCCATTTGGATGCATTTTCCCATGATAATTAATTTATTATAATTTAATCTTTTGAGAAATTACAATAGTGCCCTTCACCTCAATTACAAAAGGGAACCTCCTACCTCACTTCTTAACACCATTTTGAGCCTTAAATTTTGAAAAAAATATTCTAATTTTACTTAGAAACTTAACTATACACATCATAGATATTTTTATTCCCAAAATATTAAATCTAGAGCTCTTTAGAGGAGATCTAAAAGATTCGTTTCAAAGAAGAGGTAATCAACTTAACCAATCAATTTCTTTTCTACTCTTATTTACCTACTAAAAATATATGGTATTTATCATAAAATAATAAATTAATTATACTAAATATGATGAAATTTTATTATTATTATTAAACCACCATTATGAACCCTCTTTTCTATCAAATGAGAAGTGAAAGTATCGCTTGTGCGTATGTACGACTTACCATCTCTACGTAGCGATACAATTTATTTTTCATCATAATATTTTATGGATGGGTATTATAATGTTTTTAGTGTTTAGATATGTTATTTATGATATAATTATACTTCTATAAATATAATATCATGTGTAAAAACTTTCCATCCAATCCTTTAGGAAATGATAACGTCGTTTGTACATACGTGTGGACTATCACCTCTACGAAGCGACGTGATTCTTTTTTAATTTATATTTTACATGAATGTTAATGAGTAAAGACTTATATTATATAATAATTATCCTATAAATTTTAATTAATATTTACATTTCTTTCATTCTAGTCATCAAAAAATGAAAATGACGTTCATGCGTACGTAAGACCCACCATCTCCCCGAATGGTGTAATTAAGTTTTCTATATATAACTTCAATGGATGACTATAAATATGTATATAATGAATATAAATTATGTTTATATCATAATTAATATTATTTATTTTATTTAAATAATATAAATGTACAAGGATTATAACTAATTAACTGAAATACTCATGATAAATGAAACAGTTAACACCTAGGAATAATGACTTTAATAAATAATTATTGATAAAAGGGGTGTCAAAATGTAATAAAGGTATAATTTATGATTTTATAAGTGATAAAATGACTATGGTATAAAAATATAATAAATTTAAATTTATTCTACAGGATTTTATAGTGCTTTTAAAGCAAGGCGGACACAAGGTAAGTGTTTTGTTTTATAATCTCATCAATATTAAGGATGTTTATGTTTAAGTATCCATTTGGAGAATTATTTAATATTTATTTTATATATCCATGTTTTCTAAAAATGATTTTATTAATGTTCTTAATATCATCTTATTATTGTTTAAATTCATTTTGACCCATGTTTTACTTTTTACAAAATGGTTTGAAAGGAATATTTTTGTCATTTTCCAAATGAGGTACTCTGTGAATTTTTTGAAAAAACATATGGAAGGAATGTTTTTTAAATTATATAGAATGAAAAGATTTTTCCACCATTATAAATTAATTTTTCATTGAATCTTAATTTAAAAATTTTCAAGGTTCTTTTCAACAAAATGTTTTCCTTTATAATTATGTCTCTTTTAAAAAAATGATTTTGAAATGGAAATTTTATTTCCCTCAAGAATTATTCCAAGTGATATTTCAAAATAATTTTCAATATAAGATAAAATTATTTGATTTTAATTATTATTTATTATTAATATGATCCAAGGGTACCATCTTTATTCTTTTATAGACAATTTATGTTTATGATAAAATGTTTATAAAACCCATTACTTTTCATGGGTTCTGATATAATGAATGCTTTATGAAATTGTGGCACACACATGTATGATTTTTGTTATGTGATGGTCATTACATTATAACCAAGGATATTAGATAAGTTATAACAATGTATGGTGGTTTTGTTATAACCAAGGATGATGGTCTCATTATAACCAAGGATGGGTTATACCTATATATCCCTCTAATGCATTGGTTAAAGAGTTATATCTCATGAGATAAATAGGATTGGAATAGAGATTAAACCCAGTTCAGTAAGGGACTATGTCCACTATGATATCCTTGGGAGTGAACCTGGACTACAATGATGGTTTGGGGGGTAAACCCATTCCACTATGATAGCCTTGAAAATTAGCCTTGACTATTAAGGAAATGATTTTTATGCATATTTGTATGACATAATTCCATGTCTTATGCCTATATGGTTCATGTTCTTTGATTACTTAATGATTCATGACTTATTAACTACCAATTTTTTTCCATGAATTAATATCATGATATTTGATTTTCAGGTTATGATTTTCAAATGTTAATATCATGTTCTTATACCCTGATGCTCACGTTATTCTTAGGTGATCATTGATATCTCCCTTACTTATTCTTACTAATCATCTGAGCTCACTAATTTCTTATGATTCCTTTACCTAGGTTATGAAGAAAGGTATTAAGTATGATATTTCTAAGAAGGGTTCTAGTTATTAAGAAATAAGTGGGAGATTATGTAGATATTTTATAAACCAATTGTTTATGTTTCCAAATTTCTAAATATACAAGACCTAAAAAGTTTGGTGTGGGTCAAAATGTTATGTAATGAATATTAATCTATTATGATGTAATATCTACACATATAAAGTATGGGTTTCTATATTTATATCTGTAGTGCCCAGATCAGTGTGAATCACTGAGAGGGGGAGGGGGTGAATCAGTGATCCCTTAAAACTTTTTACTAATTGATTCCTTATCAATTAAACCTCTATGGCTGGTTAAAGCCTCGATCCACTCTTCATGTATCTCTCACCTTTCCACGAATGATGTAGTAAATGTAAAGGCACTGGACACAAGGATTTACAAGGTTCGGCACCAAAGGCCTACATCCTTGCCATGCTCTCCCAGCATGGATTCTCCCATTATAATCGGTTAGTATTACAATGGTCGATACAGAGTCCCACTATATCTCTCCTGAGTCCCACAGGAGGGTCTTTATACTGCGTCCCACAGTGTTACCAGAGTCCCACTGGCCTGCTCCAGAATCCCACTGGAGACTTCCTCCACCCTGAGTCTCACAGGGGTCTTCTCCTGGCTGCTCGAGTCACACGAGTAGCTCTTCTTCTTGTTCAGCTCTTCAAGTATCTTCAGCAGTCTGGGATAAAGACTGCTGGCCTTGCTCTGTACCTCTGATCACTTGTGATGATCAGGTATTCTCGTCTTGCTCAGGATTTATCTCCTTCTTCTCATGATGACCTGGCCTCTCTCTTCAAGAATCTTCAACAGCCTCTGATAAGGTCTGTTGGTCTTGCTCAGCAACTTCTGATCACTTCACTTGATCAGGCTCTTCTCAATTACTGAATACTCAGACAACTGATGTCTTTAACTTCAGTCTGGTCCAGTCTCAACTCAAATCATCTTCATGCACTAAGTGCATGGCATCTCTTCATCCTCATGCACTGATAGCATGGCCTTCTCAATTCTTCAAGAACCTCCTGGTCTTGGACAACTCAAATTCACACCACTGATTTGACTCTGTTCACATGTGCACGTGCATACATGCATGCATGCACTCCCCTTCTTCTTCTTAGTGTGATAAACACTCAATGAGTGCAATTTCTTTAAGCACACACACTTCTTCCTTCTTCACACTTTGTTCTTTTTGTTTACACACTCACAAGTGTGTTGTACTTTAGTGTGAGGGTCTCCTCTTTCTTCCTTCTTCTAAGTGTATTCACTTCACTTAATGCACACAGTAGGTTCGGCCTTTTTATTCCTTTGCACACACACCACTAAGGTAAGTCTTTAGCCTTCCTCCTTCACTTTGCACACACTTGAAACTTGGTCTTCACTTCTTCTTGCATACACTTGGCCTCGGCTTACTTCTTCACTATATTAGACACACACAATGGTGTGGTCTCGGCCTCCCACTTCTTGTGCACACACTGCCCGAATGGTAAGCAATCAAGGAGGGCACACAAGGGGTCTTGGTGTAAGCCACGACCTCACTGCTTTAGCCGCGCAAGTCTTCAATGTGGCAAGCGGCGCGCAAGGGTGCTGCCTGACCTTCCCTGTCGCGCAAGGAGTGGCGGGCAGGGGGTCCTCTTCTTGTCGCGCAAAGAGGTAGCGCGCAAGGGAATTCTCTCCCTTTCTTCTTGACGTGCAAAGGGGTTGCACGCAAGGATCTCAGTCGTGCAAATATAATTGCGCGGGGGCTTCAACTTCGCGAGGCAGAGCACACGCGGATCTTCTGATTTTCAAGAAAACTTCAGCAAGCATTACCGAGGTCTCAGCCTCTCTTTATATAGGCAGAGGCGGTGCGGTTCATCCGCGTGATAAATCTCAAATCCCCGAAAGTTTCGGTTCTTTAAAATCTTTCCAAATCTTGAATTTACTCTCTGTTTCACGCGGGATTATTTCTTTTTATTTTCCTTCACATTTATGCATTTTTGAACGCGTACATGCCTCTGTTAATACCTATCCATGCAGATCAACAACACCGAATGGCCTTCGGCAGCTTTGCTTGCCTCGGCCTCGACTGAAATTCCTCACTGCTCTGCATGCGTGCTTCTTTCTTGCATGGATGTGTTCGTTATGCTTAGACGATCTCAATGGAGTCTTCGGATCGAACAATGATGGCCGGGAGCTTGAAAACTGGTGCTCGGAGGGCTCTGGTTCAGCGGCTGCTCGCGGGTGGCCTTCGGGCGAGCTCGAGGAAGTAGACGAGCCGGGAGCCGTCGGATCGTGATGCGTGATGGCCAGGATTAGATCATCGCCATGGAGATGGATCGTGCGGCGTGGATCAAGTGCGAGATCGCTCGGACGGCTGAGATTTTCTCCCGGGGAAATTTCCGCGTCCCACATCGAAACGCCTCACCGTTTTGCCGCGGTTTATTACCCTGGCACTGCCCGCTACTCGCCAGTTGAACTTCTCCCCTCCCGGTGCCGCCCCGCACCGGGTTCTCTCTGCGGGCGCGCTCCGCGCCCACTCTGCTCCCTGCGGGCGCGCTCCTAGCGCCCACTATGCCTCCGGGCACGCGGGTTTCACCACCGCGTGTCCTCGGGGGCTTACACACGGCCCCTGCCTTGCCTCAGGGAGCGCCTTGGCCTTGAGGGTACCCCATGGGCGTGGCGCCTTAGGCCCATATGTGCCTTGGGTGATCCCTCGGCTGGCCTCCTTGGTGGCTAGTTTTTGGCCAAGTGTTGAATAAACACTTTGTTAAAAACAAAGTTCTCCCAATGTATAAATGCCAACCCAAGTTCTTCCAAGCCAAATGCCACTTCAAATTATTCTTCTCCATTTCTCTTCTTCTTGAGAATTCAAACATTAATCTTCTTGATTAGAAACAACTCCTCAATTTATGATTCTTATTCATCATCTCATTCTCTACTTAGGAGAGAATTATCAAGGATCTTCATCAACCGAACTCCTGAATCACATAACATCTTCAATGTGCTTCGTTGATCAAATTAGAGATCAATTGGATCTTCTTCTGATTCACATGCACTAATTGATAGTGCATGCACTTCTTTCAATCCACTTCATCCACTTAGAAGTTATGGATGGATCTTTTGCTTCTCGTCATGCATTGTCAATACAATGCATGGTTTTCTAACTTTGTTGTGACTTTGTATCCAGTTGATACAAGTTCTATGAACTTAAGAACAGCTCAACAATCATCTGATATTTTCATGGAGAATGTTGCAACCACATCTCCTATGCCACTTAGTGAATCTCCTAAGTGACATGCATCTTAGTACCATGGCCATTCTCCATTCCTCACCAACACCATCACATCCTTTGTCATTCACATCTTGACATTCCTTGACTTCCATTCATTCCAAGACAACCTCATGCCTTATTGACAACAAATGCAACACAGTGCACTTCAATCTCCCCCTTTGTATTTGTTGTAAATACACCACTTCAGCACATATGAATGGGTCAATATGTGTGCCAATATTTTCTCCCCCTTATTGGCAATCAAATGCAAAGGTGTGGTGTGGTTCACTTTCAAAAATATCTTCCTCCCTTTTAATAGCATCTTCTTGAAAAACACTAAGAGAGGGATGATGCCACATGTTCTTCTTTAGAAAAGAACCTTTAGTAAATCAACTCTAAGTCTACTTGGGCTAACCCGGTGTAGAAAACAAGAGTGATATAACCAAGGAACTCAATGCTGTCCAACATTCACTATACATGTGAGATCATGATTCAGGGGTTTGAAATTTTTCAGATATAACAATGAATTTGCTAAATCCTACACAACTTCACAAAACTCATTAGAAAGTTCAGGTGCAAAGATAAAGCTCCCCCTTTCATCCATTTTCTTAAGATGATATTAATTTCAGAACATCATCTTCTTCAGATTGGCTCCCCCTTAAGGGGTGCACTCCATTCAATCCAAACAATCCTCCAGCTGAGAATGACCATCATCTTCAATTCCCTACAATGTTAGCACATGTAAATACAAGTGTATAAGGGAATAAGATGGAACCTCCTTGGTTCATCAATGTGAACAACAAGGTTGAGAAGATTCTCTCAACTGAGATGTCCCATTTTCACCATTCTTCACACTTGCACATTTGATCTTCAATGATGTTGGTGCTGGTGTGGATCTCAATACATCTTCATGTGAAATATTCTTCTCTTTTGCTTTAGAAAATGCCAGAGCTTCATCTTCAGCTCTTTGTAGTTCTCTGGCAAGTTGCAACTGATGTGGCCATATGACAAGTAAATCATTTGGAAGAGTGGCCTCACTTTTGGAAATTCCACATGGTTCTTTTGATGCTGTTAAGCTACCTTTCTTAGGCAACTTATTTTCAATCAATCCCTTCTGCTTCTTCTGGATTGATTTTCTGTTTGAGTCCAGTTGGCTTCTATTGAATTTCATGGCTTCTTTACAAAGATCCATGGTATGACCATTCCTTCCACAGTAGAAGCATGTCTTCTTGGTGGTCCTACTGGATGACTCACCCTTCTTGGACTTAGACTCCAAGGTCTTGTCTTCCTTTTTCATAATCTTCTTGGGAGCATCTTCCACTTTCTTCTACTTGCTTCCCAAGGATTCCTTCTTAGCCAGGTTCAGTGATCTTCTCTTCATTCCAGCTTCGGATACATTCGGAGATTGATATGTATCAACTCTTTGACCACTTTTGCAACCATCCCAGATGTTGTCAAGTAATCCAAATCTATTTGCAGTAAACAGATGTCTCTGGACCTGTGGATGTTGCTTCCTTCCTTCTAGCTTGCTCCCCCTTGGCATGGGCTTCCTCTGTGCTTTGGCATTCAGTGGATTGTACCAACAATCCTTTGCACAATGCCCATACTTGTTACAACACCAGCATTGTCCCACGAATCTTGACCTCTTCAGTCCTTCTGATTGTAGGGTACTTTTCTTGACCTGTTGTGCTGTTTCAGGAGAGATCTTCTTCTTTACTGTCTTCATCCATATTTGTTTGGAATTATCCTTCCATCCTACACTTTTTGTGGAAACACAATTAGAAGCATCAGTACAAGATGGTATGGATGGTACCTTCTTTTTAGAAGTTGTTGCCCTTATATTAGAGGATGTCTTTCTTTTAGAATCATCCTTCTCAAAGCTCACTTGAGTGGCAACATTTCTTCTTTCAGCTGACTGGGAGGCTTCAGCTTTGGGTGATTGCAGATTTTTCAATATCACCTCCAGTTCTAAGCACTTCATGTTGAGAGAGTTCTTCTCATCCTCAACGAATCTTAGCCTAGCTTCCCAATTCTGTTTCAGCTGTTCCATCTGGTCATCATGCACCTTCTTTATTTCATGCAATGAGTTGTCAAGCTCCTTCACCCTTTTGACTTTTTCTTCAAATTGAGCATCTCTGACAATCATTGACACTCTATGCAGCTTCTCCAGTGCTTGGAACACTTCTTTGACCATTATCTTAAAGAATTCATTCTCAGAAAGGCTTCTTTGCAATTCTTCAGCAGTGTCTTCATATCTTTCATTGCAAAGAGAAACTGTTTCATCCTTAGCCTTCACCAGCTTTCTGAGAGTGTTGGTTATGCCAACCCTTTTTGCCAATTGATCTTCCATTACATTGGCTTCTTCTTCTAACTGTGATTTTTCTTCATGAAGATCATGGATGCCTGTAGCTATACACTTTGCCACTTCCATGGGAACTGTCTTCTGAAGATATTTGAGTGCACTCTGAAGATCATTCATTGTTTCAACTTCATCACAGCTAGGACAGGCTTTCTTCATCTTCTTGGCCTGTTTCTTCTTTCTATTTTTCTGAGTCTTGGCAGATATCTCCATTTGAGGCTGGTCGCTCGTTTCCTCAAATCTGCACTTCATAAAGACTCCCTTGGATATTTTAGAGGTAACCTCCCTTAGATACCAATTGTAGTGCCCAGATCAGTGTGAATCACTGAGAGGGGGAGGGGGTGAATCAGTGATCCCTTAAAACTTTTTACTAATTGATTCCTTATCAATTAAACCTCTATGGCTGGTTAAAGCCTCGATCCACTCTTCCTGTATCTCTCACCTTTCCACGAATGATGCAGTAAATGTAAAGGCACTGGACACAAGGATTTACAAGGTTCGGCACCAAAGGCCTACATCCTTGCCATGCTCTCCCAGCATGGATTCTCCCATTATAATCGGTTAGTATTACAATGGTCGATACAGAGTCCCACTGTATCTCTCCTGAGTCCCACAGGAGGGTCTTTATACTGCGTCCCACAGTGTTACCAGAGTCCCACTGGCCTGCTCCAGAATCCCACTGGAGACTTCCTCCACCCTGAGTCTCACAGGGGTCTTCTCCTGGCTGCTCGAGTCACACGAGTAGCTCTTCTTCTTGTTCAGCTCTTCAAGTATCTTCAGCAGTCTGGGATAAAGACTGCTGGCCTTGCTCTGTACCTCTGATCACTTGTGATGATCAGGTCTTCTCGTCTTGCTCAGGATTTATCTCCTTCTTCTCAGGATGACCTGGCCTCTCTCTTCAAGAATCTTCAACAGCCTCTGATAAGGTCTGTTGGTCTTGCTCAGCAACTTCTGATCACTTCACTTGATCAGGCTCTTCTCAATTACTGAATACTCAGACAACTGATGTCTTTAACTTCAGTCTGGTCCAGTCTCAACTCAAATCATCTTCATGCACTAAGTGCATGGCATCTCTTCATCCTCATGCACTGATAGCATGGCCTTCTCAATTCTTCAAGAACCTCCTGGTCTTGGACAACTCAAATGCACACCAATGATTTGACTCTGTTCACGTGTGCACGTGCATGCATGCATGCATGCACTCCCCTTCTTCTTCTTAGTGTGATAAACACTCAATGAGTGCAATTGCTTTAAGCACACACACTTATTACTTCTCCACACTTTGTTCTTTTTGTTTACACACTCACAAGTGTGTTGTACTTTAGTGTGAGGGTCTCCTCTTTCTTCCTTCTTCTAAGTGTATTCACTTCACTTAATGCACACAGTAGGTTCGGCCTTTTTATTCCTTTGCACACACACCACTAAGGTAAGTCTTTAGCCTTCCTCCTTCACTTTGCACACACTTGAAACTTGGCCTTCACTTCTTCTTGCATACACTTGGCCTCGGCTTACTTCTTCACTATATTAGACACACACAATGGTGTGGTCTCGGCCTCCCACTTCTTGTGCACACACTGCCCGAATGGTAAGCAATCAAGGAGGGCACACAAGGGGTCTTGGTGCAAGCCACGACCTCACTGCTTTAGCCGTGCAAGTCTTCAATGTGGAAAGCGGCGCGCAATGGTGCTGCCTGACCTTCCCTGTCGCGCAAGGAGTGGCGGGCAGGGGGTCCTCTTCTTGTCGCGCAAAGAGGTAGCACGCAAGGGACTTCTCTCCCTTTCTTCTTGACGTGCAAAGGGGTTGCACGCAAGGATCTCAGTCGCGCAAATATAATTGCGCGGGGGCTTCAACTTCGCGAGGCAGAGCACACGCGGATCTTCTGATTTTCAAGAAAACTTCAGCAAGCATTACCGAGGTCTCAGCCTCTCTTTATATAGGCAGAGGCGGTGCGGTTCATCCACGTGATAAATCTCAAATCCCCGAATGTTTCGGTTCTTTAAAATCTTTCCAAATCTTGAATTTACTCTCTGTTTCACGCGGGATCATTTCTTTTTATTTTCCTTCACATTTATGCGTTTCTGAACGCGTGCATGCCTCTGTTAATACCTATCCATGCAGATCAACAACACCGAATGGCCTTCGGCAGCTTTGCTTGCCTCGGCCTCGACCGAAATTCCTCACTGCTCTGCATGCGTGCTTATTTCTTGCATGGATGTGTTCGTTATGCTTAGAAGATCTCAATAGAGTCTTAGGATCGAACAATGATGGACGGGAGCTCTAAAACTGGTGCTCGGAGGGCTCTGGTTCAGCGGCTGCTCGCGGGTGGCCTTCGGGCGAGCTCGAGGAAGTAGATGAGCCGGGAGCCGTCAGATCGTGATGCGCGACGGCCAGGATTAGATCATCGCCGCGGAGATGGATCGTGCGGCGTGGATCAAGCGCGAGATCGCTCGGACGGCTGAGATTTGCTCCCGGGGAAATTTCCGTGTCCCACATTGAAACGCCTCGCTGTTTTGCCGCGGTTTATTACCCTGGCGCTGCCCGCTACTCGCCAGTTGAACTTCTCCCCTCCCGGTGCCGCCCCGCACCGGGTTCTCTCTGCGGGCGCGCTCCGCGCCCACTCTGCTCCCTACGGGCGCGCTCCTAGCACCCACTATGCCTCCGGGCGCGCGGGTTTCACCACCGCGTGTCCTCGGGGGCTTACACACGGCCCCTGCCTTGCCTCAGGGAGTGCCTTGGCCTTGAGGGTACCCCATGGGCGTGGCGCCTTAGGCCCATATGTGCCTTGGGTGATCCCTCGGCTGGCCTCCTTGGTGGCTAGTTTTTGTCCAAGTGTTGAATAAACACTTTGTTAAAAACAAAGTTCTCCCAATGTATAAATGCCAACCCAAGTTCTTCCAAGCCAAATGCCACTTCAAATTATTCTTCTCCATTTCTCTTCTTCTTGAGAATTCAAACATTAATCTTCTTGATTAGAAACAACTCCTCAATTTATGATTCTTCTTCATCATCTCATTCTCTACTTAGGAGATAATTCTCAAGGATCTTCATCAACCGAACTCCTGAATCACATAACATCTTCAATGTGCTTCGTTGATCAAATTAGAGATCAATTGGATCTTCTTCTGATTCACATGCAATAATTGATAGTGCATGCACTTCTTTCAATCCACTTAGAAGTTATGGATGGATCTTTTGCTTCTCGTCATGCATTGTCAATACAATGCATGGTTTTCTAACTTTGTTGTGACTTTGTATCCAGTTAATACAAGTTCTATGAACTTAAGAACAGCTCAACAATCGTCTGATATTTTCATGGAGAATGTTGCAACCACATCTCCTATGCCACTTAGTGAATCTCCTAAGTGACATGCATCTTAGTACCATGGCCATTCTCCATTCCTCACCAACACCATCACATCCTTTGTCATTCACATCTTGACATTCCTTGACTTCCATTCATTCCAAGACAACCTCATGCCTTATTGACAACAAATGCAACACAATGCACTTCAATATCCTTGAGTAATTTTGAATAGACCTTTTCATCACCCACATGTAAAATTATCTCTCCTTGATACACATCAATTAACAATTTCCAAGTTTCTAGAAAGGGTCTTCCCAAGATCAATGGTACTTCAACATATTATACCATGTTGAGAATAATGAAATTGGATTGAATCATAATTTTTTTACCATAACAAAAATATCCTCCAATAGTCCCTTAGGATACTTGATGGATGTATCATCTGGTTAAAGTGCCACTCAAGTAGGTTTCATCTCCTCCAATCCCAGCTTCTTGAAAACCCCATATGGAATCAAGTAAACACTATACCCCAATTTGAAAATATCCTTACCAAATTCAAATTGTATGATAGTATAAGGGGTTAAAAAACTCCTAAGATCTTGAATTTTTTGTGGAATAGAATGTTGAAAAATTGTTGAACATTCCTTAGTGAGGACAATGGTACCCAAGTCTTCCATCTTCCTTTTGTTGGAAAAAATTTCCTTCATGAACTTTTCATAAGTAGGTATTTTATTCAATTCCCCAATTAAAATAATATTAATATGAATCTTTCAAAATAATTCCATGAACTTCCCAAATTATCAGTCCAACTTCTTTTGATCCATTCGGTCTAAAAAAAGAAGTAGTGGGACATATGGTTTCATGACTTCCATCTCTTTATTTTTCACTACTTAATTTCCTTATGGATTTTATTTTTCTAATGACACAACATAAACATCAACCACTTCTTAAAATGGTTAATAATATTCATATTACTTTTCCTTCTCTACTTATATTTTCATGGATGAGGATACCTGTTAGAGTTCTTTACCATTTCTAAAAGTAATAGCCTTATCTTCTTATTAGGGGGTTTTTTGTTGTTACCTAAAAATATACCAATAAAAATTATTAATAGTTGATTGGAAAGTTATCTAATTTGGTTTTAAGGACTATAAATGGATTCCTATTGATTTTGGAACCTATTTTTAGTAGTGGTGATGGATTTGGACCTCATTTATTCTAATTTTGAAGATGGTTCTTACTATGGTTATTGTGAAATCACTTTTTGTTGTTGTTGTTGATTAGGGGGTTATTCTAGTTGAGGGGTTTTATACCCTTGTTGTTATTATATACCTTAGGAATATTGATTACCTTATTTTTTTTCCTTGGGTAAAGATTATACTTTTGAGGTTCTCTATAACCAGGTGGTTTCTGAGGTCTTGGTTGAGGGTTTCACTGTAGCTACCCCCAAACAGAATTTGTATTGTCTTTCCATGTAAGATTATGATATTGTGTAAATATGTTTGGTCTATAGTTTGGGAGATGTAACTCACTTATCTTGTATAGGGATCAATACTCATTTTTGAACATTCACCCATTA
The DNA here is from genome assembly GCA_963277665.1 of Viscum album. Taxonomy (NCBI): domain Eukaryota; kingdom Viridiplantae; phylum Streptophyta; class Magnoliopsida; order Santalales; family Viscaceae; genus Viscum; species Viscum album. The sequence goes on from OY728135.1 coordinate 267,152,722, forward strand.
CATGGTTGTCACTACATTTTTTATAATTTGGATGTTAAACTACTTGAACTTGAGAACTTGTATTGAGATTAAATGCATCAATTTTATTTGACATTATATATAATTAAGAAGATAGCATCATAGTGAAATAAATATTGTGTAATCCTCTTTTCTAAGTTCCCTACTTGGATTTACACTAGATTTTATTTTACAACATATCCTCCAATAGATCAACCAATTATTTAGGTTATTTTCTCATGATAGTCTCTTTATAAGCTTTATCCACTACATACTTTATATTTATTGTGAGACCACCATAAATTTTTTGAAATTTAATTCATAACAAAATTCTATGTCAAGAGAATTTTCTCAAAATTTCCTGAAAGTGATCCCATGATTCATAAAAGTATTCAGACTCATGTAGTTGGAATTTGTGGATTTCATTCCTCAATGTCACCATTTTATATCAAGGAAATTATTTTCCCAAGAAAATTTGAGCCAAATATTACCATGTGAGTATGGAATGTTGTGGAAATTACTTGATCCTTCCCTTATCTTTATCCCTCAATTAAAAAGCAAAGAGATAGAGTCTAATGACATCTTATGACACTCTATGGTAATGAAACATGTGACATATCTCTTGAAAGTTTGAAAGATGATAATTGTAATTTTTAATTGGTAATCCTCCAAAGTAAACTATATTTTGAATGAGGTGCATGATGGAAGGATTAATCTTGAAGTTTTGTGCTTTCATCAATGGCCAAATAATTTCTGTATTGGATTGATAAATTGAGAAAATTTCATACTCCATAAAATTATTACATGGTTGAAACTATTATTCGGGAAGTTACTGTATATATTGATGCTCCTATGGGAAATACAAACATTGATTATGGGGGAAGCATTGATACATATCTTTTGTAAGATATTATTATGATTATTGTTGCATAAATCCTAGTGAAAATTGATTCGGTGGTTGTTGATGGTTTCATGGAACATACTCCACAAAAGGATTTGGTGGATGCTAATTTTTTCACCATAAACTGCAAGCTATTGGTTCTGATTTTCTTCAAGAACAAAATACTATTCAACACCAAGGACAAAATCTAGGTCTTCTACTTCCATGTTTTTAATGGGATCATTTTTGATGTTCTCTCCCATAAGTTCTCGACGTCTCCTTGATATTATTTGTTTGATTTTGGGGTCTAAAAAGTGTTTATGCTGAATCAACACTCCTAGAATGAGTGATGTAATCAATCATTAACCTATAGTACTATAAAACACCAAAAAAACACATGAATTGTAAAAGGGAAAAAAAAAATAATCACTTATAGAAATTGGGTTAAAAAAGAAATTTTAGAAATTTTTATTTTTATTTTCAACTTAATCAACCCAACTAAAATTGGTTTACCACCATTAAAAGAATTCACTGAAAATGACACAAAAATTTGGTTCCATTCTATCTGAATGATTTTTTTGATGGATAAAATTGAATATTTACCAACTTCATAATAAGTATAGTGAGAGTATGGGGTTGATCCATGGGGAAACTAGGGGTGTTTGTTGATTTGATTTCTTGTTAAAATAGTTGAAGATTAAATTAAAATTAAAATAATTTATTAATGGTTTTATTAAATTTTCAAGACCTTATTTGAACCAATTCTAAATCTATTAAAAGAATTTTTTCACTTACAAAATAATAATACTAAAAAAATAGATTTAAACCCTGATAATGGAAATGCATCATGGATATGATGTTTCATGAAGGCCACTAGAAACAAACCTACTTTATGTGTTGGGTTGTTCATAATAAATATCATGTATCATATTCAATTATGTAAAAACCTCATTGTACAAGTAGGTTTCATTTAAGTTTATAAGAATTGGTTTCCTAGTCTGATAATTAATTTATGAAAACTTTTATGAAAGAAAACCCATTAGAGATGACTAATTCACATAATGGTGATAGTATTATTCATCATAATTACCTTATATATAACTAGAAAAACCATTCTCAATCTTATATAATGTAACTAGGTGGTATAAGAGAGAAAATTCAAGGAGATTATGAATTTATAAAATGAAAAACACAAACACAACATAAATAAATAAATTACCTGGAAGGTTCATAATCATCATCCACATTCACAAAGAATAGGGAGATTAGATATTCATTAAAAAAATTATGACAAAAAAGATATTATTAACTTTGTTTTTCATTATATAAGGGGTAAAAGAAAGGTACAAGCCCCCCCCTCAAGAGAAATATCCAAAAATTACTTAAAATTAATTTAAAGCTCTCCTATTGTAAATATTTATTCCTCATGGATGATTTATTACCTCTAACAAATGGCCATATATCATTAATTGGATAACCCCCAATGTCTAGGGGTGGTTAGGGGTCATAATACTATGTCAAAGGGTCATTATGGGGGTATATGGAAGGTTGGTGGCTATCTTCTAACTAGTGCACGGTTAGTTTAACAGGGTTCCAACCATGTTGTTTTTTCTATCCCTTAAGTTTTGAGTTTAATGGGATATTGAAAATTCCATATAGTTAAGTTAATTGTTCAAAGACCAGGAACATAGTTTTGTATCCTTTAGATCCATTGTGCATAGTTAGAGGGTTGATGTGCACAGTTTGAATAACCATGTAGAGACTATGTAATCTCCAATGCCTTTCCCAATGGAATCCTACACTATTTCTAGGTTGGTATATATAGTTTTAATAACCATTCAAGTGAGTATATCTCACATATTTAAGTCTTGAGTGGTTTACTAGATTGGGTCACATGGTTTGAGTGTTTTAGTAGAAAATGTGCACAATGTAAAATGGGTCCAAATGCCTCCAATTTTCCTATGAAATGCCTGGTTCATACAAAATATTATCAATTCTTTATTGGATGACCAAATATCACATATAAAAATATGTTAAGAGTGTAAATAACTGATAAATTATCTTAAAAAAAATTTTCAATTTAATTTTGGATATTAAAATGACCCATTCACACAAGTGCATCAAACTCTCATCGGTTCCTATGAAATTTTACTCATATCCTTTTAGCCCAAATGGATAAGTATTATATTCCATAAATCATTTTAATCTCTATTAAGTAAAATGAATTAATTAGATCACCAATTTGAAATAAGTTAACTTTGGTTTCCACTACCACTATAATTATTTTACTTTTATTCATGTACTAAATGATACAACCATCCTTAAGGAAAATAAATTTGTTTCCATCATCATAAAGTTGGATAACATTTAAAAAATTATGCCTAATTCTGTCAAAAAATATGACTCTATTTTATTTTGATTAATGACCATAAATAATAACTATATGAACTCATTTGATCTTCAAGGAACTATTATTACCAAAGTTTATAACTTGACCATTATGATCTTTAAAATTTCTTATAATTTTCACATCTCCTACCATATGTAAAGAATAGAAGCAATCAAATATTTAGAATTTTTATTTCTGGATAGCCTTCAAGGAGACTTAAACTATCAAGGAATTTTTATCTATATTTTATTTTCGATTATAATTTTCTCTTATGAATTATAGATACTTTCTAGGAATATTTTTCATACAATCATTCATATAGTGACCAAATTGGTTTCATCATCTTCAGGTTTCTTCCATGAAATTAAAATGATTTCTCATAGAATATAATATTTTTTTTGTTTTCCACTCTTAATTCTAGTAGATATTATCTCCCATCTTATTAATGGAATATTTTTCTCTTCAATATTTTCTACCACTCAATTCATGACTTATTATAGGAAGAAAATGTTGTCCTAAAAGTTCCATGCTTTATACTCATATTTTCTACAGTAGATAAAATATCCTTTGAATCTTCACTTTCCTGATTGATAGAAGTTTTAGTAGTAGATTTTTATGGGTTTTTATCAGTAGATACAAATTACATTTTCTTATAGGTTAGAGTAAATTTAATTTGAGTCCATGTTTAAATTACTTTGGTTTAATAGAATCACGTTTTATTTTAGTCTCAATCCATATTTTATCATTTTTAGTTATGAAACCTTCATTATTAGTGGAAATAAAATTTTCAAATTTCTTAGTAGGAGAATATTTCACCTAGCTTGTTGTTTCAACTACTTCAGCTACTTGTGATGATTCTCTCTTAATTTTTAATAACTTTGTAAAATATTCCCCTATTTTTGTTTTAATTTTTATTAACCTCAAGACACCTTGAGCATTATTTTCTCAACTCTTCTTCCTCAATACTAAGATTTTCTCCTAGGTCATTTATTATATTTTATTAATATTAGAAATTTATCATGAGGGTCTTGACTTATTTATGATTACCATCTTAACTTTTGAGATAATCCTCTTTAACATCACATATTCTATTTTCTTCTTTCTTAATTAGTCAAAGTTATTTCTCAAGATTATTATTTTTTTCAAGACAATCCTTGAGTTATAATTTAAATCATTTTTACATGTAGGTTTATCCACCTTATTACTCTTTATCACTTGAAGTTTCCTCCCTCTTAAAACAATCTATAAAGTTCACATGTTTATCTATTACTTCTTCATGAAATGATACATCTTCTGATAGGTCGTCTTCTTCTTTATTTCTTAACAAAATTCTATTCTTATTATAGATGAATTTATTCCTACCTTACACCAATTTTTTATATTCCATAGAACTTTTATTCCATTTATTATTTTGATTTTTTCTCTCCACCTCATCATCATCATTATTCCTCATATTAGGGAAGTTTATAGTAAAATAACTTATTGTACCACACTCAAAAAAAATCAATAGAATTTCTCCCTTATATGTTACTTTGCCTCTTCTCCAACCAATGACCCAAAGGCCTTAAAATATTTTTATTTATTGATAAATCCCCCTTTTAAGGGATGAAGGGGGGAGAACCCAAAGGACTTCATAGACTAAGGAAAATCACTCCTAAAGGGAAAAAAAGTGAAAACCAAATAGGGAAACCAGAGTAGCCCATTCCTAACATAGTAAGATGTTGAAGCACTCCAGCATTGTGATACAATTCAGCAAGTAAGTTTCATGTGTCAAAGCATAGGCCCGATCCGATGGCAAATGTAATACCCTATCAAACAACCAAATCCGAAAAGCACTACAACGATGAAATGCCATCCTTGAATCCTCCTTTGGGCCTATTCCAAGTGATTGAGTCCAGCTGCACTAACTTTCCACCTTCAAAATACTTTGCCTCTTCTGATGTTTCTTTAGACGAGGGATATAATCCTCATGTATTTTTCATCTCTTTCATCATCAAGTATTTAAGAATACTCTACCATATTTTGAGTTTTTATTACTTTGCCTTAACATTTTCTTCATAGATGATTTCAATATCATCCTAAGTCCCCTTATAAGTTTGTAGACCCATTACCTTTGTGAAAACTTTATTTGATAGAGATTAGTATTTTTTCTTTACCATTAACCTTGAGATCCCTCTTATAAGTTAAAGTAATAGTAGAACTCTCTTTTTTTGGTGGAAACTAAATGGTATCCATATCCACCACTTTAATATTAAGTAAAGGATATAGGGTATCATCCTATTTTTCTATTAATTAAAATTATTTTTCAAAAAAATTAGAAATTCTTCAGTTATTAATGAAATTTCATTTCTATATTATTAATAGCGTGTCCTTAAAAAAGGAACCTTTCACTGATACCACTTGAGATTACTAGAAATGGTTGGAACACTAAGAATGAGGGTATAATTAGTTGTGGCTTTTTTAATTTTTGGATAAATCAACATAAACCTATGAAAATTGTTAGAGTTATGATATACTCGAATAATAAACATACCCTCACTTGTATGTAATAAATAAATAAGTGATCAATGCACACAATATTTTTTTCTAGGTTTGAACCTGATGTGGGAAACATATTCCTATATACATTTTTTATCTTTAGACATAGATTCTTCGCTAATAATTTTTTTATCATTTACAGTGGGGTGATATCATTGTTATCCATAATGCATCCCCCATAAAATGTCTCCTAACAAGATTATATCAGTTCCCAATAGTTATAATAATTCTAAAAACATCACAATAATAATAATCATATCTTCTGTTTTATTTATCAATGAATATATATATTCCTATGATTATTCTAATGAACACATTAATCTCCTTCCCATGACTTAATCTTAAAGATTTAGTTTTCCAAAATGCCAGTAATCAAAACTTGTGCTTATGATACATCAAAGTGAATAACTAAAAAATTTCGTCATTTCCTCCTTGGTTATAAATTCTATATAAAATCATCTCTTCTTCAACACAATTTATTCTTCAAGACTTATATGATGTGCTCTCTAAAAACCCATCTGATAAGAATATTTGTAGAAGTATTAACAAACTTTTTGAAATGAAGTCACCCCTTCGAATAGCCGAACTTCCTTCTATAAAAGTGGGGAATACATAGGATTCTATTTTATTCTAACACTCAATTCAAGTATTTAGTTAAAAACTTTAATAAATTTTAAATATATTATAGTTTGACTTTATTAAATACTTTACAACACTCAGTGTTAGTGATATTTAACTCTTCTAAAAATCTTGGCTTGAGTCATGAAATATATTTTATCAATATTGGAACATTGAATGTCCAACTAAGAATCATCCTAATGAATTGAATTCACATAAATATAAAGTCTTATTAGAATATTTTATTCATTTAAATTTCATATAAGTAATATGAAATTTTGATGATTTTTCCTCTGCTTCATCTTAACTCAATCTTCAATATCCTTTAGTGATTTGAATATCTCTACTAGGAATCCTGTACTTCTGGTGGTCAAAATCCATTGCACTTATATTGAATTCAAAATTTAGTTATAAACATCTACTTTTAATCAAATAAAATCCTGTTCATCATATTTTTCGATCAACTTTTCTTCCAGTATCTGATTCTATCAGTTTTTGCACATCTATGGTTCCTCATTTTTAATCGATGAATAACGTAGTTGTTCATCCATCCATTTGAAACTTAAGCCTATCATTAACTAAGGTCATTGTAATTTATGAATCTATAAACATACAATGTTTTATCTCATTTATGATCTTATAAAATTTATCATACTCATCTTTGAACTCTTCTCAGACACCTCAACTTTTGGTGCACCGAATTCTATCTACCATTTATTTAACTTCCGATGACTTCATAGTTGGTACTTCCATTTTATCATATTTTATAGCCTTTAACATCAGCCTTAAATATTCTTTCTTATGATAAAATTAATAATTTTATTATATCTACTTGAATAACAATCGTTATTCTACCAATGTGATGTATTCTTGACAAATGAATGGTAAAACATAGCCTGAATTCTACTTCTAGAGCACCCTCTATGTTTTTATTATTTTTTCATGACTATAGAAATCTATTGTAAATGAGTATAAGGATATAGTTTTCTTTAATTAATTGGTATATACCTTTTCCAAAACATTTTTACCCACATCAATGTTAAATTCACATACTTTAGGGATAATCTTGAGGGACGATTCTAATTTTTTAAATAGAATTATTCTCCCATATTTCAGTCATCTCAAAAGTCTCTATGAGCAGTGAATCTCTCATGATCAATTTTTTTTGGTAAACTTACCTTTTATACATTTATAAAAATCATATAATATAATAAAGAAAATATAATTCATTAAACCATGAACTTATTCCATTTGATTAGTCCAACTATCTCAACTTAATATATTCTGGTGAAAACACAAAATCCTCTAAATTTAGATCTTTCAAAAATACACCATTTTCCCCAGTGCTTGATTTTTTTTCATAAAATAATCTATATTTGAAAAAAATAAATTAACTTTAAAATCCCACGGTTACTTCAATATCATATATGATTGACTTCTAGATTAGCCTTATCTTTTTTTAACTTTTAGGGGTTTTGTTTACTCATTAAATCTATATGTAATTCCCACCACATATCTGTATGAGAAACTAATAAAAGACTCCCATTAAAATCTTTAGTGAGTAAATTCTATTAAAAATAACAATTTTAAAAATGGAATCATTTATAAATTATAACCCTAATGTTCAACCCCTTTAGCATATTCAAACTCATTGAATCCACAATATCAAATGTTATGATTTCAAATTATATTTTCTATATAGACCCTTTTTTGGTACATCATCATCATTTATCCCATTCCATATAATTTTTCCTTGAAATCATTTGGTAACTAATATAACTATCTATATTACCACTTACCAACATATCCTAAATTCTTGTAGGATAAAGTGACATACACCTTAACCTAAACTCTTTTAAGATGTTAAGTGAAATTAACTTTATATTTATGATTGGAACAATATTTTATTTATTAACTTTCAACTTCTCTAAGTTCAAACATACTCCCAATTTACTATTAGACATTATATCCTTCTTATAATATATTTATAAGATATAAAATCTCCTTAGTGTTAGGAAATAACACTTATTTCCTTTTAGTAGGAATATTTAACCAAAAATATTGAATCAATATCATATATAGAATTATATGTGTTTTGATCATTTTATTGATAAGAGTATTATTCCTTAAAATATTCCACTGAAGGTGGTGGGATTTCAATTATTCATATTTTAACAAACATATGGATAAACACTTTTATCCAAGAATTTTTTTATCCTTACCCCATCTTCAAAAAAAATGTATAGAATCTGATGAATCATAAACTATGTGAATTGAATTTATTATCTCGTATTGATTATAACGACTCTTTGTTAACCAAAAACTTCTCTTTATCACATAAGAGTAATGTTATAACTATACACATCCTTTATTTAGATCCATTTTAGTATGATGAACTTCTTCAAATTCAAATATTTGATGTAATAACTCTTTTCTTCATAATTTCAATAAAAACTACAAGCATTATTAATTGTTCCCTCAGTTTTTTAACTCCTATATATTCACTAAACTTGTAAGCTATACATTTGGTATCATATACCATTAAAAAATGAAAATTTTATTTATATAACATAGATACTTGACATGAAAATTCCATGGAATTTCAAAAAAACTATTAGGTACCATGTGAAATTCCATCATATGGAATTTTGAGCCCTCTCTTCCTGATTTTACCTTTAGATTTCAATGTTCTAAACTAGATACTTGAAGAAACAATTTTGGACTCTTGAACTAAATTTTATTCTTCCAGATTGAATGTTTACCCACTCATACCATTGATAAAGAACATGAACCCAGACATCACATTACCAATTCAACTATCTTATACACTTTGAGAATATTGGGTAAACTTCTCTAGAACACATTCACATTGATAGAACATTTCCATAGATGAAGATAGAATGAATTCCTTAACCAAAATAATCCTTATATCAAATCTTTAGTCTCTCTAAGTCATTCTCATACTCAATCAAATTGAGTATATGAGTGGAGAATAGAATTTGTTAAGCTATTTTCTTCAAATTAATTTGAAACCATAAGTGAATCATTTTATGATTCTTGAAATAATCAATATTTATTTTTTGAGCTACTTCAATACTAGTTTAGTTAGGAAGGGGTTACTCTGAAACATAGATTTTATCCTTACTTAAGAACTCTTCTTAAGTTACCAGTATTATAAATTGCTTACATTAATATTCTTCTTATCAAGGGTTGATCTTGAAAAAAAGTTTGATGATGATAATCTCATTTATCTAAAATAGAATATTTTATAAAATTAGTATCATATTTTACTAACATTTAATAAGGAATTTTATTAAATACACTCCCACTAAAATGATAACCCCTTTTAAACTCATCATATCCATTAGTGGGAAGACTTTTTTTGGTCATAAAGGGTTCTAGATCCCTAAAGGGTGGGTGAATTAGGGTATGAATATTATTTTTGAAATTATTCATGCCCCACTAGATCTTGACCTCATTATTACAAGGGCCACTTTTATTTCTCTTTATCATTTGTATTTCTCTTATACTATCCAACTTTATCTGATGATGATTCATTGAAAGTAAAGAAGGAAATAAAACACAAGGAGATATAGATTTTTACTTGGTTCACACTCACTAGGCTAAGTCCAAGGAGCATGCAATTGGAAATGTGCCGATGTACCAAATCCACTAAGGCTCACTAATAATACATACTTTAGGATAGATCAATTATATGTGCATCCTCACTGAATTTACAAAGTTTAGGGATATCTCACTTCTTCGTAAGGTTCACTCCCTCAATATTTCCTTTGTTAGATAACTGATAGTGGAAAGTATCACCTTCTTCTTTTTTTCTTTTCTCACTTATCTAGAAAGGATTCACACATAATTTATGGATATGGAGGTCCCTTCATTTTGAATAATGAATTAATCTTCAATTGTAGTCAGATTATTTGTTGAATTTTCTTTTGGGATGCTCCTTCACTAATATGAAAACATCTAGATACAATGCTTCCACTTTCTATTCAACTACAATAGACTTATCTTTACTATAGAAACAATAATTACTTCCTCTTTGAAAAGATATTAAAGATATGTCAAGTCTTCCTCTCACTGACTTGAATGTTGCAGTGAACAAACTATTTCTAGAAATATAGTATGATGATTAAGATCCTTTCTCTTCTTATTATTCTTCAAAATTCATATTTGATAATGATATTATTCACTGGATAATCTTGGAATGTATCTCCCTGCGTATGACCCTCAAAATAGTTTCACATATAAGTGTTCCATTAATTCCTATTTTTACCATGTAGATGAAATAAAATTCTTCATGTAATTATTTCCTTGAGGAAATTCCTTTTATGAACAACCATTTCCCTTTGTGGAAACCTCCTTCATGAACCACCTACTTTGCGAACCACCCACTTCACAAACCACCTTGCACTACCTACTGTGAGTGCTTCGTGAGCCAACTCTATTTCACAGATGTCCTTTACATTGTGGATGGATAAAGCCTCATGGATCACCTTTCCTTTGCAATCTACAGTTCCCCACAAATAAACCTCCTTTGTGAAATATAACTTCATGGAATCCTCCCTCATGAACCACTTTCTATTTTTGTGGAATTCCTCTTTCACAAAACACTTCATGGAATTTTTCCCTCATGAATAACTTCCTTTGTGGAATTATTTCCTCATGAACCAATTCCTTCTCCAAAGAATTGTTCCCTAGTGAACCACTTCCTTATTTATGGACCATTTTTGAACTCAATCGAATTCCTATGGTGATGATCTTCTCTAATGAATTTAACTCTGCCTAATGATCTAATTAGGGGTCTTTATATAGGAAAATAGACCTACAAAAACTACTAATCAAAATTACCAACAACTTTGTTGTGGTATATAATTCACTGCGAACATGCTATGAACTCTGTATTGTGTATTTAATCATTCATGGAGTACATTAAATAATTTCATTCCTGCCACAGACAATGATCCCTTTATGGTAGAATAAATTCACTACCTTCACTCTACAAATGACAAGAACCCTGTGAACTAATCCTGATATACAGTTCATATAGTGGATGAACCTATAAAGAAGCTTCAAATCATCTCCCTCATCTGAAAAATTTCAAACTCCATTGTGGTTTACATAGTATAGTATACAGTCTGCATAGCACTACGATGCAAAAAGATTTACTTTACCAAAAAATCATTGTTCCATGTTACCTCGTTTGCAGTATGCATAGTGCAACTACATTACTATGCATTCCATGAACTCCATGCTTCACATTATGTGAAATACTTTAGATTCTATATAGTTCACTAAACTCTATTTGCAAAAATCCTTCCTTTTCCATAAAACAAATCCTGATTTTGAGGCCCAAAAATTTGGCAAACACTAGGAAACTATGCCCCCTTAAATGCATCAACTTTTGCAACACCAACCATACTAAAACACAATAATATGGATTTTTCAACAAATATAATCACCCCAATAACACCGACATATCAGCTTGAGGTATTTTTTCCAACAAGTTTCATATTTCATCATGACTTACACCGATTTGAGAATGTGAATAAGCCATGAATATATCTGGTTGACAAAAAATTTCAATTATATCATATATGATTTTTGGATAGTTGGGTGGATAAATCTTTATCCAAATCCATCATATAGATATAAACACAACTCTAATCCTATAGAATCCTAACCATTAGGGTTTCCTAGCCAAGTGTAACCAATAGAAAATGACAACAACAAGACACCTAACCAATAGGGTTACCTTATTAATTTATTTCTTTAATAAATATAATCCATAGACACTTAACTATTAGGGTCACTCATACTAAATGATCAAGGTCTTGAAAAGTATTTATTTAGAAGGAATCTCACATTTAGTATTTTATAGGGGATTTAATCTCAACATATTATCTCATTCCATTCCATTTATGTATGCATGCTTCCAATAATTTAGTTTTTCGAATCATGTTTCATCCACCAAATCAATATGTTCAAATCATATTGATGTGTAACTCTTTATACAACTCATAGGTTGTGCTACCAACCCAAATAAAAATCCAATTATATTCACACATTTTCAAAATGCGTCTTATGCATAAGGTATATGAACTTTTCATATAAAGGTTTAGAATTATATAAAATCAAAAATCTATATATGAGTAATCCTAGAGCTATAGATAGTCAACCCACAATTTTCTAGAATAAGGCATGAGCCTCTAGGATAGTGGAAATTTTAAACAAAAGTCCTTCTACCTAGGGATACTTTACTGAAGAGCCATAAATTTCTACTTAATTCAATATCATAACTCAATACAAGTCAAAATTAATTTAGAAGAAAACTAAATCCGTTTATCATATATATCATGTAACACCTTAAATTCATGTGTAATATATTAGAAGAAGTTTTCAAAATTTAAAATAAATCATACACACATTCATAATATAAACAATTTATAACTTTGAATAAGGTAGGGAATAATTTTTAAATAAATAAATGATTCATATATTTAAAAATGAGATAAAAATTTATGAAAAATTCATAAATAAAATCTAATTATAAACACTTTATAATTTATCTATTCATTATAGACATTTCATAATCTTAAATACAAACACTTTATATTCATTTTATAATATGAACACTTTCATTTTATTCATTATATGTCATTTCACTTTAAATATATGATATAAAATAAAATATAAACATTTTATATTTCAATTTATATTATGTAAAACTTTTACATAATCTAAATAACATTGGCTTAAAAATTATTTAAACCTTGATAAAATCAATAACTAAAACTCCTTTTAATTTTATCTAAATATTTTCCCAAATAACGCCTTTAATTTGGACAATTAAAATTAAATATAAAATATTTTATATTTTGGCCTTATTTTTGTAAATTTTAAACACTTTACAAATTATCTTTATAATTTTTAAATTAATTAATTATTTTTAATTAATAAGGAATTCCATATAATATATTAAATGATATTTCAATATTAACATTTAATATTGTGGAATATTTATTGAAAAATGTTTTTCAAAAATTTAATTAGTTAATTATAGACACTTTATAATTAATTAATTTATAAAAACTTTTAGAAATTAATAAATATCATAACATAGATTTTATTATAATCTTTAAATAATTTATAAATAATAAAATTTAATTCGTAATTCAATTTTAAGAAAAAAATTTATTTATCTTCTAATCATAATTAACGATTAAGGTTGAATCATAAAATACAAATGCTACATAGTGGTGCTTAAAATTCTTATTAACCATCTTTCATATCTTACGACTGATAGTCCTACTATTGAATATGGTATGTAGTGTACATAATGATTTTTTTATTTTCGAGGCAAAGTAAAAATCCTTATGTATACAATATGGTACCCTTACATATCAATAATAAAAAATTCACGTATCAAATCGCATTTTATGTTTCACATAAATATGATAAAGGTGATATGATGCTTTATTTTAGAAACCACAGTGAAATGCTATCACCAAATATGATATCCTGGACACATACACTATAACTAATACAAATTTGAGGAAATTGTATTGATTTTTTTGGCTAGGACATCCTCATATCATAAGTTGAGACTCAATAAATTAGAACAAAAGACCCAATCATATTTAATGACAGGGAATGCAACTTCAAAAAAGTCATTTTTCAATATGATTTCATGAATCCAAAAACATGATAAGGCTCGGATACCAAAACTAGGTTTAAAAGGATCTAATGAATATTTTTAAATATAGGGAAAGAAATATTAGAAACCAAAAACTGAGATCGACCATTCCTAATAAATGAAATCATGCAAACTATAAATAATGTAACTCTTTGTGTACATTTCACCAAATATGGATGTTGCAATAATTTGCATCCATGCTTGATAGAGATCACAATAGAGTAACTTAAAATACACCCGTACTCTAGAGGTTTCTATATATTTCACTAAATTCCCCAATTCTCAAGCGGTATCATCCACCCTCAATGACATGCTAGTGCCTCATGATGTAAAGAAGGTAGGAGAAGGGAGTTAGAGGAAGGAGTGCTTCAACCAAGGCTCGTGAAAGCATGCGTACAAGCCATATCATAGTGAATGTACCTTCATAAGCCTCTTAATTATTCTCCTTGAGTGACATGAATTAACTCATATGTTACAAGTTAATGCTTTCATTTGTTATAACCCTTGTCTACCAACTCTCTCATCTATTTCATTTTATGAAAAAAAATACTAGTTTAAAGATAACTTATGTGGAAGATCTTATTGAATGATAGAAATTATCATTTTTTCAAGTAAACAATTGAAGAAAACAATATGGTATTATATACCATGCCTTGCAATATAGTTAGTTGTATAATATAACTAGGATGGGAAGTAAAATGGAAACATTCTTTAAAATATCCTTAAGATATGGACAAATTCATCATATTCATAATAGTTTTAGGGAATAACAGCTTTAGTTACCTTATTAGTACACTATTAGTGAAGCTTCCATTACAATTATATAAAAATCTAATGTCCATTCATCATGAATCCAGTTCATTCCATGGGTTATCCCTCTTAGATATCATAATAACAATAAGGTTGCCTGAAAAACCTCTCACTTGAATCACCCTTAGGCCATTTCCCTGGATAATTGAAATACCATAACACATAAAATCTTTTAAAGTCTCTAGATTTATCTCTTAAGACTATACACCCTTTGTAATTCCAAATCAATTATATATAATACACTAATATAGTTAACATAACCATCGACATCTATGTAGAAAAAGAATAACCCCTAGGGAACCCACTAAGAGTCCAATGGAACTCACTACCCTCAACTCACACAAGGAAACCCACCTCAGTTCTTTCTTGAGTAATTTTCACCCACTTACCCCCATTTTCACATTATTCAACATATTCAAATGTATATAAATTGACAAAATTAGGAACCACCAAACTAAATATAGAATTACCCCCTTTTAACCATACCCAACCACATCTTCCAAGACTGAACTATCCCTCATTCATGTCGAAGAGTATATAACTCATCAATGTGGATGTAAAAATAATTATAACCAATTTATTTTTTTTATAATTAATGAAAATCAACATAATAAGGAAAAACTCATTGAGTGACAAATGTAAGTCCTGGGTATTTTGGAATGGTAATTTAATCCATATCTCATATCGACCTTGTATTTTTGGATCATATCGAAGTGTCAGTAGGTGATGGTATAGGTTATGTGATGAGTCTTGGAGGTTTTTCTGGTCATATGGATTTATTTCTATTAAATTTTTTATCTACTAATTATTTTTAAGTGGTAGACAGTTCTATAGTTTTTCTGGGAAATTTTCAGTTAAATTTTAAAGCTTGGATTAATTTTAATGAATTTTTAAAGTTTTTTTATAGTTTAGAATAAATTATGCTTTGAGTTTTAGGTGTTTTTAATAATTATAATGTTTTTTATTATTTTGGGTATGATTTTCTTCTAAAAGAGGACCTGAGTAAGTTTTGGTAGATTTTGGGATATTTTAAAGTTTTAGAGAAATTTGAAAAAAACATTCTATGTGTTTACACTTACATATGTATACCCCCATATATAAGGGTGATATGCATAAATGTAACCTACATAAAGTTCATTTGTAATAGTTCATAAGGGTAACTGTGGATTTACCTGATATACATAAAGGTTACCATGGTTGAAACGTAAGGGTAACCATGCATAAGGGTCCTTTTGAAGTTGTTCATAAGTGTAACTTTGAATATATACCATGTTCATAATGGTAACAAATTTTTTTTATGATACATAAGGGTGAATACATAAGAGTAAAGCAGTTTTCTAAAATCTTTAAAAATGGGTTTTTTTTAATTTTTTCCAAAAACTCCTAAAACAATGATTTAAGTTGTAGATTCAATATAAAAATGTGTTTTAGGGATTTACATGATAAATCATGTATAAGAGCTAGGAATACCCTCTCATTCTTATTTTATTATCATAGTGAGAATCTGGCTATATTTTTTCAAAATCTCATTTCATCTGAATTATAGGGAAGGTATAGTCAAGGCTAACTGTTAGTATTCACCCATTTTTGGATTTCCCTCTATTTCTTTATCCCTCTCTAAAAAACCCTAATTTTAGGGTTTTTGTAATATTTTACTGAATTTTTCTATTAAAGGTGAATCGGTCAGAGTTTCTTGTTAAGTGGATTCATGCATACTCTAGGTAGGTAATTCCTATCTTATTCCTAAGTTATATGTGTGTTATATGATTTATATTAAACGAGCATGAGTGGGGTGGTCTGATTGAGATCAATAATGAAACTAAATTGAGTTTATATTGTTACTAGGTGTTACTAAAGATAAATATATTTGTGAAAAATTGGTTTAGGATCAGTTTGGTGTGGCCTGTGTGATATGTGGTTCCTTGGTTTTTTGAGCATGATGATGCCGAACATGGAGATTAAATGTGTGATAGAGTGACTCATGTGGTTCCTTGGGAATGTGTTGGGTATATCCCATGTTATTATGGGTGTTTTTATTATAAAAAGTGGGGTGAAGTGGTTAATTGGGATGACATGGATGGTTTTGACCATTATCATGGGTGGGCGATGTGGTTTAAAGGTGGAGACAGAGGTTAGATGATGGTATGACCTAGGATGTTGATGATTCTGCTCACTATGGGTGGCCAATGGAGTTTTTGTGGTCATATAAACATAGATAATGACACATGATGTGGTTTAGTTCACTTGTTTTGGGTGGAGGCCTTAATAGATTAAGTAGAATGGGGAATGGTTTTGACAATTGGTATGGAATAGGTGATTAACGTAGAAGGTTGCAGTTCATGGTAGTTGAGACTTCTGAATAAGGGCTTATGAATTTCTATTTATATTGGGTTTTATAATATGAGATTATGTAAATATGAGTATAATTATTCTCTGGGTTCATCAGGTTGTTGATTTTATGGTTGGAAAACTAATGTTAAAGTCATTGGGGCTTGTAGTATAGTTTATAGATGTGCCATTGAGGAATCAGGTTGAATTGTAATGGTTATGTGGTTATTTTTTAATGTGGTGTCATGTTATATGAATTTGGTAGGAAGGTCTAGGGATCTTCTGATATGATAGTTTGTGGATGTATTGTTTAACTTAATCACTAAATGAGGTAGGTAAACACTCACTTGAGGCTGGATAAGCCTGATTGGATTAGGTTGTGTATTGTGTTTGATTGTATTTAATTATGTTTTTTTCATACACTGGTATACATATGGATATAATATAAGAAAATCATTTGTATTTCCCTATTGATTTTTTACTCATAGCCTAAATAGTCCCTTTGGGATGTGTATAGACTTTCTAGTTCTTGGTACTGGTAAGGGAAAAGTTTTGACATTAGGATCCTAGTTATGGGTGTAGGTGCAGATGGTACACATGCTAGATAACATGATTTTATGGATGGATTGGGTGGTTCCTTAGTTCTAGGATAGTTTTTTTGGTTATTTTGTACATGTATATGTGTGTGTGTGTGTGTGTCTGTGATCGGCACACAGGTAGTCCTATTCATTTTATATGAGTGGCATGACATGATATACATTATTTGGATTGTCATAAGTTTACATTTAGTATGTGTTTTTGTTATTTAATTTTTTACATCGTTGTTATTAATATTATTTATCACCAAAGAGCATAGTCTCTCCACTATCAATTCATAGACCCTTATATCTATTAAATGACCTTTGGTGTAAGAGGATGTGTGCCTAAGTTCCAATGGAACTATGGTCTTGTTATTGTGGAGTGAGCTATGTAAAAGCATTAAAAAATGGTATTAGATCCTAGGTATTATAAAGTAGAACCTAAGTAGAGTGGTTGCAAAGTGGTTTCACTGAGTGTTATTAAAGTTTGTTTAATAAATATTGGTTTTTTATTTGGGTTGTGGCAGATATATAATCTAGGAATGTTTTAAAACATGGGACAAAATTCTTTATCTATGTCTCTCTAGCACAAATACGGGTTAAAGTCTAATTTAACAAGGAAACCAATATTATAGTTTGGATTTCATTGATATATTTGTATTGTTTGTTATGAATTAAACTATTTTTTGATATTATTGATTTTTGTTTCAAAATCTTGGCCCTGAGAGGCTATAGAGAATACTCATGCATCAAATTTGGAATACAGGGATCACATGATATATGTGTGTTTATTATAATAATTTTCTAGAACCTGGAATGTAAATAAATGGTTGATTTATTTAAATTTTGAACAATAATCTAAACAATTTTTTCCTATATAGTCACCTGGTGTAATTATACTCAGCTAAACTAAGAAAGGTAATGGTTCTGGTTTTGAAATGAAAAGGGGTTCAATTATTTAAAGTGTCATAAAGAACTTATTCAATGTTTTTATGTATAAGTTCTTGGTGGAATTTTACTCAACCATCCTATGTATGTTATTGCTGGTGTGAATGAGTATGTGATATTTCATGTGTATGGTGTGCGTGATACCTAATATTAACATGGGTAGGAAGGTCCATGTGGCTAGATGAGATGGGACTTGGGTGAGGTAGAGAGGTGTAATGGTAGTGAGTTGTGCTACATATTATATATTTATCTATTAGTGATATCTATATTGTTATATTTTTATTGATAAAGTGTTTAACGGGGTGGTTCCAAGGATGTATAGTCATCTAGAGAGGCTTGAGGAGTTTGGGTAGTTGATGGATGAGAATATTAGGGAAAGCTTGGTATGAGATATTTAGGAGCTGAGATGAGTATGGTATATTTGACATGGTAATTCATGTACCAAGTGTAGGAAGTGGTGTTAGTGATAAACCCAGGTTAAAGGAGAGACTTTGGTCATGGATTATATAGAAAGATTCATTGATTTTCTATGGTCTTCCCTGACACTGGAAGGAGTTGAAATCATGTGTCATAAAACATTATGATATTAAGGTATAGGTAAATAGCTTCAGGTTTACCTCATTCTTAGAGGTTGTTAAATAAGAATTGATAGAATAATAAACATTTATGGATGGGGATATATTGTGTTGGATAGTCAGGTCAAGTAAGGCAGGTAGTGAAGCTCCAGGTAGCTGAAAGCGGTATTGCAATGAGGCTCAGAAGAGTGGTAAGATCAGAGGTGTAATGATTCCACCACATAGTGGATCGTTAATGGTGTGTTTTTAGTGTGGGTAGACATGACACATTAAAGACCATTGTGATCTACCAATTAAGGAGTTCTAGATATGTGGTTGGATAGGGAATATTGAAGAGGTTTTATCAAAGGACCTCACAATCTAATGGGGGTCGTGCACCAAGTTAGTTTTAGGGATTTGAAGTTGGACCAGGAGTGGTTTTGGGGATTGATAATCATGATACAACTACATGTGTCGGTTGTGGTAATAGAAATGATACCTAGTTATGGGAATAGTGACCAACAGTGATAACAGGTCCATAAAGAGGATAAAAATTAGTCAATCAGTTTTCGGTTCAATTGTTATTGTACCTATCTCTCTTATGGTGTTTTCATAATATATAACCCTCACTGTATTTATAATGATTTAATTTAAGTAATTTTGAGTTATTCAAGATGAAATCATGATATATTATTTAAGTAACACTTAAATATATTTAAATATATATTAATTGACATTTTGGAGCCTTAGAAGAAGGCTAAAAGAACCTTAGTGGATCATTCATGCATATAGAGGAGGTTGTTTTTGAAGTTTCATGAAATCTTCCAAAAATGACCTGTACCAGGGCATATTTTACCTTAAAAATGGTGTGTTGGACCTTAACCAAGGTGTGGTTCTTAGTGTTTTGAATGTTTTAAAGGAAAATGTCTAGGAAAATCATACCAGGGCATGTTAAAAGTTGTTTCTTCCTATGAAAAACTTTGGGTGCATTTAATAACAGTCAAACATATCTTAAATATGGTACTCAATGTATCTATTACTCTAGGAGAGTTATGAAATATTTATAAAGGTTTTTATGTCTATAAATATAGTCCTTGGACGCTTATATCTCAATAACAAACTTGTGCATTGCTCTCTTGATCTGAATCGGTAATGATGTGCTAGAATTCTCAATTCTCTCAAAGATATAACTTCAAGTCCCCAACTCCTTCAATAGATCCCTCATTACTCTCAAATATCACATCATACATTGAATTTAATCCATAAAAGAGATTTGTGAGTGACTTTTAAATAGTTATATTAAAGAAAACTTATCTTTTATCAACCTCCATTCTCCAATGGTTCACACTCTGCAAAAGTATGAGATGGGTCACTTGGATACCAGAATTGTTCAAGAGGGTCCTCAAAAAACACAATTATGGGGTATGGGTTCTTGGTCACTGTTGATATCAAGGTATTTATACCATTTACCTCTCAAGTTTTGTGGTGGATACATAGGGGCTTACGTTAAGTTTTACCTGAACTCCTTTTCAATTGTGTTTTTTTTATATTTACTTTTCCACATTGCATTATTTAACATCAACTCGCATACTTGAATAAATTATCTTTGATTATTTACATACTTTAATTTATTTTATATTATATTAATTAACTTGAATAAAAATTATTAATTATTTCTTATTCTATTTCTCACTTTATTATTTCAAAATGACTTAATTTTTAAAATAATCTTTTATTTTTTGCTTTCATTTTTACAGGGAAATTCACCCCCTTTCCATAATCTATGACCAATAATTGGTATCATAGGGGTTTTTTATTTCTTTTAATTTTTTTTAAATTGTGTTACTTTTTAAATTTTATTTTTTAAATATTTAATCAATTTCAAAGATATAATTTTATAATGGAATATAATTCAAATCCACATGCTCAAATTTTTTATGGCACCAATTACTCCTATTGGAAAATCAGATGTCAAATTTTATTAGTATTATTTCTCATCCTATTTGGAAAATGTTAATGCATGAGTATTTTCCCACTAAATAATTTAAATAAAAATGGAATCCTAAAGATATTAATAATTTTTAATTGAATAAAAAACTATTAATTAATTACATTATAGTCTTGATATAAATTATTTTAATCATTTTTCCACATGTAAAACTGCTTATCAAATTTGGAAATTATTAAAAGTAACCCATGAAGGCATAAATAAGGTTAGGATGAAAGATTAGATATGTTTTTTTAAGATTTTTAAAGTTTTAATATAAATTTTGATGAATCTATTACACACTTTTTTATCAGATTTACTAACATATGCAATGGTAGAAATTCCCTCAAGGAATATTTATCAATATAAAAGTTCATAAAGAAAATACTATGGGATTTTCCTAGATTATAGGCTCAAAAGGTAATGGAAATCCAAGAATCTAAATATGTGAAAATGATGGAAGTCTAGGAACTCATCATCTCCTTAATGAAATATGAAATCAAAATGAAATTCCAAGTGGAGAAGGAGGCCAATAAAGCCAAAGAAGTCAATAAAACCATCACCCTTAATGATATCAATAATGAACAATAAAGAGGTGAGGTTCTTGACAATGATATTCTTATAATAAAGATATAAAATCACTCACAAAATAAAAAAATCAACAAGTGATCCAAAAAAGTCAAATGAAAAGGTGGGACTAGAGGTATCATGATATGATTGTAAAAATAAATGCCACGTCAAAATGGATTTCTCTTTCTACAAGAAAAATATAAAAGAAAAGAAGACAGATAAATGGATTTTAAAGTCACTACATAGAGTGAAAGTGATGGTTCCAAGAACTCAAATTCATCATCCACATCAATTGAATTAAGCCTGAAGTTCCTTGTGGCACATTTTGATAAAGACTTTATGGTTAACACTCCCTTTCTTATTTTCTCCTCCTCTTCTTATTTTCATTAATATCTTCATTATTCTCCTCTCTATTCTTATTATTGCTCCTCTAGTCACCTAAATTATGAAAACCTAAAATATTCCCAAAATCAACTCAAAAATTACTATCATCAATTTTATTATTAATACTTAGAACTTAAAAATAATTATAACAAAACAATTCAAGAAAAATATTGCCTTCTTCAAGAAAATTATCTTATCTCCAAAGAAAAATAATAATTATCCAAGAAATAAAAATCAATTAGATGATAATAATTTTTAATCTACCATTAAATAACTAAAAAATATATTTTTTAAATTCACTATAGGTGATAAAAGATAAAATAAAATTTTGGTATCTCAAAAATATAAAAAATAACGTTTCGGATTTGGTTAATCCAATCATATAAGATCTTAAAAAAATCATTAAAAATCTCTTTTTTTAAAGGTGTTTCTCAAGAAAAATTTTATAATTATTGCAAAATAACCAATCATTTGATCTGTGGATGTGATTAAAAACATGTATGATATGGAATACCAAAGTTAATCCATGATTCTTCTAATATTTACAAAATAAAACCTCATAAGAAATATGGTTTCCAAAATCATTATTAGAAAATATAAGCATACCCAAGTTTTCATGGGTACCAAAATATTAAATCATTTAATTTTATAGGAAAAGTGTCTTTTGAGAAAATACCATGAAACATTATGGTACCTCTATTGTGGTTTCTTGATAAACATGTGTGGCAGCCTCTCCAAATTCAAGAAAATCAATAAACTTGAATGAAGTCACATTAAATTTTTCAATAACTCTAGGTGTAAGATAATTGGTAAAGGTACCATTAGTTTTTCTAATTTAACCTTAATTAAAAATGGTTTATTTTTAAAATTATTGAAACAAAATTAACTAAGTATTATTTAATTGTGTGATAGAAGTTTTAATATCTATTTTGAAAGTTATTTTTTAAACTTTTTAATTCAAAAGGAAAACTGTTTTTATAACTTCAAGATTTAAAAAATTTTATACAATCAATTTAAAATAAATATCTATAAAAAATTTAAATGTTTGAATTCACAAATGGTGATAAATTTTCTATAAAGAATGTGTGTTATCAAGGGAAACTTAGTTATATTTTTTTCAACATGGAATATTTTAAAATATCTTAAAATTATTCTTTATAGTTGTTAAAATCGTCATTTATAATTTTATTTCTTGATCTCAATGAAGATCAATTTAATTCTTGAATTTATTTTTTATCTCTTTCATTATTCATTTATTTTTAATTTATCATTATATATTAAGTATTTTTATCATAAAAACGGAGGTTATTGTTATACGTATATCTCTCATAGTGTTTTCATGATCATAAACACTCACCTATCTTTATAATGATTTCATTTAAGTGATTTTTATTTAGTATGGTTGAAATAATGTTATATTCTTTTAATAAATTTTAACAATCCTTAAATATGTCTTAATTGACATTTTGGAGTCTTAGAAGAAGGCTTGAAGAACATTAAAGGTTCATTTATGCAATTATAGGAGCCACCTTTTGAAGTTTTATGCAATCTGTAAAAAACACCCAGTGATATAGAATGGTTGACCTTCACCAAGGTAGGGTGGACCTTCACCAGGGCATCGTGTTGGATTGTTTAATGGTTTTGAAGGAAGAATGGACAAGAATTTTTTACTAGGGTTTGGTGAAAGTTTTTTTGTCTTGTGAAGGACTCAAGCGGAATTTAATGATAGTCAAACCTCTCTTAAATGTTTTCCTTTGAGTATTAATTTCTCTAGGAGAATTTTAAAATATTTATAAAGGTTTTTAAGTCTATAAATATAGGCCTTGGGTTTTTGGATCTCAACAAAAAACTTGTTCAATGCTCTCTTGATCTGAATCAGTGATGAAGTGATATAATTCTCAATTTTATCATAGAGTCAACTTCAAGTTCTCAATTTATTCAAAGGCTCTTTCATTCCTCTCAAATCTCTTATCCTATATAGTACTTTATCTATAAATGATATTGGTGAGAGGCTTCTAATGGTATTTCCTAAAACAAACCTCTCTATTCTCAACCTTAATTCTCTAAGTGTTCTCACTCTGCAAAAGTGCGAGAAGGGTCACTTAGATACCAATGAAGTTAAAGAGGATTTTCAAAAACCAAAATTGTGAGGGAGAAGTTCTTAGTCACTATTGATAATGAGGGATTTATATCATTGAACTCTTGAGTTAAGGGGTAGAGACATAGGGGATCACATTGATATTTATCCAAACTACTTATCAATTGTATTTTCTTTCTTATTTACTTTTCCACATTGAATCATTTAACATTGACTGACATACTAGAATAAATTATGTTTGATCATTTCCAAACTTTAATTACTTTGATATTGTAATCAATAATTTGAATCGAATTTATTAACTATAACATATTAGATTTCTCTATTTATTGTTTCAAAATCATTTAATTTTGAAATTAATATTTTATTTATGATTTTATTTTTAAAATGAAAACGCACCCTCTTTCCATAATCTTTGAATAATCGCTACATGTTATTGTGATGATATATTCAGAGCAGAGTGGGGGTGTTCTCAATAGTTATAGGTACACCATGAGAAAGTAGATATGGTTTTGTATGATGGGTTTGAGTGCATGAGGTTCACATATGATAAATGGATTAACTAAGTGTTGGTTAATATGTGAGAATAATGTGTGGTGTATGATAAGTAGGGGATGTATTAACATCAGAGATTTATATAGTCATCGAGTGTGATGTGGTATTTATGTGGGCATCGGGTTTGATATGGGATTTATGAGGGAATTATGTGAAATGTATGATTTATGTAGGAACCAAGTATGATGAAAATTTATGTGTGCACCGGGTGTGATGTAGGATTTATGTGGGCATCAGGTTCAATCCAGTATTTATATGGGAATTGGATGAAATACAGGATTTATGCGGCCATCTAGAGTGATGCATGATTTGTGTGGGAATAAATATCGATGTAGGATTTTATGGGAACCATGTAATATGCATGTGTGAAATGGACATTATATATGAGGTGTGAAAGATACTGCTCCATTGCTAAAACATGTGTGTTTTCAGATGATGGACCCATTGGATACCATCTTCATATTGAAAGATTAGGTTGAGAAGTGACTGGGTAGATTTTTTCTAGTGTGGGGAGTGCCCATGGAAGGAATTATGTTATCTGAGTTTACACTACTATAAAAAATGTTTTTATCAGTGATAAAAAAAGCACTGATATTATGATAACCCTTATCTTTTATCAGTGTTAAAAAATGATGATAAAGGCCTCCTTTATCAGTACTAAGAAAAGCGCTGATAAAATATTCCTTTATTAGTGCAACTTTTATCACTGATAAAAGGGACTTTATCAATTCTAATATTATCATTGATAAAGGTTGATTTTTTAATCCTAAAATTAGAACTAAAATGGGTACTTTATTAGCAATTATTCTAGTACTAATAAAATACCATCCTAGTTTTCATAGAATGCTAGAAGTGCAATACTCTACAATGAAAATAAAAAGCAATAAAAACATTTTAAATGATAGTAATAATATTACATTGAACATAAAAAATAATTTAAATTTATATTGAACCATCATTCGAATACAAATATTACATTAATGGATTCTGATACAATACAATTACATTGATTTAAAATTCAATTACAAATAAAATAATTAAAACCAATATAAAAAATAAACTCCAGTATTAACCCTTCTCCAATTATCAACCCAACCTAATATAAAAGAAGTGTATGACTATAATAAAAACATTTTTTATTTTAGTAATAGTATTTAAAAGAATAAAAACATAATTGAAAAGTTTTATAATCCATTATAAATTTCAGTTGGAAGGATAAGCTCACTGGTGGAAAAACACCTTTAACATCAGTTTTTTTCCTTTCAATATCAGTTTATAACCAACATTAATATAGGATATGTTGAAAGTGTAACTTTCCATGTTGGTTTTCATAAACCGATGTTGAAAACCCTTCCAAAAGGGGAATTATAGAGTGATTTTGATGTCGTTTTTTTATAAAACAGGTCTGTAAAAACTTCTAGGAGGGATTTTGATGTTAATTTTATAAAAAACAACGTTGAAAGGCCTACTTGAAAGCATTCAATATTGGTTTTATAAAAAACTAATGTATAAATAATTCCAACATCCAAAGGAATTTAAATATTGTTTTTATAAAAAACCAATGTGGAAATCCAACCAGTAATTCTTTCAACATCAGTTTTTAGTGAAAACGAATATAGAAATATTGGTAAGGGGATTTCAACATTGGTTTTTTATACAACGGATGTTAAAAGTTGGTTTTTTTTAAATATTATAAATTACATAATCCCACATCTACAAGCTCAAAATTCAGAACCAAAAATAGCAAAGAAACAATAGAAACAACATAAGAGTAACAAAAATCATTGAGAACATTTAGAAAAAAATTACAAATATACAGTTAAATGAAACCAAATATCAAAATTAGTCAAACATAAAAAATATTTTGAAAATTAATTTTGAATTTGTTTTATATAATTGGATGTATATGAAGAAAAATCATCAAAACCATATAAAATAAAGTGTTATTAATTTAAAAAATAACATATTTGTTTAAATTATAAGAGTTATAATGAAAATAACCTTTTTAAAATATATTGTTGTTTTGGTCATGATTATATCATAAATAAATCTTAAAAGAATAATATCCACATTAAAAATTCCCTTTTTTATTGTTAAATTGAATTTATGTAACAATAGTTTTAAAATAAAAACATCAGATATGTAATAAAACCCAATTATTCAAGGATATAAATGTTATTCACATGAACTTTCACATAATCAATTTTATTGTTCCAATATTGTATGGAGGGTCTTATTGAACCCAATACATGACCTATTTCAATTTCAAATATTAATTATCAAAACCATTTTATGATGAAAAATCAGGATTAAAGAACTAAAATCGTGGAATAAAACAAATATTTTAAACATTTTTCTAAATCTTCGTCGAACACCCCCTAATAAAGGGCATAACCAATATCCTCTACATTATTTTGGAAAAAATATGTATAACACCCAATGTCTACTAAAAAATAAAATATTCATCATTAATAATAGTATAATTAATAGTGGTTCATAATTATATACTTTTTCTTACCCATAAAGGAATGGAAAAAACCAACATGTGATCTCTGTCCTTTTGAATATTTTAGAAACATATTCAATTATGGCTTTTTGGTTCAAATATTTGACATCTGCTAAAATATATCCCAAGTTGATAAAACCATAAATAGAAGTTCAATCATATTGGAAGAAAATAATGTGGATATACCTAATTAAAAAATTAATTAATCAATCTAATATAAAATATGTTTACTTAATGAAAATAAATTAATAGTTGAAATTTACTTACATGGAAAATAACTGTAATACAGGTACACTGAGCTGACCACCCTTCACAACATCCATGATGTATATTTTAAAAATATTTAATATATAATATATTCCATATATATTAGTACTCATTAGAAGAGTATTATAATTATCTAATATAGGAAAAACATGTGATAACTTTATTACCCAATCAGTTTCCGAAGGAATATCTGAAGGTAGTAGAACCTGAAATTTTCCTTTCCTTTGTAGTAATTCCTTAGATATAAGATACTCATATATAAGTTAAGTTTCAGAAAATATACTAATTAATTTTTAATTTAATGATAAATAAAAAATGAAAATAAACTCATGCCTCATATGTCATATGATGACAAAGATCAGCTGGACAAAGTAAAAAAGGGCCAATACTTTGTCCAACTATGGATACCTCCTCCGTAGGCAGTGGCACTGGAGTAGTTGGATCAATAATATCATGTACCGATACTCTTAATTGACTTGAATACATAATATGATGATGTACATAATCCCCCCCATATGATGTACAATTTCATATGTTACAATATGCACATGGGGATCCCCAACATGCAACTCACAGTACACGGTCTGGTCTAGATGAGGAGGTGGCGAATCTGGGTTAGAATGTTGAACATGCTATTTCTATCTCATTTCTTCTCCAATAATATCCAATATAGATGATTTAATCCTACCCTTTATCAACTCATTTAATTATCATAGTTCACCCTTTAAAGAATCTATTTATTCCTAATATTCTTCCCCTATTAAAGTTACAATAGGGGTAATACCATTTTTTTTAAAATTTTATACCCTCCTTATACCCTTTGATATGGCCAGGTAGTTCAAGTTCTCCTAAATAAACTATAAGAATATACTTCTTACCCTTTTAGATAAAGTCCCCCCATGTCATTTTCTCCTAAAGGATGCCCTCAATTAATATTTTCAAATGTAATATTAGTGAGATAAAATTACTAAATAGTAATATTGATAAAAAGAGGTAATTAATTACTTACAACATTATCATCTACTTCCTTTTATAGACCAGTAATATACATTCACTTTTTTGAGATTATCACCCTTTTAAATTTTTCATGATAAGTGGGTGAATATGGAGTGTAAGATCCCGATTTTTACTATGAGGTATGGATATTTTTAAATTCGTCTTAAATTTTTGGTTTTGACCTCTTATGAATACCTAATGAGTTCAAGGGAGTTTTTGGGGTGCATGGGTCTTTTCAGAAGCTCAAAGGATCGATTTTTTGGAAAAAGAAGTTAAGACAAACAGTTAGTAAAAATTGTGCAACCTAGGATGCATGGTTTGAGTGAATAGTGTGTAGAATTTTTTAAGTAATTAGGGGGTTCATGGTTCACCCTAACAATACAACCAATTCCACACACATGTTCATGGACACATTTAATTTTTAGTAGAGTCCAAACACACATTTGGCACACAATTTGTCTAACTTTGTGCTATAACCCTACGAGGGGTGATAAGGGAGAGAGGTACATGGAACAGTTTGAGCACGATTTTCCAAAAAATGTGCATGAAATGTGTGGGATTTGTGTTGATGCAGTAAGGGTTGAATGGTTTGGACAACTTTTAGGCCTAGGAATTTGAGGACAAATTACTATTTCACCCTTAAAAAATATTATAACCTAATTTCTATTTCCCTCCTCCTCCAACAGAAAACCCTTTGGTTTTGAGAGATCCCTTTGAATATCAATTATATTCTTGGATTTTTATTCTTCATTTAGACTTGGAATCAAACACTATTTGTCACATCCGATCCATGTTAGTGATTTCCTCTTTCATCTTTTGAATTTAGTCATTTGTATTCGTATCAAAAAATTTATTTTAGTAAAATATAATTTTCCCTAATTCTAGGATTTTTATCTGTTCTTTTTTTTCTCCTGATCTGTACTGAATTTGAATTTGATGTTGTATGAGTGTTCTACCATAGGTATATGGTAGGGGTTGTTACCTTTCCCTCAATTTTGGTATTTTATATGCCTTTTCACCATTGTGTCGTATGCCTGGATTTTAGGTGGTGCCCATAAAATTAATTGAACATATTGAATAAATTATTAGAACCTGATTAGGTTGACCACTTAGTTCCTTTTTATGGTTGAAGGGTGTTATCATCAACCTAGTCCACCCATGGGGTGTTTCCTTGTATCTGACCCATGTTATACCACCCCACTGGGTTCTTGTGAGCTCACCAATTTTAGTGGGAGACTTAATGAGAATTAAATGAATAGTTTAAGGTTTTGAGCAACTTGTTTTACCAATTAATTTTTAAATTAAAGGAATATTTTAAATTTAATTAATATGAGAAGGTTTTTGTCACCTTTTCATGTGATTTCATTTGATTAAAATGAATAAATGGTTTATATGAAAATTTTTGAATGGGTTAGAAGAACTCTTTGGTAGTTAATTATAATGATTGTTGAATTGATAATGGTAGTGTATTCCTTGGATGATATCCTTGGGTCTTTATTTCATTGGATTCCAATAAAATTTATACTATATGGATCTATATTGGTTATGGTAGTGGATACCTTAGGCATTTCTACTCCTAGGATCCTAATTCCATAGGATGTCAAGGGAATTGCTACCCCTTAGACCTGGATTGCTTTCATTTTCATTATACATGATCTGTTAACATGCTCCTTGGACTCCACCGAAGTCATTACTAATTTACCATCAAGATACTCCATGGATTGGACAAGGATTCCTTGGTCTTCTATACCTTGGATCCACCCCTTCATGGTCTAAAATTGGATTACATGGTGTGGCCACTATAGTTATTTTTCTTTACATTAGAGATAGCCATTCTATGGGAATTTTATTACAATTGTTAGAATAGATAGTATCACACTTTTTTATTTATGATTTACGGTTTCCCTTGTTTATGGGAGTTTGACTATTATTCACAGGGAGCCATGTTTTCCTTGACAAAATCATATATGATTTGACACTAAATTTTATTATTGTTATAACTATGATATACTTCAAACTACTTCATTGTTTTACACGGACTGGATTTGATATAGACTCCATTGGTGTTGGCCTACTGAGTGTTATCTCACACCTTATTTGGGATTCCATTGGGTACCCGAATAGGATTCATGGATGTGGGTAGGGACTGGGGAAAGTGCACAATTTATGATGCTTGATTTGATTGTTTTCTAGAAGTAGGGGAGCATAGGATTGATATTTACTCATAATTCTATTTGTAGATAGTTTTCTTTTTCCTTTTTGTAATTTTGACACATGTATTGTATTGGTTTCCCATTTTCTTGTACTTCTTACCATTTTTTATAGAGACATGAAATGTTTATCATATTATATATTACACAAATTCTATATTTTTTTATTATTATTGATGTATGGATGTTTATCTTATGTATTTGATTTATATTATGCTTCCTCAATTGATATATATGTTACAATGCTACATTATACTCTGATATGAAGGAATAGTCTCCCCACAGACACACCTTAGGCCCTCACTTCTAGTTGGAAACCTAATCTATACGGGGAGGTTCACTTGAGTCCATGTGACCCACTGGCTCGGAGCACTATTTAGTGGATCTTTGGTTGAGACATTACAAAGTGGTATAAGAACATTTTATTTTATAGCTTTACTATTTTTAGATAATAGATAGGATATTTACAAGGTATTAGAATTTGGTAATGATATATACTTGGGAGTAACTAACCCACATGCAAGAAAAATCCAAATTGCCTGGATCAAAAAATTGATGTTCTATATTTCTCTTTTTATAGTTTATTTGATTCCACTATTGGGTGAATAAATTGAGGTTTGTTTTTTATTATGATTTTAAATTTTTATACTTTTCCCGATGAGATGATGGAATTCTATCTCGTGCATTATTTTAGGCACCTATTATAATTCATATGTCATGAATTGTGCCATTCCATATAGTATTAATTTATTGAATGCATGAAATTATTATGTGTTTTTTTATTGATATACTTATTGTTTTGATAAATGATTTTATTAGGGAATTGAGAAACATAGTTGGTACCTAGAGTTCTTTCCATAACATAAACAGTGTTTTTCTTCTTAGGCTACAATAGACACCCTATGTATTCAATTATGGCACATTGATTCATTGGCCATTGGTTGCATAGACTAGAAAGTGTTATGGTTTGGGTTAAGTGGATGCCCCAGTTTTGTTTATAAGGTTTATGGGACCTTATGGATTGAAAGTGGTGACACATTTGGTTCAACCATTTAAAGAGAATTATAAACAAATATGAATTTTAAATGAAATTGAAATTGAAACAAAGAACTTGACCTTGACCCGACTTTAGATTGGGTAGTAGGCAATGTATCTGGTGATTTTTTATAGTTGTTTCTATTACCCAATCCTAGCTTTAGGAGTATGAAGAGGGGTGTGCCTTGTTTATAGGAAGGATATGACCTGTCATATGCTTTTATCAATGATCTAATCATTGTCGATATTTTTGCGGTGTGTGATTGGCATTATAGAGATATTCCAACACGATGACATCCAGTCTTACTCTAGGAGGGTGGAGGCCATTCTCCAGTTGTGGGGGGCCTTGGGATACTATTATAACATCTGGAAGTTCTAGTTATAGCACCATAGATTATACCTGATATAGGTGTTGATGCCCAGTTTTACAAGGGTTTCTTATGATTCATGAATAATTTTCAAGGAGACCCGTATCCTACCTCATCTATCGAAGAGCTGACATGTTTGTTCCAGCAGCAGTATCCTCCCACATTTTGGGTGGATGGCGGTCCAAAAGATTCTTAGTTATGGCTTGAGACCATGCCATCAATTTTCAAGAACCTAGAGACACCTCCAAAGAGGAGAGTGAATCTTATGACATATATTCTTCTGGGATAATCTAAGCACTGGTGGGATGTTTTGAACCTAGATGATATGATCTAGGATATGGTTTGAAGGGATTTCCAATATAGATTTTATGATTACTTATTTTTTGATACCTTGATAGCTTAAAGGGCTAGTGAGTTTATGTGTTTGGAGTAAGGCATGATGACCGTTATGGAGTATTCATCACGCATCACAAAGATTCAGTGTTGTGCACTGATTTATCTTGTTTATGATCCATCAAGGGATAGATTATTTGATGAAGGTATCAAGAATGTTGTTTAATTGTAGGTAAACATGTTTTGACTAGATACTATTATAGAGGTAGTGAATTAGTCACTTATTACTGAATAGAACTTGAGGGAAGTTGGGTTTATAGAGTAAGGTTTTTTAGCCTCTCGCCCTAGTGGTTTAGTGTCCAATGGCAGGAAGTGCCATTTTGAGGCTTCTTGTGCTAGGAGTACTCTCTAGGCTGTTAGTGTTGGAAGTGATGTCTTCTTTCATCAGTGTGGGGGACAAGGAAATATGAATAATTAGTGTGATGGATACCCAGTTGAGTGCTGAGCATGAGATGGGATGGGCCATGTACATCGTTTCTATAGTATTTTCCCTTCAACAGTTAGTGGAAGGGGATTGAATCTGAATCTGGGTTTAGGATAGGGATTCATAACTCCACATTAGGCTAGGAGATAGAGTATTTTTTTCGTTCAGGATGAGGTGGTGGTCATGGTCAAGGCAGTCAGTCACTAGTTGTGCTATGATAGTAGTGTGGTCCCGGTCTAGGTAGTGAGGTTGTTTCACAAGGCCATAGTTCATGAAAAATATGTTATGTACAACCTATAACCAAGGAGCACAGTATTAGGCCATCTATGGTGAGAGGTAAGATCTTAGTATCCTCTACTCTAGTATCTTCTTTTTTCGATACAGGATACTCTTATTCTTTTGTATCTGTTTATTTATGGAGATCCTTGGGATCATTGTTCAGATTTATGATGCTGTTATGATGCTAGATAATCCATTGAGAATCAAATCAATGGGCGTACACCTATTCATAGAGTTCCTCATGGATTTTGGTGGGTTTCACTTAATATAGAATATTTTTTTCCTCGAGATTATAAGGTTTGACATCATAATCAAGATGGAATTGATAGTTTCTTATTGATACCATGTAGATTTATATCTCTAGAGGTTTAATTTCACATCACCATAGGGTAGTATTTTTATTAATATAGGTTAATGGTATGTATAGGTAGGTAGATATACACCTGAACATCTTGGGATGGGTGGGATGACAACCTAGATTTCTAGTTTATATATGGATGATTAGGGAGCGCGATGGGATTAATTCCTTCCAGTGGTTGATTATTTTAGGGATGTTATCCCTGATAACTTTTCTAGTTTACCTCCTGAATGAGAGGTATATTTTTCCATCAAGATGGTTCCTAGAGCTACATCAGTATTCATTCCTCCTTATAGTTTGGATACTATAGAGTTGCAGGAGCTCAAGATGTAACTAGAGGATTTGGAAACAAAGTGGTTTATATAACCCAGTACTTCCCCGTGGGGTTCTTCAATCATTTTTGTGAAAAATGTGGAAGGGGACCTCAGGATATATATGGATTACTAGAAATTGAACTAGTTGATGGTTATGAATGGGTATCCTTTACCATGGATAGATGATCTCTTCGACCAGATCTGAGGAGCTAGGGTTTTCTCAAAGATTGATTTGAGGTTGAGTTATCACTAGGTATGTGTTCAACCTATAGTCATACATCATATTAATTTTTTTTATAAGGTATGGTCTATATGAGTATTTGGTTATGTCATTCAGTCACACAAATGCACCACCATTTTTCATGGAACTGATAAACTGAGTTTTCCATCCTTATCTGGATTCGTTTTTTGCGGTATTCATGGAAAATATCTTGGTGTATCAACTGACCATTCCAAAAATCCTGAGATCATTTTGAATACATTCAGGGAGCATAGGTTATATGTTAAGTTCATAGGCTTCCACTTTTGTATGGATAATATTCACTTCTTGGGTTATATTAACTAAGACATAGGAGTATCAGTTAAGCCAGAGAAGGTGAGAGCTATAGTTTCATGGGAGATTCCCAAGAATGTATTTTACATAAAGAGTTTCTTGGGGATAGATGGTTATTATAGGTGTTTCATACAAGGCTTATCATTCCTATAATCACCTCTTATGGGATTAACTAAGAAGGATGTGACGTTTTTATGGTTAGATATCTGTGAGATATCCTTTCAGGAGATAAAAGGAAGATTGCATTCTATGCCAGTCCTGATTCTTCCAGAGTTGAGAATAAGCTATACTATATATTTTTATGCATCAGGTATCGGTATAGGATTATTTATTATGTATTATAAGGGATTCGTGGTGTATGGGTCTCATCATTTGAGGCCACATGAGAGGAACTACCCAACACACGATCTCAAGTTAGTCGTTGTTGTGCATGCTTTGTGTTGTTGAAGGTATTATTTTTTGGGAGAGAGATTTTTGGTGTACACAGACTATAAAATCCTCATATATATATTTACACAAATGACTTGAAATTTAGGAAATAAAGGTGGGTTTAATACCTTATGTCCTTTGACTTTGAGCTTTTCTATACACCTAGAAAGGGAAATGCAATTTCCAATGCACTGAGTAGGAGGACTCAGATACGGGTAGTTCAGGAGGATAAGAATGAGTGGTATCTTATGGATTTTTTTTCAAATATGCACTTGGAGGTGAAGGATAATCTTAAGGAAAATTTTATCTCATCCTTGGTAGTGACTTCCACTTTTCTGGATAGAGTGAGGATGGGATAGTTATCTGATGGTGAGGGCATATTCCAATAGAAGAGTGTGGAAAATGAGGACCTACCTACTGGTTGGATGATTAGTGAGGATGAAATTATATGCATACCTGGTTGTGTTTGGGTTCTAATATACATACATGAGGAGATTATGCAAGAGTTTTAGGCCTCATCTTAGTCAATATATCCTGGAATTATCAAGATGTACCAAGACTTCTATCACCAGTATTGGTGGCTGGGTATGAAATGATAGGTAGCTAGTTTTTTCACGAGGGGTTACACCTATCAGCAGGTGAAGATAGAACACCAACAACCTTATAGTATTTTACAGTAGTTACCTATTCTAGAGTGGAAATAGACCAACATTGCGATGAATTTTTTGACTAAGTTTATAGGGATGCCTTGAGGTAGTGATGTTGTATGTTTTTTATGGATAGGGTCATGAAGGTCTCCCATTTCCTATTGATTATGGATACATTATCAATAGATGATATTAGGAGGATTTATATCTAATAAATTTTGCGCCTTCAAATGGCTCTTCATACCATTGTATCAGATAGGAACGCCCAGTTTACATCGCAATTCTGACAAAGTTTGCATAGGGAATTGGGTATATGGGTGATCATGAGCCCAAAATACCACCACCAGACTGATGGCTAGTCAAATAGAACCATATAGGTTATGGAGAACATTCTTAGAGAATGCTTCCATGATTTTAGTGGCTCCTGGGAGAGGTATATACCCCTGGTTGAATTATCCTACAAAATATCTATTATAAGACTATAAAAGTGGAACCTTATGAGGATTTTTATGATATTCCATTAAAATCACCTCTATGTTGGTTATATAAAGGAGAGGAAACATTACTCGGACCTTGTCTCATGAAAAAGACATTGATGTAGGTCCAGTTGATCAGAAAGAGGATGACCACTCTATAGTCTATACATAAATCCTATGTCAATCTATGTCAATAAACTTTAGAGTTCAAGGTTGGGGTTTTTTTCTTTTTACATATCTCACTAAGGATGGTACAAAGATGTATTATTAGATAGGGTAAGCTTTAACTGCGATATGTCAGGCCATTTGACATTCTGAAGCAATTTAGGCCAGTAGCTTATCTTTTGCAGTTATCTCAAAGGCACTGGTCCATGCACAAAGTCTTACATGTATCTCATATGTTCCATTATCACTCAAACCCATATCACACTCTATATCCAAATGATATTGAGATATAGGTAAATGAATCCTTTTAGGAGTATCCTATTTGTATCGTTTAAAGGAGCACAAAGGCTCTCTAAGGTCTGTCACCTCCTCTAGTACGGGTGTTGTAGAAGCATGACTATTTACAGGATGAGACTTGGGATCGGGAGGCTGATGTATGTTCTCTGTGAAAAGATCCATTCTCAAACAATTTTTGACCACCCTTGGAAGGGAAATTTGAGGAAAAATTTCTTTAATGGGGGAATATTGTAAGATACTGGGTTTTCCTATGAGGTATGGATATGTTCAAATCATGTTCAAATGCTTGTTTTTGACAAATTATGAATACTTAATGAGTTCACAGGATTTCTAGGTATGTATGAGGCTTTTTTGGATCCCAGAGGCTTAGTTTTTGTAAAAGGAAGTTGGGCCGCATGTTTAGTAGAAACCGTGAAACCCAAGCCACATGATTTAATTAAACCATGCGGAGCATTTTATATGGTGGTAAGGGGTGTACAATTTTCCATAACTATGAACCTAGGGCCACATGCCCATGATTCCAAGGTTTCATGCTTGTGTGACCAGGGTTGAATACCCATGAACCCAGTGTCGCATGCCCATGCCTGTCCACCTATAATTTTTAGCAGAGGCCAAACACATGGTCGAAACATAGTTTTTCAAAATATATGCCATGATTATATGAGGGGTGAAAGTGGATAGAGTCATATGGAATTATTTTCAAATGATTTTCCAAACTGTGTGCATGAATCATGTAGGTTCCCTATTGAGGCGGTAAGGGGTGCACGGTTGGCACACAGTTTTAAAAACTATGTGACCAAACCGTATGACCTAGGAATTTGAGGCCAAGTTACTATTTCACCCTTTAAAATTATTATAACCTAATTTCTATTTCCCTCATCCTCCATCAGATACCCCTTTTGTTTTGGGTGATCCATTTGAATCTCAATCATATTCTTGGATCCTGATTTATCATCCATACTCAGAATCAAACATCGTTCATCTCATTTGATCCACATTGGTGAGTTCTTTTTCATATTTATTCTTGTGTTGTTTGTATTCTTATATACATAGTTATTTTGGTGTAATATAATTTTCCCTATTTCCATTATTTTCATCCATTCATTATTTTTCTCCTAATTTGGACTGAATCAGATATTGATATTGGATTATTGTTCTAACAAGGGTATATGGAAGGTGGTATATAACTTCCCCTCAAGTTTGGTGTTTTATATTCCTTATTGGCATTGTGTTATAAGCCGAGATTTTTGGAGTGCCCTTAAAATTAATTAAACCTCTTGAATAAATTATTGGAACCTAATTAGGTTTCCAACATAGTTCCTTTTATGGTTTAAGGGTGTTATCCTCAACCCAGTCCACCCATGGGGTGTGCCCTTCTATCTTGTCCATGTTATACCACCTCATTGGGTGTGTCTGAGATCACCAATTTTAGTGGGATCATTAGTGAGAATTTAATGAACTCTTTAAGGTTGTGATCACCTTGTTTTACCTATTTATTTGTAAATGAAGTAATGTTTTAAATTGAATTGATAGGATAAGGTTGTTGTCACCTTTTCATGTAATTTCATATGATTAAAATGGATAAATGGTTTATATGGAAAATGTTTAGTGGGTTAGAAGAACTCTTTGTCTATGAATGATAATAATTGAAAAATTGATAATGATAGTGGATTCCTTGGATGAGATCCTTAGATCTTGATTCCATTAGATTCCACAAACATTTCTACTCTATGGTTTTTTATTGATAACGGTAGTGTATGCCTTTGATATTTCTACTCCTAGGATCCTACTTCCATAGGATGCCAAGAGAAATGCTACCCCATGGATCTATATTTCTTATACTTACATTGCACATGCTCTGTTGACATGATCCTTGTACTCCACCCTAGTTGTTACCAAATTTTCATCAAGATGCTTCATGGACTCGATAAGGATGAATTAGTATTCTATACCACGGATCTGGTCCTTCATGGTCTGACACTAGATTACCTGGAATGGACATTGTTTATATTTTATATGCTTTAGATATATACCTGGTATGGGTATTTGATTACACTTGTTAGAATGGATATTATCACACTTGTTTATTTATGCTTTATATTTTCCCTTATTTGTGGGAGCTTGACTATTATTCACAGGGAGATATGGTTGGATGGAAAAAATAATATATGATTTGAAACTTACTTTTATTATTGTTATACCTATGATACAATACATAATGATTCAATTTTATACACAGACTGGATTTGATATACACATTATTGGTGGTGTCTTACTGAGTGTTATCTCACACCCTGTTTGGGCCGCTATTGGGTACCTAGATAGACTTTATGGATGAAGGTTTGGATCAGGGAATGATTCCACCTTAAGATGATTGATTTGATTATTATTTAGGTGTAGGGGAGCACAGGACCAAGATTTTATTATGATGCCTACTAGAGATGGTTCTCTTTGTACTTTTTTACTTTTGACACATGTACTGTATTGGTTTCCAATTGCAATGTAATACCTCCCATTTTTTATAGATAAATGACATGTTCATCATATTGTATATGACACAACATCTGGATTTTATTATTATTTTTGATATTTTGATGTTTATATTCTATCATTGATTTATATTATACTTATGTTATTTATATATATGTTACAAAACTATGTTACACTCTGATATGATGGAATAGTCTCCCAACAAACACACCCTAGGCACTCGTTGCTTGTCAGAAGCCTCTAGAGTATGGGGAGGCACGCTTGAGGCCATGTGACACACCATCTCAGGTCACCTTTTATTGGATCCTGGGTCGGAACATTACATAGAGGGTCGATTGGAATCTCTTTAGGGCTGTTAATTGACTTGAATCTTAATTTACTTAGTTTTTCAGCAATAATTTGTTCTTATAGTGAAGGAAACCCTCCTCATGAAAATGAATGAGGGTATAAATTATGATATTTTATCCCTTGGTGAGTTTTCCTAGAGGCTTGTTAAATAATAAAAAATAATTAAGTTATAATGTAATGAAAATTAATTAAACAAATAAATTTTATAAAGAACCAAAACATACCATAAAATCTTCCTCCTACCTACTGCAGACAAACTTCTACCATGTATATCTATATATAAACACATACTTAAGGAATAAGTCTTCATATATTTTACTACAACTAATATAAGTTGAAGTCAAATTTGTCTAAAAATATTTATATCTTGTTGCCACAAAGGATAAAGATTTTTTTTAATTCCTTTCATCTCTTAAAAGTTAAATTTCATCTATAATTGAATAAATAAAATATTAAGAAATGTATAATATTTACACCATTATAAAAATAAATAAATAAGTTTAGAAATTTTACCATTATGGAATCCCATAAAATATATTTTTTCAACTGGTCAATATTCATCCAATTATTGTATAAAATACTTATCATACAGTGACTATATACATCCAGATAAGTACTAAACTGTGTGGCATTTGTGATATTTGGGAAGTCATCCTCATAAAAGTTAATTATCACCATTTTCTCTCTATGTGCAAGTGAAAGCTTTGGTAAATGTGTAATAACACACCCACTATGTTTATATACCATCCTCTCTGGATAAGATAAAGAGTTGAAAATAATTTTAAGAAATATAAGTTTAATTTCATTAAATAATTTAATTACTATAGATATATATTTAAATGAAAAAATGTAAAAACCCTGACTCCCTTGCCTCAGTTTCTACCATTTTGAATTATATATGCGACCTCAAAAAAATTATGTATACTAGTATTTGATTAAAAATTAATAACTTTAATAAATAAAAATTTAATTAATCCCAATATAAAACAAAAAAATTATTAATGAAAAAAATGAAGAAAAAAATGATTTCAACCACAAACATATTATAATGATAAGAAATTTATAAATACCAAGAAATTATAAATACAAATAGTTATAGAAAAAACAAATTAGAGTCACAAACAATTTATATTTATAAAAAATTATAACATTAAACAATTTTTTACAAAAAATATTATAATTGATAATAAAATGTGTACAAACAAATTATTGGATGAATGAAATTTATAAATAATAGATAATGAATTTATTTTCAAAAATAGAAAAATAAATTACAAAATTTAGACATAAATTGTTCTTGAATGTAGTTAACTCACTCAAAGGTGGTTGCAATAGGGTGAACACTAGAATATTGAAGAGAAACATGCAAGAACATATAAAAACAAATAATTTAAACATGTATAAATTTTTAACAAATAACATATATCTTAAAAAAACTAAAAAATAAAAATAAGTTATAATAAAAAAAAATAGTCAAAATTTATTATAATAAAAAACATTATAAATAAAAAAATAAAGAAAATAATAACTTATAAAATGTTGGGCAAGAATCCATCAAGGTTTCATTACATTGTTTCTAGGTTGATTATATTTGTTTTCAAAATGGGTTTCCTAGGTCATTTGGGGAGTTCCAACATATTTTTTGACTATGAATGTTGATAAAGATCAAAGAAAAAGGAATTGATTCCCTAAAGATGGTATATAAAGTTTTGTATACAAGGTGGCATCATTTCCTAGTGTGTGACAAATTTTTGGGGTCTGAAATTTGGAGGATGTCTCAAGAATCACAAATATAGGATTTCTATGAATGTCTCATAAAAATATGGTAGACATGAGTTTCATGAATATTTGTGTTTAACGAAAAAATTGAGATCCAGAAAGGTAACTGGTGTCACAAAGGACAAAAGGTTCGTGAATTCACAATGGAAAGATGGTAAATCTTCATGACTATTAGAAGCTTTACAAACAGTGACATTTCCCTAGAGCTTCATGAAATAGTGAGCTTTTCTAAAAAGATTGTAGGGTTTCATGAAATGGTGATGATGAGGATGGAAGCTTCATGAAAGGTAGGGAGCGCCTATAAATAGGCCTTGACCCCCCTTAGGAAAGTAGTGAAAGCCTTACTAAAAATATGAAGGCTCTAAATTCACGAAGGTGATTTTCAAAGGTTGTTCTTGTGAAATATTTCATGAAGAAAAGATTTTTTCAAACGATAAGTAATCTAAACAAAAAAATTTAAGCATCACAAAATTATTGAAGTTTAAGAAGGCTATATAATCTAACCAAATGTTGGGAGCTTGAAGAAAGTTTTGAGCTTCATAAAGGCTAAGTGAGCTTCT
Organism: Viscum album; assembly: GCA_963277665.1. Taxonomy (NCBI): domain Eukaryota; kingdom Viridiplantae; phylum Streptophyta; class Magnoliopsida; order Santalales; family Viscaceae; genus Viscum; species Viscum album. The sequence goes on from OY728135.1 coordinate 267,194,561, forward strand.
CAAAATAAGTTTTCTTCAAGAAGGATGTTAGAGCTTCAGGAAAATGGTGAGATTCATAAAATTTGTGGGACTTGTGAAAGAATGACATGATTATGAAGAATTGGGAAGTTTCAAAATAGTTTTGTGAGCCTCAAAAAAGTAATGATCATCGTGAAAATGTTGAAAAGATATTTCCCAATAAAATATGTGGTAAAGTGGTATTAATAAAGTGTATGAAATTGGAACTTAATGATGCACCAAATGAGGTGTAAAAAATATTTATTCAAGTTATCAAAAGATTATTCTTTTTAAGGAGCAATGATAACACTTTAGTTGAGAGAGTAGTGAGCTTTCAAATTGTGATTGGTTGTAAACCAGGAGGGAAAATGAGTCCACTCCAATTTTCTTAAAGGAAATGAGCTTAGGAATAGAAGTGATATATCCCAAACCTTATTTTGGTAGTGATCCTTATTGGATTTGGTACATTGGAACATTTTTGTTGTATGATCCTTGTAGTATCCCAGTGAGGGTAAACCAAGTAAAATTGTTGTGTCTCATGCATGCTTTCATTTATATTTACACATTTCTGTAGGAAATGGAGAGAAAATTGTTTTCTTTAATGATGAAACAATATATGAAGGGGGAGTTGTTTTAATTTGCCATACCCTAATTCACCACCCCTCTCAGGGTATTTAACCTAGTTGGGATAACAATTGGTATCAAAAGAAAAGTTTAATTGTAGTATTTCTCTCTTAGGGGTTTCAATGGAGGTTTTCAATCATAAAGGGATTTTGATATTCGATGGAAACAATTTTCAATTATGGAAGAATCAGGTGCAACACTACTTCTGATATTTTGGAATGGATGTCTTTACAACATAAATTCATGGTATTTCATCCAATATCAAAAATGGTTTATTATCATAAGACGAACGAAGGGAATTTTATATTGAAGCCAAATGAATAAATTCTTTAGTTGGAGCCTCATATAATTCAATATACACAATGGTGGTGTCATGTAAGTCATCACATGCTATGTGGGAAATTTTTTTAAATATTTATGAGGGTGAATCAAAAGTCAAAGAATTAAAGATATAGGTTCTATATATAAAGTGTGAGGATCTCATAATGCACCCTAATGAGTTTTTTGATTCATTCTTTGACTGGGTGAATTTTTTTATAGAATAAATGTGTGGTCTTGGAGAAATATTGAAGATATAAATATTTTTAATCACATGTTGAGAAGAATTCCACCTCGGTTCAATATAAAGGTGTTTGTATTTGAAGATAAATATCTAAAGGATATGATATTGGATATCTTGAAAAATACTCTTTTTGCATACGAGATGAGAAATGGTTATAACAAATCTTTGAAAAAAGGAAAGTCTAAATAAGTTACATTTAATACCATGAAGAAGATCACTATTAAAGATGGGTAGGAAGAAGAATAGGTAGATAAAGACATGTCATTCCTTTTATCAAATTTACAAAGAGTAAAAGTAAATTTTAAAGGGAAACATCCACTTTCATGCTTTTGATGTGGAAAGATTGGACAACCTGAAGTGAGGTTCCATGAGAAGTTTAAAGATGATTATAAGAATGAAGTATAAATTCCCTTAAAGAAGCATTCAGATTATGTGAAAGGTAATATAAATTTTAAGAGAAATTTATTCATGAATAATAATCTCCTTTCACAAGAAAATGAAAGTTTAGAAGAATATAAGGTTGAAGAGATGGAAAACTTCAAATATCGTGGAGAAAATTATATGGTGGAAGTTGTAGTAATCTCCCCAAAAAAGGAATAAATCAATAATGATGAATAAGAAGTCAAAGGGTGAGTTGATCTTAGGGATGAATTAGAAGCTGATCTTGAGGAGATAAATGTTTGGAGAGCTAAAATGAAGAAATCCAAAAATGTGGTTTTTGATTCAAAATTATTTATGTTGTAGCAGGAATAAGAGAAGTTTGATATTATGGAAGAAATTGAAAATCATAAGTCTTCAATTATAGAGAACTCAGAAATGATCAATGAGTACAAGTTCAAAGTTGAAGAAAAGAAAAGGGTGATTGATGGGTTGAATACCACATTGAAAGATCAAGAAAAACTCATAAAAAATCTTATGGAGGAGGTTGTAAAACTATGAATGAAAGTGAAATATCATGAAAAACTCTTGACTCCAGTAAAGTGGGTCTCAAAGGAATTATAAGAATGGAAAAATAGAGTTCAAAGTTCTAGTGAAATAGATAAAGTAATGTCAATAGAATAAAATGATATATCCAAATGATACAAATAGTATGAGAATTGATCTAAAATAGAAAGAAGTAATGGTTTAATTCATACCACAATCACCTGCTCTGAGATTCAATATTGATTTGGGTACAAATCAGAACTAGAAGATTTAGAGAACCCAAGGGAAAACCATTAGTATAGTAGTGACACATAGGAATGCATCCTGCATAAGATGTCATTATTTTAGAAATATGGGACACTCAAAAAATGTATTTTTCATATCCAAGAGGTACCTAAGAGAATAATACCAACAAAGGAATCCATATAGAGCTCAATATTTCAGGATATCATTTGATGGCCACTTTTTTGAGTGTAGAGGATTCAAACACATGGAATCATTTTTCCCATCAACAATGAAGAGAAATGTGTCAAATCAGACTAAATGTGGTCATAAGAAGAAAATTATTGTATCATTAAATGATATGAAAACACAAAATCAATTTATAGATTTTCAAGATGAATATGGTTCGTCATACTTTGAGGAAGATCAATATTATCAATCCATACTGGGTATGAAGTCAAAAACATGGATAAAAAATAAAAGAGTCGAGTAGGAAGTGGTTGTAGAGATTTCCCTTAAAGCATAAGATCATTTTGATGTATAGATCCTTGATAGTGGATACACATACCATATAAAATTTAATAAGGATCTTGTTACATGCATAAAGTATTACAAGGAAGGTGTTTTAAAATTTGGAAATGATGAAGGTTTAAAGATTATTATCTTTGGAAAAGCCAAATTTGGGGTCAAATAAATGAGATGTGTTGATGTCTTAGTTATTGAAGGTCACATTCAAAACATTCTTAGTTTCAGTTAACTATGTGACTTGGGGAATTCTATAAGATTTACTAAGAATATGTGTGTCATCAATGGAAGATATATTGAAGTTGTTATATAGGGAAAATGAAAAAAGGGGAATGTATACCCTATAAGTGGAGAAGAAGATACATGATTTATATCTAGAGAGGAAGAAAATAGGTTGTGTCATAAAAAACTTGTCTATATATTCCAACTATCCCTGAAAGATCTAGTCAAATTTGATGCATCTTAAGATCTCCTTAAGTTATGATGTGATCGTACTCATACGTACGACGCTTGTTGACAAGGGAATATTATCAGAAAGACATATAAGGGGAAAAAAATAACTCAACTAGAGTGCTTGAATTAGTGCATGAAGATGTATTTAGACCTATATAAATAAGATCCATTGATGGGAAGAGGTATTATGTTATTTTCATTATTTATTTCAGTAGTATTTCATGGGTATTTTTCATTTCCCACAAGTCTAATGTGTTTAGTTGCATAAAAGAGTATCAATGGGAATTTGAAAGGATGATTGGATAGAAAATTATGAAATTTTGTACTGATAATGGTGTATAATTCAAAAAAATTAAAGTGAAATATTATCTCAAGAAACATGGGATAAGATAGCAAGTTTTAGTAGTGATAACTCCTCCAAAAAATAGAGTGGTTGAGAGGAGAAATTGGATCATAAATAACATGTATATAATCATGCTTATTGAAAAGGTCCTACCATAAAAATTCTATAAGAAATAATTATTAACATCAGTCTACATATTTAACATGGCTCTATTATGTCCTATGAAATAAAATACTTTATATGAGTGGTGGTATGGGAAGAAGCCAACATTGAAATACTTTCAAATATTTGGAGGTAAATATTTTATTATTAATAAGAAGAAACGTAGTAAATTTGAATCATGAAGATATGAAGAGATATTTCTTGGATATTTAGGAAAAAATCAAAGAATATAAATGTTTCAAAAAGAGGCTTGGAATGGTAGTTGAAATTAATAATGTTACTATAGTAGATAATGTACAAAATATTCAACAACACAGTGAATAGTTCCCTGATGAAAGTGATGAGGAGGTAAGAACCTCAATGTAAGTTGAAGCTGAAAATGTAGTTTCAGTTTAATATGCTGATAATGATCAGAAGGAATTAGAATCTATATCAGCACAAAAACTAAAGAGTTGATCTAAAATTGAAAGACAGAACATCAATGGTGATCAGGAAGCATTGGTTCAAACATGAAGAATGAAGTCATTACAACAAGCATCCTTCCTATATTAGGTGGACTCTAAATGTTTTGATGAAGTATCTAGACATGAGAACTGGTTTTAGGCTATGAATGAAGATCTTTTCCAAATTGAGAAGAATCAGACATGAGAGATTGTTTTGAGACCAACAGATAAAAATATAATTGGGGCCAAATTGGTCTTTCAACATAAGATGACTAAATATGAAACAATGATTCAAAAAAATAATGTTTAATACACAAAGGGTACTCCCAAATAGAGGGTATTGATGTTGATGAAACATTTACACCAGTTTTAAATCTAGATAAAATTAGATTATTCTTGTTCATAATAGTGAAAATAAGGTTAAAGTTTTCCATATGGACATTAATTCAGTGATTCTGAATGGGTTTATGGAAGAAGAAGTATATATCGAGTAGCCAAATGATTTTCTCATTTATTAATACGAGAAAAGAGTTTTTCAAATGTAAAAGGTTCTATATGGATTAAAGAAAGTAATGAGATTGTGGTATTCAAGACCGAATTAGTTTTTAAAGAATCTTGGTTTTCATTGTGGTAGATTTCATTACAATATCCATGTCAACAATGATAGTAATCAAAGGATGATGGTGCTAGTGTATGTTGATGAAATAATTTTTTGGGGATTAGATGAAGTGAAGTGTATAAGGTTCTCTAAATTCATGAAAAGTGAGTTAGAAATGTCATTTATTGTTGAATTTACCTTTTTCCTTAGTTTATAGGTGACACAAGGAAGGAATGACACATTTATTTCACAATCCAAATATGCCAAGGAGGTTCTGAGAAGATTTGTAATAGATAATTTCAAGTAGATGATGACTTTGGTAGTTACACAGATTAAAATATCATAAGATAATGATGGAAAAGTGGTTAATGTCATAGAATATAGTTAGATCATTGGAATTCTATTATACTTAACAATGATATGACTGGATATTGTTTTTTATACATGCCAAGTAGCATAGTATCAAAGAAATTTCAAAGAAAGATACTTACTTTCAGTAAAAATAATACTTCATTATATCAAGGGGATTTTGGATTTTATTTTTCTTTATAATGAAAAATCTCAGTAAGAGTTATTAGGATATACAGATGCAGATTAGACTGATTCTGCAGATGATATAAAATCAACATCAGGTGGTGCATTATATCTTATAGAATTGTCTATTTACTAGAGAAGTAAGAAACAATATTATATTTCATTTGAGTGTCGTAAAATCTAAATATATTACATCCACTCAATCTTTCACATTGTTATTATGGATAATTCAGTAGCTTAATGATATGGGAGTTCAAGTGAAGTCTCCAATTAGAATACATTGCAACAATTCAAGTGATATAAATCTTAGAAAAAATACAATCCATCACTAATGGAAAAATCACATTTAAATAAAGTATCATTTTATCAATAAGAAGGTGGAAAATAAGCATGTGAAGTTGGAGTATATTCCAAAAAACCTAAAAGTTGCAGACATTCTGACATAGGTCTTACCCAAAGTGTAGTTTGAAAGACATAGAATGGATCTTGGAGTTTAGTTGACTCCCCACACTTGAAAAGGTGTGGATGTGTGATCCCTTCTCCATAAGGTATGATGTGTTTTTTACTAATGTTCTTATTTGTCTTCTTTACCCTATTAAATACCACAGAGGAGTGACCTTTGGTTTTGTTGACTAAGGGTGAGAATTTGTGGCTATAAAAGGGGGAGAAAATGTCTTAATCGAGATAGGGGGAAGTTTATAGGGGGAGTGAAGTAGGAGGATTTTTAAATCTAATTATGCTAAAGATGATAAATCAAATGTTATATATATTGATAGATGAGTTTCATGATGAAATCAGTTGGTTGGTTTGTGGAGGAAGTGATTCATTGATGAATTTTTCATGCTACTCTTATTTCTCACACCGAGTATGTCGCATATGAGATTTGAGTGTGCATTGAGTATAACTTTTATTTCTATCTAAATTGCAAGAATATAATTTGGTTGAATATGGAATAATCTTTAATGTGGTATCCAAATGTGAAGAGTTTTCAACAAACCTAAAGGGAGAGATTGTTGGGAAACAATCTCTCAAGGTAACATTGTACTGTTTTTGGGTTGATTGTGTTTATTGACAAAGCATGTTTCCATGAAAAATTTTGGAGTTCCAACATGGTATTTGAATATTAATGTTGTTAAATATCCAAGGTAAATGAATGGATTCCCTGGAGGTGGTATATAAAGTTTCATATACAAGGAAACATTGTTTCTTAGTGTGCTAAATGTTTTGGGTCTAAAATTTTGAGGATGTATTAAGCATTACAAAAGTAGTATTTATTTGAATGTATCATAAAAATATGGAAAAATCATGAGTTTCTTGAATATTAGAGTTTTATAAATATGTTGAGCTTCGTAAAGGCAGCCAGTGTCATGAAGGACTAAAGGTTCTCAAATGGGTAATTTAAAGATGGTAAATCTATGCGATTATGATATGCTTTGAAAATAGTGAAATTTCTATAGATCTTCGCAACATAAGAAGCTTTAAAAACAATATTGGAGAGATTCATGAAAATGTGATGATGATGATGTAAAATTCATGAAAGGTTGGATGCACCTATAAATTGGCCTCTACCCCCTCAAAAAAGTATAGAACACCTTAATGAAAATTTGAAGGCTCTGAATTTGTGATGGTGATTCGCGAAGTTTTTTCTTGAGAAAAAGTTTTCGAAGAAAGGAATTTCATGAAGACTATGTAAGATAACAAAAATTTGTAAGTATCTTTAAATTATTGAAGTTTGAGAATACTATATAAGCTTACAGAAATTTTTAAGCTTTATGAAAGTGTTGAACTTTGTGAAGGCAAAGTGAGCTTCACAAAAGAAGGGTTCTTCAAGAAGGTAGTTTGAGATTTGTGAAAGTGGTGATCTTTGAAAAAGTTATGGGATTTGTTAAATAATGATATTCTTATGAAGAATTGGGTAGTTTCACAAAGGCTGTGTGATCTTTGAGAAAGAAGTGAGCATCATGAAAGTGTTGAAAAGGTATTTCCCAGTAAAATATGTGGTAAAGTGGTATTCATAAAGTGGATGAAAGTGGAACTTAATGATTCACCAAATTATGTGTAAAACATACTGAACCAAGTGATCAAAAATTATTCTTATGAAGGAGTGGTGAGAACACTTTAGTTGAGAGAGAAGTGAACTTTCAAATTGGAATTGGTTGTAAATGAGGAGGGACAAGGATTCCACTCTAAATTTTTTAAAGGCGGTGAGCCTGAGCATATAAGTGATTTAGTATAAACCTTATTCTGGTAGATATCCTTAGTGGATTTGGTACATTGAAACATTATCATTTTATTCTCTTTAGATGTAGCCCAGTGAGGGTGAACCAAGTAAAATTGTTGTGCATCATGCATGCTTTAATTTATGTTCATACATTGTTATGAGAAAAGGAGAGAAGATTGTTTTGTTTAATGAAAAAAATGATCTGAAGGGATAATTGTTTTAATCTCTCATTACCTGATTCACCCCCCTCGATGTATTTAACATAGTTGGACTAACAAAAAAATATGGAGTTTGATAATGAAAAATAGATTATAAATATTTAACTGAATAATTAGGAGAGTAATTTAGCAGTTTCCCATATTACTTCAGTATGATAATTTTATGCAGTGTGGACTATGAGTGCATTATATTCATTATTATCATATAGAAATTTCGTAATAGATGAAGGAACCTCATATAAATCCATAACATCATTTTCATCCTCATCACACAAATGAATTCTTTTCCCTTACAAAATGAAAAACCATTGATCAATAACATAAAATATTTTGCTTTCATGCGTCTCTATGATAAATGGTTCCCCTTTGCAACTAAATCTTTTCAAATCAAAGATTTTAAATCCATAATCATCATATTTCCCACACCTTTTACTATCAAACCAATTTCACTCTAACACTCTTACTCAAAATTTTGTATAATCAATTTCTCATAAATCCTTAATAAGTCCAAAATATGTTGATTATATAAAAATTGGGTTTTTATCTTTTTCACTCAAAAAATGTTATGCTTCAGTGATGTTCATTTCCCCGTTATTTTGAAAATTATTCTTTTCATCCTGATTTTTTTGCAAAATGTGTAACCATTAATATAAAAACCAAACCATGTGATCACATTAAGATACAATCACCCTACCAATCATTTCAATGTTTCTAATGTAGATAAATATATTATGACTTTATCTTTAAACCATGAAAAAAATGTATTTTTATGATCAAACATCAACCAAATTTCATTTATTTTTAGATATTATACCTTTAATCCAACAAATTTTGAGATATAGGGAGACTAGTATATTCCACTTTATATAAAAAATTGGTACATAATGCAATCACCTATTTCGATACATGTTTTTGACAAATAGATGCCTTAGATTGATGAGTATTTTTAACATGTCCCTAAAACATTTTCACATATATTTCAAAAGGATACATCCAACATAAATAAATAAGACCATATAATATTAACTCACTCACCAAATGAATCACTAGATAAACCATTATATCAAAACATTGGTGGGAAATATATTTCCTGTTGAAAAAAGAATGATCACAACTTCATTCTCTAATATATCTAACAAATTTGGATCAAAGAATTTACTACAAATGGATTTAAAAAAATAATATAACCTGATGATAGTCTTTCTGGAAGGTGTTAGTAATATACCACGTAGTGTTACTGATAGTAGTTGTTATATCAATACATGACAATAATTAGATTTCATATATATTATTTTAAAATCCCTTAATGACACAAAATTATTCACATTTGATGAATATCTACTAGGTACTTTAATACCATGTAGACACTAAAAAAATCAACTTCTCACTCTTTTTTAATGTGTGACAAGACGGAGGTAAATATGTTCTATTTTATTTTTGTAGTGGGATAAAACTATTAATATATTCCCATGGATATAAAGTCGAATCTATCATGAAATCCATATTTTTTTATTTCACTTTATTTCAAAAAAGTTCCAATCAAACATTCACATATATTTTTCTCAACATGCAAAATGTCAATTATCTGTTTTATCTCTAAAAATATCCAATAAGTTAGTTTTGATAATATAGGCTATTTCTTCTAGATTTTTTAATGACCAAAACATCCTTTCTTTCCAAATGAAAAAACAATATTTTTCAACTTATCGTAATATTATTCAGCTGACAATGGTTATGGGGGGATATTATATTCCTATAAACCATTAAATTATTTTTTTAATCTAGGATAAGGATGATAAATTTTCAAAAAAAATTGATGTCCCATGTACACTATCTTTATTTCATTATTCAATTGATAATATAAATCTTCTTATTCAAAAATTAGACATGCTTTATGTCCCTTAACACTACATTTAAATAACTTTCTATATTTAGGAAAGTAATTTATAGATAAAATTATCATAGCACATAAAAAAACACTCTTTCCTATATGAATAAAAAAGTATAACAATTATCTCCCATAAAGGTTTCAAATCATCAATCAATGGTGACAGATACATGAAAATATTGTTACCTATATTTTTTGGTCCATAAATCTTCAATCTCGTCATAACATATTTTTTCTTCATACATATATGTGGGGACAAGTTGTAAACTACAAAAAAACAAACAAACCATAAACTATGTTGGCTATTGAGACTTAGATATGGATTCATTCTATCTATGAACAATCCCAATATGAGATTTCAATCTTCACTTCAAAAATCAAGAATTTTTTTATCAAATCTATTATACTGTGGTGAATCAGAAGGGTGATGTATGTTTACATCAAATATTTTCTCATTTGTATGTTATATTAACTTTTTTGAATCATTTTAATTTTCAAATAGATGCTTCAAAAAATAAATTATTAGAAGGTACCAAATTGATTTAATGGGAGATTTGATGATGGTACCTGATAATGAATCAGAGTTGAGTTTTTCATCCATCTTATATCATGACATCCCATATTTGGGAATTTTTTATATACATTCATATTACTTCCTATAAAATGAAAAATAATTGTGGAAATCATGTATCTTTTTATACCCCAATCCCATTGGGAATAATATTTTATTTGAATCATAATTGGAATATGGAATCTCATTACCTTTTGGAAGTATCTCTTTTAAATATTCATGTATTTTAAGGAAACCATTATCACTCCACCCATTTCTTTCTTTCAAGTTAACTAATCTCACAACTATTTATAACACTATAAATTTAGTGTAGCATGAGAATAGTGGTTTCTCAAAATATCTAAATAATCATTCAACAATTTATATTTTTCATGGTTTCAATGACAACATAAGGAATTAATTCTTTAATACGATCCTATGTCTCATTCTAAATATTTTTTATCAACATTAGATGTTTAATTTTATATTATTTCACCATGCCAGAACCAACATGTATAATTATAGCTAAACCATAGAAAATGAGATGATCCTTTATTTCTCTATAATTTAGCTTTCTCATATTCAAAGACTCCATGCATGGGAATAAAATCAAATCTTTGTTTTGAATATTTCATTTGGAAAATTCCAATAAATCATCATCTCATTTTTCATATTCATTAGGGGTTCCTCATAAATTTATTCAATTATCATCCATTAATTACCTAAGATCGCAATATAAAAGGTGAATATATTAAAAAATATATATATATATATATATAAATGTTAAATATAAAAACATATATTCAAAACAATCAATTATTGATAACTATTTGATCATAAAAAACAATTATACAAAATGATCAGATCCTATCATTGAAAAATTTAACTACAAGTCATTAACAATATATATAAATAGATAATTTAACCTTGCAAAAAAATTTAATAAATAATTTTTATTAAAAAAAATTAAAAATGAAAAAAAATTGCAAAAAACATATTTATTCAAAAGTAATAATATTGAAAAAAATAATTTACAAAATGAAAAAAATTGAAGAAAAAAAATTATTTCAACCACAAAAAAAATATAACGATAAAAAATTTATAAATACAAACAATTATAAATACTAACAGTTCTATAGAAAACAAATTATAGTGAAAAATAATTAATAAAAAAATTATAACATGAAACAAATAATTAACAAAAAATATATAATTGATAATAAAATACATAATACAAAATTAATTGATGAATCAAATTTATAAATAATAGATAATTAATTTATATTCAAAAATAAAAAAATCACTTACAAAATTTAGAGTTTGATAATGCACAATAGATCCTGAATCTAAAAAAATCACTCTAAGTTAGTGGAAATGGGGAAAACACTTCAATATTGAATTTTTTTTCCAAAATGAAGTAGAAAAAAAACCAACAAAAACCATGAACTGTTATTTCTGATTACCCTGAATTGGGTTTCCCGAAACTAAATAATACCAAGGATTGTTAAATAAGGATAAACTATGGAATATTGAACTGAAAAGATGATGAAAATTGAATTAAATATAAGATAGATCATTATAGAGGGTTGTTGGGCACCATTGGGTTCCATCAAAGGTTTAGTGGTGAAGGGATTTGAATGAAAACAAATTATGGTGTTAGGTGATGATGTTTTTTTAAACACTTTTATTGTTGCTTTTATTAAAAACCAATGTTAATTTTTTTTAATTACTTTATCATCATTTTTCTATAAAATGGACTTTAAAAGTGTGTCGGTGAAATTTTAATGTTGATTTTATATAAAACCAATGTTAACGGTTATTCAGAAGATCATTTAACGCTAGTTTTATAAAAAATAGATGTTAAAAGTTCATCGATGCACTTTTAACATGCGTTTTAAAGATCCCAAAATTAGAACCCCAATGTTGAAGCCTCTATTAATACAAGTGGAAATCAATTACTGTAAGTTATAAATTGGAAATCATATTTTGTTATAAAGTATCATGATAATCAGAGCATGTTTTCTCTATTTTGAGTATGTGATGTGTGTTTTGAACTAAAATGCTTCTTTTAAACGAAAACACACACTTTTAGCAATAACAACCACACCATATGTCAAATTAATATGTGGTTAATTTTTACACATCAAAAATGAATTATTTTTCTTTTTCAAAAAACATAAATAAAATCCTAGTGTGTTTTCTTGTTTTTTAGTATGTGATATATGTTTTGTACGAAAATGTCATTTATTAATGAAAACATGTACTTTCAATCATACTATCTACATCATGTGTTATATTGACTTGATATTAATTCATATGAATAAAAAATGAATCAAATATCATTGTGCTAAATTATCAAGTTAATTCAAGCCCATTTGTTTGATGACTAAAATTTCACTTTTAAACTAAAAAAATATACTTTCAATCAATACAAACACACCGTAAGTTAGATTGATGTGAAGTTTATTCTTACACGTCACAAATGAATCACAGATAATTATCCTAAGTATTAATACAATTTGATTGAATTTTATATGTTTTGACTATGTGTCATGTGTTGTGGTCTAAAATGTTACTTTTATACCAAAAACACACACTTTGGGTAATACTAGCCATTTCATGTGTTAGATTGATATAAAATTGATTCCTACCTATAAAAAATTAATCATGAATATTTTTCATAAAGTATAAAGATAATAAGATTAAAATTTCTTAATATTGAGTTTGTAACACGTGTTTTGAACTAAAAGGTATATTTTAAATGGAAACACACGCTTTCAGTCATATCAGCCACACTTTATTTCAGACATATGTGAGTTTAATTTCTATACATCAAAAATGAATTATTAATATTTTTTCTTATGTATCAAGATATTAAGTTAGCAAATGCATAGTTTTGAGTATTTGACATGCATTTTAAACTAAAATGTTTATTTAAATGAAAACACACACTTTTAATCATACCTGGACACACTGTGTGTCATATTGACTTGAAGTTGATTCCAATGTATTAAAATTAATTATGAATCATTGTTGTAAAGTATCAAAAAATCCAAGGGATTTTTTTCAACTTTGAGTATACTATATATGTTTGGAACAAAAATATCACTTTTAAATGAAAACATGCACTTATATTCATACCAGACGTAATGTTTATAATATTTATGTGAAGTTAATTCCTATATGTCACAAAATAATTATTGATATTTTCCATTAACAATCAATAAAATATGAGTGCATTTTCTCATTTTTGAGTATATGAAACACGTTTTGAACTAAAATATCATTTTAAATGAAAAAACACTTTTTTTCATTCCATCCACACCATGTGTTGGATTGATGTGACATTGATTCATCAAAATAAAAAATAAATTATGGATTATTTTTATAAATTATCAAGAAAATATGATCTCATTTTCTTGGTTTTGAGTATGTGAGACATGTTTTGAACTAAAATTTCACTTTTAAATGAAAACACACACTTTCTGTTATATTATCCACACTGTGTTTCAGATTTATTCATGGTTAATTCATATGTCAAAAAGATGAATTTTCAATAATTTTACATAAATTTAAAGATAATTTGAGTGTGTTTTCTTAGTTTTGAGTGCGTGACACATGTCTTGACCTAAAATATATTTTTTAAATTAAATCACACACTTTCAATCATATCATCCACACAAAATTTTATATTTATGTTTGATTGATTCATAAATTTATAAAATGGATTATGAATTGTTTTTATAAAGTATAAGGATAATCAAAGTGTGTTTTCTTGGTTGATACATCTTTTGAACTAAAGTATCACTTTTAAATGAAAACATGCACTTTGGTTCATATAGGCCACACAGTGTGTCAGATTGATGTGTAGTTAATTACTACACGTCAAAAAAATTAATTATCCATATTTATCGATAAATATTAATAAAATCCAAGTGAATTTTATTAGTTTTCAGTATATGATACACATTTTGAACTAAAATTTAATTTTAAATGAAAACATGAACTTTCAGTCATATAAGCCACACCGTATCTTAGATTGACGTGAGGTTAATTTATACATGTCAAAATGAATTATAGATCATTTTTTAAAGTATCAAGAGAACCCAAGCTCTTTTTATTGGTTTTGAGTATGTGATATTTTTTCTGAACAAAAATGTCATTTTTAAATAAAAACATAAACGTTTAGTCATATCATACACACTGTGTGATGGATTGATGTGCATTTAATTCATAGATATCAAGAATAAATTATCAATAGTATAATTAAATATCAAGAAAATATGAGTGAGTTTTCTTGGTTTTGATTATGTGATGAAAATTTTGAACAAAAATGTAATTATTAAATAAAAACACACACTTTCAGCCATACTAGCTACAATGTTATCAGATCAATGTTTTTTTGATTCCTACATGTCACAAATAAATTATGGATCTTTTTTATAAATTATCAAGACAAAATGAGTGTGTTTTATTAGTTTTGAGTATATGAAACATGTTTTGAACTAAAATGTCACTTTTAAATAAAAACACACACTTTTAGTCATATCGTCCACACTGTGAGTCAGATTGATGTGTGGTTAATTCCAAAACATTAAAAATCAATTATCTATATTTTCACTTAAATATCAAGATAATATGAGAGTATTTTATTTTTTTTGAGTATGCAACAAATTTTTTGAACTAAAATGTCATTTTTAAATGAAAACACACACTTTTATTCATACCAACTACACCATGTGTGAAAGGTTCTATCATGGGAGCTCTCAAATTATATTTGGTTTCAGGTTATTTAGGTGAAACAGAGTGGCTGGAAAAGGTCGTCTCTCAAAGGAGGAAGTAATCTAAGACAACATATTGAAGGTATTTTGAAAATAAAATAAAATAAATTAAACACGCTACTTGAAAGGATGAGGGTTATTTATCATTCTAGAAGAAGATTGCATTTTTTTTGTTTTTATTTTTGAAATGAAGTTTGATTTAAAAGACACAATAAGAAAATATTTTTTAGAAAATATTTTGAAAGGTGTAATCGATCTAACTATACTTATTCATTTAATCATTCATCATTATCATTAAAATTAATATACACTTATTTATTATCCCATAATTTTTTAATTCCTAAACCCTATGAGAAATAACTTTACCGCTAAGATGAAGTGAATTAACCCGTAGTCTAGATTCGGAACATGCAATCGTAGCACCCTGCTTTGATTGACGTTCTATGTCTAGATTATGGTAAGTGGTAAATAAATGCACATGTCCATTTTATAAAATGAGGATGAATTGTATTTATGGATTATATTTGAAATCTACAAATTTATCATGTGTGGTCTTGTTTTACCGATTAAGTTTGCGCTCTCACAATTTACACAAATTCTCAACCTCATGTGTGTTTTATGTTAATTGATCAATTGATTACTTAGTTTATTATAATTTAAAAAATTAATTCATGGATAATATTAATTTAATTACAGTATATAATTAATTAAAAATAAATTAATGAATAAGGTAAGTGGTAGATCGATTACTAAGAAAGCTACTCTTCCATGGGTGGTGTAGTCATTGTAGAAATGAATTGCATTTGAAAAGGTTTAGAGATGGAATAACCCAATATCATTTCTAATATTGAGTTCCAAGACAAAGAGGAAGATTAATGAAGAATATAATTGAACAAAATAGAAGAAAACAAAAGAAATTAAATCATAACTAAGAATTATATTAGGCAAACACAAACATTACAACTCAAAGAAAAAGAAGAAGTCTTCGACAAAGGGATCCTTGCTTAAAGAGATACCCTTATTTAATTTCTTGGATAATTGGAGTTAAACCACTTTTCATCTTCCCTCAACTTCCTAATGAAAATCCCAACCCCTAAAAATGAGAAAAAAACAATTTATGGAGTGGAGGGGAGGCTAGGTTTAAAGATATTTCAAGTGTGAATGGAGAAATTCGTCCAAATAAATTAATCCAATTTGGACTGCATGTTTGACCACAAAACGCGTGAACCATATGTTCTTACCGAAGTATTATTTGTGAGAAACTGAATCCTCAATCTCCTATCAAAATTTGGGCCTAATCGAATCATATATGAATAAGTTATGGCATAAATACTAAACTATTGTCCAATCTAGTGAGTCCAGCCCAACTTTGACTTCATGGCCCATTTTCACCAACAAAATGCATGATTTAAGTAAGATGTCCTGAATAAAAGTTGTATACAATTAATTAAGGAACACATTTACAAAATATTAAGTTAGTATAATTTAAATAAAATTATTTATGTTCAAAATACTACAGTGAAATTTTAAAGGGTAAAATTGGATTTTTCATCAAATTTTCAAATGAATGATCTAATCCCAAATATTCCATAAATGAACATAGTTACCACAAAATGAGGAAATTATATCATTTATTACCAATAAAATTGTGTTTTATCAACTCCCTAAAACTTACCCTTTTGCACTCTCGGGCAAAACATCATATCATGTATTCCAAAAAATTGTGATAAGTAAACATCAATATCAAATAAAAAAACACATATCCTTGAGATTCAACAATTCCACACCAAGACATAAAAGATATCATGCCTCATTAAAAACCACTATTTAAAGTTCTCCATTTATATCATTCATTATATTTCTACTTTATTCCTCCTCCCATGAACACAAAACACTTAGCTCACTTGAATTTTCTCTTATCACACAAATGTTAATTTTTCAGCAATGTCTTTCTCATCCAAACTCATATAAGGGTAACCATAGGCTTGATAAATTCCTATATCTCTACCCGATGTGAGTCAAGGACATATGTTTATCATGATTACTTTTCATGGTTGTTATGTGGATTTTGGTTTGTAGGATTTAGATGTGAAAAATTATGAGGCTAAATGAGGAGGGCTTGACTATTTTTGAAGAAAAATTGCATTATTCTAATTTTCACTCAAGTATGGTCTCCTCCTCACTCTCCATAATATCAATTCATCTCCTTAATCATGAAAAATCATGGAAATTTTACACCATTCATTATTTCAGTAACAAAAATTTCAATCTTCTCAAACATAGTTTTTTTGGGAAAGCTCTAGATAGGAACAACTTTCTTTCTTCATTGGAATATTCAAAAAGGAACGATTTATTTTATCATGAAAGATATATAAAGGAACATATTTAAATAGAATAAAATTTTTTATAAGTAAAAACATATCTTCAGAATTTAATTTTCCACCCAAAGTAGCACAAAATGTGGTAGCACAACACAAGACAGCTTCCCCCACACATAAGTTCAACTAGATTATGAAATTTCACTTTAAGAGTTGGTTGGATAGGGAAAATTGGCTTGTAATGTGGATAACCTGACAGTTTTTTCATGGATTATAAGGGAT
Source organism: Viscum album (assembly GCA_963277665.1). Taxonomy (NCBI): domain Eukaryota; kingdom Viridiplantae; phylum Streptophyta; class Magnoliopsida; order Santalales; family Viscaceae; genus Viscum; species Viscum album. The sequence goes on from OY728135.1 coordinate 267,212,206, forward strand.
ACAAGGACTAAATTTTCAAGATAGGCCATTATAAAAATGATTCTTTCAAATAGGGGCTTTAATTCCAAACAAATGCCTCAATCATTTAAAACACCAGTGCCTCAAAACCTCATGTTTTGATAGGAATAAATCAAATTATGGTTAAATAAAGCATGGTTTGGTTCTCCCAAGAAGTGAGCTAAATGTAAAGAATATGAAAATACTGGTTCAGAAGCCTCATAGTAAAGTGATTTCAAATATAAAGATACTGAAATGTAGCATGGGATTCAAAATTCAGAGTACATTCCATGAAATTACTAAAAATTTGAACTTGAAACAAAGTCATTTTCAGCATTCATTTAAGCTCAGTTTCATGGGATAAATTGTTTCATTTATTTATATGGATTTCAAAATGGTTATGAGAATTATATCATCTCAAAAGTTTCAGAAACACACAAAAATTTAAAAAAACATGTTTTTTTAAATAGAAAAACAATTGAAATTACTAAAATAAAAGGTTTCCTCCCCCACAGTTAAAATGTTTCATTGTCCTCAATGTAAACCTATGAGATGATATGTGAGCATGAAATACAAAATTTTAAATAGTGAAAATAATATAAAAGTGAAAGGGATAGGAACATCCTGATATTATCAAGTGATTATGGGGTCATGAAGTGTGATGAAATCCACTGCATCAGTATAAAGTCCCTCAATGTATTTCTTCAAACATTTCCCATTGACTTTAAAGCCTCTTCTAGTGTCCTCTAGTGTAATATCGACTCCACCATAAAAAAATTAGATACAATATAAGGACCTGACCATCTAGAATGAAACTTACCATGCATCAGATTCAGTCATGAACTGTAGAGTAAGACTTTCTCTCCAACATGAAACTCCCTTTGTTGGGTCATTCTGTCATGATATTCTTTTGATATTTCCTTATCGAGACTTGATTTCTCATGTGATGAGAATAAAATCTCCTCAATCCCTTGAATTTTTAGCTTCTGTTGAATTCCATATTGGGCCAAATCCATGTTGCATTTCATTATTGCCCAATATGCCTGATGTTCGACTTCCATAGGGAGATGACAGTATTTCCCAAAAACAATTTAAAATGGGGACATACTGATGGGTGTTTTTTATATTCTCCCATAATCCCATAACACATCATTCAATCACTTTCTCTAATCCTTCCTATCTAGTTGCACGGTTTTCTTCAAAATTCATTTCAACTCCCAATTTGAAACCTCAACCTGGCCATTTTTTTGGGGTGGTATGGTGATGATATTTTGTGTGTCACCTCATACTTATAAAGGAGGGAAGAAAAATCCAAATTTCAGAAGTGTCCCTTGGTCACTGATGATGGCCTTTTCTACTCCAAACCTACTAAAAAATTGTGTCTTGACAAAGTCCACTACAACATGAGAATCATCATTCCTGGTGGTCTTAGCCTCCACTCATTTACTAACATAATAAAAAACAACCAAAATATACAAAAAACCAAATGAACTAATAAAATGTCCCATAAAATTGATTCCCCATACATCAAAAATCTCACAGAATAGTATGGGTTGTTGGAAAATCTCATGTCTCCTAGAAATGTTCTCAATGTGTTGGAAATGAGATCATGACTTACAAAACACATGTGCATCATGGAATAAGTTATCCCAATATATTATAGATTCTAAGACTTTCCTAGTTGTCTATCAGGGTCTGAAGTGTCCACCACAAGCAAGTGCATGACAAAAATGTAAAACAGACTCTAACTTAGGATCAGGAACATAAATCCTAATAACTTGGTCACTACACATGCACCAGAGGTATGGATCATCCCAAATATAAAATATGGACTCACTATTTAACTTTTGAACATGATTTTTCTTTAAATTTGTAGGGATTTCAGAGGCAAAAAAATTGTTAACTAAATCTTCATACCAAGGATGTGTACTTAAGATGGCATAAAGATTCTCATCAGGGAAAGTGTCTCGAAGTGGTACCTGGTCCATGGTATCATACTCTAGTGTGTGAGTAAGCCTACTCATGTGGTCTGCCACTAGGTTTTATGACCCCTTCTTGTCCTTTATCTCAATGTAAAATTTCTGAAGAAGGAGAATCCATCGGATAAGTCTAGGCTTTTCATCTGGCTTCTTCAAGAGGTACCTTAGAGCTGCATGGTCATAAAAAACTACTTTAGAGCCTAATAAATATGAACGGAATTTATCTAAATAAAATATGATGACAAGAAACTCCTTTTCCATAGTTGTGTAGTATTATTGGGATAAATCCAATGTCCTCAATGAATATACAATCACATGTGAATGTCCCTCCACCCACTGAGATAAGACATCTTTGACAGTGAAGTTGGAGGTGTCACACATAATCTCAAAAGGAAGATCCCACCATGGGAGCTGTATGATCAGTGGAGTGGTCATAAACTTATTTAGATCGTAAATGGAAGTCCTAAAAGAATCATCAAACACAAAATTAGAATCCTTTTGAAGTAATTGTGACATAGGAAGAGCAATCTTACTAAAATATTTGATGAAGCGCCGATAAAATCCTACATGTCCTAGGAAGGATCTAACATTACATACACATGAAGGATGGGGTAGGGATTAAATAATATCTACCATAGATCTATCAAACTCTATCCCATGTTTTGACACTATATGACCTAAGAAAATCCCATGCTCTACCATGAAATGACACTTTTCAAAGTTCAATACCATATTCTTCTCAATAAAATGATTCAAAACTTTTCCAAAATTAGAGATAAAATCATAAAATGAACACCCATACACTGTAAAATCATCCATAAATACCTCCATTCTTGTCTCAATAAAATCATAAAAAATACTCACCATGCATCTTTGGAAGGTACCAAGGTATTGCAAAGTCCAAATGGAATCCTTCGGTAGGAAAACGTACTAAATGGACAAGTGAATTTTGTATTATCCTAATCCTTGAGAGTGATAGGAATCTAAAAATATCTATAAAATCCATCCAAGAAACAATAATGTGTCTTCTCATATAGTCTCTCACGCATTTGATCAATAAATGGGAGGTGAAAATGGTCTTTGTGGGTGTAATGATTTAGTTTCCTATAATCAATACACACTCGCCAACTATTTTTCACCCTCATTAGAATTAACTCATCTTTCTCACTTCTAACAATAGTAACACCACTTTTCTTAGGCACAACCTAAATAGGACTTACCCACTGGGAATATGAAATGGGATAGATTATACCTATCTTGAGCAATTTTTCAACCTCTTTTTTAACAACTTCCAGAAGTGTTGGATTGAGTCTCCTTTGTGGATGCCTCACTGATTTAGCCCCATCCTCCAAAATAATTCTATTCATGAAAATAGAGGAGTTAATACCTGATATTTCAGGAAAGGTCCACTTGATTTCCTTAATGTTAATATTCAACAGTTTTTCTTCATGTTCAAAAGGAATATTATTAGAAATTATAAAAGGTAATCTATCGCCACTTAATAAGTATGGGTATTTGAGATTTGGTGGTAATGGATTGATCTCCAATAAAGGGGTGTAATGTATGGATGGAGACATTAAAGGAACTGAAATATGTGCACAAATAAAATCAGTATCAAAATCAGATAATAATTCATCAAATCCATCTGCATACTCAATATCCATGTCATAATTAGAGTGAACATGGTCAAAATCAGAATATAAATCCATTTTAAAATCAAATATAAGAGAGTTTTTTTCATTAGAAACAGTTGTGTAAGTTCTCTTAGACATCAAACTAGAACCAATACTCAAAACCTCTCTAAGAATAGGACAATAAAATTCCATGGGGTTTTTATTTGGTGGTTCAAAATGGGAGATAACAAAATCAATATGGTCCTATGAGGGGTACTTAATAGAGTCCATAACATTAAATATCACAACTTAATCTCTAAAATCCATGGAAAGTGTACCCTCATAAACATTTATGATAGTTTATAATGTTTTGAAGAAGGTCCAACCTAATATAATGGGATTATGAGAACTTACCTGATCATCCTCCATGTTAAGCATGTAGAAATATGTTGGAAAGATCATGTCTCTTACCCGAACAAGTACATCCTCAAGGACTCCCACTGGATATGTTATAGCTATATTCACCAACTACACACAACTCTCGTTGGCTTCAACTCACCAACCTATAAAGAATATAATACAAAGTAATGAATTACATTTATGGAAGCTCCTAAATCACAAAGATCATCAGAAAAGTGAAACTCCCATATGTTTTAAGGGATGCTGAAAGTCCCCAGATCCTTTCACTTTGTTGGAATTGCTAGAGTTGGTGTAATGAGTTCTGACACATTCATTCCATGATTGATCCTCTAATTTCCCTTAATCCCTCTTCGATTGGTACAAATTTCTTTTAAAAATTTGGCATACCTTGATATTTTCTTTATTTCTTCAAGTAGAGGGATATTGATCTCAACACACTTAAATCAGTCCAAAACTTCTTTTTGCATCGCCTCTTCAACCATATTATTAGTTTGTACAAATCTGATTGGAAATGGAAGGGGTTTAGGAGGAACATCATCAATATTTTTCTTACCATTATCTTTTCCCTTGGGTTTCTCATCAGTTGGTATGAAATAGGGATTCTCCAGAGTTGAGGTGGATCCCGGTGGAACAAAAGGTGCAGATGTATTAGTTGTTTTCTTTACACTTCTCAATGTGATGGAACTGACATTCCCCTTATGATTTGGAGTAGGTTGGGATGTATATTTCTAGAATTCTTACTTTCCAATTCATTGAGGGAAATGGAAATCTGGCTCATTCGAGTCTTCAACTCCCTCAGCTCCGAACCTTGAGTCTTCATATCATTCTGTTGATTAAGAACAATTTGTTTCAAAAGGTCATCAGTGTTAGAATCTATCTTGGGTGGGGTATTCCCTTATTTTTTCTTGTTGATGCTTGGGATTCAAATCTCTTTTGGGATTATTGGAAACCCTATTGGTAACGCAGAGTCTTCTAAAAATTTTATTGAAAAGGGGGACTTTGTTGTTGTCCAGAGTCATACCTCATGTTTGATTGATCCTTCCACCCTTGGTTGTATGTTAGAGTAAAGAAATCATACTTCATCTGGGAATGTGGTTGTTGTTTTTGTTGATATGGTATCCCAAGGAATACCACCGAACAATCTTCTATCTCTTGTAGTTGGGGGAAACAATCCGTCAAGAGGTTTATTTCAGTGCAAATTCCACAAGGTCTCATAGGAGTGGGTTGGGATGTATTTTGATCCAAAGAAATCTACCTCAACATATTATCCAATTATTCCAACTTGGTATCAATTAAATGACTCTCAAGAGAAGAAGGACTTACCTGATGTACTCCCCGGACATGTGGTGTACCTCGATCACCAAATTATTAGTAGATTTGTGCCATCTTGTCAATCAATGAATGTGCAGCTACTGGTGTTTTGTACACCAATTATCCTTTAGCTGCAGAATCCACCATGCTCCTCTCCATTGGTGTGAGTCCTTCATAGAAGTACTGGATGAAGATTTTCTCACAGATTTGGTGATGTGGAAAACTTGTGCACAATATCTTGAATCACTCACAATACTCATACATTGACTCTCCTTGTGCTTTCTTGATCCCAAAGACCTCCTTAGGAATGGAATTGGTCATTAATGTGGGAAAAAATCTCTACAAGAGAAGATGTTTCAAATCATTCCAATATGTTACATCTTCATGTTATAAAAGATATATTCAATCCTTTGCAGCTCCATCAAGTGAAAATGGGAATGCTCTTAGTTTTATTTGATCCTCAGATACACTACTTAGTTTAAGGGTTGATAAAACCACATTAAATTATTTAAGGTGTTTGTTTGGGTCCTCACTAGATAATCCATGAAACTTTGGAAGAAGGTGAATTAACCCAAATTTCAGTTCAAAGTCAGATTCAAGATTTGGGTATGCAATATAATTTGGTTGATAATTAATGTCTGGTGCATCCAATTATTGAATGGTTCTATTAATTTCATTGTTATTGTTTTTATCCATTGGTTATTATTTTAAGATTTATTTAGAAGTTTTTTTAATTTATTTGTTCCCAGAATGGATAAATTCTCTAACTGGTTGAATGTTGAAACTTCCCATATACTGAGAATGTCTGATTCGAGCCCTAAGGCTACATTCAATCTCAAGGTCAATATCTAAGAGATATTTGGGATTAGTTCATGTCATAAATAAAATAAAAACAAAAATAAGAAAATTTTACCATAATAAAATAAAAATTATAAGTTTTAGTTGATGGTCTAAAAAGAATAAGAAGAAAAACAAAAGAAGAAGAAAAATTCAGATTGGGTAAAGAAGGAAGAAAGAAGAGAAAGAGAGAATAAAATAAAAAATAAAAGGAATAACTCTAATTCATTGAAATAATTACTTAACTCCCTGAAAATAGATCCAATTTTAAAGGCACTGTCATGGGATCTTTAAAATGATATTCGGTTTTGGGTTATTTAGGTGCAGTAGAGTGGTTGAACAAGGTCATCTCTCAAAGGAGAAAGTAATTTAAGACAACATATTGAAGGTATTTTAAAAATAAAAATAAATTAATTAAACAAACTACTTGAAAGGATGGGGTTTATTTATCATTTATAAAACTAAAATAACTTTTCTAGAAGAATATTGCATTTTTTTGTTTTTATTTTTCAAATGAAGTTCGATTTAAAATACACAACAAGAAAATGTTTTTTTAGAAAATATTATAAAATGTGTAATCGATCTAACTACACTTCTTCATTTAATCAGTAATCATTATCATTAAAATTAATATCCACTTATTTATGATCCCCTAATTTTTTAATTATTGAACCCTATAAGAAATAACTTAACCACTTAGATGAAGTGAATTAACACCTAGTCTAGCTTCAGAACATGCAATCGTATCACCCTGCTTTGATGGACGTTCTATGTATAGATTATGGTCAATGGTAAATTAAGTATCATATACATTCTATAATATGAGTATGAATTTTTTTAGTTATTATATTTTACCTCTACAAATTTATCCCGCATGGTCTTGTTTTACTGATTAAGTTTGTGCTCTCACAATTTACACAAATTCTTGACCTCACGTGTTTTTTTTGTTAATTGTTCAATTTCTTACTTAGTTTCTTCTAATTTAAAAAGTAAATTCATTGATTATATTAATTTAATTAAATTATATAATTGATTCAAAATAAATTAATGAATAAGGTAAGATATATATCGATTACTAAGAAAACTACTCTTCTATGGGTGGTGTAGTCATCGTAGAAACGAATTTCATTTTCAAAGGTTTAGAGAGGTTATAACCCAATCTAGTTTCTAATCTTGAGTTTCATACCAAAGAGTAATATTAAATAAGAAAATAATTGAACAAAATATAAGAAAATGGAAGAAATTAAAGAAAAACTAGGAAGTATATTGTGAAAACACAAACACTACAATGTTAAGAAGAAGTAGAAGAAGGGATCCTTGCTTTAAGATAGAACCTTATTGAATTGATTGGATAATTGGATTGAAACCACTTATCATATTCCCTAAACTTCCTAATGTACATCCCAACCCCTAAAAATGATAAAAACACCAATTTATATAGTGTTGGGGAGGCTAGGTTTAAATAGGTTTCAAGTGTGAATGGGGAAATTCATCCAAATAAATTCATTTATCATATTAATTTTTGATAAAATTATTCTTAGATAACCTCTCAAAATTTGGGCCTAATCTAATCACAGATGAATATGTTATGGCCCAAATACCGAACCAATGTCGAATCTGGAGAATTCAGCCCAACTTTGACTTCATGGCCAATTTGCACCAACCAATTCTTGATTAAAATCAGATGTCCTGAATAAAAGTTTTCAAAAATTAAGTCAGAAAAACATTTAAAAAAATTTAAGTTTATATAATTCAAATAAAATTATTTATTTTCTAAATACTACAGTAAAATTTTAAAGGGTAAAACTGGAATTTTTTCAAATCTTTAAATGAATGGTATAATCCCAAATATTCCATAAATAAACATCGTTAACATAATGTGAGCAAATTATAACATTTATTATCAATAAAATATTCAATAAAACTGTGTTTTATCAATGTTTCGGATTGATGTGAGTTTGTTTTATATATGTAAAAAAGGAATTCCAAATCATTTTTATAAAATTTCAGGATAATTTATAACATGTCAGACTGAGTACCACTAAAACTGGTTCCAATGAGCTAATTAAACAGTAACACCCCAAGCTTTCTTGGTACTTTTCCCTTTGAATAATGCAATAGCTTGCATTGTACGCAACTTCAAGATTCTAACACACCGTGACCAATAAAACTAGTCGTTATGAATAGTAATATCCACTTTTTGAAATTTTATAAATTTTATTTTTCAAAATGGACTTAAATTTTTTAATTCAGAATATCGAAATTATCTTAGGGTGAATGTTTGGGTATTTTTCTGAAAGCTATCAATTTTTCATGAATAGTGAAAAACACTGCGTTATTGGTTAAAACTGACTTTTTATCTAAATAATTATTTATTTTATTTTAATTTAGTTTAGATCAAAATAGATACATAATACCTATATAATTTCAATGTAATTCATTTGATTCATTTTATAATAATTTTATATATATAAAAAATTTATTGAACTTTTTACTGTCTTTTACCCACCTCCTAGGAGCATTTGCAAATTTGCATCAAACTTAATTTTACCACTTCTGTGAGTTGAATTTAAAAAATATGAGAGACACGGTTAATATCAGTAAGTAAAATTTGGTTCAATAAGATGAAAATAATTTTTGATGAATATTAACTTTTGACTTTTATTTACCACAGTTAAAAGTAAATTGGGAAATTGAGGATAAAAATGATATCATAATTACCCTAAACCATTTCCTAATTCTATTGGATAAGTTTAATTAGACCAAAAACAACCTTAGGAATAAAATATGACCCCCTTTGGTCCAATGGGATTAGATTAGGACATTTATTATTATTTTATTTAAAGAAGAGTTAAAAGAGTTAAATTCAAAGTTTAATAACAAAAATATTTTTAATATTGGGTTACACACAATATAAATTTGACTATAAATATTAATTATAAAGATAAAAATATTTCATACATAATGGTATGTTATTTATAATTTTTAGACATTAAATAATTTAATTTATTTATGACATAGTGATGATGCAGTAATTACCTTATTAATGAAATATTAAAATAATTGATATTATAAATATCCAAATAAATGTAAATTAAGACTTATGATATATTAAAATAATTTTATAACTTAATATGACATGTTAGGGTTGGTTAAATAAATTTTATTCTAAGTGATAAAGTTTTAATGGCTTTCAAAAAAATCAAATACTAAATAGTGTCAAAATTGACATAATTGAGTTTTTAAAACAAATACTATATTATTAAGAGAAATAATATTCATAAAAATATAAGGATAGTCAAAATGAATTAGATAAAGTTATATATATTAATAATAATCCACTTGGGGTTCGATTGTCTTGTTTTAGTAATTTTATTAACCATATAATATAAAAATACAAAGAGACATGGTAAATGTCAAACTATTTAACTAGAAGTTAAATCTAAAAGATAAGGTTAATATGGTGAACTAAACCTATCTAAAACCTATTAGTTGAGAGGTTTCTACCCATCCACACCTTAGCCTCGAAATAAATAATTTTATAACCATTATAAACCTAAAATGATTTTATTATAAAATAATATTTCAAGCTTTTCCTAAAGTGACCCTCACCTCTCTTATAAAAGGGTACTTCCCCTTCTCTTAATTTTACACCTTAAAAGCCATTTTTGTCGGCCAAAACCTGCCCAAATATCATCCCAAATTTTTAACCTTCATATATAGGCTTTTCTTTTGGTCAAAAATCCAACCTAAGGATCCCTTTTGATCAAATCAAAAGGAAGAACCCGAAGAAGAGGTAAATATTTCATCACCTCTTTCAAGTTCTTTTCTTCTTCCACTTCCTCTTTCTTTGTTGTTTCCATTATAAAATAATAACTCCAGTATATTCTATATACTATGATGTTATTATAAAAAGGGAACAACCATATTCATTATTCTATCCATCATATGAATGACAAAGTCACCATACATGCGTACGTACGGCTTACTGTCTCCACGTCGTGGTGTAGTTTGTTATTCAAAAAATTAATTATTTGGATGGGTATAATAATGAGTATAACTAATGTAAATAATAAATATAACATGTTAATGATTCTTTATATATGATATACCATCCAATTACATACGATTTAACCATCAATATAATGATATTGTCGCTCGTGCGTATGTACGGATTATCGTCTCCACGAACGCGATGAGATCCATTCCCCATCGTAGTACATCAAGAATAATTTTCATTTTATGATTAGAAATAATGTTTATGAACATAATATAATTCTTTATATGAATCAAATACATCCTATCCATAAAAAACATGACTTACATAACCAAGCATATAAAGTAAAACGAATTAGTTAACACCCGAAACGATGATACTACTAAAATATTATTAACAAAGCAATATTATAGGATAATATATGATGTCATATTTATGTATATGATTCTGGTATAATTTAATAACAATGTTTTAACTATTATAAAAGATATTAACATACCATAAACTTTGTAAATGTACAAGTCAATGGTTAATTTCACAATCTCTTTATTATCCAAGGTTGTTTTTAAGTAAGTATCCACTGAGACCTCTTTATCATCCACATCCGTGTTTTCTTAAAAAGATATTTCAAAAAAATTTTAATATTTACTAGAATATGGGTTAAATTTATTTATACCCTTATTAGACATTATATGTTTTGAAATAAATCTTTCTGTCATTTTCCAAACAAGGTACTTTATGCCCTTTTCGACAAAATTAAGGTAAGAATGTTTTTTTAACTTATATGGCGGATGCGGCTATTTTCCACCATTATAACATCATAGAAGTTTCCCTTACTATATTATAAGAATATTTTCAAAATAAATGTTTTCTTTTATAATTATGTGTCTCTTAAATGGTTTCAAAATAGAAATAGGTAATTTTTTCAAATAATTTTCATTTCATCTATGTCAACATCCTTTGATGGATTTTAAACTTGTTTGAAGGTGATTTATTATGATACAAATCTTCAATATTGTATTGAAGGTTTTGTGATATGTTTGAATATCAGTGTTTTATTTTTATACCATTCGTGGTTTATGGTTAAATTATTGACATCCCATATGATAGTTTTAATACGAATGTTTATGTTATGTTTTAACCTTTTCATATGAGGAATGTATTAGACTTAGTATGTGATGGGCGTAGCCTTCTGTAGATCCTCAATGCATCAGTAGGTCTCATGATATAATTAGACGTGGAATTGGCCGAGTATTTTCCCAATTTTATATATGGTTTTGGCCGAGGCCTAAATCATTTTTAGACATCTTGGCCGAGGCCTTGACAAGATGTTTCAGAAAGTCCGTCATTATACATTCCCTCATTATGAAAATAATAATGATGGTTCATGTGATTATTATACTAGTATAATACCCATGACCATGTTTTATTATGACATTATTTACTCAGCTCATATTCCTGTCATAAATTGTTCATGTTTATTATTTGTAAAGGCATGTATTTTTAATTATTCACCATGCCTAATGTTTATGTTATCCTCCTCTGTATTGCTTACCCTTACTGAGTGTTTGAGATCACCCCTTTCTTATGTTTCATTTTCCCAGGATATGAAGAAGTTAGTTATGAGTGACTTGCAAGCATAATCTAGGAGCCTTGGATCTTTATAATGGAATAAATTAGTGTTGTATTTCTTTTCAAGTTGTAATGTTGAACTTATGAATGTATCTTTTTTCCAATAATACTAAATTGATCAGTCTTTTGGGACATGATTCTTGTATCATGCCAATGTTATGTAATAATGCACAGACTCTAGGTAACTGCGGTTGGGGCATTACAGTTTGTATCATAGGAAGTTTAGTAAAAACCTTGGAAGCTATATTTAGATAAACTCTTATTAGAGAACATTACCTTAAGATAGACTTTGAGGATTGGTATAGAAGAACTTCTGAGAATTTTGGTAATGTAGAGATTTTGTGTATTTTCCAAGAAATACATCCCTATTTGGATACGAGTAGGTAGAGGTAGCTCTAGCATAGATATACATGGGAGTAAAAACTCCGACAAGGAGTTTCTGGCTTGACCCGGGGTATCTTGGTACACAACAAAGGGCCTTGTTGCACTCTTGGTTATGACACTCCCATGGGATATGCTTTGGATAATTCACATTTTTTTACAAACCATTATGAAGTATTTATGATTATATACCTCCTTAAAGAAAACACTTTTTTATTATTATGGATTATATTCATAAATTGCTCAATTTATGTTGAGTGTTTTACAAGTTTGGTCTTATGTATTTAGATTCATAAACTAATATAGTGTATTCCATTGTTTATAAATAGAGCCTAGTGTAATGAATGGAAATTATATCAATGCACGTAATCCATGTAGGGATTTCCCTCCAACTCAAGATAATTATAGTGGATCTGGAGATTCAACTGGTGCTGATCATCTTATCACCATACTGGGACAACTCACTCAGGTTATGAATAATAACATTACCCATATGGAGCACCCTGATCCACAATGTGGAGGATCAATGTTAGATCGCTTCATGAGGAAACAACCACCAACATTCAATGGGTCTATAAATCCATTTGTAGCTAAGCAATGGATAAGTTCTTTAGAGAAAATATTTCATGCTTTGGGGAGTAACGAAAGGGAAAAAGTTTTCATGGTAGTTTATCACCTCACAGAAGATGCAAATCAATGGTGGTCATTAATTCAAAACACAAAGTAGGATGAATAAGTATCAAGTATGGAATAGAGGGAGTTTAAAGATATTTTCGTAGAAAAATACTTTCCTCATGACCATCGAGCGGATATGGAAGGCAATTTCTGAGTCTAAGACAAAAGGAGGATGAGAATGTCACAAAGTATGAAGCTAACTTTACAAGGTTAGCAAGGCATGCTGTATATTATATAAGTAACCCAAAAGGTAATATTGATCGTTTCTTTGACGGTTTGAAACCATTTCTCCATCGATCATTAGTCTCACAATCCTTTTCATCGTATGAAGATATTGTCTAGTGTGCTATCAAGACAGAAAATGAATTCTCTAAGTCTTACGACTTTAAAGCAAAGAAAGAGAAGAAGAGATCTGCTAAACACTTTGGGAAATAAAATAAGGAAACATGGAAGAAGGGAAGAGTTGAATTTCCACCCTGTGATAATTGTGAAAGGAATCACCCTGGTTCCTGTCTAAAAGGAAAATGAGTATGCTACAAATGTGGACAGAAAGTCCATCTTGCTGGTGATTGTAAGGGGAAGAAAGAAGCTACCAATGTTCAATGCTACAATTTAAGTGAGATGGGACATTATGAAAATAAATGTACTAAGAATCAGGGGAACTTTCCTCAGAAAAGGCCAAGGGATCAAGGCTAATCTTATGTGATCACTACTACTGGGGTTGAAGCTCTGAAATATGTGGTGGCAGGTAATTTAATGGTTTCCTCACATTTAGCTAATGATTTATTTGATTCTAGATCATAGAATTATTTCATATCTTCCCAGTTTTCTAAGAAAATTAGATGTTTCCAATTTGATTTAATAAGGGAGTTGTCAGTCAAAAATCCTAAGGGAAGTATCATTACAATAAATTTTTGTGAATCAGTCCCCATTAAGGCATATAAACGATATTTATCTACTGATCTAATCATCATACCCATGATTTAATTTGATATAATCCTTGGTATGGATTGGATTTTGGACCATGATGCAAAAATTTATTATAAGAAGAAGGAGGTTACAATTCTCGATGATTATAAGGAGTACCTTATCTTTAGAGTAGAAACATCACCATCTGATTCTTATCTAGATCCACCCCCAGTAGCTCAACTAAATTGAATTATTGGGGAGGATGAGAATGAAATAATTATGGGTGAGGAAAATAATGTTCAAATAGAGGACATACCTATTGTGCAAGAATATGTTGATGTGTTTCCATAGGATTTACCTGGACATCCTCCAGAATGAGAAATTGAGTTTTCCTTTGATTTAATTCCTAATTCATGGCCAATATCGAATACCCCTTATAGAATGGACACTGTGGAATTAGTGAAACTAAAGAAACAACTAGTGGAATTGGGTAATAAGGGATTTATTCGTCCTAGTGTTTCTCCATGGGGAGCCCCTGTCCTTTTTGTTAAGAAGAAAGATGGATCTATGAGGTTGTGCATTGACTATAGGGAGATCAATGCTATAACAATAAAGAACAAGTATATCCTACCTCTCATTGATGATTTATTCGACTAACTTCATGGAGCTCAATATTTTTCAAAGATTGACCTATGATCTGGATATCATTAGTTGTGTCTGAAAAAGGAAGACATTTTGAAAATAGCATTTCAAACTAGGTACATGCATTATGAGTTTACAGTAATGCCTTTTGGATTAACTAATGCACTCTCTATATTCGTGGATCTAATGAATGGAGTTTTTTAGGAATATATTGATGACTTTTTAATAGTATTTATTGATGATATCTTGGTATACTCCAAAATCTACGAAGATCATGAAAATCACTTGCGCGTTATTCTAAAGACTCTTAGAGGAAATGAATTATATGGGAAGTTTAGCAAGTGTGAATTATGGCTTCAAGAGATTTCTTTTCTTGTCCATATTTTCTCTAAGGATAGAATATATGTTTATCCTTCAAAGACCAAGGCAATATAATAATGGTCAGCGCCGACGAGTATAAGTGAGGTATGCAGTTTTATTGGTTTAGTAGGTTATTATCGACATTTCGTCCAGAATTTGGCCTGGTTGGCTATCCCATTAACCAAGCTCACATGTAAAGGGGTTAAATTTTTTTGGACAAAAGAGTGTGAATATTTTTTTGAATAATTAAAGATAATATTATTCAATGCTCTTATATTGACTCTACCATCAGGGAACAATGGGTTTGTTATTTATAGTGATGCTTCAAAGAAAGGACTTGGTTGTGTCCTTATGCATAATGATAGAGTTATTGCATATGAATCACGACGGCTAAAAATTCATGATCAAAACTATAACACTCATTATCTTGAGTTATTAGTTGTAATCTTCACTCTGAAGATATAGAGACACTATCTCTATGGTAAAAAATGTGAGATTTATACTGATCACAAGAATTTAACGTATATTTTCTCACAAAAGGAACTAAACATGAGGCAAAGGAGATGGCTTGAACTACTCAAGGATTATGATTTCACAATACACTACCATCCATGGAAGGAAAATAAGGTGGCAGATGATTTGAGAAGAAAGGATCATGGAGTTTTGAACAAGATGAGAGTTGAAAGGGATCCTATTTTCATGGATCTAGTAAAGATGGATATGGGAATAAACATGGAGGGTGAAACATCAATAATTTCTCAAATGGTTGTCAAACCATATTTACTAGAAAGGATAAAAAATTTCTTAGACTGATGATGATGAGTTTCAAAATAAGATTAAAGCTGTAAATGATGGGAGATTGAGTGACATTGTATATGAAGATGGAATTTTGAAATTTGGGGAGAGACTTTGTGTTCCCAATATAACTGATCTAAAAATGGAATTGTTGGATGATGCCTATAGCTCCAATTTCTCTATACATCCTGGGAGCACCAAGATGTATAGAGATTTGAAGGAACATTTTTGGTGGGACAACATGAAAAGGAAGATTGCTGGTTTCGTGTCAAGGTGTATAGTTTTCCAAAAAGTGAAAGCTGGAAGACAACATCCTAGAGGAGTCATGCAACCTCTTCCCATACCTGAGTGGAAATGGGATGATATTACGACGGACTTTGTCATGGGGCTACTAAAGAATCCTAGAAGGAATGATGAAATAAGGGTCAATGTTGATCGTCTTTCCAAGTCAACACATTTTCTTTCTATAAGAGAAGATTTACCACTTGAACTTTTAGAAAGAATGTATATTAATGAAGTTGTATGACTTCATGGAATGCCCATATCTATTGTTTCGGATCATGATCCTCGTTTTACATCAAGATTCTGGAAAAGTATTCAGAAATCCCTGGATACTGAACTTCGTTTGAGCACTGCCTACCACCCTCAAACTGATGGACAATTAAAACAGAATATTCAAAACATAGAAGACAAGTTGAGATCTTGCTCACTTGACATTCAAGGTATGTGGGATCAATATTTACCAATGGTAGAATTTTCCTATAATAATAGCTTCCATTCAAGTATTCAGATGGCACCATATGAAGCGTTATATGGAAATATTTGTCGCACACCAACTTGTTGGGATGATGTTGGTGAAAGAAAACCCATAGGCCCAGAACTTGTTGAAGAAATGATGAAAATGGTGAAGGTTATCCAAACCCACATCAAAGCAGCTCAAAGTATGCAGAAGAGTTATACCAATAACTGAAGAAAAGATTTGGAATTTCAGGTAGGATATCATGTTTTCTTGAAGGTATCTCAATGGAAGGGAGTTATACAATTTAGTAATAAGGGTAAATTAAGTCACAGGTACATCAGACCTTTCAAAATTCTAGAACAAATTGGGGTTGTAACTTACTATTTGGAAATGTCGCCAAGTATCTACAAAGTTCATGATGTGTTCCACATATCACTATTGATAAAATACATGTCTGACCCAACGCATATACTCACCTATGAGGAAATTGAAATGGAACCTTATTTGTCATATTGTGAAGAGCCTGTCAAAATTCTTGATACCAGAGAACAAGTGTTGAGAAACCGAACAACTCTTCTGGTAAAAGTTCTATGGAGAAACCATAAGATGGAAGAGGCAACGTGGGAACCAGAGGAACTTATGATGAAGAACCACCCAAATATTTTTGTGCGGTAGTGTTCTAGAAATTTCGAAGATGAAATTATTTGAAGGAGGGAAGAATGTAAAACCCCAAGCTTCCATGGTACGTTTCCCTTTGAATAATGCAATAGCTTGCATTGTACGCAACTTCGAGATTCTAACACACCACAACCAATTAAACTAGAAATTATGAACAGAAATACCCACTTTTTAAAATTTTATAAGTTTTATTTTTCAAAATGGACTTCATTTTTGAATTTGAAATATCTAAATTAGCTTAGGGTGAATTTTTTGTATATTTCTGAAAACTTTAAATTTATTATGAATAGTGAAAAACACTACGTTATTGGTTAAAACCGACTTTTTAATTAAATAATTATTTATTTTATTTAAATTTATTTTATTTCAAAATAGATACATAATACCTATATAAGTTCAATTTAATTCATTGGAGTCATTTTATAATAAGTTTAGATATATAAAAATTTTATTGAACTTTTTACCGTCTTTTACCCACCTCCTAAGAGCATTCGAAAATTTGTATAAAACTTAATTTTACCACTTCTGTGAGTTGAATATGAAAAATCTGAGAGACATGGTTAATATCAGTAAGTAAAATGTGGTTCAATAAGATGAAAATAAATTTTGATGAATAATAACTTTTGACTTTTATTTACCACGGTTAAAAGTAAATTGGGTATTTAAGGGTAAAAATGATATCATAATTACCCTAACACATGTCATAATTCTATTGGATAAGTATAATTCAACCAAAAAAACCTTATGAATAAAATATGATCCCTTTTGGTCAACTTGGATTAGATTATGATATTTATTATTATTTTATTTAAAGAAGAGTTAAAATTGTTAAATTCAAAGTTTAATAACTAAACCATTTTTAATATAGGATTAAACACAATATAAATTTGACTATAAATATTAATTAGAAAGATAAAATGATTTCCTAAATAATGTTATTTTATTTATAATTTTTAGACGTTAAATAATTTAATTTATTTTTGACACGTTGATGATGTAGTAATTATTCTATTAATAAAATATTAAAATAATTGATATTATAAATATACAAATAAATGTAAATTGAGACTTATGATAAATTAAACTAATTTTCTAGGTTAATATGACATATTAGGGTTGGTTAAATAAATTTTATTCGAAGTGATAAATTTTTAATGGCTTTCAAAAAAATCAAATACTAAATAGTTTCACAATTGATATAATTGAGTTTTTAAAACAAATACTATATTATTAATTGATATAACATTAATAAAAATATAAGGTTTGGAAAAAGAATATATATAAGGTAATATATATTAATAATGAACCACTATGGGTTTTCTTGTCTTGTTATAGTAAGTTTATTAACCATATAATATAAAAATACAAAGAGACATGGTAAATGTCAAACTATTTAACTAAGAGTTAAATCTAAAAGATAAGGTTAATATGGTAACCTAAATCTGTCCAAAACCTATTGGTTGAGAGGTTTTAGACCCAACCCACCTTATCCTAGAAAAATATCATTTTGGATCCATTAAAAACTGAAAATTATTTTATTATAAAATAATATTTCATGTTTTTTCTAAAGTGACCCTCACCTCTCTTATAAAAGGGTACTTCCCCTTCTCTTAATTTCACACCTCCAAAGCCATTTTTCTTGGACAAAACCAGTGAAAATATCCTTCCAAATTTTCTCCCTTCATCTTATAGTCCTTAATTTTTTTATAAATCTAACCTAAGGATCCCTTTTGATCAAATTAAAAGGAAGAACCCGAAGAAGAGGTAAATATTTCATCACCTCTTTCAAGTTCTTTTATTTTTCCACTTACTCTTTATTTGTTGTTTCCATTATAAAATAATAACTACGGTATATTATATATAATGTGATGTTATTATAAAAATTTTACAACCATATTAATTATTCTATCCATCATATAAATGACAAAGTCACCATACGTGCGTACGTATGGCTTACCATCTCCACGTCATGATGTAGTTTTTTATTCAAACACTTCATTATTTGTATGGGTATAATAATGAGTATAAATAATGTAAATAATAAATATAACATGTTAATGATTATTTATATATGATATACCATTTCACCATCAATATAATGATATTGTCTCTCGTTTTTACGTATGGATTACCGTCTCCACAAACGCGATGAGATTCATTCCCCATCGTAATCACTCAAAAATAATTTTCATTTTATGATTAGAACTAATGTTTATGAACATAATATCATTCTGTATATTAATAGAATAGATCCTATCCATAACAAACATGACTTACTTAACCAAGCATATAAAGGAAAACGAATCAGTTAACACCTGAAACGACGATATAACTAAAATATTATTAACAAATAAATATTATAAGATCATATATGATATCATATTTATGTATATGATTTTTTTATAATTTAATAACAATTTTTTAACTATTATACATAAGTTTAACATACCATTGACTAAGGAAAAGTACAAGGTAAGGGTTAATTTCACAATCTCTTTATTATCCGAGGTTGTTTTTATGTAAGTACCCATTGGGACCTCTTTATCATCCACATCCATGTTTTCTTAAAAATGTATTTCAAAACATTTTTACTATTTACTATACTGTGTTTTAAGTCATTTATACCCTTATTTGACCTTATATGTTTTGAAAGGAATCTTTCTGTCATTTTCCAAACAAGGTACTTTATGGCATTTTTGACAAAATTAAGGTAAGAATGTTTTTTTAACTTATCCGGTAGGTACGGCTATTTTCTTCCATTATAACATCATTGAAGTTTCCCTTACAATCTTATAATAATTTCTTCAAAATAAATGTTTTCTTTTATAATTGTGTGACTCTTAAATGGTTTCAAAATAGAAAGGGGTATTTCTTTCAAATATTTTTCATTTCATCTATGTCAACATCCTTTAATAGATTTTAAAATTATTTGAATTTGATTTATTATGATACAAATCTTCCATATTTTATTGAAGGTTTTGTGATATGTTTGACTGTGGATGTTTTATTTTTATACCATTCATGGTTTATGGTTAAAGTATTGACATTTCGTATGATAGTTTTAATAGGAATGTTTATGTTGTGTTTCAACCTTTTCATATGAGGAATGTATTTGACTTAGTATGTGATGTGTGGAGCCCACTATAGCTCCTCGGTGTATCGGTAGGTCTCATGAGACAATTATAGGTGGAATTGGATGAGGCCTTTCCCAATTTGGTATATGGTTTTGGCCGAGGTCTAAATCATTTTTAGATGTCTTGGTCGAGGACTTGACAATATGTTTAAGAAATTCCGGAATTATACATTCCCTCATTATGAAAATAATAATGATGGTTCATGTGGTTATTTGACTTGTAGGATACCCATGAATATGTTTTATTATGGAATTATTTACTCATATCATATTCCAACCATAAATTTTTCATGTTTATTATTTTTAAAGGCATGTATTTTTAATTATTCACCATGCCTAATGTTTATGTTATCTTCTGTTGTATCGCTTACCCTTACTGAGCATTTGAGCTCACCCCTTTCTTATGTTTCATTTTCCTAGGATATGAAGAAGTTTTTTATGAGTGACTTGCAGGCATAATCTAGGAGGATTGGATCTTTCTAATGGAATAAATTAGTGTTGTATTTATTTTCAAGTTGTAATGTTGAACTTATGAATGTATCTTGTTTCTGATAATACTAAACCGATCGGCCTTTCAGGAAATGATTCCTTGTATCATGCCAATGTTATGTAATAAAGCACCTACTCTAGGTAATTGGCGTCGAGGAGTTACATCAACACATTACCTCTGGCATGAATCCTCATATATTAGAGTTTGAAAACTATAAGTGAGGGTCTAATGAGATACATGGGGAGACCATACCTTCTTTACCAGAGTAAGACAACAATGAAAAACAAGATAAATAACACCCAAGTAATAATGATCAATAAATAACAAAAACCATGCATCATATAACAGATTTTAAACTGTGTATATTCCCACAACGAAGTACAATAAACATGATATGTCCCTCTAGTTTCAAGTGTAACAAGAAAACCCAAAATAAGACATGATGAAAGAAAATACCCAAAATGGGTTCTGATTCCACATCCAGTTTCATCATCCATGCTCTATCCTAAAAACTTTATCAACCATCTAACATAGGGAATTTTCCCTTATCCTAACCTGAAACCATGAATTCTACTTTGGTACACCATAGCGGCCCAAGTAGGGTGTGAGTACAACTCAATAGGTCACCACCAATGGTTTCTACAACAATATCCAGTCTAATAAAAGTGTTTTCATAATTATAGATCAAAAATAGATAAGTAGTTAAATAAAATAGGTTTCCATTATCCCTAAGGGATATCAGTTCCTCTATAGCACAAACACACCAAACCTACTTCTTCCTACACCAAAATTCTGAACCATATATCAATGGGTTATATAATTTTATAATAGTATCATCAATCCTAGTATCCCAACTATGGTTTGGAATACCATGACCAACACCCATTCATGATGTGGACCCCCATGACCAACATCTTTACCTTGGTGTGGCCCATCATGACCAACATCCATTCCTAGATGTGGAACTCCATGACCAACTTCCTCACCATGGTGTGGACTACCATGAATGACACCCATATCCATTTCATCAACAAAAAATTATTAGGTTTTAACACACTTGAACCTTTTTACTGTATTAATACATCAAGGGAAGAACCTCTTCCATTTATCACAATTCCCATGGATCATCACTTTCATTACAATTAGCCCTAATCCATAACTATCCCATTTTACCATTTAGTCACAACCACAACCATTAAAAATACTTTCTAAACATTTTTTAACATGAACATGCCCCCCTTAAACCATTTATCACATTTACCCACTTATAAGCCATAACTCATTAAACTTATTAAAGTTAATCCAAACACCCCTTTATTCCACATTATCATTAAAAACGCAATTTAAATTGGTATAATCACATAAAGCCTTCAATTTATCATTTAATAAATGAATTCTCATGTTCAAGGGACTGGATCACCCCTTGGATGACTATAGCCTTGGTCTACTCTTCATCAACAGATCCCAAGAGGTTCATAAAAAGTCCAACACATCATTTAGACACCCAATTTATCACTTCCTACCAAGTAATTAAACACTAAACATAATGACACATGTACAAAACCACATACACATGGATAAAAAACAATACTATGGGATATAACTTGTATAACACCTAACTCAAGCTCGTAGAAAAACTCTCACTCAACCACATCCCTTAATTCAATACCAAACCATCAACAATTCCTAAACTAATAATCTACTGTAAAATAAGGTTTCATAGGATTTAGAATGAGAGAAAATATCACACCAAGTTTCTTATAGAAAAATATAAGAAATGGGAGTGGTAATCTCACCTGGAGCTTCAATTCACAACAAAAAATGCTTCAAATGAGCAATAATTAAAGGTTAACCACCCTTGGGAAGCTTGGAAAGATTTGGTTCGTAACATAGGATAATGGAGGATGAAAGGGGAAGAAAATTGGGTAATATTTATTAAATCCAAATGGGGAAAATAGGAAATTATCCTATTTAAATGTGGTGCATGGTTTGTCCACATGGTTGTCCAAACTATACACCAAACTTTTGGCACCCTCTGTCCAAGAGGGGGCCCTGGACACATGGTTTTTCTAGGCCACCTACACAGTTTGAAAAACTATGCAGTGGTCATACAGTAGCCACTATACAAGGGAATTAGACTGCATGGTTTCCTGGGATAGGGTTCACAGTTAGTATTAACCGTGAACTAACCATGATCCCAGCACAGAATGGCCTTATTTCTCCCTTTTTCCATGCCCTTAACCCCCAGAACACCCCTGAGACTGGTTATGATCTTGTGAATAATTTCATTAACCAATTTAAAGGGATTTAAATCAATAGTTAAACAATAATTTACCTCCTCTAAGGATTGGGATCATACAACCTCCCCACCTTATAACAGATCTTCCTCGAGCTGCTCTCCCAAGAATCATTAAGCCTACAATGTAAAAATATCAGGTCATCAGGCCTGTATATTCACCTACCTCTCCCAATTTTCCTCTTGGAAGATACCATACTACCACAAAATTTGGACTAAAAACATGGTATTACCCTATAAAACGTTTTCATTATGACCCACAATATGAACCAGATGCTCCTCAAAGGGTGCATCAACTTCAAGCTCCATATCATCAACATCCATCGCATGAGAAGGGTTTGGGTTATACTGTCAAAGCTATGATACATAAAAAACATCATGTATACTACCATACCACTGTGAAATAGACAATTAGTACACCATTGGTTCGATCCAATTTGCAACCTCAAATGTCCTCACATACCTAGACACCAACTTTCCCTACTTCAGAATCTGGTGGTGACCTAATCTTGGCGACACTGAAGGAACACTTGGTCACCCACCATAAACACTAGAGGACAACAATGTTGATTATTGTATGACTTCTATCTACTCTGATACATAACCATAAACTTCCAAATCAACTGAACATGCTTCAACATCTACTACATGATACTTGGGCCCAAATACTTTGATTCATAGACTTTCATCCAATATAAGGGTGATCTACATAGACTACCATAAAGTGCCTCATATGATTCCATCAGAATAATCACCCAATAATTGTTATTATAGGAGAAAAAACAATTGTTATGTGTTTCCCATAGTATCCACTAAAGTCTAAGATTAATTCCCTCAACATATCCTCTAGAACATGGATAGTACATTCTGATTTCTCAACCATCTACAGGTGAGAAGTTGTACTCAAAAACACCTAGGCACTGTACACCTTATGAAACCCTTTTCAGAAGTGAGAAGTAAAATAAGAACCATGATTTGAAATAATACTCTGATGTACCTCATTAAAAATATACTATCACTCAGATATATAGGTTACATAAATGGTTAATGGTGAAATTCTACCAAATTTACAATAAATGAGCTACTTTAGTCAACCAATCCACAATCACCCAAATTGCATCATTATTTTGAGGCTTACTCAGAATTTACAGCAAACAAATCTATAGTAAAATCATCCCACTGACACTCTGGAATGGGAAATGGTTGTAAGAAACTACTAATCTACTGATTTTCATCCTTTACCCACTTACAAGTGTAGCATCATGTCACAAAACCTATAATATCCTTTTTCATTCTCGTCCACCAATACTGTATCCAAAGATATTAGTATATCTTGGTCAAAATAGGTTTCACCACCCACTTAGAGGCATGAAACTCATGCATCATCTTTTCCTATATACAAATAGGCACACCAACATGGCCACGAATGTGAATAATCACTTCCCTATCAATAGTCCAATCAGAAATTGGCTCCCCACCTTTAGAACTATCTCTCAAAGATAGAAATTATGAATCCTCATACTATCTCATCTTTACCAAATTCGGAATAGAGGGATAAATTGATAAGGTCATGATTGTTATTATCTCATGGTCTTCATGAACACCAATATGAATCTTAATGAACAAATTCATCATCCTCCACTTAGTACTAGAATACTGAATTGCTCGAGTATGTGTATTCCAAATCAACGAATATGTAACAATATTTCCCATCCTAGGCATATAAGCTAGATCAAAGAAAAAATAATAAAAGTACTCAACCCATATACACTGTCAAAGATTTAAATTTCACTAGGAAAAGAAATACTTAAGGCTCTTATGTTTAGTACAAACAAAAAACTTCTCACCCAGAAGATAGTTCCGCCAACATTTCGAGGCATAAAACACTTAGTACAACTTGATATAATGTGTAGGATAGTTCTTTTAATATGGAATAAATTATTGTGATCCATACACCATGATTAGATCTCCCTACATAAAAATAACCCCAAGTCCAATCCCTAATTAATCACAAAAGAAAGTATATTACTTACTCGGATCGGGTAAGATCAAGATCAGTGTAGTGGTCAAAAATTTCGTCATATCCTAAAAAAATCACATTCTTCAAACCACTAAAACCTTATACCATTATTATTAAAGCCCAATCGTGGCACTTCCAAGTGATAAAATTCTTTGATGAGGCTTTGATAATAACCTTCTAAGACCAATAATCCTTGAATATCAAAAAAAAATCTTGGGATACTCCCAAGAAACAGCTTCTGGAAACTTATCTAGGTCCAAAGATACACCTTACTATGAGATGATGTGACCTATGAAATATACCTTGTCAATCCATAATTGAAACTTTGATAGATTTTCATAAATCCAATGCTATCTCAGTATATTCAAGATGAGGTCAGGATGTGCAGAATGATCATTATGAGTGGGAGTACACCAAGATTTAATCTATAAAAAACTAAAAATTGATCTAGGTATGGGTGAAAGATTGGGTTCATCAAATCCATAAACACAGTATGTGTGTTTTTCAACCTAAAAGGCATCATGAAGAACTCATATAAACCATATATGCTTCTGAAAGTAGTATGTGGTATATTAGAGGGTCTCACCCCCAAATAATGACACCCTAACCTTAGATCAATTTTAGAGAACAAATAATAACCTTTCATCTGGTCAAAAAGGTCATCAATACGTAGAAGAGGATATTAGTTCTTAACCATTATCCAATTCAATATTAGGTAATCAATAGATAACTACAATGTTGCATCATCCTTCATAGAAAAAAACCAAAGAACCCCATGGTGATGTACTCAGATAGATAAAACCTTTATCCTCCAACTCCTCCAACCAAGTTTTAAGTTCTTAGAGTTTTCCTGATTCCATTCTATATGGAGTAATAGAAACTGGCTTAGCTTTAGGAATCATCTCAATAATGAACTCAACCTCTATCTTGGGTAGAAACCTTGAAAAATCATTAGTAAATAGATCCTGAAACTGGTACACTATAGGATGGAAGGCATCATGATCCACTCCCTCATCATCTAGAAAAAGTCTTGAAACTTAGGTTGTAAGATCACCCAATTGTGGAATAATTTGCCCTGCACAGCCTTCCAAGATATCTCATTCTCCATGGTGAACATAAGTGTCACCCTCATGAGGTGTGGGACTCACTCTACAATGATAAAAATAAATGTGATCCTAGAATGTAACCAACTTATCCATCCCCGGTATTAGTTCAAAACCTATCATCTCAATAATATAAAATCAACAAAGGAGATGGTACCAACCAACCTTGAGGGTACACTCCTTAAATTGAAGAATACCCTATGATCTCACTTCCAACATTGTGTCGATCGACATCACCCCATACGTATACTCCATTACCAGACCGAACCCACTTACAAAATGAATAGATATAAAAGAGTGTGAGGATCCTAAGTCAAATAATGTTCTAGAAAGTGTAGAATCTATAATAATCATACCTTGATTATTCGATATTCCAGCCTCACTACCAACCTGAGTAGATTGAATAGTATGTATTTTTCATATTCCCCTACCTCGGGTTCTTGTCTGAGTCCATTACATTTCATTGCCCTACTGATATGGGAGATCTTGTCCCGAGGTACCATGTTTTCCAACCAAAATGGTACAACCTACGGAACTCCAACTGCCTGACTGATATGGGGTAGCTACCCCCTTCCAATGTTCTATACTAATCTAGATCTTCTATCACTACCCATATGTTGAGTGTTCCTACAGAACCTCTGTAGGTTTCATATCCTACCATAATCTTGGAAACACACTAGGGGTCAAAGAAACTGACCACACATGTGGCTAGGCCTACCACACTGATAGAATAACACATTAATACTATCCTGATAGGTTGGTTATCATGAACAAACCCGGGTCGACCCTGAATTGGTCATCTGAGCCGGTCTGCGGCAAGTCCTTAAGGGTGTTCCCGATCCCTATGGGCTGGAATCTAGTGTTGAGCATCAAAATGAATCCATTGGTAATGATTTGGCTTATAAATTAAAGACAAATAAATAAATTAATAGAAACTAAATAAGGCATATAACCACTAATAGCGGAAAGAAGATAAACTGCACATACCTACATCTAACCTTCTAGGTCACCACCCAACCTAACACCAACCTTGCTCCAATAATGATTAACTAAGACAAGAGAACATTATAAAAGGGAACATGCAAGTAAAATGATAAAATAGGGGTGATCACTAAAATGCTTAGTAGGTATGCCAAGAATAAACCTACTGAATCCAAAAGTTCCCTTTCCCAAAATAGTCCAAGAACACTAGTTAAAAATATAGTTACAAAGTTGGGTTTTTATTTTAAAGAAAACAACATCATTTTTTTAATTTTTTAAATCCAACTCATGCTATAAATCATTTCCAAAACCAATCCCCTGTTTATGAACAAAATCCAAAAAGAAGCACTACTAAGGTTGTGCTAAAAAGAAATAAATAAACAGTACTAACTGGAAATAAACTAATAGGTATATAAGAAAATAAACAAGCAATAAAATAATAACCATGAGTGATCCTAAACATCCCTAGAAGACCCCTGGACATACTCAGTTCGAAACCACCTATCGGTGTATGGTGAAGCCCCTAAGTCAATAACCAACTAGTTTCCCTAACCTAGCCTCACAAGTGGAACATCCCTCCTAGCCTGTTTATAACTCCAATGGGTACTAAACCATATAATCGGGGCTAGAAAAAACCACAACTTTATCATCTAAAATATGCCCAAGAACCCATGGTGGTAGTAATATTGTGTGAGTAGGAGGCTCTCACATGTGTGACTCACCTTACTTGTCGTCACCGCACTTTCCTACCCCAAACACGGACACCCTATATGATGACCCATAAAGTGATATCCCTCATTTAGACGTGCCCACTATATATATATACACATGTATATATCATATCATCCAAGGTTCCAATCAGGCTGTCACATCACATAAACTTTTAAACCATTTCACAAATCACTTTATGTTTCCTACCGGGCTCACACATTTTCCAAAACTCAATCCTTTATAAATACTAACACAAACATCACCTTTAATTTGGATGTGCCAAATGGTACTTTATCTCGACACACCCAAAATATATTTACTAACAATATTTCCCAACACCCATTTAGGAAAAAGCATAACACTAGTAAAACATGCCAAATAACCCCTTAAGTCAGGCATTTACTAAAGCTAAACAATCATTTCCCAAGATATTCAATTTTAAACCATTTTTAGAAACCACACAAAGGACCCAAAATCATTTAGAAAACTAGAACCATCTTCACAAAGTTACCATTCATTTTCAATCCAAACCCAAATGCACACCGAAACACTTTTCACCCATGATTTGTATTTCAAACATCATTGAATAAACTATTTAATCAGTTGGTAAAATGTTTCAAAGGATAAAACAATGTCTTACATCATGATTTCACCAACTTCACACACAAATTTCCATTTTAAATTACATTTCATATCCAAACCCTTCAAAAACTACTCTTGTGCCTTCCAAAACTTAACACGTACCACTTTCACAACCAAATGAACTATTTAAACAATTTAAGAAACCATTTTCATAATTAAACAAACCATTGTGAAAAATTATTCAACAATTTAAAGAATTAACGTATGACTTAAAACACTAAAACATACTCAAACCTTATTTTATGATTAAATACACATCTATGCCACACCAAAACACAGTTTACAATCCTTTCACAATTGAATACACTAATTGCAAACTTCATAAAACACTAATAAGTGACACACTATGGGTTTTCATTAAAGAATGCACTCCATGTCACATGAAATGTTTCAAAATAAGTCAACACATATTAAGCATTCTAAAAAAAGATTTTTCACCAAAAACAATTAACTACAGAACATGCTAAACCAATTAAATAGGTAGAACAGTTCATCAAATAATATTTATATAAGGAATCACCAACACATAATCAAAGACTTATTCCAAAAACTATTTTTAAAAATTTTAACTAACACTAAAAAAACACTACAATAAATTATATATGATACTTATGGAGGTTCAAATGATATTAAAAAATTATTTAAAACACACAAGTGTCATGGGTTATGCGGGAAAGGAAAAATTTGGAAAATGCCTACCTCAAATAAAGTGTGTACATGACAAAACCTTCAAAGAAAATAAAAACAAAAACATACAGACCAACTGCACGCCCTAATCAATGAGAAAAACGCATGAATTACAATCTAAGGCATTAGGGTTCAGTTAATTTGAGAAAAAAAACAAAAATAAAGAAATATACCAGAGGAGAAGATGGTTGTCGGTAAGGGGAAACACGTCCACACCGGAAGGTCACTGAATAGGTTGGATAATGAGGGATAGGGCGTTGCGAAAGGTGCACTGAAATGCAGGTCGACTGGATAGGGTGTGGACAGGGGGTTCAAGCCACCAAAATAGGGGGTTGGGTGCACCACTGGTGTAAGGGGGTACGATGATCGGGAGCCGGGGAGGATAGGTTGTGCGCCGCTAGTGTAAGGGGGTGCGGTGGTCGGGTGCAGCACGAGGAGGGGGAAGGTCAGACCATGAGGGGGGCTACATAGGGAAAAACGTGATGGGGGGTACGAAACGCACCATGAGAGAAGGGGAGGGGGTGACACCCCCTAGGGTTTCACCCCTTTTTCATTTACTTACAATAATAATAATAATAATTACCATTATAATAATAAAAATAAAAATTATAATAAATATAATAATAATAATAATAAAAACAACAACTACAATAACAACAACAATAATAATGATAATATTAAAAATCATATTATTATTATTATTATTAACCATTTTTTTCTAAAACACTATTTTATTTTAATTGTCTTACTTTATTTTATTTTATTTTCTATTTAATTAATTTTGTTTATTTCTCTAAATACCGATTAGTCACACAGTTCACCTGCAGCCAGACGTGTGGTTGAGAAAACTACACTTGAACCATGCCACCTGACACTGCCCACTTACAAATACAAGTTATGCTTTTATTGCGTTCCATAACTCTGACCCACTCAGGCATCTTCACAGGCACCACACAGTTACTCCTAACCATGCGGGTTGACTGCACAACATTAAAAAAACATCTGAAACTCAGAATAATAATTAAAGAAATTAAAAATAATAAATCAATCAGGTCAAGGTGTGACAATTATCCCCACCATAGAACTTTCTACCCCCATAAAGTTACCAATCCAAAAATTGTTCAAGAATTGAGTCCATGCCCAAACAAAATTAGAAGAATTGAGGAATTTTTGGGGTGACTTTTTATTTTTCCCCAAGTCACACCTGACTAATCTAGATGAAACTACAACCCAAAACAAGGGGAAAACATGAGGGGGATCTCCCCACCACATGGACTCAACTATCATTGGAGTTTCAAAACCCAACACCACCACTACAACCGAGAGTTAGGGAAATCCAAACCCAAACTCCTTCAATTTCCCCACACAACCAAACCATACCACCAAAATTTAAATATGAATTCCAATATGAGGGAACCCAGCAAACTAGGACACTAGGACGATAGAACCCACACAACATTTTTCACACTAAATGAAAAACCACCCAACGAGGTTGGGAAAATCATGAAAAGAAGTTGACACAAACAGCGAACCCAAACACAACTACAAGCATCGATTCTTCCATGGATACTTACATCTCTAAACGAACATAGCTAAAACAAGATCAACCCATACAAGGTCCAAACACACATTTAATAAAAATACACGATTCAAAAAATCGAATCCATAAAAAATGGACTGCTTGGATTATAATAGAATGAGTCTATATTAACTTCATGATAAAACAATGAAATTACAACAATGGAAAAACTTTAATAGTGGAAAAACAAGAATGAAAAGACTTTAAATGTTCCACTCCCAACATAGAACATAAAACTCAGAATGAGGATTCACACCCCTAGTCAACTTCTGACTATGCGCGAGCTTCACCCTAAGACATGTGGTTGGGGCTCTGATAGTAGAAGCATATCCTGCATCATAGTTAGGAACTAGAATTCCTCGAATAGAACATCTTCTTATGGTGACGCTTTCTACAAAACTTCTCCAAATTACCCAAACAATCACAAAAATAGAACATATTAAAAGGGATGTGACATGATGGCTTCGAGTGTCCAAATTATCCACACTTGTGGCACACAATAGAATGATCTGATGAACTGGAATACAAAATCAATGAAGGATAGTTTTCAAAAATAGGTCCCTCTAGCACACCCTGCTCACTAGATTGGAAACCTTCACAAGAAATTGGACATGCCGGATTTCCAACCATCTATGCTCTGAAGACCAACTCAGCTAGGAATACCTCATCCACCAACTTCTCGAAATGATGGTCCTTAGAAGGGAGGACCTACTTCTTGGTCTCTGGACAA
The DNA here is from genome assembly GCA_963277665.1 of Viscum album. NCBI lineage: Eukaryota > Viridiplantae > Streptophyta > Magnoliopsida > Santalales > Viscaceae > Viscum > Viscum album. Next base: position 267,243,543 of record OY728135.1, read on the forward strand.
ATATCCCCAGTAAAGAGATAAGTCTTCATTAAATATTGCAATGCTACCTCTGAATAAAAGGAAAAAAGTTCCTTGAAATTCTCAACATATGCCTTCACTGTCCATCAGACTTTTTGAATATACATGAGTTCTTACCTTTTCTTTCTCTTCACCTCTTCAGGTATGAACTATCGGATGAATACAAATTTAAATACATCCCACATCATCCCAACTTGCATTGATGGTGGGGTGAATAACTCCCATTCATCCAGAACTGGGCCTTTAAACAATCCCAGGACAGATCAAACTCTAACATCCTCAAGAGTTACCAACATCATGAAGACATGATCTACCTATTCAAGCCACATAACTGCCTCCAACAGGCCTCGATCACTGTGAATAATAGGCAACGTTTGAGAAGGACCAAAAATTGGGCATGACTTCTCAGAAACCTTGGGGACCTTTTGGGTGGAATTTTCTAAACAACATATAAAACAAAAATCCAAAATCAATATCAAGTCAAAGAAACATCAATAAAGGTACCTTCATCCAGAAACAACCAAACAAATATAAACATAGATAGGAATATCACTTTAAAAATCCATCCTTTTCATTTAAATTTTAAAAACTACCTTCTTCCAAGTTCAATTTTCAAAATCAATTCCTTTTTCAAAAACACTTTAGAAAAACAAGGTCAATCTTTTAATGTAAAATAAACACCCAATTAATCCCATAAACTATTGCACATGTGTTCATCTACTTCCATCCATACGTACCAACCTGAAAATTCCATACACATACCCCCACATGTAAAAATGTTTATAAGGAATATCATGGGCTGCACCAAGTCATTTAAAAGGTAGAATCTTTATTTTAAAACTATTCTCATTTTCAAAAATCCATTTTAATTATCAACATACGCTTACACCACCAAAACCAGGATGGAGAACAACATACACCAAACTAATTAGGAATGAGGAACTAGTGCTTACGCCTAACCCGGTGACATGGTAGTGGGCCACGTCCCAAGTAAGACATAACCCTAAGAGGTCCTTGAACTAGGCACTTGGGATCCATATGGATAACTACTACATGAGGGGTCACAGCGTGACACTGAGTGACCTCTATTTTCATCCCTCAATCCAAAACAAATACAAAAAGACTCAAAACCCAGACTGCCCTTGGTAACTCAGGTTTCGTCATTAGTGGTGGTGATCAGGAACCGACCCATATCCTACCTCTTGAGCCCTAAAAATCCTAATATTTATCTACCGGACACCCCAAATATCATGAACCTCCTCTGATACCATTTTTTTCACAAACCAACCTGGGTCAACCCTGAACCGATCACCCGATCCGGTCTAGAGAAAGGCCTGTGGGGCATTCTCAATCCCTACATGTTGGAAACTAGTGTCAGGCATCAAAATGAATCCATTGGAAAAAATTTGTCCCATAAATGAAATAAAAATAAATAAATAAATAAAATCTGAACAATGCAGAAAATCACTAACAGTGGAAAGAAGATAAACTGCACATACCTCCATGTGACCTTCTAGGTCACTACCCAACCAAAGTCTAACCTTACTCCAATAATTATAAATTAATCCAGGAGAACCTGAGAAAAGGGAACCTATAACTAAAATTATAAAATAGGTGTGAGAACCAAAATGCTCAGTATGTATACCAAGAATAAACCACTGAATCCAAAAGTTCCCTTTCCCAAAACAGTCCAAGAACACTAGTTGAAAATATAGTTATAAAGTAGGGTTTTTATTTTAAATCAAAAAGCATCATTTTCCCCATTATTAAAATCCAAATCACACTACAAATCATTTTCAAAATCAATCCCCCGTTTATAAACAAAATCCAAAAAGAAGCACTGCCTAGGTTGTTTTAAAAAGAAATAAATAAACAGTGCAAGTTGGAAATAAAATAACAGATATATAAGAAAATAAAAAATCAACACAATAATAACTATGGGTGATCCTAAACATCCCTAAAATACTCCTAGAAATACTCAGTTTGGAACCACTTGTCGGTGTATGGTGAATCCCCTAAGTCAATAACCAACTAGATGCCCTAACTTGGCCTCACTAGTGGCACATCCCTCCTGGACTATCTAAAACTTCAAGGGGTACTAACCTGTCTAATCAGGGCTACCAAGAAACCATCACTCGATTATCTAAAATATAATCAGGAACCCATGGTGGTAGTAATATTGTTTGAGTAGGAGGCCCTCGCACGTGTGACTCACCTTACCTGTCGTCACCGCACTTGCCTACCCCAAACACATAAACCCTATAAGATAACCCATAAAGGTATATCCATCCTTTAAAGGTTCTCACTAGATATATATATATATATACATGAACATGCACATGTATACGTCATATCATCCAAGGTGCCAACCAGGCTGTCACGTCACATGAGCTTTTAAACCATTCCACAAAGCACTTTAAGTTACCAACCAAGCTCACACATTTTCCAAAAATCAATCCTTTCTAAAGACTAACACAAACATCACATTTAAGTTGTATTTTCCAAATGGGCCTTTAGTTCAACACACCCCAAATCTGTTTACCAACAACATTTCCTAAGGCCCAGTTTGGGAAAGGCATACAACTAGAAAAACATGCCAAACGGCCCCTTAAGTCAGGAATTTCCCAAAAATACACACCCAAAATCCAAACGGTCATTTCCTAAGAGAATCAATTTTAAACCATTTTTAGAAGCCACTCAAAGGAACCAACATAATTTAAAAAATGAGAACAATCTTCACAAATTTACCATTCATTTTCAAACCAAACCCAAATGCACACTAAAACACTTTGCACCCATGATACGAATTTCAGACATTTTTGAATAAACCATTTACTCACTCGGTAAAATGTTTCAAAGGAGAAACAATTGTGTCATGATTTCACCAACTTCACATTCGAATTTCCATTTTAAAATCCATTTCATATCCAAACCCTTTGAAAAATACTATCACACCTTCTAATACATAGATTGCACCACTTTCACAAAAAAATGAACCATTTGCACAATTTAAGAAACCATTTTCATAATTAAACAAACCACTATAAAAAATTATTCAAAAATTTAAAGAATTAAAAAATGAATTAAAACACTAAAACATACTCAAAACTTATTTTATGACTAAATACACATCGAAGCGACACCAAAATATAGTTTTCAGTCCTTAAACAGTTGAATACACTAATTTCACAATTAATAAAACACTAATAATTGACACAAAGTGGGTTTTCATCAAAGAATTCACTCCATGTCACATGACATGTTGTAAAAATAGGTAAACACATATTAAACTTTCTAAAAAAAGAGTTCGCACCAAACAAAATTAACTACAGAACATGTTAAACCAATTAAATAGGCAGAATAGTTAATCAAATAATATTTATATATGGAATCACCTATAAATAATCAAAGGCTTATTCAAAAAATTGTTTTTAACAATTTTAACTAACATAGAAAACACTACAATAAATTATCTATGATACTTATAGAGGTGAAAACGATGATGAAAAAATTATTTAAAATGCACAAGTGTCATAGTTTGTGTGGGAAAGTAAAAAAATTGGAAAACTACTACCTCAAATCAAGTGTGAACATGAAGAAACCTTTAGTGAAAGGAATAAAAACACCCTACAGACCAACTGTAAACCCCAATCAATGAGAAAAATGTGTGAATTACAAACTGAGGCATTAGGGTTTGGTTAATTTAAGAAAACACCAAAAAGAAAGAAATATACCAGAGTAGGAGATGGTTGTCAGTAAGGGGAAATGTGGCCACACCAGAAAGTTCTCAGATAAGTCGGGTCATGAGGGACAGGATGTTGCAAAAGGTGCACCGGAATGCAGGCTGGCCAGACAGGGTGTGCGTAGGGAGTTCGAGACACCAAAACAAGGGGGGTCGGGTGTGTCACTGGTGTAAGGGGGTGCGACAGTCAGGATCCAGGGAGGAGGGGTTATGAACCACTGGTGTAAGTGGGTGCAGTAGTTGGGTGTAGTACGAGGAGGGGGAAGGTCAGACCAGGAGGGGGGGGGGGGGGTTGTGTAGGGAAAACGTGATGGGGGGGGGGGCAGCCTACTGTGGGAGAAGGGGAGGGGGTGACACCCCCTAGGGTTTCACAACTTTTTTCATTTACTTACCATAATAATAATAATTATTATAATTATAATAATTATAATAATAATTAAAATAATGATAATAATAATAATAACATTAATAATAAAATATAAAAAATCATAATAATAATATTATTATTAACCATTTTTTTAAACTATATTTTATTTAATTTATATTACTTTATTTTATTTCATTTACCATTTAATTAATTAATTTATTTTCTCTGAATATCGGTCAGTTACCTGGTTTGCCTATAGGCAAACGTACGGTTGAGAAAACTATGCTCAAACCGTGCCACCCGACACTACCCACTTACAGAGACAAGTTGTGTTCTTATCGTGCAGTTTTATAAACTCTACGCAAGTTGCGTGCCATAACTCTAACCCACTCAGGCATCCACACGGGCATCTGTGCGGGCATCGCACAGTTACTCCTAACTATGTGGGTTGATCACGCAACAGTGAAAAAGTTTCTGAAACTCATAATAATAATTGAATAAATTAAAAATAATAAATCAATCAGGTCGAGGTGTGACACTGGTCCACTCCCCTAGTTTCCCTTTTCACCACTACCCTATGGAAATTTCTCATTAAGATGCTTCCTACTATCAGAAGACATACCACTAGATCACCCAACTAAAACTGTTTTCCTACCACCAAAATACTCCTTCAGGATACCCTCATAAATGAGATCTTGGTCCACTACCTCATCAAACATCTTCAATAGAAAAATATTTAGATGGGACTTTATCTCGTATCTAAGTCCATCATAAAAACACCTAGGTGTAATTGCCTCATCTGCTATCAATGTTGGGGGAAATACTAAAACTTAGTGAAGAAGCCAACATAATCTATTATTGACATGCTCCCCTATCTCAAATGCATAACTCTTTATATTTCCTCTACCTTAGGGTATGGGGTAAAAGTACTCTAGTAAATTCTCTTGCAATTACTTCCATTTTATTACCTCTAACTACTCATTAAAAGTTTGAATATAGCACCAACATTTCGCTATTACTTTTAATATGTAAGATTACAACTTGACTCTCTTATTGGGAGGAGTCTCTAAGTGGTCTAGTATTTTCTATATGGATTCAATCCATAACTTAGTTACCTCCGTTCCACCCTATTTGGTAAAGATCTGAGGGTGATGCAACTGAAACTGTCTTATCTAGTCAAACATACATAGCACAGCCCACCCTAGGTCTCTCTCCATAAACTTCACAAAATGAGTAAAGTTCTCATAGAACTTCTCCTCCACTATATTACCCAGAATCAATGGTTGTTCCCGTTCCACTATAGGAGGATCATTCTTGGTGATAACCTCTTATTTCCCAACTAATAAACTTCATCATAGTGGAATCTCTTGAAAATTCCAAACACATGAATCAAAACACATAACATATAGTTTTTACAATTTACATAAAGGAAGTCTCAAAACCAGACATAACTAGAACACTCTACATACTCTATCTTAATGGGTAAAATCACACACCATCACCACCCTCAACCATCCTTATCTCGAACCATGGTTAACATAGGGTAAACCAAACCTACATAAACACAATCCTTTCATTCGACACTATTTCAACCATTTCACTTTCAAAAAACTTAAATCTTCATCATTTAGGCACCATTTTAACCCTTTTAAATGATCACTTTTCAATTGATACAATTTTCATATTCCATAATAAGTACTATTTTCCTAAAGCTATAAGTAAACCAAAAAATCATTTTCATTTACCATAACCCACCATAACCTTATTTTACGTGAGTTCCTAATATGATGCATGCCACATAAATCCTAAGTGCCTAAAATTATGCATGTATATAAAAACCCCTTCCATACCGATCCATGGATAAAAACTTAAAAAACAATAACATCACACAAAAAGTGTTTCACCCAAGGTGAAATAACATCCATTGGTAACAAAAACATCAAGAACAAAAATCTCACCCCAGGTACTTGGGTTTCCCCCCACACATGGGTTAGCTACTCTCATTCACTATCTCATTACCAAGGATCGAAACATAATAATCACATGTCTACCTTCCCTAATACCAATTTGTAACATCTTGTCCTGGGTTCCACTATAATTGGTGCCCCAAGCCGGTTCACCACATAACCTCAGGCATGCCTCCCCATATGTCAGAGGCTACGGACTATTAGTGAAGGTCTAATGAGATATGTGGGGAGATTAAACCCTCTTTACCAGAGTAAGACAATAATGAAGAAAAAAGATAAATAATATCCAAGTAATAATGATAAAAAAAACTAATAACAACCATGCATTATATAATAGATCCCAAACTAAGTATATGCCCATAACTAAGTACAATAGTCATTCCATGTCTTTCTATTGTCAAGTGTCTCAAGAAAACCCAAAATAATACATGTTGGAAGAAAATCCCCAAAATGTGTCTTGGCGTCATGTTTGGTTCCCTTATCCATTATCTACCCAAAATATTATACTAGCCATCTAACATAGGGCCTTTGACCTTATCCTGACCTGCAACCATGAATCCTACTAAAGTACCTCATGACGACCCATGCATGGTGTGAGTGGAACTCATCAGGCTACCACTAATGGTTTATATAACAATATCCATTCTAATAAAAGTGTATACAAAAATTATATACCAACAATAGACAAGTAGGTAAATAAAACATGTTTACATTATCTCCAAAGGATCTTGGTTCCACTATAGTACCAAAACACCACACCTGCTTCAGCCTACACCAAAATTCTAAACCATATGTCAAGGGGTTACAAAATTTCATATGAGTATCATCAATCCAAGTATCCCAACTCTGGTATGACACACCATTACTAACACTCATTCTCTATGTGGACCTCCATGACCAATATATTTACCTTGGTGTGGATCACCATGACCAATGAATGTTCCTTTATGTGGACCACCATGATCAACATTTTTACCATGGTGTGGATAGAAATGACCAACACCCATATCCATGTCATCAAAAAAAAAACTTCTTAGGGTTTAACACACTTGACCAATTTTAACACATTAATACAAAAAACGGAAGCACATTTTCCATTTAAAATTATTCCCATGGCTCATCACTTTCATTTCAATTAACAACAATCCATAACTATCCCATTTTACTATTTAGTCACAACCACAACCATTAAAAATACTTCCTAACCATTTTATTACATGAACATTCCACCCCCCAAACCATTTATCACATTTACCCACTTATAATCCAAAACTCATTTAACTTATTTAGGTAAAAATAAATACCCCTTTATTCCATGTTAGTATTCCAAACACAATTACAATTGGTATAATCTCATAAACCCTATAATTTATCATATAATAACTCAATTCTCATGTTCAAGGGAGTGGCTCACCCCTTGGGTGACCATATCCCCAATCTAATCTTCAACAATGGATCCCATGAAGTCCGTGAATGGTCCAACACATCATTTATGTAGGACCCCATGACACCCTTATAGGGGAGGGGTGAATCAAGGTGTCAAATTTTTCTTTAAAACTGATGGATCTTGTTCCTATATTGGTAGGAACTAGTTTAACTTATATGATGGATATGAGAAGCAATCAAACATTCACATGCAAAGAGATGACACAACACATTTTACTTGGTTCACCACTATGGGCTACGTCCAAGGAGAATACGCCGATAGGTTGTCGGTCGTACCAAATTCCACTATTCTTCACTAGTTGTGGATTACAAAAGGTTTGGGAATAGTTACTTTGTCCCAGGATCACGTCCTTTACAACTGTTCAGGGATAGCCCACTGCGTCCCTCAGGTCACTCCCGTTGACTCCCCCTAGATCACTGCTTTTGGTGAAGTCCCAGTCAGTTTATAGATGTGAAGATCTCTTCAATAGATTCACATTGAAGTCTTTGCCTCTGCTTAGCATGAGACTCTACTTGCATCAAAGTCCGGAAATGATGCACTTGAATGCACTAAACCACTGAACGAGATAAACATAAACGCGCAAACAGGTTTCACTGACAATTTCGCGCAACTCTAAGTTTTTCACTCAACCTCATGTTTTTCGCACAACTTCACCTTTTTCGTGCAAGAAGGAATTTTTCGCGCACCTTGTAATTTTTCACGCAAGCCAGAATTTTTCATGCAAATTGGATTTTTTTCGCGCAAGCCGGAATATTTCTCACAGCTCTAAATTTTTCCATGCGATCTAGAATTTTTTGCGCAAGTCCAAAACTTTTCACGCCACTCTAAAGTTTTCCATGCGAGCTGGAATTTTTCACACAAGCTTCAATTTTTCACGTAAGATTCAATTTTCAAGCAACTCCCTTTATGCGAATAGTTTACGTGAATCAGACCTCATATCTTCTCTGAGTTTTCAACTGTACCAAATAAAGGGGGTCACCTCTTATTTATAGGCCTCTCAGACCCCCGCACGCAAAACCCCTCATGGAACGAAAAGCCTCTCATTTGGTGCGTAATATTTCATGCAGGTACCATTTTTCGCACACATCTCCAGATTTTTCACGCAGCCCATGCCTTTTCCATTTTTCGACGTTCTGATCCTGAAACACTATTTGCGCAAAAAAACTTGATCCACTATTTCGTGCACCATGCTGTTTTTCATGCCCAACCTAAATATTTCGTGCACAATACTCCTTTTTTCACGCACCACTTCCTATTTGTGTGCACCTTATTTTACCAACAATCCATGTCTTCATTTTCCGATTTTGAGGCCCAAAAATTTGGAAAACACTGGAAAATTGCACCACCTTCAATACTGTTGTCTGCTTAAACTGTATGGTCACTTCACTAGAACACATTCTGAACTTCCACTAAGGATTGAAAACAAACACAAAACATACTCCAGTTCATGCATGGAACAACCATGGTTTCAACAATCTCCCCCTTTAGGTTTGTTGGCAATCAGTAAATAAATTCAATAGAGCACCATCCATATGCATACCACAAATGCAAGAATTAACTCAACCAACACTCTAAGTCTATGTGAGCAATTCATGGTTTAGAAAACAAGAGAGGAAGCTTGAATTGGGTTCTCGTGTTTTGGAATTCTCAATGACGCCCAAGAAATTCTCTTATAGTGTCACAGAAGCATTACATGTCCAATGTATTCCTTCTCATCCTTCTCATCCTATCATCGACACTGAATTATAATCGTGTCACAGAAGCATTACATGCCTGAACAAGCCTGAATCTATACCTTTCTCCCCCATTGACAATAAAACCATAGACCGGTAATTGTTCATCTCAAAATACACTCCCCCTAGATAGTATCTCCCCCACAAACCTGCATCACATCCATAAATAGATTAAAAATACTTAACATAACTGGGGATAGGGGTATTGCATAACGTCCTTAGGCACTGGGAGGTGGCTGAACACCGAGGTTCAACTGATGCTTCTCAAACACAGCCGCTGATAGTAGCTTGGTCAGGATATCAGCCACTTGCTCATCAGTTCCCACATGATCCATTCTAATCACGCCTTGCTCAACTTTTTCTTTGATAAAGTGATACCTTATTTCAATATGTTTTGTACGAGAATTCTAAACAAGATTCTTCGTAATATCCATTATTCTCTTGTTATTACAGTAAATTACCATTGGTTGCTTCACCTCATCACCAATATCTATTAGTTGTTGCTTCATCTATAACAGTTGAGTGCATGCCTTAGTGGTGGAGATATACTCAACTTCAGAAGTACTAAGAGAATTACTTTCTTGTTTCTTTCTCAACCATCCAACACATTTATTCCCAATATATAATTCTCCACCACTGGTGGACTTCCTGTCAACTACATCTCCAGCCCAGTCAGCATCAGAAAACGCTGATAATTCACTATCCCTGCCTGCAGCAAAGTATAGCCCAAAGTTATGAGTACCTTGAATATACCTCGTGATTATTTTTACTACCACCATATGTTCCTCCTTTGGATTACTCTGAAAGTGGGCTGCTAGACATGTTGTAATGATAATATCTAGATGTGTCACTGTCAGGTACAGTAAGCTTGCAATAATTCTCATGTACATTGTGGGATCTACAGAGGTCCCATCCTCATGCTTTCCAAGTTTGGTTCCAACTGTAATAGGAGTTGACATTAGTTTGGAGTCTTGCATATTAAACTTCTTCAGAAGCTCTCTTGCATACTTTTCTATAAAAATGAAAGTGTAATCCTTCTTTTGAATCACCTACAGCCCCAAGAAATATGTGAGCTCTCCAATCATAGACATTTCAAATTCTGATTTCATGTGATTGGAAAATTCATCCACCGATTTCAACCTTCTTCCACCAAATATAATGTCATCAACGTAGACTAGAACTAGGAACTGATCTTTTGGAGAATTCTTCACATAGATATTGTGATCTCCTCCTCCTCTTTTGAATTCCAGCTTCTTAAGATAAGAATACAGCCATGAATACCATTCTTGTGGTTCCTGCTTCATACCATATAGAGATTTATTTAGTTTGAAAACCTTTGTTTCATCAGTACCAAGAAGAAAACCCACCGACTGTTCAATGTAGACTTCTTCATCAAGTACACCATTCAAAAATATTGTCTTGACATCCATTTGATATACTTTATATCCTCTTGGGAGTGCCATGGCAAGGAAAAGCATGATTGACTCCAGTCTAGCCATTGGAGCAAAGGTTTCTTCAACATCAACACCTTAAATTTGGGAGTATCCTTTACATACCAATCGTTCCTTGTTTCTAATAACACTTACATGATCATAAAACTTGTTCTTGAAGATCCATTTTGTACCAATCACATTGTGAAATTTGGGTCTCTGGACAAGATCCCATGTATGATTTTTGTCAATTTGATCTAACTCGTCATTCATGGATTTCACCCATGATTCATTCTTTGCAGCTTCTTCAAATGAGGATGGCTCCACAACTGACAGAAATACAGATTTTGTGTTATTCCTCATCCTCCTTGTTTGTGTGGGTGCACTCCTATCCCCAATTATGTTAGATGGATCAATCAAAACTCTTCGATTTCTCTTGTGCGGTTCAGTTGCATTCTATCCAGCCACAGTTTCTTCTTCAAATTCTTCTTCTGAGTCAACATCATGATGTGACTGCTAAGTATTTTGTACAACTTCCTCTATTTCTATATCTATATTTTATCCACATTCACTTTCTTCCTCACTTTCTATCACATCAGCATATGAAATCCTTGAAGCATTTGTGGTATTCTCTTCAATGATCTTAACATCACTTCTTTCCACAATCCTTCCTAATCGCTTGTTGAAACACTTGTAGGCTTTATTGTTCATTGAGTATCCAAGGAAAATTCCTTCATCTTCATTTTCACCATACTTCCCTTTATTTCCTTCTTTGTTCCTCATGAAGCATTTACTTCCAAAAAAATGAAAATATTTCAAAGAGGGCTTCCTTCCATGCCACAATTCATATGGTGTCTTGGTCTCACCCATATAAAGTCATGTTCGATTTTGAATATACACTGCAGTTTGAACAGCCTCTTTCCAGTAATGTCGTGGAATACGACTCTCAATCAGCATAATTTGTGCCATGTTGTTCACCTGTCGATTCCTGCATTCAACAACTCCATTTTTTGTGGAGTTCTCACTGATTCTACCTCATGTTGTATAACATGTTTCTATAGATAGTTTTCAAATTCAATGGATGTGTATTCCCCTCCATTGTCAGATCGCAAAACTTTGATTGTTCGTCCAATATCATTCTCGGCGATTCACCAATATGTTTTCATGCAGTCAAGCACTTGTCGTTTCCTATGAATGACCATTACACATGTCATTCTACTGTGATCATCTATGAAAAGGAAAAATTATCTTTATCCATGAGTTCTGGAAACATTTATCAGCCCACATACATCTGTATGAATTAGATCAAGAAGATGAGATGCCCTTTTCTTTTTTTGGCCAATATGAACTACAGACCAGCTTCCCATGAATGCAAGCATCACAAGACTTTTCATGATCATGCTTCAGGTTCGGAATGTCCCTGAAAATCATCAATTTTTATATTTTCTCCATGTTTTGTTGATTGATGTGTCCCAGTCTCCGATGCCACAAATTTTTTTCTTCTTCAACAGTCATGTAACAAACATTTTCTTTACTATAAACCTGATACAAGTTTCCTTCTATTCTACATACATTCATAAGTGAATTTCCTGTCTTTCCCTTGATAGTGTAGCTTTTTTTATTAAAAGTAACTATAAGTCCCGAGTCACAAAGTTTACTCACGCTGAGTAGATTATGACGTAGGCCATCTATATAAAGGACTTCAGTCTTCTTTAGCTCTCCATTAGCTAATTCAGTACTTCCACTTCCTTTAATTTTCAGAGCACCGTCATTACCAAATCATACTATACCATCAAACTTCCTTCTGATATCTGTTAACATGCCAGAATTACCTATCATATGAGATGAACAACCGCTATTCGGAATCCAGGTACTGTTGATTTTTGTAGCTTTGAGGGCCACCTCTGTAAGGTTGGATTTCTCAATTTTATTCGTTTCTTTCCATGAGACATTGGATTGAGTATAGAGCACTGATGGCCTTTCAATTGTCTCATCTGTTTACATTGGTTCTTCATAGTCGAAGTCTTCTTCGAGAGGAGAAAACCTGTTTATAAGAGCAACACTATCTTGTTGATGATATTTTACATGTCTCAAACACTGGTATGAGGTGTCCATGTCCCTTCTCTGCCTACAATTAATACCCTTATGACCAAAGTTAGAACAACGAAAACAATATCCATAGAAATTGTTTCTTATAAAATAATTAGGACATGAATTTGTTCTCCTCCGTTGAACTCCCATATCTTCTCCATTGAGATAGCTTCTTGCCTCTTCACAATAAGACATGGTATGGACTAAATATCCATAGAACTAACACTTCATGAGAGGAAATTTCTTATCACATCTGTTTATCCTCATTCCTTCTTCGGTGGGATAATAGTTTGAGGTCCCCTTTTTCAAGGAGGCTTGAGGATAATCTTCATTTCTTCTTTCAGATTGAATTGGGGATTTCAGTTTCAGCACTTCAGATGACATTTCCACATCACCCACTTTCATCTTGCCATTATTTTGGTTACCTGTATTAGCAGCATATGCCGACTCTTCCTCACAACCAATTCCACTATTTCCCATGCAGGCCAGTCTCTGATCATTTAAAATCTTTTCAACTCCATTAGATCCATGTTTTTCTCTCTCCAATAGCTCAGCATCTGAGAACCTTCCAAACTATATTTTATTCCTTGATTCTTTTGAAATTGAATCTTTTTCATGTTTACTCTTAATAGTAACAACTTCCACTTCAAGACGCTCAGTAGTCTTGGACGTTTCCTCTAGTCTGGAGGTGAGATCATTGATGACCTTATCCTGCTCTTTAATTATCAGCTTCAGATCCACTACATCATCATTGCTTTCAATTATTTTAGACTGTACTTTCACCAATTATTCCATTCATTCAATTTCATCTTCAATTTGATCAACATATTCAGTTTATTCTTCTACAATTGATTTCTACTTATTGCAACTCTTACATTTAATCTTAAGCTTACTAACAGCATCCTTAAGTTGCAACTCAGGATTGGAACTAGTTGTCAACTGATTTTCTCCACCAGTATCTTTTGATTTTTCAACAGTAGCCATCATGGAAGCATGGTTCCCAGTTTTAAATTCTGGTTCTTCTTCATCACATAATTCATTATCATCTTCTTTCTCTTCACAGAAAAAACTATTCTTTGGTACTTTCTTTCTTGCTTTGAAGTCTCCCTTTTTGAAAAACCTTTTTTGAGGCTTCTCAATGTTTTTAGCATCACTATTCTATTCATCGATCTATCTTGAATACTGAGAGGAAATGTGACCAACTTTGCCACAATGAAATCAAGCTAGAGGTAACTTCCCTTTGAATTTCCCTTTTCCCTTCTGGAACTTCTTTGCAATGAGAGAAAGGATTTATTTTTCCTCATCATCTTCACCACTACTATCTTTTGAGATTTTTAGTTTCTTAATGGCTTTGAATGCCATTTAATTTCTCACTCGAGTGGTAGCATCTTCTCATTTGACTCTCATTTCATATGCCACCAGGCTGCTCAGTAGATCATCCAGAGAATGTTTGGAAAGATCTCTTTCCTCAAGGGCTGAAACCTTTGCATTGTACAGGGGTGGAAGTCTTCTCAATATTTTCTTCACAATTTCAACGTCTTTGATTTCTTCACCTAGACCCCGAATTTCTCCAACCACTTCAGTAATTCAATTGAAGAAGGAGTTTGAATTCTCATCAGGATGCATCTTCAGATCATCAAACCTATTGTGTAGGACTTATAGTTTCGCCTCCTTCACTTTTCTATCTCCTTCATAAATATTTTCAAGTTTATCCCACATTGAATTTACTGAGGTGAAACTCATCACTTTTAGATAGATCTGATCAGAAAGTGTTATAGTGAGAGCATTCTATGCTTTAGCATCTCCATCAACAATTTTCCTATCTGCATCAGTCATATCCAGCCATGTTGGATCAGAAACATGTATACTATGCATAGTGGCAAAAATAACATCTATTCTAAGGGATCTTAGATGAGATCTCATTCTGTTCTTCCAAATCTGAATATTACTTCCATTAAAGAGGAGAACTCCCCTAACACTGGATGAATTTTCCATGACGGTATAAGACAGATCAAACACTAGAAACCTATCTTTGATACCACTTGTAGGACCCCAGGACACCCTGAGAGGGGAGGGGTGAATCAGGGTGTCAAATTTTTCTTTAAAACTAATGGATCTTGTTACCACGTTGGTAGGAACTAGTTTAACCTATATGATGGATATGAGAAGTAATCAAACATTCACATGAAAATTGATGACACATCACTTTTTACTTGGTTCACCACTAAGGGCTACGTCCAAGGAGCATACGCTGATAGGTTTTTCGTCGTACCAAATTCCACTATTCTTAACTAGTTATAGATCACAAAAGGTTTGGGAACAGTCACTTTGTCCCAGGCTCACTGTTTTTACAACTGTTCAAGGATAGCCCACTGTGTCCCTCAGGTCACTCCTGTTGACTCCCCCTGGCTCACTAATTTTGGTGAAGTCCCTGTCAGTTTATAGATGTGAAGGTCTCTTCAATAGATTCACATTGAAGTCTTTGCCTCTACTTAGCACGAGACTCTGCTTGCATCGAAGTCCGAAAATGATTCACTTGAATGCACTGAACCACTGAACCGGATAAACATAAATGTGAAAACAGGTTTCACTGAGAATTTCACGCAACTATAAGTTTTTCACTCAACATCATGTTTTTCACGCAACTTCACCTTTTTCGCGCAAGTTATAATTTTTCACGCAACTTGGAATTATTTGCGCAAGCCAGAATTTTTCACGCAACTTGGATTTTTTCACACAAACCGGAATATTTCACGCAGCTCTAAATATTTCCACACGATCCGGAATTTTTCGCGCAAGTCCAAAACTTTTCATTCCACTATAAAGTTTTCCGCGCAAGCCGGAATTTTTCACGCAAGCTTCAATTTTTCGTGCAAGCTTCAATTTTTCACGCAACTCCCTTTACACGAATATTTTACGCGCATCAGACCTCAGATCTTCTCTGAGTCTTCAACCATACCAAATGATGGGGGTCACCTCATATTTAGAGGCCTCTTAGACCCCCACATGAATAACCCCCCGTTGTGCAAAAAATCTCTCATTTGGCACGTAATATTTCACGCAGGTACCGTTTTTCGCGCAGATCTCCAGATTTTTCGCACAACCCATGACTTTTACATTTTTTGACATTCTGATCCCGAAACACTATTTGCGTGAAAAAACTTGATCCACTATTTCATGCACCATGCTGTTTTTCATGCCCAACTTAAATATTTCACACACAGTCCTCCTTTTTCACGCACCACTTCTTCTTTGCGCGCACCTCCTTTTACCAACAATCCATGTGTTCATTTTCCAATTTTGAGGCCCAAAAATTTGGCAAATACTGGAAAACAATGCCACCTTCAATACTATTGTCTGCTTGAACTGTATGATCACTTCACTGGCACACATTATGAACTTCCACTGAGGATTGACAACAAACACAAAACATACTCCAATTCATGCATGGAACAACCGTGGTTCCAACAATTTAGACACCCAATTTATCATTTCCTACAAATGAATTAAATTCACAACACAATTACACAGTTATAAAACACATACACATGGATAATCAAGAAGACTATGGGATATAACTTGTATACCACCTAACTTAACATTATAAATTAACTATCACTCAACCATGACCCTTGATTCAATCCAAAACCATCATCAATTAAAAACTAAAATCTTCTATAAAAATGAGTTTATAGGTTTTATAAGGAGAAGAAACATCATACCAATGTTCTTACAAAAGAATAGAAGAAAAAAGAGTGGTAGAATCACTTAGATATTCAATTCTAAACCAACGGTGCTTAAAATGACCAATAATTTAAGGAGTACCACACTTGGAATAAATAGGAGGATTTGGTTCATAACCTAGTCTATTGGAGGTGGAAAGGGTAGGAAAATCAGTTAAGATTTCTAAAATCCCTAGGGAAAAAATAGGAAATTACCCTCTTTAAATGAGGCAAACCGTTTGGCTACAAAATTGGACAAAATATGTTTCACCCTCTATCCAAGAGGGGGACCTAAATGAATGGTTTTTTATGCCACCCATATGGTTTGAAAAAACTTGTATTGGTTTTACAGTAGCTATTGTCCAAGGGATTTAGTCTACATGGTTTCCTAGGCCAGGGTGCATGATTAGTACTAATTGTTCACCAACCTAAATCCCAACACTGAATGGCCTCCTTTTCCCTTTTTCCATGCCCCAAAACCCTAGAACACCCTCAGGACCTATGATACTCTTGGTAATAATTTCATTAACCAATTTAAAGGGATTAAAATCAAATTTTTAAACAATAATGTGCCCCTTGAAGGGTTATGATCTTAAACAATCCAAGTGCATCTTCTCGGTTTTATGTATGTGGCACGTGATTGAGACTAAAATGGCACTTTAAAACTAAAAACATGCACTTTCAATCAATTAAACAACACAATTTATTATATTGGTTTAAATTTAATTCTAAAATGTCTCAAATTAATCTTGGAACATTTTAATAAAGTTTCAACACAATTTGAGTGTGTTTGATTGGTTTTGACTATATGATGCTTGTTGTGAGAAACAATGTTACTTTCATAATAAAAACTTTCACTTTGATTCATACCATACACACCATATATTGAATTGATGTGATGTTGATTACTATATATAAAAAATGTATTATTGACCATATTCCTAAGTATCAAGACAATTTGAGTATGTTCAATCATTTTTGAGTATGTGACACATGTTGTGAACTAAAATTTTACTTTGAGAAGAATGGATACCCTAAAATTGATTTGTAAAATAATTAAGGGAGTAGGAAAAATGTATATAAGTACTCCAAATAGAGTAGGAATAAGTGTATACAAGTGATAGTTGCATGCCCAAATCACCTACTATACTAAATTCAATAACTTTCTTTCCTATCGGTAAAACAAAACTTTGCCTCACCAACATTTTATAAAAAGGGATTGGTCCTAGAATTGAATAAATTACATCAATATTGAATATAAAAAATGAAATAAAGAACAAACAACTCTATTGAGAGAATGTTAAACAATACATAAGTGCATAATCCTTATTAAAGACTTCATTGAGAATTTATTTTTATACAAGAATTTTATTCCTATGAAGAGTACACAAGGCCTCCGTATAGAATTAAAGGTCCTTCTTGAATAAATCATTTCCCCTTCAGACTCCTAGTTCATGAGTTGACATGAAGTGGGAGGATGAAGGGAAAATAATTTCTTCATGAAGGGCCCTGGACTTTCTATGGCGGCCTTCTGTTTTCTTTATAGAAAGAAAATAACTCATGAAGTGAAATTATGAAGGGGAAAAGATTTTAGACTTTAAACAAAAATTTGGATTCATATAGAATATGTTATTATATTTCACATATAAATAAATGGTTAGAGTCCTAAATAAGTAGCAGATAAACAAACTCTTTATGATCATTGTGATATAAAATAAATTACAAATGTGATCAGAAATCACTTCTCCATGTTGTCTATAAACATTATAATTCCATTTAACCTACCAGCTCATAATTAAAAAATATACTTACTCTTTTTCATACTTAGAATGTTGAAAATCCTCATAGTTTTAGAAAAATATAAATAAACAAAATATTAATAAATATTTTAAATTAAGTTGTAATAATCATTATAAATATATCTTTGGAGATGTTAGTTTTCTGATAGAATATAATATATTTAATACATTTATAAATTCAACAACCATAATCATCATAGTTAATTTATTTTAGACACTGCTAAAACATTGATAAAAATAAGTAATATGTTTTGATATATGTTTTGATAGTGAAATCTTATTATGTATACCTTAATAATCATCCATTTATAGCTATAATATTTTTTTTCTCACTTACTATCCTCAAACCATGATTTTTATGATAAATAATCATTTCTCTATCATTAAAAAATTCTCATTAAAATATAATATAAAATGTCTAATGTAATATTTATATGTAAAATGTTGAATTTAGTGTATTATAAATTGATAAAGGACATCATGTGTGGTTTATTTGTTAAGAATCCATGCTTTGAATCCAAAGAATTAATCTTTGGAGTATAAAAATTGATTATAATGAGTATCCAATGCTTCCTAAAAAACAAAAATGAATAAGTAATGATATAAATTAAAACATATTTTATATGATTATATTATAGAATTTTACCTTTGCATTGTAGGTATTAAGAAGATTCTATCTTATGTTAGTTTCTCTGTAAACACTACAACTAATTTATGTGATTTTAATGAAATGTTTTTCCTTCAAATGATATTATTTATATAGAATTTCCATGAGGAATAATGAGTCCAAATTTTTCTTTGTATGGGTTTCCCCTTACATAGTAGTGATATATATGCCTTTATAAAATATGAATATTATTTAACTATAATTCACATAATAGGATAATTATTGATCAAAAAGATTATGAAAATGCACCTCATGTATAAATTCAAAACTAAGGCTCCCAACCATTCATTCTTTAAAATTTAATATACATTATTAAGATCAATCATGTCTAGAATGACCTATCTATATATTTATTATTAAAATTAAATATAGGATGTATTTTGATCATTGAAATTTGTATCCACATAAACAAGATATGTGATTAAACATGGTAGTTGAATTGTAGGGATAAAGGTACTCTTGAAAGGTATTTTCAATTTATTGGTTTATATTGTAGATTTTTTAGATTAAAACTTATATTTCCCCATTTGTTTCTCCTCCTATAATAACATTACTTGGTTTATATATTTTTTCATTAATTGTTAATGATTTTTCATATATAATAAATTGAACAGGACATACCTTGTTATCATCATGTATCATTATAATATTAAACTCTCATGTAATGAGAGTTCTTATATAATGTTCAACAATGTGAACATTTAGATCATCAGGGGGATAAGTTACTCAAAACATGGATCGTGAGCTATGTGAATCTCTACTCACATCATCTTTTGGAAGTTTTTTATTGTGTAGAATATATCCTTTGATATTGTACACTATAACCCTCAGAATATGAAGATAAGTGGGAGATGATAGATATAAATTACAATCAATTTCATAATATAAAATTTTAGAATAATAAAGGTAGTAATGGTTGTTTTATTAACATTTAGTAGAAACCATTATGAAAAAATTGATTACCTCTGATAAGGTGAGACTTTGAGGGGAATGACTAGTCTCAACGATGGGGGGTTTATCTTCATGTAATAGTTTCTAGTGTGTTGTTTATTCCCATTAATCCTTTTGAATAAACTATACAATCAAACCAAACTTATAATTAAATGTTTATATTAAAGAATCTATTTGTTCTTGCATGTCTTAAATTTTCTTATCTTTACCCCCTTGTGTCTTTTTCTTTCTCAAAATATGCTTGAGGTGGCACTCCAAAACCTATACCTCTTATGTGACCATATTTTTCTTCTTGGTTCAAATAAACTGAAAAAGGTCATTTATTTGGTACAATTGATAATTATTCTTATGTATAAACTAGATATAAAATATATGAAAATAATAAATAATTATTATGTAATACTAGTTTAAACCATAAAAAATTATATTATGTCATACTTATACATGATTCACATACATGTTGTGTGTTTTAATCTATTATTAGTCTGCTTTTATTTACACGATCCCCCTACCATATCACATGAAATTGGAAGGAAGTGGATTTAAATTTTAATTCATCAATTCACATATAAACAAACATAATTATATTTTTGTTTCATATCACACAAAATTTTTACTATATATTTAAAATACATACCATTTTTTTCAAGTAAATCATACCTTATCCTTACTTTACTGTAGGGGTATGTTGGTTTCAATGCAAATTTCTTATTTTCAGCACTCCTTTTCTATTTTATAAATTATAAATTATGAATCAAAGTGATTAATACATCGAATTTCAAATAAAATATCACTAATTACAATGTACCTAAAATGATTCTCTATCATAACATATAATGAAAGAATCCTATGTTTCCTGGTTTATCATATGTGTTTATATAGTTGGTGGGTGGTGTTTTACTTTCTCCTAGCATCATTGAAATGATGCTTCGTAATAAGTGCCTAAAATTCTCCATGAGACTTTATAATGACCATTAATTTGAATTTCATTTTACATTAATCTAATATAAATGTACTTTGAAATGTATAATGAATATTAAATCAATATTTCATTATTATTTTTTTGTAAAAATAGATAAATTATTTCTAAATGTTACCTTAATATCTTCCCAAATAATTTTCTTCAATACAGTCACAATATTATTTCACATATCTAAATTAATCATCACATCAATTTGACTAGTGACCCCAATGTAACTAATGAAAATGAACTTGTTGGGGTCAATAGGTTTGTTAAGTGTATTCCATCCAACCTCTAATTTTAGGTCTTTCCTTATCACTTTAATAATTTTTTGTTTAGACTATCACGCTACAACACTCCTATTTTTTTCAACCACATGTTGTTCAACTTATAAAATTTCTTTTGTTTTAG
Source organism: Viscum album (assembly GCA_963277665.1). NCBI lineage: Eukaryota > Viridiplantae > Streptophyta > Magnoliopsida > Santalales > Viscaceae > Viscum > Viscum album. The sequence continues at coordinate 267,264,849 of OY728135.1, forward strand.
CATTATCAATATACTTTTCTTAAAGATTGGCAGCATCAACATATGGAGAGGCCAATATCTACAAAAGTAGTTAAACATTTAATTTAGATTATGTAAATATAGTAGTGAACACATAATATTATAAGGAAACACATTATATACTAATTTTTTACATTTTCATTGAACTCACCCTTTTTTATTTAAATGTTGAATGGATTTGGCCCCTCTATAGAGTATCTAAATCCCCCTTGTTGTCTTCTCTTACATACAAAATATATTCTACATCAAGACCACTATGAAATGAGTTTGATATCCTAATTAAAGGGTCATAATCAAAGGAATTTTCATTTGAATATACAGTTATTTTAATATATAATAGAAAAATTAACCAATTTTTATTTATAGGATTTAGGGTATAAAATAATTGTGTTTCTTATGATACCATTATGAACCGTTCATTCTTGTACCCTTACTAAAATTCAAGTTCATGAATCCCAATTCATTTATTTTAAATGAAATCCTATTATCAACCCATTTGAATTAAAAAAATCACTTTGAATGTTGTATAATCTAAGTACCATATTTATTCAATGATTCCGAAGTATAAAATATTCATAGAAATTGGATTTATATCCTTGGTACCTGATACATGCATCACTTCTTCCATAATAGTAACTCCACTATTTTTCATCATACTGAATTTATTCTATTCTTTTATATATAATATATAATTGTTGATTTCATAACCATTTACAGATAATATATGTACTCTGGGTCATTTGGAAATCCATCAAATTTATTATGAAATTAAATTTGGATTTACATATAACTTCTTAAAAATATTGTCTCAAAACCAGCCTATAAACTATTGATAATATATATGTAATATCCAAATTTTAGACCTTGATGTATTAAAATTCCTAAGATTTATTTTATGAGTTTTAACATATAAAGAAACCTCTATATTGTTATATAAAACATAAAGGTGATTCTGATCTCCCTATGTTATTATAATTATGAAAAAATATATTATGAAAATTCCTTCACCCATAAGGTGCCAACTATGATGAGATTTTTGGAGACCAATGTTATCCACATTAGACAGGTTGTCAGTATATAATTAAAAGGCTTCCTTAATAATATATCACATTATAATAAAAACTTCTAGTTTAAATTGATTTTGTATATTCCCTTTCAAAATATTCATATACCGTTCAATGGTGTACATCCATCTATAATGTACCCAACCACATAAATGGATCTCTATAACTAAGTGAACCATCATGCGAACCATTATATCAAAGAATGATAGTGGGAAGAAAATCTCTAATTCACTTAATATGACAACAATTTCCTTTTCTATAGTTTTCAAAATATTCAATTCTATAAATTTATTGCATATTGATTTGAAAAATAAGAAAAATCGGTTAATGCGTATCAAAAAAAATTAGGTATAATTCTATGTAAAGCTATATATATCAAATCTTGTATCAAAACATAACGATCATTTGATTTTTTATCCTTTAACTTCAAATCATTCATTGATATAATATTCTTGATATTTGATGAATACCCCTTTGGAACCTTTACACTATTAAAGAAGTTTATAAATTGATATATCTCTCTCCTAGAAAGAGTGTAAGGTAACGTAGAATGAAAATTCCACTATTCAACCATTATTAGTGCCAACTCTTCCCTTATCATGTTGTCAGTAATGTCCAACCTAGACTTAATTCCATCTTTTTTTTTCAGGTGAATTTAGTAACATGACAATGACACTATTAGATACATTTTTTATATATGCATGAAATCATGAAAATGTCTAACATATAAAAAATTATAGTGTGATAATTAAAAAAACTAATCCCTTTTTCAGCCAATTTTTATAAGGTTTTTCAAAAAAACGTTTACCAAAAATGGAAATAATATCATTTACGTTCTAAAAATATTGATCACCTATTAGTGGATATGATTTTCTACCTTCTTCTAAATTCCTGTTGAATGATATCATCTAGGATCAGTATCTATGTTTCTAGGGTAATTTTTTTTGTTTTCTTAGATACATAATCTTTTAGTAATGTTTCAACCTAACTTAGTTTGTACCTTCTTAAAAAATGGTACACCCTATCATTCCTTTAATTCCATAGCCTAAAAAAATTCTTAAGATTGAAATCTAATTGTTTTCCCATACAACATGGATCTTAATGTGAAATATTTATTTTTATAATAATCATACAACATAACACATGAATACCACATTAATTTTATAATATTGATCAATGGATCCAAATAAACATCAATATCATTACCTGGTTATTTTGGTCCTGATACAAGCAGAGGCAACATAATATATTTTTACTTCATGCATAACCATGATGGAAATTTATAATTTACCAACATAACTATACATGTACTATAAGTGTTACTTTTTACACAAAAAGGATTCATTCCATTTATAGATAGTGTAAGACAAAGGTTTTTCTGATCATTTTCAAATTATGGATACTCATGATCAATTTTCTTTCACTGAGGAGAGTCTGTTGGGTGAAGAAGTTTTCCATCTTGAATTCTTGTATCTATGTTCCATTTTAATTTCATTATAGTATCCTCACTTCTATATAGTCATATAAATATTGGAATGATTAGAAAGTACCATACAACTTTTAAAGTACTTGATTTAAATTTCTTGTATTGATTTACACCACACTCAGGGAATTTTTTAAATGATTCACATTCCTTGTGAAATAATATATAGTCATTTAAACATGCATGTATTTTTGTAGAGATTATACCCATTGTACAAAAAATTAATTTAGCATCATATGTTTTACAAGGAATCTCATTAGCATCTGGTATAATATCATTCAAGTGAGAAAGTAGTTCTATAAAACTAGGGTTGCTCCAACAATTTCCATCTTTAAAATTATATAGCTCTATTATAACTGAAAATTTTATATATTTAGTACAACCAACATACAATGAAATATTTACAAAACTCTTTAAATTTTCATACATCTTTGTACAACCATGAAGTTCATCTTAAATTTCCATTGTTATTTCCTTAATATAATTTCCATCATCATTTACACTTGTAATCATATTAGATGACCCATAAACCATAGTGTTATGTGCATCATCATTTACACTTCTAATCATATCATATGATACATAAACTATAGTGTTATCCTAGTCTCTAGATATATTCAATTATTCCTTGTGTTTATTCAAACATTTATAACTTTGATTTACTCAGTTATAGATGAAGTGTTCTTCCAACTCCTATGGAAAAAATTTCTTGAATAAAAACAACATAAACACAGACATTTGATTTGATAAGGGTCATATTCATGATCTATTTCAAAATTGATGAACTCTTTAACAGAAACCTCATACTATTTTTTCATACAATTTAAATCCATCCATTTTTTATTCATATATATCCTATTTGGTTAAAAAATATTTTTATTTTACAATAAATAAATAAATTCATGAAAGGTATGCATATAATGTATCATTTTTTACATATGTAAATTATATAAAGTATAAATTTAAAAAATATAATTATAAATTATAATACATACATATATAAATTATATAAAATAATATATATAAGGCCTATATTTTACAATACAATGAAAATATATAGATATAATAAAGTTCTTGTTTTGGAAATAATTAAGACTTCTCTCTTGGTGTATATTGTTTTCCAAGTGTGAAGTAGGTAACTTCAAGCACAATGTGGTGGTACAACATGATGGTTTTTATCATGGAAATTTATGGATTTAAAGCGATGATTTATTGCTAGAAATTTCATTTCTAATGAGGTAATGTGATAATAAATTGGGAAAAGGTTTTTTAATGATATTTTGGTTGAGTAATTAGTTAAAGTGGCTTAAAATGGGGATTTATATAAATTATAGTTATTGAAAATATAATAATAAAGTATAAAATTATATTAGGAATTAAATGATAGTTTCATGTGTTTTTGCGAACATGATGTATTATTTTTGTTGGATGACTTGGCATTGAATAATAATGTATTGTTGTAAAAATAAAGTTATGTTTGGTATATATAAATAGAAATAAATATTTAATATATTTATTAAGGCCCTGGAGGTTATAAGAAAAGGAAACAACACACACCATTAGTCTCACAAGGATAAGAAACACCCCTTCCAAGGGTTAACACACTCTATAATAATCCAATTACATTTATTGGTCTAAATATCCAGTGGCCCAAAGGCCATTATATGGGTCTACACCCCTGCATGTGTCACTTCATCATTGTCACCCACATCACCACTTGTATGCTTCATAGGGGGATGGAAGGATTCAAAACCTGGCCTCTTGGATAGAAATAAATATTAAATGTAAAATAAAGTTATGTATGGTATATATAAGTAGAAATAATGAATATTTGAATCATGTTTTTGTATATATAATATAAATAGAAATAAAAAAACAAATATTAAATATAATATAAACTAATATTAATATTTAAATATATAAATTTCTATATATATATACATACACACATGTAGATATATAAATACACAAAAACACATAAATAACATCATATATTAAAATATATTTATGCACATAAAAACATATGAAACATGCATTCATATATATGTGTATGTGTGTGTGTGTGTGCGTGTTTGTATATATACAGAAACAATTATGTGAAGAACAACCAAAATTATGATCAAATTAATCCAATTGTCTGTATATACATATATATATATATAAAGACAAAAAGAACAACCAAGAAATCTTGAAAAATTATGCAAGATTGGAGAATGAAAATGAAAAAATGGGATTATTCTATATATGAGAGAAGAACAAAAAAAATCGTAAAAAAATCATGAACAATCAACTGAAAGAAATACATAATAAGAAGTTTTGAATACATATCTCCAGTTTTGGAGGTTAATTTGACCAAAATATTCTAGAAAAGTTGGAAATAAGAATTGAGTTCTGTGAGAGATTGATCAATGGGGAGGAGTGGCATGATATACATTTTTCTTTTAAAAAGTGGGAAAATGTTTTATCAATGCTAACAAAAAATGCTGCTAAAAGTACCCTTTATCAGCACTAAAATAAAAATAACTAATAAAGAATACTTTTATTAGTGTAAAACCTGACCATTATCAATGATAACTAGTAAAACTAATAAAGGTAATATTTATCAATACTGATATTAACGCTGAAAAATAATAGTGAATATTAAAAATAAAAAATTACATTTTAAAAATTACAATATTTTAATAACTATATAAGAAATGGATATAAAAATTTATAATTATTAATACATATGTATTAATATTAAGATAAATATATAATTATTATATTAGTAAATTTATTAATATTATAATAAATTTTTTCTTAATAAATGTATTAATATTATAATTAATATTATGAATAAATATATTAATAGTATCAAATATTAAAAATATATAAAATATATATATAAATATGTACACACACACATACATATAAATACATATATTCATTTATACATACATACATACATATATATATACATATATATTTTAAATACATTCATGTATTGACCCCCCATTATTTTTCTCTTTTTTTTCGTTTGTCACAACATGAGATTTTCAGGCCATATCAAGTATTTTTGTGAAAATACCAAGGATTATATTAATATATATTTATATTTTAATATACATTTTATGTGCATATTTATATTTTATATTCCTTCATTTGTGTGTTTGTATATTTATTTTTAGCTTTGTAGTTCCCCTTCCCCATCTGTTTGTAATAATATAATTATATATATATAAACAAACACACACACACATAATTATTCAGAAAATTCTAGGAAAAGGCTCTTTATTAAATTTAAAATGAAAACATGGAAGAGAATAGAAATGGGGATAGGAAAGAAACCATTCCCTCATTCATGAACAAAAAATGTCAACAATGTCAGTAATCAAGGTCAAGAGGATGATAATCATAATAATCCTAATTAGATTTATCTTCCAAGGGGATGAAAGAATTACCTTAATCCTTTCTCCTGCTGATATAGATCAAGTAACCATGGTGGGATTTAGATGTGAGTAGTCCTTCATTGTCCTTGACTTATTCATTGGGGACAATGAGAATACCCCATTGTCTGTTGCCTTAATTTTTTTCACCAGTATCCCAATATGATCATTTATTTGGTGATTCATCATTATCCATGTATCTACATTTCCCATAAATTTTCATTGAACTCCACTACTTTTTAAGTTCCTCTATAATCTATGAACCTGCGCTAGAAGATTTACAAACATCCATGTCGGAATTATGTATCAATGATTCCTCCACTAACTGAGTCCCATGAGAATTCTGAGCCTCAATGAAGTTAATAAACCCTTTTTGATGAAGTCTTATCTCCAATGTTTAGTAAAACTTATGTTCTTCATGATTATAGGAGCTAAAGAGTGGATCCACATTCCCATACAGTTTTCCATTAGATCCCTTCAACCCCTCAACATGACAGTAAGACTCCTCATGTTGATAAATGATAGTGTCACTCAACTGTACAACCCACACCTACAATGTAATACGAGAACCATTGCCTAGAAAATTACTATGTTCAATGGCATCACTAAAATTTCTATATAATGGATTTTTTTCTCTATCCCTGCATTGTCTTATTTGGATCCTCCTGTATAATTTCTGGTTATGACCCTTAGAGTTTCACAAATCGACCTTAACCAACCTCATACTCTTCCTGGTGTCACATAATGTCTTGAAGAATGCCTAGTTGGGTGCCACATCCCAAGTCCCACATGGGGAAAGGGAGAGTTTTATTTGCGACATATATTTCACAAGGGAACTCCCCTTATCATGAGGCATTTTCTAGATAGGGTGGGATGCAATAGAAAAACAAATATATACATGTGGGATTCCCAAAACGGAAAATATCATTTGTAGAGGGGTGGACATTTTGTGTACATGGAATCATATTATGGGGATAAGGTTTAAACCCCATTGAGTAACATTGAGGAAGAGATAGTTATACCTAGGGTTTTTTAGTGTTCCCCTAGGGTTTCACAACTTAGCCTTAACTAACATCCTACTCTAGCAGGTGACACATGATGTCCTGAAGAAGGCCTCACTAACTGTTACATCCTAATTCCCACTTGGGGTGAGGAGGATTTCCATGTGTGGAATATATATCACAAGGGAACTCCCCTATCACTAGGAATATTCTAGATAGGGAAGGATTCCCTAGAAAAAAAATCATACATGATACCCAAATCCCTCTACATTGAGTGTTGTATTTGTTATCAATTTAATTATTGGATGAAAGTCGATATATAATGTACAAAATTGATGTAGTGAGAATCAACCCACCAAATAAGATAAAATTGATTCCCTTGTATTATGGGCAAAGGAAAATGGATTTGGTTTCCATTGGATATGAAATTAAGATTCATATGATGGAAATTAAAATAAAAAGGAGAAACTACTTGGAAAATAACCCTGATATATGATGGTTGTTGATATGGTCCTAATGGAAAGACAAGTACTGAAGTTAGATAAGTGTTATCTATAACATGTTTATAAGGAATAGAGAAGTTGAGTGGTTCTAGTTTTTGGAATGTGTGTGGTATAAATTTTGTATAATCTATATTTAACAAGGTTAAAATAGGTTCAAAATATGAATAAATATATCTAATATTTTGGAGAAACTATCCATCAATGAATTAACATGTTGGAATATATATTTAGTGGTTATAATCATTTATATGAAGGTTTTTGAAGATATACATTGAGGTTGTGATGAAAAGGTAGTGAGGCGTATTAAAATACTCATAAATGGGTATTTACATGCCATAAAGGACCTTTAAAACAAGATTAAAGGGTGTGGAATTATTATAATAATTCATATAATTATTTTAAGCTTTTATAAAGTGATTTTAAGTGTCTGAGAAAGCCTAAGATAAGTTTGAATTCATTCAAGATTGATTTGAAGAAGTTTCAATTTAAAGTATTGTCAGGGAAAAATGAAAAAAGACTCACATAACGATATACAAACATAAAGGGATTCATATATGAATATTCACATAAGATAATAAATAGTAGATTCATATACATTAGAGGATTCACAACTAGGTTATTAACAGTAGAGAAACCATGTAAGGATCTACACCACCTATGCAGATCCATCTAAGGAAAAAGATTGACATAAGGGGATGCACACTAGGAATGAAAATCAATATAATGGGATCCATGCATGAGTCATAAATTTAAAGGGGATAAAGAGTTATATATTTATGTAAGGAGATCCACATAAAGGTATTTATTCTTAAATTCTAGCTAAAAATTTTAAAATTTCCAAAATTAATATTTTGAAGAGTAAATTATTTAGGATGATGATAAAGCTATGATTTCATGTTCAAAACATCATAAAGCTATGAGAATTCATGATTCAGGGTAGATTAAATGAGGATAATATGAGGAGATAAATTTTCTCTTTATTTGTGAATTTCAAGTGAGAATATTTGAAAATTCAATATTGGTGATCAAAATAGAATATGAAATTTGTTGATTCAAGTTACATGATTCATTATTTTAAATATCAAAAATTCAATTATGATTCTAGATGGATGAAAATAAGAGGGTTTGGTTGAGTTTATATATAGTTTTTATAGATTCAAGATAAAGTTTTATAGGTTTCATAGAAATATATCTTGGTATAATGAGAACTCTTTATCTATTAATGCTGCTATTATATTTTTAATACAATTATGAAGAGAATTTAAATTTTATTGCTATGGAATGATCTTGTGAAGAATATTTTTCTAATACTACTTCATAAATATTTTAAATATGCATTTTATTGAGAAAAAAATGAGAAATAAAGTAGATAAGGGTATTTACATAATTCTCTTTAATAAAATTATATTAAAATTAGTTGAAAATAAAAGATGTGAATATCATGGAAAAAATGTGGCATATAAATTTTTTTTGATTGAAAATTATTTATAAGATATTTTATTTTATGGGAATGTAAAAATAACCCTAAGAAAATGTGTGAGATTCATGTGCAACTATGGATTAGATAAGATAAAAAAAATATGTTATAGAGAGTTGATATAATCCTGAGTAGAGTGACATGAGAGAGAATAAGTCCTCTTGAGGAAGAAGAAGAAGTGTTTTGGGTCCTGTGATAAAGCTATAGAGCATATAGTTATCAAAGAAGAAGTAAAAATAAGAAGAATAATAAAAAGGATAAACTATTTCTTCTACAAATTATAGAAATATACTTTACTGTAGAATTTTGATAAAGAAAATAAGAAGAGAAGAAGAATAAGAAGACTTGTGAAGGGTTTGAATGTAGTGGGAAAGATTAGTCCATAGGCCTTTCATTATTTACTTATCTGGTAGAAATTTTGGGTTTTTTTTCTTAACTAATAAGATCAGTGATCAAGTCTAATTATTAATATTTCCTAATGAATATATATTAGATTTCAAAGATCTTTTAGATTGACTTGAGAGTGACCAGCTAACAGATTCTCAAGAATACTTGGGAATTTGTATAGAAAACTAGAGACCAAGTTTCATGTGTTGTTATTGAATGTTAAAAGGTAGTTAAAGAATCTTTGGTTGGGGAAGAAAATGATTTTTTTTGGGTGTGGTGACATCTATAGGAAACTTAAATATCTACTTCAATAGAGAGGAAGGAAGTGTTGTGAACTGGTGGGACATGAGTATAAAAACCTGTGGGAGAATAATTTGTTCACTTGTGTAATACATTGAACAACTCACCTATGTAATATGGTGAGAATGTGATAGGATGATAACTTCCAAAAATCCACTTTTATTGATGATAAAATTATAGTAAATAACCTGTAACTTGGAAATACTGAGCATAATAAGGATTGGGATTCCTAAGATGGGTCGAACTTTTTAAAAAACCTTTTATGATATGTTACTTATTTACTTGAATTATATATAGGTTTTTGTTCTAGGTTAAACAAGAAATGTCTCTTTCAATTAACCAGAAACATAGGTTAAAATAATAAAGAGGTTAAATTTAAAAACAATATTTATAATTTGGTAAAAATTTGACCACAACTGATTCACCTCCTCCCTTAGGAATTTTTGCAGCATTCATGTGTCACTATAAGTGGTGTCAGATCATATATTCCCTCTATCTGGATCAATAATTTCATTTCCTAGTTTTTTTAATTGAATATATGAATTTAATATTTGAAATAGAATATCCTTAGATGAAAGAATCTATATCCATTACTATCGATGATGATTTAAATGTTTCATCCAATACATTATAAATTAGGAAAATGAAATAGGCCAAGAAGAAGAGAAATTTATAAAAGTTGAACTAGGAAACACAGCTAGTTGAAGGTAATCATAGTGTAGTGTGTTTAATTAAATCTTTTGAAGATGATTCTTATGATTATATAAGAACAAAATGTGATGAAGATGACTTTAATGAATCACTTTGTGATTTATATTCTAAAATTAAAAATTACCTAGAGAAGTTCCCTCTATAATTTATCACACACATATATATATACACATATCAAGGGAATTTATTATGAAAATTAACATCTTGAAAGATAATATGATTTAATATAAGATTGATTAGTTAATAAAATGAGTAGATACAACACACTCATAAAACTGGTTGAAGAAAAAGAGAAATCTATTTTAATTTTCAATGAAAAATATTCTTTGATTGATAAAGAATTGAAAAGGGATTTTTTCCAGATTTTTTTTTGAAAAGGTTGTCAAGGAAGTGATATATTCTTTATAGAAATTACATTAAGTCCCCACTAATGTAAAATATGATCAGATGGAGGTAAAAACCAAGAGGATAAGTGAGATGGATATTTATTTATAGGTGAAAAATAAAGTGCATGAAGATAAAATGAATATTTTGAGAATTTAGATATTGTTTGAAAGATATAAAAGATAAAAATATAAATTCTTAATATGAAATATCTATAGTCTGATGTGAAACTGAGAAATTTGGAAATCACCCAAGTTGGATCTTCACAATCTACTGAAAGAAAGAGTGTTTCCACACAAGTTTCAAAAAAAATCTTTTTTCTAAGTAGACTAAAAATGGTAGAAAAAATAGCTTGACTTCATTTAGAGAAACACCCACCTCAAGATCATGGATGAAGGTAACCTATATCCTAGTTAAATCTATTTTTATTAAACCTATTTTGATTAGTTGTACAGGTTTTAAATCAAAACTATAAAAATATGGAAGGAAAAAAATTAAAAAAATTAATCACATCATCAAGGGTGAATATATGTAGATATATGAATATCATCTCCCAAAACAAATCTCAAAGTAGTGGTGAAGCCAATAAAAAATGGAATGATTTTAAATCTAGGAAGACTACATGTATAAGACAAAAGAAGTGGTTTCTAGCCCATTAATGGTGTTGTTGGAGGTTTAGAAAAATGAAAATTGATTTTTGGAACAATATTTCATTATATTGAATTAATATAAGGCATAAAGTAAGGTATATAAAAATAAAAATAAATAAAAAACTTTCTATTCAATAATAGACTTCACCGAAAAAGGTAAATATGTTAAGTATGAACATATTTGAATATTTGAAAATTTTTTGTGAGTTTTTAAACAAATTTGGACACTAATATAAAGAGTGTTGTTATATACCATCCTAATTAAACTCTAATAGTGAAGAAAATATAAGTCCACAATAGTTTAATATGCATGCAATAAAAGATAACAAGTTTCCTTAGGAAAGAAACCGGTGAACAAGGGTGATAAACAAAAAACTCTTAAGAAATCAGTGGTGAAAGATAATAAGGATTAAATACCATCAAAAAGAATATTATTCAAATGTGGTGAGAGAGTTTTCATTATAGACTATTGAAAAATGGCCATAAATATCAAATTCAAAGGGAATATACAAAAATCTAAACTAAAGTGTCAATATAAGAAAGAGATTATGTGATTGGCATGGTGGTTGACACTTCCGAAGAAGAACATAAAATGTTTCCCAAGAAGGGTAATATTAAAATAGATGAATAGGTATGTGGAAGGTAAAATTAGGTAGGACATATGGCTATTAAATATATGATTGTTTCACCTAAACAAATGAGGAACAAAGGGAAAGAAACAATTACTTATAGTGTTATAATTAAAACCAATGTAAAAGAATCCACACTCAAAAATAAGAATAAGAATATACCAAAAGATTGTCTAATCACATGGACTAACAAGTTGTAATATGATAAAAATCTGGAAGAAACTAAAAATAATTATTATTCCTTACTTCATAAAGTTGAGAAGCCTATTTCAACTAAGAATAATGGTGAAATAAAGAATAATTTCATGCTTCCAAGTAAATTTAATACTTGTAAATCCAAATGAGTTTCAAGAATGATGAGATCCATACATTTTACCCCTTCAAGAAAATCATTTTTAAGGGTTTGAGATAATCATAAAACTAGTTTCTATAATTAAGTACTTATGAAGACTCACATTGTTCCCATATATTGGTGATTAAACTTTTTGAAAGAGGTAATTGAAGGTTAATCATAAAAAGGGCCATATATCATTGATAATATATTAGTTAGTATTAATATCACAATTGTTATCAAGATTCAACTAGTATCATGCATGCTTAGAAACAACCATGTTGAATAATTGAGAGAATCCCTTAAGGGAGAGCTACCAAAGAAGTGAATATTATAGAGTTTTAATAAATCTAAATAAATATTGAATTCTTGAAAACATTAAATAAAAGTAGAGTTTGCCATATGATTTTCAATCTCCCATCACTATTTTAGTTTATGTTGAATAGGGTTATCAAGGGGGGTGAATATAATAAAAAAGGGATAAATACCTTGCACTTGAAATATTTTGATACGCTTGATGAAGTTGAGTGTAGATTTATAAATTTCTTGATAAATATGTTTCATTATCCCAAAATAAGTGAAATTTCGACCTGTTTTGACATTATGAATATTCATGTACATATTTATAGTCTAAACTATACACTCCTTTTTTACACCAAGTTAGCCTAAGTAAACTTATATTCAGTTATTTGATGGAACATTTCTAAGATAAATTTGATACCACCCTTATCAAATGGAATTTGAGTGAATCAATCTAAAAGAGGGAGAAACCAAACAAAGATAATATGTTTTTATTAAAATAAAAAGAGTAAATAGGGAGAATGATTTTCCCTTATAAGATATTACCTTATATCCATGAAATTTCAATAATAGTGAGAATACCCTACATTGAACTTTTCATTTATTATCAATAAAGAGGAGATAAAATACATTTAATTTATACATGAACTTAGTATTGATAAAAAATAAATGGGGGGATTTAATCACCCTTTGTATTGAGTATTGTATTTATTTTCAATGTAATTGTTGGATTAAAGTAAATGTGTGTTAGAGATATGTTATGGAGTGAGAATCCACCAACTAAAGAATATGAAAGTGTTTTATAATCATTATGGTTAAAGGAGAAAGGAGTTAGATACCATTGGATTTAAAAATAAGATTTATATAATGGAAAGGAAAAGATAAATAAGGAGCCTCTTGGTAGGAAACCCTAATATCCAAGGATTATTGAACTGGTCATCATGGAAAATACAAGTGTTGTAATTGGAGAAGTGATGTGTATAACATTTTTAGGGGGAATAAAGGATCTAAGAGGTGAGAGGAATTGGACTATGTGTGTTGGAAAACTTGTATTAGATTCAGTTAATAAGGTTAAAATAGGTTCAAAGTATAGAGAAAGCTAGCCAATGTTATGGAGAAACCATCCATTGATTACATAGAATGTTGGCTGCTAGATTTAGTTGTTAGAATCATTTAGATGAATGTTTTTGAAGTCTTATATTGAGGATATAATGAGAAAGTAGTGAGGTGTATTGAATCACTCTGAAATGAGTATTTACATGCTGAAAAATACCTTTAGAACAATCTTAAAGTATTTGCAATTATTATGATAATTTCTAGAATTATTTGATGTTGTTATAATGTGATTTTAAGTTCTTGAGAAGGGATTCACAAATGGTTCATCGATGTAAGAGTGACCACGTGAGGATCCTAACCATATATGTGGATCCGTGTATGGATAGATCTTGATGTAAGGGGATCTACATCATGTATATGAATCAATGTAGAGGGATCCACATTTGAGTCACTAATATAATGGGATACATAGTTAGAGATTTATTTAAGGATATCCATGTAAGGGTATTTATCCTTATGTTAGAGCAAAAAAATATGGAATTTATAGATTTAATTTTTTGAAGAGAAAATCATTTGAGATGATTATAAATCCATGATTTTGTATAAAAAAACATCATGAACCAATGATAATACATTATTGAAGTTAGATTTAAGGAGGATAAGATGAATATGTCACTGTTCTATTTATTTTTGAATTTAAAATGAGAATATTTGAAATTCAATATTGGTGATCAAAATAGAAGATGAAATCTATTGATGAAAATAATTTGATTCATTATTTTATATATCACAAAATGAGTTATGATTTAATATTAATAAGAAGAATAATGTTGAGTTGAGTATTAATACATTTTTTGGAAAGGTGCTGAGTTTTAATACATTGTTTATAGGTTCAAGATGAATTTATAGGTTTCTTGGAAAGCTCTCATGCCCCAATGAGAAGTCCTATGCTACTAATACTGCAACTATATTTTTAATATAGCCACATAGAATATTTAAATACAGATTCTATAGAATTATCTCAAGAAAAATAGTGATTTGATTCTACTATATAAATATTTGAATGATATGTTAATCCAAGAAAAAAAAATTATAAATAAATAGTAAAATTGTATTTTCATAATATTTATAGAGACACCCACATCAAAAATTAGTTGAAAAGAAGAGATATGGAGATTGTGGGAGAAGAAAAATGGGGTGCATGTAATTTGATTTCTTGCACAGTATGTCTGAGATATTTACATTCATGGGAATATGAAAATGACACCAAGAAAAGTTATAAACTACCTATACATCTATGAATCAGATAAAATAAAAAAATAGAAGAGAGAGAGAGTTTTCGTATGCCTGAGTAGAGTGAGATAAGAGATAATAAGTCCTCTTGTGGAAGAAGAAGTTTTTATGATCCTATTTTCCTGACCTATCCTCCCTAAGCCATGAACTTATACATCTTACTCGTTGGATCTCCTATAATACCTTAGTTACCTTCCTAGTACATGACATGATATTAATCAATAGGGTCACTTATCAGACTAATGAATACCCTCATAGTCCAACACATGTTTTTCTAGTGTACTTTGTCCCCGTTCACACACACCCTAGCAAACTTCCCAAGAGGCTACCCATATTGTCACTACTCCAATCCATGCATGATTAACTATGGAGTTTTAATCAGATAGGATCCTAAAAATAAATATCCACTTTATTGAAATGGGTAATAACATTTACTTCTTTATGTATCACTTTTCAAAGGGTGTTACAGTCTCCCTTCTTAATAGAATAATGCACTTGTTGTGGACCCCACAACACAAACCCAGATAGTTACTCTACAATTTAGGTTGGGTATTAGATATAATACCATTTTGTAGATATCTAACTTAGATATTCTAAATGGAATAAGAGTGGAGGTTTTAAAATGACATCAGTCGTGCCTCCCCATACTCCAAAGGATACTAAATAGAATATAGGGCCTAAAATAGTCATGGAGAGACTGTTACATCTAAATATAGTGTAAGGTTCAATCCCAAATCTATAGAAATTTTGGCATGGTCTATCCATTTAATATAAATCCCAAAAACCTATAGATATAAAACAAGGGTCCAACAGGTTCCCCGTAGTTCTGAATAGAAAGAAATAAATCTATCCACATGATGTATCAAATAATAATAGATTAAAATTAGATAAAAATGGAGTCATCATATAAATAAAACAATGTTACATTTTCTAGTACACATGCTAAATAATAATTGAAAAGTAACTACACTGGCCTCTAATCTAACTCACATAATCTAACCTACTGAGTCCTCAGCCTCCATAACCTATTAACTGAACCACATGTCTAGATCCAAGAAATACTTGTGACCTGAGAGAAAACATGAATTTATACCCACTCACATAAAAACTTGTTCCATGTATAGGGGTAGGTGGCGAGTCTAGTGATCTAGTAGTAATCCCTGATACCGCAATAATACCATGTAATTCTCTAATAAAGTGTATGTTCATGAAATACGTATATGAAAAGTGTAGTAATGATCATGAAACACACCCACCCCAAAAAAGCAAGAAACACATATAAAAACACACATTTCAAGTTTTCATGTTCTAACTAGTCCACCATGAAATCAAACCATACCTGATTCAACTCCGTGTCAGAAAGAAGATAGTTAGCTTGTACCACAACCTAACCCATTCCCAAATATGTGGGGTAGGGTGTCCAACCAAGTCCTTAAATCATACTTGAAGGTGCATGGTAGGGTGCCTCAATTCGTAAATCATCCTTTTTCACTCAAGGTAGGTCACATGAAAATTGTCTGGGTCACCACTTATCACTCAAGAGATATCTCACATCAAGTTCTTTGGCAAACCCCTCTCACTAAAGGGAGGACACACATATCATCTCAATACACACCTTATCACTCATGGTTGGAATAGAAATCATATAAAATGAGGACCCCATATCACTTATGGTGGTCCTTTCAGTGCCTTCTCACTCAAGGTAGGGCCATGTTTCCAGATCTATACCCCACACAAGGATCCGTCGTCAATCACAGGAATACAGTTTGGTACACACATGAAAAAACAACTATAAAATGAAACCCATCTCAGAGATCACCTACTAATTTCTAGTTTTATAAACCCTCAAGACCTAGAACTATATCTCAAACACACCTCAACACCCATCTTGACTCTATAAGAGGTCCATTTCATTCACCCGAACCAACCCACTACTTTTAAACTAAAGGAAAATGTCATTGGGAAACACACATAACAAATATCATCATGTAACAATATAAACACTAGGAAAAAACAGCTAAGAAATGTATAAGAACACAATATTTTTAAAATAGGGTATCACCCTCATGAGGTTAACTAAACAAAAATAGACTAAATAATTCCTTCCATGTCACCTTTGTAAATCAAGTCAAAATGTTCTTTTAAACACATTTAGAAAAGAAATATCATGTTGTATTACGCACATTCGGCTCTTTTCCAATATCACACTTTCATTCTAAAATTTTATTTAAAACCCCATTTATGAAATCAATATTTTTCATTTAAAATTCCATTTGAGTCAAAGAGTTTTTAAAATACATTTTAAAAATGAGACTTATTTCTCTTTAAAAACCAGAAAATGCAATTAAGAAAACCATAAAGAGGGTCAATTCCACTCATTTGACCAAGGTTCCATCATCAAACCATTTAATAATATATAATTTCCATGTTATCTATCAATATAATTCAAGCCTACCCCACTTTATGGGTGATTTCACACAAGGCACACAAAACATTTAGAAAATACTAATAATTAAGGAACATAGATATAAAATCACTAATTAGGAAATAGAGTCAATTAAATTCAAGGTTTCATACCTCAATATATGATCATAATTCCATACCAAGATCATACTGATCTCCTCCAAGTCCACCAACATTTATCTCATCGATAAACACCATCAAATTAATAAATTAAATAATTAAAACTAAAAATATAAAATGGAATAATTGACTCTAAACTCACCAGGAGACCTGGAGGTACTGAAATCATGAGAAATAGGGTGTGGTTAACTCTTAAAATACACATATATCCAATACATAAAAATACCCACAAAATGAGATAATTCCACCATGTTATGGTGTAATTTTATCTCAAAAACCCTACCTAGTTGAAATGAAATTAAATGATATAAAAGAGAAGAAAATAGTGGAGAAGAGAGGAGGGTACTTACCTTGAATTTGTGTGATTAAATCATACTAATACACTATGATTGAAGGAGTTCCATGGGAATATATGGAATATCCAAAGAGTTCTCTCCCCCTTCCCCTCACACATTTGTAATAAGAGAGCCCATGGGTTGTAAAGAACCCATGAGAGTGACATTTGTTCACCTGTGTAATATAGTGAACAATTAACCTATATAATATGATGATATTGGGACATGATGATAACTTCCAAAAATCCATTTTTATTAATTATAAAATAATATTGCATAATATATGACTCAGAAATCCTAAACACAAAAATGAGAAGGATTTCTCAGAGAGGCCAAACCTTTTATAAACACTAGTGAATAGTTTAATTCTTTACATGAAATGATAATAGGTGTGTGTGCTAGGTTAAGAAATAAAGATTCATTTATCATAACTGTAAATAGGCATTCAAATATCAATGGTGTTAATTTTTAAAAGAAGATTTTGAATTTAGTAAAAACTTAACCACAATCAATTCACCCTTATCTCATGTGTTTCTACACTATTCCTGAGGCACTATATATATGTATATTATAAATTATATAATTTAAATTTAAAAATATTAAAATAAAGTATAAATGATAAAAAAATACATATAAATTTTATTTATATAAATATATATAGTTATTTTTATATAAATAATATTTAATAATATATAAATATGTATATATAAAATATTTTATAAATGGTAAAATTTATCAGTGCTAAAAGAAATTTGATAAAGGGATGTCCTTATTAGTTCTAAATAGATCATTGATAAATGGTAACCTTTGTTAGTTCTAAAAAAATATTTGAAAAAGGTTTTCCTTTTATCAACATTGATAAATGTGACCTTTAGTAGCACATTTATCTAGAACTCCTTAAATTAACCCATTTATCAGTGTTTTTTAACACTGATTAAGGGTAGTGCTAAATATAGAGGAATATATAATAGTGTTAGTATCCTAGGTAGTTGATTTTTTTGGGAAATAGAAAGATGTATTCAGTGTCATCTCATTGTTTTAGAATGTTAAGAGAAAGAGGCATAGGTTTTAGATAAGTATTGGATGGTAAGTTTTTCATGATAGTGTAGGGATGATCTATCATATAATGGGGAAGTTGTAAGGCCCTATGTATTTTATAATGGAAATTTGGGTTAGATATCAGACAAAACTTGTTTTTTACCCTTTACAAGTATCAGGGGTGTTTTTATAAGTCAGGGGGAAAAGTTTTGTGGGTTTCTCTAGGCTTAGAGATTTTTTTTAATTTTGTTACTTTTGTTTATTTTTAAGTGTTCTACAGTTTTAGTGTTTTTAGTAGATGTTTTGTTGAATTTTGAGGCCTCAATGATTTTTATGATTTTAAGGTATTTTTATAGTTTCAAAGAAGTTTGATTTGGAGTTGCAAGTGGTTTTTTAAAAGTCTGCAATTTTTTAGTATTCTAGGTGTGATTTTCTATAAAAAGATGGCCTATGTGAGTTTTGGGGTAGTTTTGGATATTTTAATGTTTTATATAATTTTGATAAAAATTTTACAAGTGTTTACCCTTACATATGGGTGTCCCCATACATGATGTTGATATATATATAAATGAAATCTCAAGCCTATTCAAGCTTCTAGGTCCCTCATTTCTCTAATACAGTGGTGAAGGTTTTTTGGTTTTTTTCTATGAAATATTGATCTATTTGATGCTTGTCTAGTGAAGTTTTAAATCCGTGTTTCTGGTTTTGGTGGTGTTAATTTCTGGATGTGGTGTTGTTCATCAGTTTTGGGTGGCCATGGAAATAATCTCTATGTCAAGGCCTGATTCTAATCCATACATTTTTCTTGCTCTAATATTACACCAATATTTTTCTAGTTGGAATTGCGTTGTGGTTTTTACAGTATTTTGGGATGTGATTTCATGTGGTTGATAGCGTCCCAGGATGTGTCTCTCATGGTGGCTTCTTCTTCATCTCTGGGTTCAACCAGGATAATTCTCATTTTGTTTATAGAGCTTCTTCATCTAGAGGTCCTTGGATGTTCAGTTGTGTTTTGGTGTTGTTTTGGTGGTGGTGAGGGTTTTTGGTGGGTTATTATCTCTGGTTTTCTAGTGAGGCTAAAATGTAAGGTTTGGGTTAGGGTGTGTAGTGCAAGGTGGTCCATCGTCTGAGGTGGTAATGATGGTGTTTTTTTTGAAATTTGAATTTTGATAATAAAATTTTAAAAGTTGTTCTTAATATATATCAATTTGAATGCAGTTGGTACTAATTGGGTGATGATGATGGTGATGGGTTTATAGAGACAATGATGGGATGACTATGTGTTATTGGGTGGGTGAATCTGTTCGTTATGTATTTATATATGCTGAAGATTTTTTGGGATTTTGGAATGTTATGTATTTGAATTATGAAGTGTGTGGTTAGCACTAAACCATAATGTGGGTATTAGAAAATTAAAAAAGATATTTAGAGGAGTAAGAAGAATATTCAGATCCTAAAACAAGATTTATAACATTAATAGAGTGTTTCTAGGAAAATTGTTAGTTGGGATAAATCTTTTTATTTTCTTTAGAAGGAGGTTTCCTCTCTTAAGAAGGAAATCTGTCCTTCCAGAAATGGGAATCAGAGAAGGGTGAGTACTCTTCAATTATCTCATAGTTACTTTATTCTTGGGGAGGATGAGTACTAGTTATTTTACTAAAATTGATGATCATGTCAGGAATGAACTCTCTGCTTGTAAGGGAAAAACTTATCAATGGATAATAGAATAAGTTTAGTGAAATTCACCATTATCTCCAAGATGCTCAATACATTTATGGTCTAAAATGGACAAATGGGTTGATAAAGAATTTAAATATCAATATCAAAAATTTTATATGGATTGTAAGTGTTTAATAAATGAGGTTGGTCATTATAACTTGGAAAAATTGTTATAAATATTTACCCAATAGAGTTATGGGAATCAATAAAATTAATATTTTTAATGATTCTCTTCAAGCTCGATTCACCTGGAACCTCATTAACAATAACTCACCTTCTTTGGGATTCCTTAAAGCTATATTTCATGAAAGGTTGAAGTAGGGTAGTGCTACATACATGAATTTTTTTATTTTTATATCTATTAAGGCATATTTTAATTGTATTATGGAATGTTCATGATAGGTTGTTAATAAAAAAAATTATCTTAAGTTATGGCTTGATAACTGGACTAGATCTGCTATAATTGATGATTTCCATCATATGGATTCTTTACTCGACTCTTAGATTATAATCAAATATTTTTTTAATATCCCTCATTCTCAACTATAGGAGGAGGTTAATTATATTATAAATGGATACAATTTTGTGTCCTATCATGACATTTTAGTGTGGGATCCAGCTAGAAATGGTGTTTTGAATATTAGGATATACTACCAACAAATTAGCAGGGACACAAATAGTGATTTCAAATGAATCAAAAACTTCAAAAAATATTGGTTTAGGCCTTATTGAATCACTTTAACCTTGATATTATCACACAATAGGTTACCCACAAAATGTGTTCTTAAATTATTTAGAATATTCCTTTATTCCATGTGTTATTTTTGTAGCCAACATAGAGAGGATGCAAATATCCTTTTTCTTGGATGTGCAATAGATGAGGCACTATGGAATTAGGTCTTAAAAATATTTGGAATCTATGATCTGTGTTTCAATCGCCTGCAATATGTTCTTCAGTTTTGCATGAACACTGTTTTGTCTCCCTGGATTTGGAACTTGTTTTAGGTTGTAGTGGTTGAACTACTATATTCTGTTTGGTTCAGTCAAAATTCCCTAATCCCTGATGGCAAGATTTTTTTTCATGCTCAATGATGTCAAGGGTTCTTTTCATAGTCAAGGATACCATTATGATGCAAAAGGGAAATTGTCATAAGAGTGTATATGATTTCTTAATTTTAAGAAGATTGGTAGTTTTGGGAATTATAAACTTGAAATTATAAAAACTAAGATTTTTTGGAAACCCCCTATTTTTAATTATATAAAAATCAATTTATATGGTTCATTGAAAGGAAATCTAGGTCCATCGGGGTGTGGTGAGGTCTATCATGATCATAATGACAAGATCTTGGGATGTTTTTTTGTTTTATATAGAGTGGAAACTTCACTTGAAGTGGATATACAAGGAATTATTAATGTGGTTTATTTTGAAAAAAATTAACTGTTTGAATAATATTTGGTTGGAGAGTGTTTATTATTCTCTCATGAAGGCTATAATAAATGGTATATTGCATATTTCATGGCGTCTCATGTTTCGGTGGATATAATGCATGATATCCATTTCGAGCATCAATTTTATTATCGTACATGTCTATCTAGAGGCGATTATGTTGGATGATGGTATTTATAACAAAGAAGTTAATATGGAGATCACTTAGTCAGATTTTATTCCACCTAATTTGATGAAACATTATGAAAGAGACAATAATAAACTTCCAATTTTCAGAATTCTGTAACTTTTTTTTCATTAATAAATACATTGTCCTATTATGGTTGGGGATATTTAAAAAACTTTCATAAGGGTAACCATGAATAAGGGTTGTTTTGAAGTGGTGTATAAGGTTAAATCTGAATCAGTATTGAGTATGGAAATCAAACATTTATTTATGATACATATGGGTAGATATGTATGGTTTAATAATTTTCCAAAATCTTAAAAAATTGGTATTCTATATTTTTCAAAAAAACACCCAAAATGATTATTTAAGATATAAATTTAATATTAATGGGGATTTATTGCCTTTCCATGACCAAAAAACATGGATAAGACCTCAAAAAACATATTTTCCTTCTATTATTCTTTTAGTGAGAATCCAACTATTTCTTGTTGAAATATCATTCCATCTAAATATAGGGGAATCTATGGGTAAGTTTAATTTTATATATTCATTTTTCTTCTATGATTTATCTCTATTTATTCAACCCTTGCCGATAAACCCTAATTTCAAGGCTTTTGTTAGATTTTGGTGAATTTTATGATTAAATCAAAATCAAATAGAGTTTCATAGAAATTGGAGTCCTATATACTCTTGGTAAATTATGTCTAGTTTATTCCTAAGATATACATGTGTTATGTGATTCATGGTGAATGAGCATTAGTAGGTGATTTAGATGAGATTTTGAATTAAATTGCTTAGAGGTTCTATTTTTTCATGAGGGTATAAAAATGTGTGAAAATATGAGTTTAGGCCTTGTATAGCATGAATTGTGTGATATGTGGTTCCTTGGTTTTTTGGGCGTGATGAAACCAGTTGGTTCTCAATGATGATGTAGATGGGGTTGAACATTTTAATGGGTGGGTGATGTGGTTTGAAGGTTGAGATAGATGTTCACTGATGGTGTGGCCTAGGATGTTGGTGATATTTCTCACTACGGGTGGTTCATGGGGCCATTGGGGTTTTCTGTACATAGGGAATGATCCATGAGGTGGTTTAGTTCACTTATTATCGGTGGAGGCCTCTGTAGACTAAGAGATATAGGGGATGGTGTTTTCTATTGGTATATCAGAGGTTCTCATCATAAAAGACCATGATTGGCAGTATTTAAGACCACCAGATAGGGGCTTGAGGCATTCCATTTATATCGGGACCAATGGGCCAAGATTATGGAAGGAAAGATATCATCATGCCATGGGTTCATCAGATTATTGATATGGTGATTAGAAAATGAATATAGAAGTCCTTAGGACTTGTGATATGATTTTTGGGTGTGAATTTGGGGCATCAGGATGACTTGGAATGGTTATGTTGTTTTTTTTGGAATGTGGTGTCATGTAGTACAGATTTAGTAGGAAATCTAAGGTGAACTCTGACATGGAAGACTGTGGATGTATCATTACACTATGGAACTGGACAAGGAAGGTAAATAATCACTTGAGGCTAGATGAGCCTGAGTTTAGTGGGTTGTGTATTATAGTTGATTATAGCTTGTTGTATTTTTTATACAATGGTATGCATATAGATATAATTCATGGATACCATTGGTGACAACCTACTGATTTATGGTTCTTATTATAGGTAAAAGGTTTGACGTCAGGAAAATGTGATGGGTAGGGTATAGATAGTACACAATTTGGATGACATGATTTTGTGGGTGGGTTGGGTGGTTCCTCAGTGTTTGGTCGGTGGTTCTTTTTGGTAATTTTATATATGTATATATATTTTATCATCCCATGGGTGAACCTATTAACTTTATATGATTGAAATGACATGTTAACAATTATTTTTATTATTGTTAGTGTACATTCTATATGTGTTTCTCTTATTTAAAATTACTTTCTGTATGTTGTTATTAATATTATTTTTCACCAGAGTGTATAGTATCCCCACTACACCCTATAAAATCTCATTACTAATTATAAACTTTTAGTGTAAGGGGAGGTGCACTTAAGGTCCAATGGAACTTTTTATGGTTACTATGGAGTGATTTTGGTCAGGGAATTATAGTGTAACCTCATTGAAATCCCATATAATGAAGAACAAACTACTCCCGATTTGAAAAAAATAGGTTGAGAAAAATATCCAATTTCTGACATATAATAACTCATTAATTTTATCTTTATTTTATTAAAAACCATAAACAATCAAGGAAATGAATTTCCTCTAGAAACATAGTATACAACCAAGTTCAATTATCACTCCCGAGCTTCCTCTAGAAAATTTTCATGATAGCCCGATCATATCAATCATATTTGATCCTGCTATAGTGAAATACAACATGAATCTATATATAGAAAAATGTTAAATCAAAATTGAGGGATGAAATGGATGATAATAGAGGATATATAAATTATCATACCATTAATAGTGAGAAAAATCACTTATAAACCACCCACATCCACAATGTAATAAGGAGAAGAAGTGGAGAAAAAATGGGACACACCTAGTTTCAGTTGATAGAGGTGGAACCCCAGGTAGGGTTCAAATTAAATCCCCTCAAAATTAATTTTTTTACCTATTAAGAATAATTAAAACAGGGCCCAATAGGTTTCTAATGTCCAACCTATAACTCCCCCTCATTTGGTGTCCCAAAGGGGTGTTCATTCTTTCTCTCGAGCTCCAGAGGTGGGAGGGTGATCGTCTTTTACCCCTATCTCCCCTTTTAATGGGGTTTGCATGCAATCACAATCCATATGGAAATAATCTTCTTCATGAGAACAAGATAAATGGATTTTAGTTCCTAGGGTCATTTCCAGGCACATCACATTTTAATGATCTCAATGAACATATGGAATGCCTGGGGCCTCGGTGCCCGAGTTAAAAAGGACTTCCTCACATGTGAGGAATCTAAGAATTGTTATTAAATTTTAGTGGTCTTGGAACCATAAAAAATCCTAGATAAAATTGTGGATTTCACCAACAAAATCATCTTAAGACACTTCCTGCACTAGTACAAAAATTATTTACCACGTCGGAATTTTTTACGTTAATTATAAATAACTGACGTGCAAAGCCGAAAAAATTGATTTATCACATAAGTTATAGTATAACCAATGTAAAAATGAATTTCCTTGATTTATCAAATTGTTTGTAAAATAACCGATGTGATAAATAAAATATATGGCTTTATCACATTAGTTATTTTATAACTGACGTGATAATGCCAATTTATGTCGTCATTTATATAATAACTGACGTGATAAAGACAATTTATGTCATCAGTTATATAATAATCGACATGATAAATCACTTTATCAGATTGGTTATATAATAATCGACTTTATAAATCATTCTATCACATCAGTTATTTTATAACCAATGTAATAATTTGTAAAAAAAACTATTTATCACGTCAGTTATATAATAACCGACCTGATAAATATTTTAAAAAAATTATGAAGTCCCATTTCATGTTATTATGTTGTTTTTATTTCAGGAGACAACGACTTAGTACCTCTCATACAGAAACCCTACATTTTAATCTTCAATCTTGTGGCCTCTATAATAATTCTTAAATCTTCATTCATCATGTTTTTTTTGGTGCCTCTATCTGCTCGACTTGTAACTCTCAAGTGGATTATTAAGTTCAATATCCTTTTTATTCTTTTTCATCATCTATAATCTTACATACACCTATTCATTCTTGGTATGTCTAACCCTATAAAACATAGTGGATATGTGGATGAGAATAGGGTTTAGGTATCGTTCTAATTTGGGGGGGGGGGGGTTGGTGTTTTTGAATTATAGAGTGCTCATATTTGATTTATTGAGCTTTATCATTATAGAAGTCTTTATATATATTTATTTCTACTTGATATAGGTAATATTTTTGGTATAATTACTTTAATATACATGTCATTTAATTATATATATTTTATAATTACATGTTTGTCAAATTAAATCTATATGTGATAGTCTAAATGTATTTCATCATATTTTTACTATTTTTATAACTTGGTATAATCAAATTTTAATGATTTTATAGAATCTATAAATATTTTTCAAATTCCAAGTGTTTGTAAAAATGTTTAAAATGTTTTTTATAAATGATATTTATGTTTTGAATAATTTAAACTCATTTTGGTCATTGGAATAGAAAAGGTTTGGGTTTCTTTGATTTTTTTAAAAAGAAGAAAATGGATGGATTTTAAAAATGATTTAAAATTAATATGGTTTAAACTTTAAATGGTTTCATATGTGGTTTATCATGGCTTATTTTTAGTGTAAAATTTAAAATTGGGATCTTTAAGGGTGGGAATGAATTGAAATTCTGAGTTGATTTTGGTAAAGGCTTATTTTGAACTTTATAAGATAATTTTCATATTGAAGATGAGACCCTTTGTTGGCCCTCTTAATTTTTCTATACTTGATATGAATTATGGTTCCTAAGGGGGTGTAGTTTATTATAAATTTGGATGTGGTTGATTTGAAAAGGGGTTAGAAAGGGCATTGGTGGTGATATGATAATTATGTATATGAAATTATTTTTAGTTGATATATTAATATAATGATTAATTATTTGAACATATCCACTTTGTTTATATACATGGGAACCCTAAAAACTAAGATAGTGGTCCAGATTTATTTTTTAGTAGTTCATTGTAGACAATATCTAGTGCCCCTGGTTATGTGATACCAGGGCTGGGGGTTATTGTACTAGTGTAGACTAGATGGATAGTTTTTGTTTTAGTCCGGACATAAAATAGCCAACAATTTGTCTATTGTATTTTTACTTTCTAGTAAAATCGTACGTTAGGTGCTATTTAGTTTCCCCTAATACTTAGTGATGGTTGATGAAATTACAGAGGATTACCATTATTCATTTTATCAAATTCCCTAGTTTTATTTTCTTGTGTGGAACCATGTTATGTTGTTTATTTCCTTTATTATATTCATTCTATGGTGCCTTGTTGTGTTTTTTTATTATTTTAATTTAATTTAATTTTTCTTAAATAAGTTTAATGGTGAATTTTGAATAATCATGTTTTCAAAAAGGAAATGATTGGTTTTTTTATATATTGGGGTTTTTTTAGAAAGGGCGGGTTTTAGGAATGATTTTTATTTTTTAAAAATACACAAACATTCTCTCAAATGTCTTCAAAGTGTGTTTTTATTAGAGTAAATATCATAAAAATGGTTTATGGTATGATGTTTTGATTAAACCCATGTTGGTCCCATGTCTAAGATCCAACCCATCCATCATGTTGTAAATCATTGGACATTCATGGATTCCCCAAATCTATGTTTTATGATTTCATTCATTTTTTATTTGACTATTAATTGCTGAAGGTGGTTTAGTATCCTGATATTTTTTTATCATTAGTATCCTGGAATTTTTATTCAATGATGTTTTCCCTTTAGTTACTTACATTATTTCCAATAAGTATTTTAGGGAGATAAAATTAAATATGGATTTCCATTTATATATGCATACCATGTCACCCAATCTATATTTTTGATGTATCCTGATGTGTTATAAATGGATGATACGATCATTGAGATACTATACACCACTTGTACATCTTGATAATGAAGTCATTAGAACTTATTATGATTAAGGTATATTTGCACCACCTTCCCAAGATAGTCTAGGTTCTTTTCAAGGCATGTACACAATACCTTTTTCCACAATACTATTTTCCACAACAAACTTAATAAGAATGTTAAAACCCATAAATTTGACCATCAAAATTACCTGAAATAAAGAAAATATTTCATTTCATTACAATCTTAATACTTGTTAGGTATTTTAGATAATTAGGATAAAAATTAAGTAAAAAAATCCTGTTGTGATGGGTTAATAATATACCACAGTAGTGGATGGTGTTTTTTTTAATTTAGTGGGTTTTAATCTTATTGCTCAAAAACAATATCATTATAATTTTTAAATAATCATATATCTATTTTATATTTTAAAATTGTGTTACTTTCAAATTATAGAATATTTCATATAAATATAAAATCTAACTATATTTTATTTTTAAAATTATTTTCATGCATATTTTTTTTTGATTTATCATTTATATTTAAACTTATATTCCATTATTGTGTAGAATTTGTAATTATATTTTTAAAATATGCATATATTTGTTTTATATTTAAAAATTTTGTTACATTCAAATTATGACATATTTTTTATAAATATAAAATTAGATTATCTTAACAGGATGTATAATTTTGATATTTGTTATAGGTAATAATGAGTCGAAGTTGGATTATGGAACAACGAATGAGTGACGAATACGAGGAAGGTGTTGATGATTTTTTGTAATTTTCTAAATGAAATGTTCCAAACAATGACATGTTTTTCTATCCATGCCTAAAATGTTTAAATATGAAGAAGTTGAAAAGTAGAGAAATCAAAGATCATTTAATTTTTCATGGTTTTAATCCAAGTTACAGCCCTTGGATTCGGCATGGTGAAACTGGGCAGAATTTCAGATCTACCGATGATGATGCTTTGCAAGATGGTAAATTTTATGAAATTTAAGAAATGATTTGTGATATTGAAGCAGAAAAAATTGATAAAGAACTAAAAATTGAGATTCTATATGGTGATTCTAAAAAACTATCGTATCCTGGTTGTACAGATTTTACAGTTTTATCATCAGTGTTAAGATTGATTAACCTGAAGGTGAATCATGGATGGAGTGAAAAAAGTTTTATAGAGATACTAAAATTGTTGAAAGAAATTCTTCCTAAAGACAAAGATATTCTAGATTCATATTATAAGGCCAAGAAAATATTATGCCCGATGGTATTGGGATACAAGAAAATACATGCTTGTTCAAATGACTGTGTGATATTTAGGAAGGAATATGGATTTCTGTTAGAGTGTCTTGAATGTGGGACATCATGATATAAGTTGAAATAAAAAACACAGGCTGATATAGTGATTATAGATATCCCTATCAAGGTATTTTGGTATCTTCCTATAATTCCTCATTTGAAACATTTATTTTCTAATTTAAGTGATGAAAAAAATGTTAAGATGGCATGCTAATGAGTAGATATGTGATAAAAAATACATCATTTCTAAAATTATTCAAAGTGGAAGAAAATTGATAATAAGTATCCTACATTTAGAAATGAAGTTAGAAATATCAAACTTGGGTTGTGCGTGGATAGAACGAATCCATATCGAAGCCTCAGTAGCAGAAATAGTTCATGGCCTGTTTTATTGGTAATTTACAAATTATCTCCTAAATTTTTTAGGAAGCATAAATATTTCATGTTGATTTTAATGATATCTGGACCAAAGAAACCTAGAAATTATATTGATGTTTTCTTTTCACCATTAATTGATTATTTGAAACTCTTATAGGAGGATGGTATTAGGGTGTAATATTCTTAAAAATGGAATATTTTAAACTGCATGCAGTGATTATATTCACTATAAATGACTTCCCAGCATATGGAGATTTTTTTGGATATAGTGTTAAGGGGTATAAAGTGTGTCCAATTTGTGAACAATAGACTTCATGTTTTCAATTGCATCATGGGAGGAAAATAGTATACATGTGTTAGTGAAAGTTTTTTCCTATGGATAAATATTATAAAAGATTAAAAATGCATTCAATAGATCACAATAATTTGATATTTCTCCAAAACCTTTATCCACTAATGAGTATTTTGATAGGGTTCAAATCCTTGATGTGTAATTTGGAAAGTCGCATAAATATCGTAATGATAGACATATTTGGAAGAAATGGTCAATTTTTTTGAGCTTACATATTTGATATATCATAAAGTAAAACATAACATTGATTTCATGCACATGGAGAAGAATATATATAACATTTTGATTGGAAAATTTTTAGATATTAAATGAAAGAATAAATATGGTTTTAATGCATGATTAGACTTACTATCAATGGGAATATGTTTGGAGTTAGCTCCCACTCCTGATGTAAGAAAAATATTTCTTCCCTTGGCTTTTCATACATTATCCAAGAGGTAGAAGATTAGCTTTTTTCAGTTTCTTCATGATATCAAAGTGCCACAAGGTTATTCTTCAAATATAAAAAAATTTGTCTCTTTAAAGGATTTGAATTTGATGGGTATGAAATCTCATGATTTTCACGCCATGATGCAACAACTTCTACCAGTTGCATTGTGTGGAATATTTCCCATATGTGTCAGAAAAACTATCATAAAGGTGTTTTATTTTTTCAATTCAATTTTTAATAAGGTGATTAATCTAGATGATTTAGACATTTTGTAAAATGAATAAATTTCTATACTTTTTCAATAAGAAATGTATTTTCCTCCATATTGTTTTGATATAATGGTGTATTTAATGGTTCATCTGGTTTGAGAAATAAAGCTTTGTGGACTTGTATATCTACATTGTATGTATCCTTTTAAAAGGTATATAAAGATATTAAAGGGGTATGTTAAGAATCCATATCAACCTGAAGCCTCCATTGTTGAAAAGTATATTTCTAAGGAGTTTTTGGAGTTTTTTACGAGCTACTTGTCTACAGCGGAGCACATTGGTTTGCCTCTATCTCACTATGAATGAGTTAATAATGATGGAAATGGGATTTGTGGCTTGAAAGTTAAATCATTATCAGGTGAATAGATAAATAAGGTATATTTATACATCTTGAATAACATGGTTGATTCTCAACCATATATAACATTTCATATTGATGAGTTGAAACAATTTCATCCAAAGAAGAAAGAAATGTGGATTTTGAATGATCATAACAAAACTTTTTTTCCATGGTTTAAAAAGACCATTCTTGGTAAATCAGATTCATCAGAGACATTAAGATGGTTAGTGGGTGGTCCAAGTTTAAATATGATAACATGGTCTGCGTATGACATTAATGTATATAAATTTTATACAAACTATTAGGACAACAGAAGTGCAGTTCAGAATAGTGGTGTATCGGTGTTCGCAGAAGCAATGCTTTTTCGATTTCTAAAGAAAAAACCCCAATTTATGCATCAAGTGCATATCATGGAGTCATTAAAGAAATATGGGAGGTTGATTAAATTAAAATTAAAGTTATTTTATTTAACTTAAAATGGTTTATTGGTAATAACGGTGTCATATAGGATGAATTTGGAATGACACTTGTTAATATGAATAGATTAGAAGACACAGCTGATTCTTTTATAATGGAAACACATGGAAAAAATTATATGTTCCTGGTTAATCTGATATGTAGTGTTCTATTGTTTTATAAGGAAAAAAATATGTTGGTGATGATAAACTTGATGAAGATGCTGATTTATGTGAGATCCCTACTTTCATGGAAAGATTAATAGATAATAATTATGAGCATGTTGTGTACATGGTTTGTGCCATAAGGAATGATCATGAAGAAGGATTTGGGGAAAAATCCATTAGTACATTCATAATATTATAGGTAACATATGTTTTTTTCTCGTTTAATTTTATTAATTTTAAAAAATGTTGGATATTTTATTTTATTTTTGTTTATTAAAACACATATTAAAATGAATCAGTAGAAATGATTGTTTATTTTAGTTTAGTTTTGTTTAGTTTACCATGTTTACCATTATGTAACTTATATATTTATTGATTTTTTTTAATGAAAAATATTTTAAATATATATTTTAAAAATATATTATTTTTTGTGTATAAAATTGATTTATTAGTTTTGACCATTTTTAATATTCCTACACCAATTTTGGATTTGTTTTCATTCATTTACATGAAATTTCATATATCATTACTATTGTTATAATTTTAGTTAACTATAAAAAATATGAATAATAATGTGTTAAGTTTTATTTTACTTTTTTGTTTCATAATTTTTCTTTTTTTGTTTACATTAGTGCTATAAATTTGAATTTGCATATTTTGTGTACTAAATGTTTATTTATTTGACTTTAAGGATAATGAAAGATGAATTAGATAATCAACCACAAAATTTTGGAGATGAGAATCATGATCATACCTCTGGGGAGAAACATCCACATGATTCTCTTGATGTTCCTCAATATTCTTCATATTCTCCCACAATGGCAAAGAAGAGTTCGAGGGTTGGTAAACATGGCATCACACATTTACCAAAATTATCACTTGCTTATAGCCAGAACCAGAGGATAGTTATAGAATTTGATGAGAATGATATTCCTAGAGGTCCTAATGCAAAATTGTTTAAGAGTTTTGTATCAACTCAGGGTAAAAGTAAAGTCATAATTTTGTTTAATAATTGGAGAAGTGTTGAAAAAACAACACTAGATTAGTTGTGGGAGACCATTTTGGTAAGATCTTTTTCTATTGTTTGACTAATCTTGAAATTTTTATCATATAATATGTTTTTCCTCTTCTTTATTAGATGACATTTGATATACCTAACACTTTAGGAGTTAGGAGGAAATATTTATCGATGGCTTCTAGGAGGTTGAGAGATTTAAAATAAACACTCACATCTGATTTCATTGTTTGGGATAGGTAACATGACAATCCATGTCATATATATCCTTTTATAGATGAATACATATGGAAATAGTTTTTTTAAAGTAGAAGACAAGAAGCATTTTTGTTAAGTGCAATGTAAACTTTTAGATGTTTTCTGATATTAATGATATTATTAATGAATTATTAATGATTTCTTATTCTTAATTTACATGAATCAAGGAGAGATCATCAGGATATCCAATCCATAAATGTATACCCTTATAGTTTATCTCGGGGAGGGTATACCATATTGGAAGAACAAATGATAGTTGAAAAATTACAAAAACATAGAGCTGAGTCTTCTAACTCTGGAGAGGTTTCCCCTCCATCCCCTCTATCTAGATATAAAAAATGGAAGAGGGCTCAAATGAAAAAAAGGGAAATATCTTATAGAAGAATTGAGGTTCGTAGCTGAGAGGATTATAAGTTGTTTGTTTTATTTATTTAAGTCAATTCAATTCTTTATATACTTTGAATAATTAAATAATTTTTCAGATAATTCATATGGGATTATATTGAGGAGAAGAGCACACATGGGATATTTAAAGCTAATGGGAGGCTTTATATTTTCTTTGTCGCATTGGGAAATCCCGAACACCCAGGTCATGTAGGAGGATACCCGCCTGGTGTATTGATAAGAAAAGTGTTACCACATTCTTCATCTTTTTCCATGGAGGGTTTATATCAAAAAAATATAATATTTGGAGGCTGAAGTTGACAATATTAATGTAACGATGGAGTAAAAGATCAGAGCATCAGTACAGTCTATGTTTTTAGACATTAAAAGACAATTTCAGACTGTAACTCATGCTCCATCTTCGCTAGCAGCTCCCACTCCCCCACCTCCACTTGCAGGCCCCATTATTTATCCTCCACCTTCACCTACAGACCCCATTATTTATCCTTCACCTCCACCAACAGACCCTATTTTTTATCATACTCCCACACCCCTCCTAAATATCTTCCTAGTTATTGTGAGTTGTATGTTGATGATCCGCACTATCATATAGTTGTATATAAGATAATATATTATATAGAATATCCAATTCATCATCAATAGTTAGAGGTAGAGTAACATAGGGTCATTTTATAGGATATTATAGATATACCAGCTGGAGTACCATTACCTACAGATGAGGTGATGATAGTTGGACAAAGTATTAGCCACTTTTTAGTTTGTCCATCTAGACTTCTGTGACCCATTACCACAGAGGTATGTGTATGTTATATCTTTTATTTTTTTTATTAAATTTTTTTAACATTTGAAAGTTAATATATTTATCTATTTATTAATAGGAATTATTTAAAGGTAAATAAATAATGTATAGCCAACAACAAAGACAAAGAGCTATGACATCAGATTCAGATTCTAGTAATCTTGACAGATTGTCAAGATATTCAAAATTGTTGGCGGTTCATTATATGTTTCAAATGGAAGCTCATGTTTGTGGACGTAAAATAGATGTGGGGATTCTGAAAAATGATATCATGGAGCTTGTTACTAGAGATAAGTTTGGAATCAATGTGGTGCAAGTTTTTTCTATGTATGTCTTAACAAAAATATTTCCTTGTGTTAACGTTATTGAAAATTTATACTTATCTATTATGTATTAGGTATATTTATAAAATATGTGAGACGAATGAGCAGAAAAATGTATATGGGTTGATGGACTCATAGTTTATTTCACCTAAAGGTCATGAATTGGAGGAGGAACAAAAATGAGTTTATATTACAGAAATATTTCAACAGAATATAATTATGCAGTGTTGGATGTTTCCTTATATTGAGAGGTATGAAACATATGTCTCACAAATTGTTATTTATCTTTTAACATAATAAACCCTAACATTAAATTTTATTTAATATCAGTGACCATTGGATGTTAGGTGTTTTTTTTCAAGGGAGAAAACTCTTAATTGGATATTCTCTGTCCATGGCAATGTGTGAGGAAATTTTAAGAACATTTTGGAAAATTATGTTTTAATTTCTTAATAGCTGTTTATATAGTGATGAATTTTTAATTTATTTCATTAATATTATTTTCTAATAGGGGATGGGCTTTATTTCGAAGATCCACAAAAAAATAGTGCCAAGATCAAATATATAAAACTAAAGTTGAATATCCATTTATAATTAGTATATTTCGGATTAAATAAAAATGATATTTTGAATTGAAAAACTCATTTAAACAAAATTTCCATAAACAATAAGTCTCCATCAAATGCGGATATTATATGTTAAGATTTATGTATGAAATAATTACAACTGTAACTGTTACAAAGTTCGACCCGGTTATATTTATTTATAAATTATTCATTAATATTTGATTTGTTTTATTCATTATACATGTTAATTAATTTCTTTTTAATTTGTATCTATTTTATGACTCTCAACCTTAGAGTTCACAAGAGGTCAAACACTTACATGTTGAATGGTAAAATTATTTTATAGGTTTGATTGGATTTTAGTTTGTTTTTAGTGAATATTTTAATTTTGAATGTTGTAATTATAAATGTGTATTTGGTAGTTGTTTTGGTTGGATTTAGGTTTCTTTTAGTTAATATTATAATTTTTGAATGTTGTAAATGTGAATGTGTAATTTTTCTACTGGTTTTTCTTGTTTTTTGGTTTGTTTGTGCTTGTTTCTGGTCTAATTTATGGTCTGGTTTTGGTTGTTTCAGGTCTGGTTCTGCAGTGGAGAGAAAGGGCTTCATAAATTATTTAAAAAAAATAGTTTTTATGTTGGTTATTTATTAACTGACGTTAAAATGTAAAGAAATAGGTTTTCCACATTGGGTTTTTTATAAAGGACGTGGTATATAGTTTATTATGTCAGTTATTTAATAACCAACATGAAAACATATTTTTGACAACGGTTATTTACTAATTGATGTGAAAAATTTATCAGGATCCAGTTTTTTTCACGTTGGTTTTTATATAACCAATGTGGTAGGATGTTTTTTACGTTGGTTATTTAAGTAATTGACATGAAAACCCTTTACTAAAGCATCTTTAACATCGTTTATTAAATAACCGATATGAAAAACCTACAAAATAATATTTTTTAACATCAGTTAATATAACTGACGTAAAAAAAATACTATTTTTACGTCGCCTGCAACAATGTCACCATAAAAACGATGTGAAAAAACTAAAAAATGACATAAAAACGTTTTTCTTACTATTGATGCATGGTAATACTGAAAAACATCACATATGGGTATTTTGGATCTCTTAAGTCAAGGTGGAGAAAGTTATGGCATTAGACCAACATCTATCAGTTAAAGTGTATGTAATGAGCAAGAGTTGTTTCTTTTCCTTTGTTTATGAAAAATAGGATGTAAGACTTCGAGAGTAGTTGTGGCTCATCATGAAATCCTTCATCCTAGGAGAAGCAGCTTGGATTGTGGGAGGGGAATTCAACCCCATTATGGAAGAGTCATAGAAAAAGGGTGAAGGCCTTCTCCCTCATTGTGACAGGCTGGACTTCACTTCCTTTACTGGACATGAGGGTCTCATGGACCTTGGGTACTCGGGTGATAGGTACACTCAGTGCAACAAACATAAAGGAGATCAGCGAATATGGTGCAGAATAGACCGAGTTTCAGAAATCTCTATTATATCTCCTCTTATCCAAACACAGAGGTTATTCATCTTATGCGTGCACTATAGGATTATTCTCCACTCCTTGTTCATCTAAAGATGGGTAATGATGGTAGCAGGCAGTTCCTATTCTCTAACCACTAGCTCCACCATCTTGCCTTCCTTCCAATGGTGTAACAGTCCTAGGAAGCTCCATCTTAGTGGGTATTTTGGAATGGATTCCATAACAAACTAGGACGCTTAAAACATGATCTTACGTCCTTGTCCAAATCCCTTTTCTTGGCTCATGCAAGCTTGGATGAAGCTCAAAGGGAAATTGAGAGAGATAAATCTATACTCGAAGAGGCATGGGATGAAGATATCTTTGTATCTCTTGGTCTCAAAAAACAATATTTCAATGAAATCCTTCAGAAATATGAGAGAGGTCTATGTGAAAGGTCACTGACAACATGGTTCGGATAATTCAACCAAAACACATCTTACTTTCATGCCTACTTGAAAGAGAAACACCATAACTGCATGCCAAATATTCATTGTGTTGATGGTTCATACACCAATGACTCAAATTAGATTGGTATTATGGTTAATACCCATTTCAATTAATTATTATGTGAACCTAACCCATGGATGTTGAATTGCTACCCTAAAGGCTAGGTTGATCTCTTCAATTCAATCCCGCTTGTGGTCTCCGACCATGCTAATGATGTGATTGGTAGCATCCCAGACGAGAAATAGGTGTGGGACTCAGTATTTAAACTTAACCAGAAAATCACACCAGGACCCAATGGTTTCCTAGGATCATTCTAAGTTATCTCATGGATTATTATTAAGGAGGATCTTGTTTTGGCCATCCAAGACTTCTTCCATGGGGGGGCTCTTACATGGATGGCGAGTGCCACAACGATGGTCCTCTTACCCAAAGTGAAATACCCCTCCTTAGTTAACCACTTTCACTCTATCAGCATATGAAACTATGTGTATAAGTTGATGGTTGTGATCATCAATAGGAGACTGGCTTGCTTCATCCATTCCTGGGACTTATAGTAACAAAACGCCTTCATCCAGTGTAGGTCCATACAAGGTTCCATAGGTAGCACCCAAGAGATAGTTAGTGACATTAATAGGAAAGTGATGTCATCCAAACTTATAATCAAGGTCGACATGGACAAGTCTTATGATTGTATGGAGTGTATTTTCATCCTCCAGGTGATGAGGTGCATGGGGTTCTTGCAATGGACCACTGACTTGTTGTTTCAGTGATATAGCTCATTATGGTTCAGTATCATTTTCAAGGGGAGGAAATGTGGATTCTTGAAATCTATTCAGGGGCTAAGAAAAGGGGACACCATCTCCCCCACCATATTCATTATGATTCAAGATATCCTAAGCAAACAAGTTTCCTCCAACATGCAACATGGCCAGATCAGTCTCTACCACTATAGAGGCCACTCACCTAGGGTGTCTCACCTCTTGTTTGTGGATGAATTGATATTTTTCATCAATGGACACACCTACTTAGTTAGGTACTTCAATAAAATTATGTATTAATACTCTATATGGAGTGGCAAAATCCATTCCTTTTTTATCTAATTTCTCAGTCAGGAGAAGGAATAAAACTGAATCTATCATGGGAATATGGGGCAAGAGCTTTCTTATAGATTATTTGGGATCTCTCATTTCACATGGTAGAGTCTGAATATGACACTTTGAAGGTATGATCAACAAAATCACTAACCACATTAATAACTATATGAACCAATTTCTCTCATTTGATGGGAGGATCACCCTAGTTAATTGTGTGTCATCATAAATTATCATGAAAATACTTTCAATGCTTAAGGTGCCCAAGTTAGTCCTCAAAGATATTTATAAGATCATAAACTATTTCATCTAAGATTCACAAGGAGAGGGAAGATTCCATTGGTCCTCCTAGTCCAGGCTATCGAAACTTGTGGAACATGGGGGTATCAATTTGAGGAATGTGGGGGAACTGATGGTCCCTCTATAGGGGAATATGGCATGGGTCATATTCGAGGGAAGATCTATCTAGAGGAAATTTATTAGAGACAAATATGGATATGGGTTTTGAGAAAAAAATAGGCCAATCATCCCCCTTATGGAAATCCTTATGGGGGAATGTCCCAACTCTTCAACACCTCTCCCAGAGTGTTCTTGCTAATGGCGATATCAACTTCTGGGAAAGTAACTAGGTGGGTGAGGTCCCAGGATTTCTCGGTTTCCCTACACCCAACATGAGCTTTAAGCAAGCCATCTATCACCACTCATTCATCCAATAGATCCTCAATCCCACTCAAAAAAATATCTTTAACAGTATTAGTCTAGAGAATACCCACGACTAGTGCATCTTCATAGGTTCTCCATTAGGAAGATTCATGGCCGGAGTGTATAGGAGGATGTTTCATGTGGAGCCATAACTGACCCTTAGGGGACAATCCTCAGGTACAAGGACTTCCTAGTTAAATATAACTTCTTAGTTTGGAGAGTTCCTAACTGATCCATGGCTATATATGTGGTTGTGAAGGGAAAATGTATCTACCTCACATCAAAGTGTTCATGTTGTTTGGTTCCCAAGGAGGAGCCTATTTTGAACCAATTCTTATAGTGCTATTGGGAGCATAAGATATGGAATGAACTAGGGGAATTCAATGTTATCCCTAGTGTGGTGGATTCTATGGGGGAAATCCATCAGGGATGGTTCAGTGAGTTGAGTAGGAACATCCACAAGGTGAAGGCTTGAATAATTTTATTTATGGATGTTTGTTAGTATATTTGGAATTCATGCAACCATGATCACTATAATGGCCCTCCCCTGTTTGTTATAGCCCTAGCCATGAAGGCCAAATCCCTTGTGACTGACCTTCTGATCCTTTTGAAACATTAGAAGGAGGCCCCCACTCTCAGGTGATATACTATCAGAAAACTCTATCCTAAAGTTCCCAAACCTAAACAGCAGGGGAATTGGGTGTGCTGGTTTCCCCTTCCCCGTGGACTTAAATTAAATACAGATGGAGCATGCAGATAGGGGGTCATGTATGGAGTATTGGTATGCGACTCTATAGGTTCAGTTCTATATGCCTAATGTGTTTTATGGGATAGGTTATTCTCTACAAGCGGAATCTAAGGCCATGCTTAGTGGGCTTGAATTGTGCTACTCACATTAGATCGCTCTATCCACCATGGAAACTGACTCTAAACTTATATGGAGCTCTCTTAAAGGCATATTAATCACCACTTGGTAGATTATCTATCTGATTTGAAAATTAAATGTTCTCATTTACAGTGATATAGAACTCCA
Organism: Viscum album; assembly: GCA_963277665.1. Lineage (NCBI taxonomy): Eukaryota > Viridiplantae > Streptophyta > Magnoliopsida > Santalales > Viscaceae > Viscum > Viscum album. The sequence continues at coordinate 267,304,612 of OY728135.1, forward strand.
CCATATATGGTGTGAAGGTAATCATGTTTCTGACTTCCGGACGTCGAAGGCTTCTTAGGACCCTCCCCTCATGGAGTTTTTTACCCTAGGGTCTCTCCCCATGGGAAGTACTAACTTTATTATGGGTAACTCCCTTGGGATTCACTTTTTCAGGCCCCCCTAAATGCTTTTACCCTTTATTTCTCCCAATTAATAAATAAAATTATTATGGTTATATATAAACAACCCATGAAACATATTTATCTAAATTTAATCTTTTCAATAGCTTGTAGAACATGCAACCTTGAGTCTAAATGAACTATAATATAATATACCATAATAAACTATCCATTAAATTTGATGGTATGAATAGTAATAACTAAATTAACATTATGGTTATCTATCAATTATAAATAAAATAAGAATCATTTAAAATAAAAAGAAATGTTTTCTGAAAAATGTATTTGTTTCTAAAAGATGGTATAATCGCGCTTTACTCATATAATTTAAAATAATTTTTTAACACTTTTTGAGAAAATTTATTTGTAAAAATGAACTTTATTTGTGATATAATCATATAAAAATTTTATCAAGGTGATGTTTTTGTATTTTTCTAAAATGTTTCATTTTTTTAATAAATAGTGAAAAATTCTGATTTTTATTAAAAAATGTGTTTTCATTTAAATAATTCATAAGGTTAAATTTAATTTTAAATTGGTTTTAAAGTAAAATTAGTTTATCAGTATTAAAATTTAACTATTTTATTTCATTTTAATCAATTTAATATTGAATTTTGATATTAAAACCTTATATACTCGAGAATTTTCTCTTTGAAAACCCATTTTTTCATCGCATCTACAGGTATAGTTTTAAATTAGAATCTACCACTTATGTGATTTTAATTTAGAAAAAATAGATTTCATATTTGGAATAATCATAATTTACATTATCTAATATTTTTAACTTAATTTTTTACCATTAATAATATTAAAAGTAGTAAAAAAGTAATTACCGCGGTTAAGGTAAAAACTAATTTACAGGGGGTAAACTAAGAATATAAGAGTTAAAAATGACCTAAAAACTTGTATAAAACCCATTTTAGGAATATATTTAGACCTTATAAACTATAAGGGGATATAATGACCCATTTTTTAGTCTTTTTGAATGATAAAAATGAGGGTGTAATTTATTCTTTTCAAAAATTCTATTTGTGTCCTCTCTCCCACATATAAGAGGCCACCCATTCTCATCCCCTCTTCAAATTTCCAAATATATTTTTTGGACAATCACTGACTAAATAAATTCCTTAATCCCATACCATCATTCTAGATCCCTTTGTTTTATCATAAATCTAACCTAGGAAAGCTTTTGGTTTAAACCAAAAGGAGTTGTCTAAAGAAGAGTTAACATTCTTAAACAAGCATTTTTATTTTGTTTATTCTTCCACCTCATTAAAATATTATTAAACCACGATTATATAATAAAATAATAATATTAAATATAATTATTTTTTATTATGTTAATTTCCTGACCTATATCCATATCCTATTCAATCAAATGGGAAATGAAATTATCGATCGTGTGTATGGTAGACCACCACATCACGAACTGATGTAGTTCATTTTCCATCACCACCTTTCAAGGTTGGATATAAGATAGATTTAACACATGTATATGATATTTATGATATTATTATATATATATATATATATATAATTATAATATCACATATACCTTCTTACTTTACATGTCGTTTAAAATATGATAAATTTGCACATGTATACAGCGGACTACCACCCTGCGAAACAATGTGATTCATTTTTCACTTACAATTTAAATGGAAAGTAATAAGGATAAACTTAAAGAATACATGTGTTATATATGATATGATATTGATTCTATAATATTAATATATCACTCAATTTCTTATCCTTTCAATTTTTAATGGAATAATATCATCGTTAATGCGCATGTACTACCTACCATATTTATGAAGTGATGTGATTCATTTTCTATGTCCATACATCAAGAATGATTATAAAAATGTATATAATGAGTCTATATTATATTTATAACATTAATATAATTATTTATATAATGTATCTATATCATATACATAATAACCACAACTTTCATGAAAAAATATGAATGAGAAAACAAGGAAATTAACACCCAAACAATGAAAACAATTAAATATTATTAGAAATCGGGTGGTAAAATGTTATAATAGGATCATATATGATATTATAAATATGAATATAATTATTTTATAAATTAATAACTTTATTAAAACCATTATACATGTGGTTAAAGTAAATTCAACTAAAAATAAGTGTGAGGTAAGGGATTTTGTCTCAATTTAATTCCATTGAGTCATGTTATAATGGTATGCACCTAATTTATTTATATGGTGTATATACTACCCATTTTACATGTAATATCATAATTTATTAATAATTATTGTTATTTTAAGTTTCAATTTGAATTATTTTATCCAAATGGATTTTGAATTAAAATTTACCAAGTGGTAAATAATTTTATAACTCAATTTATTTTCATTGGGCTATATTACTTCTTCATTATATTTAATATTTTAAGATTGTGTGTGTGATTACTTTTGAATATAAATTTTTTATTTAAATTTTTTTATGTGTATTTATGTTTGATACACATAATTAATTCATTGGTTAATTCTCAAATCAACGTTATGATCTTTGTAAGGGTTTATTTCACAATCTCATTTTAATTGGGATTATTTATGCTAAATTTCCATTGAAGGAAATTATTTTATCATTGGATGATAATACTATTTAATTTATTCACCTCTATTTATTCATTATTTATTCTATTAATAGTATCATTTCCCCACTCTTTGGTACTTAAAATGATTTAAAATGTTTTTAATAAAATATGACTTCATTTCTCTATTTAGTCGATAATCCTTTTTCTTGAAAATATATGTTTTCAAAAAATGTTTTCAAAAAAGTGTTAAAATTTTATAAATGATTTATTAAATAGATTTTTCCCATGTGTTAATTTTTACCAAATAGATTAAAAGGAATATTCTTGTTACTTTATAAAGGAGGAGTTTTTTACAATTTTTATAATAATGTGAATGGAATGTTCTTTTAACTTATACAAAATGTATGGAATTTCATGACATCATGACCTATTAGTTCTTTGAAGACTCCTTTATAAGTTTAAAAGATTGTTTTTAAAATAAATCATTTAACCTAATATTTTGGAAATTTTTAGATTTAAAAATTGATTTTCAAAGTGAAAAGTATATTTTCCTTAAGAATATTTTTAAAGATCTTTTTATAGTATTTCTATTCACCAATGAAAAAATCTCTTATTTAACTTATACTCCACTAGGTATATGTTTTATTAATACTATCCTTATTATTTATAAGGATGGTTTATGATAATTTTGACTAAGTAAAGTATTGATATTCACTTTCTTGATTCAGTTTTGTAGTCATTAACTTTCCAATGAAATATCTACTTTCTTGTGATCATTAGACATTAAATTTCCCCAAAATATCCATATTATTTATCATGGATATAATTATTTCTTAAGCCATATATCATTTATAAATATAGTTTTTTAAATTGAAAGTTATTTTATTAACTAGGGAAATATTGATAAATTTGTATTCTTTACTCAATAAGGATATTTTTTGATAAGGTGGAGTGTTCTTGAATTAAATCAATCATTCGATATATGAGGAATGATTTGGACACACAGATATAGATGGGGCTCGATTATAGATATCCCCTCGATGGATCAGTAGTATCATGAGATTAATTAGTTGCGTGACCTTAGTTAAATGGTTTTCTAGTGTATATATACCCATCGATTTTAAACTATCTTGCGAAAGGTCTTGATAGTATAGGTATCATGATTCCTGAGATCATGACATATAATAATTAAGCATTTCCATCATTAAGAATTTAGTTATTTTTATCCATGATATTTTTACAATGGTATTATCTTTGGATTCATTTCATTCTTAGTTTATTTATTAAATGAAATGTGTTTTTAGTTATTTACCTTTCCATATTGATTATTCCTTATCCAATTATGATATTCATGTTATTTATTAAATGGAATGTGTTTTTTGTTATTTACCTTTTCATATTGATTATTATAATAAAATTATTTAAATGGAGTGTGTGTTTAGTTATTTACCTTTCCATGATTATACTTATTGATTCATGATATCTTCCACTATACTTAACCCTTACTAATAATTTGAGCTCACCCTTATTTTTTTCCTTTCCAAGGAAACCAAGAAGTGTACTGAGAATAATATGAAGGGATATTCTATAGGAAATAATGATATTCTCAAAAAAATGTTGTAATTTTTGTTTTCAAATATAATATGGGAATCATGAATGTATCATGTTTAGCAAGACTAAAAAACTATTAAGACCTTTGAGATGTGACTTTTTGTATCTTATATGGCATCTCTCCTTTTTATTACATAACTTTTCTTTACATTTTACAAATAGAGGATCTTTAAATTTTGGTGTCTTAGAAATAAGGTACATAATACATGAAAATATGAAAACATTATTATAATCCACTTGAAAGGATTATTAATTTTGTCATCCTATGTTCAATTATTCTAACTCATACCCTAGGGATATACATCAAAGTAAAGGGTTATCATAAGGCCCAGTAAGGGAAAACAAGGGAAACAAATTACATGTGAACTTGAGAGATATCAATAAGAACATGAGGAATTTAATAAAGGAATTTGAAAGAAGCATATCATAACAATAATAGCTTGAATAATAACTTGAAAATTTGGATACAACATTTAATTTATACATTCATAGGAATTTCACCAAGGTCCATCCCCAAGGTATCATAAAAATTACCAACGTTATTCACCAAGGTATCGTAAAACTTGTCATCTCTAGAGATTAATTTCTTTACCCAATGCATTGGAGTGATATCAGGGATCACCCTTAATATTTATTTATTTTAATGTTATACACATAGATAATAATCAAATATTTCATAAATAACCCATATAGAATAAAATAAATGTGTTTCATATCAAAATTACAGTGTTTTAAAAATTGATTAAAAACATGATCATTATGTCATTTATAACACATGAAAATAGAATGAGGGTTTTATGTGTGTAAATTACTGAATAAAATAAATCATAAATATGTATTTATATATACCCCAATAAATTAAATAGGTTTGGGTATTTACATAAACAAAATAAAATAATTTCTTGAGAAAAAGAGACAGATTTTGAGATGAAAAGTTTGCAGCATAATAGGTATGAAACATGGTTTTATAAAACATTAAAAATAGAAGGAAATTGTCACCCATTCATAAAATACTAATAATAAATTATAGGTACATAATAAAATGTAAATAAGAACATGTTATGGAAATTTTAAAGACATACCACATAAAATATAACTTGAAAATAAAAGAGAAGTTAAGAATTCTCTTACCTTGAAGAGTAACTTATAAAACTATAAGATCAGGACCTAGGGGGATTGAGGAATACTTGGGAGGTAATAATACCAAATCTTATAGGGGTATGATTTTGGAATGAAATTAAATGAAGGAATTTGTGGGTATTTATAGTAAACGAGGGTTTTTTTTTATTAATTTCTAATGATACCTCATTAGTGGTATTTGAAAAACCATGGTATTGACCATGGTATTTACCCATGGTATTGACCAATTAGGAAAAATATTGTGTTAATTTAACACATAAGAGGTGAAAATAATTTTAAATTAATCATTACATTATTATTACATAACTATTATTTCATTAAACTTATTGAAAAATTCAAACTGTATTTTTATTATTCACGAAAAACTAAAGTATTTTATAAAATTATCATAAATTCACATAACCTAATATCGATGTTATGAATCTAGAAATGACATTTATTTTATCATAATAATTCTATAACTATGATAAATCTAACTTTTAACTATAAAGATACTTAATTGTTGAAATAATAGTGGACAGAAAATGCATAGTGAAATTTTTGAAAATTAAAAAAAAACAAAATTATTTTATCATTTATAATTAAAAAGGAGTGTTTTTATAGCAATATTTAATTATAATAAAAATTATTAATAAAACCTTAGTTTAATATAATAATTTATATCTTTCTAAAAAATATAATTTTTACCCAAAAATCAATTTATCAAATTCCATCTCAATTTTTAAGTAAAACTATTCTTAAAACAGAAATGATGGAATAACAATTTAATTGAAAAAAAGGGATAAAAAATTAATTCACTAAGTCCTTGACACATAAACTCTTAAAACACCCACATAATACCCACGGGTATGGTTTGTGATGGTGATGGACTCTTGGGGAGGCTCAAATAACATCACTTGAGTGATAATCTCCACAAAATTGAACTTCTCCTGTATGAGATTTTCTTCAAGATTAATGTCTTGAAGCTCAGATTGGGATTGGTCCAAAGAAATTCCCAATGATTCTACCTCCTTCCCAAACTCCAATGGTCATAATTTACCAATGGTCATAATTTTCCAATGGTCATAATTGACCAACGTTCATATAATGGTCAAAACTCAAAGTTCACATTTCAATTATACTCACTTCATTAATAAAACGATATAGTTTTGTTGTTTAATATAATATAACATACATTTTCAGGATACAATTATCATTCAAAAATTTTGAGTTGTTACATTATTCCCCCCTTAATAAATTTCATCCCTAAAATTTTATCTTGTTCCCTCGATTAAAAAAAGGTGTGGGTAGTTGTTCCTCATTATATCCTTTATCTCCCACATGGCTTCTTCATATTCGTGGTTTCTCCACAATAATTTAATGAGATCGGTAGTCTTGTTTCATAGAACATTGTATCTAAGGTCCAAGATCTCCATCAGCTACTCCTCATAAGAGAGGTCGTGTTTCAGTTGTACCACCTCTAGATTCAGTACATGTGAAGGGTCAGGTATGTACTTCCTCAAGAGAGATATGTGGAAAACCTCATGAACTTGTGCTATACTTGAAGGAAGATAAGTTGATATGAAACTGCTCCTATGCAATCAAGGATTTCATAGGGGACAATGTTCCCAGGGCTGATCTTCCCTATCTTTCCAAACCATATGATTCTCTTCCATGGATAAATTCAAAGGAAGACTCTGTCACCAACATCAAACTCCAAGTCCCTTAGATAGTTGTCAGCATAACTCTTCTACCAACTCTAAATAGCCTTTATGCATTGTTGTATGGCATGAACCTTTTCTGTCATCTCTTTCACAAGATTAGTCCCAAGAAGCTTTCACTCACTAGATTCATCCCAACAAGTAGAAATTCCACATTGCTTCCCACACAATGCATCATAGGTTTCCATTTGAATGCTCTAATGGAATCTACTGTTGTAAGAGAACTCAACTAATGGGATATTTTGATCCCATCAACCGTTAAATCCCATTGGTCATTTTCTTAGCATTTCCTCGAGTTTTTGAATAGTATTTTCATATTGGACATTAGTTTGGGGGGTGATATATCATACTAAAATTCAATTCAGTACTCAATGCATGTTGAATACTTCTCTAGAATTTTGATGTGAATCTTGGATCACCATCAAATACGATAGAGAGTGGTACCCCATGAATCCTTACCACTTCCCTCACATAAATCCTGGCAATTTGATCAAGAGAGAAATCTTCTGGAATAGTGATAAAATGGGCAGTCTTGGTGAGATGGTCCATTATAACCCATATTGCATTGTTTCCTTTGGAAGTTCTTGGGAGACCAGTGACAAAGTCCACAGTAATATTTTCCCACTTCCATGCTGGTATGGGAAGTGTTTATAATACCCCTTTAGGAAGTTTTTGCTTTGCCTTCACTTACTGACACACCATTCACCTTGTAGTGTAGTCGAAAATCTTCCTTTTCATGTTATCCCACCAATAATGATCATGAAGTTCCCTATACATTTTATTTCTATTAGGATGTATATATAATGTAGAGTTATGAGCTTCATCCATTATCTCCTTATTTATTTTAGGAATATATGGAACACATAGTATTGTACAAAATTTCAGTACACCTTCTTGATCAATATAGAACTCAGGAAACTTCCCATCCTTCACAGCATCAAACTTCTTATGTAACAAAGAATATTATTTTTGAGCTTTCTTGATCTTCCCTAGTAATGATGGTTGAGAAATCATTTGGGATAGGTTTGATGATGTCCCTTCCCTTACAATTCTCATGTCCAGTTTTACTAGGTCTTTGATCAAAGGATCTCTTTGAATCCTCATCATTTATAGCACAATAGGGTCTTTCCTACTTAATGCATCAGTGCCTTTGTTTTCTCTTATAGGGTGATAATGAATTAAACAATCATAGTCTTTAAAAAGTTACAACCATATTCTCTATCTCATGTTTAATTATTTTTGTGTGAAAATATACTTTAAACTTTTATGGTCTATGTATATATTACACTTATACCCATAAAGATAGTTCTTATATATCTTCAGATCAAAAAAATCATAGCCAACTCTAGATCATGCGTAGGATAATTCAGCACATGAGGCTTCAGTTGTCGAGACGCATAAGCAATCACCTTTTCATTTTTCATGAGGATGCACCCAATCCCTTTAAGTGATCCATCACTAAAAATAATGAATCTTTCTCCAATATAGGGTAGAGTTAACATGGGTGCAGTAACCAAACTCTTCTTCAGAACTTGGAAACTTTCCTCAGACTCCTTTGTCTAGATGAACTTAACCCCTTTTCAAGTTAACTTGGTTAGTGGATTACAAATTCATGAAAAACATTTCATAGAACCCCTATAATATCCTACTAAACTAATGAAACTATGAATATTAGTTACTATTGTTGGCTGAGGCCACTCCTCCACAACCTTTGTCTTTGCAGGGTCAATTGATATTCCTTTATTGGTTACAATGTACCCCAAGAAAGAAAATTGTTGTAACTAAATCTCACACTTGTTGAACTTTACAAATAACATATCCTTCCTTAAAGTTTTTAATATAACCCTTATATGATCCTCACAAATTTTGGAATATATATCATCAATAAAAACTACCAAAAAGTTATCAAGATATTCCTTAAAGACTCTATTCATAAAATCTATAAAAAAAGAAGGATCATTAGTCAAGATAAAGAGAATAAAAAAAAACTCATAATGATCATATCATGATCATAAAGTATTCTTTGTAATATATTCTTTATTTACCCTCAATTGATGATAACCATATTGAAGATTAATCTTGGAGAATAATTGATCCCCACGAAGCTGGCCAAATAAGTCATCAATTCTTGGAAGAGGGTATTTTTTCTGCACTGTGATCCTATTCAATTATCTATAATCAATGCATATCCACATTGATCCATACTTATTATTTATAAAGAGAACATGATATCCCCAAATAGACACACCCGGTTGGATAAACCCCTTCTCCAAAATATCTTGGAGTTGTTTCTTTAATTCCTACATATCAACATTTTCCATTCTATACAGGGTTTCTGATATTGGCTTGGATCCAGGAATAAGTTTAATAGATAACTATACCTCTCTTTCTAGGGGATGCCCAAGTAACTCTTCAGGAAACACATCAATGTATTCATGAACTATGGGGACATTCTCTATCCTTATACTCTCATTTACTTCTTCTTCTTCACTGATCAAATATATAAATAAGGCTATAATAGGTTCTTCTAGACAAAGATTGGGTTGAGATGTCTCTCCTTGGAAGATAACTTTAGGTTGTCTATTCAATACTAATGATATTTCCTTACTTATGTATTGTTATATTAGTATTATACTTTACGAGTCAGTCCATCCCTAGTATAATGTCAAATTCCAACATGGGAATGACTACTAGATTTCTGATAATATTGTGATCGCTAAAGTAAATACTATATCTTCTAAACATTGTTGATTTTTGGATAATCCCTCCATGATTCTTAACTAATAACTCTAATTTTAGTAGTTTAGGGATTGATTATATATTCATAGCAAACTTGGAAGAAATAAATGAATGTGTATAACCAGAATCAAACAAAGTAATTACTAGATTTGAGACAACAATAAGAGTACATGTCACCACATAATTTCGAGATCCAAATTTATCCATCATAATAGCAAAAGCACGACCTTTCTCCCTTAGCCTATACTGAGGCTAATGGTGATTATCCTCTACTACCCTCGGATTTGGATAGTGATTGGAAAAGTGTCCAAGTTGTCCACACTTGAATAATTTGACTTTAGGTAGGACCTACACTATCTTCCCTATGTATTTAGTGTTTGAAAGATGTGGTTTCACCTCACTACGACAATTCTAAGTGATATGGCCATCTCTTACACACTTTTAACACCTCCATCTCCTGAGAAGGTAGTTCCCTAAATGGTTCTTCCCACATTTATTACACGTGGGAAGTTTCACTTGCTTTCCTCTTCTTCCCTGATCAAAGATCCTCCCCAAGCTTGGCTCTATTAATCTTTTACTTTACTCTTCATCTCGAGAAATTCCTTCTCCATTTTCATTCTCATCGAATGAGGGAAATAATTATTGAAGAAGATCCCTATTAACTCTTCTCACTCCATATATTCAATATCCCCTCTTGGACTTGTGTTTGTAATTAGAAACCACCACTGATCAGCTTCTCCCTATAATTAGTAAACATCCAGGGTGACTTTCTCTTTTTCAGAACTATGAAGTATAGAAAAGATATTTTCTATAAAGCATATACACTATTCTAAAATCAATGGGTTGGTATATCCACTGAACATTGGTGGTCGTTGATGCATAAAATATTAAGTAAAATATTGTTCCCTTATTAGTGAAATCAATATCTCATCTTTATTCAAGTTATTTCCCATAACTTGAGTTAGTTGATTCATCATTCTCATGAAAGTTTCCATTTTGGATTCCATCAGAGGGTCGTCATTGCATGGTCCATTGAAGTCACCATTTTCATGGTTCCCCTCATTTCCATCCATTTTCTAAAAGAAGAAAACCTTGGTGAGAAACTTTTTTCATTTAAGAATCTTATAACTCTAAATAATTTTTATGTCTAAAAACATCATGATTAAAAACGTTATTCATTATCAACAATTACATTTTTTATAAATCCTTCATAATGGTTCATAAAAATCTTGTGATTAACAAAACATATCTTCCAAGAGTAAAGCAAGTCCCATTTTCATGCACCAATTCCCGATCGAGTCTAACTTAAAGTGGTGTTATCGGGTTTTACCCCTAGATACATCTATGTTAGAGCCACATCCACTTTTTCGTATCCAGATAGGGATTTTTTTTTCAAAAACCACTTACTTAATATTTCACCAAAATACCAAGATGTTTTACTATATTTAAACGTTTTCTTAGGGTTATTCCTAAAGTTTTAAAATCATAATTTCCAAAAATAACTAAATTATCCTTTGATACCAACTATGGCATCCAACCTTTTTATTATATAACTTTTCTTTACATTTTACAAACAGAGGATCTTTAAAGTTTAGTGTCTTGTAAATAAGGTACATAATACATGAAAACATGAAAACATTATTTTAATCCACTTTAAATCCTTATTAATTTTTTATCCTATGTAAAATTATTCCAACTCATAACCTGGGGATGTACATCAAAGTAAAGGGTGAGCATAAGTCCCAATAAGGGAAAATAAGGGAAACAGTTTTCACGTGAACTTGAGAGATATCAATAAAAATATGGGAAATTGTATAAAGGCATGATAAAGAGGAATATCATAACAATAATATCTTCAATAATAACTTGAAAATTTATATACAACATTTAATTTATACATTCATAATCATATCACCAAGGTCCATCCCAAGGGGGTCATAAAAATTACCAGGGTTATTCACCAATGTATCGTAAAACTTGTCATCTCTAGAGATTAATTTCTTTACCCAATACATTGGAGAAATATAAAGTCACACCCTTAATATTTATTTATTTTTATGTGATCCACATAGATTATAATAAAACATTTCATAAATAACCAATAGGGAATAAAATAAATGGGTTTCATATCAAAATTATGGCGTTTTAAAAAGTTCTTAAAACATGATCATTATGTAATTTATAACCCATGGAAAGGGAATTAGGGTTTTATATATGTAAATTACATAATAAAAAATAATAATATTTATTTATTTATGAGTACCTCTATTAATGAAATATTTTTGGGTATTCACATAACGAAAATAATATAATTTCTTGACAAAAAGAGACAGATTTTGAGATGAGAATTCTACAGCATAATGGGTATGAAACATGGTTTTATAAAACATTAAAAATAAAGGTTACATGGGTCACCCATTCAAAAAAGACTCATAATACAATATAGAGATAGAATAAAATTTAAATAATAAAATTTTATGGAAATTTCAAATACATACCATATAAAATAGAACTTAAAAAGAAAAGAGAAGTTGAGAATTCCCTTACCTTGAAGAGTAACTTCTAAAACTCTAAGATCGGGACATTGGGGGATTGATAACTACTTGGGAGTACACCTTGGGTGGTAATAATATCATATATTTGATGGGTATGATTTTTTAATGAAATTAAATGAATAAATTGGTGGATATTTATAATACAAGAGAGGGATTTTTTATTAATTTATGAGGACACCTCATTAGTGGTATTTGCAAAACCAAGGGCTTTCCCATGGTATTTTCCCATGGTATTGGATACTTGGGACACCTATTGAGTTAATTTAACACATAATATTATACCATAATTTTAAATTAATCATTACATAATTATGAAATGTCTATGATGTCATTAAACTTACCGAAAAACTCAAACTGTATTTTTACTATTCACAAAAAACTAAAGTATTTTATAAAATTCTCATAAATTCACCGTAACCTAATATTGATGTTCTGAATTAAAAAATAACATTTATTTTATCATAATAACTATATAACTATGATAAATTTAACTTTTAAATATAAATATACTTAATTTTTAAAAATAATAGAAAATAGAAAATTCATGGTAAAATGTACGGAGAAATTTTTGACACTTGAAAAAAATAAAATTATTTTATCATTTATAATTAAAAATGAGTTTTTTTATAACACTATTTTATTATAATAAAAATTATTAATAAAACCTTAGTTTAATATAATAATTCATAGCTTTTTTAAAAATAAAATTTTTACCGAAAAAATCAATTTATCAAATTCCATCTCAATTTTTAAGAAAATTTATTCTTAAAATGGAAATGATGGAATAAAAATTTTATTAAAACAAAGGGATTAAAAATTAAGTGACTAAGGACTTGAAACATATCCCCTTAAAACATCCTCATAATACCTAAGTGTAAGGTGTGTGATGTTGATGGACTCTTGGTGTGGCTTGGATAACATCGTCTGATTGGTAATCTCCACTAACATGAACTTCTCCCATAAGTGATTTTTTTCAAGATTAATGTGTTGAATCTCGGCTTTGGATTGGTTCTAAGTGAAGCCCAATGATGATAACTCCTTCCCAAGCTCCTAAAAATTGGATTCATATGGCCCTATTCTACTAGATGAGGTTATTAACTCTTCTTTCTGTATTAATTAACCATTATTGTTTCTATTAATAAACAATAATCATAACGTTAAGAGTATAGTTTCCAATGGTCATTTTAACCGATTTTCATAATTGACCAATGGTCATAATTGACCAATGGTCTATAATGGTCTAAAATCAAAGGTAGAATTTCAATTATACCCACTTCATTAATAAAGGGATATAGTTTTTTTGTTTAATATAATATAACACACATTTTCAAGAAACAATTATCATTCAAAAAGTTAAGGTCACTACATCTTATGACAATGTAATAAAGAAAGTCACCAGATCTAGGTTAATAGAGTCAGGGTCATTATAGTTAGTATCATAGGATATTCAGTAGAAACCTTGGGAACTAGATTTTTATTAAAATATAGATTGGGGAACATAACTCTATGATAGACATTGAAGATAAGTATATAATAACATCCTAAAGTTTTGGTAAGGTGAATATTATTTATTTTTCCTAGAAATACATCCCTATATGGATACTATAATTGAATTTCGTTCTGACATATATGTAACTAGGGGTAATAAAACTGAAAAATGAGCATCGAGCTTGACTCGAGCATTACCCGGTACACAACAACGTGTCTTACTGTGAACCTGGTTTGACACTCCTAGGGAATATGATTTAGATAATTCACATTTTCTTTACCAACCATTATGAATGATCTGAATAGATTATGATAATTAATGACTTGGGTTAAACCTAATGTGTCTTAGATTGAAAATAAGGTGTCTTGATTTTGTCATCTTATAAATTATTCTTCATGATAATGTAGTTTTCCACTGTAAAAATTATTTCTTACACAATGATTTTTGGTTATAATTAATGTTTGGAACTCGAAGGAATCATGTTAACATTGAATAAGAAGGAAAATTCAGTGAATATGATAAACAGAATGGGATGATTATGTGAGTGAAAGATATTGCTATATTTATTAATTAGTTATCCCAAAATATGATTAAAAACATATACCTTAACCAATTCCCTGACTCACCAAAGAAGAGAAGAATGGATTCCACTAAGATATAGAGTGATGTAAACCATGGAGGAATGAAGGATCAATTTCCTTGTTGTTAGAAATGTTGAAAGAGACACCCAGTAAAGTGTCTGAAATGAATGGGAAAACATTTTATGTGTGGAAACTAAGGACATAAAATAATTAATTGTAGAGAAAAAATGAAGATTAGAATGGAAGGAAATAAATATCATCCTAAGGATCCATTTATAGTTCATTGTCTAAAATGTGGGGAACCTGGGTATTATTCGAGTCAATGCCCTCTTCTAAAGGTTAACCCATAGACTAAGGGACGACCTCTTTTGAGATAAAATTGATGAAGTATTTTTTTATTTGGATTCAATAATTAAATTTTAATTTTTTTTACCAATGGAATTTCGATTATAAGAGATATAAATCATCTATGTATTTTGTAAAATTTCATAATCATATATGTATTAATTAACTTAATAGTTATGAATACCATCATGGGTTTATGAGTTTTAGGCTGATCGTAAGTTTAAAGTCTTCAACATCTATTTTGTAAATTCGTGTGGTGGGAATCTGACATGATTAAGGATAATTTTGGAAAACATTTATGAGAATACAACACATTGGTTTAGTACATGAAAAAATTATTTGAGGAATAATGTATTTACATTTTTTTGGACTTAAGATTAATGATATTGGTAACCTTTAACTTTTATCTTATATTTGATGTTTTTATAATTATGGGTCATCAAAAATTGGGAATTTTATATGAATTATATTAATATTGTTTTTGAAAAATGAAAACCCACATGTTAGGTGACAACCTGTTGTGTCCGATAAGGTCATGGGGCTTGAACCCACAACTAAAGTATGATAAGGGTTTAGAACCTACCATTGGCCTATGTGATGTCCTAGTTAATATGTCATTATTTTTTGTTAAATTAATTGATGAATAAATATTAATTATGTACTAGTGGTGTTATTTTTTAGGGTTAGAGATTAATGTATTATATTTGATAACTTGTGCTAACCATATTGGTTTTATAAAATAGTTAGAGATAGATGGAAATAAGTATAAATATTTTATGGATATTAACATATATTAAAAATGAATTCTAGTGATTCAGGCATAAAAAAATATTTTTTTATATTCATTTATTAGAGTAAGTGGTGAATTGGAAATTGATAGAATCACAACTAAAGGATTTAATTGTGCTTATGAAATAAAAACGTATCAAGTAAATTTTCTTATATTCTTAGATAGTAAAATAATTACTCAATTGTTTTGAAAATAATCATAAAACAAATGTTATCATATTACCTAAATATCTAATGAATCAAATGGTCTTTTAAATCATTATATATTTATGGTTTTGAGGTCCTTACCTTTCCATTGATCATTCACTTTATTATGATCAACAAACTCTATCACTATCTATAATTATTTATGTTTTTCACCCATGTCCATATCTTCACATTCCACCATTGTTATACTATATAGAAACTTAGTTATGTGTTATTCCATAAGACCATTTTACTTCCCTTTCTCTATTATTAAGAGGATGTTTTATTAATTATTTTTATGATGTGGGTTTTCAATAAATGAATTTTTAAATATCAAACCCTTAATTTCTGAGCACAAGATCAAGTTATGAGGACATAATTTATTTAAGTTGGGGAGAATTTAAAACCCTAAAATTATAAAAGAATAGAATTGTATTATATAGAATATGACACATGAAACACTAAGCTTAAACAACCCATGAAATATATTTCTCTAAATTTAATCTCTTCGATAGCTTGTGGAACACAAAACCTCAAGCCTAAATGGATTGTAATATAGTATAACGTTATAAAATTACCATTAAATTGGAAGATATAAATAGTAGTAATTAAATTATAAAAATTTTGGTTATCTATTGATTATAAATAAAATAATAATCATTTAAAAGAAATGTTTTCTAAAAAACTGTATTTTTTTTATAAAAGATGGTTTAGTCCCACTTTACACACATAATTTAAAATAATTTTTTACAAAATTTAGAATCTTTATTTGATAAAACTAACTTATTTTTTTAAATAATCATATCAAAATTAACTTAGGGTGTATTTTTTAGATTTTTCTGAAAAATTTCATTTTTTGATGAATAATGAAAAATACTGATTTTTATTAAAAAATGCCTTTTGTTTAAATATTTCCCATGTTTAAATTGAAATTTAATTTTTTTTAAAGTAACATTAGTTTAATTATATTAAAATTTAACTATCTTAGGACATTTTAATCAATTTCTAATTGTTTTTTGATATTAAAATCTTCTATACTTATGAAAATTTTTTCTTTGAAAACCCACTTTTTCATCATGTCTGTAGGTATAATTTTAAATCATATTTTTTCAATTCTATGAATTAAATTTAGAAAAATAGATTCCATAATTACCGTAGTTAAGGTAAAAAATAATTTACCGAGGGGGATAAACTAAGAAGATAATGATTAAAAATGACCTAATAACTTATCCAAATGCCATTTTATGGACATTTTTTGACCTTATCACCTCTAATGGAAAATAATTACACATTTTTTTCTTTTATCATGATAAAAATGTCGGTGTAATTTATTTTTATCAAAAAATCCATGTGTGTCATCTCCCTCAATTATAAAAGGCCACCCACTCTCCTCACCTATTCACATTTTAGAAATCCATTTGGATGGGAAACGACCTCAAAAAATAACTTACTTAATCCAATAATAACATCATATATCCCTTGGTTTTATCATAAATCCAACCTAGGAAATATTTTAGTGTAAACCTAAAGAAGTTTTTTGAAGAAGATGTAACATTCTTAAATGAGTGTTTTTATTTTGTTTCTTCTTCTACATCCTTTAATTTATATTTATAAACCTGATTATATAATAACTTTATTATATTACATATACTTATATTTTATTTTGTTAAGTGAATGACCTATATCCATATCCTCTTCCATAAAATGGGAAATGAAACCATCGATCGTGTGTACAGAGGACTACTGCCTCGTGAACCAATGTAATTCACTTTCCATCACCACATTTAAAGGCTAGATATAATGATGGATTTAACACATTTATATGATATTTATGATATTATTATACTTATATAAATATAATATCATATATAACTTCTTACTTTCCTTTCCATTTAGAATACAATAATGTCGCTTGTGTGTACGACAAACTACCGCCTCACGAAGCAATGTGATTCATTTTTAACATATGCTTATAAGGATAAATTTAATGAATATATGTGATATATATGATAAGATATTTACTATTTAATATTAATATATCATACAATTCCTTATCCTTTCACTCATTAATGGAATGACATCGCCGCTCTTACGTACGTACGACCTACTGTCTCCACGAAGCGATGCAATTCATTTTCTATGAACAACCTTCAAGAATGATTATAAAAATTTATATATTGATTAAATATGATATTCATAACATTAATATGATTCTATATATGATTTATATATATCATATACCCAATAACTACAACTTTCATGACAAATCACAAATGAGAAAACAAGACAATTAACACCCGAAACAATGAAAATAATGAAATATTATTAGAAAACCTATAGTAAAATATTATAACATGATCATATATGATATTATAAATATGATTATGGTTTTTTTATAAATTAATAACATTATTAAAACCATTATAAAAGTGGTTAAAGTATGTTAAACCAAAATAGAGCGTGATGTAAGGGATTTCGTCTCAATTTCATTCCATGGAGGCATATTGTAATGTTATGCACCAAATTTCTTTTATATGGTGTATATAATGACTATTTGATAAGTAATATCATTATTAATTAATAATTCATGTTATGTTAAGTTTCAATTTTAATTATTTTATTCAAAGGTATTTTGAATTTAAAGTTACGAAGTGGTAAAGAATTTTATAACCCAATTTCTTTTCATTGAGTTATATTACTTATTCCTTGTATTTAATATTTTAATATTATGTGTGTAATTAATTTTGAATATAAATTTTTATACTTTCACTTATTTTATGTGGATTTACATTTGATAAGAATTATCTATTCATTGGGTAATTCTCACTTTAACATTATGATCTTTATAAGGGTTTATTTGACAATCTTATTTTAATTGGGATTGTTTATTCTTAAATTTCCATTGAAGAAAATTATTTGATAATTGGATAATAAACCCATTTAATTTTATTATCCACTAGTTATTCATGATTTTTTCAAGTAATAGTACCATTGTTTCCACTCTTTGGTAATTAAAATGATTGAGAAAATGTTTTTTAAAAAATATGACTTCATTTCTCTTTTCAGTAGACAATCCATTTTCTTCCAAGTCCATATTTTCTGAAAATGTTTTCAAAAATATTATAACATTATACAAATTATTTATTAAATTAATTATCCCCAAGTTTTACTTTTTTATAAATATTTTAAAAGGAATCTTCTTGTCGCTTTTCGAATGAGGATCTTTTTACCCTTTTTACAATAGTGTGAAAGGAATGTTTTTTAACTTATATAGAATGTATGGAATTTCCTACCATCATGACCTATTAATTATTTAAATATTCCTTTATAAGTTTAAAATATTGTTTTTAAATGAATTTTTTTCCTAATATTTTATGAATTTTTATTTTTAAAAATTAATTTTTAAATTTAAAAGGATATTTTCCCCAGGAATGTTTTTAAATATCTTCTTTTGGTATTTCTATTCATCAATGGCAACAACCTTTTATTTTATTTATACTTCACTGGGGATATATTGTATTTATATCATCATTATTCTTTCTAGGAATGGTTTATGATCATTTTGACCAAGGAAAGTGTTGACATTCACCTTCTTGAATCATTTTTTGTAGTCATTAACTTTACCTTGAAATATACACTTTCATATGATCATTAGACATTAAATTTCTCCTAAATATACATATTATTTATGAGGTATATAATTTTTTCTTAAACCATATATCATTTATACATGCAGTGTTTTACATTAAAAGTCATTTGATTGATTGGGAAAATATTGATAAATCTGTATTGTTTACTCAATACAGATATTTGTTAATGAATCATATTATTCATGAATTAAATCAATTATGCAGTATATGAGGAATGATTCGGAAATGAATATATGAGTGGTTATTGGTTATAGATAGCATATTGATACATCGGTAGTCTCATGAGATGAATTAGTTGTTTGTCCTTAGTTAAATAGGTTTATGGTGTATACCAACCCATCTATTTTAAACTGTATTGTGAAAGGTTTTGATAGTAGTGGTATCATGATTCCTTAGATCATGACATCCAATAATTAAGAATTTACTTCATCAAGAATTTATTTATTATTATCCAAGATATTTTCACAATGATATTATATCTGGATTCATTTTCTTCTCAGTTTATTGATTAAATGGAATGTATTTTCAGTTATTTACCTTTCTATATTTATTATGCCTTATCTAGTTATGATATTCATGTTATTGATTAAATGTCTTGTGTTTTATGTTTTTTTCCATTTTCCGTATTTATTATTCTATTAAAATTATTTAAATGGAATATATGTTCATTTATATACCTTTCCATGATTATTTTTATTGATTCATGATATATTTCACTATACTTAACCCTTACTAAGTATTTGAGATCACCCTTATTTTTTTTACTTTACCAGGATTCCAAGAAGTGTACAAAGAATGATATGTAAGGATATGATATAGAGAATAATTATATTCTTGAAAAAAAATTGTAATTTTTGTTTTCAAATGTAATATGAGAATCATGTATGTATCTAGTTTACCAAGACTATTAAACTATTCAGTCCTTAGGGAAGTGATTACTTGTATCTTATGCTAATGTGATAAAGTAAGACACCAGATTTAGGTTACTAGATTTGGATTCATTATACTTATGTACACCCTATTTGACACTGAGTAATATACCAACAATTTCATCATACCACTAATCCTCATTAAGTACCCTGTACACCTCCACCTTCTACCTAGTGGTACTTATTACCTTTATGAGAAAAATATATCATACAATTATATCACCCAAGCCCCTTAATTTCTTTACAACACTCTAAATTTTTCTAAAATCATATTATATTTGATGCTTACTCACCAAAAAATTAATTCAAATCTGGAAATTTAGATCCACCCTGACTCTAGTTCTATTGGAGTCTAAATCTACCCCAGTTCCATAAAAAGTTGACAACACTATCATTAAAAACTCCTCACCATACCATTTATTATCCTCTAGAAGTGTATCCATGAATATCTAGTAGATTGTGATATCCATTGAGACCAATTTCACTTCTTAGTCTTAGACATTTCACTGGTTACAACATGCCACCATCATACCCAAGACAGTAATACCAACTATTCTCCACTCATCACATTCCCTAACCCAACTTATATTTTAGTTATCCATTGAAAAAATTTATTTAATTCTTATCTTCATCATAATAATCAATAAAAATAAAAAATGAACCAACTGATACCCTACTACATTGAATTCACTTGAGAACCCAACAACCCTCACTCAACATTATTAGTTAAATTTATTTTCTTTATGATTATGCCCCAATTCCAATGACATTTTTTAAAATTTCCAATAATAGAAATCATTCTTTAACAGATGAAGTCTCTAGTTGAAACCTGACCAATTTATGATTGGATCAACTTACAATCCTCCCTTTATCATTCACACTTGAATTTATTATCTCTCACCTAAGACTATATCCATATCACAAAGCCTCATTTCATCATACCAATCATCATACTATTTGAAAATATCAAGATTCCCCAATCATGATCACTAAATCGGTCTAATTGATAAATTTGAAACTTGTTTAATTACTAAATTTACTAACCACTCCTAATCATCTAGTTCAATACCCATAACAAAATATCTCCACACACATAGAATATCAATTCAACTTGCATCCAAATGTTTCCCCAAATACACAACCACCATTGGTATAGATCTTCCAGGCATATTTCCCTAAATGCTCACCAAAATTTCTCTAAAAATGAGTCTATCACCCTCCTAGTAATTAATGATATGCTTACCACCATAGGATTTACCTTATCCTTGATCAATGATAACTAACCTGTATGGATGCCATCATTACCTGAATATAGATTATCATGGGACATGCTCATTATAAATATATAGAAACATCCCATGAACCTTACTCTAGGTTCTAAAACTATCTTGGCTATCCATGATACCACTACCTAATATCATTAAGGATTCATCACAAAAATACCCAGTTCCTAATAGACAAGGCTCAAGGTCAATAATGTCACTTGCTATAATAAAACTATCACATTCCAACTCACTATGAACCCCACACTATCCTACTAATAGTTTTGTAATTTTATTGGTTCCAAACTTACTAGGGTTCAATAACTCTACCAATTCATTAATCATTGATCCATTAAATATGAACCATTGATATACTATGTAATTCATCAATCATATCACTAGATTTTCATTCATCAAGAGATATAAATTTGTCACACACAAAAACTGACCATCTAGGATTAACCATTAAGACTCCTCACTCATTTCACCATTTCACTAAGAAGACCTCATCTCTTACATTGGTTATACTTTAATCCTTTGGTCCGTAGAGGTAAAAAAAATCTTCCCATTCCTATAGTTTATCTTATTCAAAACCACTCTTGACATAAACACTATAATAAATATTATATTTAAGGGTTATTTTTATTAATGGTTTACTAACCCACTACTAAATAAATCCAATTTTTATTTAATAGTGGTTTTCTAAGTACCACCACTAAATATTTTAAAAATAAAAAACACTACTTTTTTCTCCTCCTTGAGCTCCCCATTCCCCCAATCCCTCCCCCTAAAAGTTTATTTCCCCAAGAAGACTTGAAAGGTATCTAATGGGGTGTTGGTTTTCTAGGGATAAGTGATCTATTCGATGATGCACATACATATCAGTGATGAGAGAGCTTCCCAATGATGTATGATCCCCATGTTATCTAAAGGAATATTCTATTTTTAGATATATATACCTAATTTTGTTTGTACCCCCAACAACAAGTCATGAAATTCTAAATTTATCACCCCTAAGGGAGAAAATTGTATTTTTTATCCAGTTTTCAACTTATATATTTCTCATTTATGTAGAGGTAATTACCTTAGTGAAGTCTATTATTTCATTTCTATGTAATTATTAGGGACATATTTTAATTATTCCTATTTTTTTCTTTTGATTATAAATTCTATTAGTTTAATAATTATTTAGCCTTATAAAGACAAAGATCCAAAATTGTTGGTGGCATGGTGAAATATCATTTTTAAAATTTAGTTGTAAGTTATCAAAACTCTTCAATCATAACCAGTATCTTCAATAAACAATAAAATCATCTCATAAAGCATTAAAACCCAAGTATTTAGTAATAAAACATTAAAATTATATTTTTTATAAGGTCCGCTAACCTAAACTCAATATAAAATGAAGGTTATGTGAGATTCAAAAGTGAGTTACGTAATTTCCAATAATATTTTTTGTAATGTATTAAGTGTTATATAGTCATTATATTATATAAAATCACATCATACATAAATATTTCTTTAATTAAACACTTTTTACCATTGTTTTACACTTATATTTTATACTAATGAAAAAGTGTTATGTATATTTCTATCAATTGTTTTGTTATATTAATTTTTAAGTTTTTGTATTCAATATTACTTTAAAACTCCATCACTATAAAAAATATTCAACTCATATTATTTTCACAATGATAGTAAATAATATTTGTAATAAATTATTTTATGTTTTCCAAAGTAGTCTAAAAACAAATATTATTTTTACAACTATATTAAATAATAAAATGGAAATTGAAGGAGAAAATGACTATATTTTTAGTATTTCATTAATTTATCAAATACTTTTAACATCCCAAAATTTTGTAAATTATTATTTTTTGAATTAATTTAATCTTTTTGATATTTTTCATTTCACAGAAGACTAAAAATAGTTTATTTTATATTAAAGTACTATGTTTGGATTGCAATATACACAACACCAAGTTAATCGTGCACTACACAAAACAAAAAAATTAGCTTTCTCTACATGAAATACTGAGGTTAGCTTGTGTTACATGCAATAATGACTTTCCTCAATAGCTTGCGTAACACTCATGACCGATTTTTACCGAACAATAGTATATCATTAAATTAAAAATATATAACCTAGACGATAAATTAGTGTTTATGGATAGTATTAAATAATTTATTAAAATATATGCTTTACATAAATATAATTTTAATTCATAGGTTACCAATTAATTATAAATGAATATTAAAACCGATTGAATATAAAAAGGAAATATTATTATTTTTATGTTCACAACGTTGTTTTACCCTAATAAATTAAATTAAATACATTAATTGAGTGATATTAATGTAATATACATGTTATATATTCAATCAAATATTTTTTATATCCATTCAATAGATTTTATAGACATAAGATAAGAACAAACCCAACATTGTGCTTAAAACCCTATATTTTTATTTTTATCGCCTTTTAATAGAAAACCCATTTTCAATAAATTTTTTGGAAATTTTATAGATTTAATATGTCAAAATAAACCTTATATTTTAAATTTAAACATAAAAATTAGGTTAGGAGGATTTTTCGGTATTTTTCTATAAGGTTATATTTTTTAATAAATCGATAAAAATATTGAATTTTAATTCAAAACTGCTTTTTCATCTATTTTATTTATAAGGATAAATTATATTTTAAATTTATTTAAAAGTTTAATTACATAATATTTTTATAAATTAATATAATTTAGGTTATTTTAACCAATTTCACATTGAAATTGGATGTAAAAACTTAGAAATTGTTTTATCATTCTTACTTTAAAAACCCGTTGTGTCTTCTCGTCTGCGGGATTAATTTTAAATTAACTACAACCACTTATGTGATTTTAATTTAGAAAAATGTATTAAATATTTGTAATAATCATAATTTATAATTTATAATAATTTCAACTTAGTTTTTTACCAAAAATATTAGTGAAATTAATTAAAATTAATTACATCGATTAAGGTAAAATTAAGCTTAACTAAGGACTAAACCTTAAATTTAAGACTTAAAACGACCTATAAACTTATCCAATAGCCATTTTATGTACATATTTATAACCTATACTCAATTTTATCTAATTTGGTACATTATTGGATCCACTTTAAACATGAAAAACATGGGTAAAATTCTATCTTCAAATATTTACAAGAGTGACACTCCTCCTCCACTATAAAAGGCCTCCTCTGCTCCCACTTCCTCACACCTCTCAATACCCTTGGATCGCAAAAAATATGATCAAATAATATACCAACATACCTAACTTAATAATATAATCCTCCCATTGGTCATAAATAAATCCAAGGAATCCTTTTTGCACAAACCAAAAGGAGTTTCCCGATTAAGAGGTAATGTCTTCTCTCAAGATTTTTTCTTTTATTTTCTTTATCCACACCCTATACTCTCTTTATTACGTTATAATATAACAAAAAAATAATAATCAATATAATAGGATATTTTTATGCTAATTTTTTTTACCTAAACTTACACACGCCTTCATCTAATGGGTAATGGACATACTGTTTACGTGTATGGCGAACTACTGTCTCACTAAACGATGATTGTTCATTTTTTATTTACTATATATCATGGTGGAAATTATGATGGAAAATATATTTATATATATCATATATTATATTTATTATATATTGAAACTTCATTATTTAATTTACAATGCATATATTTTTACTTTTCATTTGGTGTAAATATGATAATTTTGTTTGAGGAAGTGTGGACTACCACCCCCTAAAAGTGATGTGATTCATTCACAAACTACATAGAATGTATTAAGGATGTGTTTAGTGAACTTATATGATATATATATATATATATAATTTTAATTTTAATTTAATTATATTATATACATATATATATATATCATTTTCTTTCTTTCTT
The DNA here is from genome assembly GCA_963277665.1 of Viscum album. Classification (NCBI taxonomy): domain Eukaryota; kingdom Viridiplantae; phylum Streptophyta; class Magnoliopsida; order Santalales; family Viscaceae; genus Viscum; species Viscum album. The sequence continues at coordinate 267,330,252 of OY728135.1, forward strand.
TCAATATGATAATAAAAATGGAAATAGCGTTCAAGCATACGTACAACTTATCGTCTCCATGAATGGTGTATTACATTTAATAATTATATATTATATAGATTATTATAATATAAATATAATAAATTATATTTATATTTATATCATGGTTTAAATTATGTAATCATGATATAAGTACAAGGACCAAATATATAACAAATTAAGATACATGTGAAAAATAAAGCAAATATTACTTGAAGTGAAACCTTAGCATAGAATTGTTAACAATAGGGTGATATAATATCATAATAAAAATATTTATGATATTATATATAATAATATTATTATATAAAATATGTATAATAAAGTTAAATTTATTATACTGGAATCTTGTATGAGTATGAAGAGATTCAAGACACAAGGTAAGGGGATTTCATCTCACTTTTTATTTTTATGAGATACATGCTTTTTTCACCACACATTCCTTTTGAGAGGTGTGTATAATGAAAATAGATGTATTATATTATTTTATTACTTAAATTTATGGGTATTTACATATAAATTTAATGAAATTTCTTTCACGGGGTTTATGTTTCGAAAGTTACCAAATCGGTTAAATAACTTTATCTCAATTTTCCATCTTTGAGACACATGCCATGTTATGAGCCTATATTTTTTCATTAGGTGTATAAACTACCATTTAAATATTATATTATGAATTAATTATTTTCATGATATTTTAAGATTCATTTAATTTAATTTTTCTTACATGGGAAGTATGGTTCAAAGTTACCAAGTGGTAAGAATTTATTGAAACAATCTCATAAATTTTAAATATTGTTTATGTTTATGATTCCTTTAATGAAATATTATGATAAATATCTCAAACAAATTCTTGAATATTATTATACTATGGTTATTCATGATTTATTCATGTATTGGTACTAATTTTTTACTCTTTGGTACATAATATAGTTAAGAAATTATTTTTAAGAAAGCCCGAATTTACCCTCTCTATGGTCAGAAATCTATGTTCCTTCAAAACCATATTTTCTAAAAAGAGTCTCCAAGAATATTGAAAGGTGTTGTCATGGGTGATTTCAAATGATGTTCGGTTTCGGGTTACTTAGGTACAACATAGTGGCTGACCAAGGTTGTCTCTCAATGGAGATGTAAATTAAAAAAACTTCATAAAGGTATTCTAAAAATAAAACAAAAGATAATAAAAACAATACTTGAAAGGATAATAGGTTTTTTATCTTTTATAAAACTAGAATAATTTTTTTGTAATAAGAATTCATTTTTTTTTAATTTTGAAATGAAATTTGATGCAACAAGAAGATGTTTTTTAGAAAATATTTTAAAAGGCATAATCGATCTAACTCTACCTCTTCAATCATTTATTAATCATTGTAATTTAAATTAATATCCACTTAATTATGATCCGTTAATTTTTTAAATCCCTAACCCTACAAGAATGAACTTTAGCACAAAGATGAAGTGAATTTAACCCTAGGATAACTTCAAAACATGCAATCGCATCACCCTACTTTGATTGATGTTCTAAGGTTAGTTTATGGTCAGTGGTAAATTAAGGAACATATCCTCTCTGAAAATTATAAATAATTGAGTTTAGGGATTATATTTGAACACTATAAATTGATCTCATGTGGTTTTGAATTACCAATTAAGTTCGCGCTCTCACAATTCAGACAATTCCCGACCTCATGTGATTTGTGTTTATTGTTCAATTTCTTTCTTAGTTTAACTTAAATTAAAAACTCAATTAATAGATCATATTAATTGAATTACAGTAGCTCATTGATTCAAAAAAAAATGAATGAATAAGGTAAGAGATAGATCTATTACTAAAAAGACTACTCTTCCATGGGTGGCGTAATCATCGTAGAATCGAATTGCATTTGAAATGGTTTATAATCGGTATAACCCAATCATGCTTCTAATCAAGAATTACAACCCAAATAAGAAGATAAAAGATGAATAAAATTGAACAAAATAAAAGAAATATAAGATAAAATAATAAGTTTATTGAAAGAACAAAAACATTACAACAAAGAAGAGGAAGAGAAGAGCATTTTGGAGGAGATCCTAGCTTGAAATATTCTCCCCTCCAATGGTTAATTGAAATCTAAAATAACCACTTCACCTCTTCTTCCAATACTCTAAGGCACATCTAACACCCTCCAAATGAGAAAAATACCAATTTATAGAGTGAAGGGGAGGTCAGGTTACAAGTGGTTTCAAGTGTGAATGGGGAAATTCAGCCAAATATTTTAAGCCAAATTGAACCACCCATTTGACCACCAAAATGTGTGAACCAGCTCTCTATCTAGAAGGATTATTTGTGTAAAAACAATTCCCAAGCTCCTCTCCAAATTTGATCCCAATACAAGCACGTATGTAGGATTTATATCCCAAATATATAAATCGTGTCCAATCTAGAAAGTCCAGCCCAACGTTGACTTCATGGACCATTTGCACCAACCAAATGCATGATTTAGCTCCAATGTCCTTGTAATGACCCAGACCCGAATAGCCACCTGAATATTGCTAAACGGGTAAGGTGTTACTACCTTAGGTGCACCTCCCCGAATTCCAAAGGCTTCTGACTAGCAGTGAGGTTCTTATTAGGTATAGTGGGGAGGCTATACCCTATCGAAGGATAATAATGGTACTGGTCTGAGAAAAATAATAAAGATGTAGCAGAATAAATAACTCAAAATACTCGAACCAGACCCGCAGAGTAGAAGCATATTCAATATCAATAAATAGCATAAGCAATAAATATAAACAATAGCAGCGTAAAGTAAACACAACAACATGATGATCACTTGTAACTACCACCGAACAATAAACATGCATCCAAAGAAGGTCATACATATCTATATGTCAAGGTGTCAATGACAAACCAACTATAGCTATAAAACAAGTGAGAATGATGATATAGGAAAGTAATCAAAAAAATTAAACTCTAGCTATAAAAGACCTCAAGGTCCATACCATCTCCATGAAAAAGCTAATGCAGCCCAACTCCTGAAGCTGGCCTCTTTCCTGTACGTAAATCCATAAAGTCTGCAAGCTTCCCGAAGGGACCATGTAGGGTGTGAGATGAATCTTAGTAAGATACCACTCAATGTTTCATGCCTAATATAAGTGTTTAAGCAGGCATGCATTTACAAGGAAAATAGTAGACAGTATGATACACAAATAAACACAAACTCCACTGGTGCTCAGCAGCCACCATAGAGTGTCACCTGCTTCAACCAACACCGGAATCTCTGTCATGTAACCCGACACCATGTGCCCCCTGATACCATGTGTCTCAAGTACCGAAGTCCCTAAGGCACTCCTGATAAATAGTATCTTAGAGGAATAGCGATGCCTATCCTCAAGAAGTAACTGGAGGGACAATGATGTCTGCCCTCAAATAAAGTAACCGGAGGGACAGTGATTTCTGCCCTCAAAATAAAGTAACCAGAGGGATAATGATGGCTGCCCTCAAAATAAAGTAACTTGAGGGACAATGATGTCTTCCCTCAAATCACGATGATCCTCTGACCCCAACCCGATAGCCTCACTACTATCCCCTGAAGGCTCCTCACCTTCCACATTGATTCTTACGGCAAGCACCCCCAAACCAAAAGTACCTAAATCGAAACTAATGGGGGCCTCTACCCACATGAGTGGTCAAAAACACCTCATCATGGAGTCTCTATGTGTTTACACTACTCATAGTTTCCAGTGAGTAGTAATCACCAAAATAATACCCAAGACACAACATCTCTGACACCTCGTTCCCCTGTGACCATGTCACTCAAGTTTGATGGCCCTACCATCCACGTAACCTAGGCCATGCCCAACCTGACAGTCACACTACATCAAGCCGATGTCCATGCCACCCAATCCCATGGTCAAAACCACCCAAAAAAACCCAGACCAAGCCCAACCTGTGATCAGCATCACTCAAGAATATCTGGGTCATACCCAACACAACATAAAGGTTCCAGCATATGAAATTAAACAATTACATATATAACACATTTAAACAAAACACATAAACAGTCAAAACAATCTAAATAGTTGAATTGCACTAGTCCAACGGTTATCAAACAACAGTACTAAGGTCTTGAATACCTCTAACAGTTCATATCACAGTTTAATAAACCAAACACGGCGGTTTAATCCAAAAAAAAATTATAACCATTTTGGAATTCCCCGTCCAAAATGCCCCGATGAGCAATGACCACTCGACCAGCCTCGCTCAAGAAAAATAGGCAACATGTCATACCCAAAGGCACACATAGGTCAGATAACCATTAAACAGGCAACAACAGGTAATACAGGGTCACGCTCAAAATACCTAAAAATGCACCAAAGGTCGCACCACCCAAAAGTCTACGAAAACACAAAAGAAGGTATACACCACCTACCTGAGACTCGTACGATGATACTCCTCCGATAACAGTCTCCAATTAGGTCTAAAACGTGATAGATCTACAAAAGAATCGAAACCTCTCAAACACCTATAACTCATTGTATAATAGAAATCAAGAATAATGGATCAAGAGGAATCAAGGCCTTATTGAGGGTGTTCTAACGGATTAAATGGCGTTTGAATCCAGTCTTGGATGAAGAAATAGGAGGGAATTGAATCTCTAGAAGCCTAGTTCGTGAAACCCAGTGACCCCCTATGCCCTCTGCCTCAAAACGAGGCTATTGTCTGTTTTAATGGGAAAAAAAGAAAGTACACGACGTGTACTTTAGGACTACACGTCGTGTTTCATTTTACTACTCATAAGACAGATGATATTTCACCGAGGACTTGTCGACTGACTGCATGGTGTGTACCTATGGTACACGGTGTGTACCTCTTTACCCAGAGGACATCCCCAACACACCATGTATATCCCCATACATGACCCCTCTACACGGCGTGTACAAATAGTAATTGGTGTGTACTTACTAAAAACATTCTACCCCACCAACAGGCCTACACGCCATGTATAGCCTTCACACGGTCATGGGTACACTGCGTGTCAAGCAACACTACACGCCGTGTAGTAGGAAATTCTTACACGGTCACCACACGACATGTACTCAGTAAGCACACGGCCGGTACTCGCCTAACCCATACATGGCGTATACATTAGAGTACACGGCTTGTAGTCTAGAAATTTATAGAACCTCCCAGATTTTCCCAATTTTCTCAGAAACAAAATAGAAATTCAAATAGGGTTGGGATTTTGACCCTTTCTAAAAATCTGGGTTCTTACAATCTCCCCACCTTAATATATCTCGTCCCTGAGCTATCAAATGAAACCTGGAGATGAAATCGAACATACCACCCTGATCAAAAGTAACCAAGACTTCCCTGGTCTCAAAGGTTCTGGATAAATTCCTCAAGGGACTCCCCACCTTAGGAATCTCCTAAATCAGTCTCAACCCAAAAGAATTCAAAAAAAAATCAAAGGTTCACTAACCTGTTTTCCAGACGCATGGTCCTCTCATGATGTTTCATCACCCCTATGCCTCATTGGTGCTCCCGCATCGTTTCCGGCATGCAAACGTATCCTGCATCGCATCGGTGTCTTCATCCATGAGGTCCTGCATTCCATGGACACTCAAAATAAAACCAGATGCCATGTACCTCAAGTAACCCGCATCCTCAATGCCCCAATAACCAAGGCACCCATGTAACCCACATCCTCGATGCCCTGATGCCCAAGGAACCTCAAGTAACCCGCATCCTCGATGCCCCTGATGCTATGCATCTCATACATATATATAAATATATCACCCACCCGATATGGTGTCAATCCCACTGACCAGCATCTAGTCAGTCCACAAAGATCTTGTGCATCACAAGCACTCAAAACAGATATGCCTCTACAGGTCATGCCAAAAAGAAAACATGGAAATCACGGCCACACCCATGATGTACCTCTAACCGTTGTCGGCTCACCAGCCTGCTCAGCCTCTGGCAGCTCCATGGCGTGAACCTGGCCTGAAGTACAGTTACTTGATGCACGACCTCCCTGCAGTGCTTCTCCAGTCACCGGCCACTGACCCCTCAGCTAGATCCCGCTATCTCTATCATGTCCTCCACGTGCAGCTGAACCTCAACTACCCTCTCCTGGTACCGAACCTGAACCAACTTCAGATTCCATCATCTATCCTAGTCCCTACTTGCTGGATATCTGAGAAGGCTGCCTGCAAAACCTCTCAAGATGTATGACCTATCCACATGCCCGGCACTCCTTTGGAGGCCTATCGCACTGTGTCCGAACATGTCCTGGTTGTCTACACTGAAAGCAAACCATTGAAGAACTACCACGAGGTGGACTAGCTGAGTCATTGGCCTGAATGCCCTACTATAACTCACCCCGTCCTTGCTTCCTGTTGTTCGAACCATCACCTGAAGTCTTCACCTGGCCAACCTGGGGCATATCCATTTGGTTTCCCTCCACTATGAGTGCCTAATTCACTACATTTGAAAAATAACCCAGCCTAAAGATATTCACTTGGATCTGAATGGCATTTCGTAATCCATCTTCAAAGTGTCTCATCTTAGCCACATCATCGCTTACCATACCAGGTGCAAAGCAGAACAGCTTAGTGAAAGTAGTTTCATAGTCTATAACAAACATTTCTCCCTGCTGAAGGCTCAAGAACTCCTGATCTCTCTCTTCCCTCAGTGTCTCTGGGTAAAAGTGCTCGAAAAACCTATCCTCAAAGTCTTTCCATGCTAGTTCCTTGTGTCTGCGAGCCTGAACCTGCACATCTTACCAACACTTTGCTGGTCCCCGCAGCATGTACATCACCAGATTGACCCTCCACCCTAGAGGCATCTCAAGCTGCGTGAAGATCATCTACATGCTTTATATCCAGTTCTTAGCTACTTGAGGACCACCCTCACCCTAAAAATTTGGTGGGTGTTGCTACTGGAATTCCCGCGTTAGATATGTCATAGATGGATTTGTACCCTGTGCACCTCTATCGATCCCCTACAAGACACGTACCAGGCTAACTCAGAGTTGCTCATCGAGCCATGGTCTGAACACTGCCAAACCTAGTTGTTGTCCTGCCTGCACTGGATACTAAACCTAATCCAGTCCCTAAGCTTATACCTGCAGCTCACGCTGCTTGCACTAGATCCTGGACCTGATCCTGCTTCTGTGGCACTGTACCATCTCTCGCCTGAGGCTCCATCTAAGTCAGCTAAAACGAACCCACTGAATACCATAAATGGTCAGACAACCCATATATATATATATATATATATATATATATATATATTCAACGCAGATAAGGAAAGCAGTAAAGAGGTAGCATAAAACAACTACCCTTACTCTCCCCATCGCAACCCATTCCCATGGCATCCCGACCTCATGGCCTCCTTACCCACCCTCAACAGAGCCAAGTATCAAAAGTACCTTGGGCCATGCCCGTCCTGACAACTAGCGTTGCCTCAAACCGATGACTGTGTTTCCCAATCCTAGTGATCAAAATCACCTCAACCAATAGTACCTACCTGCTCATACAAGAGCTAGACCCAAATACACTATCACATGAAATTAAACAAATATATAAAGCATGGCATAAAACATTGAAATAAACAAACAATTCTATCAGGAATTTCACCTATTCACATTCCAAATAATACAAGCATGGCAATTTGATATTATTCACATGGCATTATCACTTCACAAAGCATACATGTAGTTATGAAATTGAAATACCCTAAAAATATTCCAATCAAAAGCCAAGTAAACAAGCCTTACCATACAAAGCCAAGGTCCAGTTCTCCCTTACCACACCGGGTTAAGGTTTACATATCACAATCATTAACATCACACACCAAGTGATCCACCGAGGTGGAAAACATATAAACTGTAATCTGAGCAAAAATAAAATAGCAATTCCCACCCATGGAAACTTGGTCCATCTCTCATACCTGGGGCTGAAGGCACCCAAGAAGAAGCTAGAAACCCAGTTCCCATCGCAACCTATCTTCAGTCTACCATATCTCAAATAGTTATACCAATATAAATAAAAAGAGAATCCACAAACTCATTAGTATCCAGCAAAACACTACTACTAAATCCCTGTCAAGAACTCCTCTGATACCACTTTGTAACGACCTAGACCTGAACAGCCACCCGAACAGTGCTAAACAGGTCGGGTGTTACTAAATTAGGCGCACCTCCCCAAAATCCAAATTATTCCCACTAGAATTGAGGGTCTTATTAGGTATTTTGGGGAGGCTATACCCTCTCGAAGGATAATAATGGTACTGGTTAGAGTATAATAATAAAGATGAAGAGGAATAAATGACTCAGAAGACTCGAACCAGACCCACAGAGCAGAAGCACATTCAATATCAATAAAAAGCAGAAGCAATAAATATAAACAATAGAAGTTGAAAGTAAACACAACAACATGCCGATCACTTGTAACTACCACCAAACAACAAACATGCATACAAAGCAGGTCATACATATACATATGTAAAGGCACCAATGGCTAACCAACTGTAACTACAAAACAAGTGAGAATGATGATATAAGAAAGTAATCAAAACAAAGTAATCTCCAGCTAGGCAAGACCTCAAGGTCCATACCATCTCTATGCAATAGCTAATGCATCCCAGCTCATGAAGTTGTCCTCTTTCCTGCACATAAATCCATAAAGTCTGCATGCATCTCGAAGGGCCCGTGCAAGGTGTGAGACGAATCTCAGTAGGATACCACCCAATGGTGAATACCTAATATAATTGTTTAAGCAAACATTCATTTACAAGGAAAATAGTAAACAGTACGATGCAAAAATAAACACAAACTCCACTGGTGCTCAGCAGCCACCATGGAGTGTCACCTGCTTCGGCCAACACTGGAATCTCTATCATGTAACCCAACACCATGTGCCCCCTAACACCACATGTCTCAAGTACTGACATCCTGAAGGCATGCCTGAGAAATAGTATCTTGGAGGAACATTGATTCCTGTCCTCAAGAAGTAACCAGAGGGACAGTGATGTCTACCCTCAATTAAAGTAACTGGAGGGACAGTGATGTCTGCCCTCAAAATAAAGTAACCGGAGGGACATCGATGTCTGACCTGAAAATAAAGTAACCATAAGAACAGTGATGTCTACCCTCAAATCATGGTGAGCCTCTTCCCCCAACCCGATAGCCTCACTACTTTCCCCTGAAGGCTCCTCACCTTCTACTTGTCTTCCTATGGAAATCACCCCCAAACCAAAAGTACCTAAACCAAAACTAATGGGGGCCTATACCCACACGAGTGGTCAAAACCACCTCATCATAGAGTCTCTCTATGTGCACACTACTCATAGTTCCGGGTGAGAGGTAATCACCAAAATAGTACCCAAGACACAACATCTCTAACACCTCATGCCCCTGTGACCATTTCGCTCAAGTCTAATGGCCCTTCCATACATGTAACTTGGGCCATGCCCAACCTGACAGTCACACTGCCTCAAGCTGAAGTTCATGACACCCAATCCCGAGGTTAGAACCACCCAACATAAATCGGGTTAATCCCAACCCATGATCATCATCACTCAAGAATATTCGGGTCATGCCCAACACAACCCAAATGTTCCAGCATTTTCAATTCAACAATTACATATATAACACATTTAAACAATACACATAAATAGGAAAAAAAATCTAAATAGTTGAATTGAACTATCCAAATGGTTATCAAATAATAGTACTAAGGACTTGAATTCCTCTAAAAGTTCATATCACGGTTTAATAAACTTAACTTGACAGTTTAATCAAACAAAAACAATTATAACCATTTTTGCATTCCCCAACCAAAATGACCTGATGATCAACGACCACTCGCTCAGCCTCACTCAAGAAAAATAGGTAACAGGGCATACCCAAAGGCATCCCATAGGTCAAATAAAAATTAAATAGGAAATAATAGGTAATGCAGGGTCATTCTCAAAATACCTGAAAACACACCAAAAGTCATGCCACCCAAAAGTCTGTGAAAACACAAAATAAGGTATGCACCACCTACCTGAGACTCGTACGATGACACTCCTCCGATAACAACCTCCAATTAGGTCTAAAACAAGGTAGATATATAAAAGAATCAAAACCACTCAAACCCCTATAACTCGTTCTAGAACATAAATCATGAAGAACAGCTCATGAGGAATCAAGGTCTTACCAAGGGGGGTCCAACAGATTAACCGGTGTTTGAATCTGTTCTGGGACAAAGAAACGAGAGGGAATCGAATCTTTGACAGTCTAGTTCGCGAAAACCAGTGACCTCTATGCCCTCTGCCTCAAAATGAGGCTACTGTCCATTTTAATGAAAAAAAATAAAGTACACAACGTGTAATTTAGGACTATATGTCGTGTTTCATTTTACAGTTCATAAGATGGCTGATATTTCGCCAAGGACTTGTTGACTGACTACACAGCGTGTACCTCTTTACCGAGCTGATATCCCCAACATGCCATGTATATCCCCATACGCAGCTCCTCTATATGGTGTGTACAAATAGTACACGGCGTGTACTTTCTAAAAACATTCTACCCTTCCAACAGGCCTACACTCCATGTATGGCCTTCACACGGTCATGGGTACATGGAGTGTCGAGCAACACTACACGCCGTGTAATAAGAAATTATTACACGGTCACCACACAACATGTACTCGGTGAGCACATGGATAGTAATCGCCTAACCCATACATGGTGTGTACTTTAGAGTACACAACATGTAGTCTGTAAATTTCAAGAACCTCCCAGATTTTCCCAGTTTTCTCAGAAACAAAACAGATATTCAAACAGGGTTGAGATTTTGACCCGTTCTAAAAACTCGGGTTCTTACAGTCCTGAATGAAAGTTGTATCCTATTAAGTTAGGAACATATTTAAAGAATTTTAATTTCATATAATACATATCAAAAATATTTATGTCCGAAATGCTATAGTTAATTTTAAAGGGTAAAACTGGAATTTTCATCAAATTTTTAAATGAATGATCTAATCCCAAATATTTAATAAATGAACACATTTACCACAATGTGAGGAAATTATATCATTTATTATCAATAAAATATTCAATAAAAATGTGTTTTATCAACTCCACCTTACTTACCCTTTTGCACTCCTGGAAAAAACCTCATATCATGTATTTAAAAATAATTGTGATAAGATTTCATGTTCATGTTTCTCAATCCAAATTAGAAATATTGGTAAAGTAAGAATCTCATCAAGAGTCAATATCAATAAATTTTAAAGTAAGTTTCTCATAAATTGTGTCAAAAAAATCTAGTGAGATTCATATCACTAATCATAGTGAAACAAGTCATGGGTCTAACATGCCACTAATTCTCCACGTGTGTGTGTGTGCCAACCATTCCAAGATCATAAATCCACACGTTATTCAGTATATTCAGGTCATGTAAAACAATTTTTCTTACTTGGTTTAATTCACTACACCTGTTCTGCATTCCTTTGCAATCATATTTCAAGACTCACTCACTTAAGCATTACTAAAAGTCAAACATTAAGCCCCTGACCTCGATATCCCCATATTTTGTATATTTCATCACTCCCATAATTTATTATTATTATTATTTTGTTTTTTTAAGTTGTACTTGGAACAAATCTCATACTCAACTCTTAACCCGTGTTTGATCTCCTCACGACACTAATTATAATAGTTATAACAAGATCAAAGGTCAATGAAGAGTGGTTTTTGACCTATCCAAGACACAACCCATTTTTTTAGGGCGTACAACAGTCGGATAATAGGTACACACACATAAGTCAATTCAGTATAGTAATGAAACAGATTGGAAGAGAAATGAATGTATGGATCAACCAATGAATGTTTTTACCTAACTTGACTATACCTTCAATTGAGTAAAAAAAATTCACAAGTCATTGTTGAGTGAAAATTTGTGTGTAGAAATCAATGACACAATTTACCATAAAAAAATATCACAAATAATGATGTCAAAATCTAAAAGGTTTTATAATGGCACAATCATCCATATCATCGACGACTTCAATTTTTTTAAAAATCAACCCTTAATGATAAAATCTTACTCATGATTATCATTCTACCAATGAATTTTGAAAAAATGCATTTTACATATGTTTTACATGATAATGTTACATGATATATTTGTTTCTTTTTTTTATTTATTTTTTTGTTTTGTTTTTTAATTTGTTTTTTTTTGAAAATGTTAACCAAAAACTTAATTGAAAATACACAAAAAAACACACAAATGAAAATCCTAAATATCTACCCCAAAATGTTTTCCCATCCCCCATAATTAAAATATTACATTGTCCTCAATGTGAACCCATTAGATGATATGTGCACATGACATGCATAATTTTAAATAGGAAAAATAATATAAAAGTGAATGGGTTAGGAACAGCCTGATAAGATCAAGTGATGATGGGGTCATGCAGTGTGATGAAATCCATTGCATCAGTTTGAAGTCCCTCGATGTATCTCTTCAAACATTGCCCATTGACTATAAATATCCTTCCTATGTCTTCTTGTGTGATCTCCACTGAACTATATGGAAAAACATTAGTCACAACATAAGGACCTAAACACCTGGAATGCAACTTACCGGGCATCATCTTCAGTCGTGAACTATAGAGCAAGACTTTCTCTCCAACTTGAAATTCCATTTTTTGGATCATTTTTTCACGAGATGATTTTGATCTTTCCTTGTAGAGCATTGAGTTTTCATATAAAGACAATAGAATCTCCTCAAGCTCTTGAATATGCAGCTTCCTTTGGATTCCAGCTTGGACCAAATCCATGTTGCATTTCTTTATAGCCCAATAAGCCTGATGCTCAACTTCCACAGGGAGATGGCATGCTTTCCAAAAAGCAATCCAAAATGGGGACATACTGGTGGGAGTTTTTTATGCTATCCTATATGCCCATAGTGCATCATCCACGCACTTTCTCCAATCCTTCCTATTTGGCTGCACGGGTTTTTCCAAAATTTGCTTCAAATCACGATTTGAAACCTCAGCCTGGCCATTTGTTTAGGGGTGGTATGGTGTTTATGTTTTGTGTGTCACCCTATACTTACAAAGGATGGAATCCAAATTTCAATTGCAGAAGTGTGTCCCTTGGTCACTGATGATGGCATTTGGTACTCCAAACCAGCAAAAAATCTGTGCTTTGACAAAGTCCACTACAACATAAGAATCATCAGTCCTGGTGGCCTTAGCCTCCACCCATTTGCTCACATAATCAACAACAACCAAAATATACAAAAAACCAAAGTAACTAAGAAAAGTACCCATAAAATTTATTCCCCACACATCAAAAATCTCATAGAATAATATGGGTTGTTGAGGCATCTCATGTCTCCTAGAAATGTTTCTCATGTGTTGGAAACATGAGCACGACTTACAATACACATGAGCATCATGGAATAATCTAGACCAATATAATTCAGAGACTCAAACTTTCATAGATTTCTTTTGGGGTCCAAAGTGTCCTCCGCATTAAAGTTTATGGCAAAAATGCAGAATAGACTCAAACTCATGGTTATAAACACACCTCCTAGTGACTTGATCACTACACATGCGCCAAAGGTAGGGATCATCTCACACATAATACCAAGACTCACTTTTTAATTTTTAGATTGATGTTTCTTTAAATTTGCAGGGATTTTAGATGCAACAAGGTAGTTCACTAAATCAACATACCAAGGATGCGTACCTGATATGAAATAAATATTCTCATCAGGGAAAGTGTCCTGAAGTGGTACTTGGTCTATGGTGTCATACTCTAGTGTGTGAGTAATCCTACACATGTGGTCCGCCACTAGGTTTTAGACCCCTTCTTGTCCTTTATCTTAATGTCAAATTCTTGAAGAAGGAGCATCCATCGAATTAGCATGAGATTTGCGTCTGGATTCTTCAAGAGGTACCTTAGAGCTGCATGGTTAGAAAAAAACAACTAATTTAGAGCCCAATAAATATGAACATAATTTATCTAAAGTGAATATAATAGTAAGAAACTCATTTTCTATGGTTGTGTAATTTGATTTGGCTAAATCTAGTGTCCTTGATGCATAGGAAATCACATGTGAACGTCCCTCCGCCCTTTTTGATAAGACATCACCAACCACAAAGTTGGTCACATCACACATAAGCTCAAAAGAAAGATCCCACCATGGAGGTTGTATGATCAGTGGAGTGGTGAGAAACTTCTTTAGTTCATCAAATAATGTCCTGAAAGAATCATCAAACAGAAAAACAAAATCATTTTAAAGTAATTGTGACATAGGAAGAGCAATCTTACTAAAATCTTTGATGAAGTGCCGATAAAATCATGCATGACCTAGGAAATATCTAACATCATGCACACATGAAGGATAGGGTAAGGATGAAATAATATCTACCTTAGATCTATCAACATCTATCCCATGTTTTGACACTACATGCCCTATGATAATGCCATGCTCTACCATGAAATGACACTTTTTAAAATTTAAGACCAGATTCTTCTCAATACAATGATTCACCACCTTTCCCAAACTAGAGATACAATCATCAAATGAAGATCCATACAATGTAAAATCATCCATAAATACCTACATGAAGGTCTCAATAAAATCATAAAAAATACCCACCATGCATCTCTGGAAGGTACCTGGGACATTGCAGAGTCCAAATGGCATCCTTCGGTAGGAAAACTTATCAAATGGACAAGTGAATTTTGTCTTCTCCTGATCCTATGGAGCAATAGGAACCTGAAAATATCTAGAAAATCCATCCAAGAAACAAAAGTGTGTTTTCCCATCTATTCTCTCAAGCATATGATCAATAAATGGGAGGGGGAAATGTTATTTTTGAGTGGACTGATTTAGTTTCCTATAATCAATACACACATGCCAACTGTTTTTCACCCTCATTACAACTAACTCATCTTTCTCATTTTTAAAAATAGTAACACCACTTTTCTTAGGCACAGCTTGAATAAGAATCACCCACTAGGAATCTTAAATGGGATAGATTATACCTGCCTCAAGCAATTTTTCAACCTCTTTTTTAACAACCTCTGGAAGGGTTGGATTGAGTCTCTTTTGTGGACACCTCACCGGTTTAGCCCCATCCTCCAAAAGAATCCTATGCATGCAAATGGAGGGGATAATACCTGATATTTCACCGAAGGTCCACCCAATTTCCCTGATGTTCTCCCTCAAAAGGATCAAAAGTTTTTCTTCATGTTCAAAAGAGAGATTATTAGCAATTATAACAGTCAATTTCTCACCACTTAACAAGTATGATTATTTTAGATTTGGTGGTATTGGCTTGAGTTCCAATGTGGGGGGTGATGTATGGATGGATAAATTGAATGAACTAAAATATGTGCACAATGAACATCAGTATCAGAATATACATCATCAAAATCATAGAATAAAGCATCAAATCCATCAGCATACTAAAAAACCATGTCATAATCAGAGTTCACATGATCAAAATCAGAATATGATTCCATTTCAAAATCAAATATAAGAGAGTCTTGTGCATTCTAAATAAATGTGGAAGTACTTTTAGACATCAAACTAGAACCAATTCTCATAATATCCCTAAGCATAGGACAATAAAAATCCATGGGGTTTTTACTTGGTGGTTCAAAATTGGAGATAACAAAAGAAGAATGGACCTATGAGGGGTACTTCATGGAGTCCATAACATTAAATATCACAACTTCGTCTCCAAAATCCATGGAAAGTGTACACTTTTTAACATTTATGATAGTTTTTTGTAGTTTTTAGGAAGGTTCTACCTAAGATAATGGGAGAATGTGAACTTACCTGATCGTCCACCATTTTAAGCACATAGAAATTTGTTGGAAAGATCATGTCTCTTACCTGTACAAGTACATCCTCAATGACTCCCAATGTATATGTTGTAGCTCTATTTTCCAACTTCGCCACTACTCTCATTGGCTTCAACTAACCAAACTGTAAAGAAGAAAAAACAGAGTGTGGCATTACATTTATGGAAGCTCCTAAATTACATAAAGCATTAGAAAAGTGTAACTCCCCTATGGTGCATGGGATGGTGAATATCCCAGGATCCTTGCACTTTGTTGGCAATGATAGAGTTGGTGTAATGAGTGCTGACACATTCCTTCCAAGATTGATCCTCTCATTTCCCTTGATCCCTCTTTGATTGGTATAAAGTTATTTTAATAATTTCTCATACCTTGGGATTTTCTTGATGGATTCAAGTAAAGGGATGTTGATCTCCACATGCTAGAATGTGTCTAGAACTTTTTTTTTCATCACCTCTTCAGTCATATTCTTGGTTTGTACAACTCTATTTGAAAATGGATGGGTTTTAGGAGGAACATCATCTATATTTTTCTAACCTTTATCTTTCTCCTTGGATTTCTCATCAGTTGGTATGGAAGGTGGCTTCTCCAGATTAGAGGTGAATTATGATGGAATGATAGGTGCAGATGTATCAGTTTTTTTCTTCCCACTTCTCAATTTGATGGCATTGACATTCCTCTTGGGATTTGGATTTGGTTAAGAAGGTAGATTTCTAGAATTCTTACTTACCAGTTCATAGAGGGCAATGGAAATCTGGCTCATTTGTGTCTTCAACTCACTCAACTCTGAACCTTGACTCTTCAGCTCATTCTGTTGATTAAGAACAATTTGTCTTAAATGATCATCAGTATTAGAATCTAACTTTGGTTGAAAATTCCCTTGTTGTTGACTTGTTGATGCTTGAGTTTCAAATTGCTTTTGGGGTTGTTGGAAACCATGTTGGTAAGGTGGAGGCTACTGGAAGTTTTGTTGAAAGGTGGCCTTTGTTGTTGTCCAGAGGCATACCTCATGTCTAATTGATCCTTACACCCTTGGTTGTATGCTGGTGTAAATAAATCAAACTTCATTTGGTGATGTGGTTGTTTCTGCTGCTGATATGGTCTCCCAAGAAACACTACTGCACAATCTTCTATTTCTTGTAGTTGGGGGCAGCAGTTAGTTGGGTGGCTTGTCTCAGTACAAATTCCACAAGGCCTTGAAGGATTGGGTTGAGATGTCTTTTGAGCCAAAGGAATTTTCCTCACCATAGTGGTCAATTCTTCTAACTTGGTTTCAATCAAATGAATCTCAAAAGAAGAGGGACTTACATGATGTACTCCCCTAACATGTGGTGTACCTCGATCGACAAATTGTTGGGTTTTTTGGACCATATTGTTAATCAACGCACGTGTAGCTACTGGTGTTTTGTCCACTAATGGTCCTCCAGCCACATCATCCACCATGCTTCTCTCCATAGGTGTGAGTCCTTTATATAAGTATTGTATGAGGAGTTGCTCACTGATTTGGTGATGTGGGAGGCTTGCACACAACTTCTTGAATCACTCTCAGTACTCATACATTGAATATCATTAGGCTTGATTGATCCTCGAGATCTCCTTTAGAATGGATTTGTTCCTTGAAGCTGGAAAAAATCTCTACAGGAAAATACATTTCAAATCGTTCTAACAAGTTACATCTTCAGGTTGTAAATAATACATCCAATCTTTCGCAGCTCTATCATGTAATAATGAGAATTATCTTTGTTTGATTTGATCTACAGAAACATTTTTGGGTTTAAGGTTTGAGAAAACCACATTAAATTCTTTAAGTTGTTTATTGGGATCCTCACCAGAGAGGCCACGGAATTTTAGAAGAATGTGAATTAATCCAGATTTCAGTTTAAAGTCTGATTTGAGATTTGGGTATGCAATGCAATTTGGTTAATAATAAATATTAGGTGATGAAAATTCTCGAATGGTTCTATTAATTTCATTTACAATTTTTCAGCCATTGGTTATTGTTTTATGGTTGAATTTGAATTTCTTTCAATTTCAATATTCTGAGAGTAGAGGAATTCTCCAACTGGTTGAATGTCGAAACTTCCCGTAGACTGAGAATGTCTGATTCAAGCCTGAACTCTACATTAAATCTCATGATCAAGATCTAATAGATCTTCGAGATTACTTCATGTCATAAATCAATGAAATATAAATAATAAATTAATAAAATTGGACAATAATAAAAATAAAAAAGTTTGAGTTGGTCAGATAAAAATAAAATAAGAGAGTAAGAGAGAAAAAAACATGTGAAAGGGGATAGAAGAAAGAGATAGTAGAAGAAAATAATTAAATGAAAAATAAAATTAATACATCTAATTGGTTAAAATAATTACTTGCCTCCCCGGAAACAGTTCCAATTTTAAAGTTGTTGTCGTGGGTGCTTTCAAATGATGTTCGGTTTTAGGTTACTTAGGTGCAGCAGAGTGGCCGACTAAGGTCATATATCAAAGGAGGAAGTAAATTAAAACAACTTTATAAAGGTATTATAAAAATAAAATAAAAGATAATAAAAACACTAATTGAAAGTATGGGGGGTTTTTATCATTTATAAAAATTGAAGTAGTTTGCTGGAACAAGATTTCATTTTTTTTTTTAATTTTGAAATGAAATTCGACGCAACAAGAAGATGTTTTTTTAAAAAATATTTTAAAAGGCGTAATCGATATAACTCTACCGATTAAATAATTTATTAATCATTATAAATTAAATTAATATCCACTTAATTATGATCCTTTAATTTGTTAAATCATAAACCCTATGAGAATTAACTTTACCACAAAGATGAAGTGAATTTAACCCTAGGCTAACTTCGGAACATGCAATCGCAGCACCCTAATTTGATTGATGTTATAAGGTTAGATTATGGTCATTGGTAAATTAAGGCACATATCCTCTCTAAAAAGTAGAATTAATTGATTTTAGGGATTATATTTTAACACTAAAAATTGATCCCGTGTGGTTTTGAATTACCAATTAAGTTCATGCTCTCACAATTCACACAATTATAGACCTCGTGTGATTTTTGTTTATTGTTCAATTGCTTGATTAGTTTCATTTAAATTTAAAACTAAATTAATAGATCATATTAATTGAATTACATTATCTCATTTATTCAAGATAAAAGAATGAAAAAGGTAATATATAGATCGATTACTAAAAAGAATACTCTTCCATGGGTGGCGTAATCATCGTAGAAGAGAATTGCATTTGCAACGGTTTATAATGGGTATAACCCAATCATGCTTCTATTCAAGAATTATAGACCAAATATTAAGATAAAAGAAGAATAAAATTGAGAAAAATAAAATAAATATAAGATAAAATAAGAAATTTATTTAAAGAACAAAAACATTACAACAAAGAAGAGGAAGAGAAGAGCATTTTGGAGGAGATCCTAGCTTGAAGCTTACCTCCTTCAATGGTTAATTTAAATGGAAAATAACCAATTCACCTCTTCTCCCAATCCTATATGGAATTTCCAAACCCATGAAAATTATAAAAATACCAATTTATATTGTGGATGGGAGGCTAGGTTACAAGTGGTTTCAAATGTGAATGGGGAAATTCGGACAAATATTTTAATCCAACTTTCACCACCCATTTGACCACCAAAATGCATGAACAAGATCTCCATATAGAATGATGATTTTTGAGAAATTATGTTCCTGAGATCCTCTCAAAATGTTATCCCAATAAAATAATTCATGTAGGAGTTATGGCCCAAATATAGAACCCATGTCCAATCCGGTCAGTCCAGCCCAACTTTGACTTCATGGCCCATTTGCACTAAACAAATGCATGATTTAGATCTAATGTCCTAAATGAAAGTTGTATACCATTAAGTCAGGAAAATATTTAAAAAAATTTAATTTCAAATAATACCTATCAAAATATTTATGTTTGAAATGCTACAGTGAATTTTAAAGGGTAAAATGGAATTTTCATCAAATGTTCAAATGAATGATCTACTCCCAAATATTTCATAAATGAACAAATTTACCAAAATGTGAGGAAATTATATCATTTATTATAAATAAAATATTCAATAAAAATGTGTCTTATCAAATATTCTAATATTCTCCGATAATCAATAATTGAAATGTTTTTCCCTTTTTTTCCTTTTACCAATGTTTTCAAAGGAATCTTCTTATCACATACCAAATAAATAATTTTTCTAACCTTTTACCATGTAAAAGGAATTTTATTCTTACCTTATACGGAATGCACATATTTAACCATTGTCATTTATATAACACTTCCTTTTCATGTTGAAAGTGTTAATTTTTATGATTTGTTTTTAAATTTCTTTTAAAAGAATTGGTTTTCAAAAAGTTTTCAAGATTTATATGTTTTAAAAGCATTTTTTTTCAAGGAAAATGGTTTTCAAAAGGTTTTTATGTTTTAAAGAGCCTTTTTCAAAGAATAAAGGATATTTTACTCAAGAAATGTTTTTAAAATATCTTTCAAAATTATTTCTCATCTAAGATAACATTAATTGTTGTTACTCATGCCTTTATTGAGAAATGATTCAATGATTTCATTCATATTATTTCTATGAATGGTTAATGTTTTGATGGCATGATGTTTATGAAACTCATTTCTCTTTCATGGTTTATATTCTTTTGAAACTTACTTATTTTCACAAGTGGTGATTATGAGACCTACCAATTTTCTATAGGTAATGATATGATTAAATGTTCATGATGCTTATCTCATTTTCATGGTTTCTGATATGATTATTGATTATAATCTTGTTGTACTCCTATGTTTGACTTTTTTATGTATTGGATTGGATCTATATCTCCCTCCAATGCATTGGGTAATGATGAATGAATCATGAGTGTGTATGTTATGTATGAACCTGATTTCATGCTCACAATGTTATGCGTGAACCTGATTACATGTTCACAATGTTATACATGGATCTGGTTGCATGTCCATAAGTTTATGCATGAACCTGATTACATGTTCACAATGTTATGAGTTAACATTATCACATGTTCACAATGTTATGCATGGACCTAGTTGCATGTCCATAAGTTTATGTGTGAACCTGATTACATGTTCACAATGTTATGTGTGAACCTGATTATATTTTCATAATATTATGCGTAGAACTAGTTTCATGTCCATAATTTTATGCATGAACCTGATTACACGTTCACAATGTTATGAATGGACCCAGTTTCATGTCCACAAGTTGATGTGGGGGGCTGATTTCATCTCCTTAACTTAATGAGTGAATCTGTCTCTACTTATACATGTTCACAACATTATAAACCAATGTGCATGCCACAAATTTCATGTCTTATTAATATGTTATGATTTCATGAGTTATTCTCTTAATTATCTTATTATATATGGCTTATAAACTTCAAATATTTATTATGATCTCTAATATGTAGGGTATGACCTTAAAATGTTATGCTTAAGTTCTATACCCTTTTTTTCATGTTATGCTTAAACATTTCCTTTATTTACCCTTACTAAGCATCTGATCCCACCCATTTCTTATGTTTCCTTTCCTCAAGTTATGAAGAAATGTTTTAGGTAGAAGTACTAAAAGTGGAGATCTTTATGAAAGATGTTGAAGATCATTCACCAGGATAAAATATTTTGTTTCCAAGTTTCCAAAGAGAGTAAACTATTATGGTCCTCAGGCATGTATTTTTGTAATGTACTAAATATTCATCTAAAATAATGTAATATCCATGTAGGTTAAGCCTGGGTCGCTACAGTTGGTTTCAAAGGAAAGGTTTAGTAAACCTTTGTAAACTATAAAGAGAAAACTTAGTGAGATCCCTAGGTATATTTCTAAAGATATTTCTAGGGATGTCTCTAAGGATAATTATAACGATGAGTTAACGTTTAGTAAAATATCCAAGAATTTTGGTAAAGGATAGAGTAAGTGGTTTCCTAGAAATACATCCCAGTCTGGAAACTACTATAAGGACCTAACCTTAAACATTACATAATTTTGAATTAAGTTAATAATTCACATTGAGGATATTTTCAGGTTTAGAGCTTTAGATAATTAGTTCATAACTTATACATAACAACTTGAATATTACAAATAGTCACTTATACTCACTATTCATTTTTTTCATAAAACAAAAACTCTTTAAAAAGAAACATGTTTAGTTCCATGTTCTAAACAACATGACTTTTCCTTGATCCAATCCTTGACCCTATTCATCTTTAAGTCCTGTGACAAACAATTCAAAACTTTTGATGAGAATAAAAGCTCAGTAAGGGATACATAAAGAGGGAAAACGGTTAATCTTTCAAAACAACATGTAAGCCATTAATACTTTATTGTAAAGTAATACTTTTCACCTTTAAGAAGTAGCAAAATCACTTTATTGAATATAAGCTCATTGCTTACCCTTTTAGTAACCAAAAGATTACCACAAGACCTTAGAAATCAACATATAACATATAAAGGTAACTTGGGACATAAATATACTTAAATAGAATAACCATATGGTCGACTTTCACACATATCACTAAATTGAATAGCTATACGGCCGACTTCCATACCCAATACATTGGAGGTTATAATGTAACCACTCATCCTTGGTTTATCACGGAACCACCCATCATTTGTTTTATCACATAACCACCCATCATTGGTTTATCACATAACCACCCATCAAATATCCAAGTACCATTATATAATCACAACACATAGAATATTGCAAATATCAACATTTTACTAATAATATTTCATTTGTAATCACAAGAAATCATTTTAAGATATTGAAATGCTCAATCCATTTCAAAAACCATTTTCAATACCAAAACACCCAAAAAGGAAATATGGTATTTATTTTCCTTTTAAAAAACATTATGTCTTGTTAAGGAATCCAAATATCAAATAATGCCTGTGGCGGTGGAAAGGTCGTTGTCGTCGCATACGTAAAAAACATTCCTTTTGTCATTTATTAAAACGCTTTGTAAATAAAAGATTCCCTTTTAATGAAAGTAAAAGTCATAGGTTTTTATTATAAATAGTTTAAAATAAAGAGGTTTATATTATCAAAACATGCCTCAATGAAAGGAGATTGAGATGAAATCCCTTACCTCATGTCTGACTTGACTCATTCATTCTTTAATTTTCGGAATAATAAACTTAAGTTAATTTATACTTGATTCAGAACATTTTTCAAGTTTATTATTACTTTCATATCACTTATTACCACATTATAAAAATTACATAATTATTTATGTTCATATCAGACATTTTGCCAGTATTCAATACTTGAGTCAAAAATGAACTTGTTATAATTACAAATTGTCCATGTGGTTAAAATTCCATTATCTATAGAATCATATTAATGTTTTAAATATCATATATATCTAGTATATATGTATTTATATTCAGTATATATGTATTTATAATAATCCATAACATTTGGAGATAAGAAATGAAATGCACTGTTCATGGATACGGTTAGTCGTATGTACGCATGAATGCTATTTTCATTTCTTTTTCATATTTAAAGGAATTAAAACGAAATAATACATAGGTATATTATAATTCCAATATAATATAATATTTTTTATACATTAAATAATTTCATTAATTCTATCCTTTATACATTATAGGTATTTCATGAACGACTCATATCACTTTGAGGGGGCAGTAGTCCGCACTTCCTCAAATGAAATTATCGTATTTACACATTATGGAAAGCATAAAGGTACGATCTAAATGAAAAATACAGAATCATAGAGGCAATATAAATATAATATATATAATATATAAATATATTTCCATCATAATGGCCACCATGAGGGGCGGTAGGAGATAATTGAACAGTCATTGTTTCGTGATGCATTAGTCTGTCGTCTACAGAAACAGTATATTCTAAATCCATTAAATGGAGGTGTGTATGAGTGTAGGTTGAATAATTAGAATAAAAAATTCCAATTATAATTAATATACTATTTTTATTATAAAATAATTTAATAAAGAGAGTTTAGGGGTTAGATAAGGGAAAATAAATGTAAGAATCTTAAGAGAAGACATTACCTCAAATCGAGTAACTACTATTGATTTAAGCTAAAAGGCTTTCTTGAATTGCCTTATTCCCAAGGTAAGGCTTCTAAGGGGAAGGGAGGTGTGTTGAGAGATTATTGGATTAGAGTTTGGATGATCCAAGGGGTATGCGAGGTGTGAGTAAGGGGTTAGAGTTGGTGGTCTTTTATAAGAGGGAGGAGGGGTACTTTAAGAATGTCTTGAAAGATTATTTTATTATAAAATGAATTTTGATATAAAAAGGCCCAAAAATAATTTCATTCGAAGATAGGATGATTATTGTTCAAAATCCTCTCAACCAATAGGTTTTATACAAGTTTTGGTCCAAAATTTAACCTTATCTTTTAGCCTTAACCCTTAGTTAACTAATTTAACCCTTACCATGTCTTCTTATATATTCAAACTATATGGCTAATATAGTTACTATAAAATGCCAATAGAACCTAAAGTGGTTCATTAATGACATGTTCAACATTATTTAAGTAATTTAGACGAATATTATATTTTTAGGACTATTATATCATTTAATAAAATAGTTTTTTTAAAACTCATTTATGTCAATTTTTATACTATTCATATCATGACTTTTTTTAAAATCCATAAAAACTTGATTATTTTGAACAAACTTCATTAATTCAAAGATAAAAAGTTATACTGATACAAAAAAATTATTATATGTCATAAAAAGATTCAGAATAAATTTATTTTAATATTTATAATCTCATTTATTTAAATCTTTCATTAATAAGGTAATCACTACATTATCATTGTGTCATAAATAAATTTATTTATTTAAGGTCTAAAAATTATAAATAAAATACCAGGATATAGGTAATATTTTTATCTTTCCAAATACTATTTGTAGTTGAATTTATTTTATGTATAACCCCATATTAAAATTTTTTTATTAAGAAGATACAAGTTTATGTTATATTTCCCTTAACTTTAAATTAAAAGTAATTAAATGTCATTTTCACACACAAGTGGCACCCAAATGCCAAAGGTTAGGCCTAATGATTGATTTGGTCAACCCTTACTCATAAAATGAGGTTAGGACATGTGTTAGGATAAATTTATATTATTATAATATTATTTTTACTCATGTTTACCTAATTTACCCTTTAACTGTGGTAAATAGAAATAATTACTGAAGTTACTATTCATAACGTCCAAAAATAAAAGTAACCTATTAACACAATTTGGATCAAAAAATTCCAAATATATAATACATTTTTCAAAATTTAAAACACGGCAGAAATTAATTTAAAATTAATTCCCGTTGTCAAAATGAGAAAGCGGGTTTTTAAGAAATAAAAACTATCAAATGATTAACATTTGTGTATGTACAATTTAAAATTGAAATTACTTTAAATGTACAAAATTGGATTAAATTATAAAAACATAATCTAATTACACTTTAAAAACAATTAAAAATATAATATAACCATGTAAATAAATTAGATGAAAAAGCAGTTTTGACTTAAAATGCAGTATTTTTCACTATTCATTAAAAAATGAACTTTAACAGAAAAATACCAAAAATTTACCCAAAGTAAATTTTGATGTCCTGTTTCTAAAGAATAAGTTTATTTTGTCAAATATAATATATAAAATTAAAAAAACTAGATTTAAAACAGGTTCGTCATCAAAAGGTGGTAAAACTACCTTTTAAAAATATTAGAGTTTTTATGCTTAAAATTGGATTCATTCCCATTTTAATCCTCTAAATTTTATTGGATAAATGTAAAAACATTTAACAAAAATGTTTAATCATAATATATTTAATTTTTTCATTCCTACCAATACAATGGTTAGGCGTTAACTACTATTTAAAAATAATATTATTATATTATTATTATTTTTTGAGTATGACTTAGCCTTGTGTGCAACATAAGATTTTGGAGAAACCCATTTTTGTGTGTTGGGTCTGCCATCGAACATAGAATCCCCTTTAAAGTAAAAATAATATTTAATTCAAAAATATTAATAAATATGAGAATTTCATATTCTTTATTTACCTGGGATTTACATCCTTCCCCCCTTTTTGGAAATTACACCCTCCCAATTTTATTTACTTATCAAATAAGTAGGGGTATTTATCCCTCATAGCATTTTTAGATTCCCATATTTCCGCTTCAACCATATGGTTTTTCCACAAAACTTTTACCAAATGAATTACCTTATTCCATAACACTTTCTCTCTTCGGTCAAGAATCGGGACTGGTTATTCCTCCTAAGAAAGATTCTCTTTCAACTAAACTACCTCTGGACTCAAAACATGAGATGGATTTGGCATATACTTTCTCAAAAATGAAGCATGAAAAACATTGTGTACCTGGTATAAACTTGGAGGTAAATCCACTTTATAGGAAACTGATCCAACTTTCTCTAGGATTTTATAGGGTCCAATGAACCTTGGACTCAGCTTTACCTTTTTACCAAAATGCATCACACTTTTCCAAGGAGAAACTTTGAGAAAGGCATGATCACCTACCTTGAAAGAAAGATCCCTCCTCCGGTTATCCACATAACTTTTCTGTCTGCTATGTGCTGTCCTCATGTGCTTCTAAATCAACTGAACTTTTTCTGCCATCTCTTCTACCAATTTTGGTCCCATCAACTTCCTTTCACCTAATTCATCCTAAAAAGCTGGAGTTCGACACCGCTTTCCATATAATTCCTCAAATGGAACCATTTATATACTGGAATGAAAAGTGTTATTACAAGAAAACTCAACCAAAGAATGATATTGGTCCCAAATTCCCTGGTAATACATTGAAAAAGCACGTAGCATATCCTCCAATGCCTGAATTGTTCATTATGAATGCCCATCCAATTGAGGATAAAAAATTGTACTAAAATTTAATTTAGTACCCAATGAATTCTGAAGGCCTTTCCAAAAGTTAGAAGTTAACCTGGGATCACGATAAGATACAATAGAGAGGGGAACTCCATGAAACATAACTATCTCTTTAACATACAACATAGAAATTTTATCTGGAGACAAAGTATCTTGAATAAGAATAAAATGTGTAGATTTAGTTAATCTATCAATAATAACCTAGATTGTATTATTACCTCGAGATGTCTTTGGTAATCCCACAAAAAATTCCATGGATATATTTTCCTATTTCCACTTTGGCACTGGTAAAGGATGAAGTATCCCTTTCAGTAACTATCACTCTGCTTTAACCTGTTGATAAGTCAAACTCTTCCCAGTAAGGTAAGAAATATCACTTTTCATTCCATCCCACCAGTAATACTCTCAATGATATATGTACATCTTAGTGTTACTAGGATGAACTAAAAATGGAGAACTATGAGCTTCACATAACAACACTTTCTTCAACTATGAATCACAAGGAACACATAATCTCTTCCCAAATATAAAAACACAATATTTATCAATGTTAAATTCAGGAAAATTACCCTTCTGAATCAATTCTACCTTTTTCTACAACTCATTGTCTTCCTTCTATGCTTTCTTAATCCTGTCTGATAGAGATGATTTCACTGACACTTGAAACAAACTAGAGAGATATCATGGACCAACAAATTTTACACCAATTTTTATCAAATAGTTAATCAAAGGATCTTTTTCCAAACATAACATGGTTAATGTAGCATTAATTTTTTAACTCAAAGCATCAGCCAATTTATTTGATTTTCCTGGATGGTAATGAATTGTGCTATAATAATCCTTGATTAATTCTATCCATATCCTTTGTCTCATGTTCAATTCTTTCTGAGTGAATATATACTTCAAAATTTTGTGGTCAATATGTATTTCATATTTCACTCCATATAGATGATGCCTTCAAATTTTTAAAGAAAAAACTATAGAAGATAATTCCAAATCATGTGTAGGGTATTTTAACTCATGAGTTTTCAACTGAAGTGAAGCATAAGAAATTACCAAGTCATTCTGAATTAGGACACAACCAAGTCCTTTTAATGAAGCATCACTGTAGATAACAAACTCACCATTTCATGAAGGTAATTCCAATACTGGATCAATCACAAATATTCTTTTAAATTCCTAAAAACAATCATCACATTCTTTTGTCAAGATAAATTTAACACCTTTTCGATTTAACTTAGTCAGTGTGCTAGATAACCATGCAAAATTTTCAACAAACCTTTGGTAATAGACTACCAAACCAAGAAAACTATAGATCTCTGTGATATTGGTAGGTCTTGTCCACTCTTCAACAATTTTTTTTATAAGGGTTAATAGTTATTCCATCTTTAGAAACAATATGAACACGGAATGAAATTTTCTGCAACCAAAAATCACACTTTCTGAATTTCTCATACAATTTATTTTCTTTTAAGGTTTGAAAGACAACCCTTAAATGAATTTCAGGTTTCTCTTTACTTTTGTAATATACCAAAATTTCATCAATAAACAAGACCACAAACTTATCCAAGAACTCATGAAAAATTCTATTCATAAGATCAATGAATACAGAAGGTGAATTAGTTAACCCAAAAGGCATAACTACAAATTCATAGTGGCCATATATAGTATAAAATACGGTCTTTGGAATGTTTGTTTCCTTTACTTTCAACTGATGGTACCCCAACCTCAAGTCAATCTTAGAAAAATACTGAGCTCCTTGGACCTGATCAAACAAATCATCGATATGAGGCAAAGGATACTTGTTCTTAATAGTGATATTATTCAAGGCTTTATAATCAATGAAAAGTCTCATTAAACCATCTTTATTTTTAACAAAAAATACTAGATCACCCCACGGTGATGTGTTAGGTCGAATGAAACCTTTATCTAACAACTTCTGAAATTGTTTCTTTAACTCTAAAATTTCATTTTGAGATATTCGATAAGGGGGTTTTGAAATTGGCTTAGCATTAGGAAATAAGTCAACAGTAAATTCAACTTCCCGATCAGGTATAATACCAGACGACTCATCAGGAAAAACATCAAGATACTCATTTACTACTAGCACATCATTAATCTGAACAGTTCCTTTGTTTTTGACAATACGTATAAGGTAACATTTATTTCCATTTTTCACTAGTTTATTAGCTTCCTTATATGTTATCAGAGTTAAGGGTTCATTCTTGTACACAAATTGAAAGTCTTTCTAAAAATAAACCTTATTATCTCTATATTCAATCTTAGTAGGGTAAGCAGAAAGCCAATCCATTCCCAAAATAACATCAAAATCTACTAGAGTCAAAACAATAAGGTTTCCAGGTAATTTATTTCCACCTATAAGGATAGTAATATTCTTATAATTTCTTTTTGCCTCCACATTTCCCCCAAGTGTTTTTACCATAAGTTCTGGATTCATTTCTTGATGTGGAATTCCAAATTTACCTGAAAAATTATTAGATATAAAAGAATGTGTAGATCCTAAATCAAACAAAAAATTGGCATAATCTGAAAAAACAAACAAAGTACGTGATACAACTTCATTTTATGGTCCCACATGAACCATAGTAGTAGAAAAATATTTCTCTACACCCTTCTGCTTTTGATTTGTCTAGTTTCCACCCTGGGTAATCAACTTTGGACACACATTGGCATAATGCACAAACTCATTACAACTAAAATATCCTACCATCGGCTTTTCATTTACTACTTGATCATCTTCCTTATAGTTACGAGAAATATGACTAGTTTTACCACACTGGAAGCACTTTATAGATTTTAAGAGACATTATCTGGGATTCCTTTTACCACACTTCTCACAAGATGGAAATTTAATTTTCTTACCTTCATACTTCTTTGATGAATACTTTCCTTTTACCTTCCAACTGAACCTCTTCTTTTTCTTGCTCTCATGGAACACCTGATCATCAAAGAACTCCATTTCTACTCTCTCAGCACATATGAAAAGTTTCTCATAGATTTTAAATTCACGAGAGGATAATGCCTTTCAATATCGCAGCTTCAATCCTAAGTAAAACCAATTTATCTTACTATCAATATCTCGAATGAAATTTGGAGAATACCTTGCCAGTCGGGTGAACTTTTGTTCATAAGCAGCCATTGAGTCATCCTCCTACCTCAATTAAAAGAATTTTTTTCCATCTTAAGTCAAACTACCTTAAGAAAATATTTCTCAAGAAACATAACTTTGAATTCGTCCCAACCAAGAGCATAAATCTCCTCATTATCTCTGATATTTTTAACCATGGACCACCACTGATTGGCTTCTTCTTCAAAATGGTAAATAGAAAGACTATACTTTTGATTTTATATAAACCCCATGACATCAAAAATCTTTTCCAGTGCTTTGATCCACCCCTTATCTTGAACAAGGTCAGATAATCCTCTAAATGATGGGGGATGTTGCCTCATGAAATGCTCCACTACAGACATGTTCCTCTGTGGTTGATTTGGTTAATCTCATGCATGGACACCATCACCATTTATCACCTAAGTCAACTAATCCATCATTGTAACAAACTATTTAGTTTTGATTCCTACTATCTCAGGATGCTGATTTGGAAGGTTATTCTCCTATGTATACCTTCCCAGCATAGTTTCCTTATTTACTCTATGGAAAACCATTCCAAACAAACATATCTTAGACAAAGAAACATGGTAATCTTAAAATTCTATATCATTTCAATTTGACCATAAGGTAAATATTTTCTATGGATATTCTATTAACAAAATTATAACTCCTAAAGTTATCTAAACCAACCTTTGATACCAACTATAAGGCCCTAGCCTTAAACATTACATAAAATTGAATTAAGTTACTAATTCACATTGAGGATATTTTTAGGTTTATAGATTTATAGAATTAGGTAATAATTTATAAATAATAACTTGAATATTATAAGTAGACACTTATACTCACTATCCATTTTTTCATAAAACAAAAACTCTTTAAAAAGAAACATGTTTAGTTCCATGTTTTAAACAACCTGACTTTTCCTTAATCCTATCCTTGACCCTATTCATTATTAAGTCCTGCGAAAAACAATTCAAAACTTGGTATGAGAATAAAAGATTAGTAAGGGATACATAAAGAAGGAAAACTATTATTTTTTCAAAACAACATGTTAACAATGAATACTTTATCATAAAGTAATACTTTTCGCCATTAAGAAGTAGCAAAAACACTTCACTAATTATAAGCTCATTGGTTACCCTTTTGTAACCAAAATATTACCAAAATACCATAGAAAGAAACATATAACATATAAAGGTAACTTGGGACATAAAAATACTTAAATGGAATAACCATACGATCAACTTCTATACATATCACTAAATATAATAGTTATACGACCAACTTCTATACCCAATGTATTGGAGGTTATAACGTAACCACCTGCCCTTGGTTTATCACGGAACCACCCTTCATTTGGTTTATCACATAACCACCCATCATTGTTTTATCACATAATCACCCTTCAAATGTCCAAGTACTATTATGTAATCACAACACAAAGAATATTTCAAATATCAACATTTCATTAATATCATTTCATTTATGGCTTGTTAAGGAAGCCAAATATCAAATAATGCACTCAGTAGCGGAAAGGTCATTGTCGTTGTATACGTTAAAAACATTCCTTTTTCCATTTAGTAAAACACTTAGTAGATAAAATATTCTCTTTGAATGAAATTAAAACTCAAAGGGTTTTATTATAAATCATGTAAAATATGGAGGTGTATATTATCAAAACATGCCTCAATGAAAGGAGATTGAGACAACGTCCCTTACCTCATATCCAACTTGACTCGTTCGTTATTTAATTTTCTACATAATAAACTTAAGTTAATTTATAATTTCTTCAGAACCTTTTTAAATTTTATTATTCCTTTTATATCACTTATTACCATGTTATAAAAATTACATAATTATTTATATCTATATCGGATGTTTTGTCGATATTCGGTACTTGAGTAAAAAATGAACTTGTTATAATTGCAAATTATACATGTGGTCAAAAGTCCATTATCTCCATAATCATATTCATGATTTAAATATCATATATATCTAGAATTTATGTATTTATATCTAGTATATATTTATTTATAATATTCCAGAACATTTGGAGATAAGAAATGGAATGCACCGTCATAGAGAGGGTAAGTTGTACGTACGCATAAACGCTAGTTTCATTTCTTTTTCATATTTAAAGGAATTAAAACTAAATGATACATAGGTATATTATAATAAAATTAAAATATCATATTTTATAAACTTTAAATAAGTTTATTAATTAAATCCTTTATATGTTCCATGTATGACATGAATAAGTCATTTCACTTTGAGGGGGCGGTAGTCTGCACTTTCTCAAATGAAATTATCATATTTACACATTATAGAAAGCATAAAGATATGGTCTAAATTACAAATACATAATCATATAGACAATATAAATATAATATATATCATATATAAATATAGTTCCTTAATAATGGCCACTATGAGATGTGTTAGGAGATAATTGAACAATCATCGTTTCGTGAGGCGGTAGTTCGCCGTCCACAAAAACAGTATGTTCTAAATCCATTAGATGGAGGTGTGTGTGAGTGTAGTTAAAATACTTGGAATAAAAACATCCTATTCTATTTATGATACTTCTTTGTTATAAAATAATTGAATAAAGATAGTTTAGGGGGTTGGAGAAGGGAAAATAAATGAAAGGATCTTGAGAGAAGACATTACCTCAGATCGGGTAGCTCCTTTTGATTTAAGCTAAAAGGATTTATTGAATTACCTTCTTCCCAAGGTATGGATTCTATGAGGAAGGGACGTATGTTGAGAGATTATTGAAGTATGGTTTGGATGATCTAAGGGGATTGAGAGGGGTGATTAAGGGGTTAGAGGTGGTGGCCTTTTATAAGAGGGAGGAGGGGTACTTTAGGAATGTCTTGAAAGGTTATTTTATTATAAACTGAATTTTGATTTCAAAAGATCCATGACTCATTTAATTCAAAAATAAGATGAGTATTGTTTGAAATTATCTCAACCAATAGGTTTTATACAAGTTTTTGTCCCAAATTTATCCTTATCTTTTAGATTTAACCCTTAGTTAACTAATTTAACTCTTACCACGTCTTCTTGTATATTCATACTATATGGTTAATATAGTTACTATAAAATGTAAATAGAACCTCAAGTGGTTTATTAACGACATGTTCAATATTATATAAGTCATTTCTTATAATATTAGATTTTTAGGACTATTATATAATTTAATAAAATAGTATTTGTTTCAAAAACTCATTTATGTCAATTTTTATAGTATTCATAACAAGATTTTTTTTAAATCCATAAAAACTTGATTCTTTCAAAAAAAACTTCATTAATTCAAATATAAAAATTCATAATCATACGAAAAAATTGGATGGAATAAAAATTTTCTAAATAAATTTATTTTAAAATTTTAATCTCATTTATTTAAATCTTTCATTAATAAGGTAATCATTACATCATCATTGTGTCATAAATAAATTTATTTATTTGATGTATAAAAATTATAAATAAAATAAAATGATATGGGAAATATTTTTATATTTCAAAAGACTATTTATATTATAATTTATCTTATGTATAACCCCATATTAAAATTATTTTATTAAGAAGATACAATTTTATGTTATATTTCCCTTAACTTTAAATTAAAAGTAATTAAATGTCATTTTCACACACAAGTGGCTCCAAAATGCCAAAGATTCAGCCTAATGGTTGATTTTGTAAAACATGAATCATCCAATCAGGTTAGGAAATGTGTTAGGGTAAATTTATATTATTATAATATTATTTTTACCCTTATTTACCTAATTTACCCTTTAACCATGGTAAATAAAAATAATTAATGAAGTTACTATTCATAATGCCCAAAAATAAATTTAAACTATTAACATAATTTGGACACACTAATTCCAAATATGGAATCCATTTTTAAAAATTCAAAATACAGAATTGGTATAAATTAATTTAACATTAATTCTCATTTTCAAAACAAGAAAGCATGTTTTTAAGAAATAAAAACTATCAAAAGATTGACATTTGTTTATGTGAAATTTAAAAGTGAAATTACTTACAATGACCAAAATTTTATTAAATTATAAAAATATAATCTAATTTCACTTTAAACCCAATTAAAAATATAATATATCCATGTAAATAAATTAGATGAAAATACAGTTTTGACTTA
This sequence comes from Viscum album, assembly GCA_963277665.1. Classification (NCBI taxonomy): domain Eukaryota; kingdom Viridiplantae; phylum Streptophyta; class Magnoliopsida; order Santalales; family Viscaceae; genus Viscum; species Viscum album. Next base: position 267,364,364 of record OY728135.1, read on the forward strand.
AAATTCAGTATTTTTCACTATTCATTAAAAAATGAACTTTATCAGAAAAATACCAAAAATATACCCAAAGTAAATTTTTATGTCACTATTCTAAAGAAGAAGTTTATTTTTTCAAATGGAACATATAAAAGTGGCAAAAACTATATTTAAAAGGGGTTCACAATCAAAAGGTGGTAAAACCGCCTTTTAAAATTATTAGAGTATTTATGCTTAAAATTTGTTTAATTATCATTTTAAGCCTATAAATTTTATTGGATAAATGTAAAAACATTTAACAAACATGTTTAATCATAATATGGTAAGTTTTGTTCATTCCCACCAATACAATAGCTAGGCGTTAACTACTATTTAAAAATAATAATATTATATTATTATTATTATTTTCAATATGACTCAGCCTTATGTGCAACATAAGATTTCGAAGAAACCCATTGTTGTGTATTGGGTACGCCATCGAATATAGAATCTCCTTTAAAGTAAAATTATTATTTAATTCAAAAATATTAATAAATATTAAAATACCATATTTTTATTTACCTAGGATGTTACAACTACAAGTGGATGTGGCTCTCGTATAGATGTACCTAGGGATAAAAACTCCAATAAGATGTCATAGGCCTGACTCGGGGTAATCTGGTATATGAAAATAGGCCTTACTTCATGCCTGGTTTGACACTCTTGGGGGATATTCTTTGGGAATTCACAAACTCTTCACAAACCATCATGAAGTATTTCAATATAAGTTGGCAATTAATAACCTAGGATAAACCTAAGGTGTCATAGATTAGGGAAGGTGTCATACGTTGTACATCCTATAAGTGACTTTTTATGATTATGTGGTTCCTCTCTATGATAATTGTTTCTTACTATATGATATTTGGTTTTAGTAAATGGTAGGAACCCAAAGGAACTGTGCTAATGAATAATGTAATGGAAAATGAATTGATGACCCCCCCTGAGCAACTGAATGTTATGGAAGATGGAGTAAAAAACTTCATTTCTATGACCACACAGCCTTATTAATCCATGAATCATATTGAATTTCAAAATAAACAAGGGAGGTAACAAAGTTTTCTTGAATCCTTTTTTAAGGAAATGTCTACATTCTTTTAGTGGAACAACTGATACACTAGTTGCTAAAAAATGGATATGTACCACTAAACAGATATTTTTCATTCTCTATTATTCCGAACATGAAAAAGTTATGTTGGAAACTTATAACTTTGAAGGTGAAGTGAAATAGTGGTGGAAATTAATCAAGAATATGAGGTGAAAAGATAAAATTTAATCCATAGATTGGGATGAGTTCAAGAACTTATTTTTCAGTAAGTACCTTCCTCATATTATTCTTACAGAAAGGGAGATTGAATCTTATTATCAATCACATGGTTATGATAAGAAAAGAAGCATATAATTCAAAGGAAACTCTAAATACTATGTAGAAAAGAATATTATATTTACTTTATGCTTAATGTATGGAAGGAAAAATAGAGAAAAATGTCTTAGGGGAACTGTTAAATATTTTAAGTGTAGAAAGAAAGGTCATTGAGTGACTGAATATTGTGGTTGTGAGAATAAAGTGAATGCTCCAAAGAATGCACCTCCCACAATTCGTTGTTTCTAATGTAATGAGTTTGGAAGTGCATGAAACCAAAGGTTATTGATGAAGTTCTACATCAAAAATCTCTTAAGTTGATGGATAAAGGTAAAGCCTATGAAATCATAATGGATGAAGTAAATCAAGTTAATTAGGGCACACTTATGTTCCACTTCTATGTTGGAAAGTTCATGTTTGATTTTTTATGAATAGTCCCTATGAAAGTCTTATTGATATTTCATGTGATTATCTTTCCCTACATAGATTATGGAATAATAAAATCACATTTAATGTTATATCTATATAAGGATGAACCCAAGTATCTAATAAAAATGTTTTTGGTATCAGATAAGATCATATTTAAGGTAGAAAGGGTAAATTATATTTTTGAAGGGGTATAAGGTTATCCATTTATAGAAAGATTAAGTTAAACTTTAGATGATGTCAGTAAGATTAAAGTGTTATCTCTCTATATGAGGATTTATGTATATTGGATAGCCTATTCAAATTACCTTGTATTGATGGTAACTAATGACATATGGGATGGCATATCATGGTTCTTGTGATCTGTTAGTACTTCAAGAATGAAAAAGTAACCTTCCTTTTTAGAGAAAGAGGTGAAGTGGATCAAGGAACAAAAAGGGGAGAGGTTTTCTCGAAATCATGAAAGTATATCTTTTCATAAAAATTATTTAACTTTAGGAAAAAGTATCTTAATACAAAAAAATGTTATCCCAGTACCTCTATATCTGATGAATTAGATGGTCCCTTAGTTCATCAGAGATTTATGGATTTTTGATTGTTATCTTTCTCCTAACATTTTTATATATCCCTCTTCATCAGAACTTGATAGATAGATTTTTCTTCCATGTCCTTTTTCTCACTTCCCACCTATGTTCCACTATGTGGAAACCTGGTTATATGTTACTTTGGGAAACCATTATAGTTCCAACATTCCCTTTTTAAGGGAATTTTTAATAGTCCTTTTTACAATGTGGGTTTATATAAATGAAACTTGCAAGTATTAAACCTTTGATAACCTAGAGAATTTTCAAGGGAAAAATTTGTTTTAAGGGGGGTAGAAAGTAACACCCAAAGATTTTTGAATTATTATTTTTCTAAATAATTTAAACTTTTAGATATTTTCCATTTCACGCAACATTGAAAATAGTTTATTTAATATTAAAGCAATATGTTTGACTTGTGTTATATGTAACACCAAATTAATCATGCACTACATGCAATATAAATTTTATCTTGCTCTACATGAAACACTTAGGTTATCTTGTGTTACATGCAATAATGATTTTCCTCAATGGTTTGCGTAACATGTGTGACCGATTTTTATCGAACAGTAGTATATCATTAAAATGTTATTATTTAAAATAATAAGATATAACCAAGACAATAAATTAGTGGTTATGAATAGTAGTAACTAATTTATGAAAATATATGGTTTACACAAATATAATTTGAATTCATAGGTTACCAATTAATTAGAAATGAATATGAAAACTGATTGAATATAAAAGAAAATATTATTATTTTTATGGTCAGAAATCTATTTTAAATAATAAATTAAATTAAATGCCTTTAGTGAGTGATATTAAATAAATATTTAGGTTATATATTAAATAAAATGTTTTTTATATACATTCAATATATTTGATAGACGTAAGAGAAGAACAAACCCAATTTTGTGCTTAAAAACCTATATTTTTATTTTTAACTCCTTTTAAGAGAGAAACAATTTTAAATAAAATTTTTGGAAGTTTTATAGATTTATTAGGTCAAAATAAACCTTATATTTTTAATATAAACATAAAAATTAGGTTAGGATAATTTTTTTTATTTTTCAGTAAGGTTTCATTTTTTAATGAATAGTTAAAAATACGGGCTTTTAATTCAAAACTCCTTTTTCATCTAATTTATTTATAAGGTTAAATTGTATTTTAAATTGGTTTAAAAGTCTAATTACATAATATTTTTACCAGTTAATCCAATTTAGGTCATTTGAACCAATTTTGTATTGAAATTGTATATAAAAACTTATCAAACTTTTGATCATTTTTACTTTAAAAACTTGTAATGTCGTCCTATCAACATGATTAATTTTAAATTAATTACATAACATTATATGATTTTTATTTGTAAAAATAGATTCTATATTTGTAATTAGAATAATTTATAATGACTTATAAATTCAACTTAGTTTTTTACTAAAAATATTAGTGAATGTAATTAAAATTTATTACATCGATTAAGGTAAAATTAAGCTTAACCAAGGACTAAACCTTAAATTTAAGACTCAAAAAAACCTAGAAACATTTACAAGATACTTTGTATGGAAATATTTAGAACCAATACTCCCTTTTTCAAAATTTAGTCCATTATTGGATCTACTTTCAACATTAAAAATGTGGGTGGAATTCTCTCTTCAAATATTTACAAGAGTGTCACTCCTCCTCCACTATAAAATGACATCCTATACTCTCACTTTCTCACACCTATCAAGCCACTTTTATCACCTAAAATATGATCCAATAATCTACCAACATCCATAACTTCCTCCTAGAATCCTCCCCTTGGGCATAAAGAAATCCAAGGAATTCTTTTGGTACAAACAAAAGGAGTTACTCGATTAAGAGGTAATGTCTTCTCTCAAGCTCCTTTCTTTTATTTTCTTTATCCACCCCCTCCACTCTCTTTATTCTAGGATTGTATAACAAAATTAGTATCCTAAATATAATATTATGTTTTATTCTAAGGTTTTTACCTACAATTACAAACACCTCCATCTAATGAGTAACAATCATACTATTTACGTGTATGAAAATCTACCGCCTCACTAAATGATGATTGTTCATTTTTCCTTTACCACCTCTCATGATGGGAATTATGATGGAAAATATATTTATATATTTAATATATTATCTTTATTATATCTTTAATCTTATTTATTTCTTTTACAACACATATCTTTTTACTTTCCATTTAGTGTAAATACGATAATTTCGTTTGAGGAAGTGTGCACTACCACCACCTCAAAGTGATGTGATTCGTTCACACACTACATGAAATATATTAAGGATGGTTTTAGTAAAATTATATGATATATATAACATTATAATTCTAATATAGTGATATTATATACATACATACATATATATTCAATAATGGACATTCATGCATGATATATGTGTTTTCCAATAAATTTGCTCAATGAATATATTGATCATGCGTATATGTTATGTATCATGCATTAATGTTCATTTATACATTAAATCACATTGTCCATTGATGTGGTATACTGATTAATTCATAATGTTACCAATATGAAATATATATGTTCTAAAAAATGTACTTATAATATTACATTAAATATATTTAAATAATAAATATATTTTATTATATTTTTAATGATATATATAAATACTTTTCAAATAAATTTGTAATTATAATTATAACTATATATATAATTAATTATAAAATTATAAATATAATTTTATAATTTTATTAATATATATATAGATATATTAACAATTATATACAAATATTTATAAATATATACTATTTATAGTTATAATTATAACTATATATATATGTAAATAATTATAAAATTATAATAAATATATTTATTATACAACTTATAAAGTTATAAATATATAATTAAATAGATATATTTATAAATATATACAAATATTTATAAATAAATACAAATAAATTTATATTTATTTTAATAATTATTAATTTATAAAAAATATATTTATTATTTCATATATAATATGTTATATATAATTAAATAAATATATATTTATAAATATTAGATATATAAATTTGTTATAATTTTATAATTATTTAAATAAATATATATTTATTTATTTGTAATTATATTTATAAATAAATATATATTTCATATAAATATTTATAAAATTAGAATAAATATAGTTATATATATCTATAATCTTTTAAATATATATAATTAATATATTTATTTTATATATTTATATGATTATAAATATAATAAGTATATTGCTTATAATTTTATAATTACTTAAATTATAATTTTATAAGTATAAATAAATATTTATTTATTTATAGTAATAATTATAAATAAATATATATATATTTATCCGATATATCATTTTAAATAAATATATAATAAGATAAATAAATTATTAAAATTATACATTTATCAATGCTTTGTTAGCGTTGATAAAGTATGTCTTTATCAGTGCTATAATTTTAGCACTGATAAATATGTCTTTATCAGTGATGAGAAAGGTATGTTTTATCAGTATTTTTATTTTAGCATTGATAAAACATACCTTTATCAGCACTTTTAACAAGCTCGGATAAAGTTTCTAGTGGGTTTTTTAAAAGAACCCTAACAGGCTCCTCCTCCCCCGCACCCTTTCAAGCCTTTGCGGAAGTTGACCCCTACACCGTCAAGCTCTCCTCCTCCACCGCGAGCCCTCATCCTCCACCTTCACCGCTGCTACCTCCTCCTCCTCCTCTGCGGTCACTGACTCATCCTCCTCCACCACCGATGATGCCTCCTCCTCCTCCTCCTTTGCCTCCTTCTCCACCTCCTCCTTGGTCGACGCCCTTTTCCACCTAACCTGCTCTGTTGCGCCCTCCTCATCCGACGACCGTCCCGACAACCTCCTCTATAGCACACAGATTTCCCCCAGTGATTCTCTATTATAGTTTCCCTGGTTTCCATAGGGTGTGTAGGGTTTGGATGAACCCTTATGGGTAGGGTTTGGGTGTAATACATTCCCTATGATTTTTAGGGTGCGTGGAGGGTCTACGATGTCTTGTTCTCCCTTCTATTGAAGCTTTGTTGCATTTTTACACATCTGAGGTAAGCGAATATATGTTTTCCTTTTCGATTAAGTCCATTTGATGCTTGAATGTTTTTAGTTAAATATTTTACTTGATTCGTAGCTTCTCAATACACTTGGTTAATCTACTATAGTGTTTTCAAGTTAATTGGTTTTTTAAAAAATAGTTTTGAATTATTTTTCCCTAGTTATGTTTATGTGTGATTATGAAAATTGTGTTTAGTGGATGTAAAATGTGGTTTTTATAATGTCTTCAACATGAAAAGAAACTTCGTATTACTCTTGAGTAGTTTATTATGGTGTTTTCTAGTTTGTGTAATTTGTTTGATCTATTTATAAAATTTTTAATAAAATTATTGGTTTGTTAATAAAAATTATTTATAAATTGTTTGGCCCATTTATGAAATTGTTTGATTGGTTTATAGAATTTCTAGTAAACTATTTAGGTTGCTTATAAAATTATTTATACTTTATTTGGCCTACAAAAAAATTATTCATAAACTAGTTAGATTGTTATAAAATTGTTTATAAATTGGTTGGGTTGTTTATATAATTGTTTATAAGTTGTTTAGTTTTTTTGTATAATTGTTTATAAATTGTTTTGTTTATTTTTTAAAGGTGTCGTCATTTTAGAGTTTTGATTGATTTTTTATGGAAATGATTTTGTGTGTGTTTGGAAAGGATAAGGTCCCTTTTGGAAATTGTAAAATGTTTGGGTGTGTGTGTGATTGAAACTCAAGGGCCTGTTTGAAACTTTCATATGCTTTGTGTGTTTTAACTTGGCTTAAAAAGGCACTTGATCATTTTTTTTGTAAATCCTTGGTGTAAAGTCATGTTTTTCTATGTTTATGTAAAAGCGGTATCTTTTGTTTTGGAAATGGTTTCGGCGTGTTTTTGGTTTTTCAAGATAGATTTTTTTTGGGGGGGGGGCTACCAAGTTTAGATTTTTTTTCTTGGTTTTTTATGCCTCATGGCTGTGTGTTTTCTTACATTGTGTCTCAAAGCATCCATATCATTGTGGCTATTCATTGTTCCTCACAATAACCTTGTTATGAAATGATTTTCACTAAAATTTTAATCCACTGAAGGTGAGTATGCTATATTTTTTTCACATTGACTCATCAATGACGTGTTCTCATTAGATATATCCCTTTATAGTAAACCATGTAAAATACTTGTTTTCATTATATTTATTCATTTGTGTTTGTTTTGTTGAGTGAACCATTAAGAGTGAAGGATATAATGAGTTCCTTTAAATGTGGTAAAATTATCCTATAAAAGGGGTTAACATCATCAAGATAGTAGTTCTAAATATGCCACACCAAGATTCACCTATCATCTCAGGGTGATCGTTTTCAACATGGTCTGAACATACATGAATTCTATATGTATGAGTAAACTCATCCACTTTTTCATTACCATCATGAAAAAAATCATATTCTTCATACCATGATTCACATTAACTTGATATAACACATTTACTTTGAAACATCCATCAACCCCATAGAGCATCTAACTCATCCATGAGTATTTTACTAGAAATAATACCTAAAAAACAGTACTAATACCCATGATTGAATTTTATTAAGAAACTATTCATATGATGTATCAATTATGAATGTAATCTATATACTACACAATAGGATAAAATTTAATTTTTATATTACTCTAATTATCAATTTAAAAACAATTTCATATTAATATTATCTCTACTAAGATCAACTTGAAAATCTCCTTTGTCAAGTCATATAATGAGATACTTATAAAAAAATTAACAACCCAGCAATGGTCAATATATATTCAATATCTCTATAAACTTTAAAGTCCTTCATACACACCCCAAAAATGAATATACATCTACCATGTTGAGCCTCAAAACAAACTCACCCCAAATGGAACATGAAGTAGATCTCTAGTTTAGAATAGATGAAATACAATCTCAATTTTATATAACCATCACTAAGTCACATTACTTATAACAAAACCATCATAATTCAATAAATTCTATATATATAAGCCCCTTAAGGATATATTTGTTACATTCCCAGCCTCTAGTTTTAGTCTATGATGCACCTCTTCTTATTGAACCTCATGATGGAATAACACAACCGACCTAAATATAATTACTTAAACCAACCTCATTATAATGAAAAATATACAATGAATATTTAAAAACACTACCACATCATCATTTCCATTAACATATCTGCATCATTCAACCCCCCCAAGCCTATCATTTACACATTACACATCACTTGTAACTATATGATGAATGAAACCAAACCTATTAAGATTCAATGAGCTCTGTAAGATATTTCCTATATATTTTTCCATAGGTTATGAAGTCAACAAATAAGTTTTAATCACCTATTAGTTTCTAATTTCTACTTCACACACTAGGATCAACAAAAATTACTACCATACAAATGAGGAAATCTTTAGCAGTGACTAATCTAATGTTTAATCTATAAAAAGATTTATCAGATTTGATACTATCGGTACCCACCCCCATAGGAACTCTAGTGGAGTTGGGAATATATTAGTGTCTGACCCCCCCCCCCCCCCCCCGCCCCAAATCCTATATTTAAACAAACACGGGTCAGTTATAATTGGAAATGTAATGATACGGCCTAGGCTGGTATCATAACCAACAACTGACCTGACTTTACACTAATCTAAGAGGCGTTCATGATCCCTACGGGATAGCAACGGTCCCCTGAGAAAAAGATAAAATTAATGTAGAATATTTTATCCCTAAATTTGAGTATATTAAAAATTATCTTTCTCATGAAATCTATACATGTCTCATCCATAATTTGAATATCTATAAAATAGTAGATGCACAAAGAATAAATAAACAGGAAGAAAATATCATAGATGGAAAATAAAATCCCACTATTGAACAATAAAATTATTTAATCAGACATGTCCCATTCCTAAATCTCATTGGACCTATTTTGGATAGGTATAACATATGAGTTCTCATTTTATGTTTTCCTTTCATTTGGAAATCTCCTCTACCGCACGCCTCTCCTCCACTACAAACACACCTCCACCGCGTGATGAACCACACCTTCATGGTGAGTTTTTATCCTCTTACTCATTGGTTTCCTCTTTTTTATATATTATTACTATTTTATATTGATGGTTATTTTGTGAATTGTATGGGATAAACTCCCTTCTGAAAATTGTGGTTGTTGGTGGTCCTTGTTTGTGCACTAAATGAATTTCTTGTTAGTTGGTTCCTGTTGAACATTTGAATATATAAATTGGTAATTTATGTATACTTTGATAATGAATAAATGCCCCGGGATGATAAAACTTTTGTGATAACCCCTAAAATAACAATTGGAATTGAATAAGGGATGCTTTGTAAAATCTGAAATTGTGTTTGTTTGGTTTGTATGGTGTTGTGATTGTGAGCACAATTGTGTGTTTGTATGGTGTTGTGGTTGTTGGAATGATTTCTATGCCATTTTTTCATGTTTTAGTTACTCTACCATTGAATATCAATCCAAACCTTAACCATTTTAATGGCACCACCACTTTGTTACTAGTGCAATTCCACTAAATCTTAGAAAACTATTTCACTAGAGGACTCTATGGGAAAATTTATGGACACCCCAGTCAAATAACCATAATAACACATGTAATGAATCCGTCCACCCACAAGCACTCTATGGAAAATCATACCATCTATTAGTTTAGTACCATATTTCTTGACTTAAGGCATTATGTTTCTAGAGAAACACTAAAAACCATTTACAACAATGCATATAGATCACATGTGGGATACTAAAACATTCTAGTGCAGGGTATTCTCATAGCTAGTTCCATTGATCAGGTGGTTGGGAAGATGGGTGTGATCTAATTTGGTCCTGAGTAATGCATGGAGAGGTAAGGGTGCTTTTTACCATAGCTAGTTTCATTGATTATAGTTAGATGATGACCCTAGTTGAACATATTTTGTGTAATTATTTTGTTAAATATTAATATTACTGAATAAATTAGGATGAATATGAATAAATAATGGATAAATGCCAATCGGTTGACAAAATAATATGAAGATTACATGAAAGAGTTTATCAAGTTTGCAAAAGATCATGCATACAACCCTTCTCAAATCCTTTTTTTGTGTTTACGCTATTGTTATTCAAGACAAATTAGTCTAGAGGAGTTGGAAGAACACTTTATCTTTCATGGAATAGATCAAAGTTATACATGTTGGAATAAACATGGGGAAAAACAAATGTAGGTAGTGGCTGGGATAAAACTGTGTTTTATGGATTATATGATATGATTACAAGCATGAACAATGAAGATGACTATATGGAGGATGTGATTACAGGTGTTAATGATGATGAAGATTGTATTGAGGAAATAATAAGGAAAGTTGAAGATAAACTTCTTGATTGCCCAAAATTGTTTGAGAAGTTAAAGAGTTGTGCAAAGACATCATTGTATATTGGTTGCACTAAATATATAGCATTGTTAGTCATACTGATGCTGTATAATTTGAAAGCAGGAAATAGGTGGAGTGACGCTAGTTTTACGGAACTACTTTCTCTCCTAAATAACATGCTCCTAGAATATAATGAGCTCTTGAGCTGAACATACGATGCCAAATGAATTCTATGCTCAATGGGTATGATCTCTAAAAGAATACACGCCTTCCCAAATGACTATATACTATTTCTCAAGGACCAAAAATCACTTAAAGAATTCCCAAAGTGTGATGATTTTCGATACAAGAAAGATGAATCCAGCCCTACCAAAGTTGTATGGTACTTTCCAATCATTCTAAGGTTTATGCGCCTATATAGAAGTGGGGAGACTATAGGACAATTGACATGGCATGCCGATACAATAATTAAGTATGGGAAACTACATCACTCAGCAGAATGTTCTCAATAGAAGAGAATTGATCATTAGTATCCTGAATTTGGAAACGATCTGAGAATCCTTTGTCTTATGTTATCTACAAATGGATTGAATCCTTTTAGTTTTCAAAGTAGCACTCAAAGTACATGTCTGTTTATGTTGGTAAATTATAACTTACCACTATGGTTCTACATGAAACGAAAATACATCATGTTATGTATGCTTATATCAGGACCAAAACAATCGAGTAATGATATTGATGTTTATTTGTCTCTATTGATTAGGGATTTAAAAATATTGTGGGATTTAAGTGTTACGTTGTATGATGCTTACAAAAATAAAGATTTCTCTTTGAGAGCCATGTTGTATGAGACAATAAATGAATTTCCTTATTATTGAAATTTTTCAGGATATAGCATTAAAGGAACTCAAGGGTGTCCCATTTTAAAAAAAGGTACATAGTCAATTAGGTTGAAACATTCATTGAAAACCGTGTTTCTAGGAAATTGCAGATTTCTACCTCAACAGCATATGTACCGATCTTGGATGACATCATTCAATGGAAGTTCAGAAGAATGTATAGCACTGTCTCCACTAACAGGTGATCAATTGTTTGAGAAAGTAAAAGATGTGGACACTACTTTGGTAAATCATTTTTGAAAAACCTTACAAAAACTGATTGGAAAAAGAGATCAGTTTTTTTAATTGCCATACTAGAATTGTCTATATGTCAGAAATTTTCTTAATGTTATGCGTGTTGAAAAACATTTATGTGATAGTGTCATCGGTGTAGGACCCTAGACCACCCTGAGGGGTGGGATGAATCAGGGTGTCAACTTTTTCTCTTCATTACTGGATCTTGTTCCCACATTGGTAGGAACTTGTTTAAACATGTATGATGGATATGTGTAGTAATTAAAACATTCACATGCATAAGGACAACACAACGCCTTTTACTTGGTTCACCACTAAGGGATATGTCTAAGGAGCATACACTGGCAGGTTGACAGTCGTACCAAATTCCACTAATCTTCACTATCTGTGGATTAAAAAGGTTCAAGCATAGTCACTTTGTCCTAGGCACACTACCTTTACAAATATTTAGGGATATCCCACTTCTTCCCTCGGATCACTTCCATTGGATCCCCCTAGCTCACTGCCTTGGGAGTGGTCTCTCTCAGTTTATCGACTTAAAGGTCGCTTCAACAGATTATCATGAAAAGTCTTTGTCTCTATTTAGCATGAGACACTTCTTGCATCGAAGTCCCGAATTGATGCTCTTTTATATTCAGTTTCCTAATTTAGTGCAATTAATAAATGCACTAGAACTTGTTACCTTTTTATTTTCTCTATAATCACACTCCCTTTATGATGTTTTCATTTCCGAAAATTGTCCCGGATTCTATAGACTATCTCTGATCTGCGTACTATGCCTACTTTGCGTATTGCGCCTGGTCCGCGTACTGCACCTGCTTCACGAACCAGATCTACTCTGTGTACCACCTCTTCTCTGCGTATCGTGCCTGCTACGTACACCAACTCTACTCCACGCACTGCACCTACTCCGTGCATTTCCCCTACTCTGTGCACCACCTCTCCTCCTCACACCACACCTCCACATACCACTGCTGCATATGGCCTCTATGTAACGCCTCTGCGTATCACCTATGTGTACCACCTCTGTATACTGCCTTTGTGTGTGTTTTATTTCTTCCATTTACTCCTTCAAATTATACGAATTATTTCATCTCCCACATACCCCTTTTTCATACGAAAAATATCTTCTGTGGACTTCTCCTTCAAATTTCACGAACCATTTTGTCTTTCACGTACCACTTCATCCTACAAAGAATCTATCATGTGTACCATTTTTAGACTTAGCCAAGTTATTCCACAACAATGATATTTCCTTATCAAAATTTCTCCCTCTTAATAATGGTATTAACACTCCTTATATAGGAAAATAACTCCACAAATTTCACTATTCATTTTTACCCAAATTTTCAATGTGGGACACTCTTCACCAAAGACTATTCTCATTTCTCATACTTTGATCCTACACCGCATACTACAACCCTCCAGTGAACTGCAAACCTTCATTGCATACTGTGTGTCTGCCGGTCCTCATACTACATCTCTTCTGCAAACGATAATCCATTCTGTGTACTACAACTCCTTTCATGACGAACCTTTTTCGGTACCGCGACCCGTTCTGTGTACCTTTCCCACTTCATGGTATGTGGGCGCGAACCATTCTTGGACATGGTACGCGATCCATGCTCTGAGGTATGCATTTTTCTTCCTTTGCTGATTTCTTTTTCCATTACACATCTCATTCACTCCTATACAGAAATCCTTTCATTTCCAAAAAACAAAATCCCAATTTGGAGGTCCAAAAAATTGACAAATGTTGGGAAATTGAACCACTATAAATATCTACTTTGGAAAGAACACTCATACTTCTTAATTGTCATATTCCTTCTTCAATAATTAGTATCTTTCATCATGAACTCCTTTCACCATGATATATACTCTTTGAATGATCAGTTTCAGCATCTTCAGATTCTCTAGGGAAAGTACTGCAACTTACCAACTTCTTTGTCTTCTAGAAACATCAGTATTTCCATTCAACACTGAATATGATTGGAATCATATTCTCAAATTTGTATGATCATTCTTAAATCTTCAATCCCTTCAACACTCTCTGATATGGTTTCATTGTTTTAGACAATGTATCACCTTTGATACATGTACTTTGAACTTAAGATCAATTCATCAATTGTCTGAATTACCACTCTCAACAACTTTGGAGTTCTTCTTCATCTCCTTCTTCATTTTGATCTTCATTTATAACTATTGACAACAAATACAACCTTATACACAAGTGATCCCAACAATATACCCCTTTGTATTTTTTTGTCAATGCCTTAAAGTTCACCTCAAATGAATGTGTCAATATTAAATTGAGAATCTTCTCTCTCCCCTTACTTTCATTTTACCTCTCTCCCCCTTATTAACAAGAAATACAAAGTTCATGGGAAAAGGGTATCAATATATACTTAAGCAATGTGTCATCAATCATTTCACTCTAAGTCTACATGTTCAATGCTCGGTGTAAAAAAACAAGAGGACTTGATTTAGACAACAAGGTTGTCCATTATTCACGGATCATGATACCACATGAGATGAGAACTCGTGTACTTTGTCTTCAAGGGTTTACCACTTTCATTATAGGCTGAATAAATTGAATGTGATATAGAATAATCAACCTAAAACCCTTTCATTCACTTTAATAAATAGATCAAAAAACATTCAAGTGAAATTGGCATGATAGGAGGCCTTGGGGCGCTACCATTATTATTATATCACTGATTAATTTAGTTACCCCCCCTTTGTAAAATTATCTTCATTCTAAATAAACAAGGACTAGATATTGAGAAATGATATACCTTTTCCAATGATGTGTTCTTTGAGAAATTTCCGGAGTAATTGAATTTAATACCAACTGAAGTTGATATTGATTTAAATAATAATTCTGGAAGCTTGTTCATTTGTCTCCCTCTTAAGGGAAACACTCCTCGTCATCTTCATCAAGGGTGATCTTTTATTATTTTAATCGTTGAATATAAATTGAAGAATCTTACAAGGATTGTAACTTCTTTAGCTTAGCTATCAAGAGTTGACAGTATTCGCTACTTCTTAGGTCCTCCCCCTGAGAGCATACTTCACCTTTAATTCCCTGTATTATTATCACAAATACAATACACAAATGATTAAGGTAATAAGGTGGTTCCTCCTTTATTCTTTAATGTGAGAAGGAAGGATGAGATGGTTTTCTAAACCAAGATGCTTCATCTACTCCAGTCTTCATGCTCGCACATCTAAACATATTTTATAATTTGTGTTGATGTGAAATAGATCTCTTCACATTCTCTTCTGCTTTTCATGGAGAGTTGTTCTTCTTAACAGTCATCATGAACGATATATTCTTACTCCTTTTAAGGACTACTTCTTTCTCTGGTATCAAGGTTAGACAACCTTTTGCAATGTGACCAAAATTCATACACCTCTCACAAAAAACTTCTTCAACATGTGTGTTTCCTTTGGTTTGCACTCTCTCATGCACTTTATCTTAATCATGTGAAGGTTATACTTTTCCTTTAGAACAATCCTTGGCCTTTTCATCTTTATGTTTCCTCATTCTTTACAAATCTTTTGGACAGATGACCAACATGTCATTTGGAACTGTTGCGGTAGGTTTGTCTCTTCCACTTGGGTTCATCTAAGTTTCATCCCTATTACTTGCACTTTTGGATGAATTTACCTTCAGTTTCATGGATCTAAAAACCAAGTTCTTCTCAGCTTCCCTACTTGAGATCTTCTTGGGGAAATTTTTATTCACAATATTCTTCTGTCTTCTTCCCAAGAGAGGTGCTTCATACTTAGCCGATGTTAGAGGTCTTCTCTTCTTATCAACGATAAATGTATATTGATATGATCATGTACCTACCTTGTGGTCACTTCCATTGCATACATCACAGATGTTATCAAGCATTCCAAATCTATTTACGATAAACAGATGCTTCTGGAATTGTGGATGTTTCTTATTCTTCTTTGGATTTATTCCCCATGAGGTAGGCTTCCTTTGTTTTTTTACATTATAAGGATTGTAGCAACAGTTTATTGCATAGTTCCCAAATCTGTTACAACACCAAAATTGACCCATAAATCTTGATTTATTTGTATTATGTTGCTGGGGAATCTTCTTGACTTGTTTTTCTTTTTGTGGAGAACCACCTTCCAAATTCTTATTCCTATTCACTCCAGACATGGTGATAGGTAACTCCTCACCTTTCCTCATCCATACTTATTTTTAATTTCTCTTCCATACTTCACTCCTTGTGGAAACAT
Organism: Viscum album; assembly: GCA_963277665.1. NCBI lineage: Eukaryota > Viridiplantae > Streptophyta > Magnoliopsida > Santalales > Viscaceae > Viscum > Viscum album. Next base: position 267,380,600 of record OY728135.1, read on the forward strand.
ATTTAGAAACATGAGTACAAGATGGTTTGGATGGTACCATATTCTTCTCAGCTACTTGTGATAGATCACCGAGTGAAGCCGCGATCTTCTTATCACATGTTAGGGGTATTTTGACAGTAGAATCCTTTAGTGAACATTGAGTACCAGTAATAATTGTTTCATTCTTTTGTGAAGTATCAATATGTGTCTTATCAATATTGGTCAACTGAGCATCCAATTATAGAAATTTCCTATTGAGAATGACCTTATGATCTTCACTCATAGTCATCTTCTATTCACAAGCCTTCTTCATTATAGAAACTTCTTCCTCAGGCAGCTTCATTTTATTTTGAATCAAAGAGACATGTTCCTTGATCTTCATGGAAGTTTCTCCAAAATATAAATTATTGACTTCAGTGCTCTTCTTCATCTCAGCTTCGAGTGCATGGATATTTTCTTCTAGAGTCTTATTGACTCCTTTTTCTTTAAAGGCTTTAATATATTTGGTGAGCTTTAACAATTCAAGATTTTTTTCTTCCAATCCCTTTTCCACATTATCATCTTCTCTTTCCAATCGGGTGATCTCAACCTACACACATTGAAATATTATACAAATAAAAGAGAAACTCTTTCTTCAGGAATATCATGAAGATAGGTTCTTAATTTCTCCTGATCACTTGAGATAGAAGTGTCTTACTTTCCTATGGTAGAAACCTGAGCCACATGCTCTTTACTTTCCAAGACTTATATTTATTCATTATTGGAAGGGCATGGAGAACTATGCACTGCATCTTATTTTTACATGAGGGACTTCTTCAATTGATTCTTCTCTTTCTTTTTCCTATTTTTCATGGTCTTGCTGGATATAGACTTCTACTCAGAAATGACTGAATCATCACCAAGACTGCACTTCATTGTTGACTTTAGGAAAGAAACTCAAATCATCTTCTAAATAGAATTACTATAGAGTATCCAACATATGTGAACCTGGATCTGATACCAATTGTAGGACCCTAAACCACCCTAAGAGGGGGGTGAATCAGGGTGTCAACTTTTTCTCTTCACTACTAGATCTTGTTCCCACGTTGGTAGGAACTTGTTTAAACCTTTATGATGGATATGTGTAGAAATTAAAACATTCACATACAGAAGGATAGCACAACACTTTTTTTACTTGGTTCACCACTGAGGGCTATGTCCAAGGAGCATATGCCGACAGGTTTTCGGTCGTACCAAATTCCACTAATCTTCACTATTTGTGAATTACAAATGTTCAGGCATAGTAACTCTGTCCTAGACACACTGCCTTTACAAATGTTCATGGATAGCACACTTCTTCTCTCAGATCACTTCTGTTGGCTCCCCCTGGCTCACTGACTTGGGAGAGGTCTCACTCAGTTTATCAACTTGAAGGTTTCTTCAACAGATTGGCATGAAAAGTCTTTGTCTCTATTCATCATGAGACAATGCTTGCATCTAAGTCCCAAATTGATGCTATTTTATATTCAGTTTTATCCTTTAGTGGAATTACTGAATGCACTAGAACTTGTTCCCTTCTTATTTTCTCTAGAATCACACTGCCTTTATGATGTTTTCGTTTCCGTAAATTGTCCCCGATTCTGTGGATTGTCTCTAATCTGCATATCATGCCTGCTCTGCGTACCGTGCCTGGTCCCTATACCACACCTGCTCTTCGTACCGGCTCTACTCCACGTACCGCCTCTACTCTGTGTACTGCTCCTGCTCCGTGCACTGCCTCTGCTCCGCACATCACACCTACTCTGTGCACCTCCCCTGCTCCGTGCACAACCTCTGCTCCGCGCATCGCACCTCCACATACTGTCACCGCGTACGGCTTCTGCATACGGCTTCTGTGTACCGCCTATGCGTACCGTCTCTACATACCACCTTCATGTACTAGATATGTATACCACCTTCGCATACAAATTATTCCTTCCATAGACTCCTTCTTCAAATTCTGCGAATTATTTCATCTCCCACATAACCCTTTTTCTTACGTAAAATCTTTTACGCAGACTACACCTTTAAATTTTGCGAACCATTTTGACTTTCACATACCACTTCATCCTACATAGAATCTCTCCTACATACCACTTTTAAAATTATCTAAGTTCTTTCACAACGATGATATTTTGTTAACGAATTCTCTCCCTCTTAATGATGGGATTAGCACTCCTTATATAGGCAAATAACTCTGCAAATTTCCCTAATCCGTTTTACCCAAATTTTCAATGTGGGGCACTCTTCACCATAGAATATGTTCATTCTATATATTATGAGACTCCACCGCATATTACGACCCTCTGGAAAACTATGAACCTTCACCGCATACTGTATGTTTTTCGGTCCGCGTACTGCATCTCTTCCTCCAACGACGAGCCATTCCACATACCAAAACTCCTTCCGTGAAGAATCATTTTTAGTACCGTGACCTATTCTCCAAAACGTTCCGTGTACCTTTCCTGCTACATGGTATGTGACCATGAACTGTTCCCAGACATGGTACATGGTCCATGCTCCAAGGTACGTGGTTTGCTTCCTTGGATAATTTCATTCTCCATTCTGCATCTTGTTTACTCCTATGCAGAATTCCTTCCATTTCAAAAAAAAAATCCCAATTTGGAGGTCCAAATAATCGACGAATGTTGGGAAATGGCACCACCATAAATATCTTCTTCGGAAAGAACACCCATGCTTCTTAACTGTCAGTTGCCTTCTTTAATAATCAGTATCTTTTATCATGAACTCCTTCCACCGTGATATATACTCTTTGAATGATCAGTTTCAGCATCGTCAAATTCTCCAGGGAAAGTACTGCAACTTACCAACTTCCATGTATTATAGAAACATCAGTCTTTCCAGTCAAAAAATGAATATGATTGGCATAATCTTCTCATTTTTTATGATCATTCTTAAATATTCAATCCCTTCAACACTCTCTGAGATGGTTTCATTGTTGTAGACAATGTATCACCTTTGATACATATACTTTGAACTTAAGATAAGTTCATCAATCATCTGAATTACCACTCACAATAACTTTGGAGTTCTTCTTCATTTCCTTCTTCATTTTGATCTTCATCGACAACTGTTGAAAACAAATACAACCATATACACAATTGGTCCCAACAATAGGCACGTTTCAAAATGCACCCAGAAAAACAAAGGATGGAATTAAGGCTAGGTTAGACATGGTTAAGATGGGAATACGAGAAGAGTTGGCACCAGTGAAGGGTAAAAAATGGACATTTATTCCTCCTGCTTATACACTCTTTCTAGGGAGGAGAGATATTAGTTTTGAAACTTCTTGAATGAAGTAAAGGTTATATAAGGGTATTCATCAAATATCAATAACATCATGTCAATGAGTGATTTAACGTTAAAGGGTCTAAAATCACATGATTGCCATGTTTTGATGCAAGATCTAATTCCTAAAGATTTATGTTGAATTTTGCCCAAGAATTTATGTAAGACATTAATGAATATCTATTTCTTCTTAAAATCTATATGTAGCAAGGTTATAGACCTGGAAAAATTGTTAACTATGGAAAGAGAAATTTTTATCATATTATGTGAATTGGAAAAGTTCTTCCCGCTGACATTCTTTGATATGTTGGTTTATTTGATGGTTCAATTGGTGAGAGAGATTTGACTATGTGTTCCTCTACATTATAGATGGATGTACCCCCATTGAATGGTATATAAAGATTTTGAAAGGGTATGTCAAAAATTGAAGTCAGCCATAGGGCTGTATTGAGGAGTGATATATTATTGAGGAAGCTGTTGAATTTTGTACCGAATAACTGTATGGTGTGGAAAGCATTAGCCTATTGAAATATCATCATAGTGGACTACTTGAGGGTGAAGGAATTTCTAGAATATATGTTTTCACAATCAATATTATAGATCGGAAGTCGGACCACATTAATGTTTTGTATAATAGTTTCAACGTTGACCCATATGTTCAAAACCACAAAAGAATTCTTAGTCATTTGAATCCATCTAGGGATAAAAAATGGATATCAGATACACATAATTGAAAGTTTATAAGATGGTTTTGGGGCCATATTTTTAAGAAGTCAGATGAAAATTTGGACTCAATTTCAAAATGACTTTGATGTCGAGTTGGAGGACCAAGTGTGTGTGTGTGTATTATCTTACAATGCTTATGTAGTTAATGGTTATACATTATATACTAATGAACATGATGAAGATAGTACCATGCAGAATAGTGGGGTTACACTTGTGGCTGAAATGATGCATGTTTATGGTTCTAAGTATAGAAATCCAATTTATGTGAATATTTCATACTTTGGAATCATCAAACAGATATGGGAGTTGGATTATACAAAATTCCAAGTGCTGATTTTTCAATGAAAGTGGGTTAATAACATGAGTTATATTAAAATAGATGAATTAGGATTCCTGAAAGTTGATTTTATTAAGGAAGGGGAGAAATATGAACTGTTTATAATGGCATCACAGGTAGTACCAGTATTTTATGTTCCAGATCCTGCAAACTGAAACTGGTCAATTGTTTTGTTATCGACTAAAACAACTGATGTCACGAACCGAATCTGGTCGCCACCAAACCCGGACCCAAACCCAGCCCGTGACAAGGACCGAAGGGCGTTCCCAACCCCCATGGGATGGCACAAGTTCCCGAGTAACATATAATGATAATTGGGAATGATTTACCCGATTTTATAAACATTAATCAACAAACAAACTCAATAAAACAAATATGGATTTTTCAACTAAAACCGTCTTTTACAAAATTTCAGAACTGAATTACATAAGTTAAAACTATGTTTAAAGACCATTAAAAAGTTAAAAAACCAAATAAGGATAGCTCAATAACCTCCACATGGAAAGAGTCACCTCCCTCAAGCCATCCCCACAAGACTTCACCACTAAGGACCTGCTAGAAACCCGAACCACTGGCACTAAAAACTGTACCCAACCTGTGACAACAAAAATAATCAAGTATAATTACTCCCAAGGGTGTAAGTAGGGTGTGATACAATGCCCATTAGGATACCACCACTAAGAGATTCTATGTGATAAACATTTAAAGATGAAAATCATGCGAGTATTCAAAAACATAAAATGCTAGTTACAATTTCTAAAAGACGCAACATTAAATAAAAACAGTTTTAATGTGGGATAATTTAAATAATAGACACTTTTAAAATAAATACCAAAGCTACTGAATTTTTCAGCTACTCATACTGTATGCCGACGGTAAGCACAAAATATCTAGTGAGCACAAGCAATGGGAAATAGCCCCTAGGCACTAGCTAGTTGTGGGTCCCAGGTACCTCGTATCTCGGTGAGAGTAACCATCATAAATATCTATTATCATACATGATCCACTAGTAGGGAACATACCCATAACCTAGTGGTCCCCAATCATAATCATCATCATAGTTTAGTTAGAGTTTTAAGCTTCAATATTGCTAAGTGAAACTGAGGTCAAACCCAACGGATTCACTAGCATACTAGTACACGTCCACCCACCTAGATACACAGGTTTTCCCTTTGTTCTCAAACAAGTTCAAAAATTCAATGAATATACTTTTCACATGAAGATATCATTTCCACATCATAAATTCACCAAACAGCCCACTTGTATACAACACAAGTCACAAAATTCCACTTTTCATTCAAATTGATTTTGAAATCTGACTCACACCAAAATAGCCCACAACACTTTTCACATTTCTTTAACACTTCCACAAATCCATAAAACAATTTTATAAAACCATTAAAATATATTAAAACTCTCATAGCAGCCCAATCACATGTTACATAATACCCTTTTTACCTTCAAAATCATTTTATCATCAAACTTACATGAAACAGCTCACAAACAAGTTTCACTTCAACATCACAATTTAATAAAACATTTCAGAAATTTACAAAACATTCAAAAAATGATTGACATCTTAAAACATCACTTCACTTTTCAAAACCCCATAATAGGTGAACACACATACCAAACAGTACATATGAACCCTTTTCCCACTTTGTTTAACCAACTAAAACAGTTACAATTTTCATAAAAAGAACCCAAGTGTTGTAAATATGTCTTTCACACAAAACTCATTTCAAAACCCCAATTTAAGACCAAAAACCATACCAATTCCAACCCAAAACAGAATTGGAATCCCTAGATACATTTATAAAACCACTTTCAAGTTTTATAAAATCACCTTGAATAATACTACAAATGATCCAAATGAAAACACACATTTTCATAAAATACTTTCAAGAAGTATAACAATGTTTTACACATAAAACCTATTCAAAAACCCTCTATTTAGGCCCAAATGACACTAATAAATTACAAAACCATAATTTTAAGTCCAAAAAATATTTAGTAAACCAATTCCATATGTTATAAAATACACCCAAATAATACCCCATGAGTTACACATGAAAACACCCAATTTCAAGTTAAAATGAAACTATAAAATTAAAAACTTATCCAAATTAATCATAAAAAGTTTTTGCACCACACCTAACATATGAGGAATATGAAAAATGAATAAATACAGAAATCTAACTCATCAATAACTTTTTACACATGGAACCACCTACCAAAAGTGTTGAATCCCTCAAAACTTGGTGCAAAACATCAATCGCACCACCGCCGCACCACAAGGAAGATAAATCCAGCCCTAGAAGACAATATTGGACCAAAAATACACCAAATTAAACCCTAGGTTATAACCCTAACTTCTGGAAATTCTATAAATTCATGAAATAGGGAGGAAACCCTAAGGAGAAGGGAGGAATTGAAGAGAGAAACACTTACCTAAAACAATCTTGAATAAAATGACCCAAAATCCACCAGTATCTGGATTTAAAATCATCCAACCATTCATGGGAGGTTCGAAAAAGGATTAAGAGATCATGTAGGAACTGTAATGGAGGAAAAAGAGTAAAAATATAAGTAGTTATGAAAGTATTAATTTACCTCTCCAAATCAGGGCGATTTCTGAAATTCAAAGAAGTTTCTACCACTTTCACGACTCTATTGAGCTCCAAATTGTGGGCGTATGGAATTGGGGAATGCCATACGTATGTGGGCTCGGGTGAGAGTTTGAATCACCAAAAAAACGAAAATATTGAATGAGATATTAAAGAATTAAAATTTATTTTTAATGTAGAAAATGGGCTTTCGGGCAGGCCCAATCCCTTAAATAAAAACCCATATCCACCATGATTATGGATTCCTAAATTGTCCAAATTAATATGGTGGTGTTAATAGGTCAGGGGATGACAATTAGGAATTTGAATGGATGAAAAATGTTGAAATAAGAAGGAGTTATAAAGGAATCAAAATTTATTTTTAAATCTGGAATTGGGCTCACGGTTTGGCCCAATTCATGAAAACTCACACATTCCTCCATAAAAGCATGGAAAACCCCCAAAACAAAGCATGAATGGAAATTAAATGGAATTTAACTTTAAAATAAGTCATGTATGTTATAATTCTCCCAACCACGAAAACTTTCTGCCCCGGAAAGTCACATCAAGGCCCAAGCAACAACCAAACCCAACTAAGAAACCAAGAGGTACTCCCTTGCCAGGTTTCACCCCCAAAGGCCAGAACACCTCCAATGATCAATTAATGAATTATTACTATCACAAACAAAACCTACACCACTCTCCTGAAATGATCAATAACATTCATACTTTATCCCAAAATAAAACTCTTTAAACACTATTCGAACAAGACTCAATCAATTCACCTAAACGAACAACAACATCGAACAAGGTTACACTTACCTTGCTATAACTAAACCATTGGGCACTCTCCAGTCCCAACGTTTACCCAAGGAAGATGTAGGTAGATTGATAGCTCCAAACGAGACTACCTACCACCAAGCCAAGACCATGGATAAGTCTGAGTTACTAGTACGTGGGAACAAAAATAGTCTCCCCACCATAAGAGACAACCTATATTTTTTCCGAGATAGAATCAGGACACTAATAGGGGGAGGCCTGAACGAACTCCCCACTACAATAGGTATAATTCCATAGGACCTTTACGAAATAACTTATATAAGACTCATAGTGGGTCTCCCCACCATAAGAACCAACCATCTTAACTGACCAGCATGGGCCAGTACAGAAAGACGCCAAAATTTGAAGAGTTGGGAAGGTCACATGGTTAGTCCATACGATTTGGGAAACCATGCGCTAACAGTGTGGATCCTTCTATCCACGTGGTTTTCTGGGGCATGGTCACTATTAACCAAGTGAAAAACATGTTCTCAACCAGTCTAGCCAAACTTCAAACCTTTCTCCAAAGACTCAGTGGAAACCAAAGGGGGAGGGAATAACATTGGGCGATGACATGGGTACACGACCCTCCACCTATTTACACCGAACATGAAAAACAGAATAAAGATGATGACCCCATAGGTTTAAACTCTTCCTAACTTTCATATTAAGGATAGGAATTTGCACAAGGGTTTAAATGACCCTGTGATTTCCCCTAACTATGAGCCAGCTTCTCTCTGAGACCTATGGCTGGAGCTCAAATGATTGAAGCCTCTTTGGCCTCACAGTTAGGCTTTGGAAACCCCCTGAATGAGAATTATTCATTTGGTGCAACCAACAACTATACCGCAATCCCTGATAAGTTTTCTAAGACATAACACATTCCAAATTCACTTTACCCTAACTCGATATTTCACTGAAAAAAGGGCTTAGAAGATGCACACACATAACACCTTGTTTTTTCGGGTGAGAAATAATAGAAGTAAAGAAAAACTATACTCACCTTCCTCTAAAATGGAATATTTTTATGTTTTTTCAAGGGAGACATTCTCTCAATATAATAGAGACTCTCATTTGATTGACCAATTTTCACCATTATGGTCAATCGAGCACATGACATCATAAGGCATCACCAAACATGACCATTGTGACTGATATAAAAAATGCATGGAGAGAGACCTTATAAAACATCCCCAAACAACACAAAATTCTAGAAAGTGGCCACAACATCCTATCATGACCATATTTCCCACAATTGTGGTTTAACATGAACTCATGCTTCAAAGAAACTGTGAAGAAACCAGAGGCCCTCTTAGACACCATTGAGACACTCATCCCCACTAACAACCCTAGACAACTTCCATCTTCGAAGAATTGGGAAACTTAAGAAACTAAGGTCTCTTTTAACCTTCCACGAGAAATCTCCCGCTACAAGAGGATCTAAAAATCAAAAACATGAATGGTTGTAGACTCAATCAACAAATATTGATAAAATATTCCTTATATTGATCAACTGGAGGATTTTCCAATGGAGAAACAATCTGGGTTGCACTTCAGTTATGCATTACCCCTTAATGGGGGAATACCTTATCCAATGAGAGAACCCAAGGACCCAACCAAGCTGGTCCATTGGTAAAAAAAGCCATAAACCAGATCCAAACACATTAAGGGAACCACCATAAAGGTGTCTTGAAACATATCTCAGAGGAGACTACTAACCAGTCCTTCTACCCAGCTTACTGACCAAACATAAACCCAAAACACAGTTCAAATAGGAGGGGTTCTTGGACTCAAAACATCCCACAACATCGACATTTTCCAAAAACACATAATATAATCCAGCCCAAATAATTCATTAATACATCATGTTTTTATTTAAAAACTTTTCTTGAAAATAAACGGTTCAACGGTTAGCGTATCCACCAATGGTACCCCATGGGCCTTACACAAGCATGTTGTTGTGCCACACCGGGCACCCTCCTCATATCTATACCATCACTCATCCAGTCGTTCCATAAACCATCCATCATCCCATATAACCCCACACATGTGGTTTCTCACAGAAATACCAAAGGTTAAAAAAAATCTTTCCACTTTTCAAAACCAAAACGGTAAACCAACACATCATTTTTCTCAAAACTGCTAACCACGAGATCAAAATACCAACTCACATCTTAAAAAACATTTCAAAAAGACACAACCATTTTGAAAAGAACTCACTTTCAAGATATTCACATCAATTTCAAAACATCTCATCCCATTAAAACACCCTTTTATTATTTAGAAAACTATATTGGAAACACTTTCCAAAACCAACATCATTATAGTTCCTGCTTTCAAAAGAGGTGTAAGCACACCATTTTCCATTTCAAAAAAATTCTAAAAATTCAGTTCCACCATTTCATTAACCAAACCATTTCCTCATTATTTGAAAATCATTTCAAAAAAACTTTACACTTCTTAAAACCAAGTCACTTTAAAACCAAAGTTCTATGATTTCAAAACTAAATAACACAAGACAATGCGAGAGGAAACTAGTTTCAGTGGGTGATTTGTACATATGGTTGGAGACCATATTCCAATCACTTCACTATCACAAAGAGTGTTCTAGGGAGGATTCCTGGCTCCATATGGCTTTCCAGGCCAAGCGAGCTCACTGATACCATTAACCCAACTCTCTTTTCATTTCCCCTAACCATCATCAAACCAAGAAAACCAAAGGACTTAGACAAATCCTGACTTCCCCTGGAAACTTGAATCTTGTAATGAGGTGTAGTGATCAGGAACACTACCCATAACTATAATACCAAGTCCCTACATTCCTAACTCCATACTATCCTGATTCTTCCCCAAATAACATGACCCAAAGAGTTAACCTAAACCTCCTCTGATACCATTTTGTCACGAACTGAATCTAGTCGCCACCAAACCTGGCCCCAAACCCTGCCCGTGACAAGGCCCGAAGGGAATTCCCGATCCCCACGGTCTGGCACAAGTGCTCGGGTATCATATAAGGAGAGTTAGGAATGATTTACCCAATTTTATAAACATTAAACAACAAACAAACTCAATAAAACAAATCTGGATTTTTCAACAAAAACCGTCTTTTACAAAAAATCATAACTGAATTACATAAGTTAAAACTATGTTTAAATACCATTAAAAAGTTAAAAAACCAAATAAGTACAGACCAAGAACCACCACATGGAAAGAGGCACCACCCTTAAGCCATCCCCACAAGACTTCACCACCAAGGACCTGCTAGAAACCCGAACCACTAGCACTAAAAATTGTACCCAACCTGCGATAACAAAAATAAACAAGTATACTTACACCCAAGGGTGTAAGTAGGGTGTGATACAATTACCAGTAGGATACCACCACTAAGATATTCCATGTGATGAACATTTAAAGATGAAAATCATGCAAGTATTCAAAAACATGAAATGCTAGTTACAATTTCTAAAAGATGCAACATTAAATAAAAAAAGTTTTCATGTGGGCTAATTTAAAGAATAAAAACTTTTAAAATAAATACCAAATCTAATGAATTTTCCAGCCACTCATACCGTTTTCCAATAGTAAGCACAAAATATCTAGCGAGCACAAGCAATGGGAAATAACCCCTAGGCACTAGATAGTTGTGGGTCCCAGGTACCTCGTATCTCGATGAGAGTAACCATCACAAATATTTGTTCTCATGCACGAGACACTAGTAGGGAACATACACATAACCTAGTGGTCCCTAATAATCATCATCATCATAGTTTATTTAGAGTTGTAAGTTTCAATCTTGCTAAGCGAAACTGAGGTCAAACCCCACGGATTCACTAGCATACTAGTACATGTCCACCCACCTAGATACCCAGGTTTTCCCTTTGTGATCAAACAAGTTCAAAAAGTCAATGAATATAATTTTCACATGAAAATATCATTTCCATATCATAAATTCACCAAACATCCCACATGTATACAACATAAGTCACAAAATTCCACTTTTCATTAAAATTGATTTTGAAATCTGACTCACACCAAAATAGCCTACAACACTTTTCACATTTTTTAACACTTCCAAAAATCCATAAAACAATTTTATAATACCATTAAAATATATTAAAACTCTCATAATAGCCCAATCACTTGTTACATAATACCCTTTTTACCTTCAAAATCATTTTATCATCAAACTTACACGAAACAACTCACAAACAAGTTTCGCTCCAACATCACAATTTAATAAAACATTTCAAGAAATTTACAAAACATTCTAAAAGTGTTTTACATCTTAGAACATCACTTCACCTTTAAAAATCCCATAATATTTGAACACACATACCAAACAGTACATATGCACCCTTTTCCCACTTTGTTTAACCAACTAAAACATTTACAATTTTCATAAAAAGAACCCAAGTGTTGTAGATATGTCTTTCACACAAAACTCATTTCAAAACCCCAATTTAAGACAAAAAACCATACCAATTACTATACAAAACAGAATTTTAATCCCTAGAGACATTGATAAAACCACTTTCAAGTTTTATAAAATCACCTTGAATAATACTACAAATGATCCAAATGAAAACACACATTTTCATAAAATACTCTCAAGAACTATAACAATGTTTTACACATAAAACCTATTCAAAAACCCTATCTTTAGGCCCAAATGAAACTAATAAATTACCAAACCAGAATTGGAAGGCCAAACAATATTTATTAAACCAATTCCATATGTTATAAAATACACCCAAATAATACCCCATGAGTTACACCCGAAAACACCCAATTTCAAGTTAAAATGAATATATAAAATTAAACACTTATACAAATTAATCATAAACAGTTTTCACACCACACCTAACATATGAGGAATATGAAAAATGAATAAATACAGAAATCTAACTCATCAATAATTGTTTACACATGGAACCACCTACCGAAAGTGTCGAATCCCTCAAAACTTAGTGCGAAACATCAACCGCACCACCGCCACACCACAAGGAAGATAAATCCAGACCTAGAACACAATATTTGACCAAACATAATCCAAATCAAACCCTATGTTCGAACCCTAACTTCTGTACATTCTATAAATTCATGAAATAGGGAGGAAACCCTAAGGATAAGGGAGGAATTGAAGAGAGAAACACTTACCTAAAACAATCTTGAAGAAAACGACCAAAAATCCACCAGTATCTGAATTTGAAAACATCAAACCATGCATGGGAGGTTTGAAAAAGTATTAATAGATCATATAGGAACTTTAATGGAGGAAAAAGAGTAAAAATATAAGTAGTTATGAAAGGATTAATTTACCTCTCCAAATATGGGAGATTTCTAAAATCTAGAGAGGTTTCGACCACTTTAGTGACTCTATTGAGCACCAAATTGTGTAAGTATGGAATTAGGGCGTGCCTTAGGTAATTATTATTGGTTGAGAGTTGTAATCACCAAAAAAACGCAAATAGTGAAGGAGATATTAAATAATTAAAATTTATTTTTAATGCAGAAAATGGGATTTCGGGCTGGCCCAATCCCTTAAATAAAAACCCATATCCACCATGATTATGGATTCCTAAATGGTCCAAATTAATATGGTGGTGTTAATAGGTCAGGGGATGAAAATTAGGAATTGTAATGGATGAAAAATGTTGAAAAAAGAAGAAGTTATAAAGGAATCAAAATTTATTTTTAAATCTGGAATTGGGCTCACGGTTTGGCCCAATTCATGAAAACTCACACATTCGTCCATAAAAGCATGGAAAATCCCAAAAAAAATAATGAATTGAAATTAAATGGAATTTAACTTTAAAATATGTCATGTATTTTACAACTAAATGGTCATATGAAAATTCAGTGGAGGATGACCCTTTCATTGGGACTTCGCAATCATTTTGCAGCAATCCCAATGTAGACAGCGTTTTGTATGTCAAAGGAGACCACAATGAAGGGATTTGGATAGTAAATAGAGGGGTAAAATATATTAATACTTTAAAAAAGTGTTCAATAATTATGTTATTTTTTATTGTAATTTACATTTTCTTGCCTTATGTTATTATTCAGTCGCTGCTACTTTAATGTAATCTAAATTAAATGTTAAACCACTTCTGCAGATAATGACTTTGGAACCTGTTGATATGCCAAATCCCAAGGAAAAAAAGGTCTGTCAACCTAATTTTGTTGGTCCCAGTGTAGAGGAACAAGAATTTTCTCAACCTATTGTTGTTAGTCCCAGTGTTGAGGTACAACAGGTTTCTCAACCTATTGTCATTGGTCCCGGTGTCGATGATAGTGCTCCAGAGGAACATAATGATGATGTTGAAACTGAGGAAATATGTGAAGGTAATGTTATAATATAATATATCTATTTCAATGAAAATTTATATAATAAAATATTGATTTGATTTTCATTATTCCTTGTAGGTTTCGTTTATTTTAGAAGATTTCTTTCCATGTGGCATTCCTTTGCAGGAAGAGAAACGACGTTGTGTTTTCTCAATCACAGAGGTAATATTGATGTTTGCATAATAAAATAATTGTCCATAGAATTAATGCATTGTTTCATATTTATGTTTAATGTATTTCTTTTATGTAAGGAATATTAATCTACTAATATGTGATATTAATGTATGAAATTTTTAGGTCATTATAGTTAGTATCAGAGTAACTAACCTATTAAAAATCGAGAAAATACATTCGGTTGTTTTAATACTTTAGAGAGATGATCTATAAGTCATTTTAAATGTGTAGTAATCAATCCCACCTCAATACGACACACGATGCAAACAGTATGACTCAAAGTGTCTCTTTTTATTTAAAATTGACATTATTTTTAGTAAAAAGAACAAGTGACATACCGAAAACTGACCAAACTCATTCTGAGTATTTTGATACTTTAGGGAAATGATACATAAGTCATTTGTGACCTATAGGAATCAACTGAACTTCAATTAAATGTAAAAAGTGACTGGTATGACTCAAAGTGTCTCTTTTTTATTTAAAATTGACATTAATTTTAGAAAAAAAACACAAGTGACATACTGAAAACTAAGAAAACACATTCATATCATTTTGATACTTTAGGAAAACAATTCACGCGTCATTTTTGAAATGTAATAATCAACCTCACCTCAATCCAATTTACGGTGTCACTGGTATGGCTAAAAGTGTCTGTTATTAATTTAAAATTGATATTTTAGCTCAAAATGTGTTACTCAATGAAAACAAAGAAAACCCACTCCAATTGCCTTCATAATTTAGGATAATGATTCAAAAGTTCTTTGTGACATGTATGAAGGATTCTCATATCAAACCAATGCACTATGTCTCCAGTATGAATCAAAATGTGTGTTTCTAGTTTGAAATAACATTTTAGTAAAAAACAAAACTGACATACTACAAACTGAGAAAACACATTCAGATTATTTTGATACTTTAGGAAAATGATCCATAATTCATTTGTGACATGTATAAATTGACCTAACCTCAATTAAACTCACAATGTGACTGGTATGACTCAAATTTTCTCTTTTTATTTATAATTGACATTGATTTTAGAAAAAAACACAAGTGACATACTGAAAACCAAACAAAAACATTTGGATTGTTTTGTTACTTTAGTACAGTGATCCATGAGTCATTTTCTATGTGTACAAATCAACCTCACCTCAATCTGATGTAGGGTGTGATTGGTATGTCTAAAAGTGTCTGTTATCGGTTTAAAATTGACATTTTAGCTCAAAACGTGTTACTCAATAAAAACCAAGAAAACCCACTCCAATTTTCTTCATAATTTAGGATAATGATTAACAAGTTCTTTTTGATGTGTATGAAGTAGTCTCATATCAAACCAACACACGATACGACTGGTATGACTCAAAATGCATGTTTCCAGTTTGAAATAACATTTTAGTAAAACAACACAACTGACATACTACAAACTGAGAAAAAACATTCATATTATTTTTATATTTTATGAAAATGATCCATAAGTAATTTTTGACATGTATGAATCAACCTCACCTTAATTAAATGTACAGTGTGACTGGTATGACTCAAAGTGTCTCTTTTTATTTGAAATTGACATTAATTTTAGAAAAAAACACAAGTGACATACTGCAAAACGAGCAAAAACATTCAAATTGTTTTTATACTTTAGGAAAATGATTAATCATTCATTATTTATGTGTATGAATCAATCTGACCTCAATCTGATGCACGGTGTGACCAGTATGGATAAAAGTGTCTGTTATTAGTTTAAAATTGATATTTTATCTCAAAACATGTCACTCATTGAAAACCAAGAAAACCCACTCCAATTGTCTTCATAATTTAGGATAATGATTCATAAGTTCTTTGTGATGTGTATAAAGCAATCTCATATAAAACCAATGAAAGATGTGACTGGTATGACTCAAAAATGTGTGTTTCCAATTTGAAATGACATTTTAGTAAAAAAACACAACTGACATACTACAAACTAAGAAAACACATTTGGATTGTTTTGATACTTTAGTAAAACAATCCATAGGTCATTTTTAACATGTAGTAATACACCTCACCTCAATTCAACACACAACACTACTGGTATGACTCAAAGTGTCTCTTTTTATTTAAAATTGACATTAATTTTAGAAAAAAACACAAGTGGCATACTGCAAATGGAGCAAAAACATTCAGATTATTTTGATACTTTAGAAAAATGATCCATCAGTCATTTGCGATGTGTAGAAATAAACTAAACCTCAATAATATAAATGATGTGACTAATATAAATCCAAATGTGTCATTTAAATTTGATATTAATTTTAGTAAAAGAACAAGTGACATACTCAAAACTAGGAAAACCCATTCGAATTGTTTTAATATTTTAAAACAATAATATATGACTCATTTTTGATGTGTAAGAATAAACCTCATCTCAATACGATGCACATTGTGACCAATATAACTTCAAATGTGTCTTTTTTTATTAAAAATTGACATTTTATTAAGGTATTCTTTCATATTAATGTTTAATTTATTTCATTATTGTATTGCTAACATAATATTTGTCTTATTATATAGGTGGAATGTTTTTCATGAGTTTAGATTCTTTGTTCGGCAACTAATACCATGGACGGAAATTTTTGAGAGGGGATCACAGATGCCAAAGGATAAAATATTAATGTATTTACCTATTTATTGGATAATTATAAGTGTAAACATATAAAAAATTGTTTGAAATTTATATAGTAGTGTGTGTTTTTTATTCATGATGTCAAGAAAAAATATATATTTTTGTTTTCCAAACTCTTGTGTGTGTCGTTTTGTTCTTCTGTGCTTTTTTCATGTGCAGGTGTTGTTTTGTGCAGGTGTGCAGGTGCTGAGTATGTTGTTAAATAAACAACACATCATAGGAATCTAGGCCTTTATCAGCACTATTTTGAGTACTGATAAAGGTCCATTTTTTAGATCTAAATAAAGATCTGATATATTGGTCCTTTATCAACGTTGAAAATAGCGTTGATAAAGGTGGCCCTTTATTCGGGCTAAAAAAGCGCTGATAAAGAGGGGGACCTTTATCAATGCTTTTTTAGTGCAGATAAAGGGGTCCCTTTATCAGTGCTGTTGAAGGGTACCCCCTATCTTTACTGCAATTAAGGGCGCTTTTCTAGCACTATTAAAAGCGGTTTCTAGCACTTTTAAAAGCCTTATTTGTAGTAGTGGTACGACTTGTTGTCTCAATGAACAGTGTATTCAATTTCATACTTCTATATTATATAGATTATTATACTACATATATAATGAATATAAATTATATTTATATCATTTTTTAAATTCTGGAATCATGATATAAGTATAAGGACCGAAGATATAACAAATTAAGACACATGTGAAGAACAAAGTAGATATTACCCGAAGTGAACCCTTAACTTAGGATTGTTAACAAGCAAGTAATATAAGGTCATAATAAAACTATATATGATATTTTATATAAGAATATTCTTCTATAAAATATGTATAATAAACTTACATTTATTATAAAGGAAGCTTGTATGAGTATGAAGAGAGTCAAGACACAAGGTAAGGGGATTTCATCTCACTTTTTATTTCCATGAGATACAAGTTTTATTCACCACCCATTCCTTTTGAGTGTTGTGTATACTACCCATGGATGTATTATATTATTTTTATACTTAATTTTATGGGTATTTACATATACATTTTATGACATTTCTTTCATGGGGTTTATGTTTCGAAAGTTACCAAATTGGTAAAATAATTTTGTCTCAATTTTTCTTCTTTGAGATACATGCCATGATTTGAACCTATATTTTTTAATTAGGTGTATATACTACCCTTTAAATGTTATATTATGAATATCCTAATTTTCATGATATTTTAAGCTTCATGTAATTTCATTTTCTTATATGGGGAGTATAGTTCAAAGTTACCAAGTGGTAAGAGTTTACTGAAACAATCTCACCACTTTTCAAGATTGTTTATGTTTATGCTTACTTTGATGAAATATTATGATCCATCTCTCAAGAACATTCATGAGTCTTCTTCTACTCTGGTTATTCGTGATTTATTCATGTATTGGTACCATTTTTCTACTTTTTGGTACGTAAGATAATTAAGAAAGTGTTTTTAATAAATCCAAACTTTACCCTCTCTTCAGTTATAAATTTGTGTTCCTTCAAAACCATGTTTTCTAAAAAGGGTCACCAAGAATATTCTATTATTCTCCAATAATCATTAAAATAGAATTTTCCCTTTTTCTCTTTTACCAATGTTTTTAAAGGAATCTTGTTGTCACATTTCGAACAAGGCATTTTTCTAACCTTTTATTGTGCAAAAGAAATGTTCTTCTTACCTCAAACGATATGTACGGATTTACCCACCATAATTTCTATGAAGATTCATTTACATGTTGAAAATTTTAATTTTTATGAAAAAAAACTTAAAATTAAATTTCAAAGAAATGGTTTTCAAAACGTTTTCAATATTTATATGTTTTAAAATTATTATTTTTCAAGGAAAATAGTTTTCAAAATGTGTTCAATATCTTGATATATATTTTTAAGGAAAAAGGTTTTCAAAGATTTATTTATAATCTTTTAAATTTATTTTCAATAAAATATTTTTCAAATGGTTTTTATGTTTTGAAGAGATTTTTTTAAAGAATAAAGGATATTTTCCTCAAAAAATATTTTTAAAAGATCTTTCAAAATTATTTATCATCTAAGATAACATTAGTTGGTGTTACTCATGCCTTTCTGGGGAAATGATTAAATACTTCCATTAATATTATTTCTATGGATGGTTAATTTTTTTATGGAATGATGTTTATGAAACGTATTTCTCTTTAACAGGTTATATGCTTTTGAAACCTACTTCTTTTCACGGGTGGTGATTATGAGACCTACCTCTTTTCCATAGGTAATGATGTGGATAAATGTCCATGATGACTATCTCATTTCATGGGTTATGATATGATTATTGTTTATAATATTGTGGCAGTCCTATGTATGACTTTTTTATGTATTGGGTTGGGTCTATATATCCCTCCAATGCATTGGGTAATGATGAATGACTCATGAGTATGTATGTTATGTGTAAACATGATTTCATATTCATGATGTTATATGTGGAACTGATTACATGTTCACAATGTTATGAGTGAATCTTATCACATGTTCACAATGTTATGAGTGAACCTTATTATGTGTTCACAATGGTATGCATGGACCTGGTTTCATGTCCATAAATTTATGTGTGAACCTGATTATATGTTCAAAATGTTATGTGTGAACCTGATTACATGTTCACAATATTATGCATGGGCTTGGTTTCATGTCCATCATTTTATGTGTGAACTTGATAAAATGTTCAGAATGTAATGCATAGACCTGGTTTCATTTCCATAAGTTGATACAGGGGCCTAATTTCATGTTCTTAACTTAATGAGTGAACCTTTTTCTACCTATACATGTTCACAACATTATAAACCAATGTGTATACCACAAATTCCATGTCTTATTCCTTTCTTATGTTTCCTTTTTTCAGGTTATGAAGAAATGTTTCAGGTAGAAGTAACAAAGGTGGAGATCTTTATAGGATATGTTGAAGATTTTTCACCAGGATAGAAGATTTTGTTTACAAGTTTCCAAAGTAACTAAACTATTACGGTCCTCAAACATGTATTTTTGTAATTTACTAAATATTCATCTAAAATGATGTAATATACATGTATATTAATCCTGGGTAGCTATACTACTAATGTTTTATACTATATTTTCAATATTATAGATATGTTATCATATTTAAATTTATTTTTATTATTTAACAATTATTTTTTTGATTAAGTGAATATTTTTACTTATTTTTTTAAATGAATACTGATGAAAAATTGCTTTAGTGATAGTGGTTGATCGAAGACCGATGATTTACTTACTATCCTAACATCATAAACTTTCCTAGTTTAGCGTCACATATTTTATTTTTCACACCCTTTGGATCCCTCCCAATGGTATTTGTCACATCCACTATCCCCCCCCCCCCCCCCCCCGACGACATATATAACACCCTCTATGCACCTGTTGAAAACATTTGGAGTAATTCCTAAAGATACATCTACCCTATCAGTGCATGATGCTAGGATATGTGGTTCAGATGATACTATTGAGGGAGTAGGAAGTCACTCAAGTTACCTCATGTGGATATTGGAGGTTCATGATTATAGGTACAAATTTTAATGTGAAAAAACTTATTTCATTTTTTTATTATAAAATATTAATTTTTATTTCAAATATATGAAAAAAAATAATATTAGAGATGAAAAAATTAACATTCTAGAGGTGTGGAATCTAAATAGTATGAAGGTATTGGTACCATTTTATAGTTTTAGGTTCCCACTATAGGATGGTGTGGGATTATTTTGTAAGATCTTGATCTATTTGGCTTGTGAGCGGGTGAATCTTCCCATTACTTATTTTAGTTGAAGACATATGCCTTTGTCTTGGAATAATAAGGAAGTTGGTTTTCAAATAAAGCTAATTTCAATTCATTAATCATAACTGATTAAATTGAATGTCATTATGGAATAAAATTCTAATAATTTGGATGAATGTTTTTTACATATGCTCTTCCATTTTATTGTGCCTGATGTTGTTGTATGTCCATGGATGATAAAAAAAATTATGTAAGAAATATAAGGTTTTTAAATGGATATTGTGGCATGAGTTAGATGATACATCATTGATTACTGAGAAGATGTATAATAAGGTATCCAAAAGTGTACCATGGAAGTGATGGAAAGTTTTGGTCGATAGTCATCATCATGAGAAGAATATGGTATTGGATAATCTATTATTATATTAATACCATTTTATAAATATGTATACAACTGTTATTAAATTTCTAGTTACCTATTTTAGGTAGTGTATAAGAAAAATGTTGTGAGCAGAGACTGTTCAACCCTTACACATCTAGTTAAAATATTAAAAAAAAAGATAGACCATTGTTGAATTTTCATGAATTCAAATATCTATATATTAAATATTATGTGTTTTTTATATTAAAATATTTATTTCACTCTTTTTCATATATATGAAGGAGCTAGGGTGGTAGGTTACTCAGACAAAAGTTTTTTTTAGATATTTATACCAAATCTAATTTAACCTATGTGAATGAACTTTACAAATAAATTGGGGCACACAATTTTATCTTTATGTTCATATATTGATTTTTGTTTAAATTTAAATTTAAATGTTTTTTAATTTTAGGAAAATATAAAATAATTATGAGATTCCAACCTCGTGCACTCCCACTCAATTTCCCAGGATGTTCATGTTGGTCAGGCAATTGGGAAAGAGCATCTTGGTCATGTGTATGAGATGAGTTCTAAACTACCCCCATCTAATGTCTTTGGAAGGTCATTGAGGAAATTTACTGTAACCACATGGGTTCTAGGTTGTGGTGATCTTCTCCCTTTAGAAGCTTAGAGGTAATTTATTATTATGAAAAGAATAATCCAAAAGTAGGGGAGTAAAATATAGTAATAAGGTAGTCATATGAAAATTCAGGATGGGAATGTTATCACTCTAAAAAATTCATTAGTTTACTTATATTAAAATACCCCCAGAAAGTTTCCTAATGTTAATGCCTCAATGGTTTGACAGACCCAGCAGGTAAATTTCGCAATTTTGTTATCATTTAAAACACTAATTTTTATTCCTTTAAGTTTATATATATATAATAACTTACATTAATTTTCAAATAAATTCTAATATAGATGCTAGAATCAAGAAGTGGAGATGTATACATTCACACTCTCATCAGGAGGTAGTCATGATGAGGACTGATTTTGAACTTTATATTAGTGATATTATTGTATAAATAAACTAAGTACTTATGAATCATATTGTTTGGTTAACCATATTATATGTGTTATTATCTATTATTTATAATGTGTGGTCATTTAATGACCTCTCGAGAAGAATTGTTGAGGTATGGGGATTCAGTGACTGGAGGATGACAGCCATGGGGCGCGGGTACTACCACGCTGTGTTCCCGTCTGATGAATGTAAGCGAAGGGCCTGGTGCTTTGGGTCGCTCTCCTTGAAGCCTGGATTCCTTTGAATTCAAGAGTGGGACAGAAACTTCAATCCTGATACGGTATGGAACACTCACACGCGTGGATCTGTATATGCAAATTGAATTGGTTATACTGGCATCCACGCATCCTTTGGGTCATAGCATCTTCTGTGGGCAACCCGATCAGAATGGATAAGCAGACTGATAATCCACTCTTTGGACACTATGCACGCATCCTAGTTGAGGTTGACATGTCTACCACCCTTGTGGAGGAATTAGTGTTAACCACAAGAGATGATATTATTAATTTACAGATCCAATGTGAAAGAGAGCCAAAGTTCTGTACGAATTTCATGTTCTTTGGACACATATTATCCGAATTCAATAGGGACAAGGAGTGTGACTTTTGCAATATGAAGGGTCATACTGTCTCCAATTGCAGAAAGAGGAAAGGAAATGAGAAGACTCTATCTCATGATAAAAATGGCAATGTAACCCTTGGGTCTTCTGGGGTTGGCAAGCCTGAAGATGGAACTGCGGTGGTCAATCCTGTAGGTGGAACCTATGAGCAGTCTGGTAAGCTCCCTCTTATATTACCTAGCAAGGATATGCAGGATGTCCAAATCACTCAGAATATTAAAAATATGAGTGAGGTCTCAGCGGATATCACTCATGGTCATTCTGAGACCTCACTTTCCAAATCTGATGACAAACATACTGACAGAGCTGGGACTGTTTCGAACCAGCATGAGGGGATAAAGGAAGATAGATCAAAAAATCATGGTGAGATGGAGTCAGGTGGCTCTCAGATCAAACCCGATGAGGCAGTTGATGCGGCCAATGCTGGTAACACACAGAGGTGTGCTCGACTGCAAGAGAATTTTACTAATGGAATATCAACTGATAATGCCCATAGGGTTAATTCTGAAGAGGGTTCTCCAGTGCAGACTGTGCCCACTGAATGCACACATATGAATATAGAAATTTTACAGGAATGTTCCCCACCTAATGCTGGGGAACAAGAGTGCAGCCCTTGTGCACAGG
This sequence comes from Viscum album, assembly GCA_963277665.1. Lineage (NCBI taxonomy): Eukaryota > Viridiplantae > Streptophyta > Magnoliopsida > Santalales > Viscaceae > Viscum > Viscum album. The sequence continues at coordinate 267,404,021 of OY728135.1, forward strand.
CTAGAACTGAGATACTCACAGTGGCTAGTCCTGAGGGCAACACAAGAAACATCACAGATTTGGCAGCTGACCGACATGAGCAACAGATAGATCTTGGATGCTTAAGCACATCAGACATTCATGGTGAAAAGCAGGAACGTTCAATCATGGAACCAAATATGAATGTGCAGAATGGTGCTCAAATTTCTCAACATGCTGGTAATACTGGGGAGGAATCCTTCTCACTGGTTCCACCCTCTAAGTCTTCCAGGAGACAGATGGCCACAAATGAAACATGTGAGCCTCTACCTTCCAAAAACACATCCACACCATTGAGTGGCAGCTTTTGGGCTGATGAATTAGAGGACTCACAACCCCCTGCGCAAAGTGATAATGCTGAACAACCCTTTATAGGGGCAGAAGCAAGTGTGGAGGGACCAAAGGTGAAGGCATCATCTCCAAAGGATGGAAAGAAGGAAGGTAGAAAGAAAAAAGGAAAAGGCCTTGAAAAGGTGGCAGAGGATGAAGGACCTGTTACAAGGGGGGAAACGCCCTCAAACAATGAATCCCTTATACTGGAATTTCCAAGGGCTAGGGAATCCCCTAACGGCCAAAGCACTTAGGCATTTTATTGTGGCCAACAAACCAATGCTTATTGGAATAGATGAACCGAAGATGTTGTTTGAGAATTGGAGGACATTCAAGTGGGCTTCTTTGGGATACACTTTTGTTGCTCAGAATCTTCACAACCATAACTTGAATCATCTTTGGGTGCTCAGGCATGAAAGTGTTCAAGTTGGCACATGTATTCAAAAAGAACAGAGTGTGGCAGTCACCTTTAATATGTATGGCCACTATGTTATGATTTCCTTTGTGTATGCTTCTACATCATACATAAGGAGAAGGGATCTATGGAGGGAACTTGAAGATACTTCTGGAAATACGGCTCACAAATGGGTGATCATTGGTGATTTTAATACTGTCCTAACACTTGAGGAAAAAATAGGATCTAACTTCAATAGGACAGCTGCCCGTGAATTTGCATCTTGTATTGACTGGTGCAACCTTGTGGAGGTTCCAATTGCTGGAGCCGATTTCACATGGAGTAGGTACACTTTGAATGGGAGACAACCTAGCAAACTTGATAGATGTTGTTGGAGTCTGTATCCCACATCGGACTTGTGGTCCGATGTGGTTCTTTTCATTCATTATAAAAGCATGCCTCCGCCTCACTTTGAGGTAAGGAGGAGAGGGGGTTTCATCATTCTACAAGGTATCAGAGGGATTTACTCCCGACCCTCCCGACCTAATTCTTATTTTTTTTCTCCCATCAGCCTTTAGGTTTTTTTCCCTATCAGGGGGGGGGCGGCCTCAAAGCCCCGTAGGGTTACCGCCGCCGCCCCTCTGCCTCTACCCTGCGTGGCTCCACGCGGCTCTCCCTCCAGTGGCTCTCCCTACCTGCGCGACTCCCTTCGCCCACCGGCGCCTCGCCCTCGGATCGCCCTCCTTCCTGGCGCGACACCCTCCCACGGCTCCCGGCTCCCCGGCATCCCGGATCCCCATCGTCCGCGCCTCTACTTCTGCGTGATGACCGTCGGCGGCCTTCCCACTCACGCCTTCTTTCTGCGGGCTTCCTCCCTATTGCGCACTGGCCCGACGGAAGCAGCGCCTCCCGGCGGCCCTCCCTACCACCGACCCTCTCTCCCGGCAGCTCTCCCTTCCGACGCGTCTCCTCCCGGTGTCTCCTCCCGGCGGCGTCTCCTCCCATCGGCTCGGTCCCGTCAACCCGCGCGACTCCCGTCTGTCGTCGCCCCCCCCCCCCCTCCCGAGCAGCTGGCCCCCTATCCGGCGGCCCTCTCTCCGCGCGGCAACCGCATCTCAGCCAGCAACCGCTCTTGACTTCCCCGGCGGCCGTTCCGGCTCCCGCAAATAGCCAGCAACCGGTCCCACTTCTCCCAGCGCCCCGCTCCCGCTTTTCCCTCCCGGTGGTCTCCTCCGGTTGCGTGTGAAGGCTGATGGCCCAACGCCAGATTCCGTGACTCTCTTCTGGCGGATCTCTCCCGGCGCCAGGCCCCACCTTCACTGCGGCTTCCCTCGCGCCAGCTTCCCTCGCATTGGCTCTTGACGAGACTCCCATCCCTCTCCATTCCTGCTGGCTCATCCAGCCCTCGCCGGCCTCCAGCAACCGGCCTCCACCCTTACCGGCCCCTCCACACCGGCGGCCTCCACCTGCTCCCTCGCCGACCTCCTCCGGCACTCCTCTTCCGGCAGCCAGCCGGCTCCAGGTTCTCCCAGCGGCTGCCCTACTTCAAGTTTGGGCTCTCCAGCACCTCCTGCAGAATCCCCGCCTCATCGGCATCTCCCGGCATCATTTCGGCAGCCGCATCCATGTCCATCGGCACGCCCGTGCACTTCCTCCACCGTGGCGCAACACTTTGCCCGACTCGGACCGGGCCATTTGGCGCCGCCAGACGCCGCAACACTTCTGCGGAATCCCCGCCTCCCGTCGTCGGCCCCGCAAGTGCAGTTTTCCCAGTGCTAGTTTGGATTTCCCGGCGTTTCATCAACCGGCCCCACTAGTGCGACATTCCTGGCGTTCCGTCAACCGACCCGGTCTCTGTGTGGTTTATCTGCTGTGTCCGCGACATCATCCATCCATCATCCTGCGGAGGAGCTTTGATCGTGAGGGGGAGCATCAGTGTTGCTGTATTTTTCCTTTATTTTATTTCGTCTTGTTTTGTCATCAAGCTGGACATGTCCAGCTTGAGGGGGAGTTTTGCGTCTATTTTTTGTTGCTTTCTTTTCATTATCTGTCCAAGTGAGGTACACCTAGCTTTAGGGGGAGTGATGGAGTCTGTATCCCACATCGGACTTGCGGTCCGATGTGGAGTTTATCATTTATTATAAAAGAATCCCTCTGCCTCACTTTGAGGTAAGGAGGAAAGTGAGTTTCCTCATTCTACAAAAGTTTTGTTCAAATGGATGACAAAAGTGTTGCCAATGGGTTTATGGGTTACATCCTTCCTAAACATCATTCTGATCACAACCCTATAATTGTGGAGGTTTCCAACATGGCAAGGTCAGCCCCTCTCCCCTTTCGTTTCAATAATGGTTGGACTGTCATTCCTGGATGTAGGGAAATAATCTTGGAGGCCTGGAAGATCGTGACACTGGGAAGTCCAATCAAGAGGCTCACTGAGAAATTGAAGCACACAAAAAGGCTTCTAAAGGAATGGAGTAAAAAATCCTTTTCAAATCTTGACCTAGAAATTAAATAAGCTGAACAAAATATTGCAGATGTTCAGGCAAGGAATATGAATCAGAACCTCAAGATTCTTTTATAGGCTGCACAGAGAAAGGAGAGCCAAACCAGGGAATCATGTCATCAGAATTAATGGACAACTATAAACATCTGAGGATGATATCTCGAAGGCCGTGGTTGATTACTTTTGTGGATTTTATGCAGATGACGGGTTGGATAACACATCAAAGATGATCAGAAACATCACTCCATGCATTGAAGAGCATCAAAACCAATGCCTTGTCATGCCACCAGATAAAGAGGAAGTTAGGAAATCTCTTCTCTATCTCAATATAGAGAGTGTTGCTAGACCAGATGGTTTTTCAAACAAGTTTTTTATGTTCTATTGGGACATTTTACAGGATGACCTTGTTAGTGTAGTAAGAGAATTTTTCACCAATGCCTCCTTGCCCTATGGAATCAACTCAAACTTCATTGCCCTGATTCCTAAGAAGGAGAATGCAGTTGACATACATGATTTTAGACCGGTAGCTCTTGGAAATACCCTTCCCAAAATCATCAGCAAAATCATTATGGTGAGGATGGGGGAAATCATAAAGGAGCACATCACCTCAAATCAGTATGGATTTGTCCCTATAAGATACATTCAAAATTGCATATTCACAGCCTCGAAAAGTATTAATATAATGAAGAGGAAGGCAAAAGAAGTGAACTTTTCCCTTAACATTGACATATCTAAAGCCTTTGATACCCTGAAATGGAGCTTCCTGCTCAATGTTCTTAGAAGGTATGGCTTTTCGGGCACTTTTATTAGATTGATTAACTCCATACTCTCATCTGCAAGGCTGCCCATATTAATCAATGGTTCTCCGAGAGGATGTTTTCATTGCACCAGAGGTGTTAGGCAAGGGGATCCTCTCTAAGGTCTTCTATTTGCCTTGGCTGAAGATTACCTATGTAGATGCATCAATGACCTTGCTCAGCTTGGACTATACAAGCAAATAAAGGTTGGAAGAGGTGAACCCATTCCCTCACACCTGTTATATGTAGATGACATCCTCTTATTTGGACAGGCTTCCAAGACAACCATATCTTCCATTCAAGCTCTCTTCTCTCACTATGAGGAAGTGGCGGGGCAGACCATTAGTTGGAGTAAATCCTTCATTGTATTTGGTGATGGGCCATCTGTAGGCCAACAAAACTGGATCACTAGAAGGCTTGGAGTGAGAAAGGGCTCTTTCCCATTCAATTATCTCGGCGTGCCACTTTTATGGGGCAAAGTGAAGAGTCAACACCTTAGAGGAATATGCTCTGGTATCACTAATCAACTGGCTAGATGGAAAGGGAAATCCATGTCTCAAGCTGGGAGAGTGTGCCTTATTAATTCGGTCATCACTCACTCCTCCATTTATAGATGGCCAAGAAGTATTCTCAAGGAGCTACAGGGCATGATCCAGAACTTTATATGGACTGGATCTGTTCATGAGAGAAAACTGATAACTGTCTCATGGAAGGAGTGCATCAAACCCATTGAAATGGGGGGGGGGGGGGGCTTGGAATCAAAGATCTTAAATTTTTTAATGATGGTCTTATACCCAAATTTACCTAGAATCTCATATCTTTTAATGATCCTTCTTGTCACTTCCTATCAAGCAGGTTTAAGAGAAGGTTGTTGGAGGGATACTCTTCCTACCTTGGGTCATCAGTCTGGCCTTCAGTCAAGCACTCCTTTTATGATATCATGCGGAATACCAAATGGATGGTGTGCAAACAATCTGATCTAAATTGCTGGGATACTTGCTGGCTTGACAGACCTCTTAAAGACTGGCCGGATGTTCCTCCTAACAGAATGCATATGACTATTGCTGAACTCTTGACACAATTTAACAGTCTTGATTTCTTACTACTGCAGGCTGTGATGGACATTCAAAGTCATGCCTTATGGAAACTGACATACTTGTCTGGAAGCTGAACAACAAAGGACATTTTAATGTTAATGAGTATTACAAAATGGAATGTGAAAGCTCCAACGTGATACCATGCCTGTTCAAATTTAAGGTACATTTCATCCATCCCTCTAGATACATTCTGATATGGAGAATCTGGAAGAACAGAATACTAACACGTGATCAAATGAAGAAAGCTGGACAATGTATTGTCTCGGCCTGCCACATATGTTTAAAAGCAGAAGAGAATGTACAACATCTCTTCCTCAGCTGCGAATATGCCAAGAATCTCTAGGAATATGCAAGTCGAGTGTTCGGCCTTGAGCTGGATATGAACAGGCCGCTGGATGAATTCATGCACCTCACCACTAAGGCTGAGAAAAGTGATAAGGTTCAGAATCTTCTCCTGGCAGCTGCAGCCTCCATTTTTTCTTCGATCTGGAGGGCCCGGAATGAAAGACTATTTGATTATCAAGCACCTTCTCTTAATGCTGGAGCAGTTGCCATGCATAAGGAGGTTCACATCGCGGCAATGGTGCTGGTTGGTACAATGCATAATAGTGTAAATGATTTGAATACTTTAAGGCTGTTGGGTGTTCCAGGTAGAGCTAGGCAGCCTCTTATGCTCAAGTCTATAAGATGGATCCCTCCAATTGAGTCATGGATAAAGGTCAATGTGGATGGTGCAGCTGCCGGCATGCCTGGGCCTTCAGGCTGTGGAGGTATTTTCCGAACCCACCGTGGATTTGTTAAAGGCTGCTTTCATCACTACATTGGAACTAAAACTGCTTATGAAGCCGAATTATGGACGATGATGTATGCCATGAAATATGATGTCAAATTCAATTGGACTGCACTATGGATGGAATCTAACTCTGAAATTGTTGTTATGGCCCTAAAGGTGAGAACCAGGAATGTTCCATGGAAGCTTCTACCTCATTGGATTGAGTGCATTAAACAGGTCACTCATCTTCACTTGGTTGTCTCAAACGCATACAGAGAAGCCAACAAGGTGGCGAACGCATTTTCGAAGAGGGCAGTTTTGGAAACCAGTACGCTATGGTCTTTCAGAGCTCCTGACTGATGTGTATCATTGGTGGATGATGATATGCGAGGAGTGGTTCACTCTCGCATCGGTAAACTCACTTGTAATGCCTAATCTCGTATGTTCTCTTTTTCTTTAATAAGATTTTAGGACCCCTCTTTGCCCGGATCCTGGACTTTCTTGGTAATATTAGGTGATGTTTGGTGGTCATTGGAGTATAATGAGCGAACCGATGGATGGTTTAGGTAGGTGGTCTCAACTCCCCTTGTGATTTTCAGGTTGTGTAATTGATGTGAATACCACTTATTTTCCAAACTAATAATAAATATATTTATTCCAAACTAATAATAAAGATTAAATATATTTTTTTATAATTATAAATGGATGATTTTCATTAATATTTTGATATATCAAGTTGAATGTTTTAATAGTATTTCACAGGAACCTACACAATGGTTTTTGAGTCATTATTGTATTCATTAAACTATACTTCCTAGTCTTATGGATAATTGGTTTTAAATAAATCCCTGTCATTCATTTTACTTATACAATTCTAAACTAAATAAACTGTAAAATGTTATTATTTAAATTGAATGATATGGTTAAGAATGACTAATGCTTTATGGGTATTGATTTCCATACATATCCTTGGTGATTCATGTCTAATTTGTTTACATTGGATGTTTGCACTTTATTTATGTGAGAATGTTTCATTATTTTAGTTCCAAATTTCCATGAACTTAATGGGTTCCCATGTGTAACTTATTGTCTGACATGTTTATTTTTATATAATTTTATGTCTAGAAATGTTTAAGAAATGTAATATGGTTTATAATCTATAGAAATGATGTAATTTGTATGATGTTGGGATATTCCACTTAACTTGACTTTGATAAAGTAACTAAGTATTTTATTGGCTTTGGGTTGAGAAATGAAATGGATATTTGGGTCATACATTTTCTATTCTATCTTGAGTGTTTTTAATAAATGTGAATTGGGTTTGAAAAAGTAAAGCCTGAAAGGTATGATTTTAACTTAGGTAAGAACACCCTTTTAGGTTCTTTTTGATGCTTCATAATGTAAATCATTTCTTTATGCAATAAACTAAATACATTATTATTCAAAAAATAATACATAACCTTGGTCAAGAATTGCATCAGTGATGAGATTAAGTGATGATAATGGATGGGTTGAAAAAGTGGGAAGGAATGATTTGAGCCTTAAACTTGTTTGGTTTCAAAAATCTACCTTAACGTTCTGTATACCTTAATTGTAATTCCTTTCATAATGGATCAAACATAGAATTAGTTTTATGTAAAAACTTTCAGTTTATTGATTGTTCCTTTTGAAAACACTCTCTTGGAAAGTTTTCATTTTTTATATGTTTTATTAAAAATATATATTTTTATAATCTATTTTTCCCATTTCAAACCCTAGTTTTTTAAGTACTGATTATGTGTTTTTTAATAAATAGGTGTGGAACTGAGTTTTAAACTTCTCTTTAGATCTTAATAATTTTGGTTAATTTTTTTGATAAAGTTTTGAGTACCATATGGAATTGAAACCAAATTTTAAGTCAAATAAATGATAATAGATACATGATCTAGTAAAGTGTTGGAAACAAGAGGTTCTCAAACCAAACTTAAATTATATAATATAGTCACTATAAAAACATACTCACTTAATTGTTGGTTTTGCCTTACCTTATTTTTTTTCATACCTTGTTAATATTCCATGGATAGTGCTTCATTTGGCTTGCTATGAATATCTCTGCATTATCGTTTATGTCATGTATGGTGCCTTGTTTATCCTACCACTAATATGTTTTAAATAATGGGTATAACCTATATTAAGACTCATTTGGATTGATATTATCATGCTTGATTACTTTCCACATTGTAGTTTATCCATGGAATAATTTACTAGTAATGTTTTGTATTCATGTTGTATGTAATTGTGTTATGTTTTGTGCTTCATACATGTGTATTTACTACTTTGTGATATAGATTATGTGGGAAGTATTATATTTCTTTTATATACTACTTAAATAGGAATTCTAACCAAATGATGGATAGGGAGTCAAAAAAGGATGGGCTACAAGATTTCTCTATATCACCCTACTGAAAGACCAGTGTTGTCAAAACTAACAGATACACCACCACCGTTGAACCTTCACCGGAGAAGTGTCAACCTACACCCTCAACTAGAAAGAGCACACTGTAAAATGAAAACTTGGACCTAAAAAATCATCACCTCTAGGAAAAATAACCTGAGGGATAAATCCACCACACCATAATGTTGTCACCCAGATGAGAACCAGACCACCCAAAACTCCACATCATTCATCTAAACACCACCACTGTAGCCAACACCCACCACAAAATTTCTTCTTCCATGGAAGGCTATTTCCCTGAGAATGCGCTACCAACATATGAGGATACCACCTTGAAGAAAACTTCAAAACCGTAGATTGGGATGAAAGGACTAAATACCTACAAAACAACACTACCTCTAATAGGATATGAGAACACTAGGGGGACCAGAAGCCACCAAGAAGTGTAGATGATGAGACCACCACACTGTAAGACCAAGGATCAGGAGGAAACCCATGATGCACTACACCATCACACCACTAGTTCTACTTTAGATATTTCTAAACCACCACATAACCCATCACACCAAACAAAAATGGGGTTTAGGATAATGTATTTGCCAAAAAAATAGAGGTCCTTGACATGAGAAGAAACTGCTAAAACAAAATGACTGAAGAAAGACATAAAAATGAGGCACCCCGACACCTGAAAGGGAACCACTGTTGACCTCACATCTGTCATAGACCTAAACCACAAATAAAATATGGGCTCCAGTGTGATGGTTCAAGAATATAGTAGAGGAAGATGGTAAATGAGGCCCCCGACATTGAGAAACAACCACCCAAAACAACATCTAAATAAACACAAGAAGAATGGGAAAATCTACAAATGAAAACATCCAATACAACCTAGTTGCATGGATGCATTATATACTATCTAGATATAGGTGTTGATATTAGTGTGTTCATGAATCCATGATGTGTTTGAGCATAGAAGTGTAGCTTAAACTAAAGGTGTGTTTGACATATTACCTATTTTATTCTATCTTGTTTTCTCTATTCAATTATGCAAATGAATCTAGTTAGTGTTGACCGGGTTGATCCTAGTTATATATTTTATCAGCACTCATAGTGATGAAATTATTTTCTTTTATGAAATTATTTATCTATACCAAGTATTTCTAGTATTCAGGTTGTTTCTTATGGTGAACATTGTTTATGTTCATTTTTAGGAACCTCAGGCATACATACGTTTTATATTGAATTTTTGGAAGAATTTAGTCTTGAATTATTTTTTTAATTGAACTAGCTAAATCAATCCCTAATGATAAATTGAGACCTGCGATGCTATTCATGATCCCTTGGGGATTAGGGAACGCTTCTTGGGATAATGGAAGTTTGATTCAGGTAGTATAAGGGTATTTGGGTTATGGACATTACAAGTGGAATCTAAGTGGTGTTTTAGGTTATCTTGGATTTTGTATTTCAAGATAGTAGTTAAGATGTCAGGACTTAGGGTGTACACTATGTGTATGTCTAGCCAGTATGACTACAGTGGAAACCTAAGTTATCAGGGGTGTCTTAGTGTTTAGTATAACCACCATAGGTAAGTGGGGGTCTTAACAATACTGCATATTTTTTTATTAATAAATACATTTTATAAGCGATAAAAAATGTTGACAACAACTTTATTTTATCAGCGCTAAAAGAGCACCGATAAGAGAAACTATTTGTCAGTGTTTTTTAGCACCGATAAAAGGAAGCCTTTGTTAGTGTTTTTTAATGCTGATAAAGGACCCCACTATCATTGTATTTTTAATATTTATAATAGTGAATTTTCTAAAAAAATATAATATTAAAAATCATAGTTTACACTACTACAGATCGAGCTTTTAAAAGTGTTAGATATGGTTTTTGTTAGTTCTTTTTTAGCACTGATATGCAGAGTGCCATTAAAATATTATTGCTTTTATTAGTGCTAAAAAAGAACTAATAAAGGGTGAGTTTATCGGTGATAAAAAATCACTGATAAGTATAAAAATATATATTTTTCAAATATTTAGGTATTCCGCTCACACACCTCTCAGTGCTTTCTCACACCTTTTTCAGCAATAACCCACCAGCTGTCACTCTTGCCCATGCGAGACATCCTCCAACCCCCCATCAGTGCTAACTCCTCCCTTATTCAGTGCTCGATCATTACCCACCTAACTTCTCACCTGCACGTGCCTTGATTCAAACATGATATCTCCATGTGGAAACCAAACACCCTTATCACCATTCTATCTTGTTTTGTTCTATATTTTATGATATATATATATATATAAATATATATTTACATAAATATTTTTTATCCATATATTTATATAATTAATTTTAAATTCATTTATAAAATATATGTTTGTGTGAGTATTTATGTGTCTGTATATATATATATATATATTTATACATATGTCAATATGTGTATATATATATATTTAAATATATTATATATTAATATTCATTTACATATATTAGAATATTTATAAATATATATCTTTTTATTAACACACACATATTTATCTACAAACATTATACATACATTTTTATAGGTATATATATTCATAAGTTTTTATAAGGTCGATAAAATGCTTAGGTATTTTTTAAAATAAAATGTATAACAATCATTTTCACATGGTTTATATATTTAAAAATATATTTTACATGTAAATATGTTTAAATATTTATTTATACAATTATTTTTTATCTGTAAATATTTACAAATATATATATATATATATTATAAATAACAGTAAAATATGAAAAATGATAAAATTTGAATACCATAACATCCATACGAAAGTATTCCCTAAGAATAAATTTAGTCTCTATTGAAAAAATCCAAGAACACTCTCTTAAACAGATGAAATTCCAATGAATATTAAAAAATTAAGGTATCCAAACTAAGAACATAGTTTTAGTGGCCTTTTGAGCATTTTATGGCCAATAAAAAAATAGGGATTAAGGTCTTACCAATCCATGTGGTGTAGATATCTTCACAAACATTAATTTTACATCTTGTGTAGCCCAAATAGACACTCGAATTAAAAGTTATAACTATTTGAAGTTCAAACCATTTTTCAAATTATCTTAAAAGATAAATTAATTTTTTTTCTATAACCAAAATGTTCTTTAATGTCTAGTACTCAATACTAATTTTCAATTTTTAAATTAATATTAATTTTTAATTATTTTATAAACCATTTCCACTAAATCTATTAGATATTAAGTGACGACACATATTTAGTATTATATAAATCATATTTAATCAAATTTATTTTATATTTATATCAATATAAATATTTTTTTATATGAAAATATTTTTTTATATTACACAGTTATTTTTTATAATGGTAACTTTATCATCGCTAAAAAAATGTTGGAAAAGGCTGACTTTTATCAATGTTAAAAAAAGCCCTGATAAAAGACAATCTTTATCAACGCTAAAAAAAAGCTGAAAAAGGAGCCTTATCATTTTTTTAGCGCTTATAAAAGGCACCATTTGTTAGATTTTTTAGTGTTGATAAAGGGTATGCTTAATAAAGAAAAATTTATAGTGTTAATGTAAAAAATGCTTCCATTGATATATATATATATATGTAATATTTTCTGAGATATGATTTATATAATACTAAATTTGTTTTTACACTTAATATATAATATATTAAGTGAAAAATGGTTTATACAATAATTAAAAATTAATATTAATTAATAATTTTCTCATTAGTATCGAGTAATAGACATTTAACAACCATTTCTTGAGAGAAAAAATTAATAAATTAATTAATCACTTAAGATAAGTTGAATACGAGACTTGAAATTCAAACAACCATAACTTTTGATCCATCTATCCATTTGGGCTTTATAAGATGTCAAATCGAAGCTTGTAAAATTATCTACACCATTTATGTTAGGAGATCCCATTAATTGTTTTTTCTCAGTAAAAAAGGTCCAAAAGGACTTCAAAAAAGAGTATTTAGTTAAGATATCCTAATTTTTGAATATTTGATTGAATTTCATATTATTTTAAGAGTTTCTTCTTTTTTTCTTCAGTGGATAAAAAATTTATTCCATGAGATTGCATTCATATGTATATTATGGTGTTGAATGTTTTTTATATTGTTGTGTTATTTGTAAATTTAAATGTAAATATATATATACACAAATATATATATATTTACATTTAAAATATATTTTTAAATATATAAACCATATGGAAATGAACATTTATTATCTATTTTATTTAAAATTAACATTTATCCATTTTATTTACCTTATAAAAAACTTATGAATATTTATATATATATACCAGTACAAATTTATGTATAATGTTTATATATAAATATATATGTCTGTGTATTAATAAACATCTATATATTTGTATATATTTTAATATATGTAAATGAATATTAATATATAATATATTTAAATAAATATAAATATAAATAAATATATACCACACACACACATTGACATATGTATATATATAGATATAAACACACACACACACACATAAACACACACACACAAACATATATTTTATAAATGTATTTAAAAATAATAATATAAATATATAAAAATATGTGGATAGAAATTTGTATGAAAATACACACACACACATAAATATCATAAAATATTGAAGAAAATAAGATAGAGCAGTGGTAAGGGAATTCAGAATTAAGAAACTCAAGGAGAGGCATAGGGCTTGGTCGAGAGCCACTTTTGGTATATATTCATACATTATATGGTTTAGGGGAACCATAGGGAATGTGTATTTTATTATAATTTATGATTGCAATATATGGATGAATTTAATTAATTAAAAAACAACTTAAAAATTAATTAGTGTTTTCCCAAATACCTTATTTTGTGCTATTTGATTAATTAAGGTCTATTTGATTAATTAAGGTCTATGTTATATTGAAATTGATTGTTTATTCTTTATATATTAATATATGTTTTTTATGATTTGGATTCTTGATCATGTTACTTCTTCCCCATTTAGTAAGATACTATAAGAAGTGTTTTAAAAATCTTCTTCTTGGACACGATATTGATTATTTATTCTCCATGTCTCCTTGATATCTGTATCATTATACATAATCCACGATATAAAACATGTTCTGTGTTTAATTTTTTTTTAAATAATAGTTGTTTCACAACTTTATGTTTTAAATGGAAATTGGTTTTGAAAAGTAATGGTTATTTGGAAATGGAAAGAGTTTTCTCAAATTGGATATATTGAATGAATTTAATTTTTATGATTTAGAGCTTTTGGTAATAAATTCAACACACAATTTTAAAATTACAGTTGATTTTTTTGTAAAAATGTTTTCATGAGTATAGGTATTTGATAAACTAAGAATTCAATGGTAGGATAGGAATGAAAGATTCTCAATAATTATTGTAGTAGAAAGCACCATGAGGTTAACTATGATGAATTTTCGGTATTTTAAGGATTTTAGGTATGTTAGTGTGTCTTTTGGTATTATAATGTTATGGTAATTAGTGATTTGTATGTATTTTTAGTGTCACACACCATAAGTTTGGTGTATTCTTTGGGATATGTATAAGAGAGTTCACTATGAATTAATGGTTATGCGAGGAAGTGGATATTTTTTTCTAATTATTTGGTTTGAATTTCTAGGGATGAAAAGTGATATGGTGGGGAGTTTAGAGTGTCTTGTGTCCTTGTGGAATTGTTTAATGGTGGAATTTAGTTTAATTTTGGGAATTATAATGATAAAAATGTAGGCATGTTTGAGTTTTTGGGATTGATCAGGATAGTGTTCATTTATGGTATTTGGGGATGCTTAGAATCTGTATTTGGAGATGGTAAAAGGAGTATTAAGGCTTCAAGTTTGTGTTTTTTGGTTTTCAAGAGTTGGAATTTCTAGTTGGTAGAAGTCGGTTTCCATCAGTCTCATGTCATTAGGTACCCAATAAAAAAACCGGTGGGGTTATACCCACTAGGCTACCATTTTGGTATTTGTTGATGATATCCTCATATACTCATGAACCTTAGAAATATATGCAAGGCACCTTGAGATTTTATTGAGTAAATTTTGAGTGCATCAAATTTATGAAAAACTATCAAAGTGTCACATTTGGATTCTAGAGGTGTAGTTCCTTGGGAATATGATCACTGAGTTGGGAATTTCTATGGACCTAGACAAGGTTGAAGCGATGATTCCTTGGACACACCCTAGGAATGTGTTTGAGATTAAGATCTTCCTTTGTTTAGCTAGATACTATAAAAAGTTCCAACAAGACTTATCCCATTTGAAAGAACCTATGAAAGGGATAAACAATAAACAAGTGAAGTTCAAGTAGATAGGTTAGTGTGATGAGGTGTTCCTAGAGCTGGGGAGAAGATTGATGAGAACCCTAGTTTTGACATTTATAGAGCCTGTTATTGGGTATATAGTTTATTGTGATGCCTCAAGAGTTGGTTTGGGAGTTTCAATAATGCAAAGGGATTAGGTAGTGGCTTATGGGCCACATCAATTATGACCCCATGATCGTAACTACCCAGTATATTACTTAGATTTAGAAACTATGGTCAACACTTTGAAGATTTGGTGACACTATCTATTTGGTGAGAGGTTTCTTGTTTACATATACCACAATAACCTCCGATATATTTTCTCTTAGTGGGATATGAACTCAAGGATAAGGCATTTGGTGGAGTATTTATAGACATTTGACTCTGAGATAACTTATTCTCTAGGGAAAGGTAATTTCATTGTAGATTCTCTTAGAAGGAAGATACCAAAGATGTAGGATATTGGTGATCAACCTTCATAGAAAGAGTGGAATTTGATGAGTTTGATGGAAGAGTGGCTAGTGGATGTATCAAAGGATAATGGTGTGATGACATGTTTACCTTTAGTGATCATGTCTTCTTTGGCGGAACATGTGAAAGCAATCCATGATTTAGACCCTGAGTGCATGGTGATGTATGAATGCTTGGAAATGGATGATTCTATTAAGGGGTTTTACTTAGATGATGACGATGTGATCTATATTCATGGGAGGTTAGTAGTGATAGATTCCATGAGGGAGGATTTGATGAGAGAATTGAATTCTTCAAATTGGGTAATGTATCTTGGGTTGGCGAAGATGTACCATGAAATATGACATCAATTTTGGTGACCAGGTATGAAGAATGATGTCACTGATTTTGTTTCACAATGCTTTACCCAATAGAGGGTAAAGGTTGAGCATCAATGCCCTGGTGGTTTAATGGAACCACTTCTGGTGCCTATATGGAAGCTGGATGATGTGAAAATGGAATTTATGATGGGGTTACCTAGGACCCTAAGGATTCGTGATTCCATTTGGGTGATAGTTGATTGGTTAATGAAAGTGGCTCACTTCTTACTAATTCGAGAGACTTACTCTGTAGATGCCTACGTTCCATTTTTTTTCTACTGAAAATTTTAAAGGTTAAGTTTGAACCCTAACAAAAAGTCACTTGAAACAACCCATCAAGAAAATTATAGCATACAAAATTCAAATTTCAGAATCAAACACACCACAGATCCCAGTACCACCATTACAACCTTTTCAAAATCCAAAACATTCAAAATTCAAAAACCGTCACGCATCTTGACACGCAAATGCCTCGAGATACCCATCACACTAACTGTCTATCATGCAACACATGCATCGGTTTTCACTATCCCATCACTTCCAACCATTCTGAACCATGAACACAACATCAAAACCATTGTCGTCACTGGAGAAAACCAGCACCATCAATGACTGGGGAGACGACGAACCAGGTATTCATGAACAATAGAACAAAAACCTAAACAAATCAGACATTGGAAACATCCTCCTCGAATAGCCACACTAATGTGACCATCGTCACCAGCCCTAAGCAACAAAACTGTTGGTAAACTCCATTCAGAATCCACCGAAACCCACCAATGTCGTGGGATGATACTCCAAAAACTCCTGTGGGAAGAACACATTCCAAAAAAATAGATCCATCAAAGATCCCAAATCAAGGAAGAAAATGACCAGGCGCCATCCTGTCATCGCTTCACCTTCTCCGCTGCCATCCTCAACACAACACAAACACCGCCCTATGCCGTCACCACAACGCCAAGCAACGCCATCATCGAACCAACCTGAGAGGAATGAAACAGAACACAATAGAATAACCCCCACAAAAAACAACCCAAAACCATCGAGAGTGAGGAAGAAGGAATGAGGATGGAACCCTAATCAGAACTAGGAAAAAACCTTAAAAGGAAAGTGAAATAAAACTGAAAATCACAACTGCGAGGGGATGAAACCCTAAAATGGAACTGGGAGATGACCATAGGAGATGTGATTTGGAGTTTGATGTTGGCAACCAGGTTTTCTTGTGGGTGTCACCTTGGTTGGGGGACAATCATTTTCAGAAGAAAGAGAAAATGGCACTATGGTTTATGGGATCGTTGGAGATTAACAAATATATTGGAATATTGGGTTACCGAATGGACCTTCCTCCATGTTATTTAGGCATGCATGATGTGTTCCATGTTTCTCAACTTTGGAGGTAAATGCCTGATCATGTACATGTGATCGACTGCAAGGATGTTGATTTGGAACCATATGAAGCTTTTGTGGAGTGCTCGATGCAGATCATAGATCAGAGAAAGAATGTTTTTTTGGGGAATATGGTGCCACTTTTTCATGTCTTATGGAAACATGGATGGATCCAGGAGGAAACATGGGAGTGAGAGTCAGATGTTCAAGCTTAGTGAACTAAGTTTTTTGAACAGGACTTCTAGAGATGTTTCTTGAGGATGAGAATCCCTAGAGGGGGAGATTGTAAAAAATCATAATTTTGTTCCCAATATGTTAATATTTGTTTCATTTATATTTCATTAATATTTTTTGTTAATACATGTATTGGGTAAATTCATATGGCCCTTGGGTAGAGTTTAAGTGGAAAAAAGAATAAAATTGGGTTTTGGAGGTTTTGGTCTAAAACCGGAAACACCACAGCCATGGTGGACCTACTGTACTCTTGAGTAAAATGAGAAAGGGGGAAAATTATTGGACAAGGCATGTCCGTAGACATGGTTCTTGGGGTAGGCTAATATGGGCCACAACCATAGAAACCTTACCAAAGTTGTGGTGGAGACCGTGGTGAGGGAAAATGGTATGGGTCTTAGGAAAACACCATGGTGGGTCGCTATTTCATTTGGTGTGTCAATAACACCACAATCGTGGTGTTTTACATGAAAAACCCATTTTACAACTTGAAACAGAAGAAATTGTCACTTATTACTCGGATCTTGAATTTTTAAAAGTGGAAATGCATGAAAGTATAATGAGGGATATTTAATGAGATATTAATTTGTTCCTTTTCCTTATTACTCAATTCATCCCTCTTCATTGTTTCTTTTGATGCAAAAAAATTACATAAAATTTATTGGTATTTTAGGGAAAGGATTTAGATGAACTTCCTTACTGAAGTTATGACACTAGGTGAATCTTTCTCCCTTTTTTTGGATTAATCTTGCTTCTACTTGGGTCAATCGAAGGGATCCTTCCATCGACTATTTTTAGTGTTTCTAGTTTGGGGAAATTCGATGGAGAGCTATGGTGAATCATTATTTTTTAGGCCAAATTCTTCTATCCATCTTGAATGATCATGTAATGAAGTTTTTATGGTTTAGACCAAATGGCCCGAAGGCCTTTTTTTATTGATTTTTGATAACCTCCATTTCAAGGGATGAGGGGGAACCCTTACAAGGTTCGTAGGCTTAGAGATTACATGACCCGTAGGTCTTAGGAAATATACAGAATATACTTGGAACTGATTTTACGTAGCTTCTTTATCGTGATATCCGATCTCTACCTTCGCATGGCTTGTTCGGCTAGGCTTCCTGTGCATGCACAGGCTGGTCTTGGTGGCAATTACATACCCTCTCTTTCTGACAGATCTGCTTAGTTTCTGCTCTGGTGAATTCCCCTTCTCTGAATCCCCATATGAAGTCTACTCCTTGTATAGTATGACCGGTCATTGAAGCAAAATTTCAGGTGGCCTGAAGGCCTTGAGGTTCCCTGAAGGCCTTGAGGTAGCCCAAAAGCCTTGAGGTGGCCTAAAAGCCATATGGTTTAGAATATGGTTCATTGTGTAGTCTAGAGAGGATATTCCTAGCTTTGGTGCAACAACAACCTTTCCTGAGGATCATTGTCATTTTATGATGTCTCAATGGTGTTTCTCTTGGTGAATCTTCTTTAGTGAGACTCTTTCATTCTAGCCTTGATGTTCCTCTCTTATAATCCCTATTATTAAAATCTCATGTGACATTAGAGTTGGTTCTTAGGGTCTTTGGCTATGATCTTGATTTGGGTGACTACCTTCTTGGTGAACCTAGATGTTGATGTCTGTGATCTCAATGCAGGAGGTTTCTTACCATGTTGAGGTAGTTTATATCATAGTTAACATGAAACGAGGTTGTGTGCCTATATGTTTTAGACCATGATTGAGTTTTATCACATGTGTGTGCATGTGTATCTATGAGACCATGTTGGATGTTTGATCACATGTGTGTGCATGCATAGTCTGTGAGACCATGTTTGATGTCTAATCACATGTGTGTGTGTAGCCCATGAGACCCATGTCTGAGTTAGATCACATGTATCAGTTTGACTATGGTTACCCATGTTTGTTGTGTTATGACTCTTGATTTTTGTGAATGATACAATCACACTTTTTATGTGTGATTTGTTTGGTATATTATATGTTGTTGTTGTTGTTTTATGAATGCTACCAAAGTAACAGGTGGACCCATCATGGATCGGTGGCCCTAGAGGGGGATCAAGTTCAGATACTTCATGTGACATGATGACATGACCAAGTTAGATGATGGGGTATGATGGCCTTGTGGCATGACCTAGGTGAATGATGGTCTTGTGTGATCTGACTCGAGAGGAAAACATGTGGCATGATGGTCATCAGTGACATGACCTAGGACATGGTGCTAGGACATGATGGCCTTATGGATTGATCCATAGGAGAGACATGACATGATGGTCTGAATATTCATTAGCCTGTGGATGTTGTGAATTACATGTGGTGACCTTGTGGTCGAATTTGGTTCAAAACTTCTATTATAACTACATTTTTGGCACGGAGATGATATTGGTACAACCATGGGTTTACAGTGACTTGGCTAGCACATGATTGCTTGGTATATGATTTTATTCTATTTCATTCATGTTTATTTATTATCATGACATACACTCTTATGCATGTGAACTCATTTTAAGGATTCATTCACAGTTTCCTACTGGTTTTATACTCGCACTCTTCATGAGTATCTCAATGCATGAGAAAACTTTATGATAAGGGATATAGGTAAAGGTAAGGACCCAATGATAGAGATCTAAGAGATAAAGCATGGTGAATGGAGGTAGTACCAGGATGAACTCTAGAGAAATTCCATAATGCTTATTTACATAGCAACCATGCTCACACGTTTGCTGACCTGCCACTTTGGGGGTGCTTGATTTATTATTCTATACGAATCAACATAGTTTCTATGCCATTTGTTATAGTATTTTTTATTTATTCCACTTTGTTATTATTTATACTTTTCTTTATTGGTACTGAGGGTATAGTCTCCACACTGATGGAATTAAAACCCTCAGTGCTAGTTGAAAACCTCTTTCATACAGGGAGGCACACATGAGGCCATGTGGCACTCCGATTCGAACCCAGTGATTCAGGACGGGGTGTTACACCTTAGCTCATGGGGTTGCCAAAAGTGGGTGAGGTCCCTAGGGGAACAAAAAAGGGAAGTGTTCATGTAGAAATCTAATTTTAGAGTGTCCTTAAAGGGGTGTTTGAAGGCCCCTTTTTATAAGTGAAGGGGATATTTTTTTTGTAAATATAACCACTTAATATAAAAGGAACACATGTTTCACATGGAAAGTGGAGTCCAAAGATGACAATAATGGAGATGAGATAATTTTTAATTGATCCAAACCCCAGCTACTCATTTTAAGTCATGTTTTTAATCATTTGTAAGTCTTTTATACTAGGTTAAACTCATTTTACCATAATTTACATTGACCGTGGTGACTATATTTTTTACCTCAATAACTAATTTTTATGACCAAAAAATGAAAAGTCCCATATTAAATAATTTATAAATTATGATTTAAAATATTTGAACCATTTCATCAAATTAAATTTATAATATTTTAAAAAATTAATTTTAATATTAGCACACATTATGCATAAAAACCTTTTTTAGAAAAAGTTTATGTTTGAGCATAAAAATAATATTTAGAATAAAATTATTAACGTTGTTGATTACTATTAAATTATTTATTATTAAAAAAATAATATTTATATGGATTTAAAATAAATAGAAAATATAATTCAACCTTATAAAATCATAATTAAAATAAATATATGAAAAACACTTTTTTATTAGAATAAAAGATTACTTATGTTTCAAAATGTTAAACATGATTTTTCTAAATTTAAATTAGAATTTTTAATTGAATAATTTTAATCCTTAAAAAAAGTCATGGATATTAAAAATGTTTTATAAAAGTTTTAAACGATGATTAGATGAAGATAAAGTAAAAAACATTATGATATTAATAAAAGCTAGTTTTCACTATTCACCTAAAAATAAATCTTTTCCGAAAAATACCAAAAATTCACCCTAAGATAATTTAGACATTATAAATTCAAAAATAAAGTTAATTTCATCAAATAAAAAGTCTAAAATTTATAAATTTAGCATTTAAATGAAAATAAAAACGATAAAGAAAAACTAGTTTTATAGAAAAATAAACTTTTAAACTTTAATTATTCTTAATATCATTTCATATAAATTTCTAATTAAATAAGTGTTAATATATTAGTTTGAATTATAAATTTTTATCAGAATCATATTTTAAAAGTAATAAATTTAATTTATTAGGTAAAATACACATCACATTAAAAATAGTTCATTGAAAATATCCCCATTTAAAATGCAATATTTTAATCAAATTTCATTAATTATTTATCATATAACCATTAAACTTAATAAATACACCAATCATTATTTAAAATTAGTAATAATATGTAAGGAATTTAATTATTATTATTTATAATAAAGTAATTTATAATCTTTTTATTTACTTGATAATTTGCTATTATTTTAATTTTGTTAATGATGTTTCACATCACATTGCATAATTTTAATTAGGCATGTCACTATATATATTAGTTGGTCTTGTTTGTAAAGAAATATATTGAACATATTATATTTTTTAAAGGAAAGATATATAGTAAAATCTCTGGGAGTTACATTCTCCCCCCTTAAATAATCACATCCTCACAATTTTAATTATCAATCTCTAATGTAAATTGCTAAGGGTATATAAAAGATAGACCTGACTCAATATATGATTTATAGAGAGATATGAACCATTCAAACTTAGGAAATATATCTTCCTTCCTCTGAATAGTTCAATCATAATAATGATTTTTTATCTAATAATTTGAGCTAAGAGTCTATCATTATCTGGTATCAAGACCCATATTATATAATTTGATTCTAAAGGGTATTAAAAAGCATCCTTTCATTGATATATTATCCTAGGTTGATAAGAAATTTGATTTCCTTATTCCAATAATTTTTTTATCTATGTATATATAACCAAACCATTTCCAAAATTACATTAAACTGATCTTAAAGGAAGGATAATAATAATTGAATGAATCATACTTTGACAAAACTTTAAGAAGATTTATATACCATGGATATAATAATGATACCACCAAATGTTTTTATTTATAAATCAATATCTAATCATTGGTGAAAAATTACACGACATAAGACATCCACAATTCTAGAGTGAAGAATAGGTGTACCCAGAACCAATTAATTATCAATATCCAAATTAATATAATTAATTGCATAAAATTTTATTTATGCTTATGCTTTAGGATTTTTTAGTGAATATTTTCATCTTAATCCCTTGGATTAGTGCACTGGTCTATATAGTGCTCAAATTCCACACACCTAAATATTTAATTTCCATTGGATTGACACGTGTGTCACATCACGTGTAAATATACAATAATTATTAACCTACTAACTAATATAGAAGCGATGAGTAGGGTCGAACCACAGAGAGAATGTGGGTAGAAACTAAGAATATCCTCTTGGAGGAATGTTGAAGCAGATAAAATTTAATTGTGATTTATAACTAAAAATTCTAAAAAGTAATTTTTTTAAAACAACTAATTGAATTAACTAAAACTATCTATGTGAACTAAATTAAGAAATGGAAGAAACTTGCGGAGATGGAAGTGTCAGAGTCGTGACGTCCATTTTGGTGTATGTGATGCCAATTATTTAATTCCCACATCTGAATATTTATTTATTCATTTATCACTCATTCCAAATTTAATAAAAATACTATCAGGTCTCATTCTATGATGTTAGACAGTTTTCTAATTTTCTCAAAAATTATCCGTTATTTCATTCTCTGTCCTGATGAATAATTTGTGAGTTATTGTAGCATTGAATAAATTGGCGAAATACAACGACTCAGTTCTCACAAAGTCGAAGTATCTACTTGCGTTGGGTTCACTCATAAGAGATTACTGATTAGGTATCACTCATGCAAGTTTTAAGGAGAGCGCACACAAAATATTATTATTTTTGATTAATATATTTATTTATTCAGAATTCGCTCACGCGCATGATCGAATTTCGGATAAATAAATTCCCTGATGAATTCCTACCCATGATTACTTATTAAGTATCACACGAATAGGCACCAAAAAGTGCATGCAGAGACCAAATGATAATTAATCAAAACCCATATATAATTTAATTAAATAAACATCCAATTAAAATTAATTAAAAAGAAAATCAAACATGGTTCAAAAATAATGACATGAAATTACCATCACTTTCATCACAAATACGACACAAAAATAACTAGCCCTCAATGACGACAACACATCAGATAAAATAATAATCAAATATCACTATGCTTGTGTCATCACATTTTTCAATGCAAGCCTCCATTGACGATCTCAAAATCATAACCTTCCATCTACCGATCACCGCAACATCGAACCACACCATCGCACTACCACAAAAATGTTTGGATTTTTATTTTCTCTTGGAATGCACCTCCAATCTTCAGAAGTGAAGCGAACCTTCACACGCGTCGACGTCACACGCATCCTACAACTCACCAACAACTACGCACCTGTCTGGAATAAATCCTCCATGAACGACGAAGCAGAGGACGGTGCACACCTAGAAAAAACAACTACAAAAATGGGCAAGGGAAGCGCTACCCTTTTATCATCGCTAAAAAAAATTGCTGATAAAGGGGGCCTTTATCATCACTTTTTTAGTGCTGATAAAGGGGACCCCTTTATCAGGGCTTTTTTTAGTAGCGCTGATAAAGGGGAGATTTATCAACACGTTTTCCTACCGGTGATAAATTTTATGTTTCAAAAAAATTTTGAAAAAAAAATTATTTTTATAGAAGTATATTTATATTGATATAAATATAATATATATATTTTAAATATGTATAAAAAGACAATTAAATTTAATATATAATAAATTTAGTGAAAATGGATTTAAAATATTTTAAAAAATATTATTAATTAATAATTTTCTAATTATTATCGATTAAAAATCATTTAATAACAATTTGAAGACTCAAAAAATCAAAACAATTAATAAAAGATCTAAAATAAGTTGAAAATGTAACTCAAACTTCAAACGACCATAACTTTTGATCCGGGTGTCCGTTTGAGCTCTACAACATATCAAATCGAAGCCAACGACGATCTCTACGCGTTTCTGTTTGAAGAAAAGCTTTTGTCATATTTTTCGAGGCCAAAAAGGCCCATAAGGCCTCCAAAACTGAGTTTTTAGTCGGGATACCCTGATTTGTTAACATTCAAACAAGTATAACTTCTGATCCGGATGTCCGTTAGGCCTTTACCACATATCATATAGAATATTGTTTCATTTTATTTGATTTTACTGGTTGTGGAGTTGAAACGGGCTTCTAGATTATAAGTTATGATCGTTTCAACATTCTATTGCTTTTCAAATACACATATATATGTATTTATTCGTAAATATATGTGTCTGTGTGTGTGTTTGTGTGTATGTGTGCTGTATATATATATATGTATGTATGTATTTATTTATTTATAAACACACATAAAAAAAATATTTTTTCATAAATGTTTTTAAAACTAATCTTATAAGTATATATTAATATACAAATAAATATACGAATAAAAAATTATAACTAAAAATATATATATAAATAAATATAAATATATATTAATATACGAATGAATATATATATACTAATATGTGAATAAATATATTTATATTAATATGAATCTATATTAATATATGAATAAATATAACTATATAACTATATAATAGATATATCATTAAATAGAGAAAAAAACTAAATGGCTTAGTGGTAAAGGTGCAGCCGTGAAAGGGGGAGATCACGGGTTCGAGTTCGGGTGGAAGCAAAGGGTTGCGTGAACAGGAGAGTGTGAGGGGGGGGGGGGGGTCCGCCTAGAGCTGATTAAGGGGGAAGGGGGGGTCAAGCGCTGTTAAAAGCTCTCCCTGCATTATATAATTTATTTATATTTATTTTTTAATTTTTTTTGAATTTTTATTTTTATTTTTATTTTTAATTTTTAATTCTTTTTTTAGTGCTGATAAAAGGGGCCTTTATCAGCACTTTTTAGAGCGCTGATAAAAGGGACCCCCCTATATTAGCGCTGAGCTTTACAGCTCTTTTTTAGCACTGTTAAAGCCCATTTTGAGCGCTTATAAAGCCCGTTTTTGTAGTAGTGAAAGAGGAAGAGTCCCGTCGGTGGTACGCAATGGAGGAATGAGTCTGCCTAACTAGTGCGCGAGTAGGGAATAACAGAGGGTGGAGGAGGGGGATGCCTATTGGTAGTGCACCTTGGTGTTTGCTGGTGAGAACCTAAGAAGAGATGGGGGTGTGAGGGGTGGTGAGAGTGGATAAGGGGTATGAGGGTGTGAGGGGGGTGGGTGAGTGGAGGGAGGGGGCTGGGTGAGTGGAGGGGTGAGTGGGGTGAGGAAGGAGGGAAGGTGAGTGGGGAGTAGGGGGAAATGGCAGGGGTGGGGTGAGGGAAAAAAACAAAATGAAAAATAAAAATTCAAAAATTCAAAATCAAATTCAAAATTCAAAAATTCAAAATCTAATTATCTAAAAAGTTAAATAATAATAATAATAATAAAAATAAATTAATAATAATAAAAGTAATAATAACAATAATAAGTAGAATTATATAAATATATATATTATATTTACAAGTTAAATTAATATAATTAATTAATAAATTAATAATAATAATAATAACCAATATTAATTAAACTAAAAAATAAAATATTAAACGTTAATAAATTAAAAATTAATAGAAACTAAAAAATAAAAATAAATAACTAAAATAAATATAAAATTAACTAAAAACTATAAAGATAACTAAAATATTAAAAACTACAAAAAGAAACTAAAAACACATGAATTAGTTAGAAAATTAATTAAAAATAAATTAAAAAATTATAAAAAATGTTAGTAAAATCTATGTACATCAAATCCCCCAGACTTAAAATTTTTCACTCTTGGGCAAAACAATTATAAAGAATACACAAGCGGACCCATAGAAAAATCAAAACATGAAAATTTCAAGTTCAAAATCTTTCAATCTCTTTTACCCACAAAATACCATGCTCCATTTAAAACTCCAATTTTCAAAAACTATTTTTATTCCACTCATATTATTTTCAAAACAAGTACATGCACTCATGTATCATGCGACTTACCTCACCATCACTCTTACCTCTCAAAATTTTCATCAAAGCTATGCTCAATTCTCATACACATGCATGCTTACCATAGGCTTTCCATGATTGTCATATCTCAACTAGTGGAAATCAAAATAAAGCACCAATATTGAGGACTTTACATTAGGTTCAAATGTCTCTAAGACTATGGGACGGTGGGTCATAATTTTTTTTGACAATTTTTAGTACAAAAGAGGGTAAAATATTGAAATAAATGCATGATAAGTGTCAATCCAAATTTCATCCTCAAAATCTCTCTCCCCCACACTTAAAACGTTACTTGTACCCAAGCATATGAAAATCATTTTTTTTGCTTTTGAATCTTGTTTTTTATGACACAACTCACTCAAATAAGATGGGTAGGAAAAACTGGTGAGTATCAACTCTAAAATCTCATGAAAAAATGTCAGAAAAAATCCCAAATGTGGTACACAAGTAGCACGTATGCTATAATATCTCAATAAAAGTAGGTCATATAGAAAAATCTCTATCACTTAGATTAATGGATCAACACTTTTATAGGTATCCCTAAAGGTGAGGGTTACCACGTGAAGACCACATATATACTAATTTTTGGAACTAAAAAGAATCTATATGCCCATAGAAAAATACATGTAATGAATATGGATACTATGAAATATAACTCAATAACTATGATGGGATAATGTCGATCCATGTGCATAAAATGAATCACTTCCCATCAAACAACCCTCTCCATGAGTAAATATGTCCCCCCACACTTAGAATGAAAATCATCATGCAAATATTCAAGAAATGGGTAGGGAAGGGTATTGACTATGGGCTCATTCTAAATGGATTCTTCATGGATTTTAAGGGCTACACGATGGATAAAATATATGGGTGGCTCAGTGGGTCAATAGGAGTTAAGATCAAACAAATGCCTCAATAATTTTAGTGAAAATTTCAAAATTCCTATCACTTTGATGAAAAAACATGGTAAGTTCTAGAAGACAAAACATGGTCAAGATTCACTCAAGAAAAAGAGAAACAAGAGATGATGAAAAGGGGTCAGAATCCTCACGAGTAAGGAAATAAAATGTTGGAAAACACAAATGATCATGAGTGAAAGTAAGTGTCTCAAAAATATATAAGTTTTCATTTTTTTCGAAGCATGGAATATTATGAGCAATCATCTAAGTCATTAGATCAAGGATCAAATCATTCTAATCTAGAATCATGTGCTCAGACTACCCAGGGATACATGTGGTATGTTCCTGACTATGTTACGACAAAAATGTAGGGGATTTCATGTGGGTTCATCAATGACAAGAATTATAGTTTTTTAGTTAGTTATTTTACATGATGATTTTGGAAGCATAAAATATGAAAAAAATAAAACACTTCCCTGTGTAAAATGAAGATAAATGTAGAAATGATGTCTATATCTGACGAAGATCCAAAAGTGATATACCTATAAAATCTACATATGGACAACACATACTCACATCATATCAAAGAAGTCACACCATAATCAAAATCCCATGGATAATAAAAATATGTATGATAAATTCAAATCTACTATAGTTCTAAAATAAAATTTATTGTGGTAAATTCATGCCATTTCATTACTAAAAAAATAAATGAAATGCAATTAAATGTAGTGAAAGGAAAACAAAAAAAAGATGGGTTGCCTACCATTGAGCACTAATTTTACTTCATCTTCAGCCAGACATTGATAAATTCCACCAAGATAGAATAGAAATGTATACCATGCATTTTCTTCTTCATTAGTTGGAGTTTGGAATCCATTTGTTGAAAATGAAATGATCCTAGAATCTATACAATATCTCAACAAAACATTGTCAGAAAAATGGATGGGTGGAATGAAATGAAAATAACCCAGCTCATAAGGGATTGAATGTACCGCATATGAAGAAATATTCACCAAATAATTGATGTTTTCATAAATATAATTAGTGGAAAGATTAAGAATATTACCTCTTTGAACATACACAGGTGAAAAATGCCTTTACCAGACTCCTTCAATGGTTGGATTATATCCATCACATCCTTGAATGTAGTATTTGGGTTGATGATGTATCCCAATTTTTTTTCACCACTAACTACTAGCACAAAAAAAATATACTAGTTTCCAACTCAATTGAAGCTTGATACATGGAGTAAGTAGGACAGGCTCAATTAGAGAAGATGACTCCATTGTTTCAAGACTGACAACCTTTTTCGAAAATTTATTCCATACTGCCCTCATTATAATTCTCCATTGGCATATGTGTCACCATGAACTTAGGATCCTCCAGGAAATCCCATTCTTCCATTATTTCTAGAAAATTATGAGTGTTATCCACCACCAATGCAGATTGATTTTCTGACTCCAGAAATTTTTCAGATGTCTCCATTTTATAAAAAAAATTAGACACAGAAAGATTTTCAGAAAGAGGTGATTCGATGTCATTTGAAGTGATGTCCTCTTGTTTTTGGTAATCCATTGTTTCTAGTCTCAATTACATTTCTATCATGGAAAAGAAGGGTACTGATTCAATGTCTTATTCATCATCAAAAGGTGAAATTTAATAGACATTGAATGTTTCCTTTTTCACTTTGGGATGTACAGGTTGTGAAATCATAGAAGAAGGACATGAAATCACTTCTTTTGATGGAACATTATTTTCAATAGGGTGGAAGACTAATCTCTCATATTCTTGAAATGTGATCAGATTGGATGAATTAAATTTTGATGAATAGGATTAATCTATGGTATGAAAGGAAGAAGGATCAATCAAAGTAGTTTCATCCTCAGAATCAAACAATGAATGTTATTCAAATGGAACCTCTACTACACTTTTTGAAAAAGAATTATTCTGAATTGGATCATAGAGTGGCAATGAGGCAGCTAGTTGGAGAAGATGTGTTATTTTATTTTCAAGATTCTTCGTTGAGGAAAGAAGCTTCGCATTACGTTCATCTTGAATTTCAAACATCCTATTTGTCTTAGTGTTAACAAATTGCAACACGTGCTCAATTATTGAATCATTTGTTTCACATGAA
The DNA here is from genome assembly GCA_963277665.1 of Viscum album. Classification (NCBI taxonomy): domain Eukaryota; kingdom Viridiplantae; phylum Streptophyta; class Magnoliopsida; order Santalales; family Viscaceae; genus Viscum; species Viscum album. The sequence goes on from OY728135.1 coordinate 267,433,308, forward strand.
TTATCAAGTTCTTAATTTTCAGGAATGCTTTGACTTTGAAAATGGTCAAATGGGGGATAATGAATTGTATCATAACATGGTGAAACATTCTAATAAGGATCATAACATGGACTTGAATAAATATTATTAAATTAAAGATGATTACTTGGAAATCATGTGTGCAGTGAATCATTATACATCATACCTTGAACTTTGGCCATATAGGGTGGGTGTTGGTTATAACTATGTGGTGTGACCCACACCATTAATAACTTCCAGAGGTCTTGATTTATTTCCTATAATGAAAAATCCCCAGAGTAGTAAACTTATTTTTACCTAAATCACTCTTTAAAGGAACACTTAATGCTACTATTCTCCGTAGAAACAACACTGGAAATTTAACAGGTGCATCACAACACATGAAAATTTGAAATAATTGTTAACCTACTAAATACTATAGAAGTGACAAGAAGGGTCAAACCATAGAGAGAATGTAAGTAGACACTAGGAATATCCTTCTAGAGGGATTTTTAGGAAGATAAACTTTAATTGTGATTAACAACTAAAAATTATAAAAATTAAACAACTATTTAAAAACAACTATTTAAATTAACTAAAACTATCTCAGTGAAATAAATTAAGCTATGAAAGAAACTTTCAGATATGGAAGTGTCAGAGTCCTGATGTCTGTTCAGGTGCATGAAATTTCAATTATTTAATTCCCACATCTGAATATTTATTTATTCAATTATCACCGATTCCAAATTTAATCCAAATACTATCAGGTATCCTTATCTGATGTTATATAGTATTCTAATTTTCTCAAAAATTATCCACCATTTCATTCTTTGTCCTGAAGAATAATTTACACGTCATTGTAGCACTAAATCACTTTGTGAAATACAATGACTCATTTCTAATAAAGTTGAAGTATCTACCTACGTCGAGTTTTCATTCAAGAGGTTACCGATTAGGTATCACTCATGGAAGTTTGAAGGAGAGCTCATGAAAAATATTAATTTTATCAATTAATATATTTATTTATTCAGAATTCGATCATACACATGATCAGATTTTGGATAAATAAATTCTCTGATGAATTCCAACCCATGATTACTTATTAAGTATCACAAGAATGGTCACCAAAGCATACATTTAGAGCCTAAATAAAAATTAATTCAAATTCAGATATAATTTAATTAAATAAACATATAATTAAAATTAATTCAAAATGCAATACAAAATGGTTCGAAAATAATGACATGCAATTACCATCACTTTTATCACAACTCCAACACAAAAATAACTAGCCCTCAATGACAAAAACACAACATATAAAATAATAATGAAATATCACCATGCTTGTGTCATCACATTTTTCACCATAAGCTGCCATCGATGATCGTAAAATCACAACCTTCAATCTGCTGATCACCACAACATTGAACCACACCATTACACAACCGTAAAGATGTTTGGATCTATATTTTATCTCGGCATGAAGTGCCAATATTTGGAAGTAAAGCTAATATACTCACACATTGACGTCACATGCAACCTAAAAATCACCAAAAAATGTGCACCTGTCCGAACCAAACCCTCCATGCACGACGAAGTAGCAGACGATACACACCTAGAAAAGGGGAAGAGTCCCATAGGTGGTATGCAACAGAGGAATGAGTCTACCTGACTAGTGCGTGAGCAAGGAATAGCAGAGGGTGGAGGACGGGGTTTCCTGTTGGTGGTGCACCTTGGTGTTTACTGGTGAGAACCTAAGAAGAGATGAGGGTGTGAGGTGGTGGTGAGAGGGGATAGAGGTATGGGGGTGTGAGGGGGATGGGTGAGTGGAGGGAGGGGGCTGGGTGAGTGGAGTGGCGAGTGCGGTGAGGAAGGGGGGCGGGTGAGTGGGGAGTAGGGGGGGGGACGAAAAGGGGTTGGGTAAGGGAAAGAAACAAAATGAAAAATAAAAAATAAAAACTTAAAAATCAAATTTAAAATTCAAAAATTCAAAATCTAATTATCTAAAAAGTTAAACAACAATAACAACAACAACAACAACAAAAACAAAAATAATAAATTAGTAATAATAAGTATAATTATATATATATATATATATTATTTACAAGTTAAATTAATATAATTAATTAATAAACTAATAATAATAATAATAATAGCTAATATTAACTAAACTAAAAAATAAAATACTAAACGTTAATAAAGTAAAAATTAATAAAAAAAATGAAAATAAATAAATAATATTAATATAAAATTGACTAAAAACTATAAAAATAACTAAAATATTGAAAACTAAAAAATGAAACTAAAAACAAAAGAAACAGTTCGAAAATTAATTAAAACTAAATTAAAAAAATTATAAAAAATGTTAGTAAAATCTATGTACAACATGGATCTTTAGGAAGGACATTAATTTTCTCCATCATGTTAACTGAACTCTTCCCCCCCCCCAAATCTCATCACTTGATGTCCTCATTTACTATAGACTAAACATCTTCCCATTCCTCTAAGACATTCCCATGGGTTCTTCTTCCCACTTTTTTGAAATGTAAGAAATTAAATCTTCTTTATTTGATCATATTCATCTCCTTAACTTCAACGATACTCAATTATTATATTTTTTTGTGTGTTTTGAAACTAAAAGATTTTCACATTTTTAATCATAATTCATGATAACTGATTAGGAATAACCATAGTAATTTTCATTCCATCTCTTATCCCATTAGGTTTCTCTTTGGGAAAATCTTTTCATTGTACATAGATCCCATTATTAACTTGGTACATTTGGGATACAACCATTACTAAAACCAAAGTGAGTTAATGTGAGCCATGGAAAATTAAAATCATAATAGAATTATCATAAATTAAAATATCAACCTTAAAATGTCTTACTCTTTGAAATTATCACATTAGCTTTTAGTATAACCTAAATCAATCTCTATTCAATATAGGTTTCTTTTGGTGCGATTCTCTCATACTCATTGACCTAATTCCTCAAAATAATAAATCATTTATGATGGATTATAAATAGAATGCGATTGACCAAATTATATCCCTTGGGAGTGTCTAGCCAGGTGTGCAATCTTTGTCCCAATCACTATTCACTGAGTGAAAATTGAGTTGATATTAAACCAGTATGTTTTACGTTGATTACTCCTAGGTGAATCTGGGCCACAACTGAATCCAATTTCTAGTATCTAGAAAGATATGTAATCTCTATGAAACCACATAATCTCTACTTTACCAAAACATTAGGATGTTATCCTATACTTGGACTTATCCATAGTATTTTCACTAAATTTCACACATTATAATCCCAAAAGAATTATACTAATCCTAAAAAATAAATAAACCCTATTTTGATACTAACTGAGGTGCCTTAAACCCACACTCCTAGTTCCAGTGCTAAAAACACATTCTATAAATACTGGATTTGATACAAAGTGAGATGAACCAAGATAAAAAAACATATATTTCTCTCCATTTTCATAACATAAAATTTACATATAACAATAATCTCATAATCCCAAGAATTTATGTTTTAGTACATTTTAGGACTAGATAAATATGAAATTTATTTTACATCCATCCAACAGCCCGAAGGCCTTCAAATTTTTATTATAAGATAATACCCCCTTTTAAGGGATGAAGGGGGTGGAAACCCAAAGACATCATGGACATAGGACAATACATTCGAAGGAAAAAAGAATAAAAACCAGAAAGACATCATGGAACTGCTCCTCCCTAGAATTTGAACATGAAGAATCTCTCCACCATTACAAGGCTAATCAGAAAGCAAGTGTCCTATGTCTATTACATGCCCGATCCGATGGATGATGCCATACCCTCTCAAACAACCAAATCCAAAAAAAAACTCTTCAAAGATGAAGCGCCAGCTCTGAAACCTCCTCTGAAGTCTGTTCATGAAGTCATCCGGATCACAAACTTCCCTCCTTCGAACAACAAACCATTCAAGTAGAGAAAATCGCCATGATGCGACACTGAAAGAGCCGCAAGGAACCATCCACCAAATCAACGCATTCAACTCTAATGAGATTGTCAGAGAAACCCACAGAACACCAAAATACCACAACAAATCACCAACTACAGAAGTACAGAAGTGTAGGAATCCATAGAAAATGAAAGGCAGGGCCTCCCCCCAAACCAGTAGAACCGAGTTCGGGAAGAGAAAAGCACACCAGGATCTCCATCAGGCCGAGAAGAAGTCAGGCGGGGATAGAAAATACAGAAGCCAAGTGAACCAAAATGTGAAATATAGAAATATCTTATTAAAAAAACATAAAACAATAAGGGTTTCCCAGAAGTTATGATAGTGGAATATAAAATCTCAAATGAACAAACATGTACCATGGAATAAGTGTGGAAGATAATCATGGAAACATGGAATAAGGGAATGATATCATAAGTTCATGCAATCATAAATATGAAGAAAAAACATAAAGCATGATATAATAAGTATAAGTAAAGGTTCACTGCCAAGATAGCATAACATAGTGTGCTAGGATGACATCCTGTACACCATACATGGTATTTTATGAGATAAAAACATTTCCCAATACATTGGAGGATCATATAATTATAGTCCCACCCATCATATAATTAATATATATATATATATATACATATACCACAAGAACGTGAAAATACTCATCCTTTAATTAACTTATGGAAAAGAAATGGGTTTCATAAAAACTTCCATAGAATATTTCATAATCCATATAGATAAAGAAGGTGGATGGTGGCATAATAATATATAACTAGTGTAAAATAAGGATCATTAAGGACATTGATATAAATGAAAAATACCTTTTTAAGATTATCAGACAAGTCAATTTAAATATTAAGTAAACATATCCCTTTTCATTTTAAAATTATTATGACTTATGTTTATTTGGAAAACAATTTTAAAACATGGAAGGGATGATTTATTGAAAAGAATGGTTGAAATGATGAAAGAATGTGTTTACATGTAATAAAATTAAAAATAGATTATATATTTTTTAATATTAAAAAAAAAGATAAATTTATGGGTCACTTTCAAAAGTTATTTTTTAAAAAGGTGAAGTGACAACATCTGAAACTTTTACTTTTAATAAAGAATCTTAAATAGTGGTGTAAAACATCCAAATATAGTAACCAAGAGTCAATTTATACTTTATTACATTGGAATAATATACAAGGAATATCATTCTATAGGATTTATCAATTTAATAGTCTTGAAGAACCAGATACAAACATGCTTCCCATATAAGAAAAAAATATAAAAACACAAAGTAAATATTTTTCATCCTTGAACTCATTCAAAGATTCCATAATTATACCCTAGGGAAAGGAAATAAAACAATGGTGAACCCAAATTCTTAGTTAGGGTTATGTATAGTAGAAGCTATCATGATTAAATAAGGCATAATCAAAATGGTAAGATAGATAATTGAAAACACATGCCATTTAATTAATAACTTGAGTATGAAATTCATCAATGAATAATATAAATGTAATAATCTCATGGATAATAATAACCTTATTATCAATGAAGGAAATGCATAATTTCAGATTTCATGATCTTAGACATCATGATATCTTTACTGCTAGGGCCTTTCTCCAAGATAGTTTAAACTATTGGAAGGTATACATCAAAAACCCATTTAATAAGTCTAGACAACTGGTTTGTCTTATGCGACCTATCGATGGATCGAGGGGATATATAATTATAGGCCATACCCATCACTATATGTCCAATTCATTACTTATATATTGAATAATAAAATTAATTAATAAATAGTATGCCTTATCAATCAATATCTATATTGAGTAAAGGATATTTAATATCAATATTTCCCTAGTCAATCAAATAAATTTCATAGTAAAACACCATATGTAGAAATGGTATACAATTTAGAAAATAAGTATATCCATGATACAAAGAATATGGATATTTAAGATAAATATAATTTCCAATGAAATATGATTATATGAAAGTGAATGTTTCAAGAAAAATTTAATAACCACTAAATTAATAAGAGATAAAATATGACCATCAATTCATTATAAATATAGGTTTTATAGTAAATTTATTTATTTTAGAGAATAAAATATCATGTAAGCAAAAAATTAAAAAAAATTTAATTTAATATTTTTTTGTAAAAACATTGAAAACTTATAGAATGATATAAATATCAAAAAATATTTATGGTGGTTGGAAAGTCCATTAACGATGTATATATTAAAAAAGCATTCCTTTTGACTTTTCATAAAGAAAGTAAAAAATTTATCTTTTATAAATCATTATAAATATTCCTTTAAAACCTTGTAAAAAGTCAAGTATTACTTAAAATTTCCTTAATAAATCATTTGAGTAAATAAAAAAAACCATTATAAACACATTTTTGAAAATACAGACATGGAGAAAAATATATCTGATCAAAATGGGAAATAAGACCAGATTTTATTTTAAACATTTATTTTATTGATTCAAGTGAAAAAGAGAGGAAAAATTTGAATAAAATGAGGAAAATAATTAACTATTAATAATATAAGAAAATATATTAATTTTATGAAGTTATATTATAATACCCCTTCAATGAAAAACATAAGCAATCCCAAGAAAGTGGGATTGTAAAATAAATCCTTACCACTTTAGTAACTTTTAAATTATAACATCTTAAAAGTGTAAACTTGAACTGAAACATTAATCATCATGAATAAATCTATATTCATGTTAAATACATAAAAATTTCAATACATACACCACATGATAGAAAATGGGTTCATAATACCTAAAATGTATCAATGGAGTGGAAATTGAGATAAAATCCCTTACAAATACTGTATCATTGAAGTGAGAATTAATCAATGAAGTTATTATGTATAAAAACAATAAATAAAATAAAGTTTAAATAAAAAATAATATAATCATATATCATTTCACACATAATCATTTAATAACATAGTCAATGAAGTAAAAGTATAACCCAATGAATGGAAATTGAGTTGAGAAACCCCTTACCCCATGCTTATAATTTTTTGAATGTGATTTAATCAAATGAATAACAGCTTTAAACTTGTTATTAATTTATAATAGAACCATATTTATATTTATAATATTATATATTATCCACTTATAACATATTATCACTTGTTCATCAATAAATGTTCATTATTATCATTGTTTCTGGTGTTAACTACTCAGTTTTCTCATGTATGTTTTATCACGAATATTCCCATTCTTTTGAATAAGTTATAGTATCATCATATCTATAATTTTATTATTATTATAAATAATATATTTGTTCATTAGATATATTTTTATAATTATTCTTGTAATGTGTACATAGAAAATTAATGGCATCACTTCATGATGATGGTAAGGTGTATGTACGCACGAGTGACATTATCATATTTAGTTGGTGAAAGGGTAAGAAATTATATGATATATTAAAATTTTAGAATATTATGTTTTAAGTATCATATATATTCATTATCTACATAATTATGGTAATCCATGTGAGGTAGTGATGAAAAAAAATTACATCGTTTCACGAGGCGATAGTTTGCTATACACATGAGCAATGTTTTTATTTCCCATTTTATGGAGAAAGAAATTGATAAATACTATGATATAAAAAATAATGTCTCAGTATATGGGAGCAGTTTATTTTATTATATTGCATTTTTAGGACATAATTGAAGGTGGTAAAAGAAGTAAAAATAAATATCTTGGTTAATACGATTACTGTCTCTTAGAGAAACCTCCTTTGGATCTCTTCTTAAGGACCCTAGGATTGGTATTTTAGGAGGAACAAAACCGATATAATGTGTCTAAGGATGTTGGGGATAGATATTTTCAGGTTTTTTTTTCTATCTAAATGGTGAAAGTGATTTGAATAAGTGAGAAGAGTGGTTCCCTTTTCTAATTGAGGTGCTCAAAGTTTTTTTTTTAAATTATTAAGTTAATTTCATAGAAAAATGGAACAAAAAAGATTAATATTATAATATGATAAGTGAAAGGTTGAAATAAAATCAACCAATGAGTTTTAATCAAGTTTTTAGGTCATTTTAAACCTTATCTATTTGTTTAACCCCTTTGTTAATCATTTTTAACCTTAAACATAATAACAACCTTTTCAATATTAAAGGGTTATAATTTTACGTATAAGGTAACAATTGGATCATAAATTTCAAAAGGATGAAATTTTAGACCATTTCTCATCCTAATTGTCCTATTTCAATATTTTTATGATTTTTAAATAATTTAATAAAATATTATTTTTTATAAAATATCATTAATGTCATTTTGACAATATTCATTCAATTTGACTATAAAGACATCAAGATAAAAAATTAATTCAAATATAAAATCTTTAACCATAAATTATATATTATTATTAACCATAAAATTTATGTGACACCATAATTCATCTAGAAAATATTACATTTTTTTTTGTTTTTAAAATCACTTTGATTTTTGTACTACTTGCACCAGAACCATGTTAGTGTCTTGTAAGGTTTTATAGTAATTATACCAATACTAAAAATTAAAAATATATTAAAATCATAAAAATTAATTAATAATGTTCAAAAAAACATATATATTAATTCATAACATATTATTAAATATATGTGAACATATAAAATAAATTAAAAGAGAGTTGATTTTGAGACCTTATCTCATAGTTTTAACCATGTTTTACCAAGTTTACCCTTATCGAGGTGACAAATAGTTACTGCGGTTACTATTCATAATGACAAAAAATAAAAGGGACATATTTACCAAATTCGAATATCCTAATTCTAAATATGGTATCCAATTTTAAAGATTCAATATCTAGAAGTGGCATAAATCAATTTTAATATAAATGTGTAAAATGCAATGAAAAATAGTTTTTACCGAAAATGCATTATTAGCATAAAAATTAACTTATATAAAAATCATGAATATCACTGATTAAAATGGAATAAATTAAGTTATTATAAATAAAATAGATAATATGTCACTTTAATACTAAATCCAAAATAAAATTATACTTTTATATTAATTTATTTAATGAAAATAAATGAGAGTATATGAAAAATGGGTATTTTTCACTATTCCCTAAAAAAATCAATCGTTTTCAATGAATCCCAAAATTTCACCCTAAGTTAATTTTTATATGATGATTTCAGAAATTATTTTAATTTTATAAAATACAATTTTTAAAAGTAGAAAAAATTATTTATGATTTCCACACACAAAATTGAATAAAATCATTATTGAAGAAAATGCATTTTTTGAAGCATAAAATGAATTCAGTAAAAATTGAGTGCTTATTTCCTAAGAATTCATCAATTAATTTGTATTGAGTAGTAACATTATAAATATATTTTATCATGTTTTTACACATATTTATACCCTTCAATTAAATAACTTGGTTATAATAGTAACATTTAAATAATAAATTTTTTTTAACATATTTCTATTCGCTTAAAGCTCGGTGTTGCATGTTAAGCAAGCTATGAAGATTATTATTATTTTACACTGAATTTTGGGGGTATTATATTATCCATCCATTAAATAAATTTATCCCTATAATTTTATTATGATAATCAAATGTTTAATATTTGAAATACCTTTATTTAAAACCCTCACCGTATAGAGGGATAATAATTTTTTTAAAAAGGGGAAGTAGGAAGGAAAAAGGTTACTTGAAACAACATATAATTGAGTTCCTAGATAAGGATATTTTTTTGGGAAGTTAAAATATAGACATGTAGGATAAAAATACTATCCAAGGACTAATACATAGTGATATAGAAGAGGGTCATGAGAAATTTAATGACCACAAAACCATAAATCAGTGAGGGGTGAAAAGACCATCATTTCAGAAAAAATGAAGATAAAAGGATAATATTTTTATTTCAACGTCATTTTCCAAATATTGAGAGATTATTTTACTTTTAAGGTAAAGAACATGAGAAAATATACTTACTTGATTTATTTATGTTTCATAAGCACAATTTCATCATTTGGTTATGCTTCGATGAATTTACAATTCATCTCTTATTCCAAGTAATGAATATTCAAATTTTTTTTTCATTCCTAAATCACTAAAATTAACTTTTAATGGATCATAAGATCCATAAAATAATGATAATTCATTCCTTCTATCTTTAAATATTTACCAAAACTAAAATGGTTAGAAAAAGTTTTCAAATATAGATAAATATAATACCTTAATCTATAAAACCTCAATAATAACCTGAAAAGTTCAACTTAATACATTCTATAAATAGTTAAGCTTAATAATCCTCTAAAATATTTCTGACTAAATTCAAAACCCAAAAATACAAAATATTTAATAAAAAATTTGTCCCCAAAAAACATAAATTAGCTCATAATGCCACATACCAAACTTGTGAATACCTTGATCATATATTCTATTAAAACATACTAATAACCTGAATCACTATAAAACCACATTGAAAACATATATTCTTCAAAAATTAACACAATCCTTATTAATTAAATTAAATAAAATACTATTGAATATATTCCATAAATCAAAAAAATGCAATAAACTTCATCAAATATGACATAAATCATTTTATTATCACATAAATTAACAATTTCAAGGTTACCAATACCATAACATTTACTTTATCAATTTCAATCATCTATTTATCCAAACTAAGAATTATTAACTCAGTATCATGTATGTATAAATAAAAAATATTGTAGGAAAATCCTTATATGTTTCATGATTCTTATAACAAAAATATCTTTAGTATAACACTTTTATAATATAATTTTCAAATCCCAATACATAAACACTTCGATCCTTTCACTTTAATTATTGGCATAGAATAAGTCCTTACTTATTCTAGGATTTAATCCTTAGATTATATAATTGACTTAGATAATGTCTATGTTCACCACATATAATAAATTGAAATATAAATGGAACCATAGAATGAACTTCACATACCTTTATCAAACTCTTCATTTTTTCTCAGCAATTACTTTCTCTATACCCTTATTTTCCACACATAAAATATCTTCTTATTACTATGAGTAATTTACCTAATTGATTCTTCACACACACTTAATATATAGGAAACCAAATCTTCTTCCCTCCATTCACTTCATAAAAATCTATTTTATCTTATTAGGTGTGTTAGGAAACTTTCCCAAGTTGATATTGTTAATTATACAATGAGATAAATTATTAGGCATAATAATAAGGTTTCACCTTCCAAATCCCATTTAATTTAGTTTCTCATGAGTAAAATCCTTCCATTATCCTTCACATTTAGTTTCAACATGGTTCCTTCTTGTTCTAACCATTGAACAAAACCGAAAATATAGTATGAGAAACAATAATCATAGTGGGAAACCACATAATCATGGAAATCATTTAGAGGATGTCTAAATCATGACACATTCAATTCAATATAAGACACATTAGGTCTAACATAGGTTATTCATGGTAATCATTAATTCAAATACCTCCTAATGGTTTATAAATAAAATATTATTTAACCAAATCAGATTCCCCAAGAGTGTTAAACCAAGTGAATATAAAGGGAACACTAACCCTGCACTAGAATGATGACCGAGATATATTCAACCAACTCCTTTTGGGGTTATTGCCCATATATTCATCTATTCCAAAACCAACCCCACTTATAGTATCCGATCATGGATGTATTTTCTAGGAAAACCACACAATATCTACCAAAACTTTGTGATATTAATCTATACTTATAATTATCCTAAAAGTCTATCATAGGGTTTTGTTCCATAATCTACATTTTTATAAATCTATTTCCCAATGTTTCTAATAAACTTTCTCTAATACTAACTGTAACAACCCCAACTCTAGTAATATAGAGTCAGTGTATACTTTATTATATAGTCTTAAGATACAAGGAATCTCATCCCAAATGAATAACCAGTTTATTAGTATTGAAGAACTAGATAAAAACATGCTATCCATATTAGAAATAAAATATGAAAACATAGTGAAAGTAAACATTTTGTATCCTTGAACTCATTCAAATATTCCTTCTTCATATCCTGGGGGAAGGAAAAAAATAAGGGTGAGCTCAAATTCTCAGTAAGGGTCATTTACAATAGAAGCTATCATGATTAAATAAGGCATAATCAATATGAAAAGGTAGATAACTGAAAACACATTCCATTTAATCAATAGCTTGAGCATGAAATTCATCCATGGATAATATCAATGAAATAATCTCATGGATAATAATAAATGAATTATCAATGAAGTAAATGTATAATTTTGGATGTTATCTCAGGTATCATGATATATTTACAACCAAGTCCTTACACCAAGATAGTTTAAACTACAGGTTGGTATACACCAAAAATCCATTTAATAAGGCTATCCAACTAGTATTCCTCATGAGACCTATCAATGCATCAGGTGGATATATAATTATAGGAACCACCCTTCAATGAATGTCCAATTAATTATTAATATTTTTTATAATCAATTTAATTCACAAAAATATGCCTTATTAATCAATATGCATACAGAGTAAAGGATGAAAAATATCACGATTTACCCAATCAATAAAATAACTTTCACATTAAAACACCATATATAGAAATTGTATATGTTATAGGCAATAAGAATATCCATGATATAAATAATATGAATATTTAAGAGAAATTTACAATCTAAGTGAATGTTTCAAGAAAACTTTAATAACCACAAAATTAATAAGAGATAAAATATTACCATCAATTCATCATAAATAAGGGTTTTATAATAAAATAATTTATTTTAGAGAATAGAATAAAATGGAATAGAAACATTAAAATAAGTTTTCATTAAAGGGTTTTAACAATAAAACCATTGAAATATTATATAATAATCTAAATATCATAAAATATTTATGGTGGTGGGAAAGTCTGTTAACACCATATAAGTTAAATAGAAACATCCTTTTGATTTTTTTTAAAAAGAATTTCAAAAATGAAACTTTCAAAAAAAATTAGAAAGATTCATTTAAAACCTTGTAATAAGATAAGTACAAATAAAATTTTCTTAATAAATCACTTTATTAAACAAAAATTACTTTTTTAAAACAATTTTGAAAAGACATGGACATTGAAGAAAAATATATTTGATAAAAAAGGGAAATAAGATCAACTTTTCTTCTAAACATTTATTTAATTAATTCAAGTGGAAAAAGATGAAAATTTAGAATAAAATAAGTTAAATCCTTAAATATTCATATGATAATAAAATATAATTTTTTTATCTGAATGATAGATTATAAGATTCCATTAAAAAAATATAAGTAATCCTTGAAATATGGGATTGTGAAATAAATTCTTACCTCTTTGTTAAGTTTTAAATCATAACCCATTGAAAGTATAAAATTGAATTGAAACATTAATAATAATAAATATATATATATATATTAATTTTAAATACATCAAATAGGAAGTATATACACCACATAAAAGTAAATAGGTGCATAATACAAAATACGTCTCAATGGAGTGGAAATTGAGATGAAATCCCTTACAAAGATCACATCATTGAAGTGAGAATTAATCAATAAATTTATTATGTATAATAAATTTAAATCCTCAAAAAATAATTGTAAATATAATAAAATAAAATCAGAGTTCATTTAACACATAATTATTTCCTAACATAGTCAATTAAGTAGAAGTACAACCCAATGAATGGAAATTGAGTTAAGAAACCCCTTACCTCACGCTTACAATTTGTGGAATGTGATTTAACATATTTTATAATGGTTTTAAACTTATTATTAATTTATACCAAAACCATATTTATATTTATAATATCATATATGATCCACTTATAACATCTTATCACCCGTTCTTCAATAATGTTTCATTATTATCATTGTTTTGGGCGTTAATTGCTTACTTTTCTCATGTATATTTTATCATAGACGTTTCTTATGAATAGGGTATATTTTTATCACCTAAAAATTATATTAATGCTATAAATATTATATTTAATCATTATATTTATTTTTAGAATCATTCTTGAATGGAATACATGGAAAATGAATCACATATTTTCATTGAGACGACTAGCCATATGCACGCATGAGGGACGTCATCATTTTTTAGTGGGTGAAAGGGTAAGGAATTAAATTATATATTAAATTTAAAGAATAAATATTATGTCATAAGTATAATATATTTTCATTATTTCCATCATCATGACTATCCATATGATGTGGTGAGGGAAAAAAAATTACATCGATTCACAAGGTGGTAGTCTGCCGTACATACGAGCGATGGTTTTGTTTCCCATTTGATGGAGAAAGAGATGGATAAATATTATGCAATTAAAATAATAATATATCAATATATTGGATATAATGGTGTTATTAAATTTTAATTTTTAGGACATAATTAAAGGTGGTAAAAGAAGAAGTAAAAATAAAGAGTTTGGTTAAGATGATTACCTTTTCCTAGAGAAACCTCCATCGAATCTATTTTTAAGAACCCTTGGTTTGGTATTTTGATAAGAAAAAAAACTAAACAATTAAAAGTATGATTAAGAGAGGTTTTTTTAGGTTTTTGTCGAGATAAATGGCTCATGTGGTGTGAATAAGTCAGGGTAGGAGGTTCCGTTTTTAATTGCAGTGAGTGGCACACTAGTAAATTTTCAAAGTTTTTTTTTAAAATATTACTTAGTCACTTTCTTGGAAAAGTGGATCCAAAATGACTCATATTTTAAGGTGATAGGTTTAAGGTATAAATACAACCAAAAAATTATGTTTAAGAAAGTTTTTATGTCATTTTAAAACTTATCTTTTTATTCAACCTATTCGTTAACCATTTTTAACCTTAACTGCAACAACAACTTTTTCAATCTTAAAGGATTATAATTTTACTTATAAGGTAAAAATTGGATCATAAATTGACAAGGGATGAAAATTTAAATAATTTATCATCCTGATTTTCCTATTTGATGATTTTATAATTTATAAATTATTTAACAAATTCTTATTTTTCATAAAATATCATTAATTCCATTTTCTACACTATTCATTTAATTTTAGTTTAAAGACATCAAGATAACAAATGAATTAAAATATGAACTATTTAACCAGAAATTATATATTAATAATGTCACGACCTATCCTCGGATCCCGTGCTCTAACTACCCCAAGCCCGCCTTCCATAGGCCAGGGGCTGGCGACTAGCACCAAGGTGTAGTTCCCGATAAAAAGGGAAGGCATTGCCTTTTTAAAATAAACAATCACCACAGAGCAAGCAAGAAAAAGTAAACACTAATTAAAAACTGGGTACAACAGTAAGTGCAGAAAAGTAAGTGGGCCAGTATACAAACCCAAACTGAAAGTAAAATACAACTGAAAGAGAGTACAGAAACTGAAAAGTAAAGTCGCAGCGTCAAGTCGTCCACTGGTAGTCCCACTTGAAGGGTGGGTAAAGATAGCCTCCACAGCACCTCAGGTCTAGCTGTCCACTCCGAGTACGTCCCGCCCAGTGGTCCACCTCTAGGTACCGTCCTGCTCCGCAAGCCTCAACCACGATCAGCGCTGTCTGTTGTCTGCAACCAACACAACGTAGTGCGGGCATAGCCCATGCAGGGGTGAGTATAAGCTACTTAGTAGGGACCCCGAGACCCCCGAAGGTCTCCCAGAATCCACAAAGGATAATCCATAAAGGAAAGATACAATCACGAAGTAACATCCGACACTGCTTAGGTATATACCCATACATATACCTAAGTCACCAATTCCAGTTCAGCTCCAACATCCGAGCCCAAGTTCGATCACATCCACATAGGATAGCACAACACAATCCACATAGAAAAGCAAGTCAAGATTTAGCTCACACAGGTATACTTGTTCGTAGTATGATAGAGATGATCATATGTAGTCACCGATTCATCTAAGCCATCGGACCCACACAGGATCGATAGGTACTAACCCCCATAATGACCCAAAAAGGATCAATAGGTAACTAACCCCCGCAATGACCCACAAAGGATCGATAGGTAACTAACCCCCGTAATGACCCACACAGGATCGGACCCACACACGATCTATAGGTGATGACCCTCACAAGACCGCTGAGCGCTAACCCACACAGGATCTGACCCACACAGGATCGGTAGCATTGATCCACGTAGGATCGCTGAGTGATGTAGTCGTCGCCGTCGAATCCACGAAAGATTTATGTATAGTAGTCATCGTCGTCGCAGTCGTAGCCAGCTCTAGGGTTCCCGCACACAGCAAGATCGTTCGGAAGGGTCCGATCCACGAGCCGAAGGGCTGATACATCAACTGACACATAGTCCGGAGTTGATGTATCCAAAAGTTCCGTATCGTCAACAGGAACTCAAAGTCACAGATGGCGCGTTAATCGGATGACCGGTCTGAGAGTTATTTTCTTTTTCGTCCGAGGGGCCCGGTTGGTTTTTAAGTCAAAACCAACCCGACCATAGTCCAAATGCGTCCAAACCTTGAGCGTAGTATGCCAAAAGTTCCATATCACTTAGAGGAATTCAACAAAGTCGACGGCACATCAATCGGACGTTCGAAGCTCAAGTTATAAGCGTTTCTGCTCCGAGGGCCCGGTTGGTTTCGTGTACGAACCAACCCGGACGAACCCAAAATACTCCGAAACCTTCCGTGTAATATACCGAAACGACCGCCTCATTCCAAGGATCGCGTCGCCGCTGACGGTGCATCGATCGGAGGTCCGCAGCCTAAGATATGGGAAAAAGACAGAAAGAGGTCTGGAAGTGGGGGTTTCAGGCCCGGACCGACCCGGCCCGAGACCCCATGGGTCGACCCGACCCGGGTCTGGGTCCGGCCCGCTTGGGCACGGCCCGGCCCGGCCGGGGCGCGGCCCAGCGCGTTGGCGGTCCGGCGCGCTGGACAGGTGGCTCGGCCGAACGACCGAGTCGTTTGGGATGCGGGGGGGGGGGGGGGGGGGTGGCTGCCCCCCGCTTGTTGTAACCGCGACCACATAATGGGGGCTACTCACATCCGGCCAGCTGGGGGTTTCAAACCCCCGGCTCTTCCACTGTTCGGTCGGCCAGCTCCGGCCGGCCGGCTGCTACCGACTCGGGACTGGCAAGGGCCGGTCCCCCTGCTCCGACGTCGGCGGCTCGGAACCGGCCGCCGGTTCCCCTGCACCACTGCGGCCTTGGACCGCCCGGCGCGGCGTGATGGTGCCGCGCCCCTCCACCGTGGCCCCGCTCCGTCCGCGGTGTCTTTCGGGGTTCTCCGGCGCGGCGCGATGGCGCCGCATTCTTGTTCGATTCAAAGGCGCGGCGCGACGGTGCCGCACATACCTTGCCGCATGACCCCGCACGGTGCGATGACACCGCACCATCCTCGTTTCATTCCACCACAAGAAAGACAAGATAAAAGGAGAGGAGGTTCGGCCGTGTTTGTGCGGTCCGGCCCCCTCCCGTTAACTGGTAACAGGTGGTCCAAAAGTACGAGGAATGATGACGGATGAAAACACGAATATCATCAACAATAAAAGAATTCCCTACCTCGAGCGTAGCTTGAATAGAGGTTCGTCGTGGAAATAACCATCACAAAAGGAGACGTCGCGAAAGGAGAATCGTCATGGAAGAATGCGTCGTTGGCGTCACGTAGTCGATCTCCGAGGATTCGGCATTCTTCGTCAGAGATCGGTGTGTTCTTCGCGTTCTTCGTGTTCTTAGACGAAGAAGATGAAGATCTTCAGGCCTCCCTTAGCTTTTCTCCCAAACCTCTCAAGCAACAAGTCCCCAACCAAAATAAAATATGTACCTCACTTATTTTATTAACATAACTTAAGTTTGAAATTCAAAAGTTGAATTAATCCACTCAATTAATTAACTCAAGTTGTCAAATTAAATGAGGGGTTATGGAAGGTTAGGGAAGATGAAGGGGTGGGGTTTGTGTGGGCCCCACCACCCTCATAACCTCCAATGAAAAGTTGGGTGGTTTCCTCCAACTTCCACCCAGAGCTTTAAACCACTTAGTAAAAAATAAAATTGATGCTCAATTTTATTTTACCTTCCACAAATTTTTAACAACTTCTCTCGTGTAAACACAACTCTGAAGAAAAAAAGGTGTTTCTAAGCAATTACTGGTGTTGTGAAACCATCGGTGCCCTCAGAATTCGATTCTGAGCACTGGTTCAAAAGTTAGAAAATCCTGCTCGTTCGTTCACTGAACGTACCCGAGCTAAACTTCGGATAGAAATTCTGGGCACACCGGGCCTCGGAATGAAGTTTCATCAGAAACCACGTTCTTGTAAAATCCCAAAGAAAATTAAGAAAAAAATTCCCTTGAATTTTATGGGTCTTTACATTATTCCCACCTCAGGGCTTTATGTCCCCGTAAAGATACATAAAAAACTAGGGGAACAAATGTGGCTACTGTGCATGCATTTGAGCCTCCCGCTCCCAAGTGCTCTCCTGGAGGTTCCAGTGCTGCCCTCTGATGCACACTAGAGGAATCAACTGTCCACGTAGGACCCACTCCTGTCGATCCTCGATCTCCACTGGAACCTTCGTAAAAGTCTCCCCATCATCTATGTCCAGCTCCCCATGGTCAATTATGTGCGTCGGGTCGTGCACGTATCTCCTCAGCTGAGATATGTGAAAGACGTCATGCACCCGGTGCAACTGAGGTGGTAGATCCAGGTGATAAGCCACCTCGCCAATCCTGCTGAGGACCTAGAATGGTCCGATGAAGCGTGGAGACAACTTGTCGCCTCAGCCAAATCTCCGTAATCCATGTCGAGGTGAGACTCACAAGAAGACGTGGTCTCCATCCTCGAACTCTAGTGGCCTCCGCCTCTTATCAGCATATGACTTCTACTGGCTCTGAGCTGTCCTCATCCGCTCATGGATGATCTGGACCTTCTCTGTCGTGGCATGGACCATCTCTAGTCCCACAAGTGCTGACTCCCCAGGGTCTGTCCAGCACAGAGGAGATCTGCAAGGTCGTCCGTACAACCCCTCTTATGGTGCCATCCTGATGGTGGAGTGGTAGCTGTTGTTGTACGTGAACTCCACCAAGGGTAGGTGGTCCTCCCAGCTATGACCAAAGTCGAGGACACATGCGCGGAGCATGTCCTCAAGAGTCTGAATGGTCCTCTCTGTCTGACCATCTGTCTGAGGGTGAAAGGCGGTGCTCAGACGTAGCTGCATCCCGAATGCCTCCTGCAACCCCTTCCAAAGCTGGGATGTAAAGCGAGCATCTCGATTGGAGACGATAGATGATGGCACACCATGAAGCCGTACAAACTCTTGAACGTAGAGACGTCCCAAGCTCTCCACTGAGCCCTGCTCTCTGATGGGTAAGAAGTGAGCCGACTTGGTGATTCGATCGACAATCACCCAAATGGAGTCGTGACCTCTGGAAGTGCGTGGAAGTCTAGTCACAAAGTCCATAGATATGTCGTCCCACTTCCACTCTGGGACCTCCAAGGGCTATACCAAGCCTGCTGGTCCCTGGTGCTCTGCCTTCACCTGCTGGCAGGTGAGGCATCGTTAAACGAACTCTACCACAGCCTTATTCAGAGCGAAGACCACTACTGCTAACTCCAGGTCATGGGTAGCGTAGTTCTGCTCATGCTGCCTCAACTGACGTGATCCATAGGTGATCACAGCCCGCTCCTACATCTAGACACATCCGAGTCCGGCCCCTGATGCATCGCAGTAAACTACGTACCCTACTCCCTCCTCTGGAAACCTCAAGATAGGCGCGCTGGTCAATCTCTGACTCAGCTTCTGGAAGCTCTAATGACATCTATCTAACCACACGAAGGGTTGTCCCTTCTTCCTTAACGTTCTACAAAAATTCATAGATTTCTCCTTTGCCGAAAAGAGAAATTCGGTCTCATCCCCTGGATGAACCACGTTCCTTGCCTAATATAGTCAATCCCGTCATGATCTGTTAATTCATGCCATGGATGAAGTTGTAAGGCCTCGACGCTGATACCAAGAGATCCAACCGTTACTCTCACCTCCAACGGTTGAGTCACACTGTCGGCATCAGTGTGTGGTCACTGGGTCTCCTCCAGTAAGAATCTCACAAGTGAAGGTCAAGTCAAAAGTTGTTAACTGGCACCTCTTAGTATTAAAATAAAAAAGACAAGAAAGGAAACGTCACTATTGCAAGCATCTTTTATTACTTCAACTCAAAGTACAAGGACACAAGGAAACACAAACAATGAAGCTAGAGACATTTTGGGAAAAGGACTCTATGCCTGGAGCTAGTCCCGCACTTTTCCACCCGCTTCCAGAGCACCATGATCGTAAGCTTCAGCTGCCTGAAGCTGTGCTCTCCCCTGAGGTCGGGGTGGACCTCCTGGTGGTGGTGGTGGTGGTAGAGCCTCAAAACGTCATCCACCACCTGCCGCTCGAACATCTCCTCAGCCTCGTCCACCTGCTCCCTGCGGACCACCATGGTCAAACCTCTACCTTTGCCTGGGTGGTTCCTCAACCATCTGCTGCTCCTCTGCATGGCGGGTTGGGATGTCACGAGCCATGTGGCTTTGCCCGCCGCATTCATAGCACTGTCTTCCACTCATAAGACTAGTTCTGCTGTGTGTGCCCCGCACCTCGGAGCCAGTATCCTGATGTCATCTACCTGATGGCTTGGTCTGTTTGGACCTCTGCGACATCTGTCTACTGCCAGCTGCAGAAGACTCCGCCACATGTCGCCCTGCGGTAGGTCTTGCCGCTGGTGTAGACTCAGCAAGAAAGCTATCGATGAGAAGGGCTCGATCCAGTACCCCTGCCTGTGTCGGAATGCTCAGGGAGATCAGCGATGCTCTGATCTCATGCCTCAGTCCTTGCTCGAAAGTCCGGGCCTGGAAGAATGGGTCTCGTACCATGTCTGTTGAATAGCGCGAGAGATCTATAAATATCGTCGAGTACTTGGCGACCGTCAAGATGCCCTGCCATAGTTGTAGAAGCTCCTGGATGCGCGCCGCACGGAGGGTGGCTAGGACGAACTCCGAGCGGAAGAGGCTCTCAAAGTCCATCCAGAGGAGAGATGCCTCATCATGCACCTGGAACATCAAGCTCCACCATCTGCCTGCTGCCGCGTGTAGGAGGCCCGCTGCGAGGATCACCATAAGGTCTGATGGTGTCCTCACTAACCTGAAAACCCGTACAACTGCCTCCAACCAATCCTCGGCTGCCTGAGGGTCTGTCTCCTTGCGGAACCTGGGCGGTCGCTGGCGCTGAAACTCGTGCAGTGCACTAAGGCGAAGTGCATCATCAGCGGCTGGGGCTGGTAGCATCGGTGGCTCGACGGGTAAAGGTACCGTTGATTCCTCTACTGTCAAAGGGCCCTGTACCGAGGCCCCATCACTCGGTGGGCTGTCGTCACGCACAACTCTCGGAACCCTAGATAGCTGCCGTCATGGGGCCATCCTAAAAAGAGATAGGTGCGCCACGGTCAGAACAATATACCTAGTGAGCTGACACAAAGTAATCACAAAGAAAACTTGAAACACACATGCAATCAATGTTTTCGAGTATTAAGTCAGAAATCAGAAGTCAGGGTCCTGGTGTATGGATACGTCGGCCGCCGCACCAACACTGGACTCCCTGGACTGATAACTACACTCAATACTCTTAACACTATTGCTTCACATAGAAAAAGATCAGAGTCCTAAGTTCTGCGGTAGAACCGAACTCCTATGATACCAATTTGTCACGACCTGTCCTCGGGGCCCGTGCCGTGACTACCCCAAGCCTACCTTCTGTAGGACAGGGGTTGGCGACTAGCACCAAGGCATAGTTCCCGGTAAAAAGGAAAGGCATTGACTTTGTAAAGTAAACAATCAAAACAGTGCAAGCAAGCAGAAGTAAACACTAAGTAAAAAATGGGTACAACAGTAAGTGCAGAAAAGTAAGTGGGCCAGTATACAAACCCAAACTGAAAGTAAAATACAACTGAAAGAGAATACAACAACTGAAAAGTAAATCTGCAGCGTCAAGCTGTCCACTGGTAGTCCCACCTGAAGGGTGGGTACATATAGCCTCTATAGCTCCTCAGGTCGAGCCGTCTGCTCCGAGTACGTCCTGCAAAGTGGTCTACCTCTAGGTACCATCCTGCTCCGCAAGCCTCAACCACGATCAGTGATGTCCGTTGTCTATAACCAACACAACGTAGTGCGAGCATAGCCCATGCAGGGGTGAGTATAAGCTACTCAATAGGGACCCTGAGACCCCTGAAGCTCTCCCAGAATCCACAAAGGATAATCCACAAAGGAAAGATACAATCACGAAGTAACATCCTACACTGCTTAGGTATATGCCCATACATATACCTAAGTCACCAATTCCAGTTCAACTCCAACATCCGAGCCCCAGTTCGACCACATCCAGATAGGATAACACAACACAATCCACATAGGAAAGCAAGTCAATATTTAGCTCACATAGGTATACTTCTTCGTAAGATGATAGAGATGATCAGATGTAGTCACTGATTCATCTAAGCCGTCGGACCCACACAGGATTGATAGGTACTAACCCCTGCAATGACCCACAAAGGCTCGATAGGTAACAAACCCCTGCAATGACCCACAAAGGATCGATAGGTAACTAACCCCCGCAATGACCCACACAGGATCGGACCCACACAGGATCAGACCCACACAGGATCGGACCCACACAGGATCGGACCCACATAGGATCTGTAGGCGTTGACCCACATAGGACCGTTGAGCGCTGACCCACACAAGATCTGACCCACACAGGATTGGTAGCACTGATCCACGTAAGATCGCTGAGTGCTGTAGTCATCGCCGTCGAATCCACGGAGGATTTCTGTATAGTAGTCATCGTCGTCGCAGTCGCAGCCAGCTCTAGGGTTCCCGCACACAACAAGCTCATTCATAAGGGTCCGCTCCACAAGCCGAAGGTCTGATACAAAAAATGACACATAGTCCGGAGTTTATGTATCCAAAAGTTCCGTATCGTCAACAGGAACTCAACATCACAGACGACACGTTAATCGGAAGCCCGGTCTGAGAGTTATTAGCTTTTTTGTCCCAGGGGCCGGTTGGTTTTTAAGTCAAAACAAACCCGACCGTACTCCAACTGTGTCCAAACCTTGAGAGGAGTAAGCCAAAAGGTCCGTCTCACTTAGAGAAATCCAACAAAGTCAACGGCACATCAATCGGATGTCCGGAGCTCTAGTTATAAGCGTTTCCGCTCTGAGGGCCCGATTGGTTTCGTGTACGAACCAACCCGACTGAACCCAAAGCACTCGAAAACCTTGAGTGTAATATACCAAAACGACCGTCTCGTTCCAAGGATCGCATCACCACTGAAGGTGCGTCTATAAGAGGTACGCAACCCAGGATATAGGAAAAAGACCGAAAGAGGTCCGGAAGTGGGGGTTTCGGGCCCGGACCGACCCGGCCCGAGACCCCCTGGGCCGGCCCGAACCGGGTCCGGGTCCGACCCACTTGGGAGTAGCCCGGACTGGGCGCGGCCCGGCGCGCTGGCGGTCCGGCGCACTGGCTAGGTGGCTCGGCCGAACGACCGAGCCATTCGGGATGCGGGGGGGGGGGGGGGGGGGGCTGCCCCCCACTTGTTGTAACCGCGGCCCCATAATGGGAGCCGCTCACGTCCGGCCAGCTGGGGGTTTCAAACCCCCGGCTCTTCCACTGTCTGGCCGGCCGGCTGCTGCCGATTCGGGACCGGCAAGGGTCGGTCCCCCTACTCCGACTCCAGTGGCCCAGAACCGGCCGCCTGTTCCCCAGCTCCGTCGTGGCCTTAGAATGTCCGGCACGGCGTGACGGCGTCACACCCCTCCGCCACGGCCCCGCTCCGGCCGCGGTGTTTTTCAGGGTTCTCCGGCGCTGCGCGACGACGCCATGTTCTTGTTCGATTCAAAGGAGCGGCGCAACGGCGCCGCGTATACCTTGCCACATGACCCCGCGCGGTGCGACAACATCGTGCCATCCTCGTTCCATTCCACCACAAGGAAGACAAGATAAAAGGGGAGGAGGGTCGGCCGTGTTTGTGCGGTCCGGCCCCCTCCCATTAACTGGTAACAGGTGGTCCAAAAGTACGAGGAATGATGACGGATGAAAACACGAATATCATCAACAATAAAAGAATTCCCTACCTCGAGCCTAGATCGAACGGAGGTTCATCGCGGAAATAACCATCGCAGAAGGAGGCATCGCGAAAGGAGAATCGTCGCGGAAGAAGGTATCGTTGTCATCGCGGTACACAGCGTCGCATAGTCGATCTACGAGGATTCGGCGTTCTTCGTTGGAGATCGGTATATTCTTCGCGTTCTTCGCGTTCTTCGTGTTCTTCGATGAAGAAGATGAAGATATTCAAGCCTCCCTTAGCTTTTCTCCCAAACCTCTCTAGCAACAAGTCCCCAACCAAAATAAAATAAGTACCTCACTTATTTTATTAACATAACTTATGTTTGAAATTCAAAAGTTGAATTAATCCACTCAATTAATTAACTCATGTTGTCAAATTAAATGAAGGGTTATAAAAGGTTAGGGAAGATAAAGGGGTGGGGTTCGTGTGGGCCCCACCACCCTCATAACCTCCCATGGGAAGTTGGGTGGTTTCCCCCAACTTCCACCCAAATCTTTAAACCACTTAGTGAAAAATAAAAGTGATGCTCAATTTTATTTTACCTTCCCCAAATTTTTAACAACTTCTCTCATGTAAATGCAACTCCAGAAAAAAGGTGTTCCTAAGCAATTACCAGTGCTGCGAATCCATTGGTGCCCTCAGAATTCGATTCCGAGCACCGGTTCAAAAGTTAGAAAATCCCGCTCATTCGTTCACTGAACATACCCGAGCTAAACTTTGGATAGAAATTTGGGGCACACCGGGCCTCAGAATCAAGTGCCGTAAAAAACCGCATTCTTGTAAAATCCCAAAGAAAATTAAGAAAAAATTTTCCTTGAATTTTACGGGTCTTTACAAATAATAATAATAAAGTTCTTCTAACACAATAATTATTCTCAAAAACATCAATTTTTATGTTTTTAAAATCATTTACTTTGATTTTTGTTTACTGCTTTCACAAGCACTTTATTAGTGTCATGTAATATTTTAATGTAATTATACCATTACTAAAAATAAAAAATAAATTAAAATAATAAAACTAAATTAATAATGTTCAAAATAAACTTTTATATATTTTTTTATAACATATTACTATCTCTATATGAAGATATAAAATAAATTAAAAGCAAGAGAGGGACATTTTGGAATTTTCTTTACTTAAAATAATATAAATGTCATTATCAAGGGAAAATGAGACCAAAATCAAAGATATTTGAATTTTTAATGGTTATTTTTGAATTCATCCAATTATATGAAATATGTTAAAGTGTTGGGTTGATTTTGAGACCTTATCTCATGGTTTTAACCCTGCTTTACCTATTGCACCCTTACCAAGGTGACAAATATTTACCACAATTACTATTCATAATGACAAAACAAAAAATGGATCTATTTGAAAAATTTAAAACTAATTATTACAAATATGGTATCTATTTTTATTATTAAATCTCTATAAGTTTTATAAATCAATTTTAATATAAATTTATAAAATGAAACAGAAAATAGTTTTTAGAAAAAATGCGTTTTTAAGCATTAAAATTAACTTATATCAAAATGATGAATATTTATACTTAAAATAGAATTATTTATATTATTATAAATTAAATGGATAATATTTAAATTTAACACCAAATACAAAATATAATGGTACTTTTAAATTACTTTATTTAATGATCAGAAATGAAAGTATATAAAAAATCAGTATTTTTCACTATTCAATAAAAAAACTAGTCATTTTAGAAAAATACCTAAATTTCACCATAAGTTAATTTTGATATGTTGATTTAAAAAATTATTTTAATTTTATAAAATACAATTTCTAAATGTAGAATAAATTAATTATAATTCCCAGGCATAAAATAAAATAAAATCATTTTTGAAGAAAATGAATTTTTGAAGCCTAAAATGGATCTAAAAAAATTGAGTTCTTATTTCATATGAAATAATTAACAAATTTATATTGTGTTATACCATTATAAATATATTTCATAATTTGGATACTCATATTTATACTCTTCAATTCCACATCTAGGTTATAACAATCACATTTAAATAATAATATACCTCAATTCATTTGATAAATAAATAAATACTATCTCTAGAATATGTGGAGTGGAAGATAAAACATATGATTACAAAAGGAAAAACCATTTTCGTATTTCAAATATTTTTTTAATCTTAAATCATAAAATGGATAATAAAACATATTTTTAAAATAGGAAAAGAAAAATGTGAAGGTCACATGAGATAAAAAATTTTTTATTCAAAATATAAAGGAGAACATTGATGGGAAGGGAAAATATGGAAATGTAATACAAATCATCATTAAAGAGAATGGGAATTAAAATTAACATTGTTATAATTTTATAGAGAAAAAATTCATCGAGGAGGAATATTTAAATCAAAATTGTTATTTTACCTAGAAATAAAGATAAAGTTCAATATAAAATCTTAGGGTGTAAGAAACCAATCATAGGAGTAGGAAGTTCAAGATGAAATTATATGGCTCAAATAAAGGAAGATAGATCTAAAAAAATCTATTAAAACTTTAATATCACTTAAATCAAATAAACATGGAAATAATAATTAATATGGATTTGTAAATACCTTGAATTTTATGAAATTTATGATTAATGTAACTTATAGGGTAGTATATACATAAAAAACTATTAGTTAATATGGATGCATCTCAAAGAATTAAAATTGAGATAAAAATCCCCTACGAGCATCATAATTCATGAAGTAGGTAAAATTTTAAAAGGGGTTTATGTAAAAGAAATTTAAATAACCAGAAAATAAAGATTATATTGAATATAATATAATCACAGGGAATAACATTCCCAATTTATAAGAATAAATTTCTAGAAAAAAATCACAACTCAATGAATGAAAATTAAGTTTACAAAAACCATTACCTTTAAACCCACTTAGACGAACATGATTTAACCTCCTATATAACATAAATAAATAACTTAATCATATATTTAAGTAAATTATTCATACATATAACCTTTTATAAACTTCATTCAAAATTATTTATTATATATTTTAGTTAGTTATATTTTATTTTCATTATCAGGTGATACTAGATTTGATTGCTTATTTGGTACTAGTTTCATAATGGAGGTGTAAATTATTGTTTATATATTCAAATTTCATCATTTAAAGATCATTATAGGTACTATAAAATATTTTTTATAATTATTCATAATGTTATAATTTCATTTCATAGGAATTTTAGTTATGATTCGTGATGAAGAAGTTAGTGACGAGCTTGATTTGGTAATTTTTAACGAACAAAAGGGAAGTACAATAATAATAATTTAAATATTAATATAACATTTAAAGAAAAAAATCATTTTATAATTAATTCATAAAAACACCATTATTTATTTTTCAATAGTAATTCATTATAGAAATTTATAGCACTATTCAAGTGGGTGGTTAAACTGACCCAAACAAGAACAAACTATAATATATGGGTAGTATTGTTATGAAAGTGATTATTTTGGAATAATATCATTATTAAATAATAATAAAGATATTATTTAGTTATTTTAAGTTCATGAATTATCTTCTAATATAGTTTTATAAATAAAAGAAACTAGATGAATAATTAAATACATCACTTTCGTGGAGGCGTAGGTCTACACATATGCACAGGTGACACATTCATTTATATAGAACGTGAGGAAGATTTGGAATGTTTTATAATATTAGAATCTGAATGATGTTATAAATATTATATTAATACATTAAATAACCTTTATAATGAGATATGAACGGCAGTGATGAAAAATAAAAAATGTTGATCATGGTGGCGGTAGTCTGCGTGTATGCATGATGAAGTTTTCATTTTTCTAAAGAAAAATGGAAAAGGTGAATACTGATGGTTCCAAAAAAATAAATCATAACTAAATATACAAAAAAAAGTTGATTTAATTATATAATAATGGTGAAATTATATTTTTAATATAAATACAAAAGGAAAAACAGGTTAGGGAAAGATTAGTACTCTTGCTGAGAACTTGAGTTTTCCTTTGGAGAAATTATCAGAAATAGAGGACTTAGGGATTTTAATTAGCTAAAGGGGATTAAAAAATTTGGAGATTGATCTAAGGGAAATATAAAGGGAATATTTTTAGGGTGAAATAAAATTTTATAGTATCCTTTAAGGGGTGGTGGAAGACCCCTTTTATAATTGAAGAGAATGCAATTTTTGTAAATATAATCTCTTAATATAAAAGGAACACATGTTTCACATGGAAAGTGGAATAAAAAGTGTACCATAATGGACTAGATAAAAATTTTGGTTGATAAAAACCTCAAAAAATCATTTTAAGACATGTTTTTATCATGGTTTATGTCATTTATACTTGGTTAAACTCTTTTCACCTCAATTTACCTTTACCATGGTAACTAATTTTTTAACCTCGGTAACTAATTTTTATGAATGAAAAATAAAAATAACCACATTACCTAATTTTTATATTATTATTTCAAATATGGAAACCATTTTATCAAAAAAAGATACATGTGTAAAAAAAATTTATTTTAATATTAGCGCATATTATGTGTTAAAACCATTTTCAGAAGAATTGTTTTTAAGCATAAAAATAATGATTATGATCAAATTATTAATGTTGATGATTAATATTAACTAATTTATTATTAAATAATATGTGTTATCTATCTTTAAAATCAGGCTATGATAGAATTATACCTTATGAAATAATAATTAAAAGAAAAAGACCAAAAACATTTTTTTATTTGAATAAAATATTACTTAAGTTTCAAAATGTTATACATGAGTTTTCTAAATCAAACATAGTATTTTTAATTTAATTATTTTACTCATTAAAAAAAATTAATGTTCAGGAAAAATTCTTTATAAAAGTTTTAATTCATGATTAGATCATAATAAAGTTAAAAACACTATGGTATTAATAAAAACCGTTTGTTTCACTATTCACCAAAAAATAAATCTTTTCAGATCAATCTAAAGAATTAACCATAAGATAAATTTGACATGATAAATTAAATAATTAAGCTTATTTAATGAAATTAAAATTTTAAAACTTATAAATTTATATTTTAAATGAAAATACAAAATATAAAAAGAAAACTATTTTTATAGAAAAATAAACTTTTAAAATTTAAATGAGTGTTAATATATAATTTTTAAATATAAATTAATATCGGAATCATATTTTAAAAGTGAGAAATTTAATTTTTTATGTAAAATACACACCAATTAAAGAAATATTTCATCTAAAAAATATCCCTTTTTTATATTTAATAGTTTTAATCACATTTCATTAATTATTTATCCTATAACACATAAATTTAATTAATACATAAATTATTATTTAAAAACAATAATAATATGTAATGAATTTAAAAGTATTTTTTATAATGAATTAATTTATTATCTTTTTATTTACTTAGGGATTTATTGTTATTGTAATTTTCTTATTGATGTTTCATGTCATATTACATAATTTTAATAAGGTATGTCATAGTATATTTTAGTTTAGTGTTGCATGAGAGGAATGATATTAAACACATAAGTTTAATTTAAAGGAAATACATATAGTAAAATCTTTAGGTGTTACATGTTTATGATATCTCATAATTTATTCTATTATATCTACTATGTTTAGTTATGTATATGACTTTAGTTGGTGTTGTTGGGTTGGGAAAATTTGTATGTTTTATCTATACTCATAGAGAGATAGAGTTATTTTCTTTTATGATAAATTTAGTTATACTAAGTATCACTAATGTTCAGGTTTCTCTTTATACAAAACAATATTTATGTTCTTTTCTAAGAATGTCTAATATATAGATGAGTCATATAATTTTTTTATAAGAATTTGGTCATGAATTATTTTTTTAATTTAAGTGGATAAATCATTCCCCATTAATAAACCAAGGCCTATGATGCTAGTCACCAACCCCTGAGGATTGGGGGACACTTTTAGAGGTAGTGGTGGTCTAATTTATTTACTATTCAGGTATTTGGGTTAGGGTCATTACACCCATCCTAGGGATCCCATATATATTGGGTATCCCTTTGCTCATACTACCCAATTTAGAACTATTGTGACATATATGTGCAAATCAATGACATCACTATTAATTAGTTCATAATAATAAAGTCATCAGAAATAGTATAGCTTGATTATATAGTGTTCCATCAATAAGTTATTCAACAAAAAACCAAATAATTTATTGTTGAAATTTTAAAATGAAAAACCACTTAATTTCTTTGGAACTATTTTCTCAATCACACATAAGCATTCACATGCCATGTGAACCAATATAAAAGTATGATGCATGTGTGCATGCCTCTTTTCACCTTGATTCAAGAGTAAAAAAATAAATCAATAACAAAGAACACTATGCATAAAAAAACTCAACTGTAATAATAAAAAGAAATAAAAATAATCCTAACTCATTAGAAACTAGAATTTATACCCATACTTGTGTTGTCTAGGAACAAATACAACTTCCATCCCAAGTTTTGACTAGTACTAGATCAATATTATATATCCCAAATTATAAGATAGATAAAAATAACTCTTTGATACCACTTTGTAATGTCCTCAACTCAGTCATCATCTATACTATAAGAGTTGGTACCATAGAACAATTTGATATTTGTACTTTAGATTACCACTTAATATATATATATATATATAATCAAATTTTTTATTATTCCATGTAATATTAATGTAATAATGTCTTTAGAATATTTCCTATATCAATGGATTATAGTAGTTGCATACTATAATGATAACCTAAAGATGTTATGATGATATTATTAAATAAATATTTCCTATGTTCTAGATATATGAATCTTATAGGACAAAAATCATGTATACAAATTAGGTTCTAGGGGTTTAAAGTCATTGATACTTATTCTCATACAATTATCACTTGGAAATATCTAAGAAAGGGAGATATAAGGATTGGACAACCAATGTGAATCCCATATGTTCTAAGTATTATTGAATATTACTATATATAAATGTGTATATTGGTCCTTTGACTTGAGATAATTATTAATTTGTATAATGAATCATGTACTTTGATGCATGGATGAAAACCATGATGGAATATGCTCATAGCGAGGCACTATATGTTGGGTGCATCATAAGTGACATAACATTAGTTGAATGGTAGAGAAATAATTTGTCTCTTTTGAGTTAAAATAAGAATATATATTTGTCCCTTTGACAAAATGAAAAATTATGAAAAAATTCCATATCCATAGTGATAAAAAAACATTCATTTCATAAATTCAAATAATGATAAATCAAGTGCATATGGGGATGAAACAATTATGCATCCTTCTTGATGAGATATCGGTTGAAAAAATGATTATATTACATAGTAAAAATAGTGAGAAGGTTTTTATAATAGCCACATAAAATTATTTCTCTATGGGTGCCTTGACATGTTATTAGACATCAATATAGGACCTTAGGTTAGTTCTACCAATTTCTATTCAAAACGGTTCCTAGTGGGTCAATCACTTAGTGTATTTAAAAGAAAATTAAAATCTATTCAATTTAAGTTTAAGAATAAAATTATGCCCAACTAGTGGAATAATATTTTTTCAAGTTAAGTTAATCATAATAATTTAATCACAAGATATTCGATTTAAAATATATGAGAGAAATTTAATATCTTATTTATTTATTCACAAATTTAATTAATATAATATTTATTTATTAACAAGTTTAGTGAATATTGTAAAATAAATTAATTTTTCAATTTATGCATATATATATTAAAAATAAATATTTATTCTCAAGTCAAGTGAATATAATATTTATTTTCTCAAAAAAAAACATTTTTTATTCAAGGTTAAATAAATTATATGGGATAATGTGAATTAAGTATAATGATCCAATAAAAATGATTTATTTTATTTAATATAATTTAAATAAATATTCATTTATTTAATAATGGGATACTATAAGATGAATCTCATACCATGTAAAATAATATTTTTTATTTTATTATAAGTGATATGGGGTGTGTATTTGATGAAATAAAAGAATAAGGGACTTATGCCATATCTTATTTCGACCTAAGTACATATTAAAAAAGTATATCATTTACACTGTAGATTTTTTAGGCATTAGATACATTATCTAATATTCTATCAATCCCTAGATAAAATTCTCTAATTCTCCATCTTTTAAGAACTTAAAGAGAGAATATATGGAATTGTGCATTAAAGGAACCACCATGACATGGTGGTTTAAACCACATATGGTTTATGCAAGGGTTCACTATGACTTGGTGATTGATGTTAGACCACAATGTGGTACATTTAAACATATCAATTATGAAATAATACTCATCTTTATAGGATTATTCCACTCTAGCTAGCATGCATTTGTTACAATCATCATAAGATGATTATTCAAGGAGTTTTAATATCTAAAATAATCTTTTAAATGTTAAATTATTATTATGGGAATTCATCTACATGTTATAAGGACTTGTTACATTTGATCAATTGTGAAATGACTCATCAATATAGACTATTTTTTGAGTTCCAAAGAGGGTCTTTGGATATCTATATAAAAAGGCTCAATCCTTATACATGGCCATTGATCTATAACATATAAATTACTCATCCAATGCTCCCATTACCCTATCTATCTACATTATCCTTTTACTTGAAGGTTTTATTAGACTATGGATTAAGGAAGATCCTTCTTAAGCATCACAAGATTCATGTGGCCCATGGACACCCTATGAGGGAATAACCCATTGGTTTCTCCTTAGTGATATTGACTAAGATCTTGTGACATGATTGTATAACCTAGATAGAATGGTGAAAGGTATAATATTTTATATTTTTTATTATCCATTCAAAATGTATAGATAGATCTTATTTTTTTGGGTTTTAGTTTTATTATTATTTTATGTTTAGGATGAGTTTCATCCCTCTAAAACCCTTTGGTGGTGTTAGAGTAGATCTATCAAAATTTGGTTTCATCTTTTAATGAATGATGAAAATAGGAAAATGAGTCTTCAATGTACCATGTAATAGATAAACCCCCCACACATGTTTTGGTTCTTAATTTTACAAGGATATAACATAGTCCACATAAAAATAGGTGTTTTAGTTATTATATTTTATTGACCAAGACTTAGTGCACCTAAAATGATCATTAAAGGGAGGTATTTAAAATCATAGAAAACATAGCATTGTTGGAATAACCTCTATTACATGGTTAGAAGGTCTCTATATCATGGTCATGGGAACCATGGAGATAGACTATTCCTTGGTAGACACCTGCATTCCATTTTGAAACTTATATATTTTCTTACTTAAAATGATGTAATGACCCAGCTTAAAACAAATCAATAGTATCCTAGATGGAGTGCTATGTGACCCCAGGTGTGACTCCCTATATGATAGAGGGTGATTACTAGAGGAAAGGGTCAATGTTGTTACCATAGGGATACTATACCATCATATCAGAGTGAAGTATACAAAATAAACAACAACAAAAATCCATATAAAACATTAGAGTATAAAAAAGTAATAAATAAAATCCATGCTATATCAAAATGTAAATGTATTCGTACAAGAAAACATCCCAATCAAACACCCACTAACCTGATTATATATAAAAAATAAACAAATGAAATAAAATTCACATGAGTCTTTACTTCCATACTCAAGACTAACCTCAATCCCAGTCTCCAGATCACAATCGATCTGTCTCAGCCCAATCCACTGCACTTCCTATGCTCAAACTTAAAGTAGATATAAGTTCTCTATGCCCACCAGGGCACCCATTTAGAGGGTGAGAAATAAATATTAGTTGGAAAAATCCAACTTTTTTCCTAACATAACAAGTATATATCATGTATACATAAGTGATACACTTAGTATAATAAAATAATGTGTATAAGAACAATAAATAATACCATTGATTGTTATGTTTTAAGGTGAGACCAAAGGTTGAATATACCTGCATCAACTAATTCTAGATGTCTCCACGGACAATTTATACCCATCAAGGAGGATAACATATTCCCCAAAATCTAAAATATATACAATCACTAACATAAATAACACCCATACATGGATCATCTCATATATACAACACTTGGGGGGAAAGGTGACCCACCCACAATATCTCATAAATCATATCAGGGGGAATGTCTCCCAATCTATAATGTATCATAAATCATATTGGGGGGGGGGGTGACACCCCCACAATAATATCTCAAAAATCATATCAAGAGGAATGTTGTCCCACCTATAATATATTATAAATCATATTAAGGGGAATGAAACCCAACCCTTAATGTATCATAAATCATATTAGTGGGAATGATGTGTCACCTATAATATCTCATAAATAATGTCATGGGGAATGGTACCCCTATGATAATATATCATCATATATCATATTAGGGGGAATTAAACCTCACCCATAATACCTTATATTCATATTAAGGGGAATTAAATACCTTCCATAATATCTTATATATTATATTAGGGGTAAGGAAAACCCTCCCATAATATATCATCATATATCATATCAGGGAGAATGAGATCCATGTCCATAAAATATCATATGAATTTTAGGGGTAATGATTCCCCTTCTGTAATATATCTTATATTATATCAGGTGGAATGGTTACCCTTCCATAATATCTCATCATATATCATATTATGGGGAATAGTGCCTTGACTGTAATATCTGATTTCTAATATCATATCATTAGGGGGAAAATAGTTCCCTCATTGGAATAATCTCATCTATTGTATACACCCAGGGAATAATCTCTTCTTATAATCATCATATATCACAAATTAAATAGGGAAATGTAGCCTACCCCATAATATCACTAGATGTTTTCTAGGGTGCTCTTCTCTCAGACATAGCCCCACACCCCATGGTATGCCTCATTGTTTATATTAACACTCAGAAAAAACTACCCAATACAATTTCAATCACATAATAAAATCATTAAAAACCTATCAAATCCTCCATCTCACATACATGTAATCTTCTAGGGTTCTCTAAATCTATCTCAGTTCCCACTCATTAACACCAAGCCACATCCAACACCCATAATGTTCTCTCAGCACATAGGCCTTTACCTGGTCCCAATCTCAAGAGGTCGGTCCAAATACTCATCCTATTTCTCAAATCATAACTCTAAAGTCTTAAATAGGAACCATATAGACTATTCCACACTAAGTAATTTGGAAATCCTATTTCAATTCATAAAATTATTCTCACAAACCTCACTTGGGTATCATATCATGTATCCATTAGAAAATATCTTATCCCATCATCTGGAGGAAAAACCTATCATCATACCTCATTTATCCCCAAATAATATCTAAAATGGACTTGATAGTGATGAGTACCCCACCATTATGTTATATATGGAAATATATTTAGAATGGACTACTCATTTATACAATTCAGGCTCTAGGGAAATAAAGCATGAAAAATCCCCTTTGAGGTGGAAGTACATGAAATGTATCATGTGTACACGATATGTACACCCAATGCACCACTTTGGGTGTGTACCTATTATAGTCTTGTAATTTATATCCCAATATATAGTGTGAATAAATATCTACATGGTGTGTGACACACTTTGAGCATGTAAATATACCCATCTCAATGTGTATTTCCTAAGTTCGCAATGTGTAACGAATGTACACATGGCATGTAATCCCCATAAGGTACCAATTTATGTACTATATCTCAAGTTGTGTCATGAAACATGACATGAAAAATACTATTACACACTATGTACCTCACATGGGGTGTTTGGACATGTTCTAGGACACACCTTGAGTCACACATCGACGATCCTACATGGTATGTCTATATACCTAACATGCCATGTGAAAATATTCTTCAACCTTCATCTCACTGATGAACCACATGATTTTTTTTCTTAAACTAAATTCCATGTGATTGGGTTTCCAAGACACAAAACCCCTACGAACCACTCGAGACCCTCATTTAACAAAAAAAATAACCCCCACTTAACCTAAGACATCCCCACTAGTCCAAATCTCATAATAAAAATGAAAAATGGAAATCAAATGGGTATTGAGGGGAAAAATTAAAATAACGGGCCTACCTCATTGTGAATCACTGATGTTTGAAGATCAAATCAATACTTCATGGCCACTGCATCTTGATCTGGTTTCTTAGATGAAGCCTGAAGTGCCTTCCTCTCCCTCTCTAAGATTAGAGGCATATGAGGGAATCCCCATTCCTATCATTCAAGTGAGAGAGGTAATAGGGAGAGGGGAGATTAAAAGTAAAAAATAAAGATAAACTTAAAAATAAAACCCATATAAAGATTTGACCCAGGACATAAAACCCAGATAAAGTTTAACCCTCACCTAGGTAAAACCTCATATTTCTCTAGCACTCTCAGACCCACACTCTTGGATCCAATGTTGAAAAAAAATAAATGAAAAAACTATATTTGATACATATCTATGATCACAATATATTTCTCACATTAATAATCCAAGGACCTTTTAATTTAGATTTTTATCAAATTAATCCAAATCACTAACTAATAAAACCCATGTCTTTCTCATCCAATAGATTTTTTTCCACTATATACAAATACATTAAATCCATAATGAGTATTTAACATCACACATAAATTCTACAAACAATACAATTTTATAGTATTATCATACTTACTACTTTGTTTTATAACTTGGAGAAAGGGAAATATAATAAGGGGTGAGTTTAAATGGCCAGGAAGGGTAAACATAATAATAAAGCATAACATGAGAAACATGAGACATAACATGACATCATAATGAGAATGATCATAATCTTGAGAGCATGGAATAAAGATATGATATCATAAAAACATGTATTAAACAATGATCATAACATAAGATCATGTCATCATAGGAATGTGGTAGCAATATAAACACGACATTATAAGCATAAGTCAAGGCACCCTACCTCATTAACATAACATAGTTGGCTTGGATAACTGACTATGCACCATAGTTGACTAGACTCACTACCAATGCACCATGATATCTCATGATATGGAAACATTACCTAATTTATTGACGAGATATATAATTCCTATCCCACCCATTACATAATAAAAATCACAAATATGTGCACCATATGATTTCAATAAACATATCATAAAATCCTAAGGAAATAAAATGGGTTTTATATTCTCTTCAAGTGGTTCCCTAAGGAAGCATTCATGATTTCATCAATAAACATGAAATTATAAACTAATGGAAAATAAATGGGCATATAATGAATTTAAGCATTATTATAGGTAAATACAACTCAATATATATGATTATGCATATGTTTTTTTACACCGTAGAAGAAATGATTATATGGTTTAGACAATAATTTCCCAAATTAATCAATGTATTGGGTATATAGGTAAACACCAGTAAATAATGTAATGGAATAAAGGTAATTCACAAAGGATTGAAATTGGAAATAATTCATTCCTATACAAGTGGATGATTATACTAGAAAAAATTTGCAATGTATCCTACCATATATGTGAAATATAATTTCACAATCCATCCAAATAAATAAGGGGGATAATATCATTTGAATAATACTATTGATCAAACACATGACATAGATGAAGAAAAATATTCAAATCATTAGGAAAATTTATTTTAAAATAATAATTTCCACTATTATTTGAAAAAATTGTAAAAGGAAGATTTTATTAGACCATGAGTATAATAAATTATGTTTTAAAAACTTGAAATCATAGAGATGATGTCTCTTAGAAAATGATAAAGGTGGCAGAAAGATACGTTCTCATAGAAACATGTAAAAAAGATTACTTCCATTGAAAATAACCCATGAGGGTAACATAAAAAATATTTTCTTTTAATTTTTTTATATAAATTCAATTTAGTTGAAAATAAGTTTAAAACAATCTTTATATAAGAATTTTTAAATCATTTATTACATTACTTTAAAGGTTTTTTTCAAAAACTATCCATGTTGAAAACATTAAAAAACCTCTAAAACTGTTCTATGAAAACCCACATAATAAAATGGATAATAAAACATTAGTGAAGGGAAAATTAAATGTCACTTAAGATGAAACATATTTGTGTTATAAATCACACATTCGATCGAAAAACCACACACTTGAAAGAAAATATCCATTAGAAAGTATAGGGGTTATTCTTATCAACATCATGATTTTATTTAATAAATAATTTCATCAAATGGGAGTATATTAATAAAGATAATTAATATCCCTATATAAAAATTAAATCTATTATTTTAAATGATAATGGTAAGAAAAGATACTTGGAATATCAAAATCAAGAATATATTTTACAAATCACAGGAAAATGGACTTGACTCGAGAAAACACTTATGGCTTGAGTAACATTGTAATAAAAACCCTTGAAGGAGAAAGATCTTGAAAATGAACCTCAAATACCATGAATTAAATTTATTTCATGATAAAATAATAATTTTGTAGTATATACACCATATAAAATCAAATTGATGCATAAATTAAATCACCTCTCAATGAAGGGAGTTTGAGATGAAAATCTATTACCTTATTTCCATGATTACTTGACCACACTATAAATTATTGTAAAATAACAATAAAAATATTAATAATTTATTTAGTAAACTTATTAATCTCTATAAAACTTTTTTATACTTTAATTTTAATTATTTACTCTGAATATAGTGGTTTATTATAACTTATTTTTAACATTGGGTGTTAACACTTCTAATCGTATTGCACATGTTTTTTAATGTTAATGTCGATACATTATATTTGATACCAATTTCATAAGTCCAAGGTTAAATATGGTTCTTTAATATATATCTTGTGATTATTTATAATTTTCTACTTTCACCCCATGATATTTTTAATTACGACTCCTAAAGATGATGCGAGAGACAAACTTGTTTTGGTAGTTTTTAATGAATAAAGATAATATAGTGTTAACATGTTTAGATATTAATATTATAACTAAAAAACCATTATAACATATTTAATACCTTATTTTTAAATTTCATTAACATTATATAACATCCCTTAATCATTCACTATATCAACATTACAACATCTCTCAAGTAGGTGGTAAACTAACCAAAATAAAAGCTTGTCATAATGATCGAATGAGTAAGAGTGTGCTATTAAATAAAATTAATATGACATTTAAAGAAACTTATAAATTATATATATCCATAAAATCCATTAATATAACCATAAATGATTATTGGTATTGGAAAATGAAATTCATTGTTCGTGGAGGCGGTAGTCCGCAAATCGCATGATTAACAAACCCATTTCTCAATGAATGGATAGAGTGACAGTACATGAAAATTTATCCTTTAAAAATTATAATAATTTTATAAAAAACATATTAGTTCATTAATAACACTTTATGTCCAAACATGTTAGGTGGTTAAGGGAAATACGACACATTGTTCATGGAGGTTCTAGTTCGCACATACACATGATTAACGTTCTTATTCCTTAATGAACAGAAAAAATAAAGGCAAATGAAAAATGAGATCATTTAATAATTGTATAAGTGTCATAAAAAAATAATTATTCATAAAAAAAATCCTTGATACCATCCAAAATAGGTGGTGATGAAAAATGAATCGTACCATTTCGTGAAGGTGGTAGTTCGCACATACGCATGAAAATGCTTTTTTAAGTTAGAAGATGATATAGAATGAATGAATAATTGATGTTATAATAATATAATGAAATTTAAGTATATATATGATAATTAATTCATTATATTAACAAATTTAGGGAATATTAGGAAGAGGAAAGTTAAAAAGTAAGACTAAGAGGAGAGTGATACTCAAGTCATGAACTTTGATTTTCCTCTGAATTATTATCACAACCCATCCTCGGGACCCATGTCGTGACTACCCCAAGCCCGCCTTCAATAGGCCAGGGGATGGCGACTAGCACCAAAGGTGTAAATCTCTAAGCTAGGAAGGAATTTCCTTTATAAAAAACTAAACACACACAATCAGAATACACAACTGGAAGCACAACACTAAGCAATACTATATACAGAAGAAGTGCTGGAAAGTAAAAAGGGGTCAGAAATACAAGCCCAACAGTAAAGTACAGGTACAACTGAAATCAAGTAAAGCAGCAACTGGGTTGTCCTCCAGGGTTCCTACCTGAAGGGTAGGTACATATGGCCTCGTCAGCACTCCACAGCCATCCGTCCATTCTGTGCACCGTCACACCGAGTGGTCCACCTCTGGGTACTATCCAGTCATGCTACTCTCTACTTCAATCAGCACTGTCCATAGTTTACAACAAACACAACGAGGTGCAGGCATAGCCCGTGTAGGGGTGAGTATAACGATACTCAGTAGGGACCCTAAGACCCTCAAGGTCTCACAAAATCCAACAAGGATAAACCACAAAGTATGAAATCGACGAATAACCATTACTTAGGTATATGCCCATATATATACCTAAGTTATCTAATAACCCATCTCAATCATGAGGAAAATACAAAAGTCATTGACTCAGCTCAAAACCAGGATTTTATTCTAGGGGGTAGCATGTAACGCTCCTAGTCAAACTGTCCAAACCTCGACTGCTGGTGTAATCCTCCTCTATAGAGTACTGTGGGCCTACCGCGTCACACAGAGGCACTTCCCACTATCCTGGACTGCTATGGTACTCCTCCTGTCGAGTACCGTGGGTCTCCTACGTCACACAGAGACGCTCCCCATTGTGGGTTTGTCGTGTCACATAGAGGCACTCCCCCTCGTAGCCTGCTGAGGTACTCCTCCTGTCGAGTACCATGGGTCTTCCGCGTCACACAAAGGTTATCCCCACTATGGGTCTGCCACTTCACACAAAGGCGCTTCCCACTGGGCTAGTCGAAATACTCTAAGTCGAAAGGTGAGTAGTCGTCAGGTATCAGCCAGCTACTAGGTCTCTGTAATCCGCTCGATCACCAATGGAAGGATCCGCTCCACAAGATACTAGTAGATACTCCAATTGTGACAAATTCCCAAGTAGAAGTATCGCAAAGGTCCACCTCATCATAGGGGTCTCAACGCAATAGACGACACATTAATCAGACACCTGGTCTGTGAGTTATTGCCATTTCCGTTCCAGGGGCCTAGTTGGATTTTAGGTTCAAACCAAAGTGACCATACCACAACTGTGTCCAAACCTCAAGTGGGGTATTCCCAAAGAACCGTCTCGCTCCAAGCTTTCTATCGCCATAGACGGTTCATAGATCGGACACCCGTAGCCCAAGTTATTGGTAAAAAGGTGTGTTCGGGTTAGACGGTTTCAGACTGGGGTCCGACCTGGTCCGCGGGTCTAACCCAGCCCGAGGGGGTGGCCCGGCCCGAGGGGGTGGCCCGGACCGAGGGGGCGGCCCGAACTGAGGGCGGCCCAGCTCAATCCCTCTATTTTATGTTGATATCAATCGGCAATTCACATTCTATAAATTGAACGACGTAGAACTGGAATAAGAACAACTCAAATCCGCTACCTCATATGACGATGATCGTTGATGAAGTCATGGAAAGGCGGTGCCAATTCATCAATGTCGGAAAAGGAAGAGGATATCCGTCATTGGCAGATGAGCGTTTGGAGGTGACGAAGTCGAAGACGGCGTTCTTCATGGTCGACTCCTTCTCTTTTGGCACAATTGAAGATCGTTCTTCATTGGAGAATTAGTTTCTCCAAAGGTTCTCCAAGTTCTTCCAAGACCTTTATCAAAGCTCCACCAAATGAATAGATGCCAACCCAAAATGAAATAATATATTTGTCTATTATTTAATTGTTGGCATGAATTAAAAAGATTTCAAAAGGAGTTTTAATTAAATGAGTTATATCACTTAATTAAATGGGTGGAGTTGGCTCAATTAAATGGTGGGGAAGGTGAAGAGTTTTCTTCCCCTTTATGGGGAGTTAAGGGGTTTTAAAGCCCATGTGGTCCCCACCAAAGATATCCTCCCAAGGGAGGTTATGTGCGGGTGGGCCCTACCACCATAACCTCCCATGGGAGGTTAAGGTGTGGTGGCCCCCACCACTAACCACCTCTTGGAGGTTTTAACCACCTCAAAAATAAAAATAAGATAACACTTATTTTTATTTAACTTTATTAAAAACCCCAAAATCTATCTTCCATTCTCGATCATCTGTTGTCGAGGCAGAATCCTTCTTAAGCGAATACCGGTGCTGCGAGTTCAAAAGTGCCCTCAAATTTCTTTTCTGAGCACTGGTTCAAAAGTTATAAAATCCAGCTCATACATTTACTGAATGTACCCGAAAAAAAACATTAGAAATTGATTCTGGGCACATCGGGCCTCGAAATCAAGCGCCATAAATTTTCATAGACTCATAAAATTCCCATGTATTTAAGAAAAAAAATTTACACGGAATTTCCAGGTCTTTAAAATTATCCTTCGAAATGAAGGGATTAAAAAAAAGAATGATAGAGGTTATGTTTAAGGGGATAGGGTTATAAAATTAAAAATAGACAAATTTTAACCAATTAATTCAAAATAATGGGTGTGTAATTAAGGGGTGTAAGTGGTCCCTTTTATAAGTGAAGAAAATGACACTTTCCATGGAAAATAATGTTAATGGGAAAGAATAGAATGACATGAAAGTTTGTTGAGGTAGGTTAGGGAAGGTTGTTAATACATGTAGGTAAGACTTTGAAACATAAAAATGACTTCTATAAGGTATATAGTTCATTTAAACTTAGGAAAATTCGTTTCACATTAGACTACTCTCTCAAACACTAATTAGTTTTAAATAAATATTAATCATGGTAATGAATTTATTACTAAAAATATTATAGGAACCTTCCCACAAAAATCCAATTTTATGAATCCAAATTCATCCTCTATTTAATCTAATTAAATTTCTAAATAACAGAAATTGTACTTTTAAATTAAAACATATAATATATCAAAAACAACTTTTATAATAAAATACTGCTTATGTTAAAAAATGTTATTCATGGGTTCATAATCATTCTATATTAAATATATATATATATATATTATATAAAAAGGGTTTCATAAATATTTAATTCATTATTATTTTATGAAAATACCCTAAATAGATATAAAATTATCCAAGACCGGTATTTTTCACTATTCACTTAAAAATTAAATATTTCAAAAAAATTCAAAAAATTCATACTATGATGATTTGCGTATTATAAATTCAAATATGTAGTTAATTTTATCTAATTAAAATTCTAAAAAATTATATATGTAACTTTTAATATAAAATATAAAATATAAACTTCTTTTATTAAAAAAAAAACTTCTTAAACATTAAGTGGTTGTAATAATATTTCATACCAATTTTCAAATTTAAAGATTTTTTATATTTTATATCATATATAGATATCTTATATGTTATCATAATTATATTTTAAATATTATTAATTTAATTTACTAATGTTTCATGGCCTTCATTTTAGTGTGTGAAAATAATGATATTACACTCAACATTATTTAAAGGAAAATATATTTTTTGAAATCTCAAGATGTTACATTATCCCCCTTAAATAAATTGTATCTTCACAATTTTTTTAATAAAAAAATTAATTAAGGATTTCAAGAAAGATAGAAATTAATTGAGATAAAATTTCAAATGAATTGTGTACATTAATATCTTAAGTAAAACTAGAAGAAAAATCTTCTTCCACTATCGAGTTAATTGAATGATTAATTTTACCTTAGTATATATATGATTTATGTACTCCTTTTAAACATATAAAACAATTTATAGTTCCTTTGATACATTTCCAAAAGTGTTTCTTCCCATATTTTTGACATGAAGTAAATTTTATCTTTTTTCCTTCATTATATCTATCAACCAAATTTTCACGAGTCTCTATCCTTATCTTATTTGGTATGATATAGAATTCAACTATGATCACTTTTTTATCATAATTCATGATATTTTATTTGTAATAATAACAAGATTTCTAACCCCAATTGTTTTCTTAATAGATTTCAGATTAAGAAAATCACCACATTGTCCATTACATCCATTATTAGCTCGGTTCCTTCATTCTCTATCCATTACATTAAATTGAATTTTAGGGATGAGAATACTTAAATTCATAAATTTATAAAGGGAAAAAATATGAACTTAGATGAAATAATTCATAAATGATGTGTGTACCCTAACTTATGAGTCTTTAGCTTCAATCTAGGTTATCCATGGTCATTTTACTGTTAGGTTCTCTAATATAG
The DNA here is from genome assembly GCA_963277665.1 of Viscum album. NCBI lineage: Eukaryota > Viridiplantae > Streptophyta > Magnoliopsida > Santalales > Viscaceae > Viscum > Viscum album. The sequence continues at coordinate 267,477,730 of OY728135.1, forward strand.
TTAACATAAATAAAATCATATCTTCAAATCCTTTATAATAGCTTTTAAAGATAATGTTAATTAACCTAAAAATATCTTCCAAGAGTGTCTGGATAGGTGTGCAGTTCATGCCCATTCGCCATGCACTAGAATAATGACTGTGATTTACCCAACTAACTCTTTTTTGGGTTGTTACTATTAGAGTTGGTGTCCTCGAATCAATTTTTTGTACTTTTATTACATGTATATTTAATGTATTTAAATATTAAAAATCTTATTACATATTTTTCATTGTTCTGCATGACTATGATGTAATAATGTCTCAGAGTATTTGTTGCATTGATAAGGTCATGTCAGTTCCCTACTATGATGAGAAACTTGAAATGCTATCACAATATTCTTAAATATAGTTATAGGGTTGGATGACATATTATGATGGGGCACATAATGTGCATACTATCAGGTGCGATTACTTATAAGCAGATGAGACTTCCTCTCATGAAGTTCACACTTGGTAATCTCTAAGATTGAAGATTATGAGAACAGGCATGCCAGTAGGAATTCCACATGTTTTGGTGTTATCAGATATTCCTATCTGTGAGCATGTGTAATGATCCTTAAACTTTAATATTATCATTAATACATGTCATGACTCGCGCACTTTTATTTACTGACGAAAATCGTCACACAGACAGTTGGCGGGAAGTAGGGTATGTTGGGTGTGTCATGAGTGGCATGTTATTAATGGACAAGTTGAGGAAGTATTTTTCCCTTCCATTTATGGAAGTTAATATCTTGGACCATTGATTGAAATAAAATTGTTGTGTGAAATTCCATGGCCATGGTGTAATGACGAGTTTATTTTAGGTAGTCAAATAACGACTTATCAAGCATAAAATTTGATGACACTATCATGAAACCTGCTTGATGAGATATTGCGAAAAAGGGATTATATTACATAGTGAGCATTCATATGTGGATGTCATTGTTGCGACTAAGTTATTTCTCTTGGATGCCTTGACCCATTGCTAGACAATACTCTTGGACTTTAGGCAAACCTGCCTAATTCCAATGAGAAAGAATCCTAGAGGGTCACACACTAAGTGTTTCTGGTGGTCTTGGTTAAATTCTATTTAAATTTAATTAATAAATATTATTCTCAAGGTAGTGAAATAATTTTATTCAAGTTAAAATGATTGCATAAATTAAATAAATATTTATTCACTAGATTATGGGTAAAATATATTTATTTATTTTATTGAACATTTAATAAATATTTATTTACTAGTTTGTAAATAAAATATTTATTTAAGAGAATAAATTATTTATTTATTTATTCAAGTGTTCAATAAATGGAAGTGGAGTTTGAGCATACCAAGGCTAGTTCGGTAGTAAAATAATTATTTGCAAGATGATAAATAATTATTTAACCAGTTGACATAAATTAAAATAACACCGCTATTATTTTGTGACGCATAATTTTATTTATAATTATATTTTGTGCAAGTTGGTTTACTATAAATAATGATGCAGTATTATTATTATTAACATGGGTTTTATCTAATATTATGAATGTATTTAATTTTTGTTACACAATTAAATATTGTAACTGAAGCCCCATGTCAATAAATAGACACACACGTCTATCGTTCCATGTACCAAACCACACACCCAGTGAATTGAGAATTGTTGAGCTAAAAAATTTCTCTCTCAAATCCTATTCCAGCCCCTCTCAAGAATGAGAGACGTTCTTGAAGGCTGAAGAACAAGTGATCAAGAATGACGACACAAGACACTCGCTTCACCGCGCTAGTACTCGAAGAATGAGTGGTGAGAATCTAAGGCCATCAGAGCACATGTGGATCACATCTAGAGGGATCATATATTGGATCCTCGCAAGTGCAATTAGATAATTCAGAAGGGTCATTCTGGAAGATCAACATCATCAATGAAAAAAATACCAATGATCCAGATATTCATTAATTTATGAAATTAATTAAATTAATTATAAAAATGATGTGAAAGATCCACTCTAAAGGTTTCGGGCCTCTTCTTTATTTATCTAAATATTTAATTCTGTTTCATGGAGACAGGTATTCATCAACGTATTGATCCCGAAGTAATAGTCGATCGTGGTAAAAATTAAAGTTGGGTGCTGGACTAACCACGGTTCCGCTGCACCCGGAACCTACAAGTGGTATCATAGCAGTTACATAATAGTTTATAATTATTTAAATATTTCATTGATGATTTACGTATTTAATAATTTAGTTGTTTCAATTCAAGTTCATCATTCTGCAAATCCGAATCTCGAGATCTATTCCTCCATTTTCATTTCTCGTTCACCTTACAGAAACAATATTTTATTTTAATTTTGATTAAAATAATACAAAGGATCTCATCTGGAGGTTCCAAAGGTTCCTGGACATACAAAACTAGAACACATGATGTTCATTCAGCAGTACCAAACATGTAGTCAAGGTTCAATGCACCAGGTCTGGTCCTCCAAACCAAGCCATGTCATTAGAGTTTGTTTAAGTCTTAATGACTCTGTGTGTTGACAAGGAACAGGTGGAACATGATTTCTGGATTACACACTGTGTGGCCCACTGGACACGACGTGTAGTCCCTTCAGGTTAGGGTTGGACTATGTACCCCATACACGACTTGTACAACTGGAGACCGAATAATGTGGATACTAAACAACATGTGTCCCACTGGACACATCGTGTACTCCAAAGATTTCTGAAGTACACTCACACGCCGTATCCCTAGGCCTGTACTTCGGATGGATAGTGAATAATAGTACATTCTATGTAGTTAGAACTACACACTGTGTACTCATCCAAATTACATAGATTTATTAAAATTTATTGTTATATTATAAAAACATTTGAGACGTGTACCATGGTACATGCATAAAGTTGATACAAAACACGTGATAGGTGTTTTATATATATGTGTTTAATTTAACATCTACTTAATGTTAATTTCTACTCATTGGGTAGTTATGAACATAAATTCACTAGGTTTCCTCCAAGGTAAAAGTTACGTAAAAAGATAATTTTAAATGAATTTATTTGTTTCAAATTATGATGTATGAGAATCTCAAGGAAATTCAGAAAAGGGTTTAAGATAAAAGGATTGATTAATTAAAGATGATAATTAATTGATTCGAGTGTGATTTATCTTAAATAAGAACAATTAAAGAATTGAATGCTAGTTCTATTTATGCATAAATATCTTTTCATGTATGGATGATCATTAGCTAGACCAGGACCTTTTTATGTGAATGTTTTCTTTTAATTTATTTATTTAAATTACAATTTTCAGCCTACGAGCCTTCTCCTCATTAATATGTAGGGCCTGTGTTCCCAATATTTATTTTATGTAAAACCCTATTTTATCCCTCACCTACATGTGATTTTAAAATCATATGTAATAGATGTGACTCCCAATCTAGTGGAGGTGGTTCAAGCTAGAGCCAAGATGAAACCAATCCCAGGAGATACAAAGGTGGTCAGGTGGAATGTTGTAAACATGAACCTAAAAGGTTCAAGGTGTTTCTCCCCTAGGTCAGGGTTATTTTATCAACCTCTAGATAAACTAACCATTAGAAAATATCATGATCATGCCATTTTCTTTATTTTATTTCTGTTAGTTGCATGGTTTATCATTATGGATGTGTTTTCAAAATCACATAATTAATGAATTAAACAAGCATGCAAGATAAAACTAAAATAAACCAGAACTTATGCGTAAATATTATCAAGACATGGTTAATCATTTAAGTAATTTCTACTTAATATTAACAAGTATGTGATAATGATAATACTCAATTCACACATACAAGATAAATCCCTCAAATAAAATATTATATCAGACCAAGCCTTCCGTTACTTGATTAAGGGAAAAACTCAATAAAACTATGTGTTTGACCAACCCCTTTTGAGACACTTACTTTTATACAGGAATCCTTTATGAAAGGTTTTGGGTTGACTTGACCATATTACATCAATAGGAGTATCCCTTGCTAGACTTGGTGTAATATTGGAGGCAAGAGTTGAGGAAATCCAAAGTTAGGATTTTAGGATTTGAGAGTCCACTCAACAGATCAAGGAGCTTCAAGACCACAGTTGGCAAAGACTTGCCTACCTAAATACCTTCAAATAGATTGAACAACACTTATTGGGGTTGTGCGAAGGGGAATATGGATCCTTGCCACTAGAATTTCATGGAAACTGGACATTCTGAGTTCAATGGTGAGGGCCATTGGGACTTGATAAAATAGTGGGAGACTTAATAAAATCAATTTATTATTTCTCATAAAATTCAATCAAGAAAGTACTAATGATTTTCTCTTTTAATTATAGAATAAAAAATTACATGCTCGTCAACCACACTATCCCTACGATCAATTCTAGATAAAGATGACTTCCTCACTAGTAGTAACTTCCAAAAATGGTTTAGACGCCATCAGGTTATCCTATTTCATAAACGAAAGTCTTATGTGTTGGAGTCAACATTACCTAATCTTCCTACCAAAGAGGTGAGTGATGAGGATTTCCTGGTCTATGAGAAATATATGAATGACGCATTCGACATTAAATGTTTGACGCTGTCATCAATGTCTAGTGAGCTCATGAAGTCTCATGAAAACATGGATTCTTATAGCATGCTCGAGTACCTCGATGGTCTTTACCAAGAGAGAGAAAGATAGGAAATGTTTGAGATTTCCAAGGCACTCTTTCAGAGTAAGATTGAAGAGGGTACCCCAGCTAGGCCTCAAGTAGTTAAGCTCATTGGATACATTGATCACCCAAAGGTTTTAGGGTTTAAACTCCCCAAATAAATGGGCACCGATCTCATTCTCTCATCACTCCCTCAGATCTTCTCTAACTTTCTTTCCAATTTGAACATGAAAAACATTAAGAAGTCTATATCTGATCTTATTATCCTCATTCGCCAAGTGGACAAAGATATGAATTGAAAAAATCTTTCTGTACTTATGGTGAATAAAAGGAAAGGGAAGGTTAAGATCTTTATGCCCAAAGATTCTTCACAACCATCCAAGAAAAGTAATATCAAAGGAGTGTCAAGAAAATAAGAGGCTATTTGTTTCGCATGTGGCAAGAAAGGCCACTGGAAGAAGAACTACACCCATCATAAAAAGAAAGGGGAAGCTTCAAGTGTGTTTGTTATAGAATGTAATCTATCTGTTTCTAAAAATTGGCTATTAGATACAATGTTTGGTGCTCACATATGTATCCAAATATAGGAACCAAGTAGATTCAGGAAGATTGGCCGAGGGGAGGTAGATCTGCGATCAGCCAATGAATCCAGAATTTCTGTTGTAGCTGTCGGGGATTACCACCTCACATTTCCAACTAGGATGATCTTGGTGTTAAAGGGTTGTTATTATGTGTTGTATATTACTAAAAACATTATTTATGTATCCATATTAGATACAAATGGAGTTGTTTTAATGTTTGGAAGTGAATGTTGCTTCTTTTAAAAAGATAACATTTGTTTTGGCAGGGCACATTTATACAATGGTATTTACGTGTTGGATTACACACACCAAGTAATGGAAATCGATAACAAATATACTTCACATGACTCATACCACAACCAACTTTGGAATCACCGGTTAGGTCATGTAAATAAGAAACACTTGAAAAATTTACATCAAGATTAATATTTAGATTCTTTCGAACAAAAACCACTTGGCGTATGTCATGCATGTTTACCCGGCAAAATGACCAAAGTCCCATGTAGTCGGAAAGGTGAAAGGACTAAAGAACTTCTTTAATTGGTTCATACCAATGTAGGTGGGCTATTTCCAGTTGGAGAAAGGGGAGGGTAATCATACTTCATAACTTTTACTAATGATTTTAGTAGATATGGACATATCTACTTAATGAGGTATAAGTCGGATTCTTTTGATAAGTTCAAAGAATACAAGAATGAAGTTGAGAACCATCTTGGTAAGAAGATTAAGAAACTCCACTCAGACCGAGGTAGAGAATATCTTAATAAAGACTTCATTGATTACTTACGGGAGTTTGGGATCCTATCACAACTCACTCCTCCTTACACGTCCCAGTGGAATGGTGTGAGCGAAAGGAAGAACCGCACCTTGTTGAACATGGTGAGATCAGTGATGAGTCATGTGAGTCTTCCATTATCCTTTTGGGGATATGCGTTACAAACAATGACACACATACCAAACCAATTACCAACTAAATCGATAAATGGTATTCCATATGAGTTCTAGAGTGGAAATAAATCCATGTTATCAAATTTACATGTGCAGGGAAGCAATTCATTTGTTAAGGCCTCTTCAGGTAACGAACTTACACCTTGAGGCACAAAGTGTACCTTTATAGGATACCCCAAGGAAATAAGGGGATATTACCTATACAACCCCTCAGAAAAAAAAGGTTATAGTGGCTAGACACAACATATTCATTGAGAGGGATCACATCTCCGAAAGATATAGTCAGAGAGAGGTAGAATTCGATGAAGTTGAGGATCAAGGTACACAAGAGTTGGTACATAAGCAGATTCCACAAAGCCCCATGGAAGAAAGAACTATTCCAGAGACACAAGAACTGCATAGGAGTATAAGAGAGGTTAGAGAACCATAATGACATGGTTTTCTAGTTACTGAGGATGGTGACTCATTATTAGTTGATAATAATGATCCTATAACCTACAAGGAAGCAGTAAGTGGCATAGATGTTACCAAGTGGAAAGAAGACATGAATTCTAAAATAGATTTCATGAACCAAAACCATGTCTTGATTTTGGTAGATCCTTTAGTTGATGTAAATTTTATTGGTTGAAAATTGGTATTCAAGAAGAAATTGGACATGTAAGTACAAGTCAGTACCTATAAGGCACGTCTGGTTTCAAAAGGGTTCAAAAAACATCAAGGCATTGACTACGATGAAACCTTCTCACAAGTTGCAATGCTAAAATCTATCAGAATTCTATTGTCTATTTTCGCTTACCATGACTATGAGAGTTGGAAAATGGATGTCAAAACAACTTTACTTAATGTGAAAATTTAGGAAGATGTCTACCTGACACAACCTGAAGGGTTTATGGCTCCAAAGGATGCTGATAAGGTATGAAAGTTTCAGAAATCCATTTATGTATTAAATCAAGCATCCAGGTCATGGAATTTTGTTTTGATAAATCCATAGTAAAATTTGTTTTTATCAAGAATGAATGCAAGATTTGTGTCTAAAAACGGTTTAGTGGGAGTCCAGTCGTTTTTCTAATAGTATATGTTGACGACATATTACTTATTAGAAATGAGATACCAGTCTTACAGTCTGTTAAGGAATGGTTGAATCAATGATTCTCCATGAAGGACTTGGGAGAGGCAGTATATATTCTTAGGATCAAGATCCATCATGATAGATCTAAGAGATTTCTGGGCCTAAGGAAAAGTACATACATTGATAAGATACTGAAGAGATTCAGTATGGAACAATCCAATAGGGGATTGTTTCCAGCATCATATGACATTCATCATTCCAAGAAAATGTGTCCTTAGACATATGAGGAAATAAAGATAATGGAAAGGACTCCATACCCATTAGGGATTGAGTCAGTCATGTATGTCATGCTATATACTAGGCTGGATGTTGCCTACGCATTGAGTACAGTAGGAAGATCTCAAGATGAATCAGGTGACCACCATTGGATTGCAGTCAAGACCATCTTAAAGTATCTAAGGCATACTAAGGATATGTTCCTAGTTTATGGAGGAGATGGGGAACTAGTCATTAGAGGATATTCAGATTCTAGTTTCTAGACTGATTAAGATGACATAAAGTTACAAACGAGATACATCTTCACTTTGAATGGAGGTGTAGTGAGCTGGAAGAGCTCAAAGCAGAGTGTGGTCACAGATTCTATAGTAGATTCTGAATATATCATAGCTTCTAAGGTAGATAAAGAAGCAGTTTAGATACGAAGCTTCATACAGGAGATGGATATGATACCTAGCAGTAAAGATCCCATCACACTGTACTGTGATAATACTACAGCGGTGGCTCTCGCAAAATATCCAAGGTCACATTAGTGGATAAAGCACATACTTCAGAAGTATCATCTCTTGAGGGATTTTTCTCATAGATGTGAAGTTTCAGTGAGCAGTATTTCCATAGAATACAATGTGGTAAAACCCTTAACTAAAGCCTTGAATCAGCAGAAACATGATCATCATGTGAGGTCTAGCAGACTAAAAGTCATAGGCAGTTGTCTCTAGTCCAAGTGGGAGTTTTTAGAGTTGGTGTACTAGAACCAACTGTTTGTACATTGATTACATGGATATTTAATGTATTTAAATATTAAACATCTTATTACATATTGTTCATTATTCTTCATGACTATGATGTAATAATGTCCTAGAGTATTTGTTACATTGATAAGGTCATGGCAGTTCCCTACTATGATGATAACCTTGAAACGATATAACAAAAATCTTAAATTTAGTTCTATGGTTGGATGGCATACTATGATGGGACACATAGCTTGCAGAATTTCAGATGCGAGTAATCGTAAGCATATGAGACTTCCTCTCATGAAGTTAGCACTTGGTAATCTCCAAGATAAGAGATTATGAGAACAGACCCACCAGTAAGAATTCTGCATGTTTTAGTGTCATCAGATATTCCTATCTAAGAGCATGTGTAATGATCCTTAGACTTTAATATTATCCTTAATACCTATCACGACTCACACACTTTGATTTACTGATGAAAACCATCATGCAGATAGTTGGCGGGAAGTAGGGTACGTTGGGTGCATCACAAGTGGCATGTTATTAATGGATAAATAGAGGAAGGATTTGTCGCTTACATTTATGGAAGTTGATATCTCGACCCTTAAATTGAAATATAAACATTGCACGAAATTCCATGGACATGGTGTAATGACAAGTTTATTTCAGGTAGTCAAAGAATGACTTATCAAGTATAAAAGTTAACTATACTATCATGAAACCTACTTGATGAGATATTGTAACAAATGGATTATATTACACAGTGAGTGTTCATATGTGGATGTCATTGTTGGAACGTTAAGTTCTTTATCTTGGATTCCTTGAACCATTTCTAGACAGTACTATTGGACTTTAGGCATGCCCACCTAATACCAACAAGAAAGAACCCTAGAGGGTCACACACTAAGTGTTTTTGGTGGTCTCGGTTAAATTCTATTTGAATTTAATTAATAAATATTATTCTCAAGACAGTGGAACAATTTTATTCAAGTTAAAATTATTGCATAAATTAAATAAATATTTATTCACCAGATTGTGGGTAAAATATATTTATTTATTTTATTGAACATTTAATAAATATTTATTTACTAGTCTGTAAATAAAATATTTATTTAAGTGAATAAATTATTTATTTATTTATTTGGGAGTTCAATAAATGGAAGTGGAGTTTGAGAAAACCAAAGCCGGTCAAGTAGTAAAATAATTATTTGAAATATGATAAATAAATATTTAAATTGTTAGCACAAATTAAAATAACGCTGCTATTATTTTGTGACGCATAATTTTATTTATAATTTCGTTTTGTTCAAGTTGGAGCATCATAAATAATGAAACAATATTATTATTAATAGAATAAGTTTTCTCTAAGGTTATGAGTGTATTTAATTACTATTAAGAAATTAAATATTGCAACTGAAGCCCCGTTTCAATAAATAGACATGCACATCTATTATTCCATATACAAAACTGCACACCCAGTGAATTTAGAATTGTTGAGCTAAAAAATATATCTCCCGAATAATATTCCTGCCCCTCTCAAGAATGAGTGACATTCTTAAAGGCCGAAGGACAAGCGATCAAGAACGGCCGCCACAACACACTCGCTTCACCACATTAGCACTCAGAGAACGAGTGGTGTCGATCAGTGGCCATCAGAGCACATGTGGATCACCCCTAGATGGATTCTATTTTGGATCCTCACAAGATCAACGAGATAATTTGGAAGGGTCATTCCGGACAATCAACATCATCAACAAAGAAAATACTAAAGATCCAAGTATTCTTTTCTTTATGAAATTAATTAAATTAATTATAAATATGATGCACAAGATCCCCTCTAAAGGTTTCGGGCCTCTTCATTATTTATCTAAATATTTGATTATATTCCATGGAGACTATAATTCATTGTCATATTGATCCTAGAATAATCATTGATCATGGTGAAAATTAAAGTTGGGTGTCGGCCCAACCGCACTTCTGCTGCACCCAGAACCTATAGTTACCCCAAGATGCATCTGTGATAAAACAATGTCCACTTGCTAGTGTCCATACATGGATTTAATTTCTAGGAAAAACCACACAATCTCTACTTTACCAAAATTTAAATAGGTTCTCCTATAATTTGACTTATTCCTAGGGTTTCACTAAATATCACTTATTACAATCCCCAAACAACAAAAGTTATTCAACACTTTCAACCTAATGGTTTATTTATACCATTGAAACTAAATGATCCTTAACTCATCAACCCATGATTTCATTCCTAAATCCTAAATCATCCTCAACTAATAACATCAAAACCTCTACATTTATCTAAAAATTACTCTGATACCAACTATAGTACCCCCAGACATGTACTCCAAGATCCGATATAAAAAACACATAAATTACAACACTTGATTTGATACACATCTAATATTACAATATATTTCTCACATTTACAATCCATATACCTTTTAGTTTATGATTTTAAAGAATTATAACAAATCACTAACTAATTAAACCCATGTCTTTCTCTTCCAATGGACACTTTATTTTCTATTATATAAGAAACTATTGAATCTATAATAATTCTTCAACGTCTCCAATAAATTATCCACAAAATATAATATTTTAGGTCTAGTATACTTAATAATTTCTTTCATAACCCAGTGAAAGGGAAACATAATAAGGGGTGAGATCAAATGCTCAATAAGGGTAAGAATAATAATAAATCACAACATTAGAGACATGAGGAATAACATGATATCATAATGATAATGATCATAATATTGAGATCATGGAATAATGAGATGATATCATAAAAAATGTATTACACAATGATCATAACATAAGAAAATGTCTTAATAAGAATGTAGTGACAACATAAACATGAAATCATAAGCATAAATCAAGGCTAGCTACCTCATTAACATAACATAGTTGGCTTGGATAACTACCTATGTGCCATAATTGGATAGGATTAGTACCCACACACCATAATATCTCATGATATAGAAACATTACCCAATGAATTGGAGGGATACATAATTCTGATCCCACCCATAACATAATGAAAATCATACATATGCATGCCACATGGTTTCAATCAAGATATAATAAAAACCCAAGGAAATAAATGGGGTTTTATATCCTTTTCAAGTGGTTCCATAAGGATTTCATCTATAAACATGACATGATAAACCCATGGAAAATAAATGGGTATCCAATGAATTTATGTATCATTCTTATTAAATAAAAAAATATGATTACATATATGTTATTTACACTGTATAGAAAATGGATATATGATTTAGAAAATAATTTATCCAATCAATTTAAGTATTAGCTACACCCTTTAATCATGTAACAGAACATAGAGAATTCATAGAGTAATGTCATTGAAAGTAAATCATTCCTAAACAAGTGAATGATTAGGAAATACAAAAGTAGTGACGTATCATACTATAGATGTAAAATATAATTTAATAAGCCTTCCAGATAAATAATGTGGATGGTATTATTTGAACAATATCCTTGATCAAGCATATGACATAGATAAATACCACTCTTATAAGCATTAGGAAAATTTATTTGAAAATAATAATTTACGTTTTACTTTAAAAACATTTTAAAATGAATATTTTACTAAACCATGAAAATAATAATTTTCTTTTTTAAAACTTCACTGTTTAGATATGAAGTCTCTTAGAAAATTACAAAGGTAGCGAAAAGATATATTCACATGGAAATGTGTAGAAGTGATTCCTTCCATTGAAAATTTCCCATATGTAAAAACTTAAAAAGATTTTCTTTTAAAAGATTTTTAATTAAAGTCAAAATAGTTGAAAATAACTTTAAAAAAATATTTATGATGTAACGACCCGAATTCGGAGCCCCTCTATAACACCCCTAGATTTTATGAAAAATATTATTTTTAATTCATTAATGTCTTGTGTTGTACACTACACCAAAAGAAACTTGCACAACACGAATCCTTGAATTGCCTTGAATTACACGCAATCGCGACCTTCCACGATAACGTGTGTTGTACGCAATACTGAGTTTCGCTAAACAACGATATGCTATTAAAATATTATTAAAACTAGCCGTAATGAATAGTAATAACCACTTTTTGAAATTTTGTAAATTTTGTTTTTCAAAATGGACTTCATTTTTGGATTCGGAATATCGAAATTATCTTAGGGTGAAATTTTGGTACTTTTCGGATAACTTTCATATTCTGATGAATAGTGAAAATTACTAAATTTTAATTAAAAACAACTTTTTTAATCAAAATAATTAATAGTGATAAATTATTAATTTTAGTGGTTTTAAATTATATTTAGAATATATTTTTACAATTTAATACAATGTTGGTCATTGGATGTAATTTCACATTTAAACCAGACATAAACAAGTGTCAATCTTTCGATAGTTATTATCTCTTAAGAACACGCTATTTGTATTGACAACGGGAATTAATTTTTAAATTAATTAATGCAACTGATATGTTTTGAATTTGGTAAAATAGACATCATTTTTGAGTTCATAATTTCAAATATAGCTTAGGCCTAATTTTTGGTATTTTTCTGGAAACATTCATTTTTTAATGAATAGTGAAACCACTAAGTGGTAGTTAAAAAAAATGAATCTTTCATAAAACTTAATTTTACCGCTTCTGTGAGTGGAATTTCATAAATTCGAGAGACACGGTTGATGTCAGTAAGTAAAATGTGGTTCAATGAGATGAAAATATATTTTGGTGAATAGTAACTTTTTTCTTTTTTTTACCACGGTTAAAAGTAAATAGGGTAATTAAGGGTAAAAATGATATTATTATTACCCTAACACATATCCTAATTCTATTGGATAAGAGTATTTCGACCAAAAACATCCTTAGGAATAAAATATGACCATTTAGGCCCACATGGATTAAATTAGGACATTTATTATTATTTAATTCAAAGAAGAGTTAAAAGAGTTAAAATCAAATATTATTTACTAAAACATTTTTAATATAGGGTTCTACATAAGATAAATTCAATTTTAAATATTCATTAGAAATATTATAATATTTCCTACATAATGATATTTTATTTATAATTTTTAGACATTAAATAAATTAATTTATTTATGACACAATGAGGATGCAGTAATTACCATAATAGTGAAAAATTAGAATAATTGATATTATAAATACCCAAATAAATATAATTTTAGCCTTATTTTGAATTACACAAATTTTATAGGTTAATATGGCATGTTAGGAGTGATGTAATTAACTTTGGTCGAAGTAATCATTCTGTTATGAATTTCACAAAAATCAACTATTGAATAGTGTCAAAATTGACATAAAATACTTTTTAAAACAAATATTATATTATTGATTGTTATTTTATTTCTAAAAATATAAGGTTCGGTCAAGATAATTATATCATGATATTTGTATCATTAATGGACCACTTGGGGGTCTCTTGAATGTATATGGTAAGTTTATTAACTATATAATATAAAAATACAAAGTGACATAGTAAATGTCAATCTAATTAACTAAGAGTTAAAACTAAAATATAAGGTTAGTATAATGACCTAAACCTGTCTAAATTCTATTGGATGAGAGGATTTCGACCCATCCTCACCTTATCTTCGAAATAAATCAATTTGGAGCTATTTAAAACAGAATTTGGCTTTATAATAAAATAATATTTTTAGTTATTCCAAAGGTGCCCCTCTCCTCCCTTATAAAAGGGCACCTCCTCCCTCTCTTCCTCACACCACTTTGAGCTTTCAAGCTCGGCCAAACTCTGCCAAATTCTCTTCTCCAATTCCCTAGAAACATCCTAGAGGTTCTGGTCTTCCTCAAAGACCAATTTTAGTGCCCTAAGAGGAGGTCTCAAAGAGGCGCTTCAAAGAAGAGGTAATTTCCGTTACCGATTCTTTCACCTTTATTTCTTCTTCCACTTCTTCTTCTTCTTAGGTTTTTTAATTATGAAGTAATAACATCAGTATCAATCATATACTTATATGTCATTATAAGTATGAAACAACCCTATTTCACCATCTATCCATCCCACGGAAAATGAAATCACCGCGCGTGCATACGTACGGAATACCGTCTCCATGCCGTGGTGTAATCTATTTTCCACCACCACCTTACTTGGATGGGTATAATGGAGTACATAATATCTATATATGATTATTGTAAAGTGATATTGATTCTGAAATAGTATACATACACTCCAATACAATTCCACAATCTTGAGAACGATATCATCGCTCGTGCGTACGTACGGACTACCGTCTCCACAACGCGATGAGATTCATTCTCCACGTTAACCATTCATTAATGATTATAAAGTATATATAATAATTAATAATGAAATATATGACATAATAATGATTCTGGATTTATGTGTATATATATGCATGTCATCTACTTAATTCCATTCAACTCAATAAAGAAAAGAAAACAACGTTCATGCGTACGTACGGTCTACCGTCTCCATGAACGGTGTATTTCTTTCCATTACAGATTTATTATATATATGTATATTCTGAATATATATTATATATAAATCATGTTTTATATTTTGTAATTAAGTAATCATGATCTAAGTAATCACATGAACAATTACAAGTCAAAACACGAACGTCAAATGAACCAATTTTACCCAAAATGCTCTTTAACATGGAATTTACAAAATAACGGGTAATATAAAGTCATAAGTGAAACATATATGTAAAGACCCGTAAATTTCAAGTAAAATTTTTTCTTAATTTTCTTTGGAATTTTACAAGAGTGCAGTTTCTGACGGCACCTGATTCTGAGGCCCGGTGTGCCCGGAATCATTTTCCGAAGATTGGCTCGGGTACGTTCAGTGAACGGACGAGCGAGTTTTTCTAACTTTTGAACCGGTGCCCAGAATCGAATTTAGAGGGCACTGATGAAATCGCAGCACCGGTATTCGCTTAGAAACGCCTCTTCCGGAGTTGCGTTTGCTCGGGTGTGGTTTTAAATTTTCGGGCTTAAAGTTAAGAAATAAAATAATTTTGCGACAACTTTATTTTATTTCACTTAAGCCGCTTGGAAGCCAATTGAAGCCTCTTAAAGACGGCTTGAACTGAGTTAAACCGGATAGGATGCTATCCAGAAATATCCTACCCCCTTGGTAGGATATTTGTGAGGTGGGGCCTGCACGAGCCCCGCCGTTTCTTTCCGCTAAGAAACGCACCCGCGAAAACCCGTTTTTATGAAAGTCAACTGACGCATTTCTTAAAATCTTAATAGACCATTTAATTGGGAGGTTTATTTCGTGAATTAAATGGGCTGTTTCTTTCGTTGAATTAATTCAACGAATTGATGGATCGTTTCTTAACCAGTTTTCAAATTCGTTGGCGTAATAATAAAATAAGGCCAACGCTCGACCTCTGGTTATTTTGCGCATTGAGAAGATTTGAGAGGACCCTTGTATCTTCTTCTCCCTTGCGAAGAACGCGAAGAACGCGAAGAATGCGAAGAACGCCGTACCCGGAAATCGACGACGCTCCCATCTGAGACGTTCTTCCCCGCCCCGATCTCTGATCACCAACCATTTGAGGTGAGTGATTTCGGGTTTCCTCTAAAGGTTCTTTTTGGTTTTAAACGAAACATAGATTTAATTATTTATAATTTAAATCTATTGTTCTTGGTCTGTTGAGCTCGCCGACTCAACGCCGGATTCTGCGACGACGCGACGCCTTTCCGCGACAATGCGACGATCCCCCTCTTCCGCGACGAGTTTTTCCGTGAAGAACGCCTGCACGCGACGATCAACGAGGTAGGGATTTATTTTGGGAATTACCCCCTTTTTATTATTCCCGTTTATGAAACAATTTTATTTCATTAAGAATTGTTTCAGATATGCGTTCTTTTGTTGAATTTGTTTCTCCCGTTTGTTTATCTCTAACGCAGAGGGTGCGGGCCAAACGAACACGGCCCGGCGACCCTCCGCCGTCCTTCTTTTGTGCGGATTTGACGAGCGACGGCGGAAAGTGCCGTAACGGATGTTTGACAATCCCGAAGTGAAGAACGAGTCCCGGGAGGTGCAATGGCACAGACGGGAAGAGAATCGGACCACCGGAGCGATCCCGGTGGCCCGCGGAACACGCTGGCGGCGCGGGTCGCCGGCGCGGCGGCGCCCTGGCGCGCCGCCGGACAGGCCGTCGCGGCTGTAGCCGCGGCGGCGGCGGCACCCGCGGACACGTGGCCGCACGAGTCCAGTGCCTTCGGACGCGGCTGAAGCCGCGTCCCGACTCAGCGCGGCCCCACGCGGGGGGGCCGCGGCACCACCAGGCTGCGGGGGCAGCGCCCCACGGCGCCAGGCCGTTCGGCCGCTCGGCCGAACCGGACCAGGCCGGTCCGACCGGCCGGGCCGCACCCTGGCCGGACCGGACTGGGTCCGACCGGGTCAGGTCGACTCGGTTCGGGTCGACCCGGTTCGGCCGACTCCCGAGGGGGGGTCGGCCCGGGTCGGCCCGGGCCCGTACCCCCGTCTTCGGACGGTCTTCGTTCAAATGGCCGTATCTTGAGCTACGGGCCTCCAAACGACCCGCTGTCAGCGGAAACACAATCCTTGGATCGAGACGGTCGTTTCGATATATCGCACTGAAGGTTTCGGAATACATTGAGTTCGGTCGGGTTGGTTCGTACACGAAACCAACCGGGCCCTCGGAGCGGAAACACTCATATCTTGAGCTACGGACGTCCGATTGACGTGCCATCAGCTTTGTTGAGTTCCTCTTTGTGAGACGGATCTTTTGGCACACTCCGCCCGAGGTTTGGATGTAGGTGGAGTACGGTCGGGTTGGTTTTGCCTTAAAAACCAGCCGGGCCCCTGGGACGAAAAAGCCAATAACTCTCAGACCGGGCGTCCGATTGACGCGCCGTCTGCGACGTTGAGTTCCTGTTGACGATACGAAACTTTTGGATACATCAACTTCGGACTTTGTGTCCGTTGATGTATCAGCCTCTTGGCTCGCGGAGCGGACCCTCCCGAACGAGCATGCTGTGTGCGGGAACCCTAGGGCTGGCTGCGACTGCTTCCTTAACAGCGACGACTGTGCAGAGATCCTCCGTGGACTCCGACGACGATCGTGAAGAGATCCTCAGTGGACTGCGGCGACGACTATGCAGAGATCCTCAGTGGACTGCGACGACTACTGCACTCAGCGATCCTACGTGGATCAGTGCTACAGGTCCTGCGTGGGCCCGGTCCTGTGTGGGCCCGATCCTGTGTGGGTCCGATCCTGTGTGGGTCAGCGCTCAGCGGTTCTGTGTGAGCCAGCGCCTACAGGTCCTGCGTGGGCCCGATCCTGTGTGGGCCTGATCCTGTGTGGGTCCAATCCTGTGTGGGTCACTGTGGGGGTTAGTACCTATCGATCCTTCGTGGGTCCGACGACTTAGAAGGATCAGTGATCATCTTTATCGTCATCCGAAGAAGTATACCTGTGTGAGATGAATCTTGTGTTTACTCTCCTTTGTGGACTGTGTTGAGCTATCCTGTCTGGATTTACTGTTTACTCTCCTTTTTGGATTGTGTTGTTTTATCCTGTGTGGGTATACCTTTGCTTTCCTGTGTGGACTGGGTTGTGCTTGGGCTCAGACATTGGAGCCGAACAGGAATTGATGACTTAGGTATATCTATGGGCATATACCTAAGCCGTGTCAGATGTTACTTCGTGATTGTATCTTTCCTTTGTGGATTATCCTTTGTGGATTTCAGGATACCTTCGGGGTCTCGGGGTCCCTACTGAGTAGCTTATACTCACCCCTGCATGGGTTATGCCCGCACTACGTTGTGTTGGTTGCAGACGATGGACAGCGCTGACCGTGGTGGAGGTGTGCAGAGCAGGACAGTACCTGGAGGTGGACCACTGGGCGGGACGTACTCGGAGCGGTTAGGTGGACCTGAGGAGCAGTGGAGGCTATCTGTACCCACCCTTCAGGTGGGACTTCCAGAGGATGGCTCGACGCTGCAGTTTTACCTTTTCAGTTGCTGTTTTTACTTTCAGTTGTACTTTACAGTTGGGCTTGTATTTCCGGCCCCTTTTACTTTCAGCACAGCTTTTACAGTTTTTACTTAGTGTTTACTTTTCCGCTTGCTTACTCTGTGGTGCTTGTTTACTTTTCAGAGGCAATGCCTTCTCTATTTTTTTTGGGATTTACGCCTTGGTACTAGTCGCCAGCCCCTGGCCTATGGAAGGCGGGCTTGGGGTAGTCACGGCACGGGCCCCGAGGACGGGTCGTGACAAATTGGTATCAGAGGAGGTCGGTTCTACCGCAGACTCTAATCTTCCTTCTATGTGAAGCAATAGTGTTTAGCATATTGAGTGTGGTTATCAGTCCAGGGAGACCAGTGTTGGTGCGGCGACCGATGTATCCATACACTAGGACCCTGACTTCTAATTTCCGACTTAATGTACGAAAACATTGATTGCATGTGTGTTTCAAGTCTTCTTTGTGATTACTTGTGTCAGCTCACCAGGTATACTGTTCTGACCGTGGCACACTTGTTTCCTTTTCAGGATGGCACGACGACAGCAGCCAGCTAGGGTTCCTAGAGTAGAGCGCGACGACAGCCCACCGAGCGACGAGGCCTCGGTACAAGGCCCATTGACAGCAGAGGCACCGGCGGTACCTTTACCCGCTGAGCCCCCGATGCTTCCAGCACTGGCAGTTGACGACGCACGATGCCTCGGAGCTCTGCACGACTTCCAACGTCAGCGACCACCCAGGTTCTGTGGGGAGTCGGACCCCCAGGCAGCCGAGGACTGGATGGAGGCGGTCTTCCAAGTTTTTAGGCTAGTGAGGACACCAGCAGACCTCATGGTGATCCTCGCGGCGAGCCTACTGCACGCAGCAGCATGGCAATGGTGGAGCCTGATTCTCCAGGTACACGATGAGGCCTCCCTCATCTGGACGGACTTTGAGGGTCTCTTTCGCTCAGAGTTCGTCCCGGCCACCCTCCGTGCGGTGCGCATTCAGGAGCTTCTTCAGCTGCGGCAGGGCAGCTTGACGGTCACTCAGTACGCGGCGAGGTTCACCGACCTTTCTCGGTACTTGACAGACATGGTACGAGACCCCTTCTTCCGGGCCTGGACCTTCGAGCAGGGATTGAGACACGAGATCAGGGCATCGCTGATCTCCCTCAGCATCCCGACCCAGGCAGGAGTGCTAGAGCGAGCCCTCCTGATCGATAGATTTCTGGCTGAGTCCACAGCGAGACCTACCGCAAGGCGGCAGGTAGAGGAGTCTTCGGTAGCTGGTAGCCGACGGATGACTCAGGGTTCCAGGCAGACCAGACCTTTCAGCAGACGACCTCGGGACACTAGCTCAGCAGTGTGGGGCACACAGCACAGAGCCAGTCTTCCGAGAGGCAGGCAATGTTACGAGTGCGGTGGGCAGGGCCACATGGCTCGTGACTGCCCGACCTGTCGTACCGAGGGGCAGCAGACGGTGGAGGGACCACCCAGGCAGAGGCAGAGGGTCGACCGTGACGGTCCGCAGGGAGGAGGCGGACGAGGCAGAGGAGCTGGCCGAGCAGCAGGTGGTGGGAAATGCTTTGAGGCTCTGCCACCACCACCACCAGGAGGCCCGCCCCGACCACAGGGAGCTGGCGGGCAGAGATAGGCACAGCTCCAGGCAGTGGAGGCCTATGACCACGACGTGCTAGAGATGATTCTAGGTACGATCTGTGTCTATTCCACCCTTGCTGTAGTTATGATAGACACAGGAGCGAGTCACTCTTTCTTAGCCACTGCCCTTGTTCGGAGCTCGGAGATTCTGACAGAGCCGTTGGCTCGATCCTTACGGATATAGACTCCTACGGGAGCAGACTCGACGATTACGCACTGGTGCCGGCAGTGTGAGCTTACTCTAGGAGGCGAGAGCTTCGGCTGGGATCTTCTTGTAGCAGCGTCGAGGCCTTACGACGTCATCTTGGGCATGGATTGGTTATCTATGGTCCATGCCCAGATTGACTGTTTTAGGCGCAAGGTGCGATGTGTACGCACCGACGGTAGCAGGTTCACCTTCACCGGTGAGAAGGGAGCCTTTGCAGCACAAGATGGACTTCCACGGAGGAGAGGACAACCCATCACTCATCAGTTGGATAGCCTCATCCTTGGAGCAGTTGACGTGCGGAGTCCCAGTTTTCCTGCAGTGGTGGATCAGTACGCGGACGTCTTTCCCGATGGCGTCCCAGGACTACCTCCTCGCAGAGAGGTAGAATTTTATATTGACATGTACCTCGGGACAGCCCTGATATCCACTCCAGCATATCGGATGGCCCCCGCTGAGCTTCGAGAGCTACGGGTACTGTTGGAGGACTTGCAGGGCAAGGGGTTCATCTGACCCAGTGTTTCACCCTGGGCTTCCCCGATTTTGTTCGCCAAGAAGGCGGATGGGAGTTTGCGACTGTGTGTCGATTATCGTCACCTGAACCAGGTGACAGTGAGGAACAAGTATCCACTACCCAGGATTTATGACCTCTTTGACCAGCTCAAGGGAGCACGGTGGTTCTCGAAGATAGACCTCAGGTCAGGCTATCATCAGCTCAGAGTTCGAGACGAGGATGTGCAGAAGACGGCCTTCAGGTGTCGGTATGGCCACTATGAGTTCTTGGTTATGCCTTTCGGCGTGACCAACGCTCCGGCAGTGTTCATGAGCATCATGAACAGGATCTTCCAGCCATACCTCGATCGATTTGTCGTATTCTTCATCGACGACATCTTGGTGTACTCGACCACGGAGGAGGAGCAGGCCTACCCCTTGCGTGTTGTACTAGACACACTCCGAGAGCACCAGCTTTATGGCAAGCTCTCGAAGTGTCAGTTCTGGTTACGTGAGGTCCACTTCTTGGGGCACGTCATTTCTGAGGCAGGAGTTGCAGTAGATCCCACGAAGATTGAGGCAGTGCTAGCTTGGGAGCCACCCAGGAGCGTGACGGAGGTGCGGAGTTTCTTGGGTCTTGCCGGATACTATCAGACATTTGTCCTAGACTTCTCCAGAGTTGCGGCACCACTCTCATCATTGACGAAGAAGGGGAAACCCTTCGTGTGGTCAGACAGATGTCAACAGAGCTTCCAGGATCTGAGGCAGAGGTTGACCAGCGCACCTATCTTGAGGTTGCCTGAGGAGGGAGTTGGATACGTAGTCTACTGCGATGCATCAGGGACCGGACTCGGGTGTGTCCTGATGCAGGAGCGGGTCGTGATTGCCTACGGATCACGTCAGTAGAGGCCTCATGAGCAGAACTACGCTACCCATGACCTGGAGTTAGCAGCAGTGGTCTTTGCCCTGAAGACATGGCGGCACTATCTGATGGGCGAGCGCTTCATGGTCTTTTCTGACCACCAAAGTATCAGGTACATATTATCTCAGAAGGACCTGATCCTGAGACAGCGGCGATGGCTCGAGTTCCTCCAGGATTATGACTTTGAGATAGTCTATACTCTTGGGAAGGGGAACGTGGTAGCCGATGCCCTCAGCAGGAGGACGGGCATCCAGCTATTTGAGGAGGTGACAGAGCAGCTAGCCGCCTTGCAGATATCCTTCGTGGATAGAGAGGGAGCAGCCTTCCTTCAGTCTCTCACAGTCTCTCCTCCACTTCTACAGCAGGTCAGAGAGGCACAGCGTGGGGACGCTGACTGTGAGACATGGCGTGCACAGATATCCTTGGGACAGGCACCTGATGGTTTCTCCCTTGGAGCAGAGCACGATGTCCTTTTCAGAGGATGTACCTTGGTACCAGTCGCTTTACGAGAGGAGGTGCTGAGAGAGTTTCACACTTCTCCTTTGGAGGTACATCCTGGAGTGGCGAAGATGAACCAGGACCTCAGGCGACAGCACTGGTGGCCGGGCAGGAAGAAGTCTGTTGCAGAGTTCGTTTCACGGCGCCTCACCTGCCAGCAGGTGAAGGCAGGGCATCAGGTACCAGCAGGCTTGGTACAGCCCTTGGAGACCCCGAAGTGGAAGTGGGACGGCATATCTATGGACTTCATGACTGGACTTCCACGCACTTCTGGAGGTCACGACTCCATTTGGGTGATTGTTGACCGACTCACCAAGTCGGCACACTTCTTACCCATCCGAGAGTAGGGCTCAGTGGGGAGCTTGGGGCGTCTCTACGTTCAGGAGATTGTATGGCTTCATGGTGTGCCATCGACTATCGCCTCCGATCGAGACGCTCGTTTTACTTCCTGGCTTTGGAAGGGGTTGCAGGAGGCGTTCGGGACGCGGCTACGTCTGAGCACCGCCTTTCACTCTCAGACGGATGTTCAGACGGAGAGGACCATTCAGACTCTCGAGGACATGCTCCGTGCATGTGTCCTCGACTATGGTCGCAGCTGGGAGGACCACCTACCCTTGGTGGAGTTCGCGTACAACAACAGCTACCACTCCACCATCGGGATGGCACACTACGAGGCGTTGTACGGCAGGCCTTGCAGATCTCCTTTGTACTGAACAGACCATGGGGAGTCAGCACTTGTGGGACCAGAGATGGTCCGGGCCACAACAGAGAAGGTCCAGTTCATCCAGGGGCGGATGAGGACAGCACAGAGTCGGCAGAAGTCATATGCTGACAGGAGGCGGAGGCCACTATAGTTCGAGGATTGCGACCACGTCTTCTTGCGTGTCTCACCTCGACGTGGTTTGCGGAGTTTTGGACGAGGCGACAAGTTATCTCCATGCTTCATCGGGCCTTTCCAGGTCCTCAGCAGGATTGGCGAGGTGGCTTATCACCTGGCTCTACCACCTCAGTTGCACCGAGTGCACGACGTCTTCCACGTATCCCAGCTGAGGAGATACGTGCACGACCCGACGCACATCCTTGACTATGGGGAGCTAGACGTGGATGATGGGGAGACTTTTGCGGAGGTCCCAGTGGAGATAGAGGATCAACAGGAGCGGGTCCTACGTGGGCGATCGATTCCTCTTGTGCGCATCAAATGGCAGCACAGGAACTTCCAGGAGAGCACTTGGGAGCGTGAGGCTCAGATGCGTGCTCAGTACCCACATTTGTTTCCCTAGTTTTTGATGTATCTTTACGGGGACGTAAAGTCCTGAGGTGGGAGTAATGTAAAGACCCGTAAATTTCAAGGAAATTTTTTTCTTAGTTTTTTTTGGAATTTTACAAGAGCGCGGTTTCTGACGGCACCTGATTCTGAGGCCCGGTGTGCCCAGAATCATTTTCCGAAGATTGGCTCGGGTACGTTCAGTGAACGGACGAGCGGGTTTTTCTAAGTTTTGAACCGGTGCCCGGAATCGAATTCAGAGGGCACCGATGAAATCACAGCGCCGGTATTCGCTTAGAAACGCCTCTTCCGGAGTTGCGTTTGCTCGGGTGTGGTTTTTAATTTTCGGGCTTAAAGTTAAGAAATAAAATAATTTTGCGACAACTTTATTTTATTTCACTTAAGACGCTTGGAAGCCACTTGAAGCCACTTAAAGGCGGCTTAAACTGAGTTAAACCGGATAGGATGCTATCTAGAAATATCCTACCCCTTGGTAGGATATATGTGAGGTGGGGCCCGCACGAGCCCCACTGTTTCTTTCCGCTAAGAAACGCACCCGCGAAAACCCGTCTTTATGAAAGTCAACTGACGCGTTTCTTAAAATCTTAACAGACCATTTAATTGGGTGGTTTATTTCGTGAATTAAATGGGTTGTTTCTTTCATTGAATTAATTCAATGAATTGATGGATCGTTTCTTAACCAGTTTTCAAATTCGTTGGCGTAATAATAAAATAAGGCCAACGCTCGACCTTTGGTTATTTTGCGCATTGAGAAGATTTGAGAGGACCCTTGTATCTTCTTCTCCCTTGCGAAGAACACGAAGAACGCGAAGAACGCCGAACCCGGAAATCGACGACGCTCCCATCCGAGACGTTCTTCCCCGCCCCGATCTCTGATCACCAACCATTTGAGGTGAGTGATTTCGGGTTTCCTCTAAAGGTTCTTTTTGGTTTTAAACGAAACATAGATTTAATTATTTATAATTTAAATCTGTTGTTCTTGGTCCGTTGAGCTCGCCGACTCAATGCCGGATTCCGCGACGACGCGACGCCTTTCCCCGAAAACGCGACGATCCCCCTCTTTCGCGACGAGTTTTTCCGTGAAGAACGCCTGCGCGCGACGATCAACGAGGTAGGGATTTATTTTGGGAATTACCCCCCTTTTTATTATTCCCGTTTATGAAACAATTTTATTTCATTAAGAATTGTTTCGAATATGCGTTCTTTTGTTGAATTTGTTTCTCCCGTTTGTTTATCTCTAACGCGGAGGGTGCGGGCCAAAAGAACACGGCCCGACGACCCTCCGTCGTTCTTCGTTTGTGCGAATTTGACGGGCGACGGCGGAAAGTGCCGCAACGGATGTTTAACGATCCCGTAGTGAAGAACGTGTCCCGAGAGGAGCAATGGCATTGACGGGAAGAGAATCGGACCACCGGGTCGGACCACCGGGTCGGACCGGGTCGACCCGGTTCGGCCGACTCCCAGGGGGGGGGGGGGGTCGGGCCGGGTCGGCCCGGGCCCGTACCCCCCGTCTTCGGATGGTCT
Organism: Viscum album; assembly: GCA_963277665.1. NCBI lineage: Eukaryota > Viridiplantae > Streptophyta > Magnoliopsida > Santalales > Viscaceae > Viscum > Viscum album. The sequence continues at coordinate 267,502,589 of OY728135.1, forward strand.
TCGTTCAAATGACCGTATCTTGAGCTACGGGCCTCCAAACGACCCGCCATCAGCGGCAACGTGGTCCTTGGATCGAGACGGTCGTTTTGATATATCGCACTCAAGGTTTCGGAATACTTTGAGTTCGGTCGGGTTGGTTCGTACACGAAACCAACCGGGCCCTCGGAGCGGAAACGCTCATATCTTGAGCTACGGACGTCCGATTGACGTGTCGTCAGCTTTGTTGAGTTCCTCTTTGTGAGACGGATATTTTGGCACACTTCGCCCGAGGTTTGGACGCAGGTGGAGTACAGTCGGGTTGGTTTTGCCTTAAAAATCAACCGGGCCCCTGGGACGAAAAAGCCAATAACTCTCAGACCGGGCGTCCGATTGACGCGCCGTCTGCGATGTTGAGTTTCTATTGACGATACGGAACTTTTGGATACATCAACTTCGGACTTTGTGTTAGTTGATGTATCAGCCTCTCGGCTCGTGGAGCGGACCCTCCCGAACGAGCTTGCTGTGTGCGGGAACCCTAGAGCTGGCTGCGACTGCTTCCTCGACAGCGACGACTGTGCAGAGATCCTCCGTGGACTCCGACGACGACCGTGCAGAGATCCTCAGTGGACTGCGGCGACAACTATGCAGAGATCCTCAGTGGACTGCGACGACTACTACACTCAGCGATCCTACGTTGATCAGTGCTACAGGTCCTGCGTGGGCCCGGTCCTGTGTGGGCCCGATCCTGTGTGGGTCCGATCCTGTGTGGGTCAGCGCTCAGCGGTTCTGTGTGAGCCAGCGCCTACAGGTCCTGCGTGGGCCCGGTCCTGTGTGGGCCCGATCCTGTGTGGGTCCGATCTTGTGTGGGTCACTGCGGGGGTTAGTACCTATCGATCCTTCGTGGGTCCGACGACTTAGATGGATCAGTGATCATCTTTATCGTCATCCGAAGAAGTATACCTGTGTGAGCTGAATCTTGTGTTTACTCTCCTTTGTGGATTGTGTTGAGCTATCCTGTGTGGATTTACTGTTTACTCTCCTTTGTGGATTGTGTTGTTCTATCCTGTGTGGGTATACGTTTGCTTTCCTGTGTGGACTGGGTTGTGCTTGGTCTCAGACGTTGGAGCCGAACAGGAATTGATGACTTAGGTATATGTATGGGCATATACCTAAGCCGTGTCATATGTTACTTCGTGATTGTATCTTTACTTTGTGGATTATCCTTTGTGGATTTCGGGAGACCTTCGGGGTCTCGGGGTCCCTACTGAGTAGCTTATACTCACCCATGCACAGGCTATGCCCGCACTACGTTGTGTTGGTTGCAGACGATGGACAGCGCTGACCGTGGTGGAGGCGTGTGGAGCAGGACAGTACCTGGAGGTGGACCACTGGGCGGGACGTACTCGGAGCGGTCAGGTGGACCCGAGGAGCAGTGGAGGCTATCTGTACCCACCCTTCAGGTGAGTTGCTGTTTTTCCTTTCAGTTGTACTTTACAGTTGGGCTTGTATTTCCGGCCCCTTTTACTTTCAGCACAGCTTGTACAATTTTTACTTAGTGTTTACTTTTCCGTTTGCTTACTCTGTGGTGCTTGTTTACTTTTCAAAGGCAATGCCTTCTCTTTTTTTTTTGGGATTTACGCCTTGGTGCTAATCGCCAGCCCCTGGCCTATGGAAGGCGGGATTGGGGTAGTCATGGCACGGGCCCCGAGGATGGTTCGTGACAATATATGATATCATAACAATAATTATTATACTTGAATAAGTCAATAACATTATTTAAATCATTATACAGGAGGTTCAGACACATACGAAGCAAATCAGACCTAAGGTAAGGGAAATATCACAATCTCATTTTTATCCGAGATTGTTTATACTTTGGTATTTACTGGGGTGTATTTTATCATCCACATCCATGTTTCCTCAATATGTAATATTATTTCCATCCACCTACAATTGTTTAAATCCAATTTTACCCTTCGGTGAGTTTTTAGTAAAAGATATGAAAGGAATCTTTTGTCGTTTTTCGTACGAGGTACTTTTTGAATTTTTCGACAAAAGCACGAAGAATGTTTTTTTTACTTATACGGCATGAATGGATTTTTAAAACATTATTTCCAAGAATCTTCCTTTACAAGTTTTCAAATTTATTTTTAATCAACTTCTTTTAGTTTAGAATTGTACGACATGTTAAGAAAGGAACAGTGTTTTTGAAGCAGAAAGGATATTTTTCTCAAGAATGGAGTTCAAGTGTTTTATCAAAATTATTTTCCATCTAAGATAATAAAGGGTTCTGTTTCTATCCCAATTATTACATTTATTTGATTATGTTGTGATAGAATTATATTTTTATGTATTTCTCTATCTTATATGAATTGTTTGATGATGTCACGATGTTTAAGATTCCCATTTTTATTACATGGGTTATGCTATGATGTATGGTTTATGATTTTGTGGCACACATAAGAATGGTATCATTATGACATGGGTGGGACCTATATCTCCATCCAATGCATTGGGAAAAGATTTTATATCTCATGAGATAGACATGGCTGGAATGGTAGGTTATACCGGTTCAGTGAAACATGACTGAAACGAGGAGTGAACTCGGTTCAGAAAGGGACTTTGTCTACTAAGATAGTCTTGGCAATGAGTCTTGACTTATAAGAAATGATTCTCTATGATTATGTGTGTATTCCACAAAGTTTCATGTTTTAAGTTATGATTATTGGGATTACATTTCACTACTATGATTTATCCCATGTTATGAAATTATGATCTCTTTTGCAGGTTATGATTTCCAAAAGATATGTTCTTATGAATATGACGTGATTGATATTTCTTTTTTTTACCCTTACTGAGCATTTGAGCTCACCCTTTTATGTTTTCTTTTCCCCAGGAAATAAATAAAGGATTTAGGTTTTAAAAAAAGAAGATCTTTATGGGAGATGTTGAAGATCTTTCACCACGATTAGAAAATTTCATTCCAAGTTTCCAAAGACACTAAACTATTACGATCCTTTTGTGTCTTTTTTTGTTATGTATTAAGTATTCTTCAAAAGTAATGTAATGTCCATGTACATCAAGCTTCGGTTCTCTACAGTTGGTATCAGAGGAAAGGTTTAGTCAACCTTTGGAAACTAGGATGCGAAAACGTTAGTCAGATCCCTAGAGATATTTGTAAGGTATGTCTAGGGATGTCCCTAAGGATAAGTATACGTATTGGATATAGTCCTAGAACTACGGTAACGATCTTAGAATTTAACCTAAGATGTTAGATATTGAAGTTACTCCCCCTTTATTGTGTTGTTTTCCCTAGCATGATTTTTGCCTCTCACATTATTCTTTTTGGGTTTTAGACGATGGCTCGAACCCAAAGGAACCGTGTTGATCAATGTAATGGAAAATGAAATGATTGTCCTCCTGAACAAAAAAATGTTACGAGAGATGGAGTGATAAATCTTATTGCTATACTTACACAAGATATGAATCATTCTGGACTTCCAAATGAGCAGAGAAGGGAACAATATTCTATTGAGTCCTTCATGAGGCAACACCCACCTTCTTTTAGTGGGTCTTATGATCCACTTGTTGCTGAACAATGGATCAGTACCACTAAAAAGATATTTTCAGTTCTTCAATGTTCTGAACATGATAAATTCATCTTAGTAGTATATCGTTTGGAAGGTGATGCTGATCAATGGTGGAATCTTATCCAGAATACAAGGCAAATAGATGAAATTGAGTCCATGGAATGGGACGAGTTCAAGAACTTATTTTTCAATAAGTACTTCCCTCGTATTCTTTGAACAAATATGGAGAAGGATTTTCTTGAACTAAAGAAAAAGGATGATGAATCTGTTGGTATATACGAAGCGAATTTTACAAGGCTTGCAAGGTATGCATCTGGATTTATCATCCAACTTGAAAGTAAAGTTGATCGATTCTTCAGTGTCTTAAAACCAAATCTTCGAAGGGCATTAACTATAATATACTTCAGCAGCTATGAAGAAATTGTGCATTGTGCTATCAAGGTAGAAATGGAAGTTGGTGTTACATATCCATCTCATAGTTTTGACAAGAAATGACAGATGGAGTTCAAGGAGAAATCTCATAATAATGGTGAAACGAAGATGAATGTTACCCTATGCTCAAAGTGTGGAAAGAAGCATGGTGGAGATTGTCTTAAAGGGACAAGTAAATGTTTCAAATGTAGAAAGGAAGGTCATTGGGCATTTGAATTCCACAATGATGGGAAGAAGATGTCTACTGATGTAAACAAAGGAAGGGATACACAGAATGAACCTAATACACTTCAATGCTTCAAGTGCAAGGAAATGGGGCATTATGCTAATAAATGCCCTAATCTAAGGGTTAGTGATGATCGACACGAGCAACCACTTAAGGAAAAGGACAAAGGGAAGTCACATGCGATCACCATTGGCGATGTTGAATATGACAACGATGTGGTGGAATGATTAAGTGTTTATGTAATGGGATTCCAGAATAATGTTGTATATAGTGTCGTGGAATATTGGAATATTTATGTTTTGGTCTATTGTGGTTTTCAATAATTTTATGGCATCGGTAACCATGAAAAGTGATTGACATATTTTTGGAAAGCAGATGATATGCACATAATGAAGGGATAAAGAGAATCTAATATGTTTGATAGTATTCATGAGCTCATTATTAATATAAGGACTAAGTTATATCATGGTTTGAGGATATTGAATTTTGAGGATTTTGGTATGTGTAAAGTGTTAACTTTTAACAGCATTCATGTTTTCACTAAGGTTTAATGGGTATTCATTTTTCAAGAGAATACATGCTTAAGGTATTCACATGATTGGAATGTGACCAACAAGATATATGGAGGATAAATGATGGTATTGACATGCATGGTTGATGACATTTCAAGTAATTGTTTTCTTTATACTATAAGCTTGGACCAAAGTATTTTAGATAATCCAAAAGGATGGAATGGATTATGTTGGACATAAGTTGGTATTATTTAAGGATAGAACTTTTTTTTATATTGTTGATGGGATGTTATAGTAATATAGCATTAGAAAAAGGACAACCTGCAGGATGGGCGACAACCCATCGCGTCAGACAAGGCTGTGGGAATTGAACCCACAACTGAAGTTCGACTGGCCTTTATCGCCTACCACTGGCCTACTATAAGTCCCTGTTTATTAGAAATTAGTTTTATTTTATTACGCGGTATGATATATGAAGTATAAGTTCATTTTTGGAATCGTATACGATTAACCTCACCATAGATGGAAATTGTTCAAAGCACGAACAACAGTGAAATTGTACCAAAATCATGTAAGTATTTCTTTTAATTCATCAACTTTAGGGAAATGATCTTGAAAACCAAAAATGTTGTCCTAGTTACTTTATATTCGATTAATCAGATGGTAACTTAGATCATCACAAATCAATAGCTTTGTGATTGTTGGCTTTGTCATAGCCATGTTCTCTACCACTCTCCATCAAAACATGCTGGTTAGATTTTTCTTCCATATCCATATTTTCACCTATGTTCTCCTACGTGGAAACCCCGTGATGAGTTAATTTGGGTAACCGTTACATTTCATACTTTAGTTTTTAAAATCCATGTTTTGGTATTCCTTTTTACGATGTGGGTTTCTATTAAACAAAATTTCGAGTAGTAAACCATTTATAACCCTGACGAATTTCGAGGGTGAAATTCATTTTAAGGGGCGTAGAATGTAACACCCCGAGATTTTATGAAAAATATTCTTTTTAATTCATTAATGTCTTGTGTTGTACGCTACACCAAAAGGATCTTGCACAACACGCATCCTTGACTTGCCTTGCATTACACACAATCGCGACCTTCCACGATAGCGTGTGTTGTATGCAATACCGAGTTTCGCTAAACAATGATATGCTATTAAAATATTATTAAAACTAGCCGTTATGAATAGTAATAACCACTTTTTGAAATTTGGTAAATTTTATTTTTTAAAATGGACTTTATTTTTGGATTCGGAATATCGAAATTAGCTTACGGTGAAATTTTGGTACTTTTCGGATAACTTTCATATTCTGATGAATAGTGAAAATTACTAAATTTTAATTAAAAACAACTTTTTTAATCGAAATAATTAATAGTGATAAATTATTAATTTTAGTGTTTATAAAGTATATTTAGAATATGTTTTTACAATTTAATACACTGTTGGTCATTGGATGTAATTTCACATTTAAACCAGACATAAACAAGTGTCAATCTTTTGATAGTTATTATCTCTTAAGAACATGCTATTTGTGTTGACGACGGGAATTAATTTTTAAATTAATTAATGCAACTGCTATGTTTTGAATTTGGTAAAATAGACATCATTTTTTAGTTCATAATATCAAATATAGCTTAGGCCTAATTTTTGGTATTTTTCTGGAAACATTCATTTTTTGATGAATAGTGAAACCACTTAGTGGTAGTTAAAAAATTGAATTTTTCATAAAACTTAATTTTACCGCTTCTGTGAGTAGAATTTCAAAAATCAGAGAGACATGGTTGATTTCAGTAAGTAAAATGTGGTTCAATGAGATGAAAATATTTTTTGGTGAATAGTAACTTTTTACTTTTTTTTACCACGGTTAAAAGTAAATAGGGTAATTAAGGGTAAAAATGATATTATTATTACCCTAACACATGTCCTAATTCTATTGGATAAGATTAATTCGACCAAAAACAACCTTACGAATAAAATATTACCATTTAGCCCCACTTGGATTAGATTAGGACATTTATTATTATTTAATTCAAAGAAGAGTTAAAAGAGTTAAAATCAAAGATTATTTACTAAAACATTTTTAATATAGGGTTATACATAAGATAAATTCAATTGTAAATATTAATTAGAAATCTTATAAGATTTCCTACATAATGATATTTTATTTATAATTTTTAGACATTAAATAAATTAATTTATTTATGACACAATGATGATGCAGTAATTACCACAATAGTAAAAAATTAGAATAATTGATATTATAAATACCCAAATAAATATCATTTCAGCCTTTTTTTGAATTAAACTAATTTTATAGGTTAATATGGCATGTTAGGATTGATGTAATTAACTTTGGCCGAAGTAATCATTCTGTTATGAATTTCACAAAAATCAACTATTGAATAGTGTCAAAATTGACATAAAATAATTCTTAAAACAAATATTATATTATTGATTGTTATTTTATTCCTAATAATATAAGGTTCAGTCAAGATACTTATATCATGATAGTAGTATCATTAATGGACCACTTGGGGGTTTCTTGGATGTATAAGGTAAGTTTATTAACTATATAATATAAAAATACAAAGTGACATGGTAAATGTCAATCTAATTAACTAAGAGTTAAAACTAAAAGATAAGGTTAGTATAATGACCTAAACTTGTCTAAATTCTATTGGAAGAGAGGATTTAGACCCATCCTCACCTTAGCTTCGAAATAAATCAATTTGGAGCTATTTAAAATAGAATTTGGCTTTATAATAAAATAATATTTTTAGTTATTCCAAAGGTGCCCATCTCCTCCCTTATAAAAGGGCACCTCCTCCCTCTCTTCCTCACACCACTTTGAGCTTTCAATCTCAGCCAACCTCTACCATATTCTCTTCTCCACTTCCCTATAAACATACTATAGGTTCTGGTCTTCCTCAAAGACCAATTTTAGATCCCTAAGAGGATGTCTCAAAGAGGCGCTTCAAAGAAGAGGTAATTTCCGTTACCGATTCTTTCACCTTTATTTCTTCTTCCACTTCTTCTTCTTAGGTTGTTTCATTATGAAGTAATAACATCAGTATCAATAATATACTGATATGTTATTATAAGTATGAAACAACCCTATTTCACCATCTATCCATCCTACGGAAAAAGAAATCACCGCGTGTGCGTACGCACGGAATACCGTCTCCACGCCGTGGTGTAATCTATTTTCCACCACCACCTTACTTGGATGGGTATAATGGTGTACATAATAACTATATATGATTATTGTAAAGTGATATTGATTATGAAATAGTATACATACACTCCAATACAATTCCACGATCAAGAGAACGATATCATCGCTCGTGCGTACGTACGGACTACCGTCTCCACGACGCGAAGAGATTCATTCTCCACGTTAACCATTCATGAATGATTATAAAGTATATATAATAATTAATAATGAAATATATGACATAATAATGATTCTGGATTTATGTTTATATATATGTATGTCATCTACTTAATTCCATTCAACTCAATAAGGAAAAAAACAGCGTTCATGCGTACGTACGGTCTACCGTCTCCATGAACGGTGTATTTCTTTCCATTTACTGATTTATTATATATATGTAGATTCTGAATATATATTATATATAAATCATGTTTTATATTCTGCAATTAAGTAATCATGATCTATGTAATCACATGAATAATTACAAGTCAAAACACGAATGACAAATGAAACAATTTTAACCAAAATGCTCTTTAACATGGAATTTACAAAAGAACGGGTAATATACAGTCATAAGTGAACCATATATGATATCATAACAATAATTATGATTCTGGAATAAGTCAATGACATTATTTGAATCATTATACAGGAGGTTCAGACACATACGAAGCAAATCGGACCTAAGGTAAGGGAAATATCACAATCTCATTTTTATCCGAGATTGTTTATACTTTGGTATTTACTAGGGTGTATTTTATCATCCACATCCATGTTTCCTCAATATGTAATATTATTTCCATCCACCTACAATTGTTTAAATCCAATTTTACCCTTCGGTGAGTTTTTAGTAAAAGATATGAAAGGAATCTTTTGTCGTTTTTCGTACGAGGTACTTTTTGACTTTTCTGACAAAAGTACGAAGAAAGTTTTTTTACTTATATGGCATTAATGGATTTTTAAAACATTATTTACAAGAAGCTTCCTTTACAAGTTTTCAAGTTTATTTTTAATCAACTTCTTTTAGTTTAGAATTGTACGACATGTTAAGAAAGGAAAAGTGTTTTTGAAGCAGAAAGGATATTTTCCTCAAGAATGGAGTTCAAGTGTTTTATCAAAATTATTTTCCATATAAGATAATAAAGGGTTCTGTTTATATCCCTATTATTACATTGATTTGATTATGTTTTGATAGAATTATATTTTTATGAATTCCTCTATCTTATATGAATTGTTTGATGATGTCACGATGTTTAAGATTCCCATTTTTATTACATGGATTATGTTATGATGTGTGGTTTATGATTTTGTGGCACACATAAGAATGGTATCATTATGAGATGGGTGGGACCTATATCTCCCTCCAATGCATTGGGTAAAGATTTTATATCTCATGAGATAGAAATGGCAGGAATGGTAGGTTATACCGGTTCAGTGAAACAGGACTGAAATGAGGAGTGAGCTCGGTTCAGAAAGGGACTTTGTCTACTAAGATAGTCTTGGAAATGAGTCTTGACTAATAAGAAATGATTCTCTATGATTAGGTGTGTATGCCACAAAGTTTCATGTTTTAAGTTATGATTATTGGGATTACATTTCACTACTATGATTTATCCCATGTTATGAAATTATGATCTCTTTTGCAGGTTAAGATTTCCAAAAGATATGTTCTTATGAATATGACGTGATTGATATTTCTTTTGTCTACCCTTAATGAGCATTTGAGATTTCCCTTTTATGTTTTCTTTTCCCCAGGACATAAAGAAATTATTTAGGTTTTAGAAAAAGAAGATCTTTATGGGAGATGTTGAAGATCCTTCACCACGATTAGAAGATTTCATTCCAAGTTTCCAAAGACACTAAACTATTACGATCCTTATGTGTCTGTTTTTGTTATGTATTAAGTATTCCAAAAAAGTAATGTAATGTCCATGTATGTCAAGATTCGGGTCTCTACACCCTCCACTGGTGCCCCATACCCGGTTCGCCACATGACCTCAAGCGCATTTCCCCAAATGCCAGTGGCTGCTGACTAGCAGTGAGAGCCTTGGTAAGTTATTGGGGAAACTATGCCCTCATTTGATAAGGTATACAAGGTAAGGAAAACAACAGTCGAAAGAGGAAGCAGTAACAACATACATATCTTTAACCAAACAGTAGAAGAATAAATATATAGCAATAATGATGATGATGCAGCAGGTACAAGTATCTATGGAAAATAGAAAACACAACGACGTGCTGAAATACAACTAAACACAAAGTACTAAAGCAACAACAAATCCAGCAGCATCGCAAGCCTAAGATTGGTCCCTTGCTCTCCAACTCCAAACAATCAAGTACTGGATGTTGAAGGGTGCTTGCCCTTATCTATACCTGCAACAACAAAGTCTGCCTGGGCCCAAAAGCATGGCCCAAACAGGGTGTGAGATACAATCCCAGTAGGCAATCACCCAAAGATATGTGCCTAACAGTCAATGAATACAAGGAAAGTAAAAGTGAGGGAAACAGTAAACAGAAAAGCACACAGCAGCTACAATCCATAGTTCTAGCATATAAAGTACACAAGTAAACAACCAACACCAAGTAGAAAACAGGTAACCCTTTTGGTATCTCTCACAGCCTAGCCCCTATGGTTCAACCTATAAGTACTAGAAAACCTTTAGGAGGCACACACAGTCTCACCCCTATGGTTTAGCTAAGAGTAGACTTTCTGAGGAAGCACTCACCGTCAATTCCCCCTATAGTCTCATATCGTACTAAAGGCTCTCTGGGGAAGCACTCAACGTCTTATTCCCCCTGTGGACCACGTCGAGGAACTACAGAATCTTTCAGGAAGCACTCATTGTCAATTCCCCCTATGGTCTCGCATCGTATTAAAAGACACTCTGGAGAAGCCCTTATGTCCATTCTCTCTATGGTCTACTACACTAGGTTCTCACAGTCCTGTGTGAAATAAACATGCTCAGCGCGCGTGCAACGTCCAAGTAAACCTCAAGAACTACTTGGCTATCATTCTAAGGCCCAACAGTATAACAAAGAAACAGTCCCACTATCCTATAACTAGGCATGGTAACTGGAAAATTCCAAACAAGAAAAACAAGCATGGAAAGCATCCAGAGTACAACAAAAACTACTCTATTCACAAAGGTAAACCTCTACTATAGAAATCAAGCAAGCAGGCAATCAATCAAGGGTAAAACAGGAAAACGCACAATTCCTGTTCAAAGGAATTGGCCCAATTGCACAAGATACTCAAAGAATTTCTACAGAAAGGCACAAAACACCTACCTCGATCCTAGGAGATAGATATAATTGAACCACAATGACTGATTCTCCCCTGAACGTTGTAGATATGAGAAAAATCCCAAAATGTTCAACCCATGATATCTTGAGAAGGAGGAGGAATTGGAAAAAAAGGATCAAGAAGAAGGAAGAACTTACCATTGCGATTCCAACGCAATTCACCGTGATTGAGTCGGAGAATAGATGAAGAGGCGGGAGCTCGTTGAAGATTCTCAGATCCTCGGTGCTCTTGGACGAACGAGACCTAGAAGAAGATGCTTCTGTGCGTCAGGCACGACCCTGGTGCGTTTAGTGAAAAAAATAAAAGTACATGGCATGTAATTTTAGTGTACATGGTGTGTACTAGGTTTTTTTGTACTCCACCAAAATCGGCCTCCATGTCACCCCTACACACCATGTGTGTGGCCCGAACACGTCCAGCACACGGCTTCGAGTGGGAAAAGAGTACACGGCGTGTACTCAAAAAGTACATGGTGTGTACTTAAAATTTTTCCAGAAACTCCATTTATCTATAAAACTCCAGAAAAAGGAAAGGCATACCTGAAACGAAGATCTAGGTTCTTACAAACTTCCACCCTTAAAGAAATTCATCCCCGAATTTCCCTAGCAAGGCGTAGAAGAAGAAACTCCGAAAAGCTCTGAACACTGCGATCGAACCTTAGCCTCCCTCTCCCAGGTCTCGTCCTACACTCGTCCATGCTACCATAGCACCTGTATAAGAGGGACAGACCGCCCACGGAGAACCTTCATACTGCGATCGACAATCCAGATGGGATGCTCCTCAAACGATGCATCTGCTTCGAGCTCAACCTCCTCGGACTGAAAGACATGAGATGGGTCGGAAAAGTAATGTTAGAGTAGAGAGACGTGGAAGATGTCGTGCATGGCCCGGTACCTCTTAGGTAGCTTCAACCGATAGGAAACTGGCCAAACTCTCTCGAAAACCTCTAACGGCCTGACGTACTGCGGTGAAAGCTTACTCTGTCTCCGAATCCTCTTATGTCCCAACCTCGGTGCGACACGCAGGAAAACATGATCCCTGACCTCGAACTTCAGAGGTCATCTCCACTGATCAGCATAAGACTTCTGCCGAGACTGTGTTGTATCCATCCTCTTCCGAATCAGCTCTATCTACTCTTAAGTCTCATGAACAAGACGAGGTCCCAGTAAAGCTGCCTCTCCTGCCTCCAGTCAGCATAAGGGTGATCGGCATGGCCTACAGTACAAAGCATCATAAGGTGCCATCTGAATAGTCACCTGAAAACTTCTATTGTAGGAGAACTCCACCAGAGGGATATGCTTCTCCCAAGAACTGCCAAAGTCCAGAATGCAAGCTCTAAGCATATCCTCTAGCACCTTGATCGTACGCTCAGACTGGCCATCTATCAGGGGATGGTATGATGTACTCAAAAGTACCTGTGTACCCAATGCCTTCTGAAGTCCCTGCTAGAACCGAGAGGTGAAACACACATCCCTATCTGAAACAATGGAGTATGGAACTCTATGCAGACATACAATCTCTCAGATGTACAACCGTCCGAGATCATCAACACTAAAGGTCTCCTTGATCAGTAAGAAGTGAGAAACCTTCGTAAGCCTATCGATGACAACCCAAACAGCATTGTTACCTCGGGGCGACCTTGGTAACCCTGTCACGAAGTCCATCGCGACATCGTTCCATTTCCACTCCGGAATGGGTAACTGCTGTAAAAGTCCTGATAGTCGCTGATGCTCCATCCTCACCTGCTGACAAGTAGAACATCTCATGACGCAACCAGCAACATCTTTTTTCATACCTATCCACCAATACTGGCGATGAAGATCTCGATACATCTTGGTGATGCCAGGATGAACTTCCCAAACTGAGGAATAAAAATCCCGCATCAGCTCCTTGCGTATGTCTGCTGGAACCCATACAGGTCCCTGGAAATGCAAGATCTCATCCTCGCCCACTGTCCATCCAGGAAGAGGGTCCTCTCCTGACCCGCTATCCTACAGGACTAAGCCTTCTAAGTCTAATAGCCACCTCATCCATACCCGACCAAGTAATGTAGAGGTAATAGCTACAGAAGATAGAAAAGTCTATCCCTGTCTGTCGTGCACCTCCAGATGCATATCAAAGAACAGATCCATCAGCTGCCACTCACTACTGGCCTCCTGAACTACCTGAATCAATGTTCTCCTGCTCAATGCATCTACCACTGCGTTGCCCTTTCCTGGCGTATAGGCAAGCTAGAAATAAAAAGACTGAAGAAACTCGACCCACCTGTACTACCTCAGATTCAGATCATGCTGAGTGAAGATATACTTGAGGATCTTGTGGTCGGTGAAGATCCAAAAGTGCTCTCCCAGAAGATAGTGTCTCCAACAGTGTAAGACATGAACAACAGCTGCCAAATCCAGATCATGCGTAGGTTAGTTCCTATCATGTGGCCTCAACTGCTGAGACCCGTACACAATGACTCCATCTCCTTACATAAGAACAACGCCTAGTTCGATACCCGAAGCATCACAATAAACAATGTAGCTCTTGCCTGGCTCTGGAAAGACTAGTATCAGTGCTGACGTCAATCTTCCCTTCTGCTCCTAAAAGGCTGACTCACAAGAATATGACCATAATAACTTCTCCCCCTTCTTGGTCAGACCTGTCAAAGGTTCTGCTAGGCATGAAAATTCCTGAATGAAGCATCTGTAGTATCCAGCCAGCCCTTGGAAACTCTGTTCCTCAAAAACATTCTTCGGATTCTCCCAGGAAACTACACCTATCACTTTCTCTGGGTCCACAGATACTCCTACCTCTGAGATGATGTGACCCAAAAAGTGAATCTGATCCATCCAGAAGTGTCACTTCGAGAGTTTAGCATAAAGACGATGCTCTCTCAGTGTACTAAAAATGATCTCAAGATGGGTAGCATGGTCGTGTCGAGTGTGAGAGTACACCAAGATATCGTCCACGAAGACCACGACAAAAGAGTCCAAGTAAGGATGGAACACTCGGTTCATCAGTGCCATGAAAACTACATGCACGTTTGTGAGACCGAATGGAATGTCTTTATACTCATATAGACCATACCTGCTTTTGAAGGCTATCAGAGGTATATCTGATGGTCTAACGCACAACTGATGATAACCGGACCTCAAGTTGATCTTTGAGAACACCTGGGCTCCTCGAAGCTGATCAAAGAGGTCATCGATCCTCGGCAAGGGATATCGGTTCTTTACCATCAACTGGTTCAGCTTCCGATAATCCACACAAAGCTGAAGGGTACCGTCTTCCATCTTCGCAAACAGGACAGGAAAACCCCAAGGAGAAGTACTGGGTTGGATGAAACTCTTTGCCTGCAACTCCTCCAACTGCTTCTTGAGCTCCTGCAACTCAGGTGTAGCCATCCAATAAGGAGGAATGGACACCGGTGCTGCTCCTGGCATGAGCTCAATAGAAAAGTCTACCTCATGCTCTGGAGGAAAACTCAAAAAGTTCTCTGGAAAGACATCCCTGAAATGATCCACCACTGGAGAAAAGTTCAACTGCGAAGTCCCCTGATCATCCAGATAAAGACTAGCAATTTGGGATGTCACCCTTCCTAGCCCATGATGCTTGAGTCCTGCTCGACTCGCCTGTACATCCCATTCACCTCTATGAAGAAAAGATTCACCCTCTGGTGAAATGAAACTCACTCTGCTGTGATAACAGTCAATGACTTCTTGGAAGGGAACCAACCAATCCATCCCAAGAATGACATCATAGCCTATCATTTATAGGACATAGAGATCCCATAAGAAACGATACCCTGCAACCTCGAGAGGGCACTCTCTACACTGGCGTACACTAGATTTCCTCATCCCCAAAGATGTGTCTAGTGTCAACAAGTCTGTAGAAGAAAAGACACAGAGCCCAAATCTATCCATAGCAGTAAAAAATATAAAGATATGCACACCACCAGTATCGAAAAGAGTTGAAGATAAAACTGAGGCTACTAAAATTGTACCTCGAACTGTAGAAGGGTCGGAATCCTGATCCTGATAGGTCTGCTCCCCGACAAAAGATTGGACTGCACCACGGCCCTGTGCCCCTGGCTGACCACTCTGATCTGATCCACCTTGCTGGTGCTGAGGTACTGGTGGCTGACCGCCATATCCTCGACCTCCACCACAGCCCGAATGGCCGGAAGAACTCCAGTTTCCTAACTGGTGAGAAACTGGTGGTGCTGCTCCTGAACGAGGAGTCGTGGAAGAACCCCGGTCACCAGCTGTTGGTGAGAAAACCTGGCAGAAATGCTGAAGGTGACCCATCTTGCTGCAATATCAGCACTCCACGGGGTCTCTCTGGAACTACAACCTCATGTGCCTTGATCAGCCACACTAGTAACATAGCACCTGGCTACCAGACGATGCATCTCGCTTCCTC
This sequence comes from Viscum album, assembly GCA_963277665.1. Taxonomy (NCBI): domain Eukaryota; kingdom Viridiplantae; phylum Streptophyta; class Magnoliopsida; order Santalales; family Viscaceae; genus Viscum; species Viscum album. The sequence continues at coordinate 267,518,262 of OY728135.1, forward strand.
AGATCACCGTGTGTAGACTCCCTACGATGCTTCTAGCCATCATCTGGAGGAAAACTAGCTCTGGAAGCAGAACCGCCCTGGCTTGTAGCTCCAAAGTCTCTCAGATTGTGCTCCACAATCAGTGCCTGGTTGAAGATGAAAGTGATGGAAGTCAACTGGAAGAGATTCACCTGCAATTGGATCTCCCACCTGACACCATCCTCAAATTTCCTTGACAAGAACATCCCACTCCCATATCGGAGGGGTGTGAAACAATGTAGCTCGGTGAAACGAGAGGAATAATCCATGATAGAAAGAGTACGCTTATCTAAGCTCATGAACTCCCGGGCTCAGTCGGCCCTCAGGGTCTCTGGGTATAAGTAGTCATAAAAGACGTGCCAAAACTCCTCCCAAGCCATAACCTGCTGGTGACCCACCTGTGAGATCACATCCCACCACCTCTTGGTGGAATCTCATATAATATAGGTAGCGAGCTTGACCTTCCACTCTAGAGGCGTCTCCAGATGCTCAAAGATGGTCAACATGGATTCCAGCCATGACTCTGCAGCCTGAGGTCCTCCTTCCCCTGAGAAAGTAGGAGGATGCTGCTGCTGGAAAAACCGCGTCAAGTCTGCCATAGACGTGGCAGGAGGTGGTGCTCCCTGAAAGTTCTGCATCATCCTCATAAAAACTTCCCTGAACTGCGCATCTGTGCCTACAACTGGTATGACAGCCGGTGCCAAGGCTGGCCCGACTGGAGGGCAGCAGGAAGCCCCTGATCAGCCATATCTGGCGTCTGATCACTGCCTGACGATAGACGTACAACTGGAGGACATCTCAGAGGCATAGCTCTGAAAGATCAAAAGAACACCTTAGATTAGAAAAACAAGGACAGGAAACACAAGAGTACAACACTGGAACAGGGGAAGGAAAACACACAAGTTTACAAAACATGACTACACGATGTGTATAAAAATTACACGGCGTGTCTTCTTAAGCCACTGACATGGGCGTACACCCCTGCCCTATTGGTCGTGTAACACCTCAAACTACACAGTGTGTTGACCCAACACACAAATCGTACTTGAAAACTATTCCCCTACCCGAGTCTCTTTACACGGCTAACCCACACGGTCTGACTTAACCCGAGAATACATGATGTGTTTTGAGCAAACACGGCGTGTACTAGACAAGGCTTCAGCGGCCCATGTTGTTAAATACATGGACTTATACATGGCTGAAACTTACAAGGTGTGTTCCAAACAAACACGGCGTGTATAGCTGAAGATGACACCGTCCCGTGTTGTTTGTGACATGGCCGGGTACCTGAACAAGACTACACGGCGTGTTCCAAAACAACATGGCGTGTCTAAGAGAAGGTAACGCCGCCCCGTGTTGTTCATGACATGGCTGGGTACCTGGATGAGACTACAAGGTGTGTTCCTTTACAACACGGTGTGTTCTACTCGATCTTCCCTGACTCGGGTTGTTAGTGACACGACCGGGTACACGGCTGGGTACACGACTCCGAACTACACGGCGTGTACCAACCGTACACGGCGTGTTCCTGAAGTTATTTATACAACAACGTGCCCATGATCACACAGTTAGTGACACGTCCTAAAAACTACATGGCATGTAGTCAAAAGTACACGCTGTGTATTCTGGGTTTTTCTGGGCAGTAGCCAGAAACTGCATAGAAGCCCAGAAAACATAGAAAACAAGTCAAAGAAGTGCCAAATTCTGATTCGTGAGGGCCCATACTCCCCGTGAATCAAAACTTGGCGTTCATTTAAGTACGGTAGAATACAAACAATCCTCTAACAAGGTAGTAGAGACTCTATCAAGCATATATCACAATAGCATGCATAATCTACACAAGGTCTATCACAACAGCATGAAATCGCTAATGCACCCTAGATGACATGGCAAAAATGCATGGCATGTGATTTCTACAAGTGCCTATATGATGCATGAGATGGAATACCCTCATCTCATTGGGTTGCGATAGAAATAGAACTGCAAATGTCAAGTAATTAACAACACAAAGAATGTGAATCACTCTAGGTGAAATCATATCAACCGCAAAATCTCAAAACCAGCAAACTACAATTAACGAGGTAGTATGGATTTTCCCTGTACACGGGTTAGCTACTCCCGAGCACAGCTTAATACCAAGTATCGAATTCATCCTATCCCTGGATAAAGGATCTAAACAGTAAATCAAGTGAAAAGAAACCCTTTGATACCACTTTGTAACAACCCGAATCCGGAGCCCCTCCACTGGTGCCCCGTACCCAGTTCGCCACATGACCTCAAGCGCATTTCTCCAAACTCCAGAGGCTTCCGACTAGAAGTGAGGGCCTTGGTAAGTTATTGGGGAAACTATGACCACATTTGGTAAGGTATATAAGGTAAGGAAAACAACAGTCGAAAGCGGAAGCAGTAACAACATACATATCTGTAACCAAACAGCAGAAGAATAAATATATCGCAATGATGATGATGATGCAGCAGGTACAAGTATCTAAGGAAAACAGAAAACACAACAATGTGCTGAAATACAACTGAACACAAATTACTAAATAAACAACAACTCCAATAGCATCACAAGACTATGCTTGGTCCCTTGCTCTCCAGCTCCAAACAATCAAGTACCAGATGTTGAAGGGCGCTTTCCCTTATCTATACCTGCAATAAAAAAGTCTTCTTGGGCCCAAAAGCATTGACCAAATAGGGTGTGAGATACAATCCCAGTAGGCAATCTCCCAAAGATCTGTGCCTAACGGTCAATGAATACAAGACAAGTAAAAGTGCGGAAAATAGTAAACAGAAAAGCACACAGCAACTACAATCCACAGTTCTAGCATATAAAGTACACAAGTAAACAACCAACAACAAGTAAAAAACAGGTAACCCTCTGGGTAGCTCTCATAGCCTAACCCCTATGGTTCAACCTACAAGTACTAGCAACCCTCTAGGAGGCACAAAAATCTCACCCCTCTTGTTCAACTAAGAGTAGCCTTTCTGAGGAAGAACTCACCATCAATTCCCCCTATAGTCTTGTGTCGTACTAAAGGCTCTCTGAGGAAGCACTCAACGTCTCATTCCCCCTGTGACACACTTCAAGGAACTACAGACTCTCTGAGGGAGAACCCATCGTAAATTCCCCCTGTGGTCTCGCATCGTATTAAAAGACACTCTATAGAAGCCCTTACGTCCATTCTCTCTATGGTTTACTACACTAGGTTCTCACAATCCTGTGTGAAATAAATATGCTCAGTGAGCGTGCAATGTCCAAGTAAACCTCAAGAACTACTTGGCTATCATTCTAAGGCCCAACAGCATAAAAAATCAACAATCCCACTATCCTACAACTAGGCATGGAAATTGGAAAACACCAAACAAGAAAAACAATCATGGGAAGCATCCAGAGTATAAAAAAAATACTCTATTCACAAAGGTAAACCTCTACTATAGCAATCAAGAAAGCAGGCAATCAATCAAGGGAAAAACAGGAAAACGCACAATTCTCGTTCAAGGGAATTGGCGTAATTGCACAAGATACTCAAATAATTTCTACAGAAAGGCACAAACCACCTACCTCGATCCTAGGAGATCAATATACTTGAAAAATGATGACTGATTCTCCCCCAAATGTCATAGATATGAGAAAAAGCCCAAAAAATTCAACCCACAGTATCTTGAGAAAGAGGAAGAATTGGAAAACAAGGCTCAAGAGGAAGGAATAAATCACCACTGCAATTCCAATGCAGTCGACCGTGCTTTAATCGGAGAACAGATGAAGAGGCGGGAGCTCGTCAAAGATTCGCAGATCCTCAGTGCTCTCTGATGAACGGGACCTAGAAGAAGATGCTTCTGTGCGTCAGGCGCGACCCTGGTGCGTTTAGTGAAAAAAAGAAATGTACACAACGTGTACTAGGTTTTTCCGTACTAAGCCAAAATCGGACTCCACGTCACTCCTACACACCGTGTGTGTGGCCCGTACACGACCGACACACGACTTCGAGCAGGAAAAGAGTACACGGCGTGTACTCAGAAAGTACACGGCGTGTATTTCAAAATTTTCCAGAAACTCCATTTTTTTTTAAAAAATCCAAAAAAAGGAAAGGAGTACCTGAAACGAAGATCTTGGTTCTTACATATGTAATAATTTTTAAAACATTTATAAAATCACTTGAAAGAAAATCTTTTTTTGAATACTATCCATGTAGAAAATATTAAAAATACTTTAAAAACCTTTTATGAAACCCACATCATAAAAAGGATAATAAAACATTAATTTAAAAAAAGTTAAATTGAAAATTTAATGTGACATGACATGAAACATATTTTTTTATAGATCACACATTCGATAAGTAAAATATAGACATGTAATAAAAATTTACATTGTAAAGTATAAGCGTTATTCTTACCAATGTTGTGCTTTTATTTAAGGAAGAATTTCATAAAAGGGGAGAATAATAATGAAGATAAGTAATACATCCATATAAAAATGAAATATACCATTCGAAAATATAATTTTATTAAAATATACTTTAAATATAAAAATAAAGAAGAGATTTCATGAATAATGGGAAAAAGGACTTGAGTCAAGAAAAAAATTACAAATTGAGTAAAATTTAAATAAAAATCCTACAAGGAGAAAGAGATTGAAAATTAACATAAAATAACATTAATACAATATATTTCATAATAAAATAATAATTTTGAATCATATACACCATATAAAATAAAATTGGTGTATAAAGTAAAACATACCTCAACGAAGGGAGTTTGTGACAAAAATCCCTTACCCTATTTCTGAGCTTAGTTGATCACAATCTAAATTTTTGTAAAAAAACCATAAGTATATTAAACATATATTTTAAAACCTTATTCATATCTATAAAACTTTTATATTGTTAATTTATAATTATTTACTATGAATATAGTGGTTCATTATAGCTTATTTTTAACATCGGGTGTTGACATTTTTAAATGTATGGCACATGTTTTGTAATGTTAATGTTGATACTTGATATTTGATACCAAGTTCATAATTTCTATATTACCAATTATTATATAATAAATATCCCATTATTATTTATAATGTTCAACTTTTATCTCATTAGAGTTTTAATTATGACTCTTTAAGATGATGCTAGAGAAAAACTTATTTCGACAGTTTTTAATGAATGAAGATGATATATTGTTAACATGTTTATATATTAATCTTATAACTCCATAAAATTAATAAAATATTTAATAAATTGTTATTAAATTTAATTAATATTATATAAAATTCCTTAATAATTAACTATACAAACATTACAACATCGCTCAATTGAGTGGTAAATCGACCAAAACACAAGCGTGTCATGATGATCGAATGAGTAAGAAAGTTTGATTACATATTGATAATATAACATTTATATAATATTATAAATGAAAATATATATCATTTATCTCTATAAAATTCATTATTAAAACCATTAATGATAGGTGGCATTGACAAATGAAATTCATCATTTATGGAGGTGATAGTCTGCACGTACAAGAAATTAAAAAACCTATTTCTCAATGAATGGATTAAGTGAAGATATATGGAAATTTATCATTTAAAAATAATAATAATGTTATAAAAATTAAATCAATCAATTAATAAAACTTTCAATACCATCCATTTTGAGTGGTTAAGTGAAATAATACACATCGTTCATGGAGGTGGTAGTCCGCATATACACATGATTAATGATATCATTCCTTAATGAATGGATGGCATTGAAGTAAAAAAAATGATAATAATTTTAGAATTTTTTAAGTGATATAAAAAATTATTCATAAAAACCAACCTTGATACCAACCATAAGAGTACATGATGAAAAAAAATCACATCGTGTCGTGAAGGCAGTAGTTTTCACATACGAACGATCGATGCATTTGGTTTTCTTAGAATATGCTACAAAATGAATGAATATTTGACGTTACTTTAATATAATGAAATTTTAGTATATAGATTATACTGAATTCATTATATTAACAAATTTAGGTAATATTAGAAAGATAAAAATTAAAAAATACTAAGAGGAGAGTTATTCTCACACCCGAAACTTTGATTTTCCTGGGAATTATCCTTAGGAATAAAGGGATTAAGTTAACTAAAGAATAAAAAATTATATGGTTTGTGGGACATGATTATAGGATTAACTAATGGGAAGAGTTTTAATATGTAATTAGAAGAAACAAGTGTGTAAATATGGGGTGTAAGTGGTCCCATTTATATCAGAATAAAAGGGAACTTTCCATGGAAAATAATGTTTAGTACGGGGAAAAAATGAAATGACATGAAATTTAAGAAAGGTAGATGAACAAAGGTTGGTAATACATGTGGGTGGGAATTTAAAACCTAAAAAATGACTTATAGAAGGTCTATTGGTCATGAAAACATAGGAAAATTCATTCCACATTAGATTACTCTCTTAAATACTAATAAGTCTTAATTATATATAAATCATGGTAATTAATTTATTACTAAAAATATAAGAGGAACCTTCCCAGAAAAGTTAAACACGAGGAATAAATTTTTTTCCTCTATTTAATCTAATACAATTTCTAAATAAAATAAAATTTACTTTTAAATTAAAAAAATATAATATATCGAAAAACAACTTTTATAATACAATACTGCTTATGTTCAAAAATATTAATCTTGGGTTTGTAATCATGATATATTAAATATATATATAATTTTATGGAAAAGAGTTTCATAAATATTAAATTCATTATTATGTTATGATAATATTGTAATTAGCGATAAAATTAGCCATGACCGATTTTTTCACTATTCACCTAAAAATTAAATATGTCAAAAAAATCCCAAAAAATTTATAATAAGATGATTTTGGTATTATAAATTAAAATATGCAGTTAATTTTATCTAATTAAAATTCTAAAAACATTATATATTTATCTTTTAAATGAAAATACAAAATATCAATTTCTTTTATTCAAAAAAAAATCATTCTCAAACATTAAGTGTTTCTAATATTATTTAATACCAATTTTATAAATTAAATAATTTTAATATTTTATATTATATATATATTTATATATATATATATTATATGTTATCATAATTATCTTTTAAAGATGATTAATTTAATGTATTAATGTGTCACAATCTTTATTTTAGTGTGTGTGAAGAAAGACATCTCACTTAGAATTAATTTAAGGAAAATATATATACTGAAATCTCTAGATTTTACAGTTATAGAATCAATTGAAAAGATTGAATTCCCATTAGGGGATCTATTTAGAAGATATTAATGTTTAATCATTTGGGGATAATTAATATTTATTTAATAAATATTAAATATATCAAAAATATGTCCATCTCAAAATCTCACCAGATTAATTCCAAAGGGTAAACAACCTATATCGAGATCAATAGAACTGTTAGAAATTTTTTAGAAGTCATTCTATAGGGTAAATTGAATTTTTATTCTTTATAAGGACCTAAGGCCTTGATATCTACTAGTGAACCCAAAACATCTTCTTAGGATCTATCTATATCCAAAAACATTTCCTTGAGATGTTAAAACTCTCAAAATCTCATTCAAAATCTTGATTCCTCAAATATTCCCTACCTAGGGAACAAAAAATTAAATTCCCACCAATTTTCACAATTAATAATGATGTGGGTTGTTTAATATAATGATTTTTGTCCTCAAGAAGCAATGATGGTCAATCCTGACCCACCTTGGTCATTAATTAACCACTAACTCATCACATTTTCTCCGAACATACTGAACAAGCTTCCATTACACAACTTCGAACACCAGGCATAATATCTTCCAAAATTTGAGCTACCCACTCATTACCTTCATCAATATTAATACAATATTAAACTATTATTATTCATACTAATATATCGATTCACAACCAACTGATTCATTCCCAATCTTATAGTGGTCCCCACTATAAGACTCCACTCATTAGGGGTGTCTATGGGTTGGATCAGGTTGGTTTTGGGGGAATTTTGGATACAACCTGATAAAAGGAGGAAAAATTAGATCAGGTTGGGTTACAAGCATTCTGACCTAAAAATGTGACCTGAACCAACCTACATGGGTTATGTTTACTTGGGTTTGCTTGATCAGGTAAAAGTTTTGAAATATATAACCCCAAATATTCTTCTCAGACACGTGACACACACCCTATCGATAATTGATAATGCCTCGGAAGTAATTTCTTCCCAACTATAGGGATCCTGAGGTCACTTTCCATCCTCACCACACCACATATGCTTGACTGGTCTCCTCTCACCCCACAACCCATCTACCAACTGAGATCAAGATGCATGCAATTATTAAAGTAGTTTCAATGAAATTCACCACTTTATCCAGTCATATAATGTTGTTTCATATAGTATATATTTTATTGGAAGGTTGAGGGGTGATATGATATAATGTGGATGTATCATTCCACTCAACCACTGGTTTTGGTAGGTAAAGACTCACTTAGAGCTAGATAATCCTGAGTGGATTAGGCTATATATTGTGTTTGATTATAGTTTATTGTGTTTTTTCATACACTAGTAGATGTATGGATATAATTTAGGGAAATCATTAGTGGTGGTCTACTAATTTCATACTCACATGCAACATATAACCTTAGGGACGTGTGTTAACTTTATTAATCTTGGTACTAGTAAGGGAAAAGGTTCGACATAGGAACCTAGTTATGGGTGGAGGTGAAGATGGTGCACATGATAGATGACATGATTAAATAGACCAGTTGGGTGGATCCTTAGTATTTTTATAGTGGTTAATTTTGGTTATTTCATACATGAATATATATATATATATGTGTGTGTGTGTCTGTGTGTGTGATCATCCCATGAGATATCTTGTTCATTTTTAATGACTGGAATGACATGGTAGAAATTATTTATATTATCAAAAGTGTATATTTTGTATGTATTTTTGGTGTTTAAAATTTATTTATCTATGTTGTTATTAATATTATTTATCATCATAGGGTATAGTCTCCCCACTATCACCCTATAGTCCCTTACTGCTAGTCAATAGCCTTTGGCATAACGGGAGGCGTGCCTAAGGTCTAATGAAAATATGGTCTGGTTATTATGGTGTGATCCAATTTGGAGCATTACAAAGTGGTATAAAAGAATAGGTATTAATAGGTAGTACCTAAGTAAAGTGGTTCCAAAGTGGTTTCACCGAGTGGTATTAAATCTGGGTTAATGCAAAATGGTTTTTTATTTGGGATGTGGTAGATCTTCACTCTAGAAATGATTCAAAACTTGGGACATATGTATTTCTCTGTATCAATAGCACAAATATGGTATGAAGTCCCAGTTACTAAGTAATAAGAGATTTTTTTTGGTTTTCATGGTTACATTTGGGTTATTTATTACGAATCAAACTATTTTTTGATATTACTGATTTCTGTTTTAGACTTTTCGTCCCAAGAGGCTATATGGAATACTCATGCATAATATTTTATATGCAAGGTTCACATGATATATGTGTGTTACTTGTGATTTATATTTGTAACTTTCAATGGAAATAAGGGGTTGAGTTATTTAAATTTTCATCAATAGACTAAATAGTGTCTCATACATAGTCTCTTGATGGAATTATATTTAGCTAACCAAAGAAATGTAATGGTTCTGGTTTTGAAATGAAAAGGGGTTTGGTTGGTTAAAGTGTAAAAACACCTATATTGTGTTTTTATTTATTTTTTCTTGGTACTTTATACTCATCCATATTGGGTATGTTATTCTTGATATAAAGGAGTATGTGATCTTTCATGTGTATGGTGTTTATAGCGCTTGATCTTGACATGGGTAGGTGGGGACTTATGGCTAGATGAGACATGACTTGGGTACGATAAGAAGGTATAAGGGTAGTGAGTTGTGATAAATATTACTGATTTCCCCAATATATATATCTATATTGTTATATCTATATTAAAAAATAATTTAGTGTGGTGTTTTCAAGGTAGTCATGTCAGCAAGAGATGTTAGAGGAGTTTGGGTAGAAGATGGAAGAGAAACTTAGGGTAATATTAGTATGAGATATCTCAGATCTGAGATGATTATGGTATACTTGACATGGTAGTTCATGCACCACGTATAATAATAGGCACTAGTTATGAACCTTGGTGAATGGGGAGACTCCATTCATAGATTATATAGTAAGACTTAATAATTATTTTTGGTTTTTACAGACACTGTAAGGAGTTGAGATTGTATATTGTGAAATATTATGTTATTAGAGTGAAGGATAACATCTTTAGGTTGACCTAATTCTCATATACTTTGAAATAAGCATCAATAACAAAGAAAAAATTGACATATGAGACTATACCAAGTTGGACAATCAGGTTAAGTAAGGTAGGTAGTTGGGATTCAAGTAGTCTGAAGAAGGTACATGAGGAGGTTCAAATGGGTAGTCAAAGTAGATGTGTAATTATTCCACTACAGAGTGAAACATTAATCATGGGTTATTAGTGTTTGAAGATAGGTCATGTTTAGGCCCAATGTGATCAACCACTGAAGGAGTTCTAGGCATGTGGAAAATAGGGCATTTGATGAAGTTTTATTAGAGGACCTAACAGTCTGATAGGGGTTGTGCACATGGTTGGACTCATGGATATAAGGTGGGATTGAGAGTGGTACTGTGGGCCTAGTAATCAGGATAAAAATTCATGTTTGGGTCATGGTAATGGATGGGATACCCAATGATAGGAACAATAGTAAAAAATGATCATAGATCCATCGAGAGGATGAGCATTGGGAAATTAAGATTCGAGCCAACTATATATAGTTGAGATGATATATTCAAAGAAGAGTGGGGAGTCATCAATAATTATAGGTACCCCATGATTAGTTGGTGATGGTTTTTTATGATGGGTATGAGTGCATGAGGTACACATATGATAAATAGATTATCCGGGTGTTGGTTAATATGTGATAATCAAGTGTGGTGAATGATAAATAGGGGATGAATTAACTTTAGGGATTTATATGGTCATTAGGTGTGATGTGGTATTTATGTGGGAATTGGATGTGATATGATATTTATGTGGTCATTAGGTGTGATGTAGGATTTATGTGGGCATCGAGTGAGATGTGAAATTTATATGGGTATCAGGAGTGATACATGATTTATGTGGGCATTAGGAATGATTTAGGATTTATATGGGAATTTGGTGAAATAAAATATTTATGTGGCTATCTGGAGTGGTGCATGATTTGTGTACACATCAGAAGAAATGTGAGATTTTATAGCCATAATGTAAGATGCGATTGTAAAATGTATATCAGATATGATGTGGGAATGATGGTGTGCGATGGATGGAAAATTCGTGTTTCCAGATGATGGAATTATTGGATACCATCATCATGTTGATAGATTGGGTTGGAAAGTGACCAGGTAGGTAATTCCTATGTGGGGAGTGACCATAGAAGTAATCAATTCATTTGAGTTTACACTACTTTTGAACGTGTTTTTATTTGTGATAAAAAATCACTAATATTACGAGAACCCATATATTTTATCAACACTAAAAAGGATAATAAAGGCTATAGAAACCCAAAATTATCATATATAGATGTTACATCATTTTTTATGAATATTCAGTACATTATATAAACACATGCATGAGGACTCTAATAGTTTAGTGTATTTAGAAACTTGGAAATACAAACAACTGGTCTATAGGTGAACTGCATCATCTCCCACTATGATCTATATAACTATAACCCTTATTAGACATTTCATATGAAATGAATTTCTTCATAACTTAGGTTAATGAAACATAATAAAGGGTGTGCTCAGATTCTTAGTAAGGGTAAACAAGGTAGATGCGTAAGAATAACATGAACATAAGGTTACGAGAACATGAGAAAAACATTTGAATACCATACCCTTCATATCAATGATCATAATCTTGAGTCATGGAATAAATATTATAGGTTTATAAGACCTAAATCATAAAAGAATAAAATAATATGATTCACAAGATCATAACATTGGAATAAGACATATATTTTTGGCATACACATAAGAATATAAAATCATTTCCATAGTAGTCAAGGCTCACTACCAAGGCTATTACAGTGGAATTAGTTTACTCCCAAAATAATCATAGTAGTCAAGGATCACTCCGAAGACCAACATAGTAGAAAAATTCCCTTAATAAACAGAGTTCACTCCCCATTCTAGTCATATTTATTTAACAAGATATAAATATCTACCCAATTCATTGGAGGGATATATTGGTCCCACACATCTCATACTGAAAATAATATTTATGTGTGCAAAAGATCACAAAACATTAATTATATCATAACCCATGAAATAAAATGGATTTCATAAAAATTTAATCATATATTAACCTATATAAAATAGATATGTTTCATAATCATTTCATCATTTCATCATAGCATAACCCATAGAAATAAAAGCAAGTTTCATAAGAATTTTTTCATGGTATAACCCATGGAAGATAAATAGGTTTTATAAAAATCATTCCATCATAAAAATAAACCATTAATAGAAATAATAAGAATAATATCCTTGGATAATATACCCATTAAGGCATAAGTAACATTAACATATTTTATCTTAGAAGTAAAATGATTTTGAATGATCATTTGAAATATTTCTTGATGAAAATATCCTTTTCACTATGAAAAAAACTTTTTAAAACATAAACAATTTTGAAAATATTTTTCTTTAAACATAACCTTGAAAAAATATAAAGTAATATTCAAAGAAAATAGTTTCCATGACAACAATAATTTTTGTTTCATTCCATACATGTTAAAATAAATATTTCTTTCACATTTTTGGTAAAACCCAAATGGGAATTGTTTTGGAAAACAACATGAATATTCCGTGGAATTTTTTTTATAAAAATTCAAACCTGGGTAAAAATTAATTTTAATAACCATAGAATAATAGTAATGCATTTTTGAAAACATTTTTTTCTTCTGAAAACTAGGTTTTGGAAGAAAATAGATTTCTAATCGAAGAGAGAAATAATGTCATATTTTAAAAAAAGATTATCTCAATTATTTTAAGTTCCAAAGAGTGGGAAAATAGTACTATTACCTAAAAATATCATGAATAACTAGAGGAAAATAAAATTCATGTGTTTATTGAGAGATATATGATAAGATTTTACCATCATTAATATAATCACAAACAATCTCTATAAATGATGAGATTGTAACATAAAATCATTACCACTTTGGTAAATTTGAATCATAAACCCCATGAAGGAATAAAATAAAATGAAACTTAAAATATCATGAGTATAAATAAATTCATGATATTACATGTCAAAGGGGATTTATATACACCCCATGAAAGAATATAGGCACATAATATAACATACCCCTCCAATTTAAAATTTTCATTTGAGAAGAACTTTTAAGGGAAAAGTGGGAACCCATAAAAAGTCCTGATATAGAAAAAACCTCAAACCACACATGAGATAATTATGCCCTTATAATTTTTTTAAAAAGGTTGTAATGATTTACCTTGTATAATCGCCATTCAATTTAGGTTACCTTCATATCTGAATTATCCTTGATGAGATCCTATAAGTGATATTACATATTCTCCCAGGTCTATACATGTTCCTACAGGATTAATTTCCCCATGTTGAAGCCTCATATCAAAATCTGATTATATTTATCAATCCAAGAGGTTTTTTCTTCATTCAAATCAACTCGCAGTGGTCTTTCAAACATTATTTCAGCATAATTATTTGAGAATTTGATCAGTAAGGAATCCTATATAATTTCTTCATTAGAATGTAGTAGAAGCTTCTGAGTGTTCTCTATACTAACAACCTTCTTATCTGAAAACTCTTGAGTGTTAGTAGTTTTTTCAGCTTTTGATATGGGATGATTGCCCTATCTAGATGGATTTCCACAAAATTATCATATGTAGATGATTCAAGCTCCACTTGAAATCCATACTCCTTAGACTTACTTTCTTTGGGTAATAAGAGAGAAATTCCTCCACTTTCGGGCCGACCTTTTTCAATTCCATTACCCTTTAGGGATTCAACATCCATAATAGATCTATTATGAAGGGAGGTACATTTTATATAAGATATTGTGACTGGAGGGTTGGGAAAATTAGAGTAATACTTCAGTATCCATGGTCTCCTCACATGCTGGATGAACCCCTCTGAATCAATAAGGGTCTTCTTTCCTTTACTTGAAGAGGACCGAAGACACTCTTTCGTAAGTTCTACTTCATTGCACTCAAAGGACCATATTTCGTAATTAGATTCATTAAAACTTATTTCTCATCCAAACTACCTATAATAATGTTTTTCCCTATGAGATCTACTACCTATACATCTCTTTCTTTGAGTGGGGTTGGATCACCAAAATCTAACACCGAAAATCTATTCTGAATACCCACCCTATTGGTATGCTCGATGAAATGTCCTTGGTGAGCCAGAATTATTCTTGAATCTTATTGACCAGGATACCTCTGCCTTGGAGTAAATACTGAATTTAGAACATGTAACTCCTGAGTCAAAAAAATATCCCTAGATTAATCTTGAGTATTAGATCCATCACCCTTAGAAACAATAAGTTCCATGATCTCCTGGAACTTTCCTGTAACTCCAGGCTTAACCATATCAGCAAAAGAGTGAGGGTTAGTGTGAGGTAATGTCCTAGCCTCACCAAGAACATGTTATTTCAACTTGAAATCAACCAATCCACTCATAAAATTGGAAAAAAATTTACATGAACCTTGGATAAATATTCACTAGTCTTCGCTTGTGTTGAGTAGGGATAGGGTTGATTGAATCTTCAAGAATCGAAACACCAGTGAGGATTCCAGTAGGATCATGATGATCCTTGAAACTACATATACATGATGAAACCAAGTGTCCCATATGCTCGCAAGAAGAGAAATAATCCATCCAAGATTCAAATACCACCTTCTGTTTGCAATGAAACTCTTCACCCACCGCAATCTAAATCCATTCAACTGGTAGTTTTGAAACATTTTATTCGATGCATAAACACAAGGAAATAGGGTGACAAATCATGTTTTTTCTACTATATGAACATAGAAAATGACCTACCATGTTCCATATCATGAATATGATCAAACTATTTTGGAAAGAAAGAGGGAGATTAGGAAAAAAAACCCACAATGTCATATACAGAGCTTACCACTTCAGATAAAAATCATAAATCTAAAGAAATATGAAGAAATGGGATCCATTACAACATCGAGGAGCTCTAGACCAAGTAGAAATCAAGTCATCCACTGAAGAAAAATGTATCATAATATTCCTATTTTCTAGAATACCAATAAAAACACTCTCCTATAAACCTAAATAACTAGAAATTAACATATTCAACTAATCAATGGAAGGAGGATACTGAGTGAAGCAAGCCACCAAAGTCAGGTTTAGGAGATCTGAAGCCTCAGTTCGGTTTTGATTTTTTGTCCTATTTATTTGATCATGATTTAATCACCTCCAATATGTTAAACATGATATAAATATCATATAAATGTCACATAGATTCATTATATATGTATTTTGTGTAATCCATAAAATTTAGTGACAGAAAATGAAATAAACCGTTTATGGAGATGGTAGGTTGTACGTACGCATCAACACTATTTCCATTTTTCTTTTAGAATTGAAAGAAAGAAAGAAAGTTAAATGATATTTTATAATTAAATAATAACTTTTATGTAATATATATTACACATTTTCATTAAAACCATCCTTATTACCTTCTATGTAAAGCATGAGTGAATCACATCACTTCATGAGGTGGTAGTCCCCCATACACATGATTGACGATATCGTATTCCCAAAATATAGATATTATGAAGGTATGTATGTAATAATAATTATATAAGTATAATAATACCATAAATATCATATAAAAACAATAAATATATCATTATTTCTATCATTGAGAGGTGGTAATGGAAAAACGAATGAAATCGGTTCGCGAGGCGGTAGTCCGCCGTAAACACACATGATGATTTCATAACCCATTTAATGGAAGTGGATATGGTTATAGGTCATGCCAATTACATAAAAACATCCTAGTATATATAAGATACCGAGGTAAATATATTATCATGGTATAATAATAATTTAAGGAGGTGGAGGAAGAAATAAAATAAAAATGCTCGTTAATGAATGTTACCTCTTCTTCGGGTATCCTCCTTAGGTTTTCATCAAAATCCTTCATAGGTTCTCTTTCTGTCTAAAATAAGAATTATAAGATGAGAGGAGGGAAGTTGGGAATTTATTTTTTTATGAATTTTCTAATAAAAAATGGTTTTAAGGTGTGAATAAGAGAGGAGAGTGAGTGACCTTTTATAAGTGAGGTGAGTGGCACACTTGAAATTTTTTGAAAGAAAAAGGTGTACCCACGTTTTTATCATTCCAAAAGGTTCCAAAATGGGACCTTATCTATCATAGAATACATAAGGTCAAAATATGTCCATCCAATTGGTTTTTGGAAAGTTTTGGGTTATTTTTAATCCTTATCATTTTAGTTTAACCTCTTGGTAAACCTATTTTTACCTTAACTACGGTAAATAATTTTTACTATTTTTACTATTCATTATATTCAAATATTAAGTTTAAATTTTTATATATCATAAATTATTATGATTAAAAATATGGAATTTATTTTTCCATATTCCATTCATATAAGTGACAAAATTTAATTTAAATTTAATCTCACACACACGATGAGAAAGTAGGGTTTTAAAGAGAAAATGTTCAGTCTACAATGTTTTTTATATAAAAATTAAATATGAAGTTGATTAAAATGGAATAAATTGAATTAATTAATTTATTATTGAACTAATTTTACTTTAAAACCAATTGAAAATATAATTTAACATTATAAATAAATTAAACAAAAAGGCAGTTTTCAATTAAAATTTAGTATTTTCACTATTCATGAAAAAATGGAACTCTTTAAAAAAATCACCAAAAAATAAACCTAAGATAATTATGAAATGATGATTTCAAAAAATAAGTTTATTTTATCATATTAATTTTATAAAAGTGGTAAAATTTATTTTATTAATGTTCATAAAAGTAAATAAACATCATTTTTTGAGAAAATAGTATTTTTAAAAATTATAACGACTTTACCAAAAATTAAGTAATATTTTTTTTATAAATATGTTTAATTTATATTAAAAAATTATAATTAATATTTAAAAATTATTTATTAATATTTATATCACTAAGTTTAACATCTAAGTTATAACAGTTGTGCTTAAATAACTATATTAATAATATATCGTGGTTTTGTTTAAAATTAGTGTTATGTGTAACAAAATCTATCCTAGTGTTACCTATAGTGTGAGCTTAACATGGTGTTTCATGCATTACAAGCTATCAAATAAATTTAATTTATTCAAAAAAAATCGTAAAAACTCAGGGTGTTTCATTCTACCCATCTTAAAATGAATTTCACCCTCAAAATTTATCACTTTGATACAAATAAATGATGATACCTATGAATCATAATTTACTTAGGTTCCCACATAAATTATTCAAATGGGTGGTTTCACAACAAAAATTTGACCATGTGAGTGGTCTTGTTTCATGGAACTTTCTGTGTATAATCTATAATCTCCACCAATTGTTCATTATAAGGAAAATATTTCTCTAATGGCATAACCTCTAAGTTTAGTACATGTGAAGGGTCAGGTATGTATTTACTCAAGGGAGATACATGAAAAAAATCATCTACTTCATATAGGTTTGGTGGAATTGCTAAGACGTAAGCTACAATCCAGATATGATCAATAATTTCAAAGGGAATGATATAACTATGACTCAGTTTCCCTTTCATCCTAAATCTCATAACCTTCTTACATAGAGAAATTATTAAAAACACCTTTTCACCAACTTCTAATTCTAGACTACTATGGTTATTATCATTATAAATTTTTTTTCCGAATCTAAGATGCATTGGTGTGTTGCTGAATGAATCTAACCTTCTCTACCATTTATTCAGTTATCTCTAGTCCCAATATCTTTATTTATCCAACTTCATTCTGGCATGTTGGAGCTCTAAATTTATTTTTATAGAGGTATTCATAAGAATCCATATAAATTCTTGATTTAAATAAATTGTTGTAAAAAAATTCAACTATTTGAAGGTGTTGATCCCAACCACATTTGGAATCAAAAGAAAAATATCTAAGTATATCCTCTAGGTTTTTAATTATTCTATTATAATGGCCATCTATTTAAGGATGATACACAATGATGAAACTCAACTCCATATCAAGAGCTTGCTGAACAATTCACCAGAACAATTAGGTAAGCTGAAGATCCCAATCAAGAATAATGGAATGTGGTGCACAATAAAAGATTACAACTTTCTTAATGTATATACTGGAAAGTTTATCTAGATATAATTCTTCTCTGATAGCGATGAAGTGTGATGAATTAGTAAGGTGATCGAATACAACCCATATATCATTATGTTCTTTAGATATTTTTTGGGATTCTAATAATAAAATCCATGGTGATGTTTTACCATTTCGATTTTGGTATGGGTAAGGGATGTAATATCCCCTAATATTTTTCTCTTTTAGCATTAAATTTCTAACATAAAAATAACTGAGATACAAACTCTAAGATATCTCTATTTATGCCATCCCAATAGAAATACTCTTTCAAAACTCTATATTTTCATACTTACTGGATGAATAGATAATGAAGAACTATGAGATTCCTCTAACAACTACTTCTTTAAATCTGGAATGGATGGAACACATACACGGTTCCTAAACCATATCATCCTATTATGATCAAGGCTAAACTCAGGAACATTTCTAACCTTCTTTTACAACTCTATATCTTCCTTAAACTCCTCTTTAATGTTCACTTGGATAGATGGTTAAATATTCAATTGAGAAAGAAAATATGTTCCCCTTAATTTAGGATTACCAGATCCATCCTTTGAAAATCCATAAATATTGGATCTTTTGTAATCCTCATAATGGATAATCTAGCATGATCATTTTGACTTAAAGAATCATCCGCTTTTTCTCTTTCCTAGGGTGGTAAGGTATTGAGTAGTAATAATATTTAATCAGTTTTAACCATCTTATTTGGAACACATTCAAGTATTTCTATGTGAATATATACTTTAAACTTTTATGATCAGGATATCTATCACACTTTTCTCTATAAATATAATGCCTCCATATCTTTAATGAAACAATTACCATAGCTAACTCCAAATCATGAGTTGGGTAATTTTGATTACGAATATTTAATTTTCATGAGGCATAAGCTATAACCATATAATTCTGCATAATAACACATCCTAATCCATTTTGTGATGCATCACTATAGATTATAAATCTTTGTACTCTATAGAGTAATGTATGCACAATTGAATTGACTAATCTTCAGTTTAGTTCCTTGAAAGTTTACTCACATTCATCTATCCAGAGGAACTTGGCTCCATTCTGATTTAACCTGGTCAGAGGATTAGATAGTCATGATAAATTATTTACAAACTATCTATATTACTTGGATAAACTAAGAAAACTATGAATCTTAGTCACTGTGGTTGGTCTAGGCCAACATTAAATAGCCTCCATCGTTGATGGATTTACCGATATACCCTATCTTGAAATTATATGACCAAAAAATGAAACCTTTTCCATCCAAAATTCACATTTTATAAATTTTTCATATAGTATATCCTTCCTTATAGTATTTAGTAAAATTCCTAAGTAGTCTTCAATCTCTTCCTTTATCTTTGAATAGATTAGAATATCATCTATAAAGAATAACACAGAAAGAACAAGGTAATATCTAAAGACCCTATTCATTAGATCCATGAAGATAGTAGGAGAATTAGTAAGACTGAATGGCATCACTATATATTCATAGTGTCCATACCTTTTACGGAATGCTTTCATGGGTATATCCTCATTATTGACCCTCAATTGATGATATCCAAAACTAAGGTTAATATTGTAAAATTATTGAGCTTTTTTCAGTTGATTAAACAAGTCATCAATATTTGGAAGAGGATACTTATTATTAATTGCGATCTATTTTATCTCCCGATAATCAATGTAGAGTTGAATTCATTCATATTTATTTTTAACAAAATGAATAGGTGCACCCCAAGGTGACACACTTTGATAAATGAATCCCTTTTCAAGGTTTTCCTAGATTTTCTTCTTTAATTCTCGCAACTCAATCGGGTCCATTCTATAGGGAGTTTTTGAAATTGGTGTGGCACCAGGTATGAGTTCTATTGAGAAGTTAACTTCAAATTTTGGTGAAGTCTAGGAAAATATTCTAGAAAGGCATCAACAAATTCCCACACAATAGGAATATCATTGATGTCGAGTTTCTCCCCAACCATATGAGATAAAATCCCCTTATTAATGAAAATTAAGACCCATACAATGGATGTGATCTCCACATAAAGTTTTTTACTTATCATTATATCGATAGATGATCATAGGTTGGTTTGGAATATCAAACATTACTTCCCTTCTTCAACAATTGATATGGAATTTATGTAAAGAAAGCCAATCCATGCCCAATATAACATTAAATTAAACCATATGGATAATGAAAAGAATTTTAGGAAGTATATTCTGACCAACATCAACCATAGAGGAATCATAGACTTGATATGTGATCATCATACCATTAGGTATTTTCATTGCTAATTATATATATAATTTTTTGGGTGGCATCTTGATACCCTTAGAAAATTATTTAGATATGAAGGAATGGGTAGATCTAGAGTCAAATAATACATTACCAGTTATATAGTGGATGGTAAGTGTACCTTTCACCACTTCATTATCACAAACCTCATTAGAAATAGCGATCACATGAGATTTATCTTTATCGCTTGGATTAAGAGGTTTATAGAATCGATCATGGTCATTGAAATTTAGATTTAGGAATTGGTTAGCATAATGACCGTACTCCTTATATTTGAAACACTAGAGTGTGGGTGGTGCATTATGTGCATATTTTTCTCTATTTGCATTGTTATCCAACTTCTTCCCATCACTTTGGAAATCAATTTCTCAATGTCCTTCCCTTCAAACTTACAAAATTTACTAGCCCCCTTAAGAAAATTTCTCCCATGCTTTTCCCCACACTTTGATCATAAATTAATGCTCATATTATTCTATCCATGCTTCTTAGATCTTACTTTGAATTTCATTTTTTTCTTCTTATCAAAACCATGAGATTGATACATAACTCAAACCTCTATGTCATGACCCGACCCGTACTAGTGCTTGAACTGCAACTACCCCAAGCCCGCCTCCTTAGGCCAAGGGGCGGAGACAAGCACCGAAGGCACAAAAAAATTAGGGAGGCCTTTTACTAAGTAACTATACACATGTAAACAAAAAACTAAATGAAAAAATTCAGAGGGAAAGGAGTAAAAGATGATACACTGTTGTAAATAAACCAAACATGAATGAACCTCTAAACTGTACAAGTATGGTAATGTAAACTAAAAGAAAAAGGTAAAAAATACACGCCCAACTAGAAAAGTTTCCCAACCTGATAGAAACGGGAAGAGTAATATATATGAGAGATCCTCGATTCTATATCCCAAGATATGACCACTGCACGCGGTCCAAGCAGCCATATCATTAAGCTCATTTGAAGTTATGATCAACTTGTCCATTGTTTGCATAAGGAACAACACGTGTGGGAAAATCCCATTTAGGGGTGAGTATAAAAATACCAATTAGGATGCCCCAAAAATTGAAGTGGGGATTATTAATAGATACAATATAAAAGGATTACAATAGATAGAACAAGGTATAATGAAAGAGTGGAGCTCAACCCAAATAGAGAGTGAAGTAAACTCATCCAAACATAAGGAGTTAGAAATGGTGATAAGATGAACTTATCATCGAATCTTTGATACCTATAGTAGGAGATTAGGCTCATCCAACCATGATAAGATAGACACAGAAAGCACATGGTATAACCTGTGCAACTTCGCCTCTCCTGGAAGGAGAGTAACAGAAACCCAAGGAGTGGGTACTGAAATAGGATATATATATATATATACTTAGTCAAAGAAGCCCAAATAATAGAGTAATAGGATCTCCATATCTCAGCTCAACCCATGAAAAGAGTCTCCATTAGTTCCAAAAGTATCCATCAATGATTCCCAGCATCCCACACGTTTTTCTTAAATATGCAAGTTAAAGGGACTGAATCACCACACCATGATACTATCTGCTTTGGGCAGAACTGATTCACCCACATGGTTTTAAATCACATCCCAAGGACGCATCTCGATGGAAAAATCACCTCTCTTTATCGTGAGTCCAAAGGCACATCAAACCACACCTCTTTACTGATCTGTGTATCTAGATGGTGCAAACTTGAAGTAGAGGACCTGATCCCTAGTGCATTAGGGTGGTTTCACTCTAATAGTAGTCATATAGGAACCACAACCTAGTGCGTTAGGTGGTTTCCACTCTAATAGTAAAGGACTCATACCTTAGTATCACAAGGGGGTTCCACTCTAGGTCATTGAGGACCTGCACCCTACCCGATAGGGGGTTCTTCTTGAAAGTAATTATAGAGGACACATGCCCATGCCAATGGAGGGTTCCACTTTGATGTCATCAAGGACCTGCACCCTAGTGCATCAGGGGGGTTCCACTCAAAAATCTATGAAAAACTTACATGACCACTACTATCATTGAACACTACATGAATAAGAATCGTGATCAGAACACCTTGAATCATAACTTGAAAGCTGCATTAGACTTCACCATCATGCTCTATGTGGAAAAACATGAAAGATAAAATGTTTACTCTCCTTAATCGGGAAAATGGTGAAAAGTTTGATTTTCACCACAACATGTATGAACGAGACCTTATGGGCCCCTCTCCTTAGTCTTAAATTTTAAATTCCCAAATTTACCTCAATTTTTTTGCCTCAAAAGTAGGATCACGCTTCCATAGATAGCACATCAAATGGACACTCTATTTTGGAGTTATGGAGGTTTGAACCTACCGCTCGAAGATCCAGTCGGGCCCCATGATTGAACGACCATGGTAGGTCTACCTACTGCTACAATCAACAACTATGGTTGAATTCATGTGAAATATCCATCCGTGGAACAAATTACGTGGTCGGTCCACTTACCACGCCGACCGGACACCGCGGTCGACCACCATGGTCGGTCGCCGTGGTTGACCGCTCGGGACTGGCCACTGCGGTTGACCGCCTAGGACCATATGCAGTTGTTAAACCCATGGTATCTTGAGATTACATGGATCCATGGTTGACTGTCATGGTCAGCCGTTTGTGATCGGCCGTGGTCACTGGACCCATGACAGCTCGAGCTGCCGCAACCTCACGGTCAACTGCGGCCGCGCTTCTCCCTAGTCACCCCATGTCCAACTTGGGTCCATCTCAATATGGCCCACCTGGCCTACCTCGGCATGGTCCATGTGGACCACCTTGGCCCGACCCGCCCATCCGACCTGCACCGTGTCAGTTGACGTGGTCGCCGCCTGTCGTGGATCCTGTGGCTGCCCACAACGTCCCGCAGCTGCCTGCCACTGTTCTTACGGATCCTACATTCGCTCGGCCACACCCCACTCATTGGACTCCCCAAGAACCTTGGCCGCCTACGCTCTATGACCATCTGCTGCCACCCCACAACACGTCGTCGCTCCTGCGGCCCACCGACCTGCGTTGCTGGCCGCTGCCACACCGATGGTCCCTTCCACAGACCACCGTGCTTCCTTTGATGCCCAAAATTGAAACCAAAACAGATATGGGATCCCTAGAACAATATCTACATAGATCTATTCCCTTCTTGAAGATCCATTGTTTTTTCCACATTTCTAAAAGTTAATGATGGAGATCCATGAAGAACGGAAGAAAAACACAAAAATATGGGATCAAAATATGGATCAGTCGATGGACATGTGCATTTGGACATCAACATTGATGTTAAAAGTGAATAAATTGACAACAAATCAATTATAATTCTAGAACTAAAATCAAGGATAGAAAATTCAAAGGAAATAATCCTACCTCGATCTGGATATGTATGTCGTTGAAGAACACGCCCACCAAAGCTTCATTGAAGACCCATCGTTGATTTGTCAAAGGAGGAAGGGAGAGAGATTCACCATCGGTGGTGGCAGGATTATGAGGAAACACTAACCAAAAACTCATAATCAAATATTTATAACCTTGTAATTAGGTTAAGGTTAAACCGCTTAACCGCAACCGCCAACGGTCGCAGGATCTGAACATCCCACACCCTCTCACTTTAGGTCTCTCTTAGGGAAACTGCTTCATTACAAACTCAAAGGTGGTCTCATATTTCCAATCCAAGTCCCCATTCAAGATTTATTCGAATCAATGTCCAATATAAAATAATTTAATTTAATTATTCTATTTACGGTTACGACCTTGGTGAATTTTTCTATAGAATACCCTCATCGAAAAAATTTATGTATCTACTAGGGTAAAAGTTACATTCCGGACTCAACCATGGCCTTAGATTTCTAATCTAATCAACATTTTGTGAGTTATACCTATTATTTTTCATGCATAGTATACAATATACTTAATATTATTTTAAATTTAATTTTAGGCACACCAGGCCTCATAATCACACGACGTCTCAGCGCCTAGATTTGGAAATATATTTAGAAATATTTAAAAGTCTTACAAGGAAAAAACTGGGTCTCTATATCATTCCCTACTTTAATATTTTCATCCTTGAAAAGAAGAACTAGGGAAAAAAATCAGGATAGTGAGCCTGCATATGGATCTCTTGTTCCCAGTAACTCCATTTCATGTTTCAATGCCATCACAGTACATGAACCAAAGGGATGCTCTATCCATATAAGGTTCACTCCTATCGATCCTTGATCGCCACCGGGTGTTCTGCAAAGGTGGCACAATATTTGATGTCCATATCACCCCAGTTTATGACGTGAATAAGATCATGCATGTATCTCCTAAGCTGTGACACATGGAAGATGTCGTGCACCCGATCTAGCTATGGGGGTAGCGAAAGGCAGTTGGAAACCTTGCCAACCCTCTTAATGATCTTGAACGGCCCGATGAACCTTAGGGATAGGTTGTCTTCCCAACTGAATATCCTCATTCTGCCTCATGGGGATACTCTTAGAAAGATGTGGTCTCCTTTATAGAACTCCAAGGGCCTATGAAGGCAGTTTTCATAGGATTTATGTCTACTCTGGGCCATCTTCATCCATTCATGAATGACCTCTACTTTCTCTGTCATCACCTGCATCAACTCTACGCCCACGAGGGATGAATCCCCAACCTCCATCCAGCATAAAGGTGACCTTCATGGTATCCTGTATAAAGCCTCAAAATGTTACATGCTGATAGTAGAGTTGTATCTATTGTTGTATACAAACTCGACCAAAGACAGGTGATCCTCCCAGCTCCGGCTGAAAAAAACATGTAAGCCATCAATATATTCTCCAAAACAAAGATAGTTCACTTGGTATGCCCATCAGTCTGGGGGTGAATGGTTTTATTCATCCACATAGTGGTCCCAAATGAATTCTATAGGCCTCTACAAAATTGTAACGTAAACCACGCATCATGATCAGAGATAATCGTCAAGGGCACCCTATGAAGGAGGACGATCCCCCATACTTAAAACTACCCCAAACTCTCTACCAAACTCTATTCCCTGATAGTAAGGAAGTGACCCGACTTTGAGAGTCAGTTTACAATCACCCAGATGGAATCATGGACCTTCTCTATGTGCAGAATCCTTGTGACTAAGTCCATGGATATGTCGTCCCATTTCAACTCTAGAATCTCAAGAGGCTACAACAAACCTGCCAGAAGTTGATGCTCAACCTTCACCTATTGACAGGTGAAACATCATGAGACAAAATCAGTTATGATTCATCTCATACCAGACCAAAAAAACTATCACTGAATATCCTTGTACATCTTCCACACACCGATATGTAGAGCTATGGGAGAAGTGTGTAACTCCCACATAACCTCCTCCCTTATCGTGACTATAACCACTGTTTTCCCCCAGAACAAGATCTCATGATTACCTCCTTTATAATATACATATGGTGCATTTGATATGGATATATGATCATGAAAAACTCCATAGTTTATGTCTCCCAGTTGGGATTCTTTCATACGCTCAAGGAGTGAAGGAGTCAGCACCATCAACTGTAGAAAAACTGTACCCTCATACTTTATCAGAGTTAGCCGTAGGGATGCTAACTGCTCTGAATCTTCCCACACTAGGAGATCCTGGTATTTCCTGCTAAGGGAATATGCTACAATATTTCTCTTTCTTAGAGTATAGACTATCTCACAGTTTTAGTCCTGTAGGAACTGCAACCACCGTTGCTTGCTCAGGTTCAAGTCTCTCTGGGCGAAGATGTAACTAAGGCTCTGGTGGTCTGATTAAACAAAAAATCACTCTCCCAGAAGGCAGTGCCTCCACATCCTTAGGTAAAATAATACCAATACAATATCTAAGTCATGAGTCACCTAGTTCTTCTCATGGGGTATCAATTACCTCAACCCGTATGCGATGACTGCTTGTAGTTGCATTAACATGCAACTGAGTCCATCTCCTAAGACATCACAATAAAATATAAACTCAACAACTTCCTTTAGTAGTATCAAAACTGGAGAACTCTTCAGCCTTTACCTCAACTCCTCAAAGGACTTTTGGAACTGCACAGACCAGGTAAACGGCTGTCCATTCCACGTCAGAGCGGTCAAAGGGGATGTGATTCTTGAAAAGTCTACCACAAATATTCTGAAGTACCCTGCCAAACCAAGAAATCATTCCACATCTAACACATTCTTGGTTTTATCCTAATAAATAAATACTTATATCTTTTCTGGATCCACAACTAATCCTTGTTCAAAAATGACATGCCCCAAAAAGTGGACCACATGTATCCAGAACTGGCACTTTGAGAGCTTTTTGTAAAGTTAGTTCTCTCAAAGTAAATCAAGCACCGTTCTCAAGTGATCTTCATGCTCCTCCTCTGACATCAAGTATATTATTATGTTATCGATGAAGATGAAAAAAAATGGTCTAATTTTGGTTGGAATATCTGGTTCATCGAAGCCATAAAAATGGAAGGGGCATTTTTCACACCAAGGGGTGTCACTAGGAACTCGTAGTGCCCATAGCAACATCAAAAATCCATTTTCGGAATATTAGACTCACAGAACCATAATTGGTGGTAGCCGGACCTATTATCAATCTTGGAAAACCATCTCACACATCACAACTGGTCAAAGAGGCCATCAATACTCGTAAAGGGGTAGTTTTTGTTTATTGTGGTCTGGTTCAGGTGACAGTAATCCACGCAAATACATAATCACCCGTCTACCTTATTTACAAATAGAACTAGAGTTGCCTAGTAGGACACACTGGTTCTAATGAAAAATTTCTCATGAAGGTCCTAAAACTATAATTGTATCTCCCAAAGCTCAGTGGGTTCAATCTGATATGACGCAGAAGATATCAGGGTAGTCCCTAGTTTCCAATCAATGAAAAACTCCAACTCTTGATTCATAGGTAGTCCCAAAAAGTCTTTAGGGAAAACGTTCATATAATCCTCAAAAACTAAAGGAACCCAAAAGCCTGAAGAGTTTTCTACACCAAGGTTTACACTCTCCAACTGATGGGTAATAGGATAAAGCCTCCTACTCAAAACATTCGCTTGTCTTGCTATGAGATCTCTTTCATAGAGAAGGGAGAACCTTGTCCCATCAGCGCATAGGCATCTGACTAGTCTGTTGTGACAATCAATATGGGATCAAACCATGGAAATTAAATCCATTCCCAAGATGATTTCATAGGGTTCCATCATGATGACTAGTAGGTCCCACGTAAACCTCTCTCCTCCAAGAGGTAGCTTGTACTACCGGAAGATGAAAGATATAGAAGAAGTTCTCTCTATAAGAACCTCGAGACAAATATGTTATGCTAGCACCTCTACAAGGAGATATAACTACCATAGTAGGAGTAATGAGATAAAATAATGAATGGAACATATTTATATTGATACTGAAGAAAGAGTAGAATAAACATAGATCATACCTCAAATCATCTTGTGCGCTACAGGATTGTGGACATCCATAGAATGCAGCTATACCCAGCCCCATCCGCTTGCTCCCTAAGCCTAATGTGGGCCGCTCGATGGTGGTGTTAGGATAACCTAATAGAATCCTCCACCAAATATATCTTCTCCTACACCTCTGTTAGTGTTTCCTCCCTAAGGACCACCTTGTCTCCACTTGGGGGATCCCTGATTATGGTGTTGTCTCTGGTGTGGTGGTCCATCTGCTATATGATTGAGATGATCTACTGCTCCATAGGTGGTGGTACTACTACCTACCCACCTAGAGGAAGGGGGGTGTATGATGGGCCCTGAACCGAGGCCTCACCGCTCATAGGGTCTTCTTCATGAACCAGAGTTGGTATCCTGGCTAGCTATCATCACGGAGGCATCACAAAAATTATCAAGGAGTACCATGGTCAGATGAGAACACACACACACACACATTGATAAAAAATGGGGAGCTAACTCAATAAGTACAATCAAATATTCAATCCTATATAATTCATGTACCATTGTTACCTATAAAAAATGTCTCAGGGTGCCATGTTGTCAAGTGGGTAATTAGGGTGCTGGTGAATGGATATGTCGGCTTCCCGTACCATCACTGGACTCCTTGTACTAAGAGCCACACAAGAGAAACTTTGAAAATAATACCCTAAACCCAACCAAGAGCTTTTTAGGGAAATGTCAAAACAACATCCCAAGGGTTGAACCACGTCTAATACAATTTTTTCACAACCCGACCCATGTTGGGGCTCAATCTGGAACAACCCT
The DNA here is from genome assembly GCA_963277665.1 of Viscum album. Classification (NCBI taxonomy): domain Eukaryota; kingdom Viridiplantae; phylum Streptophyta; class Magnoliopsida; order Santalales; family Viscaceae; genus Viscum; species Viscum album. The sequence continues at coordinate 267,547,233 of OY728135.1, forward strand.
AATCCTGACTCTATAGACCAGGGAGTGGTGACAAGAGCCGAAGGCACAAAAAAACCAAGGAGGCCTTTTCCTAAGTACCTTTACACACAAACATAACCAGTTAAATGAAAAAGTGCAGAGGGAATTGAAGAAAAGATGATACATTGCTGTAAGTAAACCAAACATGCATGGCCTCTAAATAGTACAAGTATGGTAATGTAGACTAAAATGAAAAAGGGAAAAATAAACACATACCTAAAAAAGTGTTCCAACCTAACATAAAATGGAAAATTAATATAGCTAAGAGATCCCTACTCCTGGATCCCAAGCTAAGACCACCATACACAGTCTAATCACCCATATCCCTAAGCTTCTCTAAAGTCACAATCAACCTATCCATCATTTGCATAAGGAACAACATGTGTGAGAAAATCTCATGAAAGGGTGAGTATAAAAATACCCAGTAAGATGCCCTAAAAGATGAAGGGGGAGCAGTAAGAGATATAATAGAAAAGTAATACAATAGATAGAATAAGGTATATTGAAAGAGTGCAGATAAACACAACAAGAGAGTGAATTAAACTCATGAAAACACAAGGAGTTAGAAATGGTGAGAAGATGAACTTCTCGTTGAGTCTTCGCTACCTATAGTTGCAGAGTAGACTTGTCTAACAACAAGAATATAGATGCAGAAAGCATGTGGAATACCCCATGCATCTTCGCCTCTCCAAGAAGGAGAGTAACCAAAAACCAAGGAGTGGGTACTGAAATATTATATATATATATATATATATATATATATATATATATTCTCAGTCAAAGAATCCCAAATGAGAGAGTAAGGGGATCTCTATCTCTCAGATCTACCCAAGAAAAGAGTCACCATTAGTTCCAGAAGTATTCATCAATGATGACCAGCATCCCATAAATTTTCCCTAAACACACAAGTCAAAGGGACTCAATCGCCACACCTTGATACTATCCACTTTGGGCAGCACTCACTCGTTTGCAGGGTTTTAGGCCATGTCAAAAAGATGCATCTTGGTGGGGAAAGTATACCTCTTTCTCATGAGTCCAAAGGCATGTCAAATGATGCCTCTTCATTTATATGTATAGCTGGATGGTGCAAACTCAAAGTAGAGGACCCGCACCCTAGTGTGTGAGGGGGGTTCCACTCTAATGGTAATCATAGAGGACCCACACCCTAGTAAATTATATGGGTTCCACTATAATAGTTGAGGACCCATTCCTTAGTATAATAAGGAGGTTCCACTATATATCATTGTGGACCCATTCCCTACCCGGTAGGGGGGTTCTTCCTAGAATTAATTGTAGCGGACCCGCACCCATGCCGATGGGGGGTTCCACTTTGATGTCATCGAGCACCCGCACCCTAGTGCGTCAGGGGGGTTCCACTTAGAAATATCTTAAATGTTTTTTGACCATTGCTATTGTTGACCACAACCTATATAGTCTTCATGATCAGAAAACATTTCATCGTAACTTGAAATCCTCATTAGAGTTAACCATCACGCTCTATGCATAAAAACACGTAGGATAAGATGTTTACTTACAAAAATCAGAAAACCGGTGAAAAGGGTGATTTTCACTGCAACATGACTGAACATGAATTCATGGGGTCCATGCATAAGTCCTAAATTTTAAATTCCCAAACTGATCTCAAACGTTCTGCCTCAAAAGTAGGATCATGTTTCCACAAATAACACATTAAATGTCCACTCTATTTAGGAGTTATTATAGTTTGAACCTGCCACTCGAATATCCTATCGGGGCCTACGACTGACTAACCATGGACCGAATTATGTGGCCAACCACACTCAGAATGAATGTATGTGGACCGAACACTATTCATGGTCCACTTTCCTCACTAACTGATTGTCGTGGTCGACCAATCGGGACCGGCCGTAGTCGCTACACTCACGACATCTCGAGCTGCTACGGCTCTACGGTCGATCATCGTGGTAGACTGCCCAGGACTGACCACAAGTACTATCCCCATGGTAGCTCGAGTTTCCACGACCTCGTGGTATACCTTCAAGGTTGACCACATCTACACTTCACCCCTGTATCCCTAGGTCTGACCCGGGCCTATCTCAGTCCGGTCCATCTGGCCCGCCTCGGCCTGGACCACCTGACTCACCTCAGCCCGACTTTACAGGCCTGCCTCATCCTAGACCAACATGCCCTCCTTATCCCAGATCTTCTGGCTGGCCATCACAAAGTTGGTTGATGCGGTCACTTCCTTCCGTTGATCCCACAACCACCCGTCTCATTCTACGACCGCTTACCGCTACTCCTGCGCTCCGCTGTTTGCCTGACCGTGGCCCGCTCGTTAGCCGACCACAAACCCTGGACACCCAGACTCCAAGACCATCTGCAGCTGTCCCGTGGCATGCCTCCACTCTCGAAACCCACCAATTCTCTTGTGTCCTACCGCACATGGTCGCCGCCGTGCCCTACCATTGGTTTCTGCCTCACTTGTGGTCCCTTCTGCAGACCATTGTTCCTCCTATGATGCCCAAAACTTGAAAACAATGGAGATCTGGGATCCTTGGACCAAGATCTACATAGATCTATGGCCCACTCTTTGGTAAATTGATGTTTTAACATGTCAAAAAGTTAATGATGAAGATCCATGAAGAACAGAAGAAAAACACGAAAATATGGGATCTAAATATAGATCAATCGATGGCGATGTTTATTTGGAAATCGACGTTGATATTTAAAGTGAAGAAATCAACAAGGAATTAATTATAATTCAATAATTAAAATTGGGGATGTAGAATTTATAATAAATAATCCTTCCTCGATTTGGATCCGTTCGTCGTTGAAGAACACGCTTGCCAAATATTCATTGAAGATCCATTGTTGATTCGCCAAAGGAGGAAGGGAGAGAGATTCACCATTGGTGGTGGGAGGATTATAAGGAAACCCTAACCAAAACTTCATAATCACCTATTTATAACCTTGTAATTAGGTCAAGGTTAAACTACTTAACTACACCCGCCAATGGTCACGATATCCGAACATCCCGCACCCTCTCACTTTAGGTCGCACTTAGGGGAAATGCTATATTACGAACTCAAAAGTGGTATCAGATTTCAAATCCAAGTCTGCATTCAAGAGTTATTTAAATCAATGTCTGAAATACAGTAATTTAATTTAATTTTTTTATTTATGGTTGCATCCTTAGTGACTTTTTCTATAGAAGACCCATGCCAAAAAAAGTTATGTCTCACCTAGGGTAAATGCCACGTTCCGAACTCAACCATGGCCTCATATTTCTAATCTGATAAAACAATTTAGAGTTTTACCACTTCCTTAGTGTGCATAGTATAAAATATAATTAATATTTTTATAAAATTAATTCTGAGAACACTGGTCCTCAGAATTGCACGACGTCTCAGTACCTAGTTTTGAAAATATATTAAGAAATATTTCAATGTCTTACAAGGAAAAAACTGGGTCTATACACTCATTTTCCTACTTGATAAAAAATTCAAAAAACTATTCATATCTACTGAAGTCTCTCAGGGATAACGCCCTTTGGAGACATGGTTTTAATCCACTAAATAATCGATCAACTTTAATTTTAGGTTGGATGATAATACTAGAAGCAAACTAGGAAAATCTTAAAAAATTTATCTCATAGGTACCAAATGATTCATCATCCTTTTAATTTATCATAAGGAACTCCTTCTCCATCTTCATATAAAGAATATAAATAAAGTACTTATTGAAAAATAAGTTCTTGAACTTTTCCTAATCCATGGATTCAATTTAATCATATTGCCTCATATTCTTGATAATAGTACACCATCAATCTGATTCACCTTCTAAATGGTAGAGAACCAAAATGAAATTTTCATGTTCAGAACACCGGAGAATGAAAAATATATTTTTAATAGTGCTGATCCATTTTTTAGTAACTAGGGGATCAGAAGACCCACTAATAGAAGGTGAATGTTGCATCATGATGGACTTTACAGAATTTTGTTTCCCTCTATTTGTTTGTAATTCCAATATGATTCATAGTTTGATAATGTTTCATGATTATAGTAACAATATTCTTCATTCCACCTCCCATAATGTTTGTATTCTTAGGAGGAAAATAATTTCATTGTCTATCATACTCAACATTAACACTATTATTTTAGGTTCCATCCATTGAAGAAAAAAAGTATAGTGTAAGACACAATAATAATGATGGTTAACCACATAATCATGAAAAATCACTTATAGAATGTATAAATCAGGACACATTCTTTTATCTATGAAACCTTAGGTTCATCCAAGGTCATTCATAGTCATCATTTATTTAAATCCTTCATGATGGTTCATAAAGAGTTTCGTAATTTCCAAAGTGTATCCCCCGAGAGTGTCAAACTAGGTGTGCATCAAGACCCATTTTAATGTGATAGGTGATAATAAAGACTTGCTCAATGAATCCTTATCAAAGTTATTACCCCTAGATACCTCTATTCCAAATACAAATCTAGTTTTAGTATCGATACATGGATGTAATTTCTTGGAAACCACTCACTCTATCCTTTACAAAAATTCTAGGATATTTTACTATACTATGACTCATACATTGAATTATCCTTAGACATTTCCTTAGGGATCTCACTAAGGTTTTCTCATCCTAGTTTCAAAAGGTCAACTAAAACTATTCTTTGATACCAACTATTATGACCCAAACTTATCATACATAAATATTACATCATTTTTTATGAATATTCATTACATTACACAAACACACGCTTGATGTACGTAATAATTTAGTGCCTTTAGATACTTGGAAACTCAAAAAACTGGACAATAGGTAAACTACATAATCTCCCACTATGATCTTCATAAGTATCACCCTTCTTAAAAATATCATATGTAGTAAATTTATTCATAACCTGAGGAAATGAAACATAAGAAAGGGGGAGCTTAGATTCTTATTAAGTGTAAACAAGGGCGATGCATTAGAATAACATGAACATAAAGGTATGAGAACATGAGCATAACATTTGAAAACCATACCCTACATATCAAAGCTCATAATCTCGAGTCATGGAATAAATATTGGTAGTTCATAAGACATGAATCATAATGGAATCAAAGAACATGAGCCATGAGAGCATAACATTAGCATAAGACATAGATTTGTGGCATAAAAATTATCATATAAAATCATTTCCATAGTAGTCGAGGCACACTGCCAAGGATATCATAATGGAATGGGTTCACTCCCCAAACAATCATATTAGTCAAGGTTCACTCTCAAGGTCATCATAGTTGATAAAATCCCTTATTGAACTAGGTTTGCTTCCCATTCTAGTCTTTTATATCTATTGAGATATAAATCCTTTCCCAATTCATCGAAGGGAGATATAGGTGCCACCCATATCACAATGAAACCCATATTTACATGTGCTACAAGATCATAAAACATTCATAATACAATAACCTATAAAATGAAATGGGTTTAATAATCATTTAATCATATCATAACCTATATAAAAGGGAAAAGTTTCATAATCATTTCATAATTTCATCATAGAATAACCTATGAAAAAATAAGTGGATTTCATAATAATTCTATCATGGTATAACCTATGAAATAGAAACGGGTTTCATAGACATTATTCCATCATAAAGATAAACCATTCATAGAAAAATAAGAATGACATCCTTAGATCACATCCCCATTAAGGAATAGGTAACATCAAAAACTATTATCTTAAATGAAAAATTATTTTTAATGATCATTTAAAACATTTCCTGAGGAAAATATCCTTTTCGATTTGAAAAAAAATTAAAACATAAAAAAATTTGAAAATATTTTTCTCTAAAAATAACCTTTCAAACATACAAATTAAGCTTCAAATAAAATAATGGCCTTGGCGATATGATGTTTTTTTCATGCTATACATGTTTAAACAAATATTCTTTTCAAATTTTCAGTAACATCCAAATGGGAATTACTTTGGAAAATGACATGAATATTACCTAATTTTTTTTTAAAAATTCGAACATGGGTAAAAATTAATTTTAATAATAATAGGATAATAATAATACATTTTTGAAAACATTTTATTTGAAGACATAGTTTTGGAAGAAAAAATTTTTTTGACCGAAGAGAGAAATAATTTCATATTTTATTAATTTTTTGTCTCAATTATTTTAAGTACGAAAGATTTAAAAAATTATATTATTACTTGAAAATATCACAAATAACTATATGAGAATGAAAATTATGATTTAATTGAGATATTTATTATAATATTTTATCATCGGAAATATAATCATAAAAAATGTTGATAAATAATTAGATTGTAACATAAAATCATCACCACTTTGGTGACTTTGAATCATAGGCCCCATAAAGGAAAAAAATAAAATATAATTAAAAATATCATGAGTATAAATAAATTCATGATATTACATGTCAAAGGGACCGTATATACCCCTTGTGAATGAATATAAGTGCATAACATAATGTACGTCTCAAAGAAGAAAAATTGTGGAAAAAATACCTTACCTTAAATCTTGACTTCCGTCGTTCATGTTTAAACCTCATGTATAATAAATATAAGTTCATTATACATCTATTAAAGAAAATTTTATATATATATATCATACCATATATTATTTTTTATGACCTTTTATTATCCTTTTATTAAAAATTCCATGTTAAATTTATATTTCGGGTAATAAACGCTTTATTTTTTTGTATACGTTTTCATTTATTATTTTTGGTCCTCTTAATTTGATCACAATTTCATCATCAACAGGAACTACTACAAAAACGGTCAAGGGAAGCACTACCCTTTTACCAGCACTAAAAAAAGTGTTGATAAATGGGGCCTTTATCAGCTCTAAAAAAAGCGCTAATAAAGGGGGGCCTTTAACAACACTAAAAAGCACTGTTAAAAGTGACCCTTTATCAGCTCTTTTTTTAACACTGATAAAGACCCCCCTTTATCAGCACTTTTTTTAGCGCTATTAAAGAGGACCCCTTTATCAACGCTTTTTTTAGTAGCGTTGATAAAGGGGGGCTTTACTAGCACTTTTTCCTAGCTCTGATAGATTTAATGTTTCAAAAAAAATAATTTTTCATGAAAAATAATATATTGTTATATAAGTATATATATATATTGATATAAATATAATATACATTTATTAAATATATGTATAAATAGGAAATTACATTTAATATATAATAAATTTAGTGAAAATGGCTTTAAAATATCTTAAAAAATATAATTAATTAATAATTTGCTAATTATTATCGATTAAAAATCATTTAATAACAATTTGAGGACACAAAAAATCAAAACAATTAATAAAAGATCTAAAATAAGTTGAAAATGTAACTCAAACTTCAAATGACCATAACTTTTGATCTGGGTGTCCCTTTGAGCTCTACAACATATCAAATCAAAGCTTTCAATGAGCTCTACGTGCCTATGCCCCAAGCAAAGCTTCTGTTACATTTTGCGAGGCCAAAAAAGGCCTAGAAGGCCTCCAAAATTGAGTTTTTAGTCAGGATACCCCGATGTTTTAGCATTCAAACATGTATAACATCTGATCTGGATGTCCGTTAGGCCTGTACCACATATAATATTGAATATTGTTTTATTTTATTCAATTTGGCTGGTTGCAGAGTTAAAACGGGCTTCTATATTGGAAGTTATGGTTGTTTTAACATTATATGGCTTTTCAAATACACACACACACACACATATATATATATATATATTTATTTTCGTAAATATATATCTGTGTGTGTGTGTGTGTGTCTTTGTGTGTGTGTTGTATATATGTATATATGTATTTATTTATTTATTTATAAACACGCGTAAAAAATATATTTTATAAATGTATTTAAAACTAATCTTATAAATATATATTAATATGCAATTTAATATACAGATAAAAAATTGTAACTAAAAATATATATATAAATAGATATAAATATATATTAATATACGAATGAATATATATATACTAATATATGAATAAACATATATGTATTAATATAACTAAATATATTTATATTAATATTAATCTATATTAATATACAAATAAATATAACTATATATATATATATAAATAAGTAGATGTATCATTAAATAGAAAAAAAAAACGAAATGGCTTAGTGGTAAAGGTGAAGGCGTGCAAGGGGGAGGTCGCGGGTTTGAGTTCGACTGGAAGCAAGGAAGTGTGTGCGCATGTGTGGGACGCATGGGCAAGGGCAGCGCGCGGGAGTGGGAGTGGCTGCCTAGCACTGACAGGGGGGTCAAGCGCTGTTAAAATCCCCCCCAAATATAAATTATTTTTTATTTTTTATTTATTTTTTTACTTTTATCAATGCTTTTAAAAAGCGCTGATAAAACACCCCTTTTATCAGCGCTAAAAAAAGCACTGATAAACACGGTCTTTTATCAGCGCTTTTTTTTAGCGTTGATAAAAGGGGTCTTTTATCAGTTATTTTTTTAGTGCTGATAAAAGGGGTCTTTATCAGTGCTTTTCTGAGCGTTGATAAAAGGGACCCCCCCCCCTTTATCTTCTCCTCAATTAACAACACTTTTTTTAGCGCTGTTAATGCACTTTTCTAGCACTGATAAAATCCATATTTGTAGTAGTAAGGATGTTAACCATGATATAAATATCATATATATTTCATATATATTTATTTGTGATAAACTATAAAATTTAGTGATAGAAAATTAAATACACCATTCATGGAGAGGGTAGGTCATGCGTATGCATGAACACTATTTCCATTTTATTATAGGATTGAAAGAAAAAAAGTAAATGATATATTATCATTAAATAATAATTTTTATGACATATATATCACATATGTTAATTAAACCCAACCTTATTACATTCCATGTAAAGTGTGAATGAATCACATCACTTCGTGAGATGGTAGTCCACCGTACACATGAGCGACGTTATGATATTCCCACAATATAGAGAGTATGAAGGTATGTATGATATAATAATTCTATAAGTATAATGATATCATAAAAATCATATATAAATAATAAATGCATCATTATTTTCATCCTTGAGAGGTGGTAATGGAAAAACGAATGTCATTGGTACACGAGGCGGTAGCCCACTTTATACACGAATGATGATTTCATATCTCATTTGATGGAAGTGGAGATGGTTGTAGGTCATTAACATAACATAAAAACATCTTAGTATATGTAATATACATAGGTTATTATATAATAATATTATAATAATAATTTAAGGGGGTTTATGAATAAATCAAACAAAAATTCTTGTTGATGAACGTTTCCTCTTCTTTGGGTATCTTTTTTAGGTTTAAAACAAAAGACTTCATAAGTTAACTTTATGTTCAAAATGAGTCTTCTAAGATGATATGAGGGAATTTGGGAAGTTAGTTGGGTAGGTATTGGCTGATACAAAATGGTTTTAAAGTGTGAATAATAGAGGAGAGTGGGTGACCTTTTATAAGCGTGGTGAGTGACAAACTTGTAATTTTCGGAAAGAAAAAGGTAAACCCACGTTTTAATTCTGAAAAAAGATTAAAAAATAGTAAATTATTGATCCTATAAGAGATAAGGCTAAAATATATCTATAAATGGGTGTTTGATAAGTATTTTATTTATTTTTAACCCTTACCATTTTAGTTTAACTCCCAGTAATTCTATTTTTACCTTAATCGTGATAAATATTTTTTTACTATTTTTAATATTCATTTTGGTAAAAAATTTAGTTGAACTTATTAGATAATATAAATTAGTATGATTAAAAATATGGAATCCATTTTTTCAAATTCAATTCATATATTTTTTAAAATTTAATTTAAAATTAATCCCGTAGATGTGATGATAAAGAATGTTTTTAAAGAGAAAAAGTTTAAAGCTTTACAAAGTTTTTATAAAACATTAAATATAAAATTGATTATATTGACCTAAATTAGATTAATGGAGATATAATTGAAGTAATTTTACTTTAAAACCAATTTAAAATATAATTTAACTTTATAAATAATTAAACTAAAAGACAGTATTCAATTAAAATTCAGTATTTTTCACTATTCATCAAAAAATGAAACATTTCAGAAAAATACCAAAATTCACCCTAAGATAATATTAAAATGATAATTTAAAAAAATAGAGTTTATTTTATCAATTTAATTTTCTAAAATTCTGAAAAATAAATTTATTAATGTTCACAAAAAGAAATAAAAATTATTTTTTGAGAAAATTTGATTTTCAAAACATATGAAGACTTTATCGAAAATTAAGTAATATTTTATATAAATATGTTTCCTTTATAAAAAATATTATAATTAATATTTAAATATTAATTATTACAAATAAAAATAATTACAAAAAATAAAAAAACTGAACTCTCATAGTAATCCTTCCCCAACAATTAACCCAACCAAAAATAAGAAAGTTCATACCTATAATTAAAACAATGTTTATTTTAGTAATAAAACATAAAAAATAAAAATAAAATTACAATTGAAATTTTATATAATTCATTATAAATTTAAATAGTAAAAATATACAATCACTTACTATAAGTATGAAATGAAAAATTAGTCTTTTGTTAAAAATTATCATGATAATTAGAACGTGTTTGCTCTGTTTTGAGTATTCAATGTGCGTTTTTAAGTAAAATGCGACTTTAAAGGAAAACAAGCACTTCTAGTTCTAACTGCCACATCATGTGTCAAATTAATGTGAAATTAATTTCTATACATCACAAATTAATTATCATTATTTTTTTTCAAATATCAAGATAATCCAAGTGATTTTTTTTTGTTTTTGAGTATGTGATGCCCATTTTAAATAAAAATGACATTTTTAAGTGAAAACACACACATTCAATCATAATGACCACATCTTATGTTAAATTGACTTGAAAGTAATTCACATGCATCAAAAATGAATCACATATCATTTTCCTAATGTATCAAGATAATTTTAGTTCATTTGTTCAATTTTTAGTATATGATGTTCATTTTGGACTAAAATGTCAATTCTAGACTAAAAACATGCACATTCAATCAATCCAATGACACTGTGTGTTTGATTGATGTGTAGTTTATTCCTAATTGTCCTAAATGAATTATGGATCATTTTACTAATGTATCAAGTCAATTCAAGTAAATTTTCTTAGTATTGACTATGAGTCACATGTTGTGAGCTAAAATGTTATTTTTATACTGAAAACCTACACTTTGAGTCATACCATCCATATCACGTGTTAGATTGACCTCCATATGATTCTTATACATAAAACATTAATCACATATATTTTTTTCTAAAGTATAAAGATAATACATGTGTGTTTTCTTGGTTTTGAGTATGTGACACATGTTTTTAACTAAAAATTCACTTTTAAATAAAGACACATGCCTTCAGTCATATCGACCATACCGTGCATCAGATTGATGTGAGTTTAATTTCTGAAGTTTAAAAATGAATTAGAAATATTTTTTCCTTAAGTATGAATAAAATCATAGTGTTAATTCTCAATTTTGAGTATGTGACACACCTTTTGAACAAAAATGAAAATTTTATATAAAAACACATGGTTTCAGTCATACTTGACACACTATGTGTCAGATTGACTTGAGGTTGACTCCAAAAAATCAAAAATTAATTATGGATCGTTTTTATAAATTATCAAGACAATTCAAGTGCATTTTCTCAATTTTGAGTATTTGAACCATGTTTTGAACTGTAATGTCACTTTTAAATGAAAACACACACTTATAGTCATAATGACCACACTGTGTGTTGGATTGATGTGTAGTTCATTCATACACATGAAAATAAATTATTGATATTTTTCCTTAAATATCAAGAAAACATGAGTGCGTTTTCATAGTTTGGAGTATGTGACACACATTTTGGACTAAAATTTCATTTTTAAATGAAAACACTCACTTTTGGTCATACCATCCACATAGTGTGTTAGAATGATGTGATGTTTATTCATAGTCATAAAAAAAATATTATGTATTGTTCTTTATAAATTATAGAGATGATATGACCTTGTTTTCTTGTTTTTGAGTACGCGAGATATGTTTTGTACTAAAATTTCACTTTTAAATTAAAACACACTTTCAGTCATATCAAACACAATGCATGTTAGATTGATGCCCTGTTAATTCTTACATGTAAAAAATTAATTATCAGTATTTTCGCTTAAATATAAAGACAATATGAGTGTATTTTTATGGTTTTGAGTATGTGACACATTTTTGAACTAAAATAACATTTTAAATGAAAAAAACACTTTTGGTCATACTAGGAACACCATGTGTCAGAATAATGTTTGGTTAATTCCTAAATTTCACAAATGAGATATGAATTGTTTTTATAAAGAATCAAGAAAATTAGTGTGTTTTTCTTGGTTTTGAGTATGTGACACATGTTTTGAACTAAACTATCACTTTTAAATGAAAACATATAATTTTTTTCATACGAGCCACACAGTCTATCTGATTGACATGCTATTAATTATTAACGATAAAAAATGAATTATATATATTTATAATTAAATATAACGAAAATATGCGTGATTTTGTTTTTGATTTTAGTACATGATATATATTTTTACCTAAAATGAAATTTTTAAATGAAAACACACACTCTCAGTCACATCATCCACACCGAGTGTTGTATTGTTGTATGTTTTATTTATAAATTTCAAAAATGAATTATGGATTGTTTTTATTAAGTATCAATACAATCTAATATCATTTTCTAGGTTTTCAGTATGTGAGAATTTTTTGAAATAAAATTCCAGTTTTAAATGAAAACACTAAATTTTAGTCATATATGTTACACTATGTTTTGAATTGATGTGAATTCAATTCCTACATGTCCAAAATAAATTATCAATGTTTTTAATTAAATATAAACATAATATTAGTGAGTTTTATTGGTTTTGAGTACTCACATTTTTAACTAAAATTTTATTTTTAAATGAAAACACATACTTTCGGCCATACTGGCTACAACATGTACTAGATTAATATGTGGCTAATTCCTACATATCAAAAATAAATTATGAACCATTTTTATAAATTATCAAGATAATATGAGTGTTATTTATTAGTTTTGAGTATGTGATGAACGTTTTGTACTAAAATGTCACTTTTAAATGGAAACACACAATTTAAGTCTTACTGGTCACACTGTGTGTCAGATTAATATGTAGTTAATTAATAAACACTAAAAATGAATAATTACCATTTTTCCATAAATATAAATACAAAATATGTTTTTTTATTGTATTTGAGTATGTGACACATGTTTTGTACTAAAATTTCATTTTTAGTTGAAAACACATTCTTTCAGCTATACCAGTTATACGGTGTGTCAGATTGATGTCAGGTCGATTCATATATGTCAAAAAGTAATTGTGGATATTTTTTATAAAATATAATCATAATCAAAGTTAATTTTATTATTTTTGTATATGTGACCCACAATTTAGACTAAAAAGTAACTTTTAAACTAGAAACATACACTTTTAGTAAATTAAACCACAACATTTGTTGGATTCATGTGTGGCTAATTCCTAAAATTTATAAATAAACCATGGATCATTTTAATAAATTTTGAATAAAATTAAAGAATGTTTGATTGGTTTTGACTATGTGATGCGTATTGTGAGAAAAAATGTTACTTTTATACTAAAAACATACACTTTGAGTTATATTGGATACATCATTTATCGAATTGATTTGAGCTGATTCTTATACATAAAAAATGTATCATGGAAAATTTTCCTAATTATCAAGACAATATGAGTTTCTTAGATCTATTTTAAGTATGTGAAACACATTTTGAACTAAAATATTAATTTAAGGTGAATTTCTAGCCTTAAACAGTTCTGGAAAATAATTAATGGAGTATGTAGAAATGTATAGATGTACTCTAAAGGGAGTAGGAAGAATTTATAGTGGAATTACCAAATCACCTACTATAGTAAATTAAATAATGTCATTTTTCTATCTATAAAAAACAAAGTTGTCTCACCAACATATTATTAAAAGGTATTTGACCCAAAATGGAATGCATTACATCAATACTGAACATAACAAAATAAAATAACGAATAAAAAAATCTCTATATATAACATTAAACAATACCTAGGTGCATAATCCTTGTCAAGTCCTTTATCAAAAATTGATTTTTCTCTAAATATTTTGTGCCTATGAAAATAAAAAAAGGATTCCATATATATTTTAGGTTCCTTCTTGAAGAAATCATTTCCCGTACAGACTCCCACTTCATGAGTTGTCATGAATTGGGAGGATTGAGGGGAAATAATATCTTCAAGAAGGGCCCTGGATATTATATAGAGGCCTTATGTTCTCTTTACAAGAAAAAAATAACTAATTATGTGGGATTCTGAAGGGGAAATACTTTTATCCTTTAAAAAAAATTCAGATTCATGTGGTGTTAGTTTATATAATTCAAAAATTAATCAAAGGTTGTAGTCCTAAATAAGTAGTGGATAAACCAACTCTTCATGATTGCCAATATAAACTACAAATTTTATCATAAATAACCTCTTTATTATTTCTAAAAACATTATGACACCATTTAACATTCCCACTCGTTTCTAAAAAATATATAAATCCTTTTTTAAATACATTTACTATCATCATTCCTCATGCTAGTATAAAAATATAAATAAATAAATTATTAATAATTTTTTTTGAGTAAAATTGTAATTATCATTAAAAATACCTCTTTGAGTATTTTAGTTTATTGATGGAATATGATGGCTTTGATAAATTTATAAATGTAATATCCCCAATCATCATCATTAATTTGTTTCAAAAACTATAGAAACATTGAGAAAAATAAGTAATCTATTTTGATATATGTTTTGATAGTGATATATTATTATTTATACCTTAATAGTTATCCATTTTTAAAAATCCTTAATTTTGTTTCTCTCTCACCATCCTCAGACCATGATTTTTATGATAATTAAACTCTTACCTATCATAAAAAAAATTATCACTATAATATAAAATGTATAACGTGAAGTTTATTTTTAAAATTTTAAATTTAGTGTATTATAAATTGATAAAGGATATCAAGTGTGGTTGATTTGTTGGGAATCCATTTTTTGGATAAAAAAAAAGTAAATATTTAGATTATATAAATTGATTACAATGAGAATATAATTCTTCCTAAAAACAAAAAGGAATAGTTAATGAAGAAACATAATATATATTTTTAATTATTATATTATTGAGTTTTACCTTTTTATTATAGGTATTAAGAAGAGTCCATCTTCTATTAGTTTCATTTCAAACACTACGACTACTTGATGTGATTTTACTGATATTTCATTTTCTTCCAATAGTTTTTTTATAAAATTGAATTTAAGAATAATGAGTCCAGAATTTTCTTCATAGGGTTTTCCCTTTAGATAATAGTGATACATAACACTATAGAAAATATGAATAATATTTAATTATAATTAACATAGTAGATAAATTATTGGAAAAACAAATTAAGAAAATGTATCTCATGTATACATTCACAATTGAGGCTCCCTTCCATTAATGATTGATAATTTAATTTAAATTCTTAAGGAAAATCATGTATAGAATGCACAGTACATAAATTTATCCTTCAAATTCACCGTAGGACATATTTTTATATTTGAAAATTATAACCAAATGAATGTGTAATGTTAGGTTATGTGGTAGTTTAATTGTAAGGAAAAATTTACTCTTGAAAGTTCATTTCAATTTAATGGTTTATCATGTAGATTGTTTGGATTCAAACTTTTATTTCCCCATATGTTTCTCCTCCTATAATAAAATTCCTCACATCATAAATTTTTTCATTATTTGTTAAATGTTTTTCATATAAAATAAATTGAATAGTACATGAATTGTTATCATTATGTATCATTATAATAATAAATGTTCATGCTATTAGAGTTCCAATAGAAAGTTACATTATGTAGAAAAAAAAATCATCAAGGGGAAAAGGTATATTGAAGCTTAGATTGTGAGATATTTGAATTCATACCCATGTGATATTTTAGAAGTTTTTTATTGTTTAAAATAACTCCTTTGATATTTTATAGTCTAATCCTAGAAATTAAAAGATAAGTGGGAACTGATATATATAATTCTAAATCAATTTCATCCTAAAAAAAATTAGAACAAGATAGGTATCAGTAGTTGTTTGACACACATTTAGAAAAAACCATTATGAAAAAATAGATTACCCCAGGTAAGGCATACCATTGAGGGGGAATTACTAGCCTCAAAGATGGTGGGGGGGTATCTCTTCATATAGTGGTTCCTGGTGTGTTTTTTATTCTCATTGATCATTTTCTATAAATTGGTATATCAAAATAGACTTTCAAGTAACTATTTATATTATAGAATTTATTTAAACCTGCACAAATTACATTTTATTATATTTATCCACTTATGCCTATGATTTATAAAAATATGCTCTAGGTGACACTCCAAAACTTTTACCTCTATCATTTCCATATTTTTCTGGATGATTTAAATCCACTGAAAAGAGTCATTAATTGGTTAAAATCGATGATGATTCTTTTGTCCAAACCAGATAAAAAATATAGGAAAATAAGTAGTCATTATTATGTAATAATAATATAAATAACCAAAAATTCCTATTATTTAATAATTACACATGATTATCATATTTTGTTTTGTGCTTTCATCTACTATTTGTCCCCTTTTAATTACACGAGCCTTCTACCATAGTACATGATGCGAGATAGAAGTTTCTTTAAATTATGATTCATCAATATACATATAAACAAAGAAACATAATTATATTATTTTTTCATATCAAAAAAAAGTTTACTATATATTTAAAATCCTCACCATTTTTTTCAAGAAAATCATACCCTATTCTTGTTTTAATATAGGGGTATATTGGTTTCGATGCACTATGCTTATTTTCAACATTCTTTTTTTTATTTAATAAATTAAATTTTTTGAATCAAATTAATCAATACACATAATTTAAAATAAAATATTACCAATTATATTGTACCTAAAATGTTTCCTCCTCATAAAATCAAATGAAATCATTCCATGTTTCTTTGTTTATCATGCGTACATATATATTTAGTGGGTTGGGTTTAACTTTCTCCAAACATCTCTAAGATGATTCTTCATAAGTAGTGTCTGGAATCATTTATAAAAATTTACAACGAATATTAATATAAATTTCATTTTACATTAATCAAATATAAATGTACTATGAAAGGGATAATGGAGAGTCAATCAATGTTTAACTATTTTATTTTTTGTAAGAATAGAGAAATTATATCATAATTTTACCCAAACATCATCCAAAATTATTTTCTTCAATACTGGAACAACATTGTACCATGTATCTACATCAATAAGTAGATCCATTTGAGCAGTGACCCCAATGTAACTAATGAAAATGAATTTATTGGGGTTAACTGGTTGGTCATGTGAATTCCCTTCAACCTATAATTTTAGGGCTTTTCTTCTCACCTTAGTATTTTTTTAAGACTGTCATGCTATGAAACTCCTATTTTTTAACCATATTTTGTTCACCTTATAAAATTTCCTCTGTTTAAACATTTTCAATATATTATTATTCAATATTGATAGTATCAGCATGTAGAGAATTCATTATCTACATAAGTTGTTAAACATTTAATTTAGATTACATAAATACACTAGTGAGCACATAATATTATAAGGAAAAAAATTTATACTAATTTTATTTAACATGTTCATTGAACTAACTCTCTTTTATTTAATGGTTGAAGGGATTTTTATCTTTTATCAAGTATTCAAATAAAATCCTTGTGGTATCCTCTATCAGGTAAAATATCTTCTACATTAGAACCACCAAGAAATGATTGTGATTTTTCAATGAAAGGGTCATACTCAAAAGATTTTTCATTTGACTATAAATTTGTTTTTTTTTGACAACTAAATAATTGAAAATTTTTTCTTACAAGATTTGGGAGATAAAATACTTATACTGCTTGTGATACCATTATGAATGGTTCTTTCTTACACTATTCCTTATGAAAATTTTCTTTCAGTAATCTCACTTCATTTATTATAAATACAATCCTATTACCAACCCATTTAAATTAATAAATTATCACTTTGAATGTTTTATAATATAAATCCCATATTTTTTCAATGATTCCAAAGTATGACATATTCTCTTAAATTGTATTTTTATCTTTGGTACTAGATACATTCTTAGATTATTCTACAATAGTAAATCCACTATTTTGTGTTGTATTGTATTTATCCTATTCTTTAATATATAACATATAAATTTTTATTCCATAACCAATGAATGATAATACATGTACACTTGTTCATCTGGATATCCATCAAATTCATTCTGAAATTTAATTTGGATTTTTATATTACTACTTAAAAATATATTCTCAAAACCATCATATAAACTATTGATTATGTTTATTTAATATCTATATTTCATCCCTTGATGGATTCAAATTCATAAGAATTTGTTTTTTGGGTTTAACAATACGATGAAACCTCTATATTGTTATATGAAACTTAAATGAGGACCTACTCCTGCTCTTTAATGATAATTGTGAAAATATATATTCTAGAAATTACTTCACCAACAAAGAACCTACTGTGATGAGATTATTTTAGACCAATGTTATCCAAATCTGATAGGTAGTTAGTACATAATTCAAATTATTCCTCAATAATATATCACTCAATAATAAAACCTTCTAGTTGAGTTCAATTTTTTATATACCCTTTCCAAATATTCATATACAGTTCAATGGTGTACACCTATCTATAAAATACTAGACCACATAGATGGATCTCTATAAGAAAGTAAACCCTCAAGTGAACCATTATATCAGATAATTATAATGGATAGAAAATATATAATTTAATTAATATGAGAAAAATTTCCTTTCCTATATTTGATAATTTTTTCAGGTGCATAACTTTGTTTCATATAGCTTTGAAAAAGAAGTAAATATTGGATAATGTGTGTTAGAAATTTTAAGTTAGAAAGAAACATAAATCTAAATATAGGAAATATTTTATCCAAACATACCAATCATGTGATTTTAGTCCCTTTAACTTCAAATAATTCATCAATATAATATTCTTGGTATTTTATGAATACCACTCTCTAACCTTTACACCATTTAGGAAGTTGAAAAATAGATATCAATCTTGGCTGGAAAGAGTGTGTGCTTATAGATGATGAAAATTCCACTTTTCACCAATCATAAGAGCCAACTCTTCCCTTATCATTATGTCAATCATTTCCAACCTAACCTTAATTCCATCATTTTTTCTCGGGTGAATTTAGTAATGTATTAATGACATAATTAGATATATTTTTTTTTTCTACATGCATGGAATCAATAAAATGTACGTCATACAAACAATTCCAATATGGTAATTCAAAAAACACTGATATCTTTTTTTAGATAGTTTTCATAATGTTTTTTTAAAAGGTTTACAAAAAATGGTGACAATATACTTCAATTTCTAAAAATGTTGATCACCAATTTGTTGAGATGGTTTTTTACCTTCTTCTAAATTCCCATTGAATGATGTCATATAAGATCATTATTTATGTCATTAGGGTAAAAATTTGTGATTTCCTTGAAACATAGTCTTTAAGGAATGTTTTAACTTAATTGAGTGTGTACCTTATTAAAAATTGCTACATACTATCATTCCTTTAATGCTATATCCTAAAAAAAATTCATAAGTAGGAAGTTTATTTATTTCCATCATCATTACACTAGTAACCATATTAGATGATCCATAATCTATAGTGTTATCTTCATCATTATTTACAATTGTAATCATATCAGATAATCCATAAACCACAATGTTTCCCAATATCTAGCTACATCTAGTTATTCCCCATGTTTAGTCCAACATTTATAACGTTAATTTATTCCATGATAGATCAAGTGTTCTTACAAATCCTATGCACAAATTTGTCTTGAAGAGAAATAACATAAACATAGATAAATGATTTGAGAAGGGTCATATATATAAAATGTTGAAAACATGATGAACTATTTAACCCCACCATCATACTCTTTTTCCATACGATTAGAATCTATCAATTTTCGATTCATATTCATATTATTTGGTTCAAAAATATTAATATTTTAAAAAATATATTTAAATACACAGAAGGTATGCATATAATGCATCTTTTCCTACATCCATAAATTAGATAAAGTATAACTTTTAAAAAATATAATTATGAATTATAATACATACATATATAAATTATATAAAATAATATATATAAATCCTAAGTTTTATAATACAATGAAAAAATATATATATAATAAAGTCTATGTTTTGGAAATAAATAAGACTTCTTTCTTGGTATAGATTGTTTTCCTAGTGTAAAGTATGTAACTTCACACACAATGTGATGGTATAACGTGATGGTTTTTATCATGGAAATATACAGATTTAAAGTGATGTCTTTTTGTTAGAAATTTTATTTCAAATGAGGTAATGTGATAATAAATTTGAAAATGAATGCTTAATGATATTTGGTTGATTAAATAGTTAAAGTGGATTAAAATTGGGGTTTTAAATGAATTATGCTCGTTGAAAATAGAATAATGAAGCATAAAATTATAATAAGAATTAAATGATGTTTTCATGTGTTTTTGAGAACATGATGTATTATCATTGTTGGATGACTTGGCATTGAATGATAACATATTGTTCTAAAAATAAAGTTATGTTTGGTATATATAAATAGAAATAAATATTAAATAAAATATAAAATAATATTAATATAAATTGAAATAAATAGTAAATATAAAATAAAGTCATGTTTGGTATATATTAATAAAAATAATGAATATTTGAATCATGTTTTTTAGTATGTATATTATGAATAGAAATAAAAAAAATAAATATAATATAAATTAATATTAATATATAAATATATAAATTTCTATATATATACACATACACACACATAGATATATAAATACATAAACACGCATAAATAGTAACATATATACGAATATATTTATTTATATAAAAATAGATGAATAACACATTTAAATATGTGTGTATGTATATATATGTGTGTGTTTGTATATATATAGAAACAATTATGCAAAGTACAACCAAAACAGGGATAACATTAACACTTTTTTTCTATATCTAAATATATAAATAAATCAAAAAAGTATAAAAACAATCATGAAAAACCATGAAAGATCAAGTAAGGACAACCAAAATGGGATTTCATTACTGACAGGAGAAAAACAACAAAAAATCATGAATATCACCTGCATGATTGGTTGAAAAAAAATCCATAATGGATTTGGAGGTCAATTCATTTTCGATATACCACAAAAGCCATTAGTAATATTTGAGTTCCACAGGAGGTTGATTGGCGAGGAGCGGTGGGACGACTAAAGTTCTTTTAAAAAGAAGGAAAAGGTTTTATCAGTGCTAGAAAAAAACACTGATAAATATACACTTTATTAGCACTAATATAAAAAGCGTTGATAAAGAATACTTTTATCAGTGCTAAATTTAGTACTATTAAAATATTAACTTTATCATTGATAAAATTCTTCCTTTATTAGTGATAACTTTTGGCACTGATAAAAGCTAGTGCTGATAAATAACATTGCATATTAAATAAAAAAATTACATTTAAAAAATCACAATATTTTAATAATTATATAAAAATGAATATTAAAAATTAGAATTATTAATAAATGTATTAATATTATAATAAATTAAAAAAAAATCAAAATTAAAATATAATAAAAAAATATAAAAAATGAATTTATTAATATTATGAAAAATGTATTAATATCATCATAAATGTATTAATATTATGAAATTATAATAAATGTATTAATATTTTAGTAAATGTATTAATATTATAATAAATTATTTCTTAATAAACGTATTAATAAATGTATTACTATTGTGATAAATGTATTAATAAATGTAATGATAATATTATTATTTATATATATATATTTTTCAAAATATATTTATAATTATAAAACTATAAATTTAAAAATAAGAATTTTAACACACACACACACACATGCATAAACATACCTATACACACATACACACACACACGCACATACACATACACATACACACACATGAACATACTCATACCCACGCACACACACACACACACACACACACACACACACACACACACACATACACATACACACACACATACACATACACATACACATACACATACACATACACAAACACATACACATACATACACACATACCTACACATTCATAAAGATATATACACATACACATATATACACATACTATAGAAACCCAAGCCTTTTACACATATTATTACATGATTTTAAGCATAATTATCCATTAAATACAAACCAAGGATAAAAACTTCTAGTGTATTTGGAAGAATAGGTACATAAATAGAAATCATGAAATTAGAATTAAACATATTTTTGTTAATATCTATAATGAGATCCCAACTCCCTTTGATCTCCTACAACTGAATAAGATAACCTGGGGAATACAAAGATAAAAGGGGTGAGCTAAAAATCATAGTAAGGGAATAAACATGGAAATGAAGCATATCACCTGAGTTAGAAGGCATAACATGATAACATAAAAGGTATGAGTTTTAAATAAACACATTGAGTCATATCATGTAGAACATGGAATCATATGATCATGAAAAAATAGGAATTTGGTAGCAGCATATATCATGACATTAACATGATTCAAGGCTAATTTCCAAGGCTATATCACTTGGTGGATAGAGTCCCATAATGGATTAGGTTTACTCCCTAGTCCCAAAAATAAAGTCTCATGAGACTAAAACATTACCAAATGAATTAGAGTGATATATGGGCACATACATCATAAAATTTACATACATATATATTCCACACAAATAATCAAAAATAAATAATAAACATAAGGTTTACCCCTGTAAGAAAATGGGTTTCATAATCATGTCAAAAGGAATAACCAAAGTGTGTATCACAATGGTTTCCATTAAATAAGGTATTTAAATCATTATTGGACATTAATAAAGGAAATAAAATAATATATCATTAATAATTAATTCCAAAAAATTTGGAAACATTAAAAATAATGGTTAGGTAACTTTAGAAATGATCCACTTAAGCGCTTTTTTAAAGAATATAATAAAGAGTTTTTGAAGTAAATAAAAAAAAATTATTTACATAAAACCAAAAATGAACTAAAAATAGTTTTTAATGTTAAATTGAGTGATTTTAGAAAAATATTTTGGGCTTAAAATATTTCATGGAGTGTACTTGAAAATGGGTAAAAACGGAGAAGTTCACTTTAATTGGGTTTGCTTATCATGAGGAATTGAGAATAGAACCTTTTAAAACATGTATTTACCCATCAAATAAAGATTAATTGAGCTACATAAATATGTTTGGTACATATAAAAATAATATAGGATAAGTATATAAGAATAATTAAGGGAAAAATTGAGTCAAAGAGAGAGAAAATGTAACCCAATGGAAATATGGATGTTCGGAGAGATCCCTTACATTGCGCTTTCCTTTAGTTGAATGTAATTTAACATACTATATAATAATTTAAATAATTCTATTAATTTATAAAAAAACATATTAATATTTATTATATCATATATAATCCTTATATAACCTCTTACAACTCACTCATTAATAATATTTCATTGTTACTATTGTTCCGGGTGTTAACTACTTCATTTTTCCAGGAATAATTTTGTCATGTAAGCTCTGGTTCATTTGAATGGGATATAGATTAATAATATCCAAAAAAAATTCAATTATATAAGTATAATATTTAATGATTTTATATATTTTTATAACCATTATTTAAATTTTTATATGGAAAATGAGTCGCCTCACTTCATACTGACAGAAGACCGTATGTACGCACGACCGACGATATCATTACATTAATGGTGAATGTGTAGTGGAATGGATGATATATTAATTTTATAGAATCAATATAATTTCATAACTATCATATATATCCATTATTTACATCATTATAACCATCCAAGTAAAGTGGTGATAAAAAATGAATTACACCGCTACATGGAGACAATAAGTCGTACGTACGCATGCGTTGTGTCTTCATTTTTCATAGGATGGATAAAAGGTGGAGTATGGTTCTATAATAATCATAATAACATATAATTATATAAATTATACTTTAGTTATTATTTTATTATGGTATAACACATTAATAGGAGGTATAAGAAGAAATAAATTTGAAAGATTCAGTAAAGACGGTTACCTCTTCTTCGAAGGACCTCCTTTATAATTTCTCTTAAGGTACATATGATAGGTATTTTGGAAGAGATAGAACCAAAATAACTTAAATATAGATTTTTATAAGATAAATTATTAGATTATGGTCAATCTATATAACTCAATGTGGTGTAAAGAAGTGTAAGAAGTGGTGCCCTTTTATAATTGAGACGAGGGGCACTTTTGGAATTTCTCAAAATTTTAAAATATAATAAGACTATTCTAGAGTCAAATGATTAAAAATGAATTATAAATGCACAAGGGGTTAATATTTTGACCATATATTATCCTTTTTATGATTATATAATATTTTTATGAATTTTAAATAATTTAATAGAATATTATTTTCATGAAATATCATTATTGTCAATTTTGACACTAATCCTTACATTGACTTAAAAAAAGAAAAATTTAAAAAACTGAAACATGGATATTTATGGATGAAATTAAATCATAAAATAAAATTTAAGAATTTTTTGGGTCATTAAATAATTCTTATCATTTTAATTTTAACCTAAATTACATGATTTACCCATTAACGTGGTGATATAAATTACTATGGTTACTATTCATTATGTCCAAAATAAAAAAAAACCTATTTAAAAAATTTTTACACACTAATTTAAAATATATAATACATTTTTTAAAATTTAAAATACATAATTTTCAAAATTTAATTTAAAATTAAACCGGAAAAACACAACGAAACATAACTTTTCAAAAAAATTCCCTTTTAAAATATAAAATATTTTTATACTAAATTAAAGTATAAAATACAATAAAAAATCCACAATTGAATTATTTTCAATAAAAATTAACTAATTAAAGTTTAAAAGTAATCAAAAAAATAATTCTACCTTGTAAATACTTTAAAATAAAATATAGTTTTCAATAAGAATCTGTATTTTTCATTATTCCTTGAAAAATAAATATTTTCAGAAAATTATCAAATATTCATCCTAATATAATTTGGAAATGATGAAATAAAAAATAAATTATTATTTTTTTAAATAAATTTTCTAAAAGTTCTTGAAATTAATTATAATATTCACTTATAAAAAGAAAGAAAACCCATTTTTGAAGAAAATGTATTTTTTTGAAGAATTAAATGAATTTACTAAAAATTAATGGGATTATTTACAAAGAATTAATTAATAAATTATAAACGAGGATTAAAATTATATATTTCATAACATGGTCAATACTATTCATTCCCATCAATTTAATGGCTAGGTTATAATGGTCACATTTATATAATAACATTTCTTTATTTGTTTAAGCTTAGTGTTGCGTATCTTATACGCTATCGAACATATTATTTTTTTTTAAAATATTAGGATGTTATATTCTTCCCCAATTATGAAATTTTACCCTTGAAATTTCATTGTACATAATTAGGTGAAAACAGGTGAGGGTACTTCTCCTTCAACGCTTTCTCTGGTTCCCATGTCGCCTCTTTATATTTGTGGTTCCTCCATAGTAATTTAACCAGGTGAGTGGTATTATTACATAAATACTTATCTATATAATCTAATATCTTCATCAGATATTTTTCATAATAGAAATCATTTTCCTGTTATACCACCTCTAAATTCAGTATATGTGAGGGATCTAGTATGTACTTCCTCAAGAGGGATATGTAGAATACATCATGTACTTGAGACATCATTGGTGGAAGTGCTAGTCGATATACCATAGATCTGATGTGATCAAGAATATAAAATAGGAATATGTACGTGGGACTTAGATTTCCCATTTTCCCTAAATCTCATGACTCTCTTCCATGGAGATATGCTGAGAAATACCTTATCTCCAACCTCAAACTCTAAGTTCCATCAACAATTGTCTGTATAGATCTTCTGTCGAATTTGGGCATCCCTGATGTGCTGTTGAATGGTATTCAACTTTTCTACCATTTCCTCAACCATTTCAAGGATCAAAAACTTACATGGAATGACTTTATCCTAACACATAGGTTTTCTATGCATCTTCCTATAAATATCTTCACATGGATCCATTTTGATGATTGAGTGGAAACTACTATTGTAAGAGAACTTGGCCAGTGGAAGATGCTGATCCCATCCTCATTTAATGTTCATTGACCTTGATCACAACATGTATTATAGTGTTTTAATGGTCTTATCAGATTGGTCATCAGTTTTAGGGTGATATACCATACTTAAGTTCAGCTCAATGGTTAGAGCATGTTAGAGACTTTTCCAAAACATAGAATTAAATCTTAGATTTTGATTAGATACAATCGGTAATGGTACTATATGCATCCTCACCACTTCTCTGATGTATATTCAATAAAATTAACTGAGTGATAAGTCCTCTATAATTTCAATAAAGTTATATATCTTTGTAATATTATTCACAACAACCCATATAACATTATTTCTTTTCGGTGTCTTCAAAATTTTAGTGAAAACGTCCATGGTTATGTTTTCACATTTCTATGTAGGTATAGGTAATGATTGCATCATAACCTTATAAATTTTACTTCTAGCCTTCACTTACTGACATACCATGCACTTTTATGTATATTCAGTAATCTCCCTATGGATATTTTCCCACCAATAGCGATTTTGGAGATCTTGATACATCCTTATGATCCCTAGGTGGATGGAGAAGGTCAAGCGATGTGCATCATTAAAAATCTCCCTCTTTATCTCAGGATTTTATGTTACACATTATCATGACCCAAATATTATAACTCCTTCCTATTTAATTTTTAACTCCTAGGATTTCCAATTTCTGATATATTCTACCTTCTTCTAATTTTTCACATCATTTATTTGAGCATACTTTATCTTCTTCATAAGGGATATTTGAACAGTCATTTAAGAAATAAATTATGATGTTACTTCCATTATTATTCCCATTTACATAATTTATAAGTCTAATAAGATTGGATCATTATCAATTCTCATAATTGATAAAGTTATAGGCACCTTTCTATTTAGAGACTCTGCCACTTTATTTACTTTACTAGGATGATAGTGGATTGAGTAGTTGTAATCCTTGATGAGATATAACCATCTTCACTAAATCATATTAAGATCCTTATGTGTGAATATATAATTGAGGCTCTTGTGTTCAATATATATCTCACACTTGTCCCCATATAGATAACGTTTCCACATTTTCAATGCAAATATTACAACTCCCAACTTCATATCATGCGTGGGATAGTTTTTCTCATGAAATTTTAGATTCCTTGAGGCATAGGGTATTACTTTATCATTTTTCATTAGTACACATCCCAACCCCTTATTTGATGAATCACTGTATACCATAAAGAGTTCCCCACTTGTGGGTAGTGTAAGTACTGGTGTAGTGATAAGACTCTTTCAAATCTTTGATTCAATCTTCAAATTCACTACTCCAAAAAAACTTTACTCCCTTATGAGTCATCTTAGTTAGTGGGTTTGATAATTGTAATTGGTTATTCACAAATCATAGGTAATACCCACCTAGACTAATGAAACTATAGATCATCTTTATAGATACTAGTCTTGGACACTCCTCAATTTCCTTTTTCTTATAAGGGTTCACAAATATCCCTTTGCTGGTGATAACATTCCCTAAGAATGATATTTCCTCCATACAAAACTCAAATTTACTATACATTATATATTGTTTCTCTCTTTTCAAAGTCTTTATCACAATATTAAAATTTTCCTCACACTACTCATTTCTCTTGGAGTATATCATAATATCATCTATAAATAATACCACCAATTTGTCAAGGTAATCTCTAAAAACTCTATTCACTGATTCCATGAAGATTTATTTAGAATTAGTGATTCAAAGTGAATCACTATGAAATCATAGTTCCCAAAACACATTAAAAAAAAATCATGTGAATATATTCCATATCCACCTTTAATTGGTGACATCCTGACCAAATGTCCTCCTTAGATAAATAATTATCCCCACATAGTTGATCAAACAATTCATCTATCCATAAAAGAGGATAATTGTTATTTATCATGATTTTTTGATATCGTGATAATCAATGCATAGGTGCATTGATCCATCCTTCTTCTTGACGAAGAGGACTGGTACACCCCGTGGTGAAACACTCTGGCGTATGAAACCCTTATCCATATTCTATTATAAATACTTCTTCAATTATTAAAAATCAACGGTGGCCATCCTATAAGGAGTATTTGATATGGATATAGATCTAGTAATATGTTCAATTGAGAACTCAACCTCTCGATCAGGAGGAATACTGGGCAATTATTTAGGAAACACATCAGTGTATTCCCTCGTAATGGGAATGTATTCAATCATAATTATATCATTTTGACTCAATCATTTGAGATATATATTCTTGATCATAAGGAAATAATATACACAATTGATTTAATGATTTTGAAGGAGATTTATCCTCCTCCTAAAAGTTGTACAGAACTAGAGGATGCCTTGGGATGTGAAGAGCAATCTCCATATCCCAACAATTGATGTTGGATTTGTATAAAGATAGTAAATCCATGCCCAGTATAGAATCAAAATCCACCAAAGGAAGTAATAAGATATTTTCTGGGAGGTTTAGTCAACAAACATTGACTGGGGAGGAGTTATATACTTTAGATGCAATAATTTCCTCATTCATTGTTCTCACAGATAACTCAACTTCTATATTTTTAGGTGGTGTTTGAATAGTTTTACTAAATTTACAAGATATTAAATAATTAAAAGAGATAAAATAAAAAAGTAGGTTTTCTATTATTGAATGAATAACTATCATAACTTTTACCACATAATTTTTGGGATCCACATCTATAGTAGTGATATCATATGCCCTTCCATGATACCTTAGAGGATATTTTTGTTTATTGTCTCTGAAAACCCTTGGAACATGACATTGAATCGCATAATGCCAATGTTAGTTGTAGTTTAAAAACTATACTATAGGATGGGTGTTGATATGAACCATACTTTCTTCCTTTTCATTAGTGTTATTCTTTATATCCTTTCCTAAAATATTTTCTTGATGTCCCTATTTTTCACATTTGAAGCATCTCCTGATTCCCTTAAGACTATTCCCAGGAAACTTCTTCAAACAATTTTGACACATGGGATGTTGGGTTTTATTTCATATATTGTATTTATTCATTTATTCTCTCATATTAAACTCCAGTTTACTTTTTTTATCTCCAAGCCCACGAGACCACTTAGAGTCTCCAATTTCTATCTCAACCTTAAGGGAAAAACAGACAATATGCTCATAGATATCAAAGTCTCAAATCACCAAGGATTTTCATAGGATTAAATTTAATCCACTAAAGAAGTGATCATCCTTGATTTCAGTGTTCATGAAAAATCCATAGGAGTATCTTGAAAGCCCTATAATGTTTTCCTCATACACTCTGATATACTCATCTTTCTTTTTCTTCGGTCTGAGGAACTACCTCTCCATTTTAATATAGATATTGCAAGGAAAATATTTTTTGAAATATATTTTATTTAATTCTTCCAATTCCATGGAATAAATTTCATCTTTAGACATAGTTATTTAGATAATTTTACACCATTGATCAGCTTACCCATCAAAATGATAAATCACCAGCACAATTTTCTCTTCTTATAAGAATTCAATGACATAAAATATCTTCTCAATAGAGTTAAAAAATTTATTTTGATGATAGGATTAGAAGATACAATAGTGTTAAGAGTCCTTTGTCACATAAAGTATTCATCTACAACATGATATTTCTTAAGATAAAGATGGAGTTCTACATGATTTATGTTTTTACTCGTAACTTGATCCAGTTGAGCCCGTACTGTCATGATATTATGAGCTCCCATTCCCAACAGGTTTTACATCTCATTAGGGAAACTATCACACTTCCCATCACATTTTTTTACCACATGTTCTCTTATTTTGATATACTAACTAAAAAAAGAAAAATAAAATAAAATTAGGGGGGTTGAATACTTATATAATGAGTATATAAAATGGAAACTATGAAGATATATTGATAAACTTATAAATGAAAAGTATAAAAAAATTATGATTTCTTAAGTTTCAATATAGGTTATCCATGGTTAAATAATTATACCTAGGATTATTAATAATGTTTTCTTGTCCTAATCCACAAAAATAAATAGACCATCCTTTAATAAAAACTATATTGACCCAAAACTTTTACATATATTATTACATGGTTCTAGGAATAATTATCCATTAAATAAAAACCAAGGATAAGAAAGTCTAGTGTCTTTGGAAGACTAGGTACATAAATAGAAGTCACAAAACTAGAATAAAATATCTTTTTAGCAATCTCCATAATGAGATATTATCTCCCTTTGATCTTAGAAAACTGCATAGAATAACATGGGGGAATATATAGACAAAAGGGTTGAGCGAAAAACCCCAGTAAGGGAATAGACATGGAAATGAAGCACAATACATGAGTTCGAAGGAATAACATGATAAATTTAAATACAAGAATTTTAAATAAAGACATAGAGTAATATCATGTAGAACATGGAATAACATGATCATGAAAAAATAGGAATGTGTAAACAACATATATCATGACATAAACATGAGTCAATTCCAACTATCAAGACTATATCTCATGGTGGAAAGAGTCCCATAATGGATTAAGTCTACTCCCTAATCCCATACATAAAATCTCATGATACTAAAACAATACCAAATTCATTAGAGTGATATCTAGTCACACCCATCATAACATGTAAATTCACATGCGTTCCACATAAATAATCAAACATAAATAACCAGCATAAGGATTACTCAAGGAAGAAAATGAGTTTCGTAATCATGTCATAAGGCATAACCAAAGGGGATATCATAATGGTATCCATGAAATAAGACATTTAAATAATTATTTTATATTAATAAAGAAAATATAAGAATATATAATGAAAAATAAATTCCAACTAAAGTGAAAACATTAAAAAGAGTGGTTAGGTAACTTTAGAAATGTGCCACATAAGTGCATTTTTAAGGAAAAAAATAGAGTATTTAAAAAGGATAAAATAATAATTATTTCCATAAAACCAGAAATTAAATGAAATAGTTAATAATGATAAAAATATTTATTTTAAAAAAATTGGAGTCTTATAATAGTTTTTGGAGTGTACTTGAAAATGGTTAAGAAATAGAGAAGTTACCTTTATTTGGGTTTGTTTATCAAGAGGAATTGAGAAGGGAACCTTTTAAAACATGTAATTCCCCATAAAAGAAAGACGAATTAAGATGAATACATTTGTTTGGTTCATATAAAAAAATATTGGATAATTATATAAGATTAGGTAAGAGATAAATTGAGGCAAAGAGAGAGAAAGCGTAACCTAAAGGAAATATGGAGGTTCAGAGAGATCCCTTACACTGCACTTTCCTTTTGTTAAACATGATTTAACCTAATATATAATGGTTTAAATAATGTTATTAATATATTAAATAACCATATTAATATTTATTATATTGTATATAATCCTTATATAACCTCTTACCACCAACTCGTTAATAATATTTCATTATTACCATCATTTTGGGTATTAACTACTTCATTTTTCCATGCATGTTTTGTCATGTATTCTATGGTTCATATGCATGGGATGTAGATTAATAATATTTATAATTTTATTAATGTTATAAGTATAATATTTAATTATTTAATAAGTTTTTATAACTATTATTGAAAGTTTGAAATGGAAAATAAATTGCATTACTTTGTAGAGACGGTAGGTCGTACGTACACACGAGCGACAATATCATTACCTTAATGGTGGATTAGTAGAGAACTGGATGATATATTAATTTTAAAAAATAAATATCATTTCATAGGTATCATATATATCCATTATTTCTATCATTATAACCATCCAAGTAAAGTGGTGATGAAAAATGAATTAAACTGTTATGTGGAGATGGTAAGTCGTATGTACGTACACATAGTGCTTTCATTTTTCATAGGATGGATAAGAGGTGGAATATGGTTTTAAAATAATCATAATAACATATCAGTATATATATGATACTATATTTAT
This sequence comes from Viscum album, assembly GCA_963277665.1. Taxonomy (NCBI): domain Eukaryota; kingdom Viridiplantae; phylum Streptophyta; class Magnoliopsida; order Santalales; family Viscaceae; genus Viscum; species Viscum album. The sequence goes on from OY728135.1 coordinate 267,579,650, forward strand.
TATTCTAGTATGGTTATAACATATTAATAGGAGGTATACGAATAATGAAATTTGAAAGAGTCGGTAAAGACGATTACCTCTTCTATGAAGGAACTCCTTTAAAACTTCTCTTAAGGGACCTAGGGTAGGTATTTTGGAAGGGATGGGATCAGAAGAAATTAAATAAATATATTTATAAAATAAATAGTAATAGGATGTTTGATATATATGGCTCAATGTTGTGTAAATAAGTTAAAGAATGGGTGCCCTTTTTAATTGAGGTGAGATACACTTTTGGAATTTATGAAAATATTAACATATAATATGACTATTCTAGATAAAAATGATTCCAAATGGCCTATAAATGCATATGAAGTTACATTTATGACAATATGATATCCCATTTGTGATTATATAATATTTTTATATTTTTTAAAGAATTTAATAAAATATTATATTCATTTAATATCATTATTGTTAATTTTGACACCATGCATTACTTTGACCTTAAAACATCAAAACAACAAGTACAATTCAAGAAAAATATTTAATTATATCCTAAAAATATAATTTTTATCTATATAATTCATTTATAACATTAAATATCTCTAATTATATTTATTTTGACATTTTTAATATCATTTATTTTATTTTTCTGTTAATTGAATAATTACCCCATCAGAGTTGGGCAAGAATTTAAGGTAACTATTTATTCCCTAAAAATTAATAATAAATTATCATGATTAATATAAATATTTTATATTTCCAAATAATATTTATAGTTGAACAAATCCTCTGGATAAATCCATGTTAAAAGTATTACACATATTAAAAACAAGAGTGTGACATGTTTGACTTTTCATTAAATAAAATACTACAAAGGTCATAATCTCACCAAAGTGGACATAAAAGTTCATATAACCTAAGAATAGATGATTATGGATGAAAATAAATCATAAAATAAAATTTATGTAAGTTTTGGGTTCATTTAATAAATCTTATCATTTTATTTTTAACATAAATTACCCGATTTACCGTTTACCGTGTTAATAAAAATTATTGTGGTTGCAATTCATTATGTACAAAATTAAAGGATAGTATTTAATAAATTTTGACACAATGATTAAAAATATTGAATCCATTTTTCAAACACTGAAACAAATAATTTTTAGAATTTCATTTAAATGAAATCGAAAAAACACAACGAAAAACAGTTTTTCAGAAAAATGCCTTTCTTAAATATAAAATGTATTTATACTAAATTCAAGTAAAAAATAAATTTCAAAAACCAAAATTGGATTATTATTAACAAAAATAAATTAATTACAGTTTCAATGTAATAAAAAATATAATTTTACCTTTCAAATACTTTAAACTAAAATACAGTTTTCAATAAGAATCAATATTTATCACCATTCCTTAAAAAATCAATATTCTTAGAAAATTACCAAATATTCATCCTAATATAATATTGACATGATGAATTAAAAAATTATTATTTTTCAAATAAAGTTTCTAAAAATTCTAGAAATTAATTATAATATTCACTCATAAAAATCAAGAAAACCCATTTTTGAAGAAAATGTATTTTTTAGACTAAAATGACTTTAGTAAAAATTCAAGTGATTATTTACAAAAAATTAATTAATAAATTATAAACGAGTATGAACATTATATATTTCATAAGGTGGTTAATAATATTCATTATATATAATTTAATGGTCAGGTTATTATAGTCGCATTTAAATAATAATATTTCTTTGTTCGTTTAAGCTCGGTGTTGCGTATCTTGTATGCTACCAAAATGTATTTTTTATAAATCATGGGATGTTACACATACATTCACATAAATGCCATAAAAAACATACATAGACATGAAAATAAATAAATACATACATATACATACATATATACACATACACATACATGCACACACAAACACACACACACACATGCATACAAACTCACATTCACATACATACATACAAATGCATACACATACATACACATACACAAACAAACAAAAACATACACATGAACATACACATAAAAAACCTATATATAGATATACATACACATACACATACACATACACATACACATACACATACATACAAATACAAACATGCATACACATTGATAAAGATACACATACACACATATATACATACACGCACATACATACATACACATACATACACCACATTTATACATATTGATACACACACATACAAATTCATAAACATATATATACATATACATATACATAGAAAAACATACATATATACATACTCATAAATACACATAGATACACATACACACACAAACACACAGAAACACACAGAAACACACAGAAACACATGCATACAAATACATACACATACACACAAACATACACATACAAATATATAAATACAAACACACATAAACTTTCACACACACATATATAAATATGCATAAAAACAAATACATTCATTCATTCATACATATATATTTTATATACACACATGTTTTAACCCCTCATTATTTCTCACTTTTTTTTTCTTTTGTCACAACACCAGATTTTTAGGACATATCAAGGATTTTTGTCACAACACCAACAATTATATTAATATATATTTATATTTATTTACATATATTAGATATAAATATACTTAAATAAATATATGTTCATTTATATATTTATATAATTATATAAATAAGATTTCAATATATTACATTTACATATACATTTTTAATGTATTTAAATAAATTATTAAATATTTTTATTGATTAATATAACTTTAATATTTTTTATATATAAATTATAAAATAAGTTTGATAATAATTTTTAATTTTAATATAAAACATATTTTAAAATATACATTATATATATATATATTAATATACTCATATATATCTTTATATATAATCATATATATATATATATATAAAAACACAGACATAATTATAAATATACATATAATATAAATATATATGTATATTATAAATTATATAATATAAATATAAATATATAATAAATTTAAATATGAGCTATATTTAATGTATTTATATATTTATTTATATTTATATTTCTATGTGTGTGTTTCAATATATAAAAATATATATAAACACACACACACATGCATAATTATAAATATATATTTATATCGTAAATATATATATATATATATATATATGTGTGTGTGTGTGTGTTATAAATTTAATAATATAAATATAAATATATAAATTTAAATATGAATATATATATTGTTGGACCAAGGGTTGTCTAGTGATCCCCTAGAGTTTCATGACCCAGCCTTAACTAGTGTCCTACTCTGTCAAGTGTCACGCAATGTACTAATCAAGGTCACATCCGGTACAAAATCCCGAGTCCCACATGGGGTGAGGTGGAGTTCTAGGTGTAACATATATATCACAAGTGAACTCCCCTAATCATGAGGCCTTTTCCATATTGGGTGAGATTAAAACATTCAAGTAGGATTCCCAAAGCAGATTATATCATGGGTTGAGGGGTGGACATATCCTATACATGGTATTAGAGTATAGGGAGAAGGTTTGAAACTCTTTAGTTAATTTTGAGGAAGAGATTTTTGGACTCAAAATTGTCCAGTGCTCCCCAAGGGTTTCGTGTCTTGGACTTAACCGACCTCCTGCTCTGCCAGGCAGCACACGATGTCCTGAAGAAGGCCTCACTGGTCGTTACATCCCAAGTCCCACATGGGGAAATGGGGATTTATAGGTGAAACATATATATCACAAGGGAACTCCCCCTATCACGAAACAATTTTTAGATAGGATGGGATTCCCTAGAAAAAAGCATGTAGGATTCCCAAATCCATTTGTATTGAGTGTTGTATTTGTTGTAAAAATATTTATTGGAGGAAAGTCATTGTGTAATGGATATGGTTTATGGAGTGATAATCCACCCATAAAAGAAAATTAAAGTTCTACCCATGCATTATGGGTAAAAGAGAATAGAGTTAGTTTCCATTGGATATGAAAAGAAGATTCATATGATGGAGAGGAAAAGGGAAAGGAAAAGGAAAAGATGCTTTGTTAAAAACACTAATATCTAATGGTTGTTGAGTTGGACCACATGAAAAAGATTATTATTGATGTTTTATCAGTGTTTTTTATAAAATGTTTACAAGTAATGGAGAATTTGAGTGGTTCTAGATGCTGGAATATTTGTGTTGGATATCTTGTATAAGGTGTAGTTTACAAGGTGAAAATAGGTTCAAAGTATGAAGAAAGCTAGCTCATATTCTGTAGAAACTATCCATTGATGATTTATCATGCTGAGTGATATATTTAGTGGTTATAATCATTCATATGAAGGTTTTTGAATATTAGGATTGAGGTTGTTATGGTAAGGTAGTGAGTTGTTTTTAAATACATATAAATGGGTATTTATTTGTTACAAAGGACCTTTATAAGAGGTTTGAATGAGAGGAAGGTTTGGGAACTCTCATAGAGATGATGTTTGGGTCTAGGGTTCTTCATTGATGATGGAATTTTTTTGATATTTGGAGTTTGATATTATTTATGGGGGGTTTCTCCTCCCTCACTTAGATATGTGGTAGCTCCGTCAGTGTGTGATGACTGTGGAGGTATCGCAAGAGATGGTAGCAGAAGAAGGAGATATTTTTCATCTATGAAAGACATATCTCCAGAAAGAATAATACAAAAAGGTAAAGTTTCTCATTTTAAAGTTAATTATAATGTTATTGATGATATGTTTAAGATTTAATTTTTTTATTCTTTATTAAATGATTATTCTGTCTGAGGTTAATCCATTGAAGGTAGTCAATATTATGGAAATATTCATTGCAGTCTGAGGTTTCCTTGAATTCAAGGGTATTCTAATCATGAAGGGATTTTTCCATAATCTATTCCTAAATAAGGATCTAAATCACAGAGCATGGGGGTTTATATCCATTTATCTAAATCCAGGACTGGTCACCATCTAGGATTAGGGCTTCTATTTTAATTCTTTCTCCATCAAGAACACTAAAGTTCAGGTATGGATAAGAATTTTGGGTGTGTACTAGATTTTATGGAATCCTAATATCTTTTTTGATATTGAATTGGGTGTTTTCATTACCATAAAAATGGATATAACCATAGAAATGTGTAGTTTCAGATTTTATTCTAGGGTATTAGTTGAAATTAATCTCAATTAAGCTTTAGTAGACCAAGTTGTGCTTTCCACATCAGAAGATTATATCAATTTTCATATTAAATATGAAAAAATACATCCATTTTGTATAGATTTATATTCGATTGGAAACCTTTCGGAAAATTGTCTTTGGAATGAATTTTTTTCATTTTGTTCAACTAAATCCATAACCAGAAGGTATGCAGGAAGCTTAAAAAAATACCATCAAATAATGGATCCTACACCTTCCTTCATAAAAGGAATAGAGATAAAATCTTGTTTTTTGTCTATTTAAATGTTAATGAAGTCCAGGGGGGTTTCAAGATAATGATGATGGTGGTTATGGGCATGTATTACAGGATCATGATGTCCATCCATGTGGAAATGTGAAATATTAGCAGGAGGGGCCTCATTGTCAGACTGAGGTGATGTAGGAAACTTGTGACATGCCCTCTAAATAGGCAGGGCTCAAGAAAACCCTCTATAGGTCCTCCAGACATGCAGAGAAGAAGTTGGATTTATAAATGGAGTTAGTCCCTCACCAAGAAGGGGTAAATGACTCTATTTAGGCTCCATATTCTCATGGAGATCTAGGGGAGGGGGAGCACTGATGCAAACTACTGATATGGATGCTTATGACTCTACTACTATAGGTACTCAGATCCTAGAGAAGCTTAATAAATAGAAGAGATCAAATAACATTAGAAAAAAGTGGATAGACATGAATAATGAAGAATAGAAAAAGAAAATATCATATTAAGAAGATGTTTAAAAATGTAAGGCAATATACAATGATGGCTTTTCATTAACCCCCTATAAAGAATACAAGGCCAAGGAGTGACTATTTACATATAAATCCCACTATAAAAACTGGATCTATCTCTGGTGGGAGAAAGGATGAAGGTAATTATTTTAGTCCATTAAAAGATGAATCTAACTAGGATTATGATGATTATAATCTTCTTGGATCATATAGTTGATGTTATCATAACATTTTTTTGATCTTGAATGAGGAAATATTGTCTTGTGTGACCCCATTCCTATCCTCTTTATTGCTTTGTTTTTCTATTTAATAAGGAGTATTGTCCTTAACTTTTTCAAAAAGTAATTTTAGAAAAACCATATAGGGTTTGGAATTACTTTGATAATTCCTAGAATTATTTGAAGCTTTTATAAAGCGATTTGATTTATTTGATAATTCCGAATATGAGTTTGAATTTATTTAGTATTAATTTAAAGTTGTTTTGGAATTTGGATTTTTTGTCTTGGAAAAATGAAAAATTACTCATGTAAGGAGATCTGCATATAAGGGGATTTACATTGGAAGATTCACATGAGAAAATATATAGTAGAGTCATATAACTACAAGGATTCACAATTGGGACATCAACATTAGTGCTACCATATAAGGATCCATACCATGTATGCATATCAATATAAGGACATAACTCAACATAAGGGGATTCAAACTATGCATGAGAATTAACTAAAAGAGATTCATATGTGAGTCATACATTTATGGGGATCCATAGTTGGAGATTTATTTAATGATATCCATGTAATGGGATTTATTCTTACGTTTTGGTTGAAAATTTTGAAATTACCAAAATTAATATTCTAAAGAGAAAATCATTTGGGATGATGTTGAAGATGTGATTTCATGTTCAAAACATCATTAAGATTTTTTAAACCATGATTCAAGATAGATTTAATGTGGATAAGATGATTGTATTACTATGATATTTATTTTTTTTAATTTCAAAAAATAATATTTGAATATCAATATTGGTGATCAATATGTAAGATGAAATCTATCGATGAAAGTTATATGCTTCATTAATTTAAATATCAAAAAATAAATTGTGATCAAGCATAAATAAAAAGATGAAGTTTAGCTGAGTTTCTATCTATAGTTTATAGAATCAATCTGAATTTTTATAGATTTCATGGAAAGATATCTTTTCTTAATGAGAAATATCAAGATACTAATGCTGGTACTATATTTTTAATATAACAATGAAGAGTATTTAAATTTAACTATTATATAATGATCTTAAGAAGAATACTTTTATGATTCTACTATAGAAATATTTTGAAAGATATTTTTGACTTAGAAAAATTGATAAAGAAATAAGAAAAGTGAATTCTCACAATACTCTTGGATACATGCACATAAAAAACAGTTTAAAATAAAAGATATAGAGATAATGTGAAAATAAAAATTGGGCATATGAAATTTTTATTCTTGATAGTTATTTATGAGATATCTTAATTTATAGAAATATGAAAATAACCCTAAGAAATTGTGGGAGACACATTTAAAACTAAAAATTGAAGAATATAAAAAATATAAAATAAGGAGAGAGAGAGAGAGATACTATAATCCTGAGTAGAGTGATATGATAGTGAAGAAGTACTCTAAATAAAGAAGAATAAGTTTTAATAATACTATGTTGAATCTATATACCATCTAGGTATCAAATATTATGTAATAAGAATAAAAATAAGTATAAACTAGTTTGCATACCAATTATAGAAATATGTTGTTCTATAAAAGTTCAACAAATAAGAGAAGAAGAGAAGAAGAAGTAGAACTATTAAGGTTTTTCATGTACTGAGAAAGAGTTTTCAATAGTATTTTCTTTATTTAATCATTAGGTAAAATATTTAGGTTTTTTTCTTGAAGAATAAGACCAGTGAGTATGGCTGATGATTAGAAGTTTCAAATGAATACTTACTGGAATTAAAATACCTTTAATATTGAGTTGAGAGTTCCCAACTAATATATTCTCAAGAATAATTGGGAAGTTATGTTAAATATAAAAGACCATGTTGCATATGTTGTTCATAAATATTAATAGATTGTTGAAACCTCTTGTTTTTTGGTATAAAGTTAGTTTTATGGGTGTAATTACATCCTTGGATAACTTGGTGATAAATTTCAATAGAGAGGAAGGAGGTGTTGTGAATTGGTGGGATATTAGTATAAAGAACATACAAGAGAAACATTTTCTCACTTGAGTAATATAGTGGACAATTGAACAGTTTAATATGGTGAGATTGGGATAGGATAAAAAATTCCCAAACACCACTTGTATGAAGAGTGTTGTTTTTTAGTATCCTAATAAAACACTTATGGTGAAGAAAAGAGAAGTCCATAATAGTTAAATAATCATGTAATAAAATAGAACATGTCTTCCTTGGGAAAGAAACCAATGAAAAGGGATTCTGAACAAATAACTACCATGAAGTCAACGGTGATAGTTATAAATAATATCATAGCATATAGAAGTAGATAAATATATTTTGGTAATATAGGAAACATTTTAGAATATTATAAAATTTCTATAAATATAAAAGTTAAAGGGAATAGATTTGAATCTAAAATAAAAGATTTAGTCCAAGATATAGATAGCAGGATTGACATGGTTGTTGAAACTCCTGAAGAAGAGCCTAAAATGTTTCCCAATAAGGGTATTATGAATGTAGATGAAGAAGAGTGTATAAGGTACAATCAGGTAGGACATGTGGCTATTAAATGTATGTTTTCTTTTCCTAAAAAATGAGGAATAAAGAGAAAGAATTAGTTACTTCTAGAGTTATAATTTTAGCCACTATAAAAAGATTCACACATAAAAATAAGAATTATAATATATGAAAATTTTATCAAATAATATGTCCTAACAAGTTAGAAGAGGCTAAAAAGATTGATGAATCTGAAAATAATCATTTATATTTACATGCTAATGTGGATAAGCCTATTTAAACTAATAATAAAGGAGAAAAGAAGAGGAATTACATGATTCCAAGTGATGTTAAAATTTGGAAATCCAAAGTAAATGAAATAATTAATATATACATACATTTTAAACCTCAAATAAAAGGAGCTTCTATTTTGGGAGACAAGCCTCATCCCCATTTCTCAAACTAAGGACTCTATGAAGACTCAGTTTATTCCCATATCATGGTGATTGTTAATTTTTAAAGAGGTAATTAAAGACTAATCATGAAAATAAAAATATATCATAGAGAATATCCTAATTGGTATTCATCTCAAAATCACTATCAATATTCAGTTGGTATCATACATGATTAGAAAAAATAATGGTGAAATATTTTGAGAATCCCTTGAGGGGGAGATACCAAAGAAATAAATCTTCTAGAGTTTTCATAATTCTAATTAAATCTATAATTCTAGGAAACCTTGAAGAGAAGTGAAGTTTGAGGTGTTGTTTTCCCTCTCCCATCAATTTTTTATTTTATGTTGTATATGGTTATCAAGAGTGAGTAATTTTATTAAAAAAATGGGATACATACCTTTCAATTTAAATATTTTTATTTTTTTGTAAAATTGAGTACAAGTTTATAAATTTCTTGATAAATCAGTTTCATCATCCCCAAAGAAGTGAAATTTTGAGCTGGTATCACATTGTGGATATTCATGGACATATTTATATTCTAAAATATTAAAACTTTTTTTTATACTAGGTAAGCCCAAGTAGACTTAGCAGTGGTTAGTTAAAGGAAAACTTCTAAGAATAATGTGTCTCTACCAATCTCAAATAGAAGTTTAATAACTCACTCAACAAGGGGGAGGATCCAATCAAAGATAATATGTTTTTCATAAAATTAGAATAGTAAAGAAGAAGAATAATTTTCCCTTGGAAGACCTTCTCTTATATCTATGACATCTCAATAAGGGGGAGAAGACCCTATGTTGAACTTTGAATTTATTATCAATAAAGGGGGGATAAAATAAAGTGAATTTAGACATGAATTTAGTATTGATAAAAAAATATATGGGAGAGGGGGGTTGAAGTGACCTTTGTATTGAGTGTTTTATTTTATGTCAATGTAATTTTTGGAGTAAATTTAATGTGTGTTAGAGATAGGTGATAGAGTGAGAATCCACCTACTAAAGCAGATGAAGGTGTTTCCCAGGAATTATTTATAAGGCCCAAACCTTAAAATTAGATAATTTTGAGTTAATTCCATAATTTGACTTTATTTTACATTGATGATCTTTTCAAGTTTAGAGATTTAGATAATCAGGCTATAAAACATATATAAAAAAATCATAGAAATACAAAATGGAAACTTCCAACAATATTCATTTCTTACAAATATTTCTAAAAAGAAATGTGGTTCCTTTTCATATTTAATCATAAATTTTTCTTGATCCCATCCTTGACTCCATTCTTCTTTAAATCCTATGAATAAAATTTCAAAACTTAGGATGAGCATAAAAATCACAATAAGGTACACACAAAGATAAAAAACTATTAGTCTTGTTAAAACATGTAAACTATGAATACTTTATCATAAATTAATACTTTTCACCTTTAAGAAGTTGTAAATACCCTTCACTAAATATAAGTTCATTGATTAACCTTTTTTTAACCAAAATATTACCATGAAACCCATATAAAGAAACATATAATAGATAAAGGTAACTTGGTAAATAATTATACTTAAATGAAATAACTATATGATTGACTTCCACATATATCACTAAATGGAATAGACATACAACCAACTTCCATAACCAATGCATTGTAGGTTATAATGTAACCACCCATCCTTGGTTTATCATGGAACCACCTATCTTTGGTTTATCATGTAACCACCCATCTCTTTTTTTATCACATAACCACCCATAAAATGTCTAAATACCATTATATAATCATAACACATAAAATATTTCAATTATAAAAATCTCACTCATAAAGTTTCATTTTAAATCATAAGAAATAATTTCAAGATATTGAAATAGTCAATCCACTTTAAAAACCATTTTCAATACCAAAACACTAAAAAAGGGAATAACATATTTCATTTTCCCTTTAAAAAAATATTAAGTCTTAAAGAGGAAGTTGAATATCAAATAACAGTTATGAAGGCAGAGAAATAATTGTCGTTTCACATGTTAAGCAAATTCCTTTTATCATTTCGTGAAACATGTCATATAAAAGATTCCCTTTTTAAAATAATTGAATAAAATTAAAAGTCAAAGGGTTGATTATACACCGTATAAAATAAAGAGGTGTATATTATCAAAATATTCCTCAATGAAAGGAGATTGAGATGAAGCCCACTACCTTAAGTTTAATTTGTCACATATGTTCCTTGTTCTTCTTGAATAATAAAATTAGGTTGATTTCTACTTGATTGAGAACCCTTTTAGAGATTATTGTTTTTTATATCACTTATTACCATGTTATAAAAATTATATAATTATTTAAGTTCATATTGGATATTTTGTCAATATTCCGTACTTCAGTCAAAAATGAACTTGGCTTGATGTCAATAGTCCATGTGGTCATAATCCCATAATCTCTAGAATAATATTCATTATATAATAATTACTTTTATACATCAATTATACTATCAAATCAAACCATTTATTTATGGTATGAAAAATGAACAACGTTATATTCATAGAGACGGTGTGTCATACGTATGCATGAGTAACGTTTTCCATTTTTCATCGATCATCATAGAAATTATTTTATATTTCCAGAATTATCATAATATTATTAAAATCATAATAATAATTTAAATATAATTATATATATCATACAAGTGATGTGGTGAATAAAAATGATTCACATCGCTTTGTGAAGGGGATAGTTCACACATACACACGAACGACATTATCATTTTTATGTTCTTGGAAAGTAAGAAAATAATTGATCTATTATTATTTTATAATGAAAAATACTTAATGAATATCATATAGAAACATTTATTCCATCATTAAAACCAGTCATGATAGATGGATACAGTAAATTAATTAGATCAATTCATGGAGGTGATAGTTCACACACATGCACGAACGATTAATTCCTTTCCCATTTAATAGAAGTGGAGATGGATTTAGGTGATAATATTAACATAATAACATCTCAGTATATTTAGAATACTGTAGTTATTATTTCATATTGTAAGAAGAATATTTGAAGGAAGTGGAAGAATAAATAAAATATAAATACTTAAAGAAAATGACACCTCTTCTTCTGTTGATCACCTTTTAAGAACACCTTAACACCTCTAATAAGGGTGTTATGCCTAAAATAAGGCCTCAAGAATGAGAGGAGGGATTATAGGAAGGGTTTTGGGTAGATATTGGCCAAAATAAAATGATTTGTAAGTGTAAGTATTAGAGAATAGTGAGTACCTTTTTATAGGAGATGGGAGGGCTACCCTTGGAAACTCTTAAAATATTAAATTAATATAAATTAATTTCCTCTTCTAAATAGTCCCAAAATAATTTATTTCAAAGATAAGATTATGTTGGGTCGAAGAACCATCATAAAATTAAAATTAGATAAGTTTATAATATTTTTTAACCCATATAATTTTGTTTTAACCCTTATTTTACCCTTTTTAATCTTATTGTGATATTATGTTATTTACACTTTTTGGGTTAATGTAATTAACAAAACATGTCAAATGACCCAAAAAAGTTCCATTTATGAAATATTTGGACTTATTATAACCATTTGGATGAATCTTAGATTTTTATGTATTTAATATCATTTAATAAAATATTTTATATTTTAAAATACCAATAGTGTCAATTTTGACACTATTCATTGGTTGACTTTTAACAAATATCATAACAACAATATAAGTTCAAAACAACTCAATTAAATCATGAAAAATATGTCAAATATATCCATAAAATTCTTGTATGACATAAATTATGTCAAATAATATTTATTTTAATATTTATAAAATTATTTATTTAATTTTTTCATTAATTAATAAATTACCATATCATCATTATGTCATAATTAAATTTAATTATTTAATTTATAAAAATTATAAATAAATTATCATGATGTAGGAAATATTTTTATCTTTCCAATGAGTATTTATAGTTGAAGAGATCCCCTTTTATAACTCCATATTAAAATTGTTTTAGTTATGAGAGACATGATTATGACACCTTGGTCTTTATTTTAAATAAAATGTTTAAAAGTGTCATAATCACATCCAAGTGGATCCAAGTAGTCCTAAAATCTATGCAAGGATGATAATGGTTTGGATAAATTCATCCAATTAAATTAGGACAAGTGTTAGGGTAGTTTTTATATTATTATAATATTATTTTTACCTTTAATTACCCAATTTTCCTTTAACCGTGGTAATAAAATTTATTACTAAAGTTTCTATTCATAATGTCCAAAAATAAAAGGGACCCATTTAAATAAAATTGGAAATAATAATTCTAAATATGAAATCCATTTTTTCAAATTCAAAACACAGAAGTTGCAGCAGTTAATTTAAAATTAATCCCCATTGTCAAAATGAGAAAATGAGTTTTTTTACAAGTAAAAACCATCAAAAGATTGAAATGTATTTATATCTAATTGCAAAGTGGAATTAATTATAATGACCAAAATTGGATTAAATGATAAATATTTATTTAATTATACTTTAAAACCAATTAAAATGATAATCTAACTAAATAGATAAATTAGAAGAAAAGTAGTTTTGAATTAAAATGCAGTATTTTCACTATTCATTAAAATATGAATTTTATCAACAAAATACCAAAAATTAAACCAAAGTAAAATTTTATGTCCCAATTCCAAACAATAAGTTAATTTTTTCAAATATAACCTATAAAAGTGGCAAAAACTAGATTTAAAAAGGGTTCTCCATCAAAAGGCTGTAAAACTACCTTTTTAAAAAATATGTGAGTACTTATGCTTATATTGGATTTATTCTACTTTTAAGACTCTAAAATTTATTAGAAGAAAGTAAAAAAAATTAATAAACATGTGTAAATATAATATAGTTAGTTCTATTCATTCCCTCTAATACAATGACTAGTTGATAACTACCATTTAAAATAATAATATTAATAATGTATTATTATTTGATATATCTTAATCTTGTGTGCAACATAATATTTTGGGGAGAACCATTGTTTTGTGTCGAGTGAACTATCAAATATAGTAGCCATTTAAGGAAAAATTACTATCTAATTTATAAATATTCATAACTATAAAAACGTATTATTCTATAAATACTTGCGATGTTAAATTATTGGTAAAGGATAATGGGGTTGGATTCCATTGTATATGAAAGGAATATTAATATGATGTTAAGGAAAAGGAAAATGAGAAGCTTCATTGTGAGAAACCCTAATATTTTATTATTGTCGAATTGATCCTCATATAAATGACCAGTACTGAAATTAGAGAAGTAATGTGTATAACATGTTTATGAGGAATAATGAATTCGATAGGTGCTACCCGCTAGACTATGTGTAATGGAAAACTTTTATAAGATGTTGTTAACAAGGTTAAAATAGGTTTGAAGTATAGATAAATCTATTTGATTAAGGTAATTGAAAATTTACATACATAAATATTACAACTTATTAGATGAATATTCATTGCATATCATTATAATACATGCTAAAAACTTAATGGTTTATTATCTTTGGGAACTTGGATACATAAAAAATTGATACATAAAATATCTACATCATCTCCCACTTAGTTCTCCACAACTATCACCCTTCTTAGACATATCATACTTAAAACCTTTCTTTATATCCTGGGGAAAATAAAACATAAGAACTAGTGAGCTCAAATGCTTAATAATGGTAAATAAGGTGGATATCAATCAATAATTATATACAAGCATATAATAAGTATAATAGAATGATAAAATGAGTTTAGAATTTGAAATTAGTAACCATCAATTCATATAATCACGAGTAATGGAATAAATCTTGGTAGTTCATATGACATGAATCATAAAGGAATCAAAGAACACAAGCTATTCAAGAAAACAATTAGCATATGATCATGTCATAAAAGAGTGGAATAAATTGTGGTATAATCATAATAATAGAAATATTATTTGAAGGCTACCCTCCAAGCCATTCATCACATGTTAGGTCTAGGATAAGCACTGAATTCAATATTGGGATAACCTCTCTTGTACTCTATCTTAGGTTTGGGATAACATCCTATGTGACCTCTTTTGGGTTAGGGATAACCTCATGTGTACCCTATTTTAAGATTGGGATAACCTCATATATACCATTTGAGTTCATGAAACATTAATATTTACCCAATTCATTTTAGTACTATAATATAACCACTAATCACATAATCATAAACCATTCATATGTATGTCATAAGATTATGAAAATAGTTATCATTACATTAAAGCTTAACTTGTGGAAAAGAAAATGGGTTTTATCAATATTTCATCATCATAATCATAAACCATCCAAATAAAGAATAAACATGGAAACATTGGATAATATCCCTAGTAAATTATAATAAGCATCAAAGTATGTTTTTATAGATAAAAAATTAACTTGAAAATATCACTGGAACATTTATTGGGGGAAAATACCCATTTCATTTTGAAATCCCATAATTAAAATATAAAAATTTACAAAATATTAAGGAAAAAAATTTCATTTAAAAGAAACATAGAGTTTTTTAAAGGATGCTTCAAATCAAGGATAATTCTTGACATCGGGAAAAAATGTTATTAAGAAGTATTTTAAAACAATGATTCTTTTCACATTTTTGGTAAAAAGTCAAAAGTATCTCATTCATAAAATGACAAGAAGACTCATTTTAAACATTTTTATATAAAGTAAAGTATGGGTAAAAACTATTTTAATAAATATTTATGGAATATTAAAAAAATTATTGAGAGCATGTTAAAGGAAATATGTAAATAGATGAAAAATATTCCCAATCAAATAGAGAAATAAATTCGATTTTTTTTAAAACAATCTTTCAGTATCTTGAGTATTTAAAGAGAAAAAAACTAAATTAAAACTTTTAATATCAATAAATTACAAGAGGATAATAAAATACATAATATTTTTGACAAATATAATATAAAATTTCATCTTCTAAAATTTAATCATAAAAAATCTCGATAAAAATTGAGATCGTAACATAAAAACCTCACCTCATGTCTATGTTGTGTTGTAAGAATACTAACCTCATGTATAATAAATTTAAATTAATTATAATTCTATAAAATAACCATATTTATACCTATAATACCCAAAATAGTTTACCTATAACATATTATCTATAAGAACTCAGTTCTTACTTTGAGGTGCGGTTTTCTTTTATTCTTTTTACTTTGAGTTGTTTTTGAGAAAACAAGGGAAAACTAGACAGGTATTGGAATCATACTATCACATATGGGATGATTCAGGGTTACACACCATGTAATCCTAAGTACACACCTTGTATTTTGACCATGTATGATGAGAATACATGTTGTGTGGGCATGTTGGGAAAAAAAGGAAAACCAACTACACACCATGTACTTCTCAGCACACGCCTTGTAGTCATGTCGGCAGGCCCTGGAAAGTATATCGGTAGAAAAAAAACCACCAAATGAATAGTAAAATGAGTTACATGCCATGTATATGAACTTACATGCTGTGTATTTGGTGTTTTTTCTTTAAAATGGGCAGTTTCCCTCCTAAAATATTCTAGACAGAAGGGGATCTCTGGGTTTCACAAACAGCAGTGTCGAACCTTCAATCTCCTCCCAGATATTCATCCAAAATTTGATTCAATCACCATTGGAAGTGTTGGAACCCAATCAGTAAGATATCAATTAATATTGAGCTATTCCTTCATATTCCATATCATTACTGAGTTATTTAATTTTGAGAGTTTATCCTTGTTTCGTAGATTTTATTTATTATAGCTTGAATTAAAAGCGACGATGGATGAGGAGAGTCACACAAGGACTAGGTAGGCAGTCTTGCGCTTATTGCTTAATGTTGGGTTGTTTATATGATCCATAGTGCCACACTCTCTTGTTTAGGGTGTCACTTGATTGAGACATTGAACCGTATCAATACATAATGACATTAGGTAATCATATAAATTAATTGAAGCATGTGCGAACTTGTTTAGTTTGATTAAGGGCCACCCTATGGGTGAATTTTCCCTCAAATGACCATTGTTTATCTATTTGTACTAGGATACTGATGGGTATTCCTTGTTTACCTTGAAGGGGAATTTAAATTGAAATTGGTTAAATAAATTCTTTCCATGTGAATATGTTTGTTAAAGCTTTGTGATAGTTTAATTAACATGTTAGCCTTGTTATAAAAAATTTCCCACGTGAGTTGATTATTGAAAACCATATAATAGTGAATATTATATATTATGTGAGTTTCCCACATGAGATTTTATTTTGTTAACCATGTAATAGTATAATTTAATTTTGTTGGTTAATATGATGAAATGATGATACACTAGGCTTGGCCCTTATATATGATGAAATGTTGTTACCCCGGGCTTGGCCCTAATTTTATATATGCTGAAATGATAATACATCAGGCTTGTAACTGATTTAAATATTCCAAAATTCTAATACCATAGGATTTTCGTTGATTCAAATATGATAAAATGATTATACATCAGTCTTTTCCCTATGACATATTGAGATGAAATGACTTATGACACATCTTCCATGCCAAAGCACAAGCTTGGATTCGGTCTTAACTTCTTTTGTTTAGATAGCATACTGAGGTATCTATTGTGTTTCCTTTATATAAAGGATTGAAAGGATTAGGATGTACTGATACTTATATAATTCAATGAATTTTAATTGATTACAGAACATGAAATGAAGGTAAATAAATTCTAGTACTTGTAGGATTGTTTACTTTTGAGTACCTGCTAGTTTACTACATTTCACTATTGTACACTACGGTTGCATATACTCACTGACAGATTGGAAATGACCTTTGGTGGTTGCCTACTGGGATTTATTTCTCACACCCTATTTGGGTCATGTTTGGTGCCAAACAGACAATATGGTTGTAGGTGTTGATAAGGGCAAGTCCCTATTTTAAGGTACTTGATTACTGCTTAGGAGTTAGAGAGCATGGGACTAAGCTAAGGCTTGAATTGCTGCTGAGTTTCATTTTTTTTACTGTACTTTGGTATTGTATTATACTTGATTGTAGTGTATCATGTTTTCACTGTTTTCTTATAATATGTGACATGTAACATCATTTAGATATTATATGCCTTCTGGTTATCTTTATCTCTTAGTCTTCAGTTGTTTACTTCAGTTGCATGTTGTTTACTGCTTCTGCTATTGTTATTATTTATTCCACTATGTTACACTCTAACAATGAGGGTATATTTTCCCCACTATCACACCCTAGGCCCTCGCTACTAGTCAGAAGCCTCTGGCATTTGGGGAAATGCACTTGAGGCCATGTGGCGAAACAGGTACGGGCACCAGTTGAGTGGATTTCAAACCCGGTACATTAAAAAGTGATATCCAAGGTTTTATTTTATGCTCTGTATTATTGTTTGGTGACAATAGAATGGAAGAGGAAGGATATTTAATTTGATAATTATCTATGCCTGGGAGTAGCTACACCGTGCAAATGGAAAATCCAAATTGCCTTGAATTAAATTGTGCTTTAGGATTTGAGATATTATAGTTTATTCAATTTCACCATTGGGTGATGCACTTGTTTTGTGATATTATTATTGAAATTATTGTGGTTCTATTTTGTTTCAACCTGATGAGATGATGGTATGCCATCTCATGCATCATATAGACACTTGTTAGAATCACATGCCATGTATTATGAAATTCCATCTAGGATGCATTAGCTATTTCATGCCATTGTGATAGTTGATGTAATAGTTGTGCCTATTGTTGTGTAAGTTGGGTGCAATAAATAATGGTGTGATTTTATCTTTCAATCCATAAGGAGTATGGGTCCTTATAAATTAGTAAATTATGCACCGATAAAATGTAGATGTTAAATGAAATTGTTACAGATATGGTTTGTAATGGACGAACTTGTTATAGAATTTTTGTGGTATGTTATGATTGGGTAACAAAATTTTATTTTTGGGGAGTATAGGATCACATGGATCATAATTTTGAATCCCACTAGTAGGTTTTTCTGCTGAACAAGGGTTTTCTTGGAACTCTAGAGATTCTGTCCTGAAAAAACCAGTATACACAGCGTGTAGTTTTTCTAAACACATAGTGCATTCTTCCTATTCAAGGGATATTATGTTCCAAGTTTAAGGATGATCATGTCGTGTACCTTGTGTACACGCCGTGTAGTATCTTATTGTGTAATGGGCAGCGTGAGAGGAAACATGGGCTGTTGATTTTTGATCTGAAC
The DNA here is from genome assembly GCA_963277665.1 of Viscum album. NCBI lineage: Eukaryota > Viridiplantae > Streptophyta > Magnoliopsida > Santalales > Viscaceae > Viscum > Viscum album. The sequence continues at coordinate 267,598,972 of OY728135.1, forward strand.
ACACTATGTAATCTCGATACACGCCATGTAGCCTACCCATACAGAACCCGTGTGGACCTGGCTGCATAAAAGTACAGGGACAGGAGGGTAGAACCGAGTTCACACCATGTGTTTTCTGGACACGTTGTGTACTTAGGACCTTTACATGACCAAGAAGGAAGAGCTACACGCCCATGATTTTTTTAAAGGAACACGTCGTGTGTCATAATGACATGCCATGTAGCTGGGGTTGATACATGCCCAAGCCGGTGGTAGAACAAAGCCATGTGAGAAATTAAAGGTACACATTGTGTATCATTTATACATACCGTGTAGTCTCATTTGTAGAAAATTTTTACGATATTTTCCTATTTTGTTCTTGGTACTTTTGAACGACAAACCTTGACAATGAGTTTTGAACTGAGGCATGTTATTGACCTTGTAGAGTCATGTCACTGCAACGACCATGATATGTACACCAGGAGAGTATAAATGATCATAATCTATAAATGGTAGGCCATGGGATATTAATGGAAACTTCATTTGTACCAGCTTTGGCACCAGCTTTTATACCGAATGTAGGTGCTGATGCACAATTCTGTGAAGGTTTTGTGAGGTTCATGCAAACCTTTTAGGGAGCACCACATGCTGCCACATCTATGGAAGAGCGGATGCGTATATTTCAGTAGAAACATCCACTTACTTATTTATGGGATGGTGTACCATAGGCTATGGAATCATGGCTGGAATCAGTACTAACTATCTTCATGCATTTGGCGATGCCTCTTTAGAGGAGGTTCAAGCTCGTGACATATATGTTGTGTGATTCTTACAAGATACAGTGGGATGTTATCACTCAGGTAGGGCATCATCAGGATATGACATGGGGAGAATTTCATGTGTCCTTATATGATCATTATTTTCCTAAGATGCTGAGGTCTAACCAAGCTCGGGAGTTCATGCACCTGGAGTAGGGCACACTGTCAATTATAGACTATTCTGCCCAGTTTACTGAGATTTAGAAATTTATACCTATTCTAATGGGTGATGATGTATCAAAAGATATATGATTTGAGGATGGTCTTATGTTTGAAATATGATAATAGGTGAATGTCTCCAGGTTGCCTTCTATCTCTGCTATTATGAATTAGGCACTGATTACTAAGCGCAACCTACGGGAATCTGGGGGTGCGATCCAAGCCAGTTCAGCACTAAGATCTGGTACTATCTTAACCAGAATAAAGAAACATCATATGGATATTTCTTGTAGGGATACTAGAATTCATAACATTTATTCCGGTATCCAGGTGAGGTGCTACCAGTACGGAAGGATTGGCAATACTAAACCTCAGTTTATGATGGACCCGGTCGAATGCCGAGCTTGCTGCAAGATCGGCCATTTACAGTGGTTCTACAGGACGTTTCTACCAGAATCTGGTGAGGGATGGTCTGCACAAACTCTACGTTTAGGAGTGGGGTTGACAACTTCTCACTAGTTAGGTAACTAAAATACTTCAGGCCATTCAGGCCGAGGGGGTGGTTGAGGATGTGGTAGCCAGACCCTAGGATCTCAGCGGCAACATGGAAAGTTATCTTAGGGTAGCCAAGTAGTGTCTCAGGGCCATGGTACATGTCAGACTTATTCAGTGCAAAATACATAGTAGAAGCAGGATCCTGGAACTTCTATTGTTTGAGGTACTATTTTAGTCACCTCTGTTTTATCTTCAGAACTTTTTGATACTGGTAGTTTTATATCTATGGCCATTGTGGAAATCCTTGGGCTTTGTGTTTATACTTATTATAATGTTATAATGTTATACACTTCTTTAGGGAATAAAATGATAGATGTGCATCATTTTAAGGAGTTCCACCTAGAGATTGGTGTGTGTCACTTTCTATGAAACCTCTATGTCTTAGAGGTGGTGAGATTTTATGTCATTCTTGGAATGGACTGGTTGGTTTTTTTTCAAGACATTGTTGATTTCTATTGTCACAGGGTGAGTTTCACATCACCAAAGGGTGGAGAGTTTCTAAATAAGGGTGAATGGGATGTTCAGGCGAGCCGAGATGGACATGAGCATCATGGGATGGGTGTGATGACAACCCAAATTCCGAGTTTATATCTGGATGACTAGGAAACATGTCTAGAAGATTCCCCTCCAGTGGTTGATCATTTTAGGGAAGTTTTCTCGAACAACTTCATAGGATTATTTCCGGTCAAAGATGTGGAGTTTACTATTTAACTAGAACTTGGAGCCGCACCAGTATCTATTCATCCTTACATGATGGCTACGATAGAGCTATAGGAGTTCAAGAGGTAGTTGAAAGGTCTAGAAGAAAAGGGTTACATCTGACTCAGTACTTCTCTGTGGGGTTCACCTATCCTTTTCATGAAAAAAAAGATGGTATCCTCATAATTTTCATGGACTATCAAAAACTGAACCAATTGACAGTTAAAAACTGATATCCCTTACCACTGATATATGACCTGTTTGATCAGCTCTGAGGAGATCGAGTATTATCGAATATTGAATTGAGGTAAATATATCCCCAGGTATGTGTTTGACCTATAGACATACCTCACACTACATTTCGTTATAGTTAAAGTCTATATGAGTAATTGGTTATTCTTTTTGGTCTCATTAATGTGCCAATAGTTTTCATGGAACTAATGAACTGAGTGTTCCATCCTTACCTAGATTCTTTTGTGGTGATTTTCATGGATGATATCTTGGTGTATTCTCACAATCGACATGACCATGCCAAACACCTTGAGATAATTTTGAATACACTGATAGATAATCTGTTATATTCTAAGATCTCAAAATGCAACTTCTAGATGGATCAGATTCACTTCCTAGGTCACGTTATCTCAGAGAATGGAGTATCAGTGGACCCAGAGATGGTAAGAGTAGTAGTTACCTTGGAGGATCCCAAGAACATTTTTGAGGTAAAAACTTTCTTGGGGATAAATGGTTACTACATTCATTTTATATAGGACTTCTCAAGCTTAGTAGAACTAATTATGGGCTTGAATAATAACGGTGTGATGTTTGAGTGGCCAGATTCTTGTGACGTAGCTTTTCAGGAGTTGGAAGGGCATTTGACCTCAGTGCCAATACTGATATTTCCAAAGCTAGAAAAGAGTTATACAATATACTTTGATGCATTAGGTATTGGGATGGGAGTAGTTCTTATGCAGGGGGATCGAGTTGTTGCATACGGGTCTCAGTAGTTGAGGCCACATGAGAGGAATTACCTTACGCACGATCTGGAGTTAGCTGCGGTTGTTCATGCCTTGCGCTGTTAAATACATTACTTATTAGAAGAGAATTTTCTGGTGTACACATACCATAAAAGATTTAAATACATCTTTACTCAAGGTGGTTTGAATTTGACACAGTTAAGGTAGGTGGAATACCTTCATTCATTCAATTTTGAGCTTGCCTATACGCCTAGAAAAGGCAATGTAGTGGATGTCGCACTGAGTAGGAGGACTCCAAGATAGGCAGTGCAGGAGGAGAGTAGTGAATAGAAGATTATGACTTTTTTCTCTAAGATGCTTTTAGAGGTTCACAATATTCTAGGACAGACTTATATTTCATCTTTGGATATTACCTCTACCATACTGGAAAAAGTGAGGATGAGGCAGCTATCAGATTCCGAAGGCCTAGTTCTACATGAGAGTGTGGTAGGTGAGGACCCTTCTCCTGGATGGATGATATGTGATGATGAAGTTCTGCGTATCCATAGACGTGTGTGGGTTCTAGGGGATATATTTGAGGAGATGATGTGGGAATTTCATGCTTTATCTTGGGAAGTGAAACCCGGAGTCACCAAGATGTACCGTGACTTGTGTCGTCAGTACTGGTGGCCGGGTATGAAGCGAGAAGTAGATGGTTTTGTTATGAGATGTTTCACTTGTCAGTAGGTGATGGTTGAACATCAATGGTCGACTGAGATTTTACAATAGTTACCTATTCTAGAGTGGAAATGGGATGATGTTACGATGGATTTTGTAACAGGGTTACTGAGGTCACCTAAAGGCAACAATGTTGTGTGGGTAGTAGTTGACAGGCTTACGAAGGTCTCTCATTTCTTGACAATCAAGGATACCTTCAGTGTTGATGAGATCAGAAAGTTTTATATCTAAGAAGTGGTATGACTTCATGGGGACCCACATTATATCATTTTATAGATAGTTACTCTTTCTTTATGTCTCGTTTCTGGTAGAGTTTTTAGAGGGTGTTGGGTACACAGGTGCTTTTGAGCACAACATACCACCCTCACACTGATGGTCGGTCAGAGCGTATTATACAGGTGCTAGAGGACATCTTGCATGCATGTGTCCTAGACTTTGGGGGATCTTGGGAGAAGCATATTCCCCTTGTTGAGTTTGCCTATAATAATATCTTCTAGGATATTATTTATATGGATCCATATGAGGATTTGTACAGGAGGCTATTATGATCACCCTTGTGTTGGATGGAGGCAAGAGAGGTAGCTATGATGGGACCTCATCTTGTCCAAGAGACCACTGAGCAGGTTCAGTTGATTCAGAAGCAGATGGATACTACGTAGTCTCGTCAGAAATTATATACAGATTATCGTAGAATACCTTTGGAGGTTGAGGTCGGGGATTAAGTTTACTTATATGTCGCACTGATATTGGGACACAAGAGGATTAAGAGATAAGGTAAGATTTCATTGAGATATGTTGGTCCGTTCAAGATTTTAGAGAGATTCAGGATGGTTTTCTATCAGTTATAGTTACCTCAGAGGTATCAAGACATGAATGATGTCTTCCATGTATCTAATCTACATCGCTATCACTCAGACCCATCTCATGTTTTTTTCCTGAGGAGGTTGAGATTTAGGTTGATGAATCCTTTGAGGAGCGTTTGATTCATATAGTTGATAGGAGCACGAAGGTTATCTAAGGTTGGTTAGTTCCTCTCATACAAGTTCTATGGCAGCACAGTTGAGTATAGGATGAGACCTAGGAGAGGGGGGCCAACGTACATGCTCAGTGGCCAGAGTTATTATCATATATTTATTCACCGCCCTTGGAAAAGAAATTCAGGGATGAATTTATTTTAGGGTGGAAGTTTTTAAGAACCTAGTTCTTACTTTGAGGTACGGTTTTCTTTTATTCTTTTTCCTTTGAGTTGTTTTTGAGAAAATAAGGAAAAACTAGACAAGTATTGGAATCATACTATCATATGGGATGATTTAGGGTTACACACCCTGTAATACTAAGTACATGCCATGTAGTTTGGCTATGTATGATGGGAATACATGGTGTGTGGGCATGATAGTAAGAAATAGAGAAAAAACCAACTACACACCATGTACTTATCATTACATGTTGTGTAGTCATGTCGACAGGTCCTGGAATGTAACTCAGCGGAAAACAGTATCCAAATGAACAGTAAAATGAGGTACATGCCATGTATATGGACTTACACACTGTTTATTTGGTGTTTTTTTATTAAAAATGGGCAATATCCCTCCTATAACATTCTGAACTTAAGGGGCTCGCTGGGTTTCATAAACAGCAGCGCCGAACCTTTAATTTCCTCCCAAATATTCTTCCGGACTCCGATTCAATCACCGTCAGAAGCATTGGAACCCAATATGTATAATCTCAATTACTATTGACCTATTACTTTAGATTCCATATCATGACTATGCTATTTAAAGTTGAGATTTTATCCTTGTTCCTAGATCTTCTTCTTTCTAGATTGAATTAAAAGCTGAAGCTGGACAAGGAGAGTCACACAAGGACTAGGTAGGTGGTCGCATGCTTCTTACTTAATGTAGGGTTGTTTATATGATTTTTAGTGCCACAAACCCATGTTTAGGGTGTCTGTTGATTGTGTATTTGAACCATATCAATACCTAATGACATTATGTGATTGGATAAATTAATTGAAGCATGTGTGAACTTGTTTGGTTTGATTAAAGGCCACCTCGTGGGTGCGTTTTCCCTCAGATGACCATTGCTTATCTGTTTGGCCTAGGATGTCGATGGGTATGACTTGTTTACCTTAAAGGGGTATTTAAATTGAAATTGGATAAATAAATGTTTTCCATGTGAATATTTTTGTTAAAGATTTGTGATAGATTAATTCACATGTTAGTCTTGTTATATAAAGTTTCCCATGTGAGTTGATTATTGAAAACCATGTAATAGTGCATATTATATATTATGTGCGTTTCCCACATGAGATGTTATTTTTTTGACCATGTAATAGTGTAATTTACATGTGTTGGTTAATATGATGAAATGATGATACACCGGGATTGGCCTTGATATATGCTGAAATGCTGATACACCGGGCTTAGCCTTGATTTTATATATGCTGAAATGCTGATACATCAGGCTTTTCCTTGATTTAAATATGCTAAAATGATGATACAACAGGCTCATCTCTGATTTTAATATGCTAAAATGCTTATAGATCGGTCTTGGCCCTAAGAAATATTGAGATGGAGTGACTTATGACGCATCTACGAAGCCAAATCACAATCTTAGATTCAATCTTAACTTCTTTTGTTTAGATATCCTACTGAGGTATCTGTTTCATTTCCTTTATATAGGGGATTGATGGGCTTAGGCTGGACCCTGAGACATATATAATTCAATGAATTTTAATTGATTAAATAACATGAAATGAAGGTAAATGAATGCCAGTACTTGTAGGATTGTTTACTTTCGAGTACCTACTAGTTTACTACATTTCACTATTGTACACTACTATTGCATATACTCACTGATAGATTGAAACTGACCTTTGATGGATTCCTACTGGGATTTATTTATCACACCCTATTTGGGTCTTGTTTTGGGCCCAAAAATACTATATTGTTATAGGTATCGATAAGGGAAATACCCCTTTTTCAGGTACTTGATTGCTGCTTAGGAGAAGGAGAGCATGGGACCAAGCCAGGGCTTTCGATGTTGTTGAGTTTCATTTTGTTTTACCATACTTTGGTATTGTATTGTACTTGATTGCAATGTATCCTATTTTCACTATTTTCTTAGAATATGTGTCATGCTACATCATTTTGATATTATATGACTTATGGTTATCTTTATCTTTCATTCTTTAGTTGTTTACTTTAGTTTCATGCTATTTACTACTTCCACTATTGTTATTATTTATTCCGCTATGTTACACTCTGCCAATGAGGGCATAGTATCCCCACTATCACACCCTAGGCCCTTGCTGTTAGTCAGCAGCCTCTGGTGTTTGAGGAAATATGCTTGAGGCAATGTGTCCAAATGGTTTTGGGGCACCAGTTGAGTGGATTCTAGACCTAGGATGTTATATTATCACCCATTAATTAATAATCTTTCATCACCTTTATCATTTCAGGTGTTAACTACTTCATTTTTCATGTATGTTTTCATTCAAAAACTATGGTCCTTGAAATTTGATCATAGTTCATTCACATCCAAAATTTTAATCATGATATAAATATCATATATATTTATTATTTAAATATTTATTAAAGTTTATATAAATAAGTTATGGAAAATTAATTGCATCACTACATGGATTTGGTAGTTTGTATGTAAAAACGAGTGATGTTTCCATTATTCGATGGATGGAAAAAATAAAGGTAAATAATAATTCAACTTTAAAAAATCATTATTATATCAGAAATATCATATATATATATATATATATATATAAAAGCTATCATAATAACCAACTATGAAATATGGTGAAGGAAAATGAATCACAGTCTATACATACGCACAAGCGATACTTTCATATCCGATTTGACGATGAATAGGTGGGAAAAGGTCGTTACATCTTAATAATAACATCTTAGTATATTGATGATACTAGATTCATAATTTTATTATAAATACAATAGGTATAGAATAATTAGAAAAGTAAATAACATTGATAGATCTTAGTTAAGATTTATACATCTTCTTTGAGAGACCTCCTTTCGCATACACATTAAGCCTTGAAATATTGGTCTTAAGAGAAGAAAAAACCCATAGGATGATAGGAAGAAATTGAGGAATATTTTTTAGTAGGTCTTGGTAGATATATAAGTATCAAATTGTGTGAATAAGGGAGGATAATAGGTCTCCTTTTATAAATGTGTGGAGGGAGACACATGAAATTACTTAAATTGTTTCAATAATATAATGTAACTTTCAGGAGAATGTAGAAAAAATGTCACTTTCATAAGAAAATATATTTTTTAAATTTCTTAATTCCATAATAAATATACAATTTTATGTGCCATTTTCACCCTTATCTCTATGTTTAACCTCTGGTAAACCCATTTTAACCTTAACCACAGTAGAACATTTTTATTATTTTTACTATTCATTATGAAAAAAATTAATTTGAACCTAATAAACTATATTAATTATTATGATTAAACCTATGGAATTCATTTTACCTGATTTAATTTCTATAATTGGTAGTTTTTAATTTATATAAGTAAACAAAATTCAATGAAAACCTATTTTTAGAAAAATGAAATTTAACCATAAAACTGAATTTACATCCATTTATTACCTTGTAAAAACCATAAATGAATGTTAAAATATTTATTGAAATATATAATATATAAATTTTATCAAAACCATTAATTAATATGTAAATTTAATTTATTAATACAAAAAACATTACGTGTATAAAAACGATTTTTAGAAAAAAGAGTTTTAAATCCTAAAAATAAACTTTTACTGAAATAAAGTATAGTACTTATTTCTATGTAATTAATTAGATTGTTTATAATTAAATGATAATTTTCTTTTTATTTTTAGATAAATTTAAAAAAATAATGGTACTTTTTAAATTACATTATTTAATAAAAAAACGATAGTTTTAGAAAAACCAGTATTTTCACTAGTCACTAAAAATAATTTTTTTAGAAAAAGCTTAAACATTCACCATAATATAATATTGAAATTATGATTTAAAAAATTATTTTCATTTCCAAAAATAAAGTATCTAGAAATGATAGAAATTAATTATAATTTATATGCACAAAATGCAATAAAATACATTTATTATGAAAACATATTTTTAAAGCATAAAATAAATTGACTAAAAATTGAGTACTTATTTATTATTAATTGATAAATAAAGTTTAATTATTTAAAACTTTTATAAATATTTTTCATAATATGGTTATTATTGTTAATCCATTATAGTTTAATGGATATGTTATATATGATTACTATATCATAGATTATTTAGACTCAAGGTTGTGTGTAAAGCAACCTATCAATTACATCAAGTTTATTTAAATGCAAATATATATAAAAATCTAGGGCGTTACATTATACCCCAATTAAAAATTACTTTTACCCTCAAAATTCCATCACTATGAAAAAAATGAGGATATCTCTACTTCATCACATCCTTGGGTTCTAGTGTAGCTTCCTTGAATTATTGATTCCTCCAAAGAACATTAAAAATGTGAGTAGTATTGTTCCATAGAACTCTATATCTATAATAAAATATTTATACCACTTGTTCTTCATTAGAAATATCATGATCTAGTGGTATAAACTCTAAGTTTAATACATGTGAAGGATTGAGTATGTGATTCCTTAAAAGAGATACATGGAACACATATTGAACATAAGAGAGGTTCAGTTGAAGCACCAAGAGATAAGATATAGTCCATACTCGATCAATAATATTAAAGGGACCAATATACATAGTGATTCGCCTTACCTTGTTTAATAATTTCATAACCATCTTCAATATATAAATTCATTAGAATACCTTCTCACCAACTTTGAATTGTAGATCCCACCAATGATTGTCAGCATAACACTTCTATCGACTCTGAGCTACCTTGATGAACTATTGAATGTATCCAACCTTATATACTATTTACTTAGATTTATCACATCCTAATATATTTTATTCTCAATCTTCCTCCCAAAATTTTAGATTTACACAATTCTTTCCAAATAGGGTTTCATAAGGAGCTATCTTAATGCTCGAGTGAAAGATATTTTTGTAAGAAAACTCGACTAGAGTAAGGTGTTGATCCCAACTACCTTTGAAATCCATAGAACATGATCTCAAAATATCCTATAGGGTTTTAATTTTCCTCTCAGTTTTATCATCTATATAATTATGATAGGTAGTACCGAAACACAACTCTATATACAGATCTTATTGAAGTCTTCACCAAAAAATTGAGGTAAACCTCAAATCTAGGTCAGATACAATAGAATATGGTACTCCATGTAATCTTACCACTTTTTTAATATATATCATGGAAAGATGATCAAGAGAGAAATATTCTTAGATAACAATAAATTGTTCTAGCTTTGTAAGGTGATCCACTATAACCAAAATAACATTATGGCCTTTAGGTTTGTTGGGGAGTCTGATGATGAAATCCATGGTGATATTTTCTTATTTACATTCTGGTGTGGATAATGGTTATAACTTCCCCTTATACTAATGTCTCTCAAACTTAACTTGCTTACATACCAAGAAAAAAGATACATACTCCAAAATATATCTATTAATTTTTCCCACCATAAATACTCTTTCAAATATCTATAACTATTCATACTTTCAGGATGAATATAGAATGATGAGACACTACTAGAAATTTCACATATCCCAATGGTTTCAAACCATTGGGGAAGGTCCTGAAACCATTGGGATAGTCAATCCCAATAGCTTCCAGAACTGTTGGTGTGTTAGCCATTGCAAGAGCTCTATGCCAACGGTTCATTAGAAACCGTTGGTATAGGATATCTGAATGTAATCTATGCCAACGGTTTAAGTAAAACTGTTGGTAAATATGTGTACCAACGGTTCTGAAACTGTTGGTACAAATGTTGTCCAACATCTAACCTATTCCAATGGTTCAATGAAACCATTGGAATACATGTATACCAATAGTTTTTGAACCGTTGGTATACATGAAGTATATGTTTTTCCCAATGGTTTCATAAACCATTGGGATATATGTTGTACACTAAAATCTTTACCAACGGTTATTGGAAACCATTGGTACATAGTTGCTTCCACTCAGAGCTCCCAGCAGCCTGCATCCCTCCCAGCCTGCCTGCATCCCTTCCAGCAGCCTACATCCCTCCCAACAGCCTGCCTGCATCCCTCCCAACAACCTGCCTGTATCCCTCCCAGCAGCCTGCATCTGCCTGCATCCCTCCCAACAGCCTGCCTGCATCCCTCCCAGCAGCCTGCATCTGCCTGCATCCCTCCCAGCAGCCTGCCTGCTTCCCTTACAGTAGCCTGCCTGCAACCCTCTACAATTACTGCCAATAAACCACATCAGCCTGCATCCCTCTGCAATTACCACTATAAATACACCCCATATTTCAAAATACAGCCAATATATACACCACTGATATATGTATCTATATGAAGCTCTCTATAATTAATTTGAACCACTATATCAGTTCAGATGTATGTATCTACTTATGAATTCCCAATGCACAATTACCACATGAAAAATAATAGTCAGAGAATAAGTATATAGTATTTTTACATGGTTTGGTCCCAATGTGGGTATTTAATACTTGGTGTGTTTGGGTAATGTATGAGACTCATATATCCACTATATCACATAGGTTAATACAAGTGGGTTATCTCCCAAAAATACTTTACTATCTCCTGATAGTTTTACAGTATCCTGATTAATTTACAGTCTCTCAATTGCACTCTTTATACTGGATATAGCAAGTTTCTAATGGATTCTTCCTACAAACTCTTGAACACTATTTTTACACACACAAAAAAATTTGCATAATATACAACATGTAACACAATACACCATTAACAAGTATGCCTACATAACACATACAGAATTCTGTATGAATTCATACAGAATTCTGTATGAATTAAATTCATCCAACACACAATTTAAACATAAATCTGAATACCTCCAATTCTGTATTTAATTACCCTTTACACACATACCTAATTAACACATAATTCATAAGGTAATTACAGCAAGTATACACATACAATAAGTATACCCATACACCATTAACACATAATTTATAAGTTAAATAAAAACATAAAGAATTCAATTCAGAATTCAGGGGGTTGGGGGCTGTTCAAAGGTTTGGGGTGGCTGTCCAAGGGGGGTGGGGGTGTCCGGGGGGATGGGGGTGTCCGGGAGGGGGGGGGGCTGTCCAAGGGGGTGGGGTGGTGTTCAGGGGGTTGGGGGTGTCCGAGGGGGGGGGGGCTTTCCAAGGGGTGGGGTGGTCTTCAGGGGGTTGGGGGGGCTTTCTAGGTGGTGGGGGTGGGGGGGGGGGGGGTTCTAGGGGTGGGGGGTGTTCAGGGGGTGGGGTGGTGTCCAGAGGGGTGGGGGGTTGTCCAAGGTGGTGGTGGGGGGAGGGGGACTGTCTAGGGGGGGTTGTCAAGGGTGGTGGTGTGGGGGAGGGGTGTCCACAGCGGTGTCCAGGGGGTGGGGTGGTGTCCAGGGGGTTGGGGGGGATTTCCAGGGGTGGGGTGGGGGAGTCTAGGGGGGTGGGGGAGGTCTAGTGGTTGGGGGCTATCCAAGGGTGGTGGGGTGTGTCCACTAGGGTTGGGGATGTCCAGGGGGTGGGGGATTCCCAGGGGGTGGGGGCGGTCCATGGGGGTGGAGGGGCTATCTAGGGGTTTGGGGGTGTCCAGGGGGGTGGGCGGGGCTGTCCATAGGGGTGGACGAGGCTGTTTAGGGGGTACAAGGTGTCCAGGGGGTGGGTGGGTTGTCAACGGGGGGTAGGGGTGTCCAGGGGGGTGGGCAGGCTGTCCACGAGGGTGGGGGGCTGTCCACGGGGGGAGGGTCTGTCCAGGGGGTGGGTGGGGATATCCAGGGGGTGGGTGGGGCTGTCCAGGGGGGTATGGGGTGTCTAGGGGGTGGGTGGGGCTGTCCAGGGGGTATGGGGTGTCTAGGGGGGGTGGGCGGGGCTATCCAGGGGGTACGGTGTGTCCAGGGGGTGGGGGGCTGTTCACAGAGGGAGGGGCTGTCCAGGGGGTGGGCGGGCTGTCCACGGGGGTGGCGGGGCTATCCTAGGGGTAAGGGGTGTCCATGAGGGCTACCTGAGGGCCTCCCTCCCCATTAACTATTGGTGTATAATGTATCTAAAAGTCTATCTAGGTATCATACATAGAATTTCAATAGGACTGCAAACCGTCACGGGGTGTCATCTTGGAGCAGGGCCAAATCACAACATTACCATAGCGTGGCCATGGTGTGACCACGACGTGTTGGCCCGGTTCAGCGAAATCCACAGGACAACATCTTCTGGCTAGGAGCAAAGGGAGCGGGAGGAGGTGGGGAAACATTCTGACCGTTCAGGGGTTGGGGGCTGTCCAGGGGGGTGGGGGCGGTCCACGGGGGTTGTTGGGTTGTCCAGGGGGTCGGGGTTGTCTAGGGGGTGGGCGGGGCTGTCCATGGGGGTGGGGGATGTTCAGGGGGGGTAGGGGGTGTTCATGGGGGTGGGCGGGTTGTCCACGGGGGGTAGGAATTCCCATGGGGGTGGGCGGGCTGCCATGAGGGTGGGGGGGCATCCATGGTGGGGGTGGGGGCTGATCAGGGGGGTGGGTTGTAACACCCCAAGATTTCATAGTGTGTTATTTCTTCAAAATAATTCAGTAACTTGCACTACACGCAACACCGAGTTCAAGCACACCATGACTTACCAAAAAAGCCGTTCAAAAGAGGTTATGAATAGTATTAACTAAATTTTAAACTTTATATAATCCTTATAATTTTAGAATCCATATTATGAGTTTCTTATACATATTGTAAGAATAAATTCATTTTCAATATTGCACTTTTACCAACTTTTAATAGTAAACACTTTTTAAATCCAATATTTTAAACTTTTATATATTCAATTTGACTAAATAAATTTACTTTTTAGAATGGGGACATTAAAAATTTACAATGAAACATCCCAAGCTTCCACGGTACGTTTCCCTTTGAATAATGCAATGGCGTGCATTATACGCAACTTCTAGATTCAAACACACCACAACCAATCAAACTAGACGTTATGAATAGTAATACCTACTTTTTAAAATTTTATAAATTTTATCTTTCAAAATGGACTTCATTTTTGGAATCATAATATCAAAATTAGCTTATGGTGAAATTTTGGTACTTTTCGGATAACTTTCATATTTTGATGAATAGTGAAAATTACTAAATTTTAAATAAAAACAACTTTTTTAATCGAAATAATTAATAGTGATAAATTATTAATTTGAGTGGTTTTAAAATATATTTAGAATATATTTTTACCATTTAATACAATTTTGGTCATTGTATGTAATTTCACATTTAAACCAGACATAAACAAGTGTCAATCTTTTGATAGTTATTATCTCTTAAAAACACGCTATTTGTTTTGACGACAGGAATTAATTTTTAAATTAATTAATGAAACTGATATGTTTTGAATTTGGTAAAATAGACATCATTTTTGAATTCATAATATCAAATATAGCTTAGGCCTAATTTTTGGTATTTTTCTGGAAACTTTCATTTTTTGATGAATAGTGAAACCACTAAGTGGTAGTTAAAAAAACTGAATTCTTCATAAAACTTAAGTTTAACGCTTCTGTGAGTAGAATTTCGAAAATCCAAGAGACACAGTTAATATCAAGTAGTAAAATGTGGTTCAATGAGATGAAAATAATTTTTTTTGAATAGTAACTTTTTACTTTTATTTACCACGGTTAAAAGTAAATAGGGTAATTAATGGTAAAAATGATATTAATATTACCCTAACACATGTCCTAATTCTATCAGACAAGTGTATCTCGACCAAAAACAACCTTAGGAGTAAAATATTATCATTTAGGTCCACTTTTATTAGATTAGGACATTTATTATTATTTAATTCAAAGAATAGTTAAAAGAGTAAAAATCAAAGTTTTTTTACTAAAACATTTTTAATATAAGGTTATAAATAAGATAAATTCGATTTTAAATATTCATTAGAAATATAAAATGATTTCCTACATAATGGTATTTTATTTATAATTTTTAGACATTAAATAATTTAATTTATTTATGACACAATGGTGATGCAGTAATTACCTATTTAATGAAAAATTAGAATAATTGATATTATAAATACCCAAATAAATGTAATTTTAGACATTTTATAAATACCAATAATTTTATAGGTTAATATGACATGTTAGGATTGATTTAATTAACTTTTTTCGAAGTAATAATGCTGTTATGAGTTTTACAAAAATCAATTATTGAATAGTGTCAAAATTGACATAAAAGAGTTTTTAAAACAAATATTATATTATTAATTGATATTAAATTCATAAAAGTATAAGGTTCGGCCAAGAGACTTATATCATGATAGGTGTATCATTAATGTACCACTTGGGGTTCGCTTGGATGTATATAGTAAGTTTATTAACCATATAATATAAAAATACAAAGAGACATTGTAAAAGTGAAACTAATTAACTCAGAGTTAATACTTAAAGATAAGGTTAATATAATGATCCAAACCTATCTAAATTCTATTGGTTGAGTTGTTTTCAACCCATCCCCACCTTAACCTCTAAAAAATCAACTTTGGAGCCATTATAAACCGAATATGAATTTATTATAAAATAATATTTCTAGCTTTTCCAAATGTGCCCCTCACCCCTCTTATTAAAGGGCACTCCCCCGAAGCTTGATGTACATAGATATTACATTACTTTTGTGGAATACATCATACATAACAAAAACAGACACACAAGGACCGTAATAGTTTAGTGTCTTTGGAAACTTGGAACGTAATCTTCTAATCGTGGTGAAAGATCTTCAACATCTCCCATAAAGATCTTCCACTTTTTGTTTCCTTACCTAAAACCATTATTTTAGTCCTGAGGGAAAATAAAACATAAAAATGGTGAGCTCAAATTCTCAGTAAGGGTAAACAAAAGAAATATCAATCACATCATATTCATAAGAACATAACATTTTGTAAATCTTACCCTGCAAAAGAGATCAAAATTTCATAACATGGGATAAATCATGGTAGTGAAATGTAATCACAATAATCATAACTTAAAACATTAAGCTTTGTGGCATACACACATAATCATAGAGAATCATTTCTTAGTAGTCAAGACTCATTGCCAAGACTATCTTAGCGGACAAAGTCCATTTCTGAACCAAGTTCACTCCTCGTTTTAGTCCTGTTTCACTGAACCAGATTAACCTGACATTCCAGCCATGTCTATCTCATGAGATATAAATCTTTACCCAATGCATTGTAGGGAGATATAGGTCCCACCCATCTCATAATTATACCATTCTTATGTGTTCCACAAAATCATAAACCATACATCATAGCATAACCAATGTAATAAAAATGGGATTCTTCAACATCGTGACATCATAAAACAATTCATATAAGATAAAGGAATTCATAAAAATAATTCCATAAAAACATAATCAAATCAATTTAATAATAGGGATATAAATATAACCCTATATTATCTTAGATGGAAAATAATTTTGATAAAACACTTGAACTCTATTCTTGAGGAAAATATTCTTTCTACTTCAAAAAAACACTTTTCCTTTCTTAACATGTCATACAATTTTAAACTAAAAGAAGTTGATTAAAAATAAACTTGAAAACTTGTAAAGGAAGCTTCTTTGAAATAATGTTTTAAAAATCCATTCATTCCGTATAAGTTGAAAAAACATTCTTCTCGTACTTTGGCTGGAAAAGTCAAAAAGTACCTCGTACGAAAAACGACAAAAGATTCCTTTCATATATTTTACTAAAAACTCACCAAAGGGTAAAATTGGATTTAAACAATTTTAGGTGGATGGAAATAATATTACATATTGAGGAAACATGGATGTGGATGATAAAATACACCCCAGTAAATTCCAAAGTATAAAAAATCTCGGATAAAAATGAGATTGTGATATTTCCCTTACCTTAGGTCCGATTTGCTTCGTAAGTGTCTGAAACTCCTATATAGTGATTTAAATAATGTCATTGAATTATTTCAGAATCATACTCATTGTTATGATATCATATATGGTCATATTCTTAGCTTATTATTAGTAATATTTCATTGCTACTTGTTATTCGGGTGTTTATTACTTTTTGTTCTTATGCGTGTTTTGTCGAATAAATTCTTATTCTTCTTTTTAGGTTATAGATAAATCATTTCCAGAATGGTATTAGTGTAATATATATCATATTTATTCACTCAATTCATTTATGTAATCATTATGCAATGAAAATCATGTAGAACGAGTCGCGTCACATCGTGGAGACGGTATTCCGTACGTACGCACGAGCGATGATATCGTTCCCATGATCGTGGAATTGTATTGGAGTGTATGTATACTATTTCAGAATCAATATCACTTTACAATAATCATACATATCCATTCTTTACACCATTATACCCATCCAAGTAAGGTGGTGGTGGAAAATAGATTACACCACGGCGTGGAGACGGTATTCCGTACGTACGCATGCGCGGTGATTTCATTTTCTGTAGGATGGATAGATGGTGAAATAGGGTTGTTTCATACTTATAATAACATATAAGTATATGAGTGATACTGATGTTATTAATTCATAATGAAACAACAAAAGAAAAAGAAGTGGAATAAGAAATAAAGTTGAATGAATCGGTAACGGACATTACCTCTTCTTTGAAGCGCTTCTTTGAGACCTCCTTTTAGGGCACTAAAATTGGTTTTTGAAGAATACCAGGACATCTAGAATGTTTCTAGGGAAGTGGAGAGGAGACATTGGCAGGGTTTGGCCGAGCTTGAAGGCTCAAAGTGGTGTGAGGAAGAGAGGGAGGAGGTGCCCTTTTATAAGGGAGGAGAGGGGCACCTTTGGAAAAACTAAAAATATTACCTTATTATAAAGAAATATTTGGTTTTAAATAGCTCCAAATTGATTAATATCGAAGATAATGTGGGGATGGGTCGAAATCCTCTCATCCAATAGAATTTTTACAAGTTTAGTTTACTATTTTAATCTTATCATTTAGATTTAACTTTAAGTTAGATAATTTTACTTTTACCGTGTCTTTTTGTGTTCTTACACTATAAGGTTAATAAACTTACTATAACAAGCCAAAAGAACCCCAAGTTGTTTATAATTAATATATATAACATTATCTAAGTCATTTTTCTGAACATTAGATTTTTAGGAATAAAATAAAAATTAATAATATAATATTTGTTTTAAAAAATATTTTATGTCAATTTTGACACTATTTAGTAATTGATTTTTGTGAAAATCATAACAGAATTATTAGTTCAAAAAAATATAATTAAATAAATACTAACATGTCATATTAACCTAGAAAATTAGTTTAATTCATAAAATGTCTCAAATAACATTTATTTGGGTATTTATAACATCAATTATGTCAATATTTCATTAATAAGATAATTACTGCATCATCTTTGTGTCATAACTAAATTTAATTATTTAATGTCTAAAAATTATAAATAAAATACCCTTATGTATGAAATCGTATTATCTTTCTATGTAATATTTATAGTCGAATATATCTTATTTATAACGCTATATTAAAAATTATTTACTTATTAAACTTTGATTTTAACTATTTTAACCCTTCTTTAAATAAATTAATAATAAATGTCCTAATCTAATACAAGTGGGCCTAAATGGTCATATTTTATTCCTAAGGTTGTTTTTTGGTCGAATTACACTTATCCAATATAATTAGGACATGTTTTATGGTAATAATAATATCATTTTTACCCTTAATTAACCTATTTACTTTTAACCGTGGTAATAAAAGTAAAAAGTTAATATTCACCAAGAATTATTTTCATCTCATTGAACCACATTTTACTTACTGACATCAACTGTATCTCTCGGATTTTCTAAATTCCACTCACAAAAGTGGTGAAATTATGTTTAATGTAGGTTTGCAAATTCTCCTAGGAGGTGGGTAAAAGATGGTGAAAAGTTTAATAAAATTTTTATATATCTAAAATTATAATAAAATTACTCCAATGAATTACATTGAACTTATATAGGTATTATGTATAAATTTTTACATAAAATAAATTTAAATAAAATAAATAATTATTTAAATAAAAAGTCGGTTTTTAAATAGTAACCCAGTGTTTTCACTATTCATCAAAAATTGAAAGTTTCCAGAAAAATACCAAAAAATAGGCCTAAGCTATATTTGATATTATGAATTAAAAAATTATGTCTATTTTACCAAATTCAAAAAATATCAGTTGCATTAATTAATTTAAAAATTAATTCCTGTCGTCAAAACAAATAGCGTGTTCTTAAGAGATAATAACTATCAAAAGATTGACACTTATTTATGTTTGGTTTAAATGTGAAATTACATCCAATGACTAACATTGTATTAAATTTTAAACACATATTCTAAATATACTTTAAAACCACTCAAATTAATAATTTATCAATATTAATTATTTCGATTAAAAAAGTTGTTTTTAATTAAAATTTAGTAAATTTCACTATTCATCAGAATATGAAAGTTATCCGAACAGTAAAAAAATTTCATCCTAAGATAATTTCGACATTATGAATCCAAAAATAAAGTCCATTTTGAAAGATAAAATTTATAAAATTTCAAAAAGTGGGTATTACTATTCATAACGGCTAGTTCATAATAATATTATAATAATATCTCGTTTAGTGAAACTCGGTATTGTGTAATACACACACTATCGAGGAAGGTCACGATTGCGTGTAATGCAAGGCAAGTTAGGGATGCGTGTTGTGCGAGCTCCTTTTGGTGTAGCGTACAACACAAGACATTAATGAAATTAAAAAGAATATTTTTCATAAAATCTCAGGGTGTTACATGTCCACTGTTTTGAATAGTGAGCAAAATCCGTACCTACAAATGTGATGAAATTCATGTGGGAGTATCCAAAAATTCATGGTATACAATTAATCTCAAAGAACCGAAGGCCAATTCATTCATCTGTTGGCCCATCCGAACCATTCTGTCCAGGGGACAGAATCTGAACGAAGTCAAGAGTTTGGTTCGGTTTTATGACTATATCTCCATTTCTAGATGTTCAATGGCCACCAAATTTGACATGGTGATATTCAAGACAGCTTAAACCATCTTTTATTTTTTTCCAAGTCGAGATAATTCCATATACAAACCTAAAACTGAGACTGAATTGGTATCACCAAAACTGGGTGCTCAAAACCACTTACCATTTTGGCTATAAAAGGGCACCAAAGGAACCTCATTTTCAAGTTCGAACAAGAAGACACACTCTGCCATTTTGGAGACCCAAATGATTCATCTCACCATCCAAGAAGTTCTGGACTCCCCTATCCTCATAGAGGGATCAAGGATGAAGAAGGAGATCCACTCGTGCTCCCTCCTCCTCTCGATGTCGGGCTAAACGGTGGGTGTTCGTTGTGAGGAAGCTACACACTTGTCAAGGGAGTTCCAATGCTTATTTTAGATACTGGGTTGGAGTAATTTGGGTGTTAAAACATTTATTTCTATGTATCTTACATACTTTCATATTTGAATGCCGTTTTTGATGCATGTGAATGAGATTCTCTTAATTTCTAACCGATCGGCGTGAGATTTTGAGTGTGTGACTTGTGTTGTTCCGATTGGACATCACAAGAATCCTTTTCATACCCACCTTATTTAGATTTCAATATGATTTGGAAGATCTTATTCCATGCATAAGTATTGGACCTTGACAATATGACTGTTATGTCAAGGTTTGGTCCTTAAAGCATTGAAATAAATACTTAGGAATTAATCGGGATTCCAATTAACTCCAACCAGAGAATTACTCCAAAATTGAATGGATCTCTAAGAACAATGAAGTTTAAATGTGTGTAGTGAAATCAAAACAATCCCTTTATATCATATTTTTCAAAATCCACTTGGTCACTCAAATTTTAATCTATTTCAATTAAGTCATTTTTTTAAACTATTTTCAAAACCACCCCATCTATTAGTCATTTTTATTAAAAATACACTCTAAACCTACCAACTCTCCTTGAGAGATGACCTAGGGTCCGCCCTAGACTATAAATAAACTTTAAAAACATAATAAATTTTACGTGTCATTACAATGCGGTCAAATTTTGGCGCCATTGCCGGGGAGCGCTAAGGTTTTTAGTGCGTGTTTTTGATAAATTTTTTGTAATTTTTGTGAATATTTGTTTGTTTTATCTTCTACCTTTACATTTATTTTTGTGTCCTAATTTATTTCTTATGTAGGTTCTATGTATGACGCATTCTAATTCAGGTGACTTACAACCTTTCAAACCCGAACCGGAAAGGATCCTACATCAATGACACCGAGACACACAAGACAACACTTTGAAAGAGGAGACATCACATCTTGAAATTCTTCTTGATCCCGCTTCTTCTTTTGGAACTCACATTAAAATTGAAAATAACTCATATAACATGGCTGAAAACAATCGAACACTAAAAGAACTAACCTCGCCTGATGTTGACATCCAACCCACATACATTCAATTACAAGGTGAGGCACCCAATTTTGAAATAAATCTGGACTAATTCACTTATTACCAAGATTCCATGGACTGGCTGGAGAGGTTCCACACAAGTACTTAAAATAATTTCATACTGTGTGTTCAATATTAAAACCTGTAAATGTTGATGAGGAACAAGTAAAACTTAGAGCATTTCCCTTTTCATTAGAGGACACTACTAAAGATTGGTTATACTATCTTAATTCACCAATAATAGGTTGGGCATACATGAAATGACTCTTTCTTGAAACATACCTCCCAACCTCTCGAACTTCAACAATAAGAAACAAAATATGTGGTATAAGACAATCTCAAGGGGAAAAACTTCATGAATATTGGGAAATATTTAAAATATTATGTTCAAGTTTTCCACACCACCAAATAAGTGACCAACTATTAGTACAATATTTCTATGAAGGTTTAATTCCTATTGATCATAACATGATTGATGATGCTACAGGTGGTGCACTAGTGGATAAAACCCCAATCGCTACAAGGAACCTCATTGAGAACATGGCACAGAAAACAAAAAAATTTGATTCAAGGTCTAGTATACCCATTCGAGGTTTCCATGAGGTGAAAAGTACTGAATTTGAGAAGAAGGTTGAAACAAAGTTTGAAGAGGTAAGTACCCTTCTACGACAAATTGCTCTTTCTCAAGGGAAATCCCAATCTCCTCCTCCCATCCATTGTGGAATGTGCTCTTCTGATAACCATTATTCTGACCAATGCCCACAATTGAGAGAAACTTTTGAGAGTTGTGACGAAATCTTCCTAGGACGCCCCTATAACCAACCCTTTAGGAAAGAACTATATTATCCATCCAACCCTGGGTGGAAAGAAAACCAAGCTTATAGGAAAGGGGGTATTCAAACCAGCCTCATCAACCATGGAACCAACAAGGTCTGGGTAGTCATCCACCACCACCACCCAAAAATCCGTAACCACCCCAAAGGCCTTTCCAACCACCCCTCCCAAACCCAAGACTAGCCTAGAAGATATGATGAAATAAATGGCTTCTAATAATATCCAATTCCAACAAACCACCCAAGCAGCCATACAAGACCTTAAAACCCAATTATGACAACTTTCCAACTCGATGGGGGAAATTCAAAGTCATGGGTTGGGTAAACTACCTTCTCAGCTAGTAGTTAACCCTAGGGATAAGGGAAATGTTAGTTCTATAACCCTTAGGAGTGGAACAAAACTTAAGATCCAAATTATCCCTCCATTAGAGTCATCCTCTCTTAAGGAAACCACCAAACCAACCATTCAAAATGCTCCAAATGAGGTAGAACCTTATTTTGAGAGAATCCCTTCTAAAGAAAAGAGTGTGTCTATTGATGAGTTACCTAGCCCAACCATTCCTCTTCCATTTCCTCAAAGGGCCGCCCAACCTAAAAAACAAAAGGAAACTGAACTTGATAAGGAAATTTTGGATACTTTCAAAAAAGTGCAGGTGAACATCTCCTGGATTGATGCCATTAAGAAAATTACAAGATATGAAAAGTTTCTAAAGGAGATGTGTACACACTGAAGGAGACTTCATGGTGATGAGAAGGTAAGCTTAGGGAGGAACGTCTCAACATTGATAGAGCCATCACTGCCTACCAAATTCAATGATCCTAGAACCTTCTCAATTCCGAGCACCATAGGGGAGTATTCATTTTCCAATTCCATGCTTGATTTAGGTGCTTCTATAAATGTGATGCCTCACTCCATTTACTATATATTACAGGTTGGGGAACTAAAGCCCACTAAAATTGTTGTTCAACTAGCCAACCAGAGTATTGCACACCCTTCTGGTCTATTAGAGGATGTTCTAGTGAGGGTTCAAAATTTAATTTTTCCTGCTAACTTTTATGTGCTTAAAATGGAAGATGATAGGATGAATTGACATGCCCCAATTATATTGGGGACAACTTTATTGAAAACCTCTAAAACAATAATTAATGTCCATAATGGTACATTATCTATGGAGTTTTGTGGTGACATTGTCCACTTCAACATCCTTGATGCCATGAAGAACCCCTCAGAAGACATTATTCTCTCTTTGTTAATTAAATTGATGTACTACCTTCCCTCAGAAACACTTCATTTCATTCCTCTGATCCACTTTCAGAGTTTTCTTCATTGATAAAAATTTTAGGAAATTATTCATGCATTGATTGTTGTAGTGGTCTAGAAAAGTGTCATGCATGTTTATTAATTGATAATTTCTTGAACACTGAGGATCTAATGACCATAGATGATAATGATAAGCTTGTAAAAGATCATTCATCATCTGAGGATGATACCATTAAGCAGTTAGATGAGATCAGTGACCACTCACTTTCACACACACTCCCATCAATCCAAAATCCACCTGAATTGGAACTAAAACAACTGCCTCAAGATTTAAAATATTCATATCTTGAGAATGGAAACAAGTTTCTTGTTATAATTTCTAGTTCACTCCATCCTTAGGATGAATTTAAACTGATTGAAATTTTAAGGGAGTATAAACAAGCATTTGGGTGGACACTTTCTGACATTACTGGTATTATCCCAATGATTTGTACACATCATATATTTTTAAATGATGAGGCTAAACCAGTGAGGCAGGCACAACGTCAACTGAACCCAAACCTCCTAGAATTTGTGAAAAAATAAGTAACAAAGTTATTGGCTACTGGAATCATTTACCCCATATCTGACAGCTATTGGGTCAGTCTCGTTCAAGTAGTTCCTAAAAAACTAGTCTCACAGTAATCAAAAATGAAAATAATTAATTACTTCCAACTCATGTGCAAAATAGTTTGCGTGTCTACATAGACTATCGCCGACTAAACCAACACACTAGGAAGGACCATTTCTTTTTACCATTCATTGACCAAATTCTAGAGAGGCTAGCAGGTAAGTCCCACTACTATTTCCTTGATGGGTATTATAGATACTTTCAGATCCATATTGCCCCTGAGGATCAGGAAAAGATGACCTTCACTTTCCCCTTTGGCACATTTTCATATAGGAGGATGCCATTTGGTCTGTGCAATGCTCCAGGTACTTTCCAGTGATGCATGGTTAGTATTTTTTTGGATTACCTGGATAATTGTATGGAAGTCTTCATGTATGATTTTACTGTTTATGGCTCCTCTTTTGATGAATGTTTTAGTAATCTTGGTTGTGTCCTACGTTGCTGTATTGAAAAGAATCTTGTATTAAATTATGAGAAATTCCATTTCATGGTTCGAAAAGGTATAATATTGGGGCATGTAATCTCTAGGGAAGGTATCCAAGTTGACAAATCAAAAGTGGATATCATTTCTTCACTAACATTCCCCAAAAATGTATGGTATGTGTGGTCTTTCCTAGGTCATGATGGATTTTATCATAGTATTATTCGTTAATTTAGTAAAATTGCACTCCCCCTCTCCCACTTACTCCAAAAAGAAAAGGAATTTGTTTTTGATAAGGAATGTGAAGAAGATTTTAATAAGTTAAAATGGAGCCTCACATCACCCTCGGTAATCAAACTACCTTAGTGGGATTTACCATTTGAGCTCATGTGTGATGCCTCTAACTATGCAGTTGGGGCAGTCTTATCAAAAAGGGTTGATCGAGTACCACATGTCATAGCTTATGCCTCACGAACTTTGGACCCTGCCCAAGAAAACTACACCACAACTGAAAAATAATTCCTTGCTATTGTGTTTGCCTTGGAAAAATTTAGGTATTACATTTAGGTTCCAAATTAATTGTTTTCTCAGACCATGAAGCCCTTCGGTATCTCCTTAAGAAACCCGAAGCTAAACCACATCTCATTCGTTGGATGCTCCTCCTTCAAAAATTTGACCAAGAAATTAAAGATAAAAAAGGATCAGAGAATGTGGTGGTTGACCACATCAGTAGGATTCCCCCATCCTCGAACATTGACTCATCCCCCTGTATTCCTATAAATGACATGTTTCCTGATGATCAATTGTACCGAGTGAAATATGTTATTCCTTGGTATGATGAAATTGTCAATTATTTGGTAGCGTCTTGAATTCATACTGATTTCAACAAAAACCAATTCAGTCATCTAAAACATGAGTCCCTTTGGTACATTTGGGATGACCCCTACATCTAGCACACATGTAGCGATCAGGTCCTTAGGTGTTCTGTTCCCGATGGTGAGTTTCAGTATGTCCTTAGATTCTGCCACACTCTTGCTTGTGGGGGCCACTTTGGTCTGCAACGGACTGCTCGCAAAGTCCTTGGTTCTGGTCTCTTTTGGCCCACATTGTTTCGAGATGCCCATGAATTTTGTAAATCATGTCCTCACTGTCAAAGAATGGGGAATGACTCTAAAAGAAATGAGATTCCACAACAACCCTTTCTCTTCCATGACATTTTCTATGTTTGGGGCATTGATTTTATTGGACCATTCCCCAATTCATTTGGGAACCTTTACATTATTCTAGCAGTGGATTATGTTTCAAAATGGGTAGAGGCACGAGCCACTAGGACTGATGATTCCAAGAAAGTTGTGGAATTTTTGAGAACCCAAATATTTTGTAGGTTTGGATTACCTAGATTCATCATTAGTGACCAGGGTTCTCATTTCTGCAACCGAACAATGAAATCACTTTTGCATCGGTATGGGGTCTTTCATCGAGTGTCTACTGTATATCACCCACAGACTAATGGTCAAGCCGAGGTGTCAAATAGAGAGGTAAAACTAATTCTGGAAAAAACGGTTCAACCCAACAGAAAATATTGGATTCTTAGACTCGATGATTCATTATGGGCTTACCGTACTACCTTTAAAACTCCCATTGGAATATAACCCTATCATTTTGTGTTTGGAAAGTGTTGTCACCTACCTATTGATATTGAGTACTGGGCCTACTAGGCCATTAAAAATGAAATTCTAATCTTTCTGGTGCAGGTGCTCAAAGGAAGTTGCGGATTTCGGAGCTGGAGGAAATGAGAAGGGATTCATATGAGAACTCCCAAATTTATAAGGAGCGAACCAAGGCTGCTCATGACCGCCTCATCCTTCATTTTCAGTTTCATATTGTGCAGAAGGTCCTCCTCTACAATTCAAGGCTAAAGTTGCATTCTGGTAATCTTCATTCTCGCTGGTTTGGACCATACACTGTTACTAATGTCTCTCCATTTGGTGTTTTCCAGGTTAAAAATGAAGAAACCAAGCAAACCTTCACTATCAATGGGAAGTGGATGAAACACTTCTATGAATCAACTACGGAGTCCCCAATGGAGGAACTCCGAGTTCAAGAAGTAGTCTATTAATGACACCCACCAGGTTTTATCCTTCCTTCCCACATTATCTTTACTACAGTGAGGACACTTCACACTTTAGGTGTGGGGGGATGGGTACATTCCTGGGATAGTTAGGAATTTTTATCATATTTCTTTCTTTCTTTCTTTTCTTTTCACTTGCTGAATGGTATTGTCACTTGACCCCCCTCCACCCCATTCCACCCCTCACTTTTGTGCTAGAATGATAAATTTTATGCCCACTTTATCATAGAAAATTATTTGTGCTTAATCATTGAATTTATTGAAAAATAATGTGGAATTTTCACATTTCAGGTTGTTTTAACATTCAAATTTTTTTTGATTAAATGTGAATTTTAGAAAGAATTCAACACTTCGGTGTGACTTTCTTTTGAAATTTGGTTATTTGTCAAATATATAAATGGTTTTATAATTTCGAAACCTTTGTTAAGAATGGTAACCTTTTTTTGAATAGTTTAATGGAAAATTGTTTCACTTAATCTCTCCACACATCTTTACAACCAACCCTGAAGTGTGAAAATTTTCTTACTTAATTGAAGGTAAATATAAGTTAGGTTGATTTTTCTCTACTTACCAAAATCATTTTTCCATACATTTGTTCCTTATCCAATCTATTTCATTACTGTACCAGATTGACCTATGCATGTGTACCTGTTATCTGACTATTATACACCCTAAAAAAAATGAAAAAAGGCTTGTATATTGGGAAAGTCAAAAATCAACCTTCCTTGACTTTTGATCTTGTAATAACTATTATTATTAGTGTCGTGAGAAGATCAAACATGGGTTGAGAGAAGAGTGTGAGATTTTTTCTAGGTGCAACTTCTGAAAAAAATAAAATAAATGAGGGGAGTGATGAAATGTACAATATATGGGGATATCTAGGTCGGGAGCTTATGGTTTGTCTTCTGGGAATTCTTATGTGAGTGGGTCTTGAAATTTTATTGCAAATGATGTGGGACAGGTTCGGTGGAAAAGATCATGTAAGTAGACAATTTGTAAAATAACTTATATTTACTTGATAGAAAGTGGAAAGAATAACATGAAATGGTTGTCAAACACACACATGTAGAATTAGTGACATGATTAACTTTTGAATTATTTTCTTTGATTGGTATCATGCATCACTAGGAATTTCATTCTGATACAATTTTTGAGACGCCTTTCTCCATGCTCACTGAGAATAGCTCCTTGGTGTGATTTTTTTTCTTTGATCACATTTCTATTAGGAATTAAATTTTCATTTAATGTTAAATATTTATGAAGTTGGAAATATCTACATGCATAATTTCAGGAAAAATGAATTTTCCTAGGAGTGAAAATGTTTAAGTGTGGGGGTGTGATCGTGTAGCGATTCACTGTTTCATTATCACCCTTACACCACTGTGTTAAACTTGATTTGTATTGAAACTTTTTGAAATAATAAAAAAATTCACTTCATTTTTTTATTCCATTATTTTGTGTTTTTAACTTTTAAAAAGGAAAATGTTACTTGTTTTGATAAATTCATTATAGGAGGAGGTGATTTGGAGGCCCTGGAGATGATCCAGAAGGAAATGGGCCAAACTGCATGGAACCCAAGGACACCTGTCCACTGTTTTGAATAGTGAGAGAAATGCATGCCTTAAAATGGGATGAATTTTTGTGAGCCTATCTAGAACTTCATGGTATACAATTCATCTCAAATAACCGAAGGCCAATTCATTCATCTGGTGGCCCATGCGAACCATTCTATCCAGAGGACAAAATCTGCACGAAGTCAAGAGTTTGGTTCGGTTTTATGAGTATATCTCCATTTATATATGTTAAATGGCCGCCAAATTTGACATGTTGATAGTCAATATATCTTAAACCATATTTTATCTTTTTTACAAGTCGATAAAATTCTGCATACCAACCCAAAACCGAGACTCAATTGGTATCACCAAAACTGGGTGCTTAAAACCACTTACCATTTTGGCTATAAAAGGGAACCAAGGGAACCTCATTTGAAAGTTCTAACCAAGAGCCAAACTCTGCCATTTTGGACACCCAAAGTAGTTCTATCACCATCCAAGAAGTTCTGGAGGCCCCTATCCTCATAGTGGGATCAAGTATGAAGAAGGAGATCCACTCGAGCTTCCTCCTCCTCTCGATGTCGGGCTAAATGGTGGGCATTCGTTGTGAGGAAGCTAAACACATGTCAAGGGAGTTAAAACGCTTATTTTAGATACTGTTTTGGAGTAATTTGGGTGTTAACACATTTCTTTCTATTTATCTTACATACTTTAATATTTTAATGCCTATTTTGATGCATGCGAATGAGATTCTCTTAATTTCTAACCGATCGGCGTGAGATTTTGAGTGTGTGACTTGTGTTGTTCCGATTGGACATCACAAGAATCATTTTCATATGCACCTTATTGAGATTTCAATCTCCTTTGGAAGCTCTTATTCCTTGAATAAGTATTGGACCTTGACAATATGATTGTTACGTCAAGGTTTTGTCCTTAAAGCATTGAAATAAAAGATTAGGAATTAATCGGGATTCCAATTAACTCTAACCAGAGAATTACTACAAACTTGAATGAATCTCTAAGAAGAATGAAGTTGAAATGTGTGTAGAGAAATCAAAACAATCCCTTTACCTCATATTTTTCAAAATCCACTTGTTCACTCAACTTTTAAGCTATTTCAATTAAGTCATTTTTTTAAACTGTTTTCAAAACCACCCCCTCTCTTAGTCATTTTTATTAAAAATACACACTCTAAACCTACCAATGCTCCTTGAGAGATGACCGAGGGTCTACCCTAGACTATAAAGCAACCTTAAAAACATAATCAATTTGATGTGTCATGACAATGTAGTCAAGGGCCTCCCTCCACATTAACTATTGGTGTGTGATGTATCTAAAACTCTATCTAGGTATCATACATCAAATTCCGATAGGACTACGAACCACTGCGGGGTGTCGTCCTGAAGCAGGGCTAAATCATGGCATGACCGTGGCTTGACTGCGGCATGACCGCGGCATGACCACTGCGTGACCGCGACATGACTGCGGTGTGGCCGCGGCGTGACCACAGCATGACCGCGGTGTGTTGGCCCGGTCCAGCAACATCCACGAGGCATCATCTTCCTACTAGGAGCTAAGGGAGCGGGATAAGGCAGGGAAACATTCTGGCCATCACCCCGCCGGTAGAAATTGTGATTAGTCAGTCTCAACATTGATCACAAGACTCATGGAATACTATCACAGAGCTAATCAAAAGCATATATTTTAAATGTAAATTCGGCTTCAATACTTTATGAGATTCTCATTATACTTTATTAATATCACTTTAAAATCTTGAAAATAATTAACACTATCCCTTTTTCTAACGGAATTGAAAATTTTCCCAAAAATAGGTTTTCATTTTAAAACAAAAACATTTCATACACTTTTAAAAATAAAAATATCATTATAAAAGTATTATCAAGTATTCTTATTGTACAACATTTACTATGATGTCCCTTGAGCACTTAGATGGTCCTTGTAGAATACAATTAGCAAGCTTCACCCTCATCTCCAATGTTGTCTACAGGTGACTAAATATTTTCATGAGAGACTCAATACAGAGATTTTCTAACTGAGGGCCTCCCTCCTCATTAACTATGGGTGGATAATGTCTCTAAAACTCTATATAGGTATCATACATCAAATTATTATAGGACTGCGAACCGCTGCAGGGTGTCGTCATGGGCCAGGGATAAATCACGGCATTACCACGGCATGACCGCGGAGTGACCGCAGCGTGACCGCGGCATGACCGTGGAGTGACCGCGGCGTGTTGGCTCGGTCCAGTAACATCCACGGGGTAGTATCTTTCGGCTAGGAGTGAAGGGAGTGGGAGGAGGTGGGGCAACATTCCGGTCGTCGCCCCGCCGACAGAAATTGTGATTAGTTAGTCTCAACATTGATCACAAGACTCATGGAATACTATCATAGATCTGATCATTAATCAGATTCCCCATTGTTGTAGAAAGCTCCAACTATACTATCTGAGGTGTGTGTTGTTTAAAATTATTACACAGAAAAAAAAAGATAATGTATAAGTATTTTCTCTACAAGGGTCAAAACACTCATCAGATCATCATGATCATAAAAATATCAAACTCCAAAGGACAAGGACAAGTACAAAATAGAAAACCGCACATAAATGGTTTCATCTACTCTGTTGAGAAAGGTAATTAATCAGATTTTAGTAGAAAATATTTTATTATTATTTTTATCAATCATGTTATATAATTTCATATACAATTAATGAATCCCTATAATGGAAAAATCAGGATAGGACTCCACTCTTATAGAACATGGAACCAAGTGGTCATGGCATGAAGTGGGGAGGACTAGTGATCATATAGAGTTTTTAAGTATTATTGAAATTTTATTCTAATTACCAATGTCTATAATAGATAATAAAATTTTATTACTCTTTATATAGGATTCCATATAAATCCTACGTAGTTTTCCTTCACATTATAAAAACCGATCTTATGTTATAAAAAACAGACTCTTGATTTGGGATTGTGGTATGATAAATATATATATTTTATATTCATTTTTTTAAAAGTGGTACTAGGTAGTTGAAACTACTAATTGAGATTCAAATTATGCAGGTGTATTACTCGTCAATGGTATAGGCATTTCTTAGAACTCTAATAATAAAACTTCAGTCACCTTGAAAACAATAGAATTTGAGTATGTTTTAACATCTCAGGATGCAACACAAATCTTATGGGAGAATTCATATATGTAAAAAAATAGATGTGCATCGAGGCCAAGAAAAAACCCCAAACAGTGTTAAGATGAAGCTTACAGTGGGGAGTCCCATAATCTTGTTAGGTGTTAAACAATGACACCATAAGTGTTTTTAGATATATAGGCTCGGGTGAACACCCAAAGGGGTGTCCAAGAGGCCAAGAAAACACCCGAAATGGGTTTCACCATAAGATAAGGTCACAACAAACATGATAGAACAAATAAACTATTTAATATGTTATAACAAGGGATCGTCGAAAGGTTGTAGTGAGCAGCACAATGACACAATGTCTAAAGGGAAACGAAACGATGGAAAAGAATCATATACCCTAAACAAACCATTTACAAATTAATTAACTTCTCCAAAACATGGAAATTTCATTTATAATATTCAAAGGGTGAAAATGAAAGTGTCATGGTCAAGACATATGCCTACCCGGGAAATGTCATTTGATCTAAATGAGTATGATATGCCAATTTATATTATTCAAAAAAAAACAAAAACTGACATGTCACAAAACAAACACCAAAAAGAGACATATGGAAAACTCAAACCAAATCTAAACATGATACAAATAACCATCACTACACTTTTGTTTAGAAGACAGCGCACCTCCATTGGAGGGGTTTTATTATAAAATCATGGAATTGATTTATCACAAAATTCATTTAATTATATTTAATATTTATTCTAAAACTCATTCAGCACAAATTAAATGCAATAACTTAAGCTACTAGATCAACATAACTATCACTGTGAGTTTTTGCGGACATCGCACCTCTGTTGGAGGGGTTTTATTATAAAAACCTGAATTTATTTATCAAATGAAATAATTATATTAAAGAATAGTTATTCAAGATATGAAATTCAATATAATTAAGAATAATTAAGAAAGAAGTTAAATTCAATTTAAAGCATTCATGAATTAAAGAGGCCAGGAGAGGGACCCTACCTCAAGGTGGAACCAATCCATCCACTTCAGCTCTTAGAGCTTTCTAACTAAAAATTTCTGCTCCCCCACTAGGTATACACACCTTCACACACATGCAAAGACGCCTAGACCCTATGCACACACCCGCATGGCAATGAGCATGTGCAAGGGGATCCTTGTACATATGGTTATATGCATATACCAATCTCCACTCACCTGCGTATGAATATATATATATATATATACATGAGAACACCTAGCCCCATACATGCATAATCACTGCCATGGGTGACTATACACATAACAAGGGAACCCGCATACATATACTTACTTACCTATGCACACGCAGATGATTCACCCTTGACTTGGTGACTCCAAACCAATGAGAAGGGATCAACACACTAGAAAAAAGATATTTGGAACCTTAAAACACATAAAGGATGTTAAATAACCAGTGAGAAACCAACAAACGACATTAAATCCTTACCTAGATTGGCAGCAGAGAACCAAATCCACCCGAACCAACACGAAACAATCAAACGCCCTACCTAAAACATAATATGGAGTCAAAAACACTGAAAGTCCCAAATACATGAGGTGTGAGACAAGTAGTAACCCTAAAATCTAACCTCAGATCAAAGTCGGTGGACTGAATCAATTTGAACCCCTTCTGTCCCCTTCGCAGAATATAACTACTATTTTTCTATAGAAAGTAGTAAAAGACCTAAGTGGACAATGTGATAAAGAAAATAAAATAAAAACTAAACTAAAACATACCTGTCTCCTGTGACTATACATGTCACTGCCCAACATATAAGAACCACTACACCCCATGGGTCAAATCATGTTCCTGCAAGCAAGGGGAAAACAGATCCATGTTTCAAAATAATAATATCAAATAGTAAATTTCTATTAATTAACAATTACTCTTCCTATTAATGGTATATAATCAGTTTGGATTATGTTTCAACATAGTTTGATTTTGTTTGATACAATTCATACCTAATATAGATTTTGAAATTAGTCTTATTCGTGCAATTCATACCTAATATAGATTTTTCATGGGCACATAAATCACAAAAATCCCCAAATTAAATTGCTCCAAACAAAGAAGGCAGAATAAACCAAACTCAAATCCCCTTGGACACCCCACCCCACCACCTGGACACCCCCACCCCACCCCCCCGGACACCCCCACTGCCATGGACAACCCCCACCCACATGGACCCCCCAACCCCCTTGTACAGCCCCCCAACCCCCTGGAAAGCCCCCACCCCCTGAACACCCCCATGGACACCCCCACCCCCATGGACAGCCCCACCCCCCTTGGATAACCCCCCCACCCCAACCCCCTTGGACATCCCCCAACCCCATGTACAACTCCCCCAACCTTCTAGACACCCCCCACCTAGACACCCCCACCCCATTGGACAACCCCCCAACCCCCTTGGACAGCCCCCCAACCCCCATGGAAAACCCCCCAACCCCCTGGACACCCCCACCCCACCTGGACACCCCCCACCTGGACACCCCCAACCCCCTTGGATATCCCCCAACCCCCTGGATAGCCCCCACCCCCTGGACACCACCCCGCCCCCTGAACACCCCCAACCCCTTGGACATCCCCCCCAATGGACATCCCCTACCCGCTTGGACAGCCCCCAACCCCCTGGACAACCCCCCACCCCTGGACAGCTCCACCCCTGTACATCCCCTAACCCCCTCAACAGAAACATGTTTTGAATTTGAGAAATAAGAAAGCACAAAGAAAATTAAACAGTTTTGAGATACAAAGAAAAGTTCTTCAGTAGAAAAAAGCCTCAATAAGTGTTATAACATAGAAGTTGATAAACCCACCTTATTACCATACTTGTTGATATAAAACAACACTCGATTGGAAATTTCACATATCACACACTTCACATATATATTTTTTTTCAAGGAAAATAATTTTCCAAAATGAATCCTTCATATAGTGTTGTTATTCCATTGAAAAAATCAACATGGAGAAAATACAAAAATATATTCTTGTTAATCAAATCTCTAAAAAAGTTTCAACACATTTCCCATGAGTTAATTCCATATTTATAGGGAACTTTTCATCTAGATAACACTTTATAATTTAATAAAAATCTGTTTACCCATTCAACTGTATGTGAATCCAAAAACAACAACACATTTATCCACAAACCAATTTCCCTTCACATGCATCATGTACATATTAAAACAATATCCATTAGATAACATTTTCATTTGAAAATTATAACACTCCATTCACATGACAAAAAAATCCACAAAGCATCAGTGGTATGAATAATTCTACAAATAAAATATTCTTAACATTTTTATGAGATCCAAATGATTTCACATAGAATATGATATTCTTTATGAAACTAGAAACACATCATAACCTAAATCGCAAAGAAATAATGTTCTCATGGTATCTTCTATGTGAAATTCCAATGATTTATATCTAAAAACACTACCATGATAACTATTTTTATGTTTTGAGAAAACCAAAATCAATCATATATCACAGATGAATGAAACAATATTAAAAGATACAAATTGAATCAACAGAACTCAAACTAAACAATGAATCAATTAATCATACCAGAAAAAGATTTGGGAATTACGGCCAAAGAATACCATAAACGTAGAAGGGGATGGTCGACCAGAAAGGATCCTTGACCTAGGCAGTATGATCGACCACCAGAGGGGATGCTCGACCTTCTTGATGTAGGGGGGATTCGTGTCGGGTGAAGGAAAGCTTGACCTAGGGGGATTAGCGTCGGGTGAGGGAAATCTAAACTGAGGGGGGGATGTGCGACCTTGGAGGGGATGCTCTACTATAGAAGGATGAGGAGGGGGATGCGTGAGCGACAGTGAGCAGTGAGAGGCGAGCGGCGAGCTGCGAGGGGGAGTTCGAGTCGTAGGAGGGGAGCACGTGACGAGCTGTGAGTGGCAGCGAGGGGGAGTCGGGATGAGAGCGGCGACGAGGGGGATTCGGGATAGAGAGGAGTGTTTCAAGATAGAGAAGTGGAGGCACAACATGAGGGGAATTCAGGATGGGAGGAGGGTCGCATTTTAGGTAGGTTCAACTAAACAGTTCATAAGAACCGTTGGTTATTGACCTGGTTTTTTCCAACGGTTCATTAAAACCATTGGTAAAACCAATTTATATTAATGTATACCAATGGTTTCATAGAACCGTTGGTATAGCCTCTTTATACCAAAGATTTCTGTAAACTGTTGGGAAATAACTCTTGGTATAGGTGGGATTTCCACCAGTGAGATATGGGATTCTTCCAGCAACTATTTCTTAAAGTATGGTATTGATGAGACACATACTCAATTTCTTAACCATATCATTCCATCACAATGAAGGATAATCTTAGGAACATTTATCACCTTTTTTGACCTCTAAATATCCCTTTTGTACCACTTTAATCTTTACATGGATATATGGTTAAATACTCACTTAAGAAAGATAACATTTCTCCCATTCCTTCAATATTTCAAGGAAATCCTTTTCAAATACACAGATATTGGATTTTTTTTATCCTCATCATAGATAATATGACCTAATCCTTTCAACTTAAAGCATAACCCACCTTGTTCACTTTCCCAGGGTGGTAATGTATTGAGAATTCATAATCCTTAATCAAATCCAACCATATTATCTAGTTCATATTCAACTCTTTTTGGGTGAATATATATTTTAATCTTTTATGATTAGTAAATATGTCTCACCTTTCTCTATAAAGATAATGTCTCCATATCATTAATGGAAATATTACTACTAGTAATTCCAAATCATGCATCCATTCATTTTTCTCATGAACCCTAAATTACTATGAGGCACAATATGTCACCATATCATTATACATAATAAAACATCCCAACTCGTTTATCGATGTATCATTATAAATAACAAACCCTTCTCTATTGTATGTTATTGTGAGCTCAGGTTAATGGACCAACCTTCTCTTCAGTTCCATGAAATTTTCTTCACATTCATTAGTATAAATGAACATGATTACCTTTTGAGTTTAATTGGTTAGTGGATTATATAGTTGTGAGAAATTATTCACAAATAATTAATAATATCCTTCCAATCCAAGGAAACTATGGATCTTAGTTGTTGGTCGGAGTGGAATATCAAGAGGGGGGTGAATTTAGTTCCTACTTAAAATTTCTGTTAAAAAAATTATTATAATGATCCCCCAAATTTTGAAAATGCCCCAATTAATTAAGCCAATAGAGATATAGATGTACAATTGGTCAACATGTTTCTCAAAGGGTGATTATTACTTAGTTGAATTAGTGTATAACACTTCTTCAACTTTTTAAACATGTTTAATGAATTAAAAACATACACACACTTACCTAAACTAACTATCAAAGTGAATGAAAAATAGATTTATGTTTTAGCAATAATTAGTGGAAAAAGGATAAAACAGAGTAAAACAAAATATAGAACACAAGAAAGTTAAACAAGAGGTTCAGTCTCAAGTTTAGACGTAATCCTCTCTATTTGGGGATCACCTTCCACCAAGAAGCTTATATTAACAATAAACTTGATACACAACATGTATCGGGCTTTATAACAGTTTTCACAAACTATCCAGGGTTCACACCCTCTACCACTATTCTTCATGGGAAAGATAAAAAATACATACCACACATGTTCTCTTCCACAGTTTTATGTGGGAACAAAATTTAAGTGAGGTTTGATGTAAGGATATTCAATATCCTCCAGTTCAAGCACAGGAGACAATGTGTGAAGCAGACAAACACACTTCTCAAAAATGTAAAAAGAACAAACACAATAGAGCAATTATGATGAGATAGATTTTAGAAGGCTCTATGTGTTTTCAGTTCATCTCTTGACTCCTTAAAGTGAAGAATTTGAAGTTTGAGTCTATCTCTGAAAGTTGTCTCCAAAACAGAGTGTCACAACTCCAGGTACCAGCTTTCAAGAATTGAGTGTTTTTCTTCTTGAGTTGATTGAATGTTTATGAGACATAGAAGGAAACCACAAGTTGTTTTCCTAAAATAATCTTCTTGAAGTTCTTGGGGTTCGAAGTGAAGGTCCTCGAATGGTTCTTCCTTGATCTTCTGTAATTTATTCCTCATGCCTTTAACTTTTGGACCTTGACTACTCATTTTTCTCTATGCCTATATACATCTTTCTTCCTTGGTCTTCTATTTCATATTTGAGGTCCGATAATAGGAGTAAGTACATCACGTGCAATCTTTCTCATACCTCGTACTGTCAATATATGGTCTCCTGATATTTCTACAATAAGCATCAATTAAGTCAGAATCATTAAAGTTAGCAAATATGACTGTTAGAATAATCATAAAAATTTGACAAAGTATGGAGTATAATAGTATGGTAGACTGGTAACGGTATCCTTCACAATGGTAGGCTTCAATAGTAAGTGCACATCGGTCAACATTCGTTAGTAACATTTCCAATGGTAACCTTCCATCAATAACTCTCCATCGGTAGCCTTTCATAAGTGACTCTCCATCAGTAGCCTTTCATTGGTGACTCTCCATTGGTAGCCTTTCATCAGTGACTCTCCATTGATAACCTTTCATCGGTGACTCTCCATCGGTAACCTTTCATCAGTAAGCTTGTATCGGTGACGTTGCATCGGTAAACTTTGCATCGGTGACCTTTGCATTGGTAACATTTGCATCAGTGACCTTTTCATCGGTGGTGACCTTTGCATCGGTGACCTTTGCATCGGTGACCTTTGCATCGGTCACCTTTTCATCAATGACCTTTGCATCAGTGACCTTTGCATCTAGATAAATTTTTCACTGTAAGCATAAACCAACAAGTAGTGAGATTAAAATAATATGAATATTACTTTGATATAAAAATAATTTACACATAAATGATTATCTTGTAAGAGAAACATAATTATCACATGAAGAAAACATGATTTGTGATTATCAAAACATGATTTGGGATTATAAAAACATGATTTGGGATTATCAATACATGATTTGGGATTATCAAAACATGATTTGGGATTATCAAAATAGGTGAGTCAAACAATATATCCCTTTTTAATAATCACAAATTATGTCAGTATTTTATGAATTAGGGTTAAACACATCTACTAATTCCATCAGTGATGTTAGCATACACATACTATTATATCATTAAAAAAAATTGAAGCCAGAACATATATAAATTGAAGATAGACAACTGAAACACTAAACACTTCTCCCTCTTTAGGTAACTGAGAGATTCATGTTTCAATATTTCTCTCCCATTGTGATTAAAAAAAATCGTACATAACAAAAATAGAGAAAAGAGAGTGTTTGTATTAATAAAACAGTAGTACAATATAAAAAAAGAAATATACCAATCCCTATCACCTAAGATAGTCTACACTCAATCCACATCAGATATGTCCATTGGAGCTTTGTCTTTGGAAGCTGAGGATGCAGGTTCTGAAGGTGTAGGGATAGGCCGAGGGATGGTAGTTCACAGTATAGGAGGATCTGCAACAGAATCATCAGTAGAACTGTAGTGAGTAGATCTCTGAGGAATGGTGGGGGTTAAGCTTCTGATGGCCTATGCAGGGGTCATCATAGGTGCAGCAATGGCAGATCCTAAGGCACCTGAGGTAGATGGAAAGGCTGGAGGAACAATGATGGGAGTGAAGTCCACATGGAGGAAGGGAAAGAGAAGATTCTGGAAGTCCATAATAATACTTCCTCCTCTTTACATAGTAGAAATAAAATCATCCTTATTCTCCATAAATTTCTCTAAATAAGGATTCATCTCTCGAAGCCTGCTGACTTGATCTTTAAAGGCTTGAGTGACATGTAAAATCCTCAAGTTCTTCAACAAAAACTTGAAGTGGCCATCCATATGATGCTTAGTGTATAAGAATTTGTAATAGAAGTCAACTTGATCCTTGATGGCCTTCTAATCTTGAGAATCTTCCCTTAGATAATCTCCCACAAGATTATGAATTTCCCTAGTAATGGAAATGACTTGATTCACAGATTGAGGGTCATGGGTATTGGTACTAGAGAATATTTCTACTTCTTCTCTAACAACATATCTGAAAGACTCTATATCAACTAAAGGAGAGGATGAAGTGGAAGAAGATGCACCTAGAGGTTCCAGAGAGAAAGCCACTATCTCCTTAAACGATTTACTCAGCCCACTGATCAGTCTCTTCACATCATCATCTTGG
Organism: Viscum album; assembly: GCA_963277665.1. Classification (NCBI taxonomy): domain Eukaryota; kingdom Viridiplantae; phylum Streptophyta; class Magnoliopsida; order Santalales; family Viscaceae; genus Viscum; species Viscum album. The sequence goes on from OY728135.1 coordinate 267,638,723, forward strand.
CCTTTCACATGTGTTTCCATGGACTTCTTAAAGTCCTCAAACACAGTTACCAACTACTGAACCACACTCTTGATATATCTGAGATCTCTATCCACTTGAACCCTGGAATCCATATAGGAGTCCAAGCTTGCAATTGACTATTTCACACTTTCCATGGACTCTTCCAAGGTTTGCACTTGACTTTGGTATTCCTTCACTTCATGAAACAAACTGGAGTGAAAGGTGGAGATCACCCTTTCTAAAACAGATGCTACAACCTCTTGATTGAGAGACACTGATCTATCTATGATAACAGATCTATCATCAATATGTCTCAACAAATCTGACTTTAATGATTCCAAATCATCCTTTTTTCACATAGTATCGAGGTAAAATAACCATTGGCTACACAATAGTGGTTTCTAAAACAGTAGGAATTGTAGGACTTCTGATAGGCTAGTCATCTTTAGAATCTCCATAATATAAGCCCAGAACTACAAATCCAGGAGCTTCTGTCTAGTCCTATATTTCATGAGAAACGACAACTGATCCTATAGCAATAGGTTCCTTCCACTCACTTGGAGCATTCTCTTGATTAACCATATCCATCTCTGCCAAACCTCCTTGAAAACTACATCAGCAGGAGGGTCCACTGCTACTTCTTCTACTGAATCTTCAAATACTTCTAAAGCAATTTCAGCTTCAACTAAATCAACAACTTCTTCATCTACACCTTCAATCATTTCTGTATGTCCTATTAGACGACTGAGACTTAGACATTCCACTTCACTTTCAGCAACAACTGTCTTAAAGTCATCATGATTTGAATCAGTGTCCTCATCCTGATTTGTGGTTCCTCTAATGTATTTTAAGACATTTTATGTCCCTTCTTCCTCACTGGTCTCCTCATCATCACTGTCCCTTAGGACAATATCCCTTCTAGGCAATATCTTTGGTGGACTAGGCACACTAAAGGATACAGTATTAGCACAAGGATCTGAGGGAAGGTCTGGATCACTCCTATCATCTATAGGAGAATCCTCTCTTTCTATCACAACAACAACTTCTCCTTCTTCATCTAAATATTCAGGTTCTACTTCACTAGGCTTAAGACTCAGGTCTCTCTTATTTTTAGGCCTAGTAGGATGAGAAACATGGTTAAACTCTTTATATACCTTAGCCTCATCATTCACCCATATCCTCAGCCATGGATTCCAGCTAATCTTCATTAGCTTGCAAATCACTTTGGTGATACAATGGTTATCCCTCACAACAACAGTTTCCTCCTTATCTCCAATAACTCATTTCACTTTCAACATAAAAGGATATCAACTTAGCATGAAATAGGGCATTGGATTTGGAACTGTTCTTGGTCATATCTTCTAGTTGAATCATCATCAACCTACATAAATTAATTTTCTGTCCATGCTTTAACATATACAAAAGAAATACATCTTGAAATTTTAATGTAACAAAGTCCCTTCTCCTGGGACTTAAAACACGCTGGACAAACTTGAACAATAGCTTATTTTCACCTTCCATATCAGCAGTAATGACTTTCCTAGGGATCCCACTCCCTGTTAGTTTGGCCAAGGCTTCTTCATAATAGAATAAGTCAGTCGTGGGAGGTACCACTCCTGAGTAGTAATCATAAATCCCTTCATGTGGTACTTTTATACATTTAGCCCATTCAATAGAGGAGAAGCTCACAATTACTCTATTTACTCTAGAAGTCATTTGTTTCTCATTCTCAGCCTGGTCAAATATTAGATATTCATAAAACTCCTTCAAAAGATTTTGATAATAAGGTCCATCATTGTTTGCAAAGCACTCAACCCAACCTTGAGATTCAAGTTCCTTCAGCACTAAAGGCTGGCTCATCAGTAGCCATTCCGAGCTAAGATCCTTCTCAATCACTATTTTCCTCTTCGATAAATGTGGGTTAGGAACCTTTTCCACTGTCTAGATTCCACTAATAGACTTATCTCTTGGTCTCTTAGGATCTGGCGCGTCTCCTTCATCAGCAACCAACAACCTTTTCACTCTTGCCATCGATCTGGAGTGGTTCGAGGGTTTCAGAAGAGGGTTAGGTTCAGGATTAGGGAGCAAAGGGTTCAGGAGAAGGTTTGATGTGGATCAAAATTTGGTATGCGTTTTAATTTTATCATTTATGGATTGAGAAAACAAATCAAGTAAAAGAATAAATAAATCAGAAAGCATTTTAACTTCCGGCAGAAAGAAAACATGAAGTCCTAGAAAATATCGACTATCAGTAAGATGTCATTGGTGAGGTCGTAATGGTGAGGTCCTATCAGTAAGGTACTATTGATAAAGTCCAATGGTGAGGTTTTTAATGGCAAGGTCCAATGGTAAGATTATATCGGTAAGGTCCAACGGTAAGGTTCTATCAGTAAGGTTTCTAACGGCGAGGTTTCTAAATCAACAGTTTATCATACCTAACTCATGTTTAATGTAATTTAACCTCTTAGAATTCAAAGGCTTTTGAATATATTATCCAATTGGTGTTCAGTACCAATGAATTCAAGAGTGATATCACCTCTTTGATAATGATCTCTCAAGAAGTGATGTATCACATCAATATGGTTTGTCCTAGCATGAGATACTAGATTTTTGGAGATCTTAATAGCACTTGTGTTGTCACAGTTTATAGAGACGTGTTTGAATTGATATCCATAGTCTAGTAAAGTGTGTTTCATCCACATAATTTGAGAACAACAACTACCAGTAACTATATATTCAGCTTCGGCAGTAGATAATGCAACAGAATTATATTTCTTACTACACCATGATACTAGTGACTTACCTAACATGTGACATGTTCCATAGGTGCTTTTTCTATCTAACTTACAACCAGAAAATTCAGCATCTGAATAACTTATTAAATCAAATAGTTGTCCTCTTGGATAAAACAGTCCTAAATTTATAGTAAACTTGAGATATTTAAAAATTATTTCAACAACAGTTAAATGATATTCTTTAGGATTGGCTTGAAAATGAGCACACATACATACACTGAACATAATGTCAGGTCTACTAGCAGTAAGGTATACTAGACTCCCAATCATACATTTGTAATTAGTTTGATCCACTGGTTTACCATTTTCATTCGCATCCAACTTACAAGTGGTACTCATAGGTGTATCACTACCTTTATTACTATCCAAACCAAAACATTTCAAAATATCATTAGTATATTTACTTTGATTTATAATAATACCATTTTTATTTGGGAAAATTTGAATTACAAGGAAAAATTTAAGTTCCCCCATTAAACTCATTTCTAATTTATCTTGCATCATTTTTGAAAAATCAGTACAAAAAGAGTTTTTAGAGGATCAAAAAATTATATCATCTACATAAATTTGTACTACTAAAACATCTTTGGAAATCCTTTTAATAAACAATATAGGATCTGCTATTACTTTAGTAAAACTTTTTGAAATAAGGAAAGAACTAAGTCTATCATACCAAGATCTTGGAGTTTGTTTTAGACCATATAGAGCTTTTGACAGTTTAAAAACATGATTTGGAAAATGGGTATTTGTAAAACTAGGGGGTTGTTCAACAAATACATCTTCAACTATGTACCCATTTAAAAATGCACTTTTGAAATCCATTTGATAAAGTTTGAAATTCAGATGAGCTGCATAAGAAAGTAAGATCCTAATGGATTCTAGTCTAACTGTATGAGAAAAGATTTCCTCATAGTCTATTAATTCTTCTTGACTATATCTTTGTGCAACTAAAATAGCCTTGTTTCTAATTATGTTTCCAAATTCATCAAAATTATTTCTAAACACCCATTTAGTGTCTATGGTCAAGGTGTCTTTAGGTTTGTCTACCAATTCCCAAACTTTGTTTCATTCAAACTAATTTAATTATTCTTACATAGTTTTCACCTAGAATTCATCACTAATTGCATCATTAATATTTTTGGGTTCAAGCTGTGAAATAAAAATTTGATGTTCAACATGGTTTCTCAGAGAAGCTCAAGTTTGTGTCCCTCTATTTAAATCACCTACTATAAAATCCAAAGGATGATTTTTTGGGAGTTCTAATACCTCTATAAAAAGTTGAATTGGATTACTCTTAAAGGTCTATAGGTTCAGATTCACTAGGCTCAGATTCTGGAAAATTTCCAGAACTGGTTGTTTTCACAGGGATATTACTGTCTTTATCATTAAGGTCCAGAATTGACATATCTTCCTCAAGATGTTCAAGAGAGGTTTTGGGTTCATGTGGATCAGTCTCATAAAATTTGACATGAACATATTCTTCCACACATTTGGTTCTCTTTTTAAATACTCTATAGGCTTTACTATATATTGAGTTACCTAGGAAAATTCCTTCATCACTATTTGAAGTAAATTTGTCAATATTGTATTTAGTGTTAATGATAAAGACTTTGCAACCAAAAAATATAAAGTAATTAACCTTAGGCTTCCTATTATTCCAAATCTCATAAGGGGTCTTCTTAAAAAATAGGTCTAATCAAGACTCTATTGATAATGTAACAAGCTATATTAACAGCTTCAGCCCAAAAATAGATAGGTAGATTATACTCATTAAGCATAGTCTGTGCAATCTATTGAAGTATCCTATTTCTTCTTTCTACAACTCCATTTTGTTGAGGTGTTCTAGGAGCATAGAAATTGTGAGTATATCCATTATGTGAGCAAAAGGATTCAAATTCATGATTTTCAAACTCACGACCATGACCACATCTCAAGGTCTTAATTCTAAGTCCACTAAGATTTTCTACAGACTTGGAATATCTAATGAAGTAAGAACATGCTTCACTATTGTGATCAATAAAGTATACCCATGTATATCTAGAAAAATCATCTACAAGAACATAAACATAGTGCTTCCCATTTAAACTTGAAACTCTAGATGGTCCGAACAAATCCATGTGAACCAAATCAAGTGGTTGAGAAGTAGAAGCTTATTTCTTTGGTTTGAAAGAAACTTTGTGTTGTTTTCCCTTTTGACAGGGATTAAAAACTTTGTTTAGAGGGAATTCCAATTTAGGTAAGTCTCTAATTAAACCTTTCCTAGTCAGTTTCCTATGTGCACATTGTAGTGTCCTAATCTTCTATTCCACAACTAGAATTCCTTATGAAACACATTTAAACAAGAAACATTTTTCTTAGCTAAAGAATCTAAATCAACAACATATATATTCTCATTTCTAAGATTAGTAAATATAAAATAATTTTTAGAATTAAAAACATTACATGCATCATTTTCAAATTTAACATTGAATCGATCATCATAAAACTGAGAGATACTTAGAAGATTGTATTTTAACCCATCAACAAAAAGTACTTTTGAATTTAATACAGCATTAGGGTTACCAATTTGGACTAAGCCAAAGATCTTCCCTTTTGCATTATCATCGAATGTGACATGTCCACCATCAACTTTAATTAGGCTTTTGAATCATGATTAGTCTCCTGTCACATGTCTTCAACATACACTATCCAAGTGCCATATAGTTTTACAGGATCTCTTCAGAAAATTTTCCTGCAAAACAGATTAAGTGTAGGGTAACTTTGGTACCCAGATTTTCTTAGGTCTAGAGAGGATAATAAGTAAAAATTTGGGAACCCATACTTTTCTCATAGATTTCCTATAATCAACAGATATATTTTGAGACATAAACACTTTGTTTGGTCCTTTAGAGAATTGTTTTTCAAGAAATGGTCCAGAACTTGAACTAGCTATGAACTATCCAAATTTTGGAAAAAATTTAGTTTTAATGATACTTATCTATCCTTGTTGATACCCCAGACTAGTTGTATATTTTGGAGAAATCTGTTTTCCTAAAACCTGAGTCATGGTATCTATACCTGCAGTAAACTTCTCAAGATCTCTCTTTAATTTATCATTTGATAATTTGAGTTCAGTATTTTCTTTTAACAGCTGAGCAAATTTTTCTTCATCAATATCTAGATCAGACTTATAAATGGAATTTAGATCATGTTTCCTTTTTAATAATTTATATTTATCCTTGAGTTCATTAAAAATATCCTCAAGCATTCCGCAATATTCAAATATTTCATCCTTAGTCATATTTTCATCATTGTATGATTCACTTTCATTCTCAGAATAGTAAGCATTATGTACAGGAGAATTGGGTGTTACCTCGGATGTTTCTGTCATGAAACACAGGTTTGCATGTTTTCTCTTTTCAATATCAGAAGTGTTAGATCCACTTGAGATATATTCTAAGGCACTCCAGGTGGCTTTCATAGCCTTTTTATATCGTTTTCCCTTTTCTTCATACTTCTTTTTAAATTTCATCTTGGGGAAATCAGATTTTACATGACCTTTTTGTTTTCACTCATAACATACTATCTCATTTGTTGTATCATTCCATTTCTTATCCTTTTTCCACTGTCCTATATTATCATACCTTCCTCTGTAGTTGGATTTTATAAATAATTTTTTTATTTCGGTAGAACTTCTTGAATCTCCTAGCAAGATGAGCCATCTCATCATCATTGTTAGAGTATGAGCCTTCACTGGTGGAAGTGTCTACAGGAGCTTGAACTTTTTCTTTTTCTCTGTTCTTTGTGGTAGTAGTCTTGAATGCTACATATTTCTTTCTTGGTTCTTCATATACTTCTTGATTTAACTTAATCTCTTCTTCATACATCATAAGATGACCAATTAGTTTCTTCACTGGTAGCTTTCCTATTTCACAAGATTCTCAGATAAAAACAGAAGTTCATCTCCATTTGTCAAGTAGGAATAGAAGAAACCTCATAATCTGGTCCTTGTTGTCCACTGGTCTCCCAAGAAGACTCATGGTATTCACTATTTCATTTAACCTGAGATACATTTCAGAAATTAGTTCATCAGGCTTCATTTTAAAATTATAATATTTAATAGTATAGGTATTTAATCTCATTTCTTTAACAATGGTTATTCCCTCATGTGAAACAGCTAAAGTATCCCAAATTTCATATGCAGTTTTACAAGTAGATATTCTATTTAATTCTTCATCACCTAGAGAATAGTAAAAAGCATTAATTTATTTAATGTTATTATTATATGTAGCTTTAGTCAACTGAGACCATGTGTCCCTAGCAGTAGTAGGAAATACATGTTGTTCTTCAATTGTGTCCTAGATTTCAGGTCCCATGCTCTCTAGATACATTTTCATTTTTAATTTCCACTGAGCATAGTTATTACCATTAAAGAAAGGTGTCATGTTAGTAGCATCACCCTCAACTTTGTTATACATTGTTAATTAGAATGTAAAGAACTGAAAATTTAGATATGACAGAAATTTTAAGATCTTTAAGATATAATGAAAATCACAGTTAAAGAATTTTACAGGTTTCACAATAGTACAAGTAGTAGAAAAATCAGACGAAACTAATCCTTAGATACCAAATGTTGGTCGGAGTGGACTCTCAAGAGGGGGGTGAATTGAGTTCCTACATAAAATTTCTGTTAAAAAAAATTATTATAACAATCCCAAAATTTTTGAGAATGGCCCAGTTAATTAAGGATGTAGATATATAGATGTATAATTGGTCAACAGATTTCTCAAAGGGTTATTATTTCTCATTTGAATTAGTGTATAACACTTCTTCAAATTTTGAAACAAGTTTAATGAATTAAACACATACACACACTTACCTTAAATAACTATTAATGTGAATGAAAAACATATTTATGTTTTAGCAATAAGAAGCGAAAAAAGGATAAAACAGATTAAAACACAATATAGAACACAGAAAAGTTAAACAAGAGGTTCAGTCTCAAGCCGATACGTAATCCTCTCCACTTAGAGATCACCTTCCACCAAGTAGTTTATATTAACAATAAACTTGATACACAACCTGTATTGGGCTTTACAATAGTTTTTACAAACTGCCCAGGTTTCACACCCACTACCACTGTTCTTCGTGGGAAAGACAAACAATAAAAACCACACATAGTTTCTTTCACATTTTTAGGTGGGAACAAAATGTAAGTGAGTTTTGATGTAAGGATATCCCATATCCTCCAGTTCAAGCATAGAAGACAGTGTGTGAAACAGATAGACACACTTCTCAGAAATGTAAAAAGAAGAAACACAATGGAGAAATTATGATGAGATAGATTTTAGAAGACTCTATGTGTTTTTAGTTCATCTCTTGACTCTTTAAAGTTAAAAATTTTAAGTTTGAGTCTATCTCTAGATGTTTTCTCAAAAACAGAGTGTCGTAACTCAAGGTACTAGATTTTAGGAATTGAGTGTTTTGCTTCTTGAGTTGATTGACAGTTTATGAGACATAGAAGGTAGCCTCAATTTGTTTTCCCAAAATTATCTTCTTGAAGTTCTTGGGGTTCACAGTGAAGGTTCTCGAATGGTTATTCCTTGTTCTTCAGTAATTTTTTCCTCATGCGTTTAACTTTTGGACCTTCATTACTCATTTTTCTCTGTGCCTCTATATATATTTCTTCCTTGGTCTTCTCTTTCATATTTGAGGTCAGACAATAGGAGTAAGTACATCACATTAAATCTTTCTCGTACCTCGTACTATCAAGATATGGTCTCCTGATATCTCTACAATAAGTATTAATTAAGTTAAAAGCATTAAAGTTAAAAAATATGACCTTTAGAATAATCATAAGAATTTGAACAATTATGGAGTAGAAGAGTATGGTAGACTGGTAACAATAGCCTCTACAATGGTAGGCTTCAACAGTAAGTGCACATCAGTCAACATTCATTGGTAACTTTTCCAATGGTAACCTTCCATTAATAACTCTCCATCGGTAGCCTTTCATTGGTGACTCTCCATCGGTATCCTTTCATCAGTGACTCTCTATTGGTATCCTTTCATCAGTGACTCTCTATCGGTAACCTTTAATTGGTTACTCTCCATCAGTAACCTTTCATCAGTAATCTTTCATCAGTGACCTTGCGTCGGTAACCTTTTCATCGGTGACCTTTTTAACGGTAAACTTTTCATCGATGACCTTTGTATCGATCAACTTTGCATCAGTGACCTTTGCATTGGTAACCTTTGAATTGGTAACCTTTTCATCAGTGAACTTTACGTCGGTGACCTTTGAATCGGTGACCTTTGCATCAGTGACCTTTGCATCGGTGACCTTTGCATCAGTGACCTTTGCATCGGTAACCTTTTCATTGGTGACCTTTGTATCTAGATAAATTTTGCACTGTATGCTTAAACCAACAAGCAGTGATATTAAAAGTATATGAATATTACTTTGATATAAACATGATTTTCACATAAATGATTATCTTGTAAGATAAACATTACTATCACATAAAGAAAACATGATTTGGGATTATCAAAACATGATTTGGGATTATAATAACAGGTGAGTCCAAAATTAGTCATGGTGGTTAGTTGGCCCAATATTTTATGACTTCTGTCATTGATAGATCCATTGATATAACCTATTTTGTGATTACATGACTAAAAAATGAAAATTTATATAGAAAAAATTCACACATGGTAACCTTTTCATACCACTTATACTTCTTTAGGGTCTTTTGTATAATCCTCAAATGATCTTCATGCTCTTTCTTAATCTTGAAATATATAAGAATATATTCTATAAAGACTAAAAAAACTAATAATATTAATCTCTAAAGACACTACTTATTAAATCCATGAAGATAGTTGGGGCATTAGTAAAACCAAATAGAATCACAATAAATTCATAGTGTCCTTAACTTGAATGGACCACTGTTTTGGGTATGTCTTCACTTTTGACCATCAAATGATAGTATCCATAATGAAGGGAAATCTGGGAAAAATATTGAGTTCCTCATAATTTATTGAAAAAATAATCCTTATGGGGTATAAGATACTTATTCTTGATCGTGATCTTATTATGTTTCCAGTAATCAATTATGGGTCCCATTGATCCATATTTCTTCTCAATAAAAAAGAACAGGTGAACCCCAAGTTGATGCACTTTGCTGAATAAATCCTTTATTAAGATTCTTTTATAGTTTCTTATTCAATTATATAACTCAATAAAGTCCATTATATATGGATTATTTTAAGTATCTTTAACACTAGGTATGATTTCCATTGAAAATTAAACTTCATTATTTGGAGTAAGACTAGGAAACTCTTCTGGAAAGACACAAAAAATCTCCCATATAATATTCATATCTTTGATATTGAGTTTCACCCCAACTATATAAGATAAAATTTTCCTTTGAATATGAATCAGTAACCATGAAATAGATGTAAGAAATTTCATATTAACCCTCACACTCATAAAAAAACATAGGTTGGTTTAGAATATCAAATCTAAATTCCATAACTTAACAATTAATATGATCTCTTTATAAAGGGATCCAATCCATGCTAAAAATAACATAAAATTCCACTAGAGGGAGAATAAAAAGATTTATAGTAAGCACATTCACACAAAATTTAATAAGAGAAAAATCATATACATGATATGTTATCATCATACAATGATGAGTTTTCCCTACTATTTAAATACGTAACTGTTAAGGATGTGAAATAACATTCCATGAGACTATTCATGATATACAGAAGTTAAAATAACTATAATCAAATAGGGTAATTAAAAATTGAAGCATACTTGAAACCACCCAAAATTTATCATTCTATCTTAAATCCATCATTAAAAACAAAATGGTTAGCAATAACATCATGCATAATTAATCAGAGTGATCAATTATGAAACATTATTCATAGTATGTCTAAATCAAGACACCTTCTTTTCAATATAAAACACTTTGTGACTTCCATTTTCATAGTTTATTTAAATACTTCATAATGGTTTATAAAAAATGATAATTAACCCATTAATATCCCCATGGAGTGTCTAGTCAGGTGTGCAGTCTTAGGCTCACTCATTATGCACTAATGATGATCGAGTTAATAGAAAATCCACCCCTTTCAGAGTTGTTACCCCTAGGTTCATATATTCCACAGCTACAACCACTTACAAGTATCCATACATGGATGTATTTTATAGGAAAACACACTACTTTATTTACCATAACTATGAATATTCTCTTATAAATAAACATTCTTAAGGGTTTTCAATATGGTTTTCTAATATTAATCTCCAAAAATTACTAAACCGGGCTCTGATATCAACTAATGTGAACCAAACTTTATATACATAAATATTACATCTTATTAGATGAATATTCATTACATATCATTACGATCCATTATAAAACCATAATGTTTTATTGTATTTGGAAACTTGGATACATAAAAAACTAGTACATAAAACATCTACATCATATCACACTTAGTTCTTTATAACTAGCACCCTTCTTAGATATATCGTACTTAAAACCATTCTTCATATCTAAGGGAAATGAAATTAAGAAGGGGTGATCTCAGATTATCAGTAGGGGTAAACAATGTATATATCGATCAATAATCATATGAAATCATGTCATAATCATAAGGTAATGAGAACATGATCTTAAAATTTTAAATTAATACCCATTAATTCATATAATCATGATTCATGGCATAAAACTTGGCTGTTCATAAGACATAAATCATAAAGGAATCAAATAACATAAGCCATGATATCATTTAATTATCAAAATACCATGTCAGAAAATAGTGGCATAAATTGTGGTGTAATAATAACCATAGAAAGATTATTTCAATTCTACTCAGTAAGATATTCATCACATGTTAGGATTGGGAAAACCACATGTTTACCTACTTTGGGTATGGGATAACCTCCTATGTACCATCTCTTGGGCTTGGGATAACCTCATGTGTACCCTATTTTAGCCATGGGATAACCTCCCATATACCTTGTTCTAGGCTTGAGACAAACACCTATGTACCCTTTGAGCCCATAAAACATTAATCTTTACCAAGTTCATTGGAGTTCTATAATTGAACCTGATACACACTTGTAGTGAGGTGTGGAAATAAAATTAAATCCCTATAAGGGTGTAGTATGGGTGGTAACCAAAAATTAATCTCTAAGGAGAAATGATTTAATATAGGCATCCATTATTCAGATAAAAATGAAAAGATTGAAGGATTTAAGAAAATAAGAGATTTTTTTTCAATTTTGGTGAATTTCAAATGAGAGAGGAGTGATTGGATTTAGGTTAGGGTTTCCCTTTTGTGATGTCATCATAGTTTCTTAAAAATTAATCTTTTGGTATAAATTTAAATAATTAAATAAATTAAGTATAAATTTTTTCTTGAATTCACCTTTGATTTATAATTATCAAAGTGTAGAAATCCCAGTGGACTAATTTTGAATTATTCAGGAAATACAAAATCTGATACTGACTTTCCCTAAATAATCAAACTAGTCTATTTTAATTTCTTCTCATGTTTTTGGTAATCACTAAAAAACTCCCTTATTTTATTTATTTTAATAATCAACCAATCAATGTAATTAAAATAAGTAAAACAAATAAGGTTAGAATAATTTTTTAAATAAAAGAAATTTAATATTTCATAATAAATTAAAATACAATCATATTTAATTTAAATTTAAAAATTAATATAATTGAAAACCATTAATTTAAGATCAAATAATTTTTTTATTGAAAACATTCAAAACTCAAAACATTAAAAATGATATCCCCCTTCCCTTCACACAATCACTAAGGGTTATAACCCATCATTAAATAAGGGGTCATTGAAAATGAAGATAAAAACATTTTAGAATAAAAAATGAAGAACAAGGAGGTAGTGGGTATCCTTCTATTCGGTTTGATGGAATGATATATTATTCTTGTCATCGGATGGGATGGGATAAAATATAGTGGGAATTAATGCCTTTGGAATTATGAACTCTCTTTATTTTATAGGTGAGGAGGGAGGGAATCTCCGCCCTCTTGTCATGAAGGAAATATGCAGTGGGGGTTTAAACTTTAAACCCCCTTACGAACCACCTTCTTCTAAGGAGAAAACAACTGTGGGTGTGGGTGTTTAGGAACCACATGGGTGATACCCATGTAGGAGGAGGGTTCCCTCCAATGAAAATGAGGTTTGGGATGTAGCATATCTATGAATTGTTTGGCGACAAGTAGCCGGTGGTGATCCTTAGTGGTGTGGGCGAGCATGCAACATACGACAATGACGAGAGGGGCTCGAGATAGTTGTGGTGGACTCAAGAAGTTCCATTTGGATATGGCCTTTGAAGTGGCTATAGGGGATGATCACGTGTTTACAATGGAGATAGAGACCAGTGGTCAGTGTCCTGCATGGTGGAGAGTGGAGGTAGTGGGCTTGGCCATCGATGTCGGTTCCCAATGGTTATTCGGGTACCCAGTGGCGGTTGTGGGTGACACCAGGCTAGAAACAATGGTCAGAGATTGATGTAGGTGTGATTCTAGGTGGTAGAGTTACGGAGGCATGAGGCACTGGGTTCTAGTAGTGGTGATCTCCTCCTCCTTTAGCCTTCACAGTGGTCATAGGAGGCTTTTCCATAGAGATTGGGGGAGACAGTGGTCTAGGTGGGATGGGGTGAGGCTCCTCCTTCCTCCAGTCTTTACAATGGTTAGAGGATATCAATAGTGTTAGCCTCTGTGGTAGTACAGTAGTGGGGTGATGATTCCATGTGAAGGATGGTGCATGTCATCCTACATGTGCTATGGGGGTACTCGAACGACCTCGAGGTGGTGAAAGGTAGCAGTGGCCATGATGTTTAGCAGCAACGACTGTGGTGACCGAACGAGGTAGAGATGAGGTGGTGTAGTGGTCTACATGGGCCACGGGGTGTATGGTGACATCAGGGGTGGGGGGGGGGGACTAAGATGAAGAGGTATGGAAACAGAGGAGCATGAAGAAGCTCCCGTCCCACATGGAAATTGTGGGATGGTGCTAAGCCTTTATAGGGCTCGACAATGGAACATCGTGCATGCCCACTCTAGGGTGGGCTCCCGGATGACACATGAACACAAAACGCATGTGTTCCATGACATATGTGGCCCGAGAAGGCTGTTGGGCCTACCCAACTCATTGTGGGGCTTGACCACCCGTGACCCATGCACCCGCAGAGCTAACCACCTACAGTCTGACACGGGGCTTCATCACCCATGTAGATGGGCTTCTACGGGCATTCCCAGGCTATCCTGGCTGAATTCTCTTTCAAGATTGGTTATGTGTCAGGTAAGCATTGGTTATAGGACCTTTTAGGTCTTATCCTAATTTTTGGACAAAAATGAAAAAATGTTATAAATTTCTCAATAAAGTTCATAAAGATTTGGCATAGAAATTTGAATATGAAATTAATTTCTTTTACCCTTTTAAAAAATATTTCATTTCCTTGTCCCAAATAACCCATAAATTACTAATGCATTGAGAACCATGGGTTTTAACATTTAAATACTTTAAAAAATCATGAAAATTTGAATAAAAATATGCACATTGTTTTTCTTTGTCAAACACCCCCACACTTAAAACCATGATTGTCCTCAACCATAAAATCTCAAAATGGAATATTAGAGGTCACCAATGTTACAAATATTCAAATTTCAAAGTAATAAAATCAAACAATCATCAATGTAAAATCTAATTTCCAAAACTCCATATAAAATATCAATTTAATTTCTCACTTTTCAAAGATGTAATAAAATCTTATATTTTACTCTTTCCCATTTGAAATTTATGGAAAATTCTCTTATCATTCATTTAATTTCCTTAATTTATAATTATTAAACATACAAAATCATGATTGGCCTCACCTAAGTCTTTTCACTCATATCTCATGATAAAATTCAAGTATATTTTCTCTTATATCATGAGAACTTGCTTCTTATCCATAAAATTGTAAAATAAATACTTTATGCACTTTGTAAAGACAAAATGAACATAAAATAATGAGGTATTTTAATTAAGGTTCAACTGTCCCTAAGGATTAAGGTTGGTAGGAATTGATGATTTTAAAAATAAAGATCAAGGAGGAGGTTTAACTCTTAAAGCATAAAGCATAATATTCAAAGAAAAAGTTTCGTTATATTCTCCCATTTAAATTGTAACAACTCCCAACTTCCTCAAGACTCAAAGTGAAGATAGTGATCAGTTTAAGTATAATGAATGATTTGTTCCCACTCTTTAATAGAGATAATTTTTATTTTTTCACCTTTTTTTTATTTTTCTAAGGTTATGTTTTCAAAATAAACCTCAAATCTACAACCTAACCACGTATGATAGAAATCATAGGTCTAGTAATGGTGATTTTTGGTTTTCCCAAATCACAGCCTATTTTATCATTTTTTGGTACTTTTTGTCATTTTCATTTTTTTTGTATTTAAGAGGGGAAAAATAATATTGCACATTGAATGATTCTACAAACTTTTACAATTCCCACAATAAGCACCCCCACAAATATTCCTTAAAAAGAATTTCTCCCCACCCACCATGATTCCCTTCATCCCCCATGTCACATACAAGACATATTTTAAAGGTATTTTTCATTTAATTTACATCCTTTCTTTGTTTTGGGGGTTTCCCTAGGTTTTAGGGAGGAATAGATGAGTATTCCTGAATTGGGCCAAACCGTGAGCCCAATTTCAGATTAAAAAATAAATTTTTTTATCTTTTATAACTTTTTCATTTTTCAACATTTTTCATCCATTCAAATTCCTAAATGATCTCCTTATCCTTGTTTGTACCTACCTTGAAGGTTTGGGTATTTTTGAAATCAGATACTGGTATTTTTGGGGGCGATTTATACAAGATATTTTAAGTAAGTTGTTCTCCTTCTTTCTTCATTCAATTTTTTTAGGGTTACATCCAATGTACTTAGGGTTTCATCCCTTATCTTTGAGGTTCCTAATGTTCAGAAAGTAGGGTTTAAAAATTAGGGTTTTATATTGTGTTTCATGGTCTGAAATTCTGGTTTTAGGTCTAGTTTACCTTCCTTGAGGTGCGACGGTGGTGCGTTTGAGTTTTCGCACAAAGGATTCAAGGTTTTCCTTGGTTTTGGTAGGTGATTACAAAATTTATGAAATAATTGTGAATTGGATACTGTTTTTATGGTATTTTAATGCTTATTTAATTTTATTATTGCTGAAAAAATAGTTTTAGTGGTGTTTGTATTTAGAATGAATCCTAAGTGCCAATTTCATGTGAAATTGGGGGTTTCTTCAAGGAAATGTTTTATTAGTTTAATTAGGGATACCATATAAGTAATTAGTTGAATTTATTTAACTATAAAAGGGATAAAAATATTGTTTTCAATGATTATACCTTGTGTTTGTTGCTGAAAAATCTGGTTTTAATGGTGTTTGTGAACCACATGAAATTCTAAGAGTTGTGTTGTGTAAAAATGGAGATTTTGCAATGATTTCATTTCTTGAAACATATGGGGCTGCCATAAAAATGATTTTATGTTTTCACTGAAATGTATTAGGCTGCCCTTTCTGTTTTGGAAACTTAAAAATGTGCACATAGTATGCAAGTGAGGTTTATAAGGAGTTTTGTGTCTGAAACACTATGGGATTTTGAAGATTTTTTTAATGAAAAATCTAAGTGTTTTTTTGCATGTTTTAAGTGGTATAAAATGTGATAGATATGGTATTGGTTGTTTTTGACCAGTAATTGTGTTTTATATGAAAATTGATTTATGTTGCATGCTGAAATTGATTGAGCACAAAAGGGGAAGCCCGGGTACCTAGGTGGGGCGGATTTGTACTAGTACGGCTAGTGGACTGGATGGGTTTTGTCCCTGTTTCACTTAGAATTTGGATAAAAAAAACTCTAACTAAACTATGTGGATGATTATTGGGGACTACTAGGTTATGGGTATGTTCCCTACTAGTGGCTCGTGCACGAGAATGAATTTTTCTTTGGTTACTTTACACCGAGGTACGAGGTACATGGGGCCCAAGACAACCTAGTGCCTATGGGTGTTCCCAATGTTGTTGCTCATTGGATTTGTAGTATTTACCCATGTATTAGGGTGTGTTTGGAAGTAAATTAAAGTATATAACATTTATATTTTAATTTGTTAATATTCTGAAATTCTTTGATTGAAATCTATTTTCAATTGGAGGTTTCATTTTTTGAAATTTTAACACTACTTTTCCATGTGTTTGAAAACTGCTTGCTTTTTCACATTGTATTTCTTATTCCTTGTAATATTTGGGTGATATCCTATTGGTCTTAGGCTCACACCCTACTTACACCCCTTGGGTGTAAGTAGACTTGGTTATGTTTGATTCAGGTAATGAAAAGGCTACGGGTGATGGCGGTTCAGGGTGTTAGTTCCCATCCTTGGTGCGGAGTTGTGGAGACAGCTTGGGGGCGATGACCCCTAGTCGTGTGGAGTCCTTGGGGCTGTCTTGATGCTATAATTATTTTTATTTGGACCACTTGTATTATCTTTAAACCAATGTATTTAGTTATGGTTTTTACTTAAGTCTTGTTTGGCTCAAAAATTTCAGATTTATATTATGGATTGTTTTTAATGTTTTATGCTTTCATATTCAGGTAAATCATTCCCAGACAAAAATAAATGATACCCGAGCACTTGTGCCAGCCCATGGGGATAGGGAATGCCCTTTGGGTCATGTCACGGACTGGTTTTCGTGCTGGTTTTGGCGGCGACTAGATTCGGTTCCTGACACCCCACACTTCAAATTTTAAATTTCATAAAATTACTAAGAGGAGGATAGGAATGGATAAAAATAGCTTGAAACATGGATCATTACTATAAAGGACATTCATGGTCTCTATGGGATAAAGAAGGAATGATGTAAAGGTGTACATTTAAGGATATGTGTCTTTCTAAAGTGTTCCTCAATCATTTTAAATGTGTTTTTCATAGACTTATATTTCACAAGTTAAAATTCAAGTTCTAAAAGGTGGCATGTCCCAAGATCCCTCAAGAAATATTCTCGAGATAAAATATGAAGTACTTGATTTATAAATCCTCTCGAGAATGGAAATATGATTTGGGAAAATAACTCAAGTCATAATTAACAATAATAGATAAATTCACATGAATTTATGAAATTCAAAGAATGAAAAACATTTGGTAAATTTCATTTACATGAATTAATCAATTTCTTTAAATCATGAGTCCTTAGTTTAATATCCATGCTTCACTTTAAAAATAAAATTATCTATTTTACACATTATTAACATTCATTAGGAAGGGAAAAATATTATTAATAAGTCCTTTTGATATTTAAAAGTATCGAAAAGAAGATAAAGAAAGTAAAAGACATAAATTGCAAGGGACCTATGCGGGAAACCTATGTCGGGGACCTACAAAACATTCCTTTACATCCAAAAAACCAGCACATGTTCTACTCATAGAGCCCAGTGCACAACCCTTGTGCCAAATACCTACACTGTATAGATACATAGAATAACTATGCAACAATATAATTTATGTACCCCTATGCAGAGGATCTATGCTGAAGAGCTTTGCGGTAGACCTATGATGAAATATTCCTTTCAACCAGCCCCCTTCCTTGACTATAAACAGGACCCTTGGGCTCCCCATTTGAGGACTAAAAAAAGATAGAATAAATCTTGAAGCTCCCATTACATATATATTTAGCCCAGGTCCCCAAAATTTTCTCAGGTAGATATCTAAAACACAAGAGAAGAGATAATTAAATGGGATAATCAAGTTTTAAATCCTTTTAGAGTTTGAAACACAAAACATTTGATTAATGATCCTTCTTACATAAAGAATAAGCTGCCTACACAGGGCCTATTCCTTAAGGAACTATGCAAGGTTCTTCCAAAGACACCAAAGGAGACCCGGGGTGTTTAGATATAAATATCACCCAAGTGTTTTCTTCTTGGTAGTAATTTTTTAAGCCTGTATAGACATATTTATCTAGTGTTAAGAATTTTATAGCCATTACTAAGACCTACGCAGCACACCTACATGGTAGAGCTACATTGCATAACAGTGCCCAATACCTACACATATCACCTTGTAAACCCTCTTCAAAAAAACTTAGGGAAAGGTATCTCATTACTTGGTTCCCTTATCTGAAAAGGACTATGTTGAATACTCCACTAATGATTCATGACTTATCAAACCTTTGGGAAAGACACATCAGTGTGTCTCTCATTTGGGTTTGTATATCTATAGTCAGAGGTTTTCCACATTAGTCTTCTAAGGGATTCCAGATCCTTGGGATGTTTATAGGTTTTTATATATACATTCACATGGATCCTTATGCTAGAGATAGTGTTGGGAAGTTACTAGTCTTGAATTCTAGGGATACAACTCTATCCTCCCCTTTTCGTCTCTAAGATCTAGAGCCTCTGGTTCCCAATAGGGAGAGTGAGGGTCACACTATATTTTCTATTCAACAAAAGAAAATTCTCACTCCTCTCATGGGATCCATTAAGGGAATCCCTCTTGTAGTAAGCCTTAAGTTTTTCAGGTCGGGCCCAATAACCTTTACTTTCATTTCACATTGAAGGGTTCATTACTTTGCGCCCTCTCCCACCATCTTCTTGACATATTTTTCCATAGTCCTGGCCTCTTCCATAAGAAGAAGAGAAATTGTGTGGTTTGTTGAATCTCTCACATCCTCCTATTTGTCACACAAAGTATAAATCACATGGGCTTAGATATTTTTGATGATCACAAAATCCACACAATACACCTCATTTATTGAACTAGAAGAACTATTATTCCCACCATAATTGGGATATGTAGGAAGCCTTCACCTAGGTCCCAAGGTGACTGGATATCCTCTTCATAAATCCAACCCTAATTCTCTTAATCTGGGCATCCTCCTTAAGAGTAAGCCCCGAATTAAGCCCCCTAAAAATCCCTGAGTTAAGACATCTCTCATGGACCTTGTTACAAGGGCATCCTCTTTAGGAGTAAGCCACAAACTATTTCTCTAAAAGATTAATACACCCCTGTGAGATTCACCAAACTTTGTGGGATTTGATTCCCATCCGAGTGGGATACGTAGGAAGCCTCACTGAGGTTAAAACCCAACACTCCAAATCAACCCTTTTCATCTTGTTCTATATTCCTAGCAGGGTATAATCCAACTTGTAAACTCATAAAATTTCAAAGTTCCTTGGGATGCTTAGGCATAAGTCCCACACCAATCTTTGACTAATCACCTTCTGCTTAGATGCCCTTACCACATGAAATTAAATTGTACGGTTAGGTCCTTATCACATGACCCTAAAAGGTATGATGTGTCCCATTAAGCGACTCCAAACCATGAGGGTTCTGATTCATTTCACAAAGATACGTAGGCAGCCCATATATGGGTACGACCCCAACATCAAAACAAGCTTCTATCTCCCTGGATGATAATAAATTCTAGAGTTCCCCACTAATTGGCTTAAAAACCAGCATCATCAAAACTATGGATAAAATAAAATATAAATAGTATATGAGAGGATACCATTGATGGAGAACCTCAAATACGTACATATATCTCCATTAATGAAGAACCTAGAATACATACGGATGATTCTAAATTTTACACATTCTAATAATTTATTGAAAATTTCAAGGGAAACCTACATTATACTTGGTAAATTAATAAGGATTCGTGAACATATCTTAAATCTATAAGAGAGTCCTGGAGTAGGTAATAATCCCCCCCAAAAGGGTGTAATAAGCCCGACCTCCCATCATCTCGACCAATGCGAGTTCTTAAGTATCATAGGTCCAAACCTAACTAACGCATGCCTTTGGAAATAAGGTCCCTTTGGATATAGAACCGTTGGATGTTTCTGGTTCCATAAATAAATCTGATGGAAACCGATCAGAAGTAGTGATTCCTAACTAGTACACACGTTCTAGGAGAAATAAAAAAATGGTGAACCTGACATGAATCCTTAACCAAGTTGATAGTGTTGCCTATCTGTCAGGCCCCTATCAATTGATAAAGGAGGACCAGACAAGGGAATCAATCATACATGTGTTCATCTAAAAGATTATGTTTTAATGGAGTTCATTTTTTGTATTTGTCAGATATACATGCACTTTTTTTATAACCCCCTTCATTCCAAATGGCTTTTTTCAAGTTTGCACCCATGAATGCCCTGACTACTGCTCAAGATTGATCCTCATCAACTCAAAGGATGTCATCGCCAACTCAGCATCTTCAAATCTAGGTCTCCAATGTATTGGTTTCAGAGTACTGTCAACATGGTACTATCCCGACCTTGGAGGCTACCCAAAAAGCCCTCCAAATCAAGAATAACCCTAGATCGTCTAGTAAACGACGACCAGTGGTTCAGAAGAAGATGATACCAACCATCGTATTCAACCATTTCTAGATTTTATCCCTAGAATGAAATAACCAATCCCTCCCCTATTTCTGGGAGTTCGACCAAGAGGCCACCCATGGCCTCTTCCCAAAGAAACAGGGGTCCTTCCTGAGGACTCATGCAAACAATTACCACCACCAACACCACACAGTAGTAAACTCTCAACATGATGAGGGTGTTATCTTTGGATGTTCAGCCTAGGCCCCTCAGACCCGATCATGCAAGATAAACCTCCGAGGACAATAGACAACCAATAGGTATTAGGTTACTACCTTTTCCACCTTCAGATAAGTTTATCAACCCAACTTGGTGGCAAACAACGAACATACACATACACTCACCAGCCTTATTTCTGCCTGCCAGCAGACTCGTTATGAGGCACCCAACCAATACTTCTATTCAAATCTAGTGGAGTACTATGATCAAGAACATAAACCTTCTTAGAAACTATTATCTAGTTAGAAAACTTGTCTAGATGCATTTAAGGAAGCCTACCAATAAAATGTGGTGACAACTTATAAGTAGGAACATACACCTTCCTGCACTCACCAATCTTGCTAGCAGTCTTATCGGTTGTCATTGAAATAAGTCTGCTAACTATACTTGGAAGAAAACATCTAGTAGGTGCATACACCTACCTGTATCCATCAAGCTTACCAACAGTCTCGTTTGGCAGCACCCAGAGAAGTCAGTTGGAAAGCTCTGATGACAAACCTGTGGTAGAATCAATTCTCTACCCCCATGCATGAGTACTGTCAATATCCACCGATAGGAAAGGGAGGATAGGAGTAGGTGCAAACAACTACTCTAAATACAGAATGGATGAATATTCATATTCTGAATGCTAAGGTCATCAAACACATTTTAGCAATGGTGAAAGGGTAGACACAAATTCTTACCCATATCCTGGAAGCCTGCCAGAATATCATAACCGAATCTTTAGAAGTACTAGAAAAACGAACACATAATTCTTTCCCCACACCTAGTATTACGCATCATCATGCCATCCCGGAGTATATACATACCTCTGTTCCAGTACAGGAGGGTTATGGGGCATAATCCCCCATATCATACGGAGAATTGGATCGAGAATGTACACCCATTCCAATTAGAGATAATCAGCCTATTCTGATGGACATTCCAAGGTAGGAACATACACCATCCCATGATAACCACTTCTCCTAGAAAGTGGCCCTAACTACATGTAAAAGAGCATATAATAATAATTCTCACCAAACACAATTGGAAAATCAAGATTCAATCTGCGATCTAGCTTCTCTTAATGTTGTAGTTCTTGAAGCCCTCAGAAATTTATCTATTGAAACTCAAGATCATACCCTAACATCTCTAAATTATGGTATTAGTAGTAGTAATTCTGAAGTTCCTCATAAAATACTTCATCATGAAGGATTTCTTCACAAAAATTTGGTCAATTTAGATAACATATCTGTATATGAGAGCTACGGTAGCCCTCTGTGTGGATAGAAGACCAAGGAGAAAGAGGATTTATACCTTGCTATAATCCACCATGGTGGTCCTCCCCATGATGGCATTCATTGCAAAAGTTCTCTCCGTAGTAGTGTTTATCATTGTCAAGATAATTCTCTAATTAACAATGCAGTGATGAGAAATCCCTCTTATCTTGAGGCACTTTCCAACATAAGGCCAGTAATGTCTAATTACTTGTTACAAATAGGTAAATACTTTCTCAACCAGAAGACAGCCCAAGGCAATGATCATTCTCCAAACCTCCCTTGAGTCATTTTACTTCTAATATGGCAGAGTTAAAAAATTCATCATATTGTTTGTGATAAATAAAATTGAGAAGTGTCCACTCTGGTCGAACCATGTTGAGAAACAGCTAGCAAAATATGAGGAGGATATGTTGAATATGAGAAAACAACTAGCTAAGGGTGAAATACCAGTCATGTTCTAGCCTTTAGAAACATCTCAATACAATATTACATAATTGATGGAAGAAGATTATATTAATGATATCCACCTCAACATATAGAAGAATCTTCATCTTATGAAAGACAAATTATTACCATATGATGAATAACAAAGTCATTTCAAGGTAATAGAAGGGTTACAACAACAAGTTGACTTAGAATCTCTTTAGGTTTCCCGACATCCAAATCTTGAGAAGCAAAAAGTATCTCTTCAATGTGCATGCCTTAATGCATTAAATAAGTTGCAACAATTGATTATGGAAACCCCATCTGGTGTTCATATTAGAGGATGGGGTGCACATGGAGCATTGCATTTCACTACACTCCAAAATTAGCAAAGCCTGCCAAAAGTGGTCTCATGAAATGTTATTTACCTAGGCCAGATACAACAAAGAAATTATGTTTATAATCAAATAAATGCTTAGAAAGAACATGCCTTGATCGGTTTTCACCAAAGTCAGGCCCAAAAAGAGAAAGCTTTTGAGATAATTTTTCATCAAGCATTTGAGAAAATTAATAAGACCTCCTACTTAGAGGATTTGATCCATCAAATTATGAAAATGTATGAAATAACACAATGGTATTCCAAATCAGGTGATTTAAGTGGTAGTCAGATAATGCACCCAACCAATGTTCGGACCGGGATTCATAAAGTCAGAAGAGAAGCTACACTAATATCAACCATAGCAGTTCAGGAGCCACCCTAACCTACAGGGTTGGGGGATTTTTTAACCCAACCTTTGGATTAAACAAGAATATCCCTAAGGATTGAGGAATAAGGACAGGAACAACCCCATCATACATGCTTGGGGGATTTTTCACATTTACAATCCCCTTCTAATTGGAAGACAGTTTTCTACTAATTAGGGAAGAAGCCACAAAGTGAACACGCAACTGAAGTATCTAAGGATTCCCTTCAGATTACTATCCATAAAAAATCTCCCAAGAAATCATCACATAAGAGAAAAAAATCTCATGGAGGGCACATAAAGAGATGATCTTACAAAGATACTGACAGAATTACATCAATACATTATAAAGCGATGAATGTCATTAATGCAATTATAGAAGATCCTCCGTAAAATGAGTCCAGATACACTACAAGAAAGGAGCATCCCCTTTAAGGCCACCTTTAAGGCCTTTGGGCTACCTCAAGGCATTTGAGCCACATGAAGTTTCCCCAGACACACTACAAAAAAGAAGAAACCCCAAAATAGGATTCAGAGTAGGTGGACTCACTGGAGAAGAACCAAATGGATTTTTCAGAATGAGAGGGTATGGCTATGCCATCGGGACTAGCCTGTTCTTGCATGGAAAGCCTAACTAGACAACCATGCGAAGGTGGAGACCTGCTATCATGATGAAAATGATGGGGAGGGGAAGTTCCTTGTAGATAGTCTGGTTGAATTCTGTCACGACCCCCTCCCCACAAAGTGTACCCCTCCTGGGCCGGCAATGTGCGAAGAGATATAATGACCCCTGAGTCCCGCCTCCAGTAGGCCCCGGGTTGGAAACTAGCACCGAGGGTATAATAAACATACAAATGGGAGGCATTACCCTCTAAGATAACACATGCAGAAGAGAGAGATAGAATAGACTCCAATCAACTCCAACTCAGAACTGAAATATAAAAGAAATCCAAGTACATATATGAAATGTCATGCAAAAGTACTACAACTGAAACGGAAAACTAAAAGTACCCAAAATAATGTAAAACAGTAGCGACCACAAGCCCGAACAGCTCCTCCTCCAACCACAAGCTAGTAGTAACTAACTTGATCTCCAACCTTCTCCAAGTGACCTAAAAAACAGTTTATATATACATAGGGTGAGTATAACAGTATACTCAGTAGGATCCTCCCCAAGCCTCTTGTGCAACAGTAAAGAAAGCATGCTAAAGCCTAGTGAACAACAAGTGAAACTAACTCGTCACCTAAACAGGTATACTAAGTTCCCAACCTCTCCATGGCTACTCTCACCAAGTAACGAATACAAGAATATATCATATCGTAAATATTATCAAGGGTACCCCGCTACTAATTCCCTACTGGTTTTCCGCTTTTCCCCAACAACATACGTCTTATGAATCTCTCTCCAAAGGCTTGCCCGCAGACACCTGGGCTAAGCTCCACAATCTGCACCTCGTGCACCACAAAGGCTTGCCCGCAGACACCTGGGCGAAGCACCACACCATCCTCAAAACCAAAAGTAACCGGGTAAGTTTCGGGAGCCACCACAGCCCGCATAACGTGTATCATACATCGGGTATTATACCTCAAGACATTATAGCTCATACACCGAATAGGGATCCTCAAGCCACCACAGCCTATACACGTTACACCTATAGTAGTCCATAGGATAATATATCCAGAATATATGTGTGTGAAATAACCACAAGCCATTACAGCCCTCTACACACATATATGGGTAAAACTAACCAGTGTGCCTACCAGCACAAAGATCTACCACGAGAAGAGAGCGGGGTCAAAGGGGGTAGTCATCCATTCAACCTCCCATCAGAATGTTGGGGAAAACACCCCCCAAGGCTTAGAATCCTCGGGTTGTCAGTTTTCCTTACTGACAGGGTGGAGTAGCGTATAGAAACACAAAAAGTACAGAATATATATATAACTCACATCCACACTATGGGAATTACCTAGTCTTATATACAACTGCAGCTAACGTCTCTCAGACTCTAGGCTGCTACTTCTAAGACTAGGTATCCTATAAGCACACAATCACTTGAAGAGATTTATTAGATTACTCCGTTATCATTTTATCAGTTCCACTGTACATTAATTAATTCTTTAAACATTAATTAAGCATGAACAATTCCACATTAAACTGAACTGGCATCACATTCAAAATCAACGGCTCCTTTTAAGATTCACATCACCTTTAAATTCTAGTGTCTCGATCCCCGTGGATTTTCACCATTTAATCAAACATTCATTACAGAATTACTTTTCCATATTCCCAGGCATTCTAGAAATGCATCCTATGATTCTAAACACAAAGGAGGCTCAACACGGTGAGTCGATATACTACCCGTCGAGTCTTTGCCGCCTATAGAAAGAGAATAGACCCATTCTACCTCGAGAGGCTAAACACGGAAAGCACGTGGAATACCCCACGCGTCTTCACCTCCTTCGGAAGAAGGGTAGCAAGATCAGCTGCCTTGAGCAGTGGGGAAAAGCAAAGCAGATTAACATTCAAATAAAACCACATCCATCCCCTTCCATCACCCCTGGTGTCCTCCCCGACACCCACATGCATAAACTGATGCATCTCGCCACTCTAGGCATCATCTGCTGCCACAACCACAAGGCCTCCATGCCTCCATATATCACAACATCTATCAAGGCTCACATCACTTCACAAGAAGCATGAAAACAACAGTCACAACCATGGGCTCTTGACCCTTTAACAAACAAGAGGGTAACTCAGAACCCTTTTAGAAATTACCACATAATATGTTCTTTAATCCATATTGAATTAGCAGATTTGTTATTCGTAGGTTCCAATTACGGGATACCTAATCAGTAAGCTATCACAATTAAATAACCATTCTTACTTCCCTAATTTGATTATCCTCAAATTAGAACAACTACAACAATGACAATAACCAGATTAATTTACATTCCTCTTTATCTTTAGCCAATTAATTAACAATTAATTCCTGCTATACATTCATTATAAATTTATATCATGAAGGACCAACAAATCAAAGAAATCATAGATATCACTCTATCTAGAAAACATGAGGCAAACCGTTATCACGGTATAAAGCAACAACATGCGATCAACCAATTCTTTTAATCTGGTTCAAGTATTTAATTAAGTCAATTTCATTGTTATCCAAAGGACTAAATCATTCTAATTCTATGATTGCACATATAAAATTAGAGAAGCCATGAATCCCCTACCTGGAAGAGTTCTTGACGTCCTTTATCCACACAACGGGTCACAATCCTCCTCTCATGACAACTGCATCCACTGGAGGAAGCCACGGTACGACAGTACCAACCAACCCCAAGAAAAACCCATTAGAATCTTGGAAATTACATGGTAAAATATGGAAGGGAGAAACAAGAGAAGATGATCCCCAAAGGAACGACGATAAAACATACCTTATTGGGAAGATTGACCGACACAATTCGATTGCATCCAAAACAGATCAGAACCAATCCTAGGAGTAAAGATTGTTTGTGAAACTCCTACGGGAATGATTGAAAGGTTCTAGCATCTCTTAGCTAAGAACAAAGGGAAAGAACAAGGGAGAATGATATCTCATCCCTTTTTAAGATTTAATGGGGCGACGGTCTAAGATCCGGTTAATTATCCATTAAAAACGGATCTCATTAA
This sequence comes from Viscum album, assembly GCA_963277665.1. Taxonomy (NCBI): domain Eukaryota; kingdom Viridiplantae; phylum Streptophyta; class Magnoliopsida; order Santalales; family Viscaceae; genus Viscum; species Viscum album. Next base: position 267,666,282 of record OY728135.1, read on the forward strand.
CCCATGCGGTTTGACCAAGTAAATACATCCCGGCCTTAGGAATAATTAATATAGGATTTATGGCCTTTGAAACGGACTTAAGAGCCCTTAAAATAAGGCTTTAAATGTATTTTACGTCAAAGGAAACGTCAAAAGGGGAAAAACTGTAGGAATCTGGAAACACTGTTCACCCACTGTTACTGTACATGAAACCTATCAGTGAAACCGATCTGTCAGACTGATCTGTGAAACCGATCTGTCAGACCGATCTGTAAAACCGATCTGTCAGACCAATCTGTTAGACCGATCTGTGAAACCGATCTGTCAGGCCGATCTGTGAGATTGATCTGTCACACCGATATGTGAGACCGATCTGTGAGACCGATCTGTGAGACCGCTCTGTGAGACCGATCTCTGAGACCGATCTATGAGACCAATCTGTCAGACCAATCTGTGAGACCGATCTGTGAGACCGATCTGTGAGACCGATCTGTGAGACCGATCTGTGAGACCGATCTGTGAGACCGATCTGTGAGACCGATCTGTGAGACCGATCTGTGAGACCGATCTGTGAGACCAATCTGTCAGACCGATCTGTCAGACCGATCTGTGAGACCGATCTGTGAGACCGATATGTTACTGTTCATAAAACTGGAAACACTGTTCACAGAATTGGAAAATTGGCAAAGTGTTGGGGATAAGTCCCCTTGACCTCCCGGAACACCTCCAACACCAAAATTTCACAAAGTAATGGACTGGAGAGGTCCGGACCATTACAAATTCCCTAAGACCTTTGGGTCATGTAATCTCCTAAGCCTACGGGCCATGTAATATCTGAGCCTACAGGACTTGTAAGGGTTCCCCATCATCCCTTGAAAGGGGGGTTATCAAAAATCAATAAAAATGAAGGTATTCGGGCCATTCGGGCAGTACACACCGAAGAAAATAAAGGAGGTGTGTGTACCCTAAATCAGAGGCTTACCTAAAATCTAGGTATTTCCTCAAGTAACTAATTACCACCTATTTGAATAGAATCTAATAAAGGGAAAGGTAAAGGTCAGATCATGCGTCATTTTTCTCACTAGATAAGGTCAATATATTTCTCTTGAAGGATAATTTTTCCATCAAGAGGAGGAGATGAAAGAGTTGAAAAGACTCAATGTAGAGTTACTCCAAAGCAGCATTCCTTCCAAACATGCTTCATAAGAAGATCCTCAGCTTGCACACCCAATAGGAGCTCCCTAGAAAATAGGGCTTGTTGTAACTACAAATGCGGATAATGAATTCCCTCTATTGAGTACACAGCTAGAATATGATCAAAAACATCCATACAGGCTTGTACCCATAGTCTATCCAACACAAATACCAGCAGTTCCACCACCGGTAGTTTTACTAGTCTTCATGCTAGTTCATGATCCATCTGTTGTACTTGTATAGGTCCCAAATCATCCAGATATTCACCAAATTCTTATGAATAAAATTTAGGAATTAACAACTAGATTAGAAAATATGAAAAAATTGTGTGCACTAGAACAACTAGAAAATAAGGTTTACCTTGAATTCATAGACCAAACTTTGTAAATACCACATTTCAAATCTTTAATGGTTCGAAAGATCTGGAGTATCAATTAACACATTTTTTTCTTGCTATGATCCCATGATGGGGACCCCTCAACAATAAGAAGAAGTAAAGCTCAGATGTTTTGTGCAATCACTACAGGGGTCAGTCTTTGTTTGGTACAAAAGTTTGCAGTCTCGATCAATTACTAGATGGGAATATCTTCGTCAGAAATTCCTTTTCCAATTCATCTCAATGCTAAAAAAGACAACAATATTTGATCTTACAAACTGAAAGCAAAGGGAGAATGTCACGAACTGAATCTGGTCACCACCAAACCCAGCCTGTGACAAGTCTTGAAGGTCGTTCCCAATCCCCATGGGCTGGCACAAGTTCCCGGGTATCATATAATGATAATTGGGAATGATTTACCCGATTTTATAAACATTAAACAACAAACAAACTCAATAAAACAAATCTGGATTTTTCAACTAAAGACGTCTTTTACAAAATTTATGAACTGAATTACATAAGTTAAAACTATGTTTAAAGACCATTAAAAAGTTACAAAACCAAATAAGGACATCCCAAGAACCTCCACATGGAAATAGGCACCTCCCTCAAGCCATCCCCACAAGACTTCACCACTAAGGACCTGCTAGAAACCCGAACCACTGGCACTAAAAACTGTACCCAACCCGCGGCAACAAAAATAACCAAGTCTTCTTACACCCAAGGGTGTAAGTAGGGTGTGAGAAAATTCCCAGTAGGATACCACAACTAATATATTCCATGTGATAAACATTTAAAGATGAAAATCATGCAAGTTTTCAAAAAAATGAAATGCTAGTTACAATATCTAAAAGATGCAACATTAAATGAAAACAGTTTTCATGTGGACTAATTTAAAGAATAAACACTTTTAAAATAAATACCAAATATACTGAATTTTCCAGCCACTCATACCATATGCCGACGGTAAGAACAAAATATCTAGTGAGCCCAAGCAATGGTAAATAACCCCTAGGCACTAGCTAGTTGTGGGTCCCAGGTACCTCGTATCTCAGTGAGAGTAACCATCACAAATATCTATTTTCATGCACGAGCCACTAGTAGGAAACATACTCATAACCTAGTGGTCCCCAATCATCATCATAATCATAGTTTAGTTAGAGTTTTAAGCATCAATCTTGCTAAGTGAAACTGAGGCCAAACCCCACTGATTCACTAGCATTCTAGTACACGTCCACCCACCTAGATACCCAGGTTTTCCCTTTGTGGTCAAACAATTTCAACAAGTCAATGAATATACTTTTCACATGAAAATATCATTTCCATATCATAAATTCATCAAAAATCCTACATGTATACAACACAAGTCACAAAAGTCCACTTTTCATTCAAATTGATTTTGAAATCCAACTCACACCAAAATAGCCCACAAAACTTTTCACCTTTCTTTAACACTTCCACAAATCCATAAAACAATTTTATAAAACCATTAAAATATAGTAAAACTCTCATAACAGCCCACTCACTTGTTACATAATACCCTTTTTACCTTCAAAATCATTTTATCATCGAACTTACATGAAACATCCCACAAACAAGTTTCGCTCCAACATCACAATTTAATAAAACATTTCAGAAATTTAAAAAACATTCTAAATTTGTGTGACATCTTAAAATATCACTTCACCTTTTAAAACCCCATAATAGGTGAACATACATACCAAATAGTACATATTCACCCTTTTCCCACTTTGTTCAACCGACTAAAACATTTACAATTTTCATAAAAAGAACCCAAGTGTTGTAAATATGTCTTTCACACAAAACTCATTTCAAAACCCCAATTAAAGACAAAAAACCATACCAATTCCTATCCAAAACCGAATTTCAAACCCTAGAGAAATTTATAAAACCACTTTCATGTTTTATAAAATCACCTTGAATAATACTACAAATGATCCAAATGAAAACCCACATTTTCATAAAGTACTCTCAAGAAGTATAACAATGTTTTACACATAAAACCTATTCAAAAACCATATTTTTAGGCCCAAATGACACTAATAAATTACCAAAACATAATTGGAAGGCCAAAAAATATTTAGTAAACCAATTCCATATGTTATAAAATACACCCAAATAATACCCCATTGGTTACACACGAAAACACCCAATTTCAAGTTAAAATGCAACTATAAAATTAAACACTTATCCAAATTAATCATAAACAGTTTTATAACCACACCTAACATATGAGTAATATGAAAAATGAATAAATACAACAATCTAACTCATCAATAATTGTTTACACATGGAACCACCTACCGAAAGTGTCGAATCCCTCAAAACTTTGTGTGAAACATCAACCACACCACCGCCGCATCACAAGGAAGATAAATCCATCCCTAGAACACCATATTTGACCAAATATACACCAAATAAAACTCTAGGTTTGAACCCTAACTTCTGAAAATTATATAAACTCATGAAATATGGAGGAAACCCTTAGGAGAAGGGAGGAATTGAAGAGAGAAACACTTACCTAAAACAATATTGAAGAAAATGACCCAAAATCCACCAGTATATGAATTTGAAAACATCCAACCATTCATGTGAGGTTCGTACAAGGATTAATAGATCATGTAGGAACTGTAATGGGGGAAAAAGAGTAAAAATAGAAGGAGTTATGAAATGATTAATTTACCTCTCCAAATATGGGAGATTTCTGAAATCCAGAGAAGTTTCGACCACTTTAGCGACTCTATTGAGCTCCAAATTGGGGTAGGAGGGAATGAGGGAGCGCCTTAGGTAAGTGGACTCTGGTGAGAGTTTGAATCACCGAAAAAACTCAAATATTGAAGGATATATTAAATAATTAAAATTTATTTTTAATGCAGAAAATGGGCTTTCAGGCAGGCCCAATCCCTTAAATAAAGTCCATATCCACCATGATTATGGATTCCTAAATGGTCCAAATTAATATGGTGGTGTTAATAGGTCAGGGGATGTCAATTAGGAATTTTAATTGATGAAAAAGTTTGAAAATTTAAGGAGTTATAAAGGAATAAAAATTTAATTTTAAATCTGGAATTGAGCTCACGGTTTGGCCCAATTCCTGAAAACTCACACATTCCTCCATAAAAGCTTGGGAAACCCTCAAAACAAAAAATGAATGAAAATTAAATGGAATTTAACTTTAAAATAAGTCATGTATGTGACAGAGAATGAAAGAGTTTTAGATTTCATTTCTCTATGGAAAGGAATAACATATTACTTAAACTTACCACTCCCTCAAGAAGAGTTGTTGCCAATCTGTGTGGAAAATATCCATGATGAGCAACATACACCACTAATCCCTGTAAAATACACAGGAGGGTTTAAATACCTTGCTTCAATCTCCCAAAAAGTTTAGAATTATCTTGTGGAAACTAAAGATATGTCTAATGTAATCCCATCAGCTTTGGTAAGGGAAAAAAATAATAGGCTGCTATAGTTACACTCCGAAAAGAACCTGTACCTACTTCTACTTCAAAACCTTCATAATACCATGAGGATCCACCTCTTGAGCATCAAAAACAATGAACAACTCATCAAGGTGATCAAAAAAATAAAAGTCGAAGATATTTTTAGGAATTAAAAAACAAAGTCTATTCTTTTTTGAATGAATAGGCTCCTGGTTAATTCATTTCAGCTTTGGAAAATAATTTATTTCAGTTTCCAAGGATGAAGAAACCGAATAAAGGAGATGAAGATCTCCAAAATTATTTCCCCTTTCATTAAATGTTGGGGCACCCCATTCAGGAGTGTTTTGTTTTAAAATATCTGGTGCAAAAAATGTTGGACTCTGGACAAGTGAAACTAAAAAGTTCATCAATTCAAGTATCATGTGTTACTATTACCAATCCAGAGGAAGAAGGCGGATGGAAGGAAGTCAAAAGTAAAAATGCGTAGAAGTATGATGATTGGATGATCAGGAAAATGATCAATTGACCTCATTCCATTCTATGAACACAGTTTAAACAACCAACTGTGACTCCTTCCACTTTTGATACAACAAAGCAACCTTCATCAAAAGATCAATCCTCAAAATGCCAATCCTTGAAGAAGTGACTTGATCAGAAAGGTAAAGAGTAGTCAGAATAAGATGATATCATATTAAAACCAAAGTTATCCTTGACTTTGGAAGATTTTATTCCATTTGTCTCAAAATCATGGGAACCGTCCCACCAAACGGCAGAACAATAATTGACCTATCAAGCAGAATATTCATCATATGAGGAATTGATCTTCGGTTCTGTTAATGTTATCCACTTTACAGACCCCTATACAAATGGAAATTCTAGTTATGAACCTTAATTCCTTGTACTTTATTGGGGAACTAGGGAAATAATTAAAATTTTAGGATATAAGGGAAGACGTGGATATGTTAAAAGACGCTATTTTAACTACACCCTACTCAAATCGTTTAAGCAGCATAAACTTGTAGGAGAGCCCTTCAGCAGGCACAATAAGAACAAGGGAACTCTCCCACACATGACATGACCAACCCTGACATGATCATATTGGAAGACCGATTAGAGGATATACCACCACTTTCTTGGCAGGTAGATATACCTAGTCAGTCTAATCTACCAAGAGTAGAAGTATTTCTAGCTTCTACCCCAAGACATGGTACATCTACATCAGGAGCATCAAATTCCAAGGCACCTACAAAAATGTATCTCCATGCTGGAAAACACAGGCCTTTAGACCAAAATTATGATGTTGTTAAACAACTAGCCCAATTACCAGCCAAGTTATCAATACTAGATTCTTTAAATATGTCAAAAGATATTCAAGAAGTAGATATTGAGGCTTTTTCAAGTCCTCAAGAGTTTGAAACTGAGGTTGCTACTAATGAGGTTTACCGTATAGAGAATGGTCTCACAGAATGTCATGCAGTTATATCTTTCATAAATCAAGATTAGGATTATGTTGTACATGGAAACATTGGGACCTTGCATTTATCTAGAAAGGCTAATGATACAAACATCTGGCAAGCCTTCATTGATAATGGATCATGAGTCAACCTCATTCCTATCCGCACACTTTGTCGATTGGGTCTCACTCAATATGACTTATCTCCATCCACTTTGATTTTTCAAGTTTATGAAGATAATTAACAAGAACCTATAGGTGAGATTACACTCAGAAATCAGTTTGGGGATCTTTTATCTAATTTATATTTCATGGTTGTCCAACATGACACAACTTTCAACATTCTTCTTAGAAGGACTTGGCAATATCAACATGTGGCCATTCCTTTGTCATACCACCAATGTCTCAAGTATTGCTTCAATGGTAAAATTAAGACATTTCATGGTGAAAAATACCCATTCAAAATGTGTGAATCTCAGTATATTGAGGTAGAGTTCTATCACAAAAAGGGAACATGGTCTGTGTAAAAAGATATAATAAGAATCAATTCTCTAAATGGTCTGGAAAAGATCCCAGCTAACCCATTCAAACATCTCAGTTTAGATTACATGTTCCCTATTAATAAAATTGAAAAAATAAACCTAAATCCAAGCACTTTTCCATTTAATTACATATTTTCAGTTGTGGAAATTGAGCCTGACACCATGGGAGAAATTGTTGATCTACCAAGCAGTGGTGAAAGCTAAAATGGAGATATCTTAATTTCATCCACTAAAATTCATAAATTCTTTTCTTCATTAGACAGGGTAGAATAATTTTTCGCATTAATAGATAAAGAAAAGGATTTTGATTCCCAACCCATCATTTTCTCTTCAATTATCCAGGAACACCCTTCATCATCAGTAGGGTCATAAATGGTTGCCTCTTCTTTAGGATTTCCAAATACTGACTCCTACCATAGCTCTGAAAGTCTTACTTCATCACCTACCCTTCAATAAAAAATATAAGGGTAACATGTGAGGAAGAATGAAGAAGAAGATCTCAAGTAATCCCCTCCATCATTTTAGGAAGGCGTCTCTACCACTGTGGATGAACTCAGAGAAATAAATCTGGGTACATAAGAAGATCCACACCCCAATATAATTAGTGTGACCATGACTTCTGAAGAGAAAGACATGTTTAATTCATTTATAAATAAACACTAAGATGTATTTTCTTGGAACTATACAAAAATTTCAGGCCTTAATCCCTACATTCCCACTCATTATTTGGGTTTTCCAGAAGATCATCGAGGATTTAAGAAGGCAGCAAGAAGAACAAACCCAACTCACATCTCTAAAATTGAGGCTGAAGTAAAAAAGTTTATCAAAGATGAATTTATTAGAGAAGTGAAATATCCCAAATGTCTGGCCAATATTGTCCTAATGAAAAAAAATGGCAAAATTGGAGTTTGCATTGATATTAGAGATCTTAACCAAAATTGTCCTAAGGATGACTTTCCGGTTCCAATCACAAAACTTTTGATTGATGCAACAACTGGCTACAAAGATCTCTCTTTCATGGATGGCTACTCTGGGTATAACCAAATTAGAACGGCCCTAAAAGACGAGGAATCTACAACTTTTAAATCCCCTTAAGGAATATTTTTCTATTGGGTAATGCCCTTTGGCTTGAAGAATATTGATGCGACATATCAACGTGAAATGCACCATATTTTCAAACCCTTCTTAGGTAAATTCATTGAATGCTAATTGGATGATCAAGTAGTTAATTCTAGACAAACATATGATCACTTGGCTGATCTGAAGACCATATTCAGAAGGCTTCAACAATATAATTTGAAGATGAACCCATTGAAATATGCTTTTGAGGTACCCTTAGGAAAATTCCTTAGTTTTGTTTTATGCCATCATGGTATCGAAGTTGATCCTGAGATGACTAAGGCCATCCTTGGTACGTCACATACAAAAAACATGGAAGAATTGATAGGACTTCAAGGATACTTGTCCTATATCCGACAATTCATAGCCAATTTTTAAGGCAAGTGTTTTCCATTCACCAAATTGATGAAGAAAGGGGTCACATATCAGTGGACCAATGACTGCCAAGAAGCATTTTATATCCTCAAGAAATAGATCTTGATCCCACCAATATTGATGGCACCTATTGAAGGAAAGGCTCTCATTATTTATGTTATAGCCTTGGAGAGATCATTGGGAACCTTCCCTGCACAAAAGAATGATGCTGTAAATGAAAATAGCTTTTACTATCTTAGTCAAACCATGATCGACGCAGAGAATCGATATATAGATATTGAGAAAAGCTGTCTATTATTTACCTCTATAGTTCAGAAACTAAGACAATATTTACAGCATCATGAGGTCCACTTGGTATCTCACAATAAACTAATAAAATTTATCCTCAATCAACCTATGCTTAGAGGACATCTAGCATAGTGGGAAGTTATTCTACAATAGTTTGATATACAGTTTGTACTTCAAAAAGTAGTAAAAGGCCATGTTTTAGTAAATTTCCTTGCTAAGCACCCGTATATAGAAGAGACAATGTTGAATATTGAATTTCCTAATGAATAAATATTCTCTATTCAAGAAAGTCCCCTAATATGGGAAATGTAATTTGACGGTGCTTCCAGAAGTCCAATAGGAAAGAGAATGGAAGACCTTAAACTCAAAAAAGTTGGATTAAGAATTGTGCTTCTCTCGCCAGAGAAGGTAGTATTTCTATATTCCTTTTTGTTATCAGAAGGTTCTACCAACAATGAAGCAAAATATCAAGCTCTCATTTTAGGCCTGGAATTAGCACTCCAAGTACTAGTGGACTACCTAGAGGTGAAAGGTGATTCATAATTGATAATAAAACAAATCAATGGGGATTGAACCATCAAAAAACAAGAATTAATTCCCTTATGTGATTATTTTTTAGGGTTAATGGCATAATTTACCTCAAATCCAACATTGTCTTAGGTCCTTCAGTCACAAAAATCCCAAGATGATTCATTGGAAAATGTAGCCACAACCCTGGCAGATCCAAATCGGGATGAAAAATTCATTAGAATTGCTCATCGTTGAGTAGTTTCACCTTTTGTTCAAATCAGAACAAAGAAAATCAATGAAATCAGTCCCATTTCTAATCCATATGGTTTTACCAAGGGATGGATGATACCCATCATGGAATATCTCCAAAATGGGGTACTTCCACTGAATAGAATTAAAAGAGAACAGATACGTCAATGAGCAATTAATTTTACTCCTTATGATGGTCATGATCATCAGAAGATCTTTTATATATGAGGATTCGACAAAATTATTTTCAGATGCATTGATGGGGATGAAAACACGACTGTCATGAAAGAAGTACATGCATGAACCTATGGTGCTCACCAATATGGGTATAGGATTTGGAATCAAATATGATGTTTCAGATACTTTTGGCCTTCAATGACACAATATTTCACAGATTTCACTAAGAAGTTTCATCCTTTCCAGGTACATTCCAACTTCATTCATCGACCCCAAAAGTTGCTATATATAGCTAAATACTCCTGTCTATTTCTTTCATGTGTAATAGATGTAGTAGGAACTTATCCTCTAGCTACGACTAAGTATTCCAAGTATATTATTACTACTAATGATTTCTTCTCTAAATGGGATGAGGTAATACCTATCAAAGAAGTCAGGGCCAAAAGAATTTTTAGCTTTGTAAAAGCTAATATCAAGACTAGGTTTGGTGTCCCTCATACCATATTAACGAACAACGACACAAATTTCTATTCTGTTGAGATAAATAAGTTACATCAGGGACACAATATCAAATACAACCATTCATCTTGCTATCATGTAGTGACCAATGGATAGATAAAAGATTTCAACAAGACCCTATCAAATATAATCTAGAAAATAGTGGATAATGATAAGAAATCTTGGCCTGATAAACTTTTACATGCTTTATGGGCTTATGAGACTACTACCTATACTGCCACACGGGAAACTCCATACTCATTGGTGTATGGAACAGAAGAAATTTTGCCTATTAAAATTCAATTTCCTTCACTATGAGTTTCCATCTATGATCATTTATCTACATATGAGTAGTCTTAGAAGAGATTTGATGATCTGGAATGATTATATGAAAAGATATTGCATACTTTACATCATTTGGAAGTCTATCAGAACAAAATAGTATGAGATTTTAACAGGAAAGTTCACCTCCACTCATTTTTTCAAGGAGAATTAGTATTAGGCCTCAGGACTCTGATGATACCAGGAAAGAAGCCTCCAAAGCTTGATCCAAAGTGGGAAGGACCTTATTCCATACATAATGTCTACTATAATGGAGCTTATTCTCTAATCTCAATGGATGAAGAGCTTATCCGAACTCCAACCAATACATTATTATTGAAGAATTATTTCATTTAATCACATAGAGAAATGTCCTAGTTGCAAGACATTAAACTGCATAACAACCATATGCATCCATGTTGCACATTGTTAAAATGTGTAGCATCTTTTTCGTTATCACATGACGTTAAAATGCATGACATAATTTGTCCTTTCTACATGACATTAAATTTTACGATTAACATCTTCTTTATTTTACGTTAATAAATACCTTAATATATAGAAAATTGGAATTCCTTGCGTCTCTTTAAAAAAATGAGTAGCTTCCATGTTCAATCATTAATAACATCATTGCTACTCCTTATTGGAACAAGAGTTATACTTCTCCCTATGTTTGAATCAGATCTACATAGAAACCTCATTTCAAGAACAATGTGTGGATTAATCCTCATTCTAATGGGATACATAGAGATGCCTAGATATCGAATCTTGGGACCAACCACAACCATAAAGAAATTTATTTCCCTTTTTCCTCCTATGTATGAACTAAATATATATATAGTACTCTTCCAGGATACATGGTTTGATCTTCATACCATATTGTGTCTTAAGTTTAACCATTATTCCAGAATGTGTTAAAAGACACCATCTCTCATATCAAAATCAATTGGTATGGGGAATGATTTTATAAAGAACTATGTTTGTATTGATTCTATTTTCAATGGGATACGTAAAGACACCTATATCTCCAATCTTGGGCCCATCCACAATAAAAAAATCCATCTTTCCCATGTCAAAACGTGATTGATATGGGTAACAATCTCAAGAACTACGTGTGGCTTGATTATTGCTTCAACAAGATACAGAGTGATACCTAGGTCCTATATCTTGGCTCAACCACTATATAATTATCATACCCTTATTCTTCATTTGTTATACCTTTGTGTTGTAGAGGAGACCTTTTACCACTCTTTTTTTTCTCAGACTGAGCACAACTCAAGTGTGCTTAGGAATTGGGTATGTAAATTATCTTTATAAAAAAGGTATTTTAATTCCTATTTTTTGGTTACATGTCCTCATCTTATGGAAATAAATTGTATGATATCCTTTAAAAAAACTAATGTGTGTTTCGGTTCTCATTTTTATGAGATATATAGTTATTTCATGTCAGTTCACCTTCATCCTCACCGTAAGACACTAAACTGAATGGGAATTTATTTGATTCTCAACCATATAAGATACATAGCAACATCCATACTTTCCAATCTTAGACCTAGCTGAATCATCATTCAATTAATTCCTTTCTTATCCCATGTGTGAATTAGATCTACATGAGGAGATTCAATACGTGTTTCCATCTTATGTATGAACCCGTATTCAGAAAACCCCACTATACCTCACTTGAGAGTTCGATTAGAGTGAGAGAACCTTTATTTAAGAACTAAGAATGGATTGATTTTTTCTTAAATAAGATACGTAGTGACACCTAGGTAGTATTCTGTGGTCCAACCATAATATTCCTTTTCACGTCAGAATCACTTCACATCTTCAACACATGACAATAACTTGTATGGACCTACATGAACTACATGTGTCTTGATTATCATTATAATGAGATACGTAGTGATGTAAAAAAATTCAATACTAGGCCCTGATGTAGGGGGATGTAAAACATATTCTTCTCTCCCATGTATGAGTTAGATTTACATGAGAAGATTCAAATTCTCTTTATATCAAAGCCCATAATGTCCTTGCTGCATGAATTAAAACTGCATAGTACCCAAAGAACTATGTATGGATTGATTCTCATCCTATTGAGATACGTAGTGAAAACTAAGCCTTAGATCCAAGTTCTATATATGGTATAAAATAAAATTCTCTATCTCCCATATACAATTAAAAAAAATCCATGTAGGATCCATTTTTTTCTGACAATGTAGTATGTCCCCCAAGGTTGTATTACATAAAATCGGCCCACATAATGGGCATGTTAGCCAAAGGATTCCACTATTTGGATATGAAACACATTCCCCAGTTGGCCCTGCATAATACAACCCCATAACAAGTTTTTTCAAATAAAAATAACTTTGTTCTTGGTAAAATAATCATATGTCTAATTCAAACTTTGATGACAGTATAAAAGAATATTTATTTTAAAGAGACCATCCATTTTATATTTTTCCCATACCCCTTATCTCATCCTAAAATCCTTCAAGACCATGGTTTACACATTTTACCATTCCATGTGTTCAAAGCATATTGAAATAACCTTGAATCATTTGATCACATATCATCCATTTTTTCCATGATATTATGGTTCTAGTAATACAACCTAAAACTATAGGAACCATACTACCTATGTTTGGGATAAACCTTCATAGGGAACCAATACATCATTTTATTTGGAAACAATGATTGGAAATACTTTTTCTGTGTTCAAGAAATTTTCTCCATAAACCAAATCACAATTTACAATTCTTCCTTTGCATACCTGAACATGGTAGTATATTTATAGAAAATTTATCAAGAAATTTGAGGCTCATAAACCTTTGGTCAAAGCTAAAGAACTAAAATTAAATCCCTCTAATTTCCTTGCTACATGACTTGAAATTGCACAATATAATGTCCTTGCTGCATAACTTGAAACTGCATAGTATAATGTCCTTGCTGCATGAATTGAAATTGCACAACATAATGTCGTTACTGTATGACTTGAAACTGCACAACATAATGTTCTTACTACATGACTTGAAACTACACAACATAATGTCCTTACTGCATGACTTTAAACTGCATAGAAGAATATCAGAAAACCCATTTCTGACAAATATACCTTCCTTTGTATACCAAATTCATGTAGGAGTGGTTTTTCATTCATGGTCTATATTGGCATGGATGATACCTTACATTCTCAAATACCTTTCCTTATAAAATCCACCCACTGTGGTCTTGAGACATCCAAATGTTAACCCCATTTTTTTATCAATAATAATATGTTAGAATTCTTGAGATCTCTTTTTCATGACTATACAATACATGCCCATAAGTGGACTTGTATAAATCACCTCCATAACAGGCCTGTTAGTCAAAATATGCCATAGTTTTGGATATGAAACATATTACCCAATTGACCCTACATAATACATTCCCCATAATGGGTGTGTCAAATATATGTAACAATGTTCACAGTGGAGACCTTCTCTACTATTATACTTCAAATTCTAGATTTGGTCACCATAAAGAAAAACAATCAATCAAATCATGACTCAATATTCTCTTAGGAAGTATATATAAAAATATTGGGACATTTATAGCCACCAATATTTGATTAAATTTTAATATCAAAATTCATGGTCAGAGATATTCGACCTAAAAAATTAGCGTTATTAGTCTACATTCATGACCTTAAACAGCCTACTAAAAAAGACACAACAGTCACCAAGTTGAAAACCCACAAAGGGACTCTAGAAAAAAGTCGAGTCTCAGCTCTCTAGACCTAAACATTGTATGGTTTAGGCAATATCAAGTGATAAAAAGTCAAAAGACACAAAGTTTTTGGGGTTTTCCATATGACCCTATAAATAGTAAAACTTCCCTCACTAGGCCCATTTTCTTAGATAAAAGTTAAACTTCCCTCATCCCTATTAATGTAATTATTATTATCTGAAATAAAAATTCCATTTAATGAAAATCAGCATTGATTTTTCAATTACAGAAAGAAAGAAGGGATGAAGACATATATATGATTAGAGATAAAATCATTTTCATTTTTATGAAAAAAATGGAGGAACATCCACAAAATAGATCCTCTCTATCATTTATTACGAAAATCATTCAAATTGTCTCTTTGTTTTCTAAATATCCTCATGGTCCTTATCAACCGCTTGTTGAATATCAATTAGTTGAGCAGTTTCAGCCTCCTCGGCCCAACAAAGTGCACCATTGGTAGTTGAAATGGCAGTTAACCCTTCTAATTGGGATTCTCCCAATGATTGGTTTAGTTTCTCTAGCCTATTTTGGACATCATCCATTTTTCATTGAAGATGTGTCATTTCCCTCATTATCACCATAATTTTATAATTGAATTCCGTCAACTTTTATATATAGTTTACTTCCCCCTCGGATACTACAGCTCAAAAACTCTCAACGTTCGTAAGTAATTTGGCCTTTGAAAGATCTTTATATAATATGTGTTCCTTCTCCTGATGGTGGATAATTTCTTTCACCACCTTTTAAATTGGGAGGTAATCAAATCCACAAAATCCCATTACACAGAAAAATGCTGGAAGTCATCCAAAATACGAGAGCAGCTTATTCAAAGGTTTCTCAGAGATTAGATCCCAAATGAATTTCCATGTTTTTTACATGAAATATTGAGATCATATTGCACCTCTAAATACGAATCGGAATTAATACCATGAGGAGGAACATATTCTAGAATCAGATCACTTAGGGAGGTGCATGGCTCTACTCCTTTCAAAGCAGTATGTGCTCCATCTTCCATTGTTGGTTGAGCCAACACATGAGCTTCACCTTCAAAATCAATCACGGGAGATGATATCCCTAAATGGTGGATTAGAATTATTATTAGCTTCAAAAATATAGAAAGATAAAATCATTATTAAGATAGTCAATGGAATTTATCCAGTAATAAGTTAACTACTTGAGTAGATTTCTCCTCAGTAGTTTGAGTATGTAATTCTTGGAGAGGATCATTCTCCCGATCTTGCCCAGTCTCCATAACCATAGTCTCTAGAGTATCTACGAATGTTGAATTTTCAGTTGATGTCTATCCAATGTTAAAAAAGGAAGGATAGAGTGGGATACCTTATTCTTGAAGGTTCTTCGCAACATTCTCTGCAGATAAAGCTTCATAAATTGAGTTTTAATATGATGTATAAGATAAAAGAACTATTATGCGTGAAAAATATAATAATGAGAACTTATGTCCTTTAAATTATTTATGGAAGTCCCCAAACTCCTTGATAGAGCCTGGAATATCAATGTTTGGATTAAGGGTGTCCATCATTTCAGTGTATACGAATTTTTATGTTATAGTATCCTCACCATTTAAGGTATCCAAAAAATGTTCTTCGATGCCCAAATTGGCTTCGCTAAAAAAATTTCCGTTAGTTCTTCAACTCGTGTAATATCATCAGGTCTTTCCAAGTCAGGATCAACACTGGTATCTACTTCAGATTTCCCAGGATCCTCGTTCCTTCTTTCTAGAGAAATAGGAATATCAGCATTGATTATTACATCATCCATCGACATGGGTAATTGATATGAGATATTATGGAGAAAAGAATGTTAGAAACAACATGTGATACCTAGAAGAAATGAATGTTATATTACCATGACCCTTTTCTCTCTTTGTAGAAATATAAGTAGATGCAGCCATATCCACTGGTACTTTATCTGTTAAGGTAACAAATTCATCATCAAGAATTTGTACTCCTCCTGGAGTTTACTTCTCAGTCCTGGAGGGACCAATTTTTAATCCCTTAAGAGAAGAAATAGATGCAGATCCTATGAGAAGATGAACATGGTCACCAAGGTGTATCAAGTAAGTCATAATACTAGAGGAGAACACAAGTACTTACTTTTTTTGCATATACTTCGGATCAATCTCTATTCTCTTGTACATTTCGTTTCATAAGACAGTGGAGAGATTGAAATACTCATCTTTACAGTAGAAACCTAAGGTAGGGGCTATGGATTTTTTGTCTCCATCACCTCCATCATGGTTTTACCTCCTAGATAAAATCTTTGATACCCAAGGGTTTTATACAATGTATCAATAGGGGTGCCCGTGGGCCCATATTTTGGTGACTCAAGAACCTTTCATGAGGTTCCTTCCCTAATTTCAAGCTAAAAAATGCAATCTCATCAAAATTAATGATAGTGAATGAGGAAGAAGAATTGAAACAAAAGAAAAGGGAAATACATTATCAGTATTAACATAAATGTCCCATTCATCTTCAGGGTGAACAATTACCCCTTCACATATCCCTCAATCCATCATATCAGATACTTGTTTTGAGTTTGTCACTTGGTCATTGGTTACATATATAAGGATCTCCATCTCCAAAATATACTCTCGTACTTCATCCATATTACTATCCGAATGATAATCAGAAGGTACCCTAATATCACCTACATCAAGTATTCGAAGGCTAGATTGGAAGAATTCCCATGAATCCCTGAGTTCACAAGTCAAGATTTCCTAGTATCGAATAGCTAAAGGCCATACATAATTTGGTTTTGATATGGTTGGCTATGAAGAAAACTCAACACCCTCTAATTGGAAGGCCTCTTCAGGCCTCTCTTCTTCTTCATAAGAATCAGTAGATGGGACAGTAGTCTGTTTTTGACGACGGTGACTAGATCATCTCAGTGCTAGAGGCATTATTTCCTTGGACTTAGTATTCATGGTGGATCTTCTATAGATATGTTTTGAAGGTTCTAAAGCTTATAAATACTCTTCATCAGAATTAGACTTTTTAACACGGTTTCTATGAAAAACAGTTTTCATGGCCACTACCTGATATATTACTTTTATTAAATCCCCCTGAGGTTATGAAGAAGCCCATTCTTTGGCATATCCATCCTCTAATCCAATTGATGCATCTGATGGAGGTAACATAATTCATAATTTGGATGTATCTAATTCCATAATAATCCACAATTTTCAGGCTACCATTGGAAGTTTCTCATGATCAACATATGTGGGAGGAAATGTGCTGATTATTGAAGACATTTGAACAGGAGAGAAAACCTATAAGGGATATAAGCCTCACAGATGATTTCACCATCAATCATGGTTGATAAAACACTATCCCAGGATGCTATCATATAGTCCCCCAGCATGAAATTTTCTTCCTTACCATCATCAAAAAAAATTCCAGTTGGTGGGTTACCAAAAGGAAAGAAGATGAATTCTCGCGATGCATTCAGTGCCCTTATCACTTCATCAGGTTTCAGGTTCAAAGTCCGAATCCCATATACTTCTTTTTTAAAATGGGTTAAATCAACTATTGGAGACTCTAACTGAATTCCACATCTGAACAAAAGTGTGCTGAAATCCATCCCCACAACACTTTAAATGGTCCTACAAGTTTAAATAAAGCCTTACCACTATACAAATGCAGTAGGGAATGAAATATTCTTTCTAATACAAGGGTTTCTAACCATAATATATTTCCCCTTTACCAACTTAGCTGCAATAAAAAAAATTACATGGCCTTACACTTGTAACGACCCAATGATTTTCAAAGGAATTCCCTTCTTATAAATATGTCATAAAATCACATAAAAACACAACATAATTAACTACTAAGTGCTAATTTACCTTTAAACATAAGTTTGTTAGTTCTGTGTTGGGAATTTTGAAAATCTGACATACACGGTTGCAATCAGTAAGTTATTTGGAGTCTAATAAGAAAAAACTATTTTTTGTGAATAGTAACATACCCTTTTGAATAGTAACATACCCTTATGAATAGTGATATACCGTAATGAATAGTAACCTTACCTATGATAATATATAAATAATATTCAAGTTGAAAGTATGATATACCAATATTTTAGAATAAGTAAATGAATGTTTAAAAATTGGTTTTTGACAATAAATTATGATTTTAATTAAATATTAAAATAATAATATTTAGAAAAATATTTTTGAAAAATGGAATTCATTTTTGGATTCTACACATCGAAAAATGGTTGGGGTGAATTTTTGGGATTTTTCTGAAATACTTGAATTTTTTATGAATAGTGAAATACCATAATTTACAAAATAAGCTAAATAAGCTAATTATAGATTCATGCATGATGTTATGCTGATGTAAGCCCAATTAGTTTAGGTTAACATGATAAAATTACTATTCCTGGTCATGGAAGACTCACTATTCCTTGTCTTTTAGGGAAATGACAAACTAATGAATTTTATATTGAGAAAACCCCTCTCCCCTCCACTATAAATACCACCCTTCACACCCTCATTTATTCAAACCTCTCAAGATTCAAGAATTGTCTAAAATCTGCCCAAAAATATTTCCTACACCCTTCCCCACATCCAATATCTTCTGATCTCATCAAAATACCAATATTATGTCCCATAAGGAGGGTCTCAAGAGGAGGATTCAAGAGGTAATTTCCCTTCCTCTTTCCTTTAATTTCTTTTCAATTTCAAGTTCATTTATTAATCTCTCCCCACATATCTTTATACACATGGTATGGTAACTAAATTATTATACTTATTATGGAATTTTATGATACTAATGGGATATTATACCATCTAACCCCCTTCCCCTCTTCCTTTTATTTTATAAAAGAAAACGTTGTTCGTTAGGTGTTAATCTATCACCTTCAAGAACAACATGTTTTCTTTTTTCCATTTCTACTTCTAGATCTGGTCATGAAACCATTTTTATAGTTGAACAAGAATATTTTATATGTATTATTTCCTAATTAAAGTTCTAGAACTAACTAATGTACATATTACTAAATGATTAATCAAAACAAGTTCACTATGGTTGAAAACCGCCTAAATTAACTCAAACAATCATCATTTAATTATTATACAATGATTCATCCACATGGTATATAATATAATAAATTATAAGATCATTTAAAATCCTATAATATAGTTAATAATATGTAATATCAGTTCTGTATGTTTACCCATGTTCTACCCGAACTTCAATTTATGAATACATGTTAACCGCTCTAGAAAAACAATAAAAACAGACATTCCCAAACAATGTTTTTAAACTATATAACTCATCCAAAGGAACATAAAATAACTTAATTAAACCATAATGAATCATATTCATGTACAAATTTTTCTAGAATTGTTAATTAAGGAATCTAATGTGGTTATACAAACATTAAAGTGAGGAAGTGTTCGGATATAAGGTAAGGGGAAAATCTCAAACCCAATTTTCTTTCTTTGGGTTCTCCCTCTTTCACTCCAAATTTGGTATGGTAACTCCTTAAAAATAATTTTTTCATCATTATCTTACCTTTTCTGGAATATAAATATTTTGTTGGGAAAAAATCCCTCAAGGTATCATTGAAGCATTTTTGAGGTGATTGTGTTTGTTGACAAAGTGGACATTTGTGTGGTGATTATTGACAATGAAAAACTTTAACATAAAATTTTTTTGACAAGGGGGATTACATGGTGTAATGTTGAGTTCAAGAGTTGTGGTCAAAAATCCATGTTTGATTCAAGAACTTTGACAAAGGAATGGATAATCTGGATGTGGTACAAAAAGAACAGATACAAGGTGGCGCTGTTTTCCAGTGTTTGCCAAATTTTTGGGCCAAAAAATCAACAAATGAAGAAAAGTGGTTTTTGGAAAAGGGACTTGCGCACCATGTACTTGAAGGAGAGGAAACATGCATGCCTAATTTTTTGAAAGATCAGAAGGTCAAAATATGGAAAATGAAAGAGGATCGCACAGGTATTGGTGTGGTCGCGTAGGTGACTTGCGCGCCGTGAAAGGACATGCGTGCCGGTGCCTAGGAGGGTTAGAAAGTTGCGCGCTATATGTTTTTCAAGATCAGATCTTTGAAATATGGCAAAGGAAATAAGGTCACATAGGTGTCTTGTAGAGGAATAAACCTACACGCCAGGACTTGCACACTGAGAGGAGACTTGTGCGCCGCCGCATAGGTTGACCAAATGCCTATAAATACAGGACCACCCCTCCTCATTTTTAACAGAGTTCAACACTTTGAAAAATCAGAGCTCCCATCGCGCTGTTGTGGTGGTCGCACAAGTGGTATGTGGTCATGCAAGTGGACTTGCATGCCAGTGTTTGAAGTTGCTCGTCGGTTGGTTTTCGCACACCAATATTAGTTTGGGCATAAAAGGAGTTGAGTCGCATAGGTTTGGAGTTGCAGAAGATTGTGCCGTGCAAGTGTTTGAAGTGACTTGCACACCAGTTATGACTTGTGCGCTGATACTTGCACGCTGGGTTAGACCTGTGCGCCATGTAAGGTTGATTCACGGCAGATATTCAAGGCTGCATGAAGGTTGTACGATTTCCCAATACCTTCGGTGCAAAGTGATATTCATCTACGGGTGAATGTTAGACTTCAACAGAGCATCTACATACAACAGGGGATGTATTCATCTGTGATGATGAAGAGACCTACAAGTCTATAAACTGTGAGTGGATCCTTTCTAGAGCAGGGAGAAAAGGAAGAGGAAGAAGGTGATCCTCTCCACCGGCAGTGATCCAGAGAGAGAGAAACAGGGAGTGACCCTTGGGAAAGCAGTGAGCTAACCCTAAACTTTGTAAAGGTAGTGAGCCTGGGAATAAAAGTGATCTATCCCGAACCTTGTAAACAACAGTGTGCTTATAGTAGATTTAGTATATAGGAACATTGTCGGTGTATGCTCCTTGGACATAGCCCAGTAAGGGTGAACCATGTAAAAATTGTTGTGTCATGTGCATGCTTTTCTTTCTGTTTATATTGTGCAATGGGAAAGAGAGAGAAGATTGTTTTTATTAACAGCGAAACAATATCAGAACGGGCTTTAATTTTTAAATTAGTCATACCCTGATTCACCCCCCCTCTCAGGGTATTCAGCCTTGTGGACATAACATATTTTCTACTGAATCTTATGTCAAACAAAAGTTTTCTAAGAGAAATATTCTTTAAAAAACACACCTTTTACTTCTCACTCAAGGTTGATGGATATCATATCAAGTATGTTATTCCCACTTAATTTTGGGAACCCAATGTTTATGAATGTGTTCTTATGATATGAAACCCATTACTTTTCATGGATTAGTTATGTTCATTTTTATATATGTTCATTTTGGCATGCATGATAAATGATAATGTTATGATGTGATGGGTGCGCCCAGAATTATACTATGCTCCAATGAAGTGGGTAAATTGATGAATCTCATTAGTTAATGTGAAATTATGTGTGAACAAGATGCTATCTTTGTTCACAAGTATGTGTGGTAGTTAACCACTAAGACATGATGTTTTATTTTTTAGGCATTGCCACATTTCAAGTCTCTTATTAATGCTTCCTCTCATGTTCATGATCCCTTGCCTATGTTATAGTTAAGATCACCCATTTTTATATTATTTTTATATATCCTATTACTGGGATTTTAGCTCACCCCTTTTGATGTATATCCTCAGGTGATTATTTGTACTAAGGAGGGGTCAAGTGCCAATAAGAAGCTAGAGAAGAAGGAATTAAATAAATGAAAATGCTTGATGTTGAAATTGTTATGTATAGTCCTAGTTTTCCTAAGACACTAAACCTTTGTATCCTCTATGTGTAATACTATTATGTTTTTTATATTTAAAATGATATAATAGTAATGTAAGAAATGGCTAGGTCATTATAGTTGGTATTAGATGTGAGGTTTAGTTAATTTGGGAATTAGGATTAGTGAACCCTAGAGAAAACCTCTAGTATGAGACTAAGTACAAATATGCATACAAGAAGCTTTACATAGGGATACCATATGTTTTGATTTTAGTATAAATTGCTCAAATGAATACGTTATTAATAACTTGTTGACTTATGTTTTGTTATAACCTTTTCTATTTTAGAAAATGGTGGGAATTCGGAGAAACTAGGCCAACAACTCATGCGAGGGCCAACGAAACAATTTCCCAAATGACATCCCCAATGATTTGGGAGGTGGAGTTCAAAACATCATGGAAATTCTTACCCAACCATCTTAGGTTATGAACAATAACCATAATAATAGAGAATTTCCTCCTTCACCAAATAGGGAGAAACCAACTATCGAATGTTTTATGAGGCAAAGACCACCGACGTTTAGTGGATCTTCCAATGCACTAGTTGCAGAACAATGGGTCAAATATATGGAGAAAATATTTTTTGTGCTTCATTATTCTGAGACAGAGATGGTGACTCTAGCCGTTTATCGTACAGATGGAGAGGCTGATCAATGGTGGGATTTAATTAAGAACACCAATCCAAGGGATGAAATTGAAGAGATGGAATTGGAAGACTTTAAGATAAGTTTTCTTAACAAGTATTTCCCAATAACTCTTTTCATGATGATGGAGAGAGAATTTATAGAGCTCAAGAAAAAAAGATGAATAATATGTCACAAACTATGAAGCTAATTTCACAAGGCCTTCAAGGTATGCCTCCGGGTTTGTTATCAACAATGATAGCAAAATTGATAGATTCTTTAGTGGATTAAAACAACACCTTAAAAAGGATCTTGAAATTAGAGACTTTGGGAGTTATGAAGAAGTTGTTTAGTGTGATCTTAAAGTGGTGATGATGTTTGCAGAATGGTCCCACGACTATGGTGATAAGAAAAGAAAGACGAAGTTTCAAGCCATAAGATCTAATGACAAAGGTGGAAAGAAAACTCAATGACCCACATGCCAAAAATGTAGGAAGTTGCACCATGGGAACTTAATCAAAGGGGAGGGGAAGTGATTCAAGTATGGGAAAGAAATACACCATGCTCAATAGTGTTGAAAAGACATGGAAATGAAGGATAATGTAGCCTAAGAAAGGAGAGACCCACCCATGGTTCAATGCTAAAACTGCAAGGTGATAGGGCACTATGCAAGCTAGTGCACTAAACCACGAGTTCTCGAGGGTAATCAGTGTCAGCAGCCACCAAATCCAAAGGAAAAAAGGGAAGGCTTATACCATCACTACTAAAGAAGTGGAGCAAGATAATGGAGTCATACAAGGTACACTTTCTATTAACTCAAGAATGGAAAAAGTCTTATTTGATTCTGGTTCTATGCATTCCTTTATATCTTACTTGTGTGATAGAAATATAGAATCGAAGCCTCAAAACCTTGAAGTATAGATATCTGTAAAAACACCAAGGGGTGAAATCATTGCAACCCAAGAATTTGACTCTTCTCCTATTGGCGTATGTGGGAATATTATTCCAGTGAATCTTGTAATACTTCCCTTGGTGGAATTCGATGTTATAATGGGAATGGATTGGATCTCATTATATAGAGCACGTAGAAACTATTAGGAAAAAGAAATATCTTTTCATATTTTGAACCATCCCATGATCCTCCACAAATTCAAGGAAGATCTTGAATATCCTTTAAAAAATTATTTAATGGTGTGGGTGTTTGATTCCCTATAAAGAAGCATACCTATCCTAAATGGTTGAGTCAAATGAAGGTTCCAACCTTGCATAAATTCCCATCATGAGGGAATATAGCGATTTATTTTCTGAAGAGTTACCCAGACTTCCCCCGGATCGTGAGGTACAGTTCTCAATAGAAATCATACCCAGATCTAATTCTATCTCAAAGTGTCTCTATAGGATGGCTCCTATTGAACTAGAGGAGTTAAAGAAGTAGCTTCAAGAGCATATGGACAAAGGGTTCATATGACCAAGTGCATCACCTTGGGGTGGACCAGTGCCCTTTGTGAAGAAGAAGGATGGAACAATGCGGTTGTGTATTGATTATCAGGAACTCAACAAGATCACCATAAAGAACAAGTATCCTATTATAAGGATTAACAACCCATTCGATCGGTTAAGATGAACTCAATACTTCTCAAAGTTGGATCTTCATTCTGGATATCACCAGCTAAAGGTAAAGAAGGAAGATATTCAAAATACTACCTTCCTTACAAGGTATGGGCACTATGAGTTTCTGGTGATGCCCTTTGGAATTACTAATTCCACTGTAATCTTCATGGATTTTATGAATATAGTCTTTAGACTTTACCTCAACAAATTTGTGGTAGTGTTTATTGATGATATTCCCATCTACTCCAAGAGCAAGGAGGAACATGAAAAACATCTAAGACTTGTGTTGGCGACATTGAGAAAGGATAAGTTGTACACCATGTTCAGCAAGTGTAACTTTTGGATAAAGCAAGTCACATTTATGGGAAATGTGATCACAAGTGAGGGAATTTCTGTGGACCCTTCAAAAATAAAGGCGATTGAGGAATGGACCAGGCCCTATAGTGTCATAGAAACTTGTAGTTTTCTTGGATTAGCTGGGTACTACCAACTTTTTGTGAGAAATTTCTCACGATTGTCAAGCCCACTAACTAAGTTAACAAGGAAAGGGGTAAAGTATGTCTGGATGGAAGAATGCGAGGGAAGCTTCACGGAGCTAAAGAGAACGCTTATCACTTCACTTTTAATCAAACTACCGAAAAATGGAGAAAGTTTTGTGATATACAGTGATGCTTAAAATAATGTATTAGGCTGATTACTCATGGAAAATGATAATGTGATAGCCTACGCCTCACGACAGTTGAAGATCCATGAGCAGAACTACCCAACGCATGATTTAGAGATGGCAGCCATGATTTTTTCCTTGAAAATATGGCAACACTACCTTTATGGAGAGAAGTGTGACATATACACCAACCACAAGAGCCTAAAGTATATATTCACACAAAAGGATCTAATCATACGTCAAAGGATATGGTTAGAGAAAATCAAGGATTATGATTGCTCTATTCACTACCATCCTGGAAAGGCGAATAAGGTAGTTGTTCCTCTAAACAGAATATAACCTTCTACTCTATCCATGTTATGGATTGAGAAAGACCATATCTTCTTGAATATGCAAAGCTTGTATTTAGAAATAATAAGGGAAAGGGATACATCCTACCTTTCCCAAATGATTGCGCAACCATCCATCTAATAGAAGATTAAGGAAGCACAAAGGGATGATGTGGAGATACAAAAGAGGTTGAATGTAGTAAAGGAAGGGAATCTACAAGAGTTCCATATCGACGGTGATGGTGTGATTTGGTTTGGAATGCGTCTTTGTGTGCCTTCATCACCTGGGATAAAGAAGGAGCTATTATACAATGCACATAGCTCAAAATTCTCTATCCATCTTGGTAGTACCAAGATGTACCGTGATCTCTGAGGAAACTTCTAGTGGGATAACATGAAAAAGGATATCAAGGAATATATATCAAGGTGCTTGGTATGTTAGCAAGTTAAAGAAGAGTGAAAAAAGTACAAAGGGATGTGAAACCATTGCCTATACCCATGTGGAAATTGGATAATGTTACTACGGACTTTTTCAGGTGTCTCCCAAATACATCGAAGGGAAATAATGCGATATGGGTTGTGGTTGACTGACTCACCAAGACTACTCATTTTATCACTATTCGGAAAGACCTATCGGTTGAACAACTTGAAAAGATATATGTGAAGGAAGTGGTGAGACTACAATGTGTTCCACTCTCGATTTTCTCTAATCATAATCCAAGGTTTACATCTAAATTTTGGAGGATCCTTCAACATGATTTGAGTAACAAATTGAATTTCATCACGACCTATCACCCCCAAAATGATGGCCAATTAGAAAGGACTATTCAGGAGCTTGAAGATATGATAAGAGCCTACTATCTAGAATTCAAATGTGGATGGGATCATCATATCCCATTGGTTGAGTTCTCATACAACAATATCTTCCACTTGAGTATTCATATGGCTCTGTATGATGCTTTGTATAGAAACCGATGTAGAACTAAAACCTATTGGGATAAAGTTGGAGAAAGAAAGCTACTTGGACCCAATCTTGTGAAAGAGATCACAGAGAAGGTTCAAGTCATCCAGAAACACATCAAAGCTGCTCAAAGTCGGCAAAAGAGCTACGCTGACAACCGTTAAAGGGAATTGGAGTTCGACGTTGGTGATAAAGACTCCTTCGAATATCACCGTGTAAGAGAGTCATGTAGTTTGGAAATAAAGGGAAGCTAAGCCCAAGGTACATTGGACCCTTTGAGATCCTTGACCGCATAGGAGTTTTGGTATATCATCTTGAACTTCCATCGAATATGGATCAAGTTCAGGATGTGTTTTAAATATCACTCTTGAGGAAGTACATACCTGATCCCTCACATGTACTGAACTCAGAGGTGGTACAGCTGGAAGATGATCTCTCCTATGAGGAGCAACAAACAGAGATTCTAGACCAGAGAGACAAGGTTCTACGCAACAAGACAACCCACTTTTTCAAAGTGTTGTGGAGGAACCATAAGTTTAAAGAAGCTACTTGGGAACCAGAAGAGGCGATGAAGGAGAATTACCCTCACCTATTTGTGTAAAGTGAAATTTTGAGTGTGAAATTTCATAAGGGGGAAGAATGTAACGACCCAATGTTTTTCAATGGAATTCCCTTCTTATAAATATTTCATAAAATCACATGAAAACACAACATAGTGAACTAATAAGTGCTAAGTGACCTTTAAACATAAGTTTGTCATTTTTGTGTTTTGAATTTTGAAAATCTGACATACACGGTTGCAATTAGTAAGTTATTTGGAGTCTAATAAGAAAAAATTATTTTTTTTGTGAATAGTAACCTACCCTTATGAATAGTAACATACCCTTATGAATAGTGATATACCCTAATGAATAGTAACCATACCTATGATAATATATAAATAATATTTAATTTGAAAGTATGATATACCTATATTTTAGAATAAGTAAATGAATGTTTTAAAACAAGTTTTTGATAATAAATTATGATTTTAATTAAATATTAAAATAATAATATTTAGAAAATTATTTTTGAAAAATGAACTTCATTCTTGGATTCTACACATCGAAAAATAGTTGGGGGAATTTTTGGGAATTTTTTGAAATACTTTAATTTTTGATGAATAGTGAAATACCATAATTTACAAAATAAGCTTAATAAGCTAATTATAGAGTCATGCATGATGTTCTGATTATGTAAGCCCAATTGGTTAGGGTTCACATGATAAAATTACTATTCTTGGTCAAGGAAGACTCATTATTCCTTGTCTTGTGGGGAAATAATAAACTAATGAATTTTATATTGAGAAAACCCCTCTCCCCTCCACTATAAATACCACCCTTCACACCCTCATTTCCTCACATCTCTCAAGCTTCAAGACTTGTCTAAACTCTACCCAAAAATCTTACATATTTCCTTACCCATATACAATAGCTTCTGGTCTCATCAAAAGACCAAGCCTAGGTCCCCTAAGGAGGGTCTCAAGAGGAGGATTCAAGAGGTAATTTCCCTTCCTCTTTCCTTTAATTTCCTTTCAATTTCAAGTTCATTTCTTAATATCTCTCCACCTATATTCATCCACATGGTATAGTAACTCCATTATTATACATATAATTTAATTTTATGATACTAATGGGATATTATACCATCCAACCCTCTTCCCCTCTTCCTTTTATTTTATAAAAGAAAATGTTGTTCGTGAGGTGTTAATCTATCACCTTCAAGAACGACATGTTTTCTTTTTCCATTTTTACTTCCAGGTCTGGTCATGAAACAATTTTTATGGTTGCACCAGAATATTTTATATGTATTATTTATTATTTGAAGTTCTGTAAGTAACTTATTTACATATTACTAAATGATTAATCAAAACAAGTTCATTGTGGTCGAAAAACCGCCCAAATTAACTCAAACAATATTCATTTAATTATTATCTAATGATTTATCAACATGGTATATAATATAATCAATTATAGAATCATCTAAAATCCTGGAATATAATTTATAACATGTAATATCATTTTATTCACTCTCAAATTTACCCAAGAGATGAAGGTAGAACGGTCCTTGTAGTTTAGCTTGGGTTATTGAATCCTCAGAGACCTAAGAAGAAACCTATAGACACGTACATTCTATAGACTGTTTTAGGATATTAAGTGGAAAAAATGGATTGATTTTAGATGGGTTTGAAATATATATAATAGATTTAAGTGAATTCAATTTAAAATAATGAGTTGATCCTAGGTTATCACTTGGGGTGGATTGGACGTATTTCCTTTTCAATGATTTGAATTTCTTATATTTGAGATCGATTCATTTAAGAAGATAAAACAACATCATAACTTACTGGTTTAATTCCTACACCCTTTAATACTAATCACCTATACACTTGAAGGATCAAAGTTTTGAGAAATTCAAGGTAAAGGTTCGTATTAGCACATGAATTGTGTGGCCTAAAATTCAACAAGGAAGATGGAGATGTTTTAAAATCATCAAATAAAAAACTCAATTAAAGAAGGGATTATATATTAATGGGGTGATAAATAACATCCAATCCATCCCCTTTTTATTCCCTTGGATCAACCCATAAGTGGGTTAGCCCTCCATTGATTCTATGGTTTCAATGGAAGCGGAAAGTAGACTCATGAGGGAGGACATGGAGAAGTAAATAAAACAACAAAAATAAAATGATCACTCCACCGTTGTGTGAATATTTTCACAAGATTTGGGGTGAATAAATTAACACCTTGAGGAAACGGTATCAAAGTGAAATGTAGAATAACATAATAATAGGAGAAGAAGAACTTTTATTAATAAACTAAAGTGAATTGAACAACTTACAAGTGAAAGACAAATTTGAGACAACAAAATCGCAGCATAACATTACAATTGAACAAAGCATCCAAGATGATCAACTCCTCTACCACCAATGCCTTAAATAGGAATTTTTGGAGCCTTGTGTAGAGCCTACAACAGTACAAAGAATCTCAATTAATTTTGGTAGGCCATAGGTGGGTGGAAAGTTGAGGAATAGTTGATTTTTCCACCCTTGACCAGAGGTGGCATCCAGCTTTCATCCACCTAACAGACGCGCTTGGAAGACCTTCTATATGGCAGAATAAGAGTGGTCCATATAAGACGAAAATGGATCCCCTGATGTCTCCTATTCCCCTGTAAAATATGGACCCATTTGTAGTTTTATATTCGGAGATATGATTAGATTAGTGGAATGTTTTTCTGGGCCGCAGAATCTGGCCCAGAATTTTATCTCTAACTTGGGCCGTAAAAATGACCCCAATGTAGGCCGAATTAGCATCGGATCCTGAAGCTTTAATTGTTTCTCTACATTTATTCCAGTATCCCACGAAATTTGGGATTCATTGGGCCAGTATGTTGGGCCCCACCGTCTCATCAGTGGGCTGGTGTCCAATCAGCCTTCTCTAGAATTGCTTTCTTTCATCAAAAAATATCCCCATCTTCTTCCATGAATTATCCATTGATCCCTGAAAGAAACATGTTCATATTGAAGTGTAGATAAATTTCCAAAAATATAAAATTAAAATATGTATAATCATATGAATCATTGGGTACTTCAAATGATGTTAAAAAAATGTACCACATAATAGTGCATTTTAAGAAGGTATTACGATCATAATGTGAAATGATGTTCAAAGTGCAAAATGCACTAAAATGGTGTTTATGAATAATAAAGAAAATGAATATTATATATATTAAAAATGAATATTAGTCTTATTTAGTGGCTAATCACACCCCCAACATGAGTTTTTCTAGTCCCGGGCATAATATATCTCAACAATATGAAATTCGAATTCCATTTTCAAAAACATTTTAATACACAATGATCACCAGAAACCCTTATACCAAACAATCATGAAACCCATCAAAATATTTTAATACAAGATATTTTCATAAGCAGATCCCAATCCCAAGCATGTTTTTTTGTTTAAATTCATTTCCATATTTCATCCAATATCAATTTAGTATGAGGATGTGTTGTGCATCACAATAGACATGGGGGGTTCATCTTTATTCAAGGGGGAAATAACAGAAGCACTAGGTGGAATCACATTTCAATATTAAGATGATTATTCAAAAAAAAAATTGTATTATTTTTTATTGTTTTTTTTTGTTTTTTTTTCAATTTTGCCATGGTAATGGAAATTGCACTCAAAAGAGTCAACCCCTGTAGCGAGACTTTGACGATGACTCCCAGGCTCAAAGACCTTAGGGTACCAAGTTAATCCCACATACTCAGGCATCATCTCAAGTTAACTCAGTCAAAAACAAATTCAAATTACCAAAAATAGAGATAAAATTAATAACTCTGGTCCAGACAACTATGGAGTCACAATCCTCAAGTGCCGAAAGCCACGCATTAGGTCATTTCATTGCTCTACGTGCAAATTTATTATTATTATTTTTTAATTTTTTTTAATGAATACTCTTATTAAAACTAAAATGATCACCAAACCTATGCTATTTATTTTTGAGACCCCATGAACTCAAACAAATACCCCACTATCCAAAGGACGTGCATTGTGATTCTTTTTTTATTTGGATGAAAATATAAACAATGAAATATCACATTGGATAGCCATACTTTCCAAAATCTATGCTCATGAAATTATACAAGGATTAAAATTAGAATCCGGGCATGCTAAATTATTTGATATTCAGTTTTAAAGTGTGCAATGTGTATTACCTTGTTCAAAGTTAATGGGATTTTTCCTTCCATTTACACTTTTTTTCAAATCATTTTATTCACAAAAGCAATTTTTTTATTTCATCTCCCCCCCAACTTAAAGAAACACTATCCCTAGTGTTTCAAGAAATTAAAATTTAGAATGGGGTAGGGGTAGAGAATGAAAGTTCAAAAAGGAATTTGAAATATGAGGATCATGGAATGAAGTCACCTGGTGGTTGTAGTTAAAATTTTTGCTGCCCCCTTTTAATCCTTTGATATCCATGTCACTTACATAGTTCCCTAGTAAGAAAAGGAAAAACAAAACAAACAATACAAAACAAAACAATATATATATTTATATAATAAATAAAGTAAAATATAATTATATATATAAAAATTATAGAATAAGGAATCACAAAAATCCGTAGGTAAGTGGTAAGCGCGCGCCCCTGTCTCCCTTCGGTCCCGGGTTCGAACCCCCACGGCTTCGCCGGTTGTGACGGGGTTTACCCCATGACCCATGACGTGTCCCTTTTTATTATTATTATTATATTATTATATATTTATTTTTTAATTTTTTTAACCTACAAACACATTAGAAAAACAAACTGATGATACATTGTCTTCTTTTTAATTTTCTAGGTAAGGCATTACTCAAGGATCACACCACGTGACACGGATGACTATGATGCTCCCCTTTCATAACCATCCATACTCATAATAGAAGAATAGGTCAATAGTATATATTTTTTTAAATATTAAAAGTTTTAATTAATCTTATTTAAAATATAAAGTTGATTAAAACAACAAAATTATATGAAACTTGAAAACCATGGGTTGCCTCTCATGCAGCGCTTTGTTTAATGTAGCTAGCTCGACTTGAACCGCACAACTTACCCAATACCAACTTTCAATATTTTAAGGACCACATGTTTCACCAATTCTACTAGGTTGAGATTGATTCTATTTTTATAATGTGTTTCATGCACAAACCTATGTTCTAAAATGAATGGTAAAATAAAAGGAATATCAGAAATGGTTGATCCAGTTTCCTCTGTAGTCTTTCCTAAGACATCAATGATCATTCTAACTTTTTTGGTTTCAAGAGAAAAATGAATTCCAATTGAAATGTCATGATTATAACTTATGAAGGGATTATTTAGAGGGGAGGGAAGGACAATAATTTTTAGCTCAGGTTGGATAGTACATTTAGACACAAGTTGATATTTTTAATCCAACACCGTTTCATTTTCCAAATTTCTCAACAAAATTGGTTTTTTTAATAGAAGATTCAACCACAAAATTTGAAAGATCAGTTTCAGGGATGGGTATGGACTCAAAATTTGTGATTTCTCTCAATGGTTCAATGGTTGATGTTTTTGAAAATTCATCAATGGATTTATACTTAGGAGACTCAATCCATGATGTGAAATTCTCCTCTTTTGAATCCAAAAAGTCAATTTCCTCTTGATTTAAATACCCTTCAAAAATTCCTTGGTCCGCATTATCTTCCACAAATCCAAAGGTTTTCTCTTCAGTAAATTCATGAGAGGTTTGTTGTAAACTATACACTTCACATAAGGTTATGGAAGGGATAGTTAGTGTAAGGATGGGTTCCTCACAAGTTTTAATGCTTTGTAGTTCTAAACTCAATGATGAAACCTCAAAATTCATTTTCTACATTTTTTGACATAGTTTTTCAAGTAATAGATGTGGATCAGGATGGATAAGGGGTTGAGACAGATGGTCTATTCCAGGAGGATAACTATGTTGTTGGAAGTCTATAGAAGGATGTTCTAATTGGCCTTGTTGGGATTGGAACTCAAAATAGGTTGGAATGTTTTGTGGAGAATAGGAGTTAAAAAATTGTGGCCCAATAGGCTGTTGATTATTACACCAGCATAAACTAGGATGGTCATTGTACATCACACTTGGTGTGGAGTGATCAAATAATTGAGTGGTTCCCCATGTTTGGATTTGTTCAAAAGGTTTTTCCATAGGAATGAGATTGGGGATGAGATAAGAGAACTGGGATAAAAAAATTATGATAGTGTCTAAGATAACTTATTTAATTCCCCGGCAATGGCACCCCAATTTGATTCACGCTCAAATTTATCCAAGAGATGAAGGTATAACGGTCCTTGTAGTTTAGATTGGGTTATCAAATCCTCAGAGACCTAAGAAGAAACCTATATACACATACATTCTATGGACTATTTTCGGCTATGAAGTGGCCAACATGGATTGATTTTAGATGGGTTTGAAAGATATCTAACAGATTTAAGTGAATTCAACTTAAAATAATGAGTTGATCATAGGTTATCACTTGGGGTGGATTGGACATATTTCCTTTTCAATGATTTCAATTTCTTATATTTGAGATGGATTCATTTAAGAAGATAAAACAACATCATCACTTACTGGTTTAATTCCTACACCCTTTAATACTAATCACCTATACACATGAAGGATAAAAGTTTTTAGCACTTCAAGGTAAAGGTTCGGATTAGCACATGAAGTGTGTGGCCTTAAATTCAACAAGGACGATGGAGATGTTTTAAAATCATCAAATAAAAATCTCAATTAAAGAAGTGATTATACATTAATGGGGTGATAAATAACATCCAATCCATCCCCTTTCTACCACCTTGGATCAACACATAAGTGGGTTATCCCTCCATTGATTCTATGGTTTCAATGGAAGTGGAAAGTAGACTCATGATGGAGGACATGGAGAAGTAAAGAAAACAACAAAAATAAAATGATCACTCCACCATTGTGTGAATAATTTCACAAGATTTGGTGTGAATAAATTCACACCTTGAGGAAAATGTATCAAAGTGAAATTTAGAAAAACAGAATAAGAGGAGAAGAATAAATTTTATTAAGAAACTAAAGTGAATTTAACAACTTACAAGTGAAAGACAAATTTGAGACAACAAAATCGCAGCATAACATTACAATTGAACCAAGCATCCATGATGATCAACTCCTCCACCACAAATGCCTTAAATATGCATTTTGGGAGCCTTAGGTCGAGCCTCAAACAATACAAAGCATCTCAATTAATTTTGGTAGGCCATATGTGGGTGGAAAGTTGAGGAAGAGTTGATTTTTCCACCCTTGACGCAAGGTGGCATCAAGATTTTATCCACCGAACATATGTGCTTGGAAGACCTTCTCGATGGCCGAATCAGAGTGGTACGTAGAAGAATAAAATGGATCCCCGGATGTCTCCTATTCTCCTGTAAAATGTTGGACCATTTGGAGTTGTATATTCGGAGATATGATTAGATTAGTGGACTATTTGTCTGGGTTGCAGAATCTGGCTTAGAATTTTATCTCTAACTTGGGCCGTAATATTGACTACAATGTAGGCAGAATTAGCATTGGATAATGAATAGTTATTTGTTGCTCTACATGTCTTATATCATCCCACTAAATTTGGGATTCATTGGGCCTGTATGTTGGGCCCCACCGTCTCATCAGTGGGCTGGTGTCCAATCTGCCTTCTCTAGAATTGCTTCCTTTCATCACAAAATATCCCCATCTCCTTCCGTGAATTCTCCATTGATCCCTGAATGAAACATGTTAATATTGAAGTGTAGATCAATTTCCAAAAATATAAAATTAAAATATGTATAATGAGATGAATCATTGGGTACTTTAAATGATGTTCAAAAATGTACCACATAATAGTGCATTTTAAGAAGGTATTACAATCATAATGTGAAATGATGTTCAACGTGTAAAATGCACTAAAATGGTGTTTATGAATAATAAATAAAATGAATATTATATATATTAAAAATTAATATTATCCTCATTTAGTGGCTAATCACACCCCCAACTTGAGTTTTTCTAGTCCTGAGCATAATATATCTCAACAATATGAAATTCGAATTCCCTTTTCCAAAAACATTTTAATACACAACGATCACCAAAAACCCTTATACCAAAAAATCATGAAACCCATAAAAATATTTTAATAAAATATATTTTCATAAGAAGATCCCAATACCAAGCCTGTTTCTTTGTTCAAATTCATTTCCATATTTCATCCAATATCAATTTAGTATAAAGATGTGTTGTGCATCACAATAGACATGGGGGTTCATCTTTATTCAAGGGGGAAATGAAGAAAGCGCTAGGTGGAATCACATTTAAATATTAAGATGATTATTCAAAAAAAATTGTACTATTTTTTATTATTTTTTATTTTATTTTTCAATTTTTCCATGGTAATTGAAATTGCACTCAAAAGAGTCAACCCCTGTAGCGAGACTTTGCCGATGACTCCCAGGATCAAAGAGCTTAGGGAACCAAGTGAATCCCACATACTAAGGCATCATATTGAGTTAACTCATTCAAAAAAAATTCAAATTACAAAAAATAGAGATAAAATTAATAACTCTGGGCCAGACAACTATGGAGTCACAATCTCCAAATGCTGAAAGCCACACATTATGTCATTTCATTTCTCTACGCGTAAATTTATTATTATTATTTTTAATTTTTTTTTATTGAAAACTCATATTAAAACTAAAATGATCACCAAACCTATGCTATTTATTTGGGGGACCCCATGAACTCAAACTAATACCCCACTATCCAAAGGACGTGCATTGTGATTCTTTTTTTATTTGGATGAAAATACAAACAATGAAATATCACATCGGATAACCATAATTTCCAAAATATATGCTCATGAAATTATACAAGGATTAAAATCAGAATCAGGGCATGCTAAATTATTTTATATTCAGTTTCAAAGTGTGCAATTTGTTTTACCATGTTCAAAGTTAAAGGAATTTTTCCTTCCATTTACGCATTTTTTTTCAAATATTTTTTTTCACAAAAGCAATTTTTTTTATTTCATCACCCCCCAAACTTAAAAAAAATTGTCCCCAGTGTTTCAAGAAATGAAAATTTAGAAGGGGGTAGAGGTAGAGAATGAAAGTTCAAAAAGGAAATTGAAATATGAGGATCATGGAATGAAGTCATCAGGTGGTTGAAGTTGAAATTTTTGTTGCTCCCTTTTAATCCTTTGATATCCATGTCACTTGCAGAGTTCCCTAGTAGAAAAATGAAAAAAAAACAAAAACAAAAACAAAAACAATATATATATATATATTTATATTATATAATAAATAAATTAAAATATAATGATATATATAAAAATTATAGAATAAGGAATCACAAAAAGATGAAGGTCAGTGGAAAGCACGCGCCCCTGTCTCCCTTCGGTCCCGGGTTCGAATCCCCGCGGCTTCGCCGGTTGTGACGGGGTTTTCCCCATGACCCACGACATGTCCCTTTTTATTATTATTATAATATTATTATTTATTTATTTTATTTTTATTTTAACCTAAAAACAAATTAAAAAACAAACTGATGATACATTGTCTTCTTTTTAATTTTCTAGGTAAGGCATTACTCAAGGATCACACCACGTGACACAGATGAATATGATGCTCCCCTTTCATAACCATCCATACTCATAATAGAAGAACAGGTCAATAGTCTATTTTTTAAATATAAAAAAGATTAATTAATCTTATTTAAAATATAAATTTGATTAAAACAACAAAATGATAGGAAACTTGAAAACCATGGGTTGCCTCTCATGCAGCGCTTTGTTTAATGTCGCTAGCTCAACTTGAACCCCACAACTTACCCAATACCAACTTTAAAATTTTTAAGGACCACATGTTTCACCAATTATACTAGGTTGAGATTGATTTTATGTTTATAATGTGTTTCATGCAAAAACCTATGTTCTAAAATGAATGGTAAAATCAAAGGAATATCAGAAATGGTTGATTCAGTTTCCTCTGTAGTCTTTCCTAAGACATCAATGATCATTACAACTATTTTGGTTTCAAGAGAAGAATGAATTCCAATTGAAAGGTCATGATTATAACTTATGAAGGTATTATTTAGAGGGTAGGTAAGGACAATAATTCTGAGCTCAAGTTGGATAGGACATTTAGACACAAGTTGATATTTTGAATCCAACACAGTTTCATTTTCCAAATTTCTCAACAAAATTGGTTTTTTTCAAATAGAAGATTCAACCACCAAATTAGAAAGATCAGTTTTAGGAATGGGTATGGACTCAAAGTTTGTGATTTCTCTCAATGGTTCAATGGTTGGTGTTTTTGAAAATTCATCAATGGATTTATACTTAGGAGACTCAATCCATGATGTTAAATTCTCCTCTTTTGAATCCCAAAAGTCAATTTCCTCTTGATTTAAATACCCTTAAACAATTATTTGATCCTCTTTATATTCCCCATATCCAAAGGTTTTCTCTTCAGTAAAATCTTGAGAGGTTTGTGGTAAACTAGACACTTCACATAAGGTTATGGAAGGGATAGTTAGTGTAGGGATGGGTTCCTCACAAGTTTTAATGCTTTGTAGTTCCAAACTCAATGACGAAACCTCAAAATTCATTTTCTCCATTTGTTGACACAGTTTTCCAAGTAATAGATGTGGATCAAGATGGATAAGGGGTTGAGACAAATGGTCTATTCCAGGAGGATAACTATGTTGTTGGAATTCTATAGAAGGACGTTCTGATTGGCCTTGTTGGGATTGGAACTCAAAATAGGTTGGAATGTTTTGTAGAGAATAGGAGTTAAAAAATTGTGGCTCAATAGGCTGTTGATTATCACACCAGTATAAACTAGGATGGTCATTGTACATCACACTTGGTGTGGAGTGATCAAAGTAATGAGAGGTTCCCCATGTTTGGATTTGTTCAAAAGGGTTTTCCATAGCAATGAAATTGGGGATGAGATAAGAGAAGGGGGATAAAAAAAGGATGATAGTGTCTAAGATAAATTACTTAGGTCCCTGGCAATGGTGCCAAAATTTGATTCACGCTCAAATTTACCCAAAAGATGAAGGTAGAACGGTCCTTGTAGTTTAGCTTGGGTTATCGAATCCTCAGTGACCTAAGAAGAAACCTATAGACACATACATTATATGGACTGTTTTCGGCTATGAAGTGGCCAAAATGGATTGATTTTAGATGGGTTTGAAATATATCTAACAGATTTAAGTGAATTCAATTTAAAATAATGATTTTATCCTAGGTTATCACTTGGGGTGGATTGGACATATTTCCTTTTCAATGATTTCAATTTCTTATATTTGAGATGGATTCATTTAAGAAGATAAAACAACATCATCAATTACTGGTTTAATTACTACACGCTTTAATACTAATCACCTATACACTTGAAGGATCAAAGTTTTCAGAACATCGAGGTAAAGGTTCGTATTAGCAAATGAAGTGTGTGGCCTTAAATTCAACAAGGACGATGGAGATGTTTTAAAATCATCAAATAAAAATATCAATTAAAGAAGTGATTATACATTAATGGGGTGATAAATAACATCCAATACAGACCCTTGCTACTCCCTTGGATCAACCCATAAGTGGTTTAGCCCTCCATTGATTCTATGGTTTCAATGGAAGCAGAAAGTAGACTCATGAGGGAGGACATGGAGAAGTAAAGAAAACAACAAAAATAAAATGATCACTCCACCGTTGTGTGAATAATTTCACAATTTTTGGTGTGAATAAATTCACACCTTGAGGAAACGGTATTAAAGTGAGATGCAGAACAACAGAATAAGAAGAGAAGAAGAACTTTTATTAAGAAACTAAAGTGAATTGAACAACTTACAAGTGAAAGACAAATTTGAGACAACAAAATCACAACATAACATTACAATTGAACAAAGCATCCAAGATGATAAAATCATCCACCACCACTACATTAAATAGGAATTTTGGGAGCCTTGGGTAGATCCTACAACAATAAAAAGAATCTCAATTAATTTTGGTAGGGCATAGGTGGGTGGAAAGTTGAGGAAGAGTTGATTTTTCCACCATTGACCCGAGGTGGCATCCAGCTTTCATCTACCGAACAGACACGCTTGGCATACCTTCTAGATAGCCGAATCAGAGTGGGAAACAGAAGAATAAAATGGATAACTTGATGTCTCATATTCTCCTGTAAAATTTGGGACCATTTGGAGTTGTATATTCGGAGATATGAGTAGATTAGTGGACTGTTTTTCTAGGCTTCAGAATCTGGCCCAGAATTTTATCTCTAACTTGGGCCGTAAAAATGACCACCATGTAGGCCGAATTAGCATTGGATCCTATATAGGGATTTGTTCCTATGAATTTATTCTAGAATACCATGAAATTCTGGATTCATTGGGCCTATAATTTGGGCCCCACCATCACATCAGTGGGATGGTGTCCAATCTGCCTTCTCTAGAATTGTTTCCTTTCATCACAAAATATCTCCATCTTATTCCATGAATTACCCATTGATCCCTGAATGAAACATGTTCATATTTAATTTTAGATCAATTTAAAAAAATATAAAATTAAAATATGTATAATCAGATGAATAATTTGGTACTTCAAATGATGTTAAAAAATGTACCACATAATAGTGCATTTTAAGAAGGTATTACAATCATAATGTGAAATGATGTTCAAAGTGTAAAATGCACTAAAATGGTGTTTATGAATAATAAAGAACATGAATATTATATATATTAACAATGAATATTAGCCTCATTTAGTAGATAATCATCATTTTTGGTTATTTACCCATGTTTTATTCGAACATCAATTTATGAATACAAGTGAACCACTCTAGAAAAAGCATAAAAACAGACATTCCTAAGCAATATTTTTAAACTATATAACTCATCCAAAGGCACATAAAATAACATAATGAAACAATAATGAACCATATTCATGTAAAAAAGGTTATGGAATTGTTAATTATTGAATCTAATGTGTTTATACAAGACATTAAAGTGAAGGAAGCGTTCAAATATAAGGTAAGGGGAAAATCTCGAACCTAATTTTGTTTCTTAGGGTTCTCCATCGTTCACTACATATTTGGTATGGTAACTCCTTAAAAATAATTTTTTTCATCATTATCTTACCTTTTCATGGATATAAATGTTTTCTACTGAATCTTATGTCAAACAAAAGTTTTCTAAAAGAACTATTCTTTCAAAAATACACCTTTTACTCCTCACTCAAGGTTGATGGCTATCATATCAAGTATGTTATTCCCACTTAATTATGGGAACCCAATGTTTATGAATGTGTTCTTATGATCTGAAACCCATTACTTTTCATGGGTTAGTTATGTTAATTTTTTATATATTTTCATTGTGTCATGCATGATAAATGATAATGTTATGATGTGACGGGTACGCCTAGAATTATATAGCGCAATATGAATGTTTCATTGTGATGGGTACGCCGGGAATTATATAGAACTCCAATGCATCGGGTAAAGTGATGAATCTCATGAGTTAATGTGAAATGATGTGTCAAAAATATGCTAGCTTTGTTCACAATTATGTGTGGTAGTTAACCACTAAGACATGATGTTTCATTTTTTTATGCATTTCCACATTTGAAGTCTCTTATTAATGCTTTCTGTCATGTTCGTGATCCTTTTCCTATGTTATAGTTATGCTCACCCATTTTTATTTTCTTGTTATATATCCTCTTACTAGGCTTTTATATCACCCCTTTTTATGTATATCCTCAGGTGATTACATGCACTAAGGAGGGGTCAAGTTCCAATAAGAAGCTAGAGAAGAAGGAATTAAATAAATATTTGTACTTGATGTTGTAATTGTTATGTATGGTCCTAGTTTTCCCAAGAAACTAAACCTTTGGATCCTCTATTTGTAATACTATTATGTTGTTTATATTTAAAATTATGTAATATTAATGTAAGAAATGGTTGGGACGCTATAGTTGGTATCAGAGGCAAGGTTTAGTTAATTTGGGAATTAGGATTAGTGAACCCTAGAGAAAACCTCTAGTAAGAGACTAAGTACAAATATGAATAAAATAAGATTTACATAGGGATCCCATATGTTATGTTTTTTGTATAAATTGATCAAATTAATAAGTTATTCATGACTTTTTGACTTAGGCTTTGTTCTAACCTTTTCTATTTTAAAAAATGGTGGGAGTTAGGAGAAACCAGGCCAATAACTCGTGCGAGGGCCTATGCAACAATTGCCCAAACGACATCCCCAATGATTTGTGAGGTGGAGTTCAAAACCACATGGTGATGCTTACCCAACAATCTCGGGTTATGAACAATAACCATAATAATATAGAATTTCCTCCTTCACCAAAGAGGGAGAAACTAGCTATCGAATATTTTATGAGACAATGACCACTGAAGTTTAGTGGAACTTCTGATTCACTAGTTGTGGAATAGTGGTTCAACTCTATGGAGAAAATCTTTTCTGTGCTTCATTGTTATTAGACAGAGAAGGTGACTCTATCTGTTTATCGTCTAGATGGAGAGGACGATCAATGGTGGGATTTGATTAAGAACACTAATCCAAGGGACAAAATTGAAGAGATGGAATGTGAAGACTTTAAGATATTTTTTCTTAACAATTATTTACCAAGAACTCATCACATGAAGATTGAGAGAGAATTAATAGATCTCAAGCAAAAAGAAGGAGAATCTATCACAACCTATGAAGTGAAATTTACAAGGATTTCAAGGTATGCCTCGGG
Source organism: Viscum album (assembly GCA_963277665.1). NCBI lineage: Eukaryota > Viridiplantae > Streptophyta > Magnoliopsida > Santalales > Viscaceae > Viscum > Viscum album. The sequence continues at coordinate 267,707,945 of OY728135.1, forward strand.
TTTTGTTATCTATAATGATAGAAAAATTAATAGATTCTTTAGTTGATTAAAATCACACCTTTGAAAGGATCTTGCAATTTAAGACTTTGGGAGTTATGAAGAAGTTGTTTGGTGTGCTCTCAAAGTGGATATGGAGTTTGGAGAATGGTCCCATGTTTATAGTGATAAGAAACTAAATATGGAGTTTCAAGCCATAGGATCTAATGACAAAGGTGGGAAGAAAACTCAACGACCCCCATGCCAAAAATGTGGGAAGTTTCACCATGGGAACTACTTCAAAGGGATAGAGAAGTGATTTAAGTGTGGGAAAGAAAACCATGCTCAAGAGTGTCGAAAATACATGAAAATAAAGGATAATGTAGACAAAGAAAGGAGAGAACTACCCAGGGTTCAATGCTAAAACTATAGAGATTTAGGGCACTATGAAAGCCACTGCACTAAACCTCGAGTTCTCGAGGGTAATCCGCATCAGCAACCACAAAATCCAAAGGAACGAGGGAAGGCTTATGCCATTACTAATGTAGAAGTGGAGAAATATAATGAATTCATACAAGTTACACTTCCTATTCACTCAGGAATTGAAAAGGTCTTATTTGATTTTGGTTCTATGCATTCATTTATATCTTTAAAGTTTGCTAGAACTATAGAATCGAATCCCCAAAACCTTTAAGTAGAAATATCTGTAAAAACACCAAGTGGTGCAATCATTGAATCCTAAGTGTTTGAATCTTCTCCTATTGGCATATGTGGTAATATTATTCTAGTTAATGTCATTGTAACACCCCGAGCTTCTATGATACACTTCTCATTCAATAATGCAATAGCTTGCATTGTACGCAACTTCGAGTTCTAACACACCGCAACTAATCAAAGTAGTCATTATGAATAGTAATACCCACTTTTTGAAATTATATAAATTTTATATTTCAAAATGGACTTCATTTTTTGTATTCGGAATATCGAAATTATCCTAAGTTTATTTTTTGTAATTTTCTGAGAACTTTCAATTTTTTATGAATAGTGAAAAATACTTAAAACAACATTTTTAATCAAAATAATTTATAGTGATAAATTATACTATTTAGTGGTTTTAAAGTATAATTATAACATATTTTTACCATTTTATCCAATGGTGGTCATTATAATTAATTTAACACTGAAATTGGACATAAACAATTGTCAATCTTTTGATATAAATTGTTTCTTAAAAACACGCTATTTGTTGTGACAGCGGGAATTAATTATGAAATTAATTAATTCAACTTATATGTTTGTAATTTTTTAAAATAGACATCATTTTTGAATTCGGAATATCAATTATAGCTTAGGGTGAAATTTTGGCATTGTTCTGAAAAACTTCAATTTTTGATGAATAGTGAAACCACTAAGTGGTAGTTAAATAAATGATTTTTCGTTTAAATGAAATATTACCACTTCTGTGATTTTATTTTCAAAAATATGACATACATGGTTGTCATTAAGAAGTAAAATGTGGTTCAATGAGATTAAAATAATTTTTGGTGAATAGTAACTTTTAAGTTCTTAATCACGATTAGAGGTAATTAGTGTAGTTTAAGGTAAAAATAATGTTTTAATAATATGAGATGAGCTTGAAACATGTCCTACCCTCATTGGATGTTCCATGTCCGACCAAGACAATCCATGAGTCAACTTGGGGACCCCATGGAGCAACTTTTAGTTGGAAAATGACATAAATACCTTTTATTTAATGTTAAAGTAAAAAATGACACAAACATGAAATGTTTTACTAAAACAATTTTTGCATGGGGTTATACAAGTCATATTTTTGTCTATAAATATTCATTGGAAATCAAAAAATATTTCCTACATCATAGTATTTTTTTATAATTTTTAGACATTAAATAAATTAAATTATTTATGACATCATTATGATGCAGCGATGACCTCATTATTTAACGATTTTAATAAAATGAAAATATAATGTAAAATCCAAGGCTTACACTTTTACAAAGACTATTGTATGGGTATATTTCGAACCCTTATCACCTTAGCCTAGAATTATATAAGTTTGGGACTTTTAGAATCCGAAAAGCATTGTATAATAATGTAAACTTTCCTTACTTTCCAAGAGTGTCCCTCCTCTCCTCTTATAAAAGGCCCCCACCTCTACCACCTCATTTACACTTTCAAGCCATTTGGCTCAGCCAACCTCTACCCAAATACTCACCCAACTTCCCTACCTTACTCCTAGAATCCTCACTTTGGGCAGAATTCTTCCCAAGGAAGCCTTTGACTCAAATCAAAAGAGTTACCCAATTTTAAGGTAATGTCTTATCTAATGTTGTTTTGTTTTATTTTTCTTCTCCAACCCCCTAAACACTTTTTATTAATTTCTTTTGTAACAACACCAGTATCCTCAATATACTAGGATGTTGTTATAATAAGGATTCGAGCTACACTTACACACACCTACATCTAATGGTTAAAAAACATACTGTTTCTGTGGATGGCAGATTTCTGCCTCACGAGACGATGATTGTTCAACACTCATATAACACCTTCAAAGGTGGCCATTAAGATGTCACTATATTTATATATGATATATAATATGTTTATGTTTTCCTTATGCTTCTGTATTTCTCATTTATGGCATAATTTATGATTTCCATTATGGGTAAACGCGATAATTTCATTTTAGGAAGTGCGGACTACCGCCCCCTCAAAGTGATGTGAATCGTTGATGCCATATGTGGGATGTATAAAGGATGGAGTAAATGATATTATATATAATATTATACTGGAAATATATTATACCTTTATATAATTATGATTTCTTTCCATTAAATATGAAATAGAAATGAAAGTAGCGTTCATGCATACGTACGGCTTACCGTCTCCATGAACGGTGCTTTTCATTTCTTACCTCTAAATGTTATGTAATATTATGAATGAATGTATATACTGGATATATATGATATATATGATATCTACATCATGAATATAATTCTGGATATAATGGATATTTCACCACATGAACAACTTGTAATTATAAGAAGGTTATTGTTGACTTAAGTACCAAAGATCGACAAAACGACCGTTATTAACTTAAATAATTACATAATGTTCATAACATTGTAATAAGTGATATAAAAAGGATAATGAAATTGAAAATGGTTCTTAATAGGGTAGATATTAACTCTAGTTTATTATTCATGAGGTTAAAGAACGGTTGAGTCAAGTCGGACATGAGGTAAGGGAACTTCTTAACCCAATTTCTATTCTTTCGGTTAATCTCCTACCTTCAAATTAAGTCATGATATTATTATGTCCTATCTTTTATTTGTACTTTATTTATGTGTACTTATAGTGAATACACATAATAGATCTATTTTATTTTAAAAATGATCTTTTTAAGGACTTCATCTCAATCTCCTTTCATTGAGGCATATTTGGTTTTATACACAATTTTCTTTTATACGGTGTATAAACCCCTTTGACTTTTACGTTTATTCAAAAGGAATCTTTTTTATATGAAGAGTTTTACTAAACGACAAAAAGGGAATTTTTTTCTTTCCGTACATATGCGGCAACAATGACTTCTCCGCCGCCGTGAACATTATTTGAGTTTTGGCTTCCTCTACAAGCCATCACTTTTTTTAATGAAAAATAAATACAAAGTTTTAACTTTCTCTTATTTTGGTATTGAAAATCGTTTTGAAAGAATTTTTATTATATCAATGTGTTGTATTGTAATATTGTGATTGAAATGTGGAAATGTTATGTTTCCTTTATGCATGTTTTATGTGATACGATTATGTTATGGTTTATGATATGTTTAAACCCATTCATATGAGGAATGCATTGGACTTAGTAAGTGACGGGTGGAGCCCGCTATAGCTCCTCGATGCATCGGCAGGTCTCATGAGACAAACTAGTGTCTTGGCACAAGGCCTTGACAAAATCTTATTTGTGGTCTTGGCATAAGGCCTTGGCAACGTGGTTATGATAGTCTGGCATTATGCATTCCATCATTATGAAAGTGGTTATTGATATTACATGTGATTATTCGACCAGTAGAATATCCATGTGAAGAAGTGAATGACATTATCTCATTTTACTTTTTCCATATTATTTTGTAGTTCATGTTTAAAAGGCTTTTGTTTTAGTTATACATTGCCTTAAATGTTTATGTTTATTGATTAAAGCTTCCGCTATGTTGTTATCCTTACTGAGCATCTGAGCTCACCCCTTTCAATATTTTAACATTTTCCAGGATGTGAAGAAGTATTTTAGGAATGACCTGCAGGGATAGTCAGAAGAGGATATGATTGTGTACTATGAAGACTTTGTTAATAGTTTTTTACTTTATGATGTAATGTAAGACTTATGAATGTATCTAGTGTTTCCAAGGCTACTAAACTAATCGGTCTTTCGAGACTTGATCTTTTGTGATCATGCCAATGTTACGAAGTAATGCACCGACTCTGGGTAGGTGGGGTTGGGGCGTTACAGTTGGTATCAGAGGCATTTTAGTACTAACCTTGGAAGCTTGATTTAGATAAACTCTGATTAGAGCACATAGCCTAAAGATAGACTTTAAGGATTAGTATAGAAGAACTTCCTAGAAGATTTTGTGAGTTTTCCAAGCAATACATCCATGTCTGGATACGAGCAGGTAGAGGCGGCTCTGGCACAGATGTACCTAGGGGTAAAACCCGAAAACACTGCTTTGAGCTAGACTCGAATGGGAACTGGTGCACGACAACGGGCCTTGCTGCACTCTTGGTTACGACACTCCCGGGGGATATGCTTAAGATAATTCACATTTTATTTACAAACCACTATGAAGGGTTATGAGTATATACTTCCTAAAAGAAAACATTTTTTATGATTATGGATTATATCCATAAATAGTTCAATTTATTATAAGTGTTTTCAAGTTTGTTATTATGTATTTCGTTTCATAAACTAACCTAGTTTATGGCATTGTATAGAAATGGCACCCAGTAGAAGGAATGTGAACTCCATCAATACGTATGATCCAAAGAGTAAGAAGGATCATATCTTTCATGGTATTAAGCCAACATTTAGAAGAGAAATATTCTCCCATGTGTTATCAACATATGAAGAAATAGTATCACGTGTTAATAAGATAAGTAGAGAATTCTCTAAGTCTTATGGATTTGAAGGGATGAAAGAGAAGAAAAGGATGGAAGAGAGAATGATGGATAAAGGGACGAGGGAAAAGAAGAATTTTCCAATATGTGATAACTGTGGGAAGAAACACCTTGGAATTTGCCTGAAGTGAATGGGAGTTTGTTATAAGTGTGGAGAAAAAGGACACCAAGTGCGTGACTGCAAGGGTAAGAAAAAGGTTTCAAATGTACAATGCTTCATCTGCAAGGAGTGGGGACACTACGCAAACCAATGTTCAAATCATCAGAGTATGCCCCAAATGATGTTATTGGATAATAATCAAGTTATGATACTACCACAGATGAGGAGGAATGATTAGAGTTCTTATGTTGTTATTAAAGAATTTTGTAATTTGAGTGTTGTATCAATTATGTACTGGTTATAATAATTATGGAGTATATAAGGATTGTACTGCAGTACTATTTCATCTAGGACTTGAGATTGTGTGGAACCAAGAAAAGTGTCTCCACAGTAGGTTAATTTTTTGGAAAATATATGGTTGAGAGAAAGATAAACCATAATATGGTTCTGATACCGAGATAGTGATTTTGGAATAAGACATGATTGATTCGGATAAATTATGTTGGATATTCTTAACATCCTTGAAACTGATTAATGATTTGTATAAATTTTTGGATAGAAGGAGTATATCTAGTTTTCTATAAGGAATAAGGGATCATGAATGTAATCAATAAGGATTTATGGTAATACAGTATGTTTTAGTGTTTTAAAAGAATACATGATGAAGGTGTTCACATGTTGTTACGCAGAAAAAAGGAACTTCATTATGTTTACCTTCCTCATAAAATCTGGACTATGAGTTGGATAGAAGTTTTTTGGATAACTATAAAGGTTGGAATGGATTATATTTTACATTGGATACTATTATTAAGGTTAATTTTGGATATTTATTAAAAGGACAACACGCAGACCGAGTGATAACCCATCGCGTCGGACAAAGCTGTGGGAATCGAACCCACAACCATAGTGCGATTGGGATTAATCGCCTACCACTGGACTACGTGAAGTCCCTGGTTATTACAAAATAGTTTTTCTAATCTAAATGGTATGTGTTAAAATTTGGAACCTTATACAATTAGGATAAATAGAATATTTTTGAGTTCTATTACCTTTTAGAGTGAATGATGGATTTTTGGTAAAAATTTATTAAAGAATGAAAGTCTACATGACAAGTATGTATATTCCCTTACGTTCTTAGTAAATCTCCTAAATAAATTCTTTAACTTTATAAAAGGTAACTTAAAACAAAAACGTTGCCGGTTAACTTTTCCAACTGGGGATTCAATGACCGTTTAACCAATCACAAGTTTGTGATTTTCTTATTGTTAACTTTATCCTAACCCAGTTTTCTACAACTCTCCATCAGACCTTTATGGTTTGTTTTTCTTCCATATCCATATTTTCATAGAATCCTAGTATGGGCTATCTCAGGTGACCTTTGTACTTATTTTTCTTTCTTATAAAGTTATATTTATATTAACCTTATTTCTGATGTGGGTTTTCTACAAAGGTATTTTCTATTTTCAACCTTTTATTTTCCAAGAAAAATTTCAAATTGCGAGGATGCAATTTATTGAATGAGGGGAGAATGTAACACCCCGAGCTTCTATGATACGCTTCTCATTCAATAATGCAATAGCTTGCATTGTACGCAACTTCGAGTTCTAACACACCGCAACTAATCAAATTAGCCGTTATGAATAGTAATACCCACTTTTTGAAATTATATAAATTTTATATTTTAAAATGGACTTCATTTTTAGTATTCGGAAAATCGAAATTATCCTAAGTTTAGTTTTTGTAATTTTCTGAGAACTTTCAATTTTTTATGAATAGTGAAAAATACTTAAAACAACTTTTTTAATCAAAATAATTTATAGTGATAAATTATACTATTTAGTGGTTTTAAAGTATATTATAACATATTTTTACCATTTTATCCAATGGTGGTCATTAGAAATAATTTAACACTGAAATTGGACATAAACAATTGTCAATATTTTGATATAAATTGTTTCTTAAAAACACGCTATTTGTTGTGACAACGGGAATTAATTATGAAATTAATTAATGCAACTTGTATGTTTGGAATTTTTTAAAATAGACATCATTTTTGAATTCGGAATATCAATTATAGCTTAGGGTGAAATTTTGGCATTGTTCTGAAAAACTTCAATTTTTGAGGAATAGTGAAACCACTAAGTGGTAGTTAAATAACTGATTTTTCGTTTAAATGAAATATTACCACTTCTGTGATTTTATTTTCAAAAATCTGACATAAATTGTTGTCATTAAGAAGTAAAATGTGGTTCAATGAGATTAAAATAATTTTTGGTGAATAGTAACTTTTAAGTTCTTAATCGCGATTAGAGGTAATTAGTGTAGTTTAAGGTAAAAATAATGTTTTAATATTATGAGATGAGCTTGGAACATGTACTACCTTCATTGGATGTGCCATGGTCGACCCAGACAATCCATTTGTCAACATGGGGACTCCATGGAGCCACTTTTAGTTGGAAAATGACATAAATACCTTTTATTTAATGTTAAAGTAAAAAATGACACAAACATGAAATGTTTTACTAAAACAATTTTTGCATGGGGTTATACAAGTCATATTTTTGTCTATAAATAATCATTGGAAAGATAAAAATATTTCCTAAATCATAGTATTTTTTTTATAATTTTTAGACATTAAATAAATTAAATTATTTATGACATCATTATGATGCAGCGATGACCTCATTATTTAACGATTTTCATAAAATGAAAAGATAATGTAAAATCCAAGGATTACACTTGTCCAAAGACTATTGTATGGTTAGATTTCGAACCCTTATTACCTTAGCCTTGAATTATATAAGTGTGGGACCTTTATAATCCGAAAAGCATTGTATAATAATGTAAACTTTCCTTACTTTCCAAGAGTGCCCCTCCTCCCCTCTTATAAAAGGCCCCCACCTCTACCACCTCATTCACACTTTCAAGCCATTTGTCTTGGCCAACCTCTACCCAAATACTCATAAAACTTCCATCCCTTACTCCTAGAATCCTCACTTTGGACAGAATTCTTCCCAAGGAAGCCTTTGGCTCAAATCAAAAGAGTTACCCAATTTTAAGGTAATGTCTTCTCTAATGTTGTTTTGTTTTATTTTTCTTCTCCAACCCCCTAAATACTTTTTATTAATTTCTTTTGTAACAACACTAGTATACTCAATATACTAGGATGTTGTTATAATAAGGATTCGAGCTACACTTACACACACATACATCTAATGGTTAAAGAACATACTGTTTCTGTGGATGGCAGATTTCTGCCTCACGAGACGATGATTGTTCAACACTCATATAACACCTTCAAAGGTGGACATTAAGATGTCACTATATTTATATATGATATATAATATGTTTATGTTTTCCTTATGCTTCTGTATTTCTCATTTATGGCATACTTTATGATTTCCATTATGGGTAAACGCGATAATTTCATTTTAGGAAGTGCGGACTACCGCACCCTCAAAGTGATGTGAATCATTGATGCCATATGTGGGATGTATAAAGGATGGAGTAAATGATATTATATATAATATTATACTGGAAATATATTATACCTTTATATAATTATGATTTCTTTCCATTAAATATGAAATAGAAATGAAAGTAGCGTTCATGCGTACGTATGGCTTACCGTCTCCATGAACGGTGCATTTCATTTCTTACCTATAAATGTTATGTAATATTATGAATGAATGTATATACTGGATATATATGATATATATGATATCTACATCATGAATATAATTCTGGATTTAATGTATATTTCACCACATGAACAACATGTAATTATAAGAAGTTTATTGTTGACTCAAGTACCAAAGATCGACAAAACGACTGTTATTAACTTAAATAATTACATAATGTTCATAACATTGTAATAAGTGATATAAAAAGGATAATGAAATTGAAAATGGTTCTTAATAAGGTAGATATTAACTCTAGTTTATTATTCAGGAGGTTAAATAACGGTTGAGTCAAGTCGGACACGAGGTAAGGGAACTTCTTACCCCAATTTCTATTCATTGGGTTAATCTCCTACCTTCAAATTAAGTCATGATATTATTATGTCCTATCATGTATTTGTACTTTCTTTATGTGTAATTATAGTGAATACACATAATAGATCATTTTTATTTTAAAAATGATCAATTTAAGGACTTCATCTCAATCTCCTTTCATTGAGGCATATTTGGTTTTATACACAACTTTCTTTTATACGGTGTATAAACCCCTTTGACTTTTACGTTTATTCAAAAGGAATATTTTTTATACGAAGAATTTTACTAAACGACAAAAAGGGAATGTTTTTCTTTCCGTACATATGCGGAAACAATGACTTCTCCGCCGCCGTGACCATTATTTGAGTTTTGGCTTCCTCTACAAGCCATCACTTTTTTTAATGAAAAATAAATACAAAGTTTTAACTTTCTTTTATTTTGGTATTGAAAATGGTTTTGAAAGCGTTTTTATTATATCAATGTGTTGTATTGAAATCTTGTGATTGAAATGTGGAAATGTTATGTTCCCTTTATGCATGTTTTATGTGATATGATTATGTTATGGTTTATGATATGTTTAAACCCATTCATATGAGGAATGCATTGGACTTAGTAAGTGACGGGTGGAGCCCGCTATAGCTCCTCGATGCATCGGTAGGTCTCATGAGACAAACTAGTGTCTTGGCACGAGGCCTTGACAAAATCTTATTTGTGGTCTTGGAACGAGGCCTTGGCTACGTGGTTATGATAGTCTGGCATTATGCATTCCATCATTATGAAAGTGGTTATTGATATTGCATGTGATTATTCGACCAGTAGAATATCCATGTGAAGAAGTGAATGGCATTATCTCATTTTACTTTTGCCATATTATGTTGTAGTTCATGTTTAAAAGGCTTTTGTTTTAGTTATACATTGCCTTAAATGTTTATGCTTATTGATTAAAGCTTCCGCTATGTTGTTATCCTTACTGAGCATCTGAGCTCACCCCTTTCAATGTTTTAATATTTTCCAGGATGTGAAGAAGTATTTTAGGAATGACCTGCAGGGATAGTCAGAAGAGGATATGAGTGTGGACTATGAGGACTTTGTTATTAGTTTTTCACTTTATGATGTAATGTAAGACTTATGAATGTATCTAGTGTTTCCAAGGCTACTAAACTAATCGGTCTTTCGAGACTTGATCTTTTGCGATCATGTCAATGTTACGAAGTAATGCACCGACTCTGGGTAGCTGGGGTCGGGGCATTACAATCATAATAATTTCCTTGGTGGAATCCGACGCTATAATGGGAATGTATTGGCTCTCATTATATAGAGCACGTATCAACTGTCGGGAAAATAAAATATCTTTTAATATTCCAAACCATCCCATGATCCTCTACAAATTCAAGGAAGATCATGAATATCCTTTAAAAATACTTCAATGGTGTGGGTGTTGATTCCCTATGAAGAAGTATACCTCACCCAAATGGTTGAGTCAAAGGAAGGTTCCAACCTTACAAAAATTCCCATCATGAGGGAATACAATGTTGTATTTCCCGAAGAGTTACCTGGACTTCCCCCGCATCTTGAGGTAGAGTTCTCAATAGAACTCATACCCAGAGCTACTCCTATCTCAAAGTGTTCTTGTAGGATGGATCTTATCAAACTGAAAGAGTTAAAGAAGAAACTGCAAGAGAATTTGGACAAAGGGTTCATACACCCCAGTGCAACACCTTGGGGTGCCCCAGTGCAACACCTTGGGCTGCGCCAGTGCTCTTTGTGAAGAAGAAGGATGGAAAAATGTAGCTGTGTATCAATTATTGAGAACTCAAAAAGATCACCATAAAGAACAAGTATCCTCTTACTAGGATTGAAGACTTTTTCGATCAGTTAAGAGGAGCTCAATACTTCTCGACTGTGGATCTTCATTCTGGATATCATCAGCTAAAGGTGAAGAAGGAAGATATTCATAAGACTGCCTTCTGTACATGGTATGGGAACTATGAGTTTATGGTGATGCCCTTTGGACTTACTAATGCCCCTAAAATATTCTTGTATTTTATGAATAGAGTCTTTAAAATTTACCTCGACAAATATTTTGTAGTGTTTATTGATGATATTCTCATCTACTCCATGATCAAGGAGGAACATGAAGAACATTTAAGACTTGTGTTGGCAACATTGAGAAAGGAGAAGGTGGAATCCAAGTTCAGTAAGTGTGAATTTTGGATGAAGTAATTCACATTATTGGAACATGTGATCACAAGTGAGGGAATTTATGGGGACCCTTCAAAAATAAAGGCGATCGAGGAATGGCCCAGGCCCTCTAGTGTCACAAAAATCCATAGTTTTCTTGGATTAGCTAGGTACTACCGATGTTTTGTGAGAAATTTCTCATGATTTTCAAGCCCACTAACAAAGTTAAAAAGGAAAGGGATCAATTATGTATTGACGAAAGAATGCGAGGGAATATTCAAGGATCTAAAGAGATGGATTCTCACTGCATTTGTACTCACAATACCAAAAAGTGGAGAAAGTTTTGTGATATACAGTGATGCTTAAAAGAAAGGATTGGGTTGCGTACTTATGAAAAATGATAATGTGATTGCCTACGCCTCACGACAGTTGAAGATCCAAGAGCAGAACTACCCGACGCATGATCTAGAGATGGAAGCCGTAATTTTTGACTTGAAAATATGGAGGCACTACCTTTATGGTGAGAAGTGTGACATATACACCGACCAAAAGAGCCTAAAGTATATATTCACACAAAAGGATCTCAACATGTGTCAAAGGAGATGGTTAGAGCTAATCAAGGATTATGATTGATCTATTCACTACCATCTTGGAAAGGCAAACTAGGTAGTTGATGCTCTAAATAGAAAAGAACCTGTTACTCTATCCATGTTATGGATTAAGAAAGACCATATCTTCTTTGATATGAAAAGAATGGATTTAGAAATCATAAGGGCAGGGGATAGATCCTACCTTTCCCAAATGATTGTGCAACCATCCATCCAAGAGAAGATTACGGAAGCACAAAGGGATGATGTGGAGATACAAAAGAGGGTGAATGTAGTAAAGGAAGGGAAGCTGCAAGAGTTCAATATCGACTATGATGGTGTGATTCGGTTTGGAATGCGGATTTGTGTGCCTTCATCACTCGGGATAAAGAAGGAGTTGTTGGACAATGCACATAGCTCAACATACTCTATCCATCCTAGGAGTACCAAGATGTACCGTAATCTACGAGAACACTTATGGTGGGATAGTATGAAAAAGGAGATCGGGGAATATATATCAAGGTTCTTGGTATGTCAGCAAGTTAAAGTATAATGACAAAATTTTGAAGGGATGATGAAACCATTGCATATACCCATGTGGAAATGGGATAATATTACTATAGACTTTGTCACGGGTCTCCCAAAGACATCGAAGGGAAATAATGCGATATGGTTTTTGGTTGACCGACTCACCAAGACTGCCCATTTTATCACTATTCGGGAAGACCTATTACTTGAACAACTTACAGAGATATATGTGAAGGAAGTGGTGAGACTACATGGCATTCCACTCTCGATTGTCTCTGATTGTGATCCAAGATTCACATCTAAATTCTGGAGGAGCCTTCAATATGCTTTGAGTACTGAATTAAATTTCATCACATCCTATCACCCCCAAACTGGTGGTCAATCTGAAAGGACTATTCAGACACTTGAAGATATGCTAAGAGCCTACTCTCTTGAAATAAAAGGTGGATGGGATCAACATCTCGCATTGGTTGAGTTCTCATACAACAATAGCTTCCACTCAAGTTTTTAGATGGCTCCATATGAAGCTTTTTATGGAAAGTGATGTAGAACTCCAACCTGTTGGGATGAAGTTGGAGAAAGAAAGCTACTTGGTCCCAATATTGTGAAAGATATGACAAATGAGGTTCAAGTCATCTAGAAACACATCAAAGGTATTAAAAGTTGGAAAAATAGCTACGCTGACAACCGTCGAAGGGACTTAGAGTTCAACGTTGGAGATAAATTCTTCCTTCGAATATCACCATGGAATAGAGTCCTACGGTTTGGAAATAAAGGTAAGCTAAGCCCAAGGTACATTGGACCCTTTGATATCCTTGACCGCATAGGAGTTGTGGCCTATCGAATTACACTTCCACCGAATATGGCTCAAGTCCATGATGTGTTTTACATATCACTTATAAGGAAGTACATACCTAATCCCTCACATGTACTGAACTCAGAGGTGGTACAGCTAGAAGATGATCTATCCTATAAGGAGCGGCCAATAGAGATTCTGGACTAGAGAGATAAGGTTCTTGCTACAATACAACCCACCTTGTCAAAGTTTTGTGAAGGAACCATAAGTTAGGAGAAGCTACTTGGGAACTAGAAGAGGCGATGAAGGAGAAGTACCCTCACCTATTTGTGTAAAGTGAAATTTTGAGGGAGAAATTTCATAAGGGGGGAAGAATGTAAGGACCCAATTTTTTTTCAATGGAATTACTTTCTTATAAATATGTCATAAAATCACATGAAAACACAACATAATGAACCACTAAAGTTCTAAGTGACCTTTAAACATAAGTTTGTCACTTTTGTGTTTGGAATTTTGAAAATCTGACATACACGGTTGCAATCAGTAAGTTATTTGGAGTCTAATAAGAAAAATTAATTTTTTGTGAATAGTAACCTACCCTTATGAATAGTAACATACCCTTATGAATAGTGATATACCCTAATGAATAGTAACCTTACCTATGATAATATATAAATAGTATTCAAGCTGAAATTATGATATACTTATATTTTAGAATAAGTAAATGAATGTATTAAAACTGGTTTTTGATAATAAATTATGATTTTAATTAAATATTAAAATAATAATATTTAGAAAATTATTTTTGAAAAATGGACTTCATTTTTTGATTATACACATAAAAAAATGGTTGGGGTGAATTTTTGGGATTTTTCTGAAATACTTGAATTTTTTATGAATAGTGAAATACCATAATTTACAAAATAAACTAAATAAGCTAATTATAGAGTCATGCATGATGTTCTGCTGATGTAATACCTATTTTTTTGGGTTCACATGATAAAAATACCATTCTTGGTCATGGAAGACTAACTATTCCTTGTCTTGTGGGGAAATAATAAACTAATGATTTTTATATTGAGAAAACCCCTCTCCCCTCCACTATAAATACCACCCTTCACACACTCATTTCCTCACACCTCTAAAGCTTCAAGACTTGTATAAATTATGACCAAACATCTTACCTATCCCCTTACCCACATCCAATAGCTTCTGGTCTCATCAAAAGACCAACCCTAGGTCCCCTGAGGAGGGTCTCAAGAGGAGGATTCAAGAGGTAATTTCCCTTCCTCTTTCCTTTAATTTCCTTTCAATTTCAAGTTCATTTCTTAATCTCTATCCACCTATATTCATCCACGTGGTATGGTAACTACATTATTCTACATATACTATAATTATATGATACTAATGGGATATTATACCATCAAACCTCTTCCCCTCTTCCTTTTATTTAATAAAAGAAAACGTTGTTCGTGAGGTGTAAATCTATCACCTTCAAGAACGACATGTTTTCTTTTTCCATTTCTACTTCCAGATCTGGTCATGAAATAATTTTTATAGTTGAACCAGAATATTTTATATTTATTATTTTCTATTTAATTTTTTTTAACTAACTTATGTACATATTTCTAAATGATTAATCAAAATAAGTTCGTTGTGGTCGAAAAACCGCCCAAATTAACTCAAACAATCACCATTTAATTATTATCTAAAAATTCATCCACAAGGTATATAATATAATAAATTATAAGATCGTTTAAAATCTTGGAAGATAATTAATAATATTTAATATCATTTCTGTATGTTTACCCATGTTCTACCTAAACTTCAATTTATGAATACAAGTGAACCACTCAAGAAAAACCATAAAAACAAACACTTCTGAACAATGTTTTTAAACTATATAACTCATCCAAAGGCACATAAAATAAATTAATGAAACCATAATGAACCATATTCATGTAAAAAAGGTTCTTTAATTGTTAATTAATGAATCTTATGAGGTTATACAAGACATTAAAGTAAAGGAAGCGTTTAGATATAAGGTAAGGGGAAAATATCAAACCCAATTTTCTTTCTTCGGGTTCTCCCTCTTTCACTCCATATTTGGTATGGTCACTCCTTAAAAATAATTTTTTCACCATTGTTTTACCTTTTTTGGGTTATAAATGTTTTCTACTTAATTTTATGTCAAACAAAAGTTTTCCAAAAGAACTCTTCTTTCAAAAACACGCCTTTTACTTCTCACTCAAGGTTGATGGATATCGTATCAAGTATGTTATTCCCACTGAATTTTGGGAACCCAATGTTTATGAATGTGTTCTTATGATATGAAACCCATTACTTTTCATGGGTTAGTTATGTTCAATTTATATATATGTTCATTGTGTCATGCATGATAAATGATAATGTTATGATGTGACGGGTGTGCCTGAAATTATATTGCAAAATATGAATGTTTCAATGTGATGGGTGCGCCCAGAATTATACAGCACTCCAATGCATTGCGTAAAGTGATGAATCTCATTAGTTAATGTGAAATTATGTGTGAACACTGTACTAGCTTTTTTCACAATTATTTGTGGTAGTTAACCACTAAGACATGATGTTTCATTTTTTTATGCATTGCCACATTTCAAGTCTCTTATTAATGCTTCCTCTCATGTTCATGATCATTTGCCTATGTTATGGTTATGATCACCCATTATTATATTGTTATTATATATCATCTTATTGGGATTTTAGCTCACCCCTTTTTATGTATATCCTTAGGTGATTACATGTACTAAAGAGGGGTCAAGTGCCAATAAGAAGCTAGATAAGAAGGAATTGAATAAATTCTTATTCTCGATGTTGTAATTATTCTTTATGGTCCTAGTTTTCCCAAGACACTAAATATTTGGATCTTATATGTGTAATACTACTATGTTTTTTATCTTTAAAATGATGTAATAGTAATGAAAGAAATGTCTAGGTCGCTATAACACTGCTGTCGAACTCATGGACTGGAAGCAAGTAAATGCTTATCCACATGGAAAGGAAGCCAGATAAGAATAAATTTACATCAATATCATACATGAATTTATAACACTATTAATTGTAGTCACCACTCTCTAATGTGGTCCAATATGTCCTTTAAATACCCTGATTATCCACAGTTGGGAAAATGGTAGGACGTCCACAGGTAGGACCTTTCTCTTTCATTGGTTCTAAAAATTCATATATCCACACTCTTGTATAAATATCAGCTCTAGAGAAAAGATATTTATTTTATTTTGGAACTTTCCTTGCTATTTTGAATAATTCATGAACTAATGGTTCCATTCTGGTAACATCACCCCATGTTGTTACTAGTGGAAATAATTCATCATACATCTCCCCAAGAATGAGAGCCCCAGATATTTGGTAGATATCCCATAGACTGATGCCAACCTCACCGTTCGTCAAGTGCAAAGAATTTGTTTGTGACTCTATCGGGTCAATAATTCACGAATTAATTATTTTTTGTAAACATAAGTTTTTCCTATACAGACAGATTCATAAATGTGAACATCTGTTAGTTCTTTCCTGAATTCTGCACAAGTCCGACATACCCAAAATGCCCACATCCATTCAGGTTTAACTCCTTCTACAAAACTAAGGCCCCAGTCTTACTTCCATCCATTAGACATATCTGTTTTTGAAGTAAAAAAGGTTGAATCATAAAAATTTAGCCTTGGATATAAAACATGATCTTTCATATCAGGGGTAAAACCACTATGGTATAGGATGCATCCAATAGGAACTGTTCCCTCATGAATAGGCATACCCTTCACGGTAATATTCATGAAATGACAGTTAGAGTGTTGGAAAAACCAAGTCTTTGGAAAATATATCTTATAAGATGGTATGTGGAAATATTTCAAAAACCCATTTCCATACAGAGAAAGATAGTGTCTTTGTGGATATTCACATTGGTACAGAATGAAGCCTTTCAGCAACCTAGGGAGGGTACTTTCAACAAGGTTGTAATTGTCTGGTCCAACAATTTTCATCATTTAGTTTTGAAGAACTTTAGCTTCCTCAGTTGCAGTCATTAAGTGATCCATTTCATGAAAAATAATTACCAAATATTCCCCATTAATTTGGAATTTTTACTTAAGAAAGGTCAAATTTTAACTTAAAGGAATTTAAGAATTTGGAAAAGGAAAATCTCCACACAACTCCTTTGATGTGGTCATCTATATAGGTCATTTGGCAAGGATCCTAGCACAAGTCCTTCAACAAAGTCCTTCCGCATAGCTCCATCACTCAAATGGTTTTACCTTGAGAAATTTTCAAGGGACCTATGCAATAGCACAATGCAGAAATGCAAGATGAACGAGCTGCACAATGAGAGAGAGAAAAATTCAAGATTACAGGAAAAGAAAATCACAATGGAATGGGGTATTTATAGAAATTGTCGACCTATGCTGACAACCTGCACGACATTTCTATTCTACAGACCTGAGTTACATCGCTACGCCATAGACCCATGTGACATAGCTATGCCACTGTCCTATGTGACATAGCTACGCTGTAGACGTGCGCAGTTCAGAATTAACTCTCCATAATATTTCTTCATAATATTGCCTCAGGTATCAACCCTCTTTTCAATTGGATCCAATCCTGAGGGGGAATTTTTTTGACACTCCTTAGGAATGGAAAAAGATTATGAATAAGTCCTTTAGATATTTCAATGTATATAAAATAAGATAAAGGAAGTAAAATACATAAAGTGCAAGGTACCTACATGGGACACCTACACCGGGGACCTATGTAGCAGACCTCTGCATCCAAAAAACCAGCACACTTTCTGATCATAGAGCCCAGTGCGGAGCCCCTACTCTGTAGATCTATGCTGTAGAGCTATGCAGAAGAACTACACAACAATATAATTTATGTACCCCTATGCGTAAGAGTTACACTGAAGATCTACATGACATACCTACACCTAAAAAATCTTTTCAACCATCCCCTTTCATTGCTTATAAATAGGACACTTGGTCTCCCCATTTGAGGACTGAAAAAAGTTGGAATAACTCTTAAATCTCCCATTGTGTAGCTCTTTCACCTAGGTCCCCCAAATTTTTTCAAGTAGCTCTCTAAAACACGATAGAAAAAATAATTATATTGGATAAACAAGTTTGAAATCCTTTTAGTGTTTCAAACACAAAACATATGATTAAGGACCCTTATTCCACAAAGAAGAAGCTGCCTACACAAGGCTTATTCCTTAAGGACCTATGTGGGGCTCTTCCAAAGACACCAAAAGAGACCTAGGGTGTTTAGTTTTAAATATTACCCAAGTTCTTTCTTCTTGGTAGTCCTTTTTTAAGCTTGCATAGGCTTATTTATCCTATTTGAAGCATTTTTTAGTCATTACTATGACCTACATGACACACCTATGTGGTAGATCTACATTTTATAGCTACGCCCAGGACCTATGCATATCACCTTGTAAACCCTCTTCAAAGCCACTTATGGTAGGTTATCTCCTTCATTGGTTCCCTTATCTAAAAATAACTAAGTTTAAGCCTCCAAAAAAACCTCATGACTTATCAAACCTTTGTTAAAGGCACATCACCATGTCTCCCATTTGGGTTTTTATATCTATAGTTATAGGTTTCACACATTCATATTCTAAGGGAGTCAGGATCCTTAGGATGTTTTTTGGTTTGTATATCTACAGTCACATGGATCCTTACCCTAGAGATAGTGTTGGGATGTTCTTAGTCTTGGATTCTATGGATGGGACTATGTCCTCCCCTTTTCATCTCTAAGATCTAGAGCCTCCAGTTCTCAATAGGGAGAGTGAGGGTCACACTATCTTTTCCATTCAATAAGAGAAAAGTATCCCTCCTCTCCTGGGATCCATTAAGGGAATACCTCCTAGAGTAAGCCCCTAGTATTTTAGGCTAGACCCAATGACCTTCACTTTTATTTCACAATGAAGGGTTCATTGCTCCATTCCCTCTCCCACCATCTCCTTAGCTTCTTTCTCCATAGGCCCGACCTCTTCCATCAGTGAAAGATAAAGTGTGTGGTTTGTTGAATCTCTCATATCCTCTTATTTATAACACTGAGTATGACTCAATTGGTCTTAAAGATTTGTGATGATCAAAACATAAATACAATCCACCTCATTTCTTAAACTACAAGAACTCTGATTCCCACTATAATTGGGATATGTAGGAAGCATTCACCCAGGTCCCGAGATTACTGGATATCCTCTTCAAGAATCCAACCCTAATTCCCTTAATTTAGGCATCCTCCTTAGGAGTAAGCCCCGAATTAAGCCCCCATAAATATCAATAAGTTAAGAAATATCTCATGGACCTTGTTACAAAGGAATTATCTTTAGGATTAATCCCCAACCTATTTCTCTGAAAGGGTCATACACCCTTGTGAGATTTACCAAACTACATGTTCTTTAATTCCCATTCGAGTGGGATATGTATGAAGCCTCCCTGAGGTTCAAACTCAACACTCCAAATCAACCCTATTCCTCTTTGGCTATATTCCTAGAAGGGTCTAATCCAACTTGGAAACTTATATATTTTCCAAGTTCCTTGGGATGCTTAGGCATAAGTCCCACACCAAGCTTTGACTAAGAACCTTCCTCTTAGATGTCCTTACCACATGACATTAAATTGTACAGTTAGGTCCTTATCACCCAACCTTAAAAGGTATGATATGTCCTGTTAAGTGGAACTGAACTATGAGGGTTCTGATTCCTTTAACAAGGATATGTAGGTAGTCCATTTATGGGTATAATCCCAACATCAAAACAAACTTATGTCTCTCTGGATGACAATAAATTATAGAGTGCCCCTATGACTGGCTTAAAAACCAGCATCATCGTAACAATAGCTAAAAGAATATCTAAATAGTATATGAGAGGATACCATTGATGTGGAACCTCAAATAGATATGGATATATCCATTAATGAAGAACCTATAATACATATGTATGATTCTAAATTTCACACATGCTAATAATTGATTTCAAATTTCAAGGGAAACCTGTGTTATACTTAGTAATCCAATATGATTTTTTTTTTGTTATTTTCAAACAACTTTTAAAAAGTGAAGTGGGAACCTACACAACTAAACCATCCCATTACAAACCAATACCCAAATTAATAAGGATTCATGAACATATCATAAATCTATAAGAGAGTCCCAGAGTAGGAAATAATTCCCCTTAAAAGGGTGTGATCAGACTGACCTCCCATCCTCTCGACCAATGTGAGTTCGTAAGAATAATATGTCCAAACCTAACGAATGCTTGCATTTGGAAAACAGGTCCCTCTAGATACAGAACCATTGGATGTTTCTGGTTCTATAAATAAATCTGATGGAAACTGTTTGGAAGTAGTGATTCCTAAACAGTACACATGTTTTGAGATAAACACTCATTTAATCACTTTAATATTGAAATCTAAAACATAGAATAATAGGGTTCTTAAGAAACTCATATATCCTAGATAAGTCATTTAAAGCATAAATTCAAGTGTGGGTATGAAATTTCATCTTTTAAATCTCAAAACATGTTATTGCACAAAAAATAGAGGGATTTTAAAATATAGAAAATAAAAATTAACTCCGTTTTGAAATAAATATTTTCATTCTCTTCCTCCTCTTCTTGGGGATTCCTAGTTGTTTACTTCTATGATAGTCCTTAAAAATCAAAACATATCATACCAATGTAAGAATAATTCTATTAAATCTCAAAGGGGTGATTAAGGAGGTAACTGAATCCTAAATCCTAAGAAAACAATAAAACTAGGGTGGAATCCTAAAAGAACCTTTGATTAATGCCATGGGATAGACCTCATCTCATGAGAAGAAATTATTATATGGTTCGGTAAGTTTGAGCACCTCCACCGCTTCTTTAGGTAATCTTCCATGGAACATTTTCATTCTTTTCCCATTTACAGTTAATGGGTTTCCTCCTCCTTATTTCTTGATATGAATGGAGCAAAAATGATAGACATTAGTAACAAGTAAATTTCCTTCCCACATAGAATGAATCTTACCTAGAATTAACTTCAGTATAGAATTGTAGAGAAAAACTTGGTCTCTAGGTTGAAAGATATTTGGTTGAATCAATTTTTATGTTCCACCCTAGTTCTTTCTTTATAAATTCTTGAATTTTCAAAATATTCACTTTTTATTTCTTCTAACTCCTCTAACTGATTTTTTTTCTCTTTTCTAGCACTCTCTGAGTACAAATTATCCTTTTTCATAGCCTAGTATGCTTGGTGCTACAATTACACCAGAAAATGAAAAATTTATCCATAAATAAACTGATACGAGCTCATACCAATGGGGTTCTTGTATGATATTTGGTGTTACCATAAAGTGTATTCAATCCTTTAGGTCCAATCTTTTTAATTTGGTTTGACTATTTTCTCTAAAATCCCTTTAATATCCTGGTTGGACAGTTTAGATTGGAATTTTTTTGGGGATGGTAAGGTGTAGTTTTTTGGGGTTTACCCCAAATTCTTTTATCATAGACTCCATTATTCTACTTAAAATATGTATCCCTTGGTCGCTGATGATGGATCTTGGTATTCCAAAACCTACAAAAAAAGTTTTCTCTGATAAAATCACACACAGCTTTAGCATCATTAGTATTAGTGGTTTTGTATTCCACCCATTTGGATAAATAATCAACAAAAAGTAAAATATAATATTTTCCAAATGACATGGGAAAGGGTCCCATAAAATCAATACCCCAAACTTCAAAGATTTCAAAAAAAAAAGATAAGTTTTTGTGGCATCTCTTATCTCTTTGAAATGTTTCTAGAAAATTGGCACTTTTCACATTTTTTACAAAAAACATGAGCATATTTAAACAATATAGGCCAATAGATTATAGATTCCAAAACATTCATAGCCATTATTTGAGGTCCGAAATGGCATCCAAAAGAAAGTGTATGAAAAAATTGAAAAACATATTCCATTTCACTTACCGGAAAACATCTTCTTAGGACTTGGTCATTAAAAATTTTCTAGAGAAATGGATCCCCCAAATATAAAATATAGATTCAGATTTGAGTTTATAATTCTGATGGGAGTTAAGGGAAGAAGTTACCTAATATACGGACAAATAATTTACTATGTCAGCATACCATGCCACTTCTCCCAATATGTGATCATTGATTGGGATCAGATTTGGAATTTCTGTTTTAGCAGTGTTGGATAGCCTATTGAGGTGATCTGACACTTGGTTTTTAGTTCCTTTTTTTCTTTAATTTCAAGATTAAACTCCTATAATATTATTATCCATCTTACCATCCTTTTTTTGGAATTTTCATTCTTCATCAAATACCTGAGTGCTGCATGGTCAAAAAATACCACTACTTTAGTTCCAAGTAAGTATGACCTGAATTTATCTAATGAAAATATAACAGTAATAAAATCCTTCTAAGTGTTTTTGTAATTGACTTGAGTGGTGTCCATGGTTCTTTATGTTTAGGTTATGACTTGGGGTTTTCCTTAAATTCTTTGGGAAAGAACTACTCCAATAGACCGGTTTGATACATCAAAAAGTAGCTCAAATGGATGTTCCCAATTTAAGGGATGCATTATCGGTGGGGCAATAAATTTCTGATTCATCTCATGAAATTCCTTCTTGAAATTATCATTAAAAACAAAGTAAGCCTGTTTTAAGAGAAATATTTTAAGTGAAAGAGAAATCGTACTGAAATCCTTGATAAATCTTCTATAAAATCCAGCATGCCCTAGAAATGATCTGATTTTCCTCACATAGGCTGGGTATGGAAAATAATTGATCACTTCAATTTTATATTTATCCACCTCAATCCCATTTTGTGAAATGATATTTCCTAGTATTATTCCTTTTTCAACCACAAAGTTACACTTTTCAAAGTCAATTTTTTTCTCTATGTATGTTTTTAAAAATTTCTCAAGACTTCCCAAGAAATGATCAAATGAATTCCCAAAAATAGAAAATTCACTGAGAAACACCTCTAGGTAGTCTTATATGTGATTAGATAAAATTATTATCATACATCACTGAAATGTACCTGGTTCATTTCAAAATATGAAAGGGATCCTATTGTATGAAAAGGTATCAAAAAGATAGGTTAAGGTTGTCTTCTCTTGGTATTCTAGGGTTATCAAAAACTGAAAATAACTAGAAGAACCATCCAAAAAGTAGTAACGTGTTCTACCAATAAATGGGATTGGGAAATGATATTTTCTAATGACTTGGTTTAGCCTTCTATAATCAATATATACCCTCCTACTGTTATAGACTCTCATTGGAATTAATTGATTATTTTCATTTTCTATAATGGTCCGGTCTATTTTATTTGGAACCACATGAATAGGGATGAGCCATTAAGAATAAAAAAATTGGGTAAATGATGCGGGATGCTAACAATTTTTCAATCTCTTTTTTACGACTTCCATGATGGTGGGGTTCAATCTCATATAGGGTTTCCTGACCGGTCAAGATTTCTCTTCTAAAAAACATCTATGTGAGCAGGAATTTGGTTTGATTCCAGGTATATCTCCTAGACTCCATCTTATTTCTTGGTAATTTATTTTTAGAAGGTTAATCAGTGTTTACTCTTGGGTCCCAGATAGATTATTGGTAATGAACACATGAAAATTTTCTCCCTCCAATATATACACATATTTTAAATCACTTGGGAGGGTTTTAATTCAATAATCAATGGAGTTTTTAAGGATCATAATGAATTAAAATTTCTTATCTAAAAATCTTGAACTCCCTTGAAAAAGGGTATCATATTAGTTTCTTCTAGAAAATTATCAATGAATTCAGAGTTGATTTTAGAATTTTTATATTTTTGAGTACTCTCTCATTCCATGGTGTGATATTCTAAAGCAAATAATTCTCTAAAAATACCTATATATTTGATGGGATAACAACCTTCTTCGTGGGAAATTTCAAATAGGGAATGGTTTTTTGAAGGTTTTCTTTTAGAGTCAAGAACACTGAAGTTCACTTTTCTATCTCCTAGATCCATGGTATGGGTTCCTTCATACACATTGATGATTTTTTGGATGTTTTCAGGAATGGTCTTCAAAAACTTATGGGTGAATTCCTTGGTGCAATTTCATCCTACATGGTGAGTATGTAAAATTCCTCTAGGAAAATGACTCCTTCAACTCCCACAATAACATCATCCACAACTCTAGTTGGAAAAACCATGGATCAATTTTCTTGTTGGAAAACCACTATCCTGGGATTTGGTTCACCTAGTTTCAAAGATGAAAAGACATAATTATACATTACATTAATGGATGCATCGAGATCAAACAAAGCATCAGAAAATTTTGAAGAACCCATTTTGAAGGGAATAAAAAGTGCCCCTGGATCTTAACATTTTTTGGGTAAAAGTGGGTTGATCATGGCCAAGACACTCCTTCCAAAGATGATTCTTTCAACCCCACCACTATTATTTCTCTTAGTGTATATTTATTTGATAAACTTCACATATTTTTGGATTCTATTTATTTCCTAAAGTAAGGGAATATTGATCTCAACTTTTCGTAAGGTTTCTTAGATGTCACTTTGAAGTTTCTCTTCTTAATCCTTTGATAATTAAGTCAATATAAAAGGGAATGATACCTTATTGTCTCTTTTATACCTTTTTTCATTTTCACTTGTGTTTGTATCTTATTTTGGGGTGTATGAGTTTTTCTTCATGTTTTTTCTGTGAATTTTCCAACTTACTTGGCTGAGGTGGTTGAAGCTCCTTTCCTCTTTGATTCATGTTTTCACTGACATTCTCCTTGGGATTTGTAATAGTTTTTTCTAGGATTTTGCCTTTATGTTTGGTCAAAAGGCCCATAAGACTATCAAATTTATTGACCAAGTTTTTCACTCTCTTATTTAGCTATGAAATCTCCATTTCTTGGTTTTTTTCTAAGAAATTGTTGGGGGTTGTTCATTATTTCAATGGAAAGGTGGTGGTTTAAATGGTTGTTGTTGGTGGAAGGAATACTTGTAATATTATTAGAATGGTGTTGGGTTCTGGTATTATTGTTGAAAAGGGGGACTAACTTGGTTCTGTTGACCTCTGAATCCCTATTGGGCTTTCCCTTCTCTCTAATGTTGATTCTATATAAATTGACTTTACTGAAATGAAGCTGCACAAATTTCTATAACCTACATCTCATCACATTGATCAGTGTAATTATTAGGTGATGAACATAATCCATATACCTGAGGTGGATATGGTTACTCACCTACTTGTTTTATGACCATTTTTCTTATGAGGCTGTCAATTCTTCAATTTTTGTTCCAAGGAGGGGTGATGAGTTAGAATTTATTAACTCATGTACACCTCTTGTTCTGATTCCACTTGTTCCGAATTGTTATCAATTTTGAGCTATCTTCTCAGTGAGACTATTAGCTTATATGGGTGATTTATCAATTAAATCTCCTCCATGGGATGCATCCAAGTGATTCCTTTCATTATCAAAAAATATTTGGAATAAGAATACCAAGAAGTGGTGCTCCTCCACTATTTGGTATGGGTATCATGCATAAATTTTCTTGAACCATTCCCAGTATTCATAAAGATTTTCACTGGTAGCTTATCGAATGGCGTAAATATCCTTTTTAATTATTGTGATCTGGGAGGTTGTTAATAATATTTGCATGAAACTTTTTTGGATGTCATCTTAGTCTTGGATATCACTGGGTTATAAGGTATATGACCAATCATTAGATTCCCTCTCAAGTGATAAGGGGAATTCTTTCCACTTGACTTTCTCCTCAGCTAATCCTCTTGATTTGAAACTTGAGAAAATGTTGTTGAATTATTGAATATGTCGATTGAGATCTTCACTTACAAGGCCATGAAATTTTGGTAGCCCTATAATTATAATTACACATAATTCAAAATCATTTTGTTGATCAGGCATGGTTAATCAATTTTGATGGTTAGAAAATTGTGGGGCCAAAGGTCCCTGAAGGTTTTCTGTGGGTCCAGTGCCATTATTGGTGGTTCCAATTGGACACATGGCTCTTATAGATTCATTTCTTCAAACTTGTTTTTAGGATTAAAATTCCTAATCCTTTCTAATAATGTTCTTTCTATTTTAGGGTCAAAATTGAATGGTTCCTCATTAGAAGACCTAGTCATGTAAATTTAGATTTACACTTTCTATATAGTAGCGATTCAATTTTTGACACACACTTGTCATGAGGTATAGAAAAACAATTAAATACCTCTAAGGGTGTAGTATAGGTGGTAAACAAAAAGTCATCTCAAATGAGTAGTGTTTTAATCTTTGGGTCATCAATGTAGATAAAAATGAAAAGATTGAAGTATTTTAGAAAAAAATAGATTATTTTTAATTTTAGTGAATTTCAAATGAGAGAGGAGTGATTGGATTCAGGTTAGGGTTTCCCTTTTGTGATGTCATCATTTTTTCATAAAAATGAATCCTTTGGTTTAAATTTAAATAATTAAATTAATTAAGTAACAATTTTTTTCTTGAATTCAACTTTGATTTATAATTATCAATGTGTAGAAATCTCAGTGGAATAATTTTAAATTATTTAGGAAATACCAAATCTGATGTAGACTTTCTCTAAATAATCAAGCTGGTATATGTTAATTTCTTCACATGTTTTTGGTAATCACTAAAACACTCCCTTATTTTATTTATTTTAACAATCAACCAGTAAATGTAATTAAAATAAGTAAATAAAACAAGGGTATAATAATTTTTTAAATCAAAACAATTTAATATTTAAGAATAAATTATAATCCACTCATATTTAATTTTAATTCAAAAATTAATTAAATTAAAAAAGTATTAATTTAATATCAAAGAATTATTTTTATTGAAAGCTTTAAAAACTCAAAACATCACAAATGGGATCCTCCTTCTCTTTATCCAATAATTAAGGAGCATACCCCTTCATACAATAAGGGGTCCAGGAAAAGATAAAAACAATGTATAAAAAATGAAGAATAAGAAGGAAGTGGGTGTCTTCCACTTCGGTTGGATGGAATGAGATCTTATTATTTCCATCGGATGGTATGAGATCATATGGAGTAGGAATCTATGCCTTTGGAAGGAGGATCTATCCTCCTTTTATAAGTGAGGAGGGAGGGCCTATCCTCCCTCTTGTCATGAAGGTAGAGCATGGTGGGTGTTTAAAATTTTAAAATCCCCTTGACTCTCCTACTTCTATGGAGGAAAAGCCCATGGGTGCGGGTGTTTAGACACTATGTGGGAGATGCCCACATGCGATGGGGGTTACCTCTAGTGAAAATGAGGCATGGGATGTGGTGTAGCTATGACTTATTTATTATGAAATAGCTGGTGGAGAGCCTTAGTGGCACAGGCGAGCAGGTAGTAGATGATGGCGAGAAGAGGGGCTCGAGCTGATGGTGGTGGCCTTGAGGAGTTCCTTCGGGATCCAGACTTCTAAGTGTCAGGAGTGGATGATCACAGGTGAACAATGGTAGTGGCGAGCAGTGCCCGATGGATTACATGGAGAAGAGTGGAGGTGTAGGGATCAACCATTGATTGTGGTTCCCAGTGGTTCTTTAGGTACCCAATGGCAGTAACAGGAAATGCCAAACTGCAACCAATGGCTGAAGATTGAGGAAGGTGTGATGCCAGGTAGCAGTGTTGTGGTCGCGTGTGGAAAATAGTTTAAGTAGTGGTGTTCTTATCCTCCTCTAAACGTCACAGTAGAAATAAGAAGCCTTTCCATGGAGATCAGGGGTGGCAGTGGTCAAGGTGGTGATGGGGTGTGGCTCCTCTTTCCTTCGGCATTCAATGTGGCCAAAGGAGCTTGATGGTGGGTGGCCTCAATGGCTACAGGGTAGTGGTGTAAGAACCCGAGTTTTATTATGAGGCACAAATCTAATATTTTTCAATTTAAATGCTTAAATGTGACCTTATGTGAGTTCATAACTTGATCACTGGTGTTTTGGAGTTGTCTGGGGATTTTTCAGAGCTCAGAATCAATTTTGGAGGTTTTTAGCCCGGTTAAAGGTTAATAAAAACCATGCAGGGTAGGCCACATGTTTGAATAAACCATGTGAGACTAGAAAGAGGGAATCTATAGGCCACACTGTTTGATGAAACCATGTGGGAAGAGTCACATGACCATATGACCATGTCTGTCATTTTTGTAGGACGTGGTAGATAATTTTCACATAGTGTCTGCGTGGTTAGAAAATGATGCAGGTGTCCCTGGGACTACAAGAATATGATCATGGTTAGTGTACACTTTTCCAGATTTTTCACTTAAACCATGCAAACCCTACTATTTTGGAAAGTTTAATATTTTAAATTAAATTAAAAATATTTTAAACTTAATATTTCACTCTTTCATCATATGCACAAAAAAGGTGGGTTTGAGGAGCTCTCAAGGGTGGATAAGCTAGGAATTCAGATCTACTCTTCATCCAACCTTTGATCCGAGTACAATTTTTCTTATCAAATTCATATTGGTAAGATCTAAATTTATTTTTATTCATTCGTGATTCTTATGGCTATCAACTGAGTGATTTGGATTTAAGCTCATATGCCCCAATTTATTATTTTTCATACATTCTTCATATTTCTCCTAAACCGAGTTGAATCAGGACTTGATACTGGATGAGCACTCCATTAACAAGCTATGTTAGGTAGTTTATACTTTTCTTTCAGCTTTTGGTGCTTTATAGATCTATTGACCAATATTTCACCCGTTAAAATTTCTAGCATGACCCTGAAATTGAACTAGCTAATTGAAATGAATGAAATATGACCAATTATTTAGTCCCTTAGGTTCCTTGAGATACGTTGGTAGTTTTTTTCCAACCCAAGGTCACCCATGGGGTTCACCTTATAAATTTACCTTTGTTATGCCATGCCAAACCATCCAATGGGTGTGGGTTGAAGATTTCCTTCCTAGAGGAAGCTCTTTAATGAATGGAATGAAATAGATTAATTGATTAGAAGATTGATTTTTCTCCCTTACCTTGTTATAAAATGTTGAACTTGAATTGGTTAACTGTTAAATTGATCAAATGGGTTATGTTAAATTTAAATTGATTATATGAGTGTGTATACTCATTAAATTCCATGTTTATGAATTATGATTAATGGGTAGGTATGCCCATGTGATGTGTTTAATGGGAATAGAATTCATGAGTGGGTATAATCATGAGATGTAATTGTTTAAAAATGTATTATATGAGTGGGTATACTCATTGAATGAAATTACATGTAACTGATTATATGAGTTAGTAGACTCATGTACAATTGAATTGTTAAATGGAATGAAATGAATTAATGGTGATATAGATTCCATAAGCGGCTCTACATGAATCTGGAACATGATAGTGGATTCCTTGAGTATTATTTCTTCTTGGGTCTTGATTCTATGGGATGACTTGGGCTTTGATAACACTTGGATCCGGATTTCTTGGACTCACATAGGACGTGTTGGTATACATTTTCCTAGGACTCCAACTGGTGCATATACTAAGTTTCCATAAATATTCTCCTGGGACTCATTGGGGATGCCTCAGTCTTTAACACCTTGGATCTGGCCCTTCCTAGTTTGAAAATTTGGTTATTATGGCATGAATGTGGGATATTGATATGGTTTCATTATATGGAAAGTCTGTGGGGACATGATAGACTTGGGAGTATGGAGAGGATATGTTGTTTGTTTATATTGTTTTTAGATGCCTTTTAAGTAGTAGACACTTTTTATAGGGATCATTGAGTGGTAGTTTGGTGTTACTTTCTTACAGTGGTTATATTCCTTGGGAATTCACACTTACATTACTATTTACATACACTTGTTTAGCTTATTTCATTGTGATTATTAGAACAGTATAGATCCATGGGTGGATTCCTACTAGGATGTTTATCTCACACCTTATTTGGACCACCTTGGGGACCCAAATAGATTATATGATTGCATGAAATGATAGGTCTAAGTTCCCTAATATAGGTTTTTGATTGCTGCTTAGGATCATGGGAGCATAGGACCAAACTATGGCTTGAGATGCTACTGGGGTACTTTTTGGCCTTTTTGGATTTTGGACACTTGTATTGTACTGTATTGACATGCACCTATTTTTTTCTATTTACTAGTTATATGAAACATTTGAATCATTGTATATGATCCATCTTTGAGATTATTATCTATTCCTGCTAGTTATTTGTTTTCTTCTTGTTTTAATACTACCATGATTGATTGGTTATTGTTTCCACTATGTTACACTCTGGTGATGAGGTCAAAGTCTCCCCACTGACACTCCTTTTCCATCACTGCTATTCAGCAACCCTTTGCATTTGGGGAGATACACTTGAGCCATGTGTCCAACTAGGATTGGGGCATTCTTGAGTTGCATCTGGGTATGAGACATTACAAAGTGGCATCAGAGTGCATTCTTTTCTAGTTTTATTTACTGTTTGGTGAAATTATACAGGGATAGGAAAAAATGGAGTTTTTTAATGAGCTATTCTTGGATGTAGCTAACCCATGTATAGAGAAAATCCAAATTTCCTCGAATAGATTACTGTTTTTCTAGATTTTGGAAATTACAGTTGATTTGATTACAACATTGGGTGATGCACTTGTGTTGTGCTATTACTAATGATATTATTGTGATTCTATTTCTATTGAAACTAAATTATATGAGGGTATTACATATGATTCATCATATAGGAACCTTTCTATAAATCACACACTATGCATTATTCCATTCCATTTAGGATGCATTACTTGACGCATGTTGTTGTGATATGTGTTGTGATAGTTGTGCCTGATATTATAATATAATTTGTGTAGTGGATAGATAAGTGACATCATCTTTAAATTCATAAGGTTTATGGACCTATATGGACTAGAAAAGTATGCACCCTTTGACTCTTTTGTTTAAAGTGGACTGAATGAGACATGGTAGGAATTATATGTGAATAAAATTTTGGTTCATGACATGTTATGGGACCTCATGGATTAGAGCTTAGTGAACCATCAGTTAAATAATTTGAAAAAATAAATATTAAATTAAAATTTAATGCAATGGAAAATAGAGACTTCACCTAGACTTGGTTTTTGAGTGGTTAAGAGGTAGATTTTCTAGTGGTTTTTGGTGACTGTTCCTTTTACAATCCTGAATTTAAGATCAGGCCATGGGTTATAACTTGGATTAATGAGGGTTTTAACCTATCCTATGCTTTTGATCTATGGATTTGATGTCATTATTTTCTGAGGAATGTGTTTAGAATTATATAGTTATGTCACCACGACGACCTCTAGTGGTATGTTGG
Organism: Viscum album; assembly: GCA_963277665.1. Classification (NCBI taxonomy): domain Eukaryota; kingdom Viridiplantae; phylum Streptophyta; class Magnoliopsida; order Santalales; family Viscaceae; genus Viscum; species Viscum album. Next base: position 267,739,618 of record OY728135.1, read on the forward strand.
GAGGGTTGTGACTACCATGCTCTAGTGGCGGTGATCCATGGGCTACTGATGGATCCTCCTTTAGTGGAAGCTGTGGAACCAACTGTTATTCTAGATATAGGTGTTGAGGAACAATTCCATGAGGGTTTCTATTACTTTATACAGACTTATCAGGGAACACCGTATCATGCCTTGTTTATATATGAGTTGACATGTGTGTTCTAGTAATAGTATCATCCCATGTTTTTTGGAGTATGGAGGTCCACATGCTGCTGAGTTGTGGATAGAGATGATGTTGTCGATATTTGGTCATCTTGATATTCCTCTTAAGAGGATGGTGAAGCTTGTAACTTATATTCTTCATGGAGCTACAAAGCACTATTGGGATGTACTGAACCAAGATAACAAACTGCGAGATATGGATTGGAATGATTTTCATACCCGCTTCTTTGACTACATTTTCCTAGAGACTCTGCAGGAAGAGAAGGCTAGTGATTTCATGCATCTGGAGTAGGGAGAGATGACAATTATGTAGTACTCAACACACTTTATAGAGTTGCAACATTTTGTATTGACATACCTTGTTAATGACATATCGATAGAAAGACACTTTGAGGAAGGTCTTCGACATGATATCAAATTTCAAGTCAATATATTATGATTGACTTATATAATTGAGATAGTGAATTAGCCACTATTTATTGAGAAAAACCTAAGGGAATATAGGGGTGTAGAGTAGGTCAATGCTTCCTCTCAACCCAATGGTTTAGCATTTTTAGGCAAGAAGTGTAATTTTGAGGCTTCCTGTGAGATGAGTTCCAGTCATATTGTGAGTACTAGTAGCTTAGTGTTCTTCTATCAGTGTGGAAATGAGTCTATGTAAAGAATCAGTGTGATCGCAACCCTGTTGAGTTCCAAGCTTGTAGTAGGATGGGTCATGTGTAGAGGTTTTGCAGGACCTTCCATCCAATTATGAGTGGAAGTGGGTCATCTCCAAAACCAGGTATAGGAGTAGGTTTCTTAGCTCTGTGTTAGGTAGGGTGCTGGAGTAGTGCTGGTCAATCGGGCTGAGGTAGTGGTGGTCATGGATGAGGTATCCAAACACCAGTTACACCGAGACATCAGAGTGGACCTACTCCAAGCAGTGAGGTTGTGTCAAAGGGTTTTGGTATATACCAAATATATTCTTTATAGCCTACCCAAATGGATCAAGGGTTAAAAACCATCTATGATGAGAGGTACAATCTTAGTAGCCTCTACTATAACATATTCTCTTTTCGATACAGGTGCATCTCATAGTTTCATATCAGCACCTGTGGTGAAAATCCTTGGGCTCATTGTTTTGTCTTCTGAGAGATTCTGACACTAGAAACTCCATTTAGGATTAGAATAGAGGGTGTGCTTCAGTCTAGAGAGTCCCCCCTTGAGGTTTTTGTATGTCACTTCATCTGGGATCTTTATATCCCTGAGATGATAGAGTTTGATGTCATACTCTGGAGGGACTGGCTAGTAACTTATCGAGTATACGTTGACTTCTACCGTTATAGGGTGACTTTCACATCACCAGAGTGTGTAGTGTATAATCACAAGGTTTAATAGGATGTCCAAGAAATCCGAGCTAGACCACAACATTGTGGGATGTGTAAGATGACACCCCAAATTTCAAGTTTTTTTCTAGATGATCAAGGAGTGATTTAAGAGGACTTTCCTCTAGCGGTTGAGCACTTTAGGTATATTTTATTAGATGATTTTTTTGGTTTACCACCTAAGATAGAGGTGGAATTATCCATAAATCTAGTTATAAGAGCTATACTAGTATCCATTACTCCTTATAAGATGGATACAATGGAGTTTTAGGAGCTCAAGAGGCTGCTGGTGGATTTGGATGCAAAAGGGTTTATTCGAACCAGTAATTATCCATGGGGTTCACCAATCAGTTTTTCAAAAAGGTTGATGGTACCCTTAGTCTATGTATGGATTATCAGATTTTGAACCAAATGATGGTTAAGAACTGATATTCCTTGTCACAAATAGATGAGCTATTTGATTAGCTTCAAGGAGATAAAGTGTTATTGAAGATTTATTTGACATTAGGATATCACTAGGTACGTGTTTGAACTAAAGACATACCTCATACAACCTTTTTTAGTAGGTAAGGTCTATATGAGTATCTAGTTATGTGGTTCAACCTCAAGAATGTACCAGCAGCTTTCATGGAGCTGATGAAATGAATGTTACATCCTTACCTGGACTCCTTTGTGGTGGTTTTCGTGGATGGTATCTTGGTGTATTCTCACAATTGACATGACTATAACAACCATCTTGAGATCATTTTGAATATAATGATAGAGAATCAGTTATATGATAAGCTCACAAAGTGATTCTTTTGGATGGATCAAATTCACTTCCTGGGTCACATCATCTCAGAGACAGGAGTACCAATCAACCCAGAAAAGGTGAGGGCTTTAGTTTCCTAGGAACATCCCAAGAATGTTTTTGACATATAAAGTTTCTTGAGTCTATCTAGTTACTACAAATGTTTCATACATGATTTTTCATGCTTAGTAGCACTTTTGAAAAGCTTGACTAAGAATGTTGTGAAGTTTGTCTGGTCAGATTCTTGTGAGACAACCTTTTAGAAGATGAAAGGGAAGTTGACATCAACACTAGTCCAGATACTTCTAGAGTAATTAAAGAGATATACTATATATTGTGACACAATAGGTATCGGGTTGGGGGAATTAATGATGTATGGGGATAGAGTTGTGGTGTATGGGCCTAGGTAGATGAGGCCACATGAGAGGAATTGCTCATTGTATGATCTCGAATTAGCTGTGTTTGTTCATGCATTATATTGTTGGAGAAATTACTTACTAGGAGAGCATTTGTTGGTGTACACAGACTACAAAATCCTTAAGTTTATATATGCACAGTGTGATCTGAATCTGAGGTAGCGAAGGTGCATGGAGTACCAACAGTATTTTGAATTTGATCTTGCCTATATGAATAGTAAAGAAAATAAAGTGGCCAATGTACTGAGTAGGAGGACCCAGATACAGGTATTGAAACATGCCTGTAGCGAGTGACAGCTTATGGCGCTATTTTTTGAGATACACTTGGAGGTGCATGATAGTCTTGGGAAGATGTATCTATCATCCTTATCTATGACCTATACCCTTCTGGATAGAGTGAGGATGAGGAAGCTATCATATTCATAGGGCCTAGTCATATGGGAGACTGTGGTAGGTGAGGACCCTCCTCTTGGTTAGACCCTAGGTGAGAATGAGATCCTATATATTCATGGATGTGTTTTAGTTATAGTGGATATACATGATGAGTTGATGTGAGAGTTTCATTCCTCAATATGGGAAGTGCATCCCAGAGTAACGAAGATGTATTGTGACTTAAGACGTTAGTATTGGTGGATAGGTATGAAGCGTGAGGTGGTTGGTTTTGTTATGAGATGTTCCACCTCGCTGGTGAAGGTGGAACATCAGCGACTGGCTGAAATTTTACAACAGTTACCTATTCTGGAGTGGAAATGAGATGATGTCATGATGGATTTCATGACCGGATTACTGAGGTCACCTTGAGGTAATGATACTATGTGGGTTGTTGTTGATAGTCTCGTGAATGTTTCTAATTTATTACTAATTAAGGAGACCTTCGGTGTTGGTGATCGTAGGAGGTTGTATATCTATGAGATAATATGACTTTATGGGGTCCCACACACTATAATTTTGGATAGGGACACCGGTTTTACATCTCATTTCTGGTAGAGTTTACAGAGGGCGCTGGGTACACAGGTGCTTTTGAGCACACCATATCACCCTCATACTAATGGCCAGTTAGAGCATACGATATAGGTACTAGAGGACATACTGCAAGCATGCATCCTGAATTTTTGAGGATCTTGGGAGAGGCATATACCCCTTGTCGATTTCTCCTACAATAACAGTTATCAGGTGATGATACAGATGACACCTTATGAGGATTTGTACGATAGGCCATGTCGATCGCCCCTGTATTGGTTAGAGGTGAGTGAGGTAGCTTTACTGGGACTGCATCTCATGTAGGATACTTATGAGAAGGTATATTTGATTCATAAAAAGGATGGATACTACATAGTCTTGACATAAATAATACATCGATCACTGCATAAGACCTCTAGAGTTTGAGTTTGTGGATCATGTTTTTTTGTGTTTTTCAACGAAGATGGGACATAGGTGAATCAAGAGACATGGTAATATTTCATTGCATATATTGGGATGTTCGAGATTCAAGAGAGAGTTAGGTCGATAGCCTATCTACTGTAGTTACCTTAGAGGTACTGATCCATGCATGAAATCTTCCATGTATCTCAATTGTGCCACTACCATTCGAACATGTCTCGTGATTTTCATCCTAAGGAGGTTGAGTTACAAAAATATGCATCCTTCGAAGAGCATCCGATATGTATTGTTGATAGGAACACAAAGGTTATCTGAGTCCGGCCAGTTCCCCTAGTACGGGTGCTATGGAAGCATGAATATTTATAAGAAAATACTTGGGAGAGAGAGGCTGGCGTACGTGCTCAGTGGCCAGAGTTGTTCTCAGACGAATCTTGACCACTCTTTAGAGAGAAATTCAGGGATGAATTGCTATAAGGGGGAATATTTTAAGAAACTAGGTTTTTATATGAGGTACAAATCCATTTTTTCAATTTGAATGCTTAAATATGGCCTAATGTGAGTTCCCAAATTGATCACTAGTGTTTTTGGAGTTTTTGGGTCTTGTTTGGAGATCAGAACCAGTATTTGGGGTCTTTCTAGTATGGTGTATGGTTAGTACAGACTGTGAAGGATGCATGGTGTGACTAAACCATGTGAGGCTTGACAGAAGGGGTATACAGGATGCATAGTTTTAGGAAAACATATGGGAAGAGGTGAATGTATGTGATACCTAGTCTACCATTTTTTCAAAACATGATAGAGGCTTTTCACATGGGTTTCACATGGTTTTCAAACTATGAAGGTAAACCATGTGGGTTCCCTTTAGCCTATAGAAAACCATGCACATTTGGCACATATTTTGCCAAATATTGTGCCTAAACCGTGTGACCACTGCTATTTTGGAAAATTTAATATTTTAGATTAAATTTAAAATATTTTAAACTTATGATTTCACCCTTTATTCATATGCACAACAAAGGTGGGTTTAAGGATCTCTCAAGGGTGGCTAACTAAGGAATTAAAATACACTCTTCATCCAAACTCTGATTTAAGTGTGGTTTTTCTCATCAGATCCACATCAGTAAGATCTACATTCATTTTCAACTGTTCTTGATTCTTCTGAATATTGATTTCACTATTTGGATTTAGGGTCATATGCCATAATTTCACATTTTTCATCTGTTCTTTAGATTTCACCTAAATCGAGTTGAATAATGAATTGATATTGGACGAGCACTCCACTACCGAGATAAGGTTGGTGGTATATACTTTTATTTTAGCTTTTGGTACTTTATAGAGCTATCAGCTGTTATTCTACCCATCAGAATATCTGGAATGACCCCGAAATTTAACTGACTAATTAAAATAAATGAAATATAACCTATTAAGGAATCCCTTAGGTTCCTTGAGATGTGTTTGTGGTTGTTTCCCAACCCAAGGTCACCCATGGGGTGCACCATATAAATTTATGTTAGTTGTGCCATGTCAAACCACCCAAGGGGTGTGGGTTGAAGTTGGAATTACTAGAGGGAGCTCTTTAATGAGTAGAATGAAATAGATTAATTGATTAGGAGATGAATTTTCCTCCCTTAACTTGTTATAAAATGTTGAAATTGAATTGGTTAATTGTTAAATTGATCAAATGGGTTATGTTAAATGTGAATTGATTATATGAGTGGGTATAATCATTAAATTCCATGTTTTTGAATTATGATTAATGGGTGGTTATACCCATGTGATGTGTTTAATGGAAAATAGTGATAAATGGGTGGGTATACCCATGTGACTTAATTAAATGGGAATGGAATGCATGAGTGGGTACACTCATGGGATGTAATCGGTTTGAAATGTATTATATGAGTGGGTATACTCATTTAATGGAATTAAATGTAATTTATTATATGAGTGTGTAGACTCGTATGGAATTTAATTATTAAATGGAATGAAATGAATGGATAATGGTATAGATACCATGGATGACTCTCCATGGATTTGGAACAAGGTAGTGGAAACCTTGAGTAGTATCAGTTCTTGGGTCTTGATTCCATGGGATGCCTTGGGCTTTGATAATCCTTAGATATGGCTTGCTTGGACTCAAATAGGATGTGTTGGTATACATGTTTCTAGGACTCCAACTAGTGCCTATACTGAGTTTTCATCAATATATACTACTGGAATTTTGGCTTTTTGCAACGGGCTATTTTCGACGGGACCCCATCGCAAAAACTCTTTTGCAATGGGGTCCCAACTCAGATAGCCCATTGCAGAAAATGGTGTCGCAAATAGTGTTTTTTTTTGCAATGGGCCCATCAAAAAAAATAATATTTACGACATGAACGCTTCCTGTCGCAAATAGATCTCTAATTAAATACATTATATATACAAGAAACTATTGCGATGGGCCTATCACAACAAGTAGTTGTGATGGGCATGTTGTCCCATCGCAAATAGTTCCCTGTTTATATATGTTATATATACCTAAACCTTTTGCGACGGTCCCTTCACAAAGTATTATTTGCGACAGCAAAGTAACCCATCAAAAATAAGTTTTAAAAAATATATATATATAATCTATTTGCGGCGGGACCCCATCACAACAGGTCTCGTCGCAAATACTTAATAAAATAAAATAAAAATTAATAAAATTATGATTAATGAAAAAATAATATTAATATTATTAAAATAATAAAAAAATAAAAAATAGTAAAATTCTCAATATTCGCAAAAAATATATAAAAAACCATAAATTATTATTATTATTTGTAGTAGTAAAATAAATAAACATTAAAAAATATAATACTAATAATAAATAATAAAATACTAAAAATAAAAAAAATTAAATTATGCAATATTTGCATCAATATAAAAGACAAAAACTGTAAATAGTTCATATTACAACAAATGTTGAATTCAAATATTTTTAACAGAACAAAAAAATCATTGGGGGGATAGTCTTCTGGAGGAGCTGGAGGAGATGGTGGAGGAAAATCCATCCCTAAACAACGAGTTAAATGAAACATGTACTCCATCTGCTCATGTTGTTGTTGCTGACATCAACGCATGTTCTCCTCATGTTGCTGCTGCTGTTGTAGATGTTGTTGATGCATCTCTTCATACTACTTTTGCAAACTCTATATAAGCTCAGTTTGAGATCGCAATTACTCCTGATATTGTGATCCAGAAGACGATGCCTCTCCACAATCTCCTCTCGAGCTGAACGCTGACATTGCAACAGTACCATAATAAGTCCCAGGAGTCAAATGAGAGTCGATACCAACTACTCGGCCCTTCTCGATAGCATACAAGGTCGCCTGCATCCATGTCGCCTCATCGAAATGGTGGGCACTAGTCTGATCAGCCTTCTTGCCCTGACTGTCAGCCCATTTCTGAGAGGTAGCAACCTCATATGACTCCTTCGGTTCCAATTTAAAATTAAAATAGTGAAAATATTATATGCAGATAATTTTCAAACTAAAAATGAAATAATACTGACCATAATCTGATGCTGGTGATCACCTCTAATATCTCCAGTGGCTGGATCACTATACATTCTCCGATAAACGTCGTACTCTATAATATATAGATTCTCGACTGCCTATATGAATATAAAAAAAAACTGTTTATATTTAATTTTATATAAAATATTTAAAAAATATACTTAACATATGTTCTCTATGCGTATTGAATGTATGGCTACCAACCCGATGTGTCACCTCCTGTCTCCCCCAGTTCTATCGGCACAATGATGATCTCTTCTAAAATACACCACTCAACCAGTGTGAACAAAATCCATCTCAAACATGAGATGAAATGTACTCTGGTCAGTGGACTCCACATGACTCATCAAATACTATCACTCATGCTTTCTTAGTAGCTATGCTTCTCAAATTATGAAAACATTGACAGAAATGCTCATGCACAGACACCTCTCATGCCTCGTGAATAGCGTCACGCATGATATCATCAATGGGATACCATAAACCCTACAAATAATTTATAATATCATGTTATTAATGAAATAAATTTCAAAATAAATATTATTTTTTATGTACTAGCCAATAATTGAACATTTGAAACTGCACATCAATAGGAATCAGTTCCCATGTGATCCATGACTAAGAAAAATAATTGCGCAAGATAGAGATCCCCTATCCAAAATCTAAATGCGCAAAACTGTGAAAAAAGATCAAATAATCAAACAATTAGTATATAAATAAATTAATGAAAGATAACTAAAATACACAAGTTACCATACCTTTGCATCCATGGATTGAAGCCAAGATATAGATGTCACTTGGGGATAGGGTCAGGAATCATCAGTCGCGCAAGACCACGCCCCATTCTCATACCCCCCCCCCTGAACCGCCAGTAGGCTGAGGGTCAGATGATCCCAAATCCTCCTCATCCAAAGGTAGCTCAGCCTCATCTAACTCTTGAAATAGATCAGGGTCCATTTGAAACATAAAATGATTATTGTTAGCAGATAGTTGAAAATAACTATTACATATAGATATAAATTAGTAATGATTATAACCATCATTTAACTGTGTCAATGTTCAACTTCATCATCATCTTCATATCTGACGATGTCAGTGTCTTCATATTCATCATTAGAATCATTAATATCCATATGAGTTTAATTTTTATAATCTCTTTCCATTTCAAATTCATTTGTAACATCATTAACATCATCATCACCATCGACCCTTAATTGTGGGGTGTCATCATTGATATTCATGTATCTTTATGAAAAAGATGGATTTTGAGTAGTCTCTTGAAAAATTTCAATTCCTTGTGCTTCATCGAAACCACATTCAATTTGAGTAAACTGATTTTCCCGAGATTTCATTTTTATTATGCTCCACCAATCACTCAGGTCTCTTGAAGTAGCATAGTACTTTTCTTAATATATTTGATGTGCCTATTGATCCAGTAAAAATGGTTCATTTATTACAAGAAGACTTTTATATTTAATATCAATAATTCTATGAATCAGATGAACATGCAAGCCTCTCTTAGTATCCAACCACTGACATTTAAAAATTTTTATGTAATTTTTCCCTCGATAACAATGTTCAATAATTTCATCCAACATGCCATAAAATTCAACTTCAGTTTCTCTATGATGAGATCCTCTCAAGAAAACTCTAGTGTTCATTGTTTTTTTTATTCCCAATATACACTTGTATGAAATCAAAAACCATTCACCACATATGCATTATATGATTTAACCATTTTGGATAGTGGGTTACTCAATATACACAGTCACTTATCAATTTTACCAGCATGTTGAGACACCTAAAAATTTGTAAGATAATTATCAATATAATAAATAATAAACTGAATTGATATGTTAAACTAGCAATAATTTATTTTACCAATTTTTGAAACCATTGAGAATTTTTTTTTTGTCGGTGTTCTTCAAGAGCAGCTGCTTGAATTTGGGGAAGCTATTTCTTGATATGATTATCATATAACCTATAATTAAAATAATTTTACTTACTGTAACATAAATTATAAAATAAGTTATAGAAGCACTCATAGTAAAAATGATGTCATTTATTCACAGTTGATTAGAACATATGTATGTCCTCTGTGATGTTCATCATCTGAAATCCATCGTTCATGAACTCCATCGAAGCCAAGATCTTTCTGATTAAAAACTAATAATTGATTGTCCATTTTATCATCAAAATTCCCCTTGTTCTGTTAGATTCAATTTTTTAGGGATATTCATATTAAAAATAATGAGAGCATAAAAAAGAAATTTCCTCTTGCAAGTAATCTTTTGCAATTGAGCCTTCAACTGATACTTTGTTACACACTTTTTTCTTCAATTTTTGTATGCATCTCTCTAATGGGTACATCCATTGAAACTGTACGGGACCTCCACATTTAGTTTCATGTAGAAAATGTAATATCATATGTTCCATTGAGTAAAATAAATCCAACGAGAATATTTTTTTGATTTTACATATAAATACAATAACATATTCTTCCAATTTTCTTAGTGCATCGTAGTTTGTTGTCACCGCACAAATGTATCAAAAAAAATATGATATGTCTGTTATCGAATCCCATAATCATATAATTCAACAACCCTCTGAATCCAATCAGCATAATTCTTTCTATTATAACATGACAATCGTGACTTTTTATTCTGATAATATGTCCATTCTTAACACATCTTCCCAAATTGGAAGCATAGCCATCTGGAAGTCTCAAATCTACAATCCACTAAAAAAGTAATAAGCGACTCTCTTTGGACAGTGTATAAGCTGCTTTTGGCTTCATTAACCTTTGTGACCTGACATTTTGAAAAAGTTCAAGTTCTGGTCGTCTGCAAATTTGGGAAATATCTAATCATGCCTTTAAATTATCTTTGGTCTTACCTGGTTTATCCAAAACTGTACGAAATAAATTATCAAAGTAGTTCTTCTCAATATACATGACCTCCAACATGTGGCAGACCAAAAAATCAGACCAATATAGAAAATCCCAAAAAATACTCCATTTTCTCCAATTATGTTCTTTACCAAAGCCATGAATTTTCTATTGGTTTACTTTTGGCCTAAATATGATGGGAGGTAATGAAAATAAAACTGATTTTAACTCTGTACCTAATATCATTTTTAGAGGTTCATCTCTTTCAACTATGCCTTTTCTGAAATGAGATTTGTTCCATCGAAAAGGATGATCGGTTGGAAGAAATCTGCGATGACAGTCAAAATAGTAAGGTTTTTTTTCCATTGATAAGGATAAAGGATTTTTTGTCTTTCATACAGTAAGGACATGATTTTAGACCATGTGTACTCCAGCCAGATAACATTCCATATGCTAAGAAGAAAATAATCATCTACATAAATGCATCTTTTAATATGAAGTTTTGTTTCGCAGCAACATCATATGTACTAACACCATTACTCCACAATGAATTTAACTCATCAATCTATGGTTTCAAATAAACATAAATATTCTTTTTTGGATATCTTGGGATTAATAAGGTCAAAAAGATATAGGTCTCCTTCATCAACATCCATGGAGGTAAATTGTAAGGAGTTATAAAGACATTCCAACATGAATACTGACAACCATAATAACCAAACAGACAAGAACTGTTAGTAGAAAGGCCCAATCGCATGTTTCAGGCTTCTAAATCAAATGAAGAAGGTAGTCGTTCAAAATGTTTCCATGAATCACCATCAGATGGATGATTCAAACTTTTATTGGTTGAAATCTTGGTTTTGTGCCATGACATCATTGATGTTGTGTTCTCGTACATAAATAAACGTTGCAACCTAGGTGTAAGGGGGAAATATCACAACTGTTTTATAGGAATCAATCCATACTTCCCTGATTGAGGTTCTTTATACCTCGATTGTCCACATGTGGGACAACTATCCAATGGATCAGTTTCACCAGAATATAAGATGCAATCATTTTCACATGCATGAATCTTCTGATAACTAAGACCCAAATTACGAATCATCCTCTTGCTCTCACATTAATTTGCAGGAAACATATTTCCTTCCGGTAATTGTGTTTTAAACAAAGAAAATATCTGATCAAAATAATTGTTTGACATTTCATTATCTAATTTAATAGCCATAAATGTTGTAATCGCTTCTAATTTTCTTATCTTGCAACCAGGATATAATGAATCCTTAATAGACCTCAACAAATCATAAAATTTAGATGGTTCTAACTCAGGAATTAAATCAATATCATCGGGAGTTTCAATTTATTGAACAAATGGACCTGCAACATCATGTACTAAATTTTGAAACCATGATGGATTCAGAATCAAATTATTAGTATCTTCTCTGGAACTATGTTCACCGTGTTGATACCAAAAAACATAATCCGGTTGAAAACCAAACTGCAAGAGATGTCCTCCAACCTTATCAAATGTGTCAAACATTATCAGAGCACATTTTTTACAAGGACACATAGTTGTGCCTTCTGAAACAAATTCTGGTTTTGATGATGAAAATGATAAGAAAGCTTCAACACCCTCAATATATACAAGATTTGAACCGGAACTGTTTGGATTTCAATGCTAATTTATCCAAGCGCGGTCATCTAATAATGACTGTTATTGACTTCCTTGTTCCATATTTTTCTAAAAAATATAAAATCATTACTATTTTTGAATAATTTAAAATTAGAAAAACACTATCCAAAAAAAGAAGATAAATAATTACAATTACTTCTTAATAATTACCATTGATTACGAGCGACACAATTTCCAGTGGATTGACGACTACTCTTTTGTCTGACACCTCATTTACTTGCAAATTTCTCACACTGAAATCACAATGATGAATATTCTCAGAGGTAGGAATATTCATTCTCATGAATATGAGAATGTATAAGCATACCTCTGAGAAGATTCTTCATTGTGATTTCAATGTGAGAAAGATGCAAGTAAATGAGCCATCAGACAAAAGAGCCCCCTTTTCGTCATTGAATCATCTTCTTATAACTGTCACCACCTGAAAACATTACGAAAAATGTGGTCCTACGAATGCATATTCAAACTTATGCATACGAGATTAGATATGAAAACATAGAAGCATACTTTTCATAATGTTCTGAGTCAGTGTGAGTTGAAAGGAGAAGATTCATCAAGTAAAAGGAGTGTCGTCAATCCACTGGAAACTATGCCAAGTTATTACAATTTATTACAATGGATTTTATTTCTAATTATTCCTAATTATTCTTAATTATTTCTAATTATTCATATTTATTGGTAATTATTTCTAATTATTCCTAATTATTCTTAATTATTTCTAATTATTCCTATTTATTGGTAATTATTTCTAATTATTCCTATTTATTGATAATTATTTATATTTATTGGTATTTATTGTTAATTATTCCTATTTATTGGTATTTATTAGTAATTATTCCTATTTATTGGTATTTATTGGCATTAAATGGTAATTATTGGAAATTAATGCTATTTATTGCTATTTATTGCTATTTATTGCTAATTATTACTAATTATTGCTTTTTATTGCAAATTATTTCTAATTATTGCTATTTATTTCTAATTATTCCTAATTATTCCTAATTATTCCTAATTATTACTATTTATTCCCAATTATTACTATTTATTCCTAATTATTACTATTTATTACTAATTATTCCTAATTATTACTAATTATTACTAGTTATTACTATTTATTACTAACTATTAATAATTATTACTTATTATTACCAATTATTACAAATTATTACTAATTATTACTAATTATTACTAATTATTCCTATTTATTCCTATTTATTCCTATTTATTCTTATTTATTCCTAATTATTACTAATTATTACTAATTATTACTAATTATTATTAATTATTACTAATTATTACTATTTATTACGATTTATTACGATTTATTACCATTTATTACTAATTATTACTAATTATTACTAATTATTACTAATTATTACTAATTATTACTAATTATTACTAATTATTACTAATTATTACTATTTATTACTATTTATTACTAATTATTACTAATTATTACTAATTATTACTAATTATTATTATTTATGACTATTTATGACTATTTATTACTATTTATTACTATTTATTACGAATTATAACTATTTATTACTATTTACTACTATTTATTATTATTTATTACTATTTATTACTATTTATTACTATTAATTATTACTTATTACTAATTATTACTAATTATTACAATTTATTAGTAATTATTATTAATTATTACTAATTATTACTAATTATTACTAATTATTACTATTTATTACTAATTATTACTATTTATTACAATTTATTACTATTTAATACTATTTATTACTAATTATTAGTATTTATTACTATTTATTACTATTTGTTACTATTTGTTACTAATTATTACTAATTATTACTAATTATTACTACTTATTACTATTTATTACTATTTATTACTATTTATTACTAATTATTTCTAATTATTACTATTTATTACTATTTATTACTATTTATTACTATTTATTACTATTTATTACTATTTATTACTATTTTTTACTATTTATTACTATTTATTAGTATTTATTGGTATTTATTACTATTTATCACTATTTATTAGTATTTATTAGTATTTATTACTAATTATTACTAATTATTACTAATTATTTTTAATTATTACTAATTATTGCTAATTATTCCTAATTATTACTAATTATTAGTATTTATTACTAATTATTAGTGTTTATTACTAATTATTAGTATTTATTACTAATTATTAGTATTTGTTACTAATTATTAGTATTTGTTACTAATTATTAGTATTTATTACTAATTAATAATAATTATTAGTATTTATTACTAATCATTAGCATTTATTACTAATTGTTAGTATTTATTACTAATTATTAATATTTATTACTAATTATTATAAATTATTACTAATTATTTCTAATTATTACTAATTATTACTAATTATTACTATTTATTAGTATTTATTACTAATTATTAGTATTTGTTACTAATTATTATTATTTATTACTAATTGTAAATATTTATTACTATTTTTTCCTAATTATTATTATTTTTTAATTATTATTAATTACTGTTAATTACTATTAAATACTGCAAAATACAGCTACTAATTACTAATTACCGCCAATTATTTATATACATTACTAATTATCGTTAATAATTATTAATTATTACTAATTACTAAGAATTAGTACTTATAATTTAATTTTATTATTAAAAATAAATACTAATGACCAAACAATTTAAATCTAACATAATTACAACTAATCGACAATAATTAAAATTAATATAAAGAAATGAAATAAATACTAAATTAAATAAAACATAAATACCTTAAAACATGATGTCTTATAATTGTAGACGGCTTCACAACTTCTTCGTAAAAAAAACTAACTCTGAAAATTTTTCACTCTAAAATTAGAGTTTTGAAAAGGAGAGAAAGAAGGAATTGAGAAGGAAAAAAAGAAAAAATGAATGGGATATATATATATGTGTGTGTGTGTGCGTGTGTGTGTTAGATTAGTTGCGGCGGGGAGCCCGTCGCAAATAGTATTTTTTGCGACGGTTCCCATCGCAAATACCTTCGGCTGCATTAATTATTTTCAGGGGTTAAAAGGTTATTTGTGATGGGACCCGTCGCAAAAGGTAACCTGCCGACACACTATTTGCGACAGGACAACATCCCGTCACAAATAGGTTTTTACCGTCGCCGATTATTTGCGACGGGACCCATCTCAAATAACCTCGGGGGGTCGAACTAGTTGCGACAAGGGATCTCCCATCACAACTAGTGTTTACCGCCTCCCGGTATTTGTGAAGGGCGGTGCCTACCCGTCGCAAATACCCTTTCGCACGATTTGGCGTGCAAACCGTGCCAAACCGCGCTAAAGTTTTTGCGACAGGGCGCCTAGCCCCATTGCAAATAATTAGTTATTTGTGACGGATTGATTTTCCCATCGTAAAAAGCACTTTTCCCTATAGTGATACTCTTGGGACTCATTGGGGATGCCTCGGTCTTCAACCCCTTGGATTCGGCCCTTCATGGTCTGACACTTTGGTTATTATAACGTCGTCATGGGCTATTGATATGGTTTCATTATATGAAAGGCTGTGGGGACATGATAGAATTATAATTACACTAAGACCATGTTGTTTATTTATATTCTTTGTAGCTTCCATGTTAGGAGCTGACACTTGTTACAAGGAGCCTTGAAAGGTTGTTTGGTGTTACTTGCTTATAGTGGTTATATGCCTTGGGTATTCACACTTACATTACTACTTACTTACCCTCGTTTAGCTTATTCAATTGCGATGCTTAGAACTGTATAGATCTATGTTTGGTTTCCTACTGGGATGTTTATCTCATACCCTATTTGGGCCACCTTGGGGACTCAAACAGATTATATGGTTGCAAAAAATGATAATAGAAAGCCCCCTAATACATGTTGTTTATTGCTTCTTAGGAGCATGGGAGCATAGGAACAAGATGAGGCTTGAGATGCAACTGAGACACTTTTTGATCTTTTTGGATTTTGGAAACATGTATTGTACTGTATTTACAAGTACCTGTTTTGGCTATTTCCTAGATACATGAAACATCTATATCATTGTATATGATCCATCTTTGATATTATTATCTATTCCTACTAAGTATCTTTGTTTTTTTGTCTTACTACTTCCTCTATTGATTGGTTATTATTTCCTCTATGTTACACACTAGTGATGAGGCTATAGTCTCCCAACTGACACTCCTAGGCCCTCACTGCAAGTTGTAAGCCTTCAGCGTTTAGGGTGATGCGCTTGAGGCCATGTTGCTAACTAGGCTCAAGGAACTCTTCTGTGGAATCTGGGTTCGGGAAGTTACAAGAGGGGAAATGATGCCTGGAAAAGTATGGTTCATGGTGGCCTGTATGGGCTGCAAGGGTGCTCAAATGACCTTAGGGCGGTGTCAGGTAGCGGTGGTCGTGATGTAGAGAGGTAGCGGCTGTGTTGGCTAACTGAGGTAGAGACAAGGTGGTGTAGTGATCTTCATGGGTCGCGAGGCATCTGGTGACATTGGGGGGGGTATGGGAGAGAGGCAGATAGGTATAATAGTGGAAGACTCTGGTGGTCCGCGATGATGATCCAACAGAGCCCCTACCCCACATCAAAATGACGGGATGGGATCTGAGTCTTTATAAGGCTTAGAGTTGGAGCACCGGTCATGTCCACTGCGGGGTGGACTCCCAAATTACACACACACACAATGCATGTGGGTCGCGACACACGTGGCCCATGCAGGCCCTCGGGCTGACCCCACTCACCACATGGCTTGACCACCCGCGACCCATGCACCTACAGGGCTTGACCACTTGCAGGCTTACACATGGATTCATCACCTTTGTAGCTAGGCTCCTATGGGCCCTCCTAGGATGGGTTGGCCAACTGCTCCTTATGGTATGGTTATATGGTGGTTCATCCTTGGTTGAAGTCCCTCTTGGGTCTTAGTTTATTTTTTTGGAAAAAAATAGAAAAACATTAAAAATTTCTCAATAAAGTTCACAAAATTTGGCATATAAGATTAAAATGTGAAATTCATTTATTTTAACCTTTTCTAACCAATTTCATTTCCATGTCCCAAATAACCCATAAATTAATAAACATTGACAACCATGAGTTTTAACATTGAAACACTTTTATAAAACATTAAAATTTGAATAAAAATATGCACATTATTTTTCTTTTTCAGAATTAATCATCACATAACCGTAATCCATTCATATAAATGCCATGATATCATTAAAATAGTTATCACTACATCAATGATTAACCCATGGAAAAGAAAACCAATTTCATCAATATTTCATCATCATAATAAAAAACCATCTATAATAAGAATAAATATGGTAACATTGAATCACATCCTAAGTAAATCATAAGAAACATCAGAGGACATTATTATAGATAAAAAATAAATTTAAGAAATCATAGAAACAAATCTTGAGGAAAATACCATTTTCATTTTTATATCATTTAATTAAAATATAAAAATTTAAAAAATATTAAAGAAAAAATTTTATTTAAAAATAACCATGGAAAATTCTAATGTAATCTTTAAATCAAATATAACTCATGATGGTGGGAAAAGGAATTCACATATTTTACATTAAAATAAATATTCCTTTCACATTTTCAGTTAAAAGTTAAAAGTACCTCGTTCAGAAAATGACATGAAGGTTCCTTTTATTTTTTTTTTGAATAAAAAGAAAAACATGGGTAAAAATGATTTTTATAAATATTTGGATAATATTAAAAAAATTCTTGAAAACATTTTAAAGAAAATTTGGACATGGAAGAAAAAGATTCTCAATTGAGAGGATAAATAAAGTTGGTTTTACTTAAAAAAAGATTTTGTTTTCTTGAGTACTTAAAGAGAGGAAAATTAAAAGAAAACATGTAATATATATAAATAAAAATAGGATAATAAGATACATAATATTTTTTAGAGATAGATAATATAATTTCATCATCATAAATTTAATCATAAACAATCCCAATAAAAAGTATGATCGTAACATAAAAACCTTACGTCAATTCTGTCTTATATCATAAGTGATATAAAATTATATGTAATAAATTTAAATTTATTATAATTATATACTAAAACCATATTAATACCTAGAATACCATACATGGTTTACTTATAACATCATATAACTCATTCATTAACAACCCCTCATTTTATCATCATTTTTTATATTAACTGCATCGTTTTTCGTGTATGTTTTGGTTAGACGGTTTTGTTCCTTTCACTTTGATCATAATTAATTAATCACTAAGATTTTAATAATATATATATATAATTTTAATTATATACATATTTATAACCATTCATTTAAAGTCGTGATGAAAAATGAATTACATCACTATGTGGAGATGGTAGTCTGTATGTATGCATGAGTGATGTTTCCATTTTTTGATGGATTGAAAAAAATAAAGGTAAATAATAATTCATCTTTCTAGACTCATTAATATATCATAAATATAATATATATACATTAAATATATCATAATAACCATCCATGAAATTTTGTGATGGAAAATGAATCATATTCATATATGGAGGTGGTAGTCCACACATAAGCACAAGAGAAACTTTCATCTACCATTTAGTGGAGAAGGGGTGAGAAAAGGTCATACCATATTCATAATAAAGTATCAGTATATTTATGATACTTGAGTCATTTTGTTATGATGTGTACAATATGTTTAGTGGAAGTATAAGAAGAAATAAAATTGAAAGATCTCAGATAAGATTTATACATCTTCTTTGAGAGACCTCCTGAGATTACACCTTATGACTTAAAATATTAGACTTAACAGAATAATATAATATATATAATCAAGGGAAGGAATATATTAAGGTTTTTTAGTAGGTATTGGATGACCGAAAAAGGCTCAGATTTTTTGAATAAGGGAGGATAAGAGGTGACCTTTTATAAGTGAGGGGAGGGACACACATAAAATTACTTAAACGATTTAAATAATATAAGGTCACTTTCATGGGAATGTGGGAATAAATATACAATTATTTGAATATAATATAATTCATGGTTTAAGTATATTCATATAATAATAATTATATAATTTTATTTGGCATTCTCACCCTTAGTTGTATTCTTATCCCCACTATAAAACTGTTTTAACCTTAATAGTGGTAACATGATTTTACTATTTTTACTTTTCTTTAATAAATAAAATTAATTTGAACACATTAAATTATATTAATTATGTTTATTAAAAATATGGAATAAAATTTACCATATTCTGTTTCTATAAGTGGATAGTTTTAATTTTGAAAGAAGCACACAAAACGCAATTAAAACATATTTTTTAGAAAAAAAATGTATTTTGAAGCATAAAACAAAATTTAATTCAATTTCTTGACTTGTAAAAATTATAAAATGAAATTTAAAATATTTTATTGAATATATATTCTATTCATTTCATTAAAAATATCAAACCATATATTAATTTAATTTATTTGTATAAAAACAAATTGTGTGCATAGAAAGAATTTTTAGAAAAATCACTACTGAGAAGTTGGGTTTTCCCAACACTCGTATACCAACGGTTCTGCAGAACTATTGGTATAGGGGTCCTTTACCAACGGTTTGTAAAAACTGTTGGTAAAGATAGGTTTTGTGAAGGATTTCTCAATGGTTTCAAGAAACTGTTGGGAAATCCACAATATTTTCACCCATTACTAATGGTTTGTAAAAACCGTTGGTAAAGGCCAGGATTTCCCAACGGTTTTTAAAAACTGTTGGGAAAGGTCTCCCCAAATACACCCAATTACACAGAAACACAACATAGAACTCATTTCCCCCGATTTCCAGAATCCCTAGTGCGTAGGTGAACCCTAACCCGAGGTCTTCCATCTGATCGGCTACAACTCCCCCATCTAGGTTAGACTCCTTAAATATCTTACCAAATACAGACATAGAAGCCCTCTTCCCCAGATTTCTCTATTTATTTCAATATCTTGAAAGATCACATCATTTTTACATATTTCTAGGGATTTTGAAAAATTTTATGATTCACACAATTTGATATTGAATCAATGACTAATACTTGATTGGTAGATGTCTGTGAGTATATAGAATATGGTTTATAAACTATCCCTTAAAAGTATCACTATTTTGTGTTCTTTATGATGTGTATAGCATCATTGACATACTTTATTATTAATCTCAAATTTAAAAATAAATGTTTCTGTCTATACTTTATGAAATTAAACCTCTTTAAGATCCATGAACAACCTATTTGTGTAGAAGCATAATCTTTATCCACCCATGGGGTGCACTTGACTTGGGAATGTTTTCCCCCAAATACCCAACACCCCAGCTCCCAGTAGGTCCAATTGTAGACCTAATCCAGATCTCCCCCCAGATGTATTCTTGGTCGCGGAATATCTTCTAGCTAAAGATCCTTCTTCAATCAAACAAATTTTTATTTCTATACTTCAAATTAGTAAGTGGTATCTTAGTTTTAGTGTTCTTGTTCTATTTATTTTATGTTTGATGGTTTGATTTTGGTTAAATTAGAGTTATTGTTGTTGGATTACCAAACCATTTGTTTGTTTTATGTTTTTTTGTTCTACATTTCATACATTGTAAATGGTCTATTTAGTGGGGTTTGTTTAGTGTAGGGGGTAAAGGGTTTGTTTTATGTTTTTTGTTTAGTGGGGGGTAGGCTATCCAGGTGGGGGGTGTGGGGTGTCCAAGGGAGGTGGGGGGTGGGCTATCCTGAACACCTCGTACCCCTAGAAAGCCCCCCCCCACTCCTGGAAAGCCCCCCGCCCCCACCCCTGGACCCCTCGACCCCCCATGGACAGCCCTGCTACCCCTGTGGACAGCCCACCCACCCCTAGACACCCCGTACCCCCTGGACAGCCCTGCCACCCCCGTGGACATCCCTCACACCCACCCCGTACCCCCTGGACAGCCCCGCCCACCCCCTGGACAACCCCTCCCCCCGTGGACTACCCCCCACCCCTAGGGAAAGCCTGCCCACCCCCTGGACACCCCGTACCCCCCTAGACTGCCTCGCCACCCCCGCCACCCCCCTGGACACCCCGCCACCCCCTGGAAACCTCGTACCCCCTGGACAACCCCCACCCCCTAGAAATCCCCCTACCCCTTGGACACCCCTGACCCCTCTGGACAGCCCCACCACCCCCCGTGGATAGCCCACCCACCCCCTAGACTGACCGTACCCCCCTGGACAACACCCCCACCCTTGTTGACAGCCCACCCACCCCACCCTCGGACACCCGCCCACCCCCCCCCCAGACACCCCCATCCCCACGGATGCCCCCAACCCCTAGAAAGCCCCCCCCCCCACACCATTGACACCCCGAACCCACTGGACAGCCCCGTCACCCCCGTGGACAGCCCGACCACCCCCTGTGGACAGTCCAACCACCCCCCGTGGACAGCCCGCCCACCCCCTGGACACCCCGTACCCAACTGGATAGCCCTGCCTCCCCCATGGGCAGCCCACCCACCCCATGGATACCCCGTACCCCCCATGGACAGTCCCACCCACCCCCTGGACACCCCTCTCACCCCCTTGGACATCCCACCCACCCCTCTAGACTCCCCCTACCCCCTGGACAGCCTAACCACCCCCGTGGATAGCCCGCCCACCTGGACACCCCGACCCCCCTAGACATCCCCCACCCCCTAGACACCTCCGACCCCCCTGGATGGACCCGTCCCCCCTGGAAACCCCACACCCCCTGGACACTCCCTCCCCCTTGGGCAATGTATGTGATCACTCAAATTATCTACTAAAATATAAAAATTCTTCGATCAAAAATTTAGTCACCTCCTGAATAATTCTCCTCCACAAGTGTACATGATCTTGTACACTCATGTATAGTTCTTAAAAGATATTTTGTTATAAATATAGCATTTTTTGTCTTTTATATTATGATTCTCATATAGAGTAGTGTGCCCGTTATGGTTTTATATAAAGTGAACAATTCTTGTTTACTTAAATATATTTTCGATGAAACTTCAATCTTATTTAATTTCTTTTGATGAAATGACTTATAACAATTATTTTTTTACAGAATGGATAGAAGTTGTATGTATGAAACTAATCAGATCTCAAGCAATTTTCAAAACAATTTGGAGATATGTTTAGATTTTTCATTTCACAATGCTTCAGATAGTAGTCGCATACACTTCCCATGTTCCATTTCTGTTAGCAGACCTTGGTTGAGCCATGAAGAAGTCAGATACCACATAACCAAATATGGTTTTCAAGAAAACTATTATCCGTGGTATCACAATGGGGATAAAATGAAATCTCAAATTGTTGATGATCCAAATAAGAGGACTGGAGTGGAGAATTTTTTATAAGACCGGTTTTCGTTTATTCATCATGATGAAAAAGAAAGGATTCCGACCCAAGAATTCTTTTATATGAGCACACATGATGCGTCTAATGAAAATGATGATGTTGTCAGGGTGAAAAGATTGAATGATGCTTCCATGACTCTAGTATATCGACAATGCGATAAAATGAAAAGGCTAGAATTTTTAATATGATTGTTTCATGGGAAAACTATGTATGTGATTTCTAATACAGCAATCGATTACATTCTTACCTTCTTGAAGTATCTAATTCTAGATGATGCAAATATTCCCTCAAACCACTATATGGCATGGAATTTAGTTGAGGAACTTGGATTTTCAATAAATAAAATTCATGCTTGACCGAATGATTGCAGTTTATTCTGGTAGGAAACCGCTGAACAAAATGATTGTATAAAATGTGGCACATCCCGCTGGAAGTCAAAATCTGATGGAACACCATCCCGCATTCCATAGAAAATAATGTGGCACTTTCCATTGATCCCTAGACTCCAGAATCTTTTTATGTCTAATGAAATATCAATAAAAATGAGATGTCATGATACCGAGAGAAAGAAGACTAATGATGAGTTGGTTCACCCTACAGATGGATTTCCATGATAGAGATTTGATGCTCGATATCTTGATTTTGCAGCTGACATGCGTAATGTGAGGCTAGTTCTTTCATGCGATGATTTTAATCCATTTGGGCAGATTCTTACTTCGCACAACACATGGCCAGTTTTTATACACATTTATAATCTTCCCCCATGGTTGTGTATGAAAAAACATTTCACTTTCATGAGTATAATCATATCTGGCCCTTCTGATCCCGGCATTGATATTGACATATACATGAAACATTTAATAAAAGAGTTGAAACTTCTTTGGGATGTGGGTGTGTGCACATATGATGCATATTTGAAAGACATATTTCAGATGTGTGCCACGCTTATGTGGACGATCAATGATTTTCCGGCTTATCCAATGATGTTTGGATGGAGCACGAAGGGAAAACTATCATGTCCTATTTGTATGAAGAATAAACGATCCAGAAGACTAAAACATTGCAGTAGTTTCAGTTTTATGGGACATAGTTGATTCTTTCCAATGGACCATCCATATAGAAATAATCATCAAAGATTTGATAATACCATAGAGACCAATGGTCCACCTCAGTGTATGTATGGAACTAATGTGCTTAATGAATTGAATGATTTCAGTTTTTCATTCGTGAAGGGTTAAATGAAATTTGGAAAGAGAAAGAATGTTTCCACTAAAATATGTTACAATTTGAGGGAAAAGAGTATCTTTTTTTATTTTACTTATTGGACAACCAATTTGTTACATCATTTCTTAGAAGTAATGCACATTGAAAAGAATATATATGAAATTTCTCTTTCAATACTTCTAAATGTCAAGGAAATACAAAAAGAAGATTTACAGTCTCGGTGTGACTTGGTGGATTGGGACATTAGACCAGAATTGCATCCTGTGTGTATCAGTGAAAATAAATGGCAAGTTCCATGTTCTTCTTATGTGATTACACCTATGAAAAAAAACAATTTCTGGAAGTATTAGAGACTATTAGAGTTCCTGATGGCTATTCAAGAAACATATCTAAACGGGTCAATAGAAGAGAGTTGAAGCTAAAATCATTGAAGACTCATGATTATCACGTTCTTCTACATGAGTTGATTCCAATAGAAATCCATAATCTTTTTTCCAATAATGTAAGGGTGACTGTTATTCGGTTGTTCCATTTTTTTATAGATCTTTGTGCTAAGAAGTTGTCCAAGTCTTTCTTGTAAAAAATGTTGACAGATGCCCCATTAATTTTGTGTGAGTTGGAGAAAATATTTCCTCCATCATTTTTCACATGAATGTTGCATCTGACTATCCATATTCCCACTGAAATACTTCTCAGAGGACCTATTTATTTTACTTGGATGTATCCAACTAAAATAAATATATACACAATAAAGTCTTATATATGAAACATGAATCATCCAGAAAGTTCTATCATGAACGGTTACTTGGCTCAAGAATGTATGGATTTCTGCTCAATGTATTTGTCTGATCTTACTACAAGAATGAACAGACCAATGAGAAATGAAGAAGAACAGTATGAGAAAATTGAACCCAATTTTCCATCACTTCCTCAAACAGGAGGAATTCGTGGATCATATACATTGAATACATTAAGCCTGGAAGAGTGGGAGATGGCAAATCACATAGTTTTGTTCAACTACGATTTGTTTGATGAATACGTTAGGTAACTAAATTGAATATGTATATCTTACATATATATCAATTAATATATTCATATTTTTTATCTATAGGGAACATAAAATAATGATAAATAGAAAGCATCGTTCATTATCTTTGAGAAGGAGGGAGTATTTGCATAGCAAAGAGTTTTCTACTTGGTTAAAATTGAAGGTAAATATATTACTGTTTAAAATAATTAAATAAATATTTAATTAAGTTTAATATTCATTTATATTGTAGGTATTGAGTTTTCCTGCTGAATCTGTCTCTGAGGAAATAAGATCTTTGGCTTTTGGTCCTAATACTGTGGTTCGTGAATGTAAATCAATTGTTATCAATGGGTACAAATTTATTGTCACTGAATGAGCAAAGAACATGAGAACACAACATGATGGTGTTATGGTTACTGACACAATAGATTGTTATGCCAGTACATCAGATAGTATACCATTATTTGAAAATGTGGGTTATTATGGAGTCGTTGAAAAAATAGTAATATTAGGTTATTACTCTCATGGATGAGTCATGATGATGAAATGCTATTGTTTGATTTGATGATGAGACATGGAACATTTATTGATGATTGTGGATTTCAAGTAATTAATATGACTCGCACTCTTGCTACCGAAGAACCATATGTATTGGCATCGATGTTTAAACAAGTTTTTTTGGCAAAGACCAACTTCGACCAGAATTTGGTGTCATAGTTGAAGTAATTACAAGACATATTTTTGATGATGGCGATGATGGGATTGACACTGTCCCTACTACCATTGGAAGCAATCCATTTATTTCTTTTGATGACTCTAATAGCTCAATTGTCAGAGTTGATTGTGAATCAGAAGTTGTGGTGGAAAATATATAGAATCAGCCATCAATGTTCTCAATTATTTTGGTTTACCTCGAGTTGGGTTATTAAGGTTGAAACTATTCAAATTGATTTAATATTGATTACAAATATGTTGTATCCAATTTGACCTTTATGCACATTTTCAATGTTTATTGGTTGGAATTTTTATTTGAATTTCATTTTTTAATTTGGAATTGAACTGTATTTAAACCTAAGAAACCAAAATTAATAACTTGGTGAACATTTCAATACTTCAACCGTGATTTGTATAAAATTTGTATGACTCTAAGACCTCTCTTTAACATTTTACCAGGTAATGAACATGATGGTTTGTATTGTTCGGAAAAACATGTATTGAAACCTTCATCATCTACCTGAGATAAAGAAATTAAATGTTTCCTTAATTTTGACAACTATTTCACCACTTATGAATCTGGTAGAATCAATGTTCCATGATTTTAATAGACTGATGACACTTAGTAAATAATCATCCTACTAAAAATTAAATTTTTTCCCACTCATTTATTCTGTTTTTTAGGTTACACATTAGTTATACTTTTCTATTTACTTCCATATTTGTTTTCAAATGTAGGAAAATGAAACCAATTGAAGAGAGGCGATGAAAACAGATTATGGACAACAGTTGTCGCATAGTTGAGCTAGTAATTCCACCACTAGTGCCTGTAATGAGTACTTTATTTCAAATATATTTATTTAAATAATATATAATGTCATGTGATTAATTTTTTTAAATTTTTTTAGGATCCATTTATTAGGTGAAAATTATTCAATTATCAGCCTAGTAGTGGTCCTAGTACTTGAGGTGTTCGTATGAGGGGGGTGGTATGGGAGCTAGACAATTTGGTCGGCATACCCGATTAGACCCTGCCCCTCTCACTGACATACCATCCATCCCAAATTCTGATCCCGATGTGCCATTAGGGACACACGAGATATTTAGACCTCCCATGTTTTCACCACCCTTTACATCTGAGCCTCCTCACCCTTCTGTACCATATCCGATGATGATCCCCACTCCCCATCCAGCATTTGGCCAGTCATCCTTGTTATCTTCTTTTACTTCTGATTCCTTCTCTCTGGGCTTTTATATTCCATCTTCTTCGACTACTGCTCTGCTAGAGTCTGTCCCTGTGGAGAATACATTGGGACCCACTCCATCTGTATAGGGTGTTACTTCTGTTTCTGTGGATCCAACGGCGTCCATTGATCAGACTACTACAGGTATACTTATACAATCCTAACAAATTGTTACACCATTATTTATTTTCATTATAACATGTATTGATAAAATATTTGTTTTTATTTCATAACAGATACATCTATTGATAGAAGGCAGGGGTGGGGGCGTACATGCATGCGTTCGGTGTGGAACCACCGCACACAGTTGATGGTGGACAATAATGAAGATGGTCAGATGATTGAAAAATCAGGGCAACAATTTCGGAGTTTTTTGGCGATGCTTTCCAAATACTCCGACATCATTCCTGTCAGCCCGCTCTCATGGAGACAGCAGCCAAATGAAGTCAAGGATAAATCCTGGGTAGAGATATGGGTAAAAAATCTGTTGTATTTAATGAAATATTTTTTTTTATTTATATGAATTAATATTTTTGTTTCAGCTGCGGTTTAATTTCTCTGATGGTGAGGGTGCACGACCATCACGTCTAAAGGATTTATGTGAGATTTGGAGAGCTTATAAGCATGAGTTGTACATTGGATGGCATGATAGAGTGGGAACAGAGTTAGAGGAAGTCCCTATCATGGATGATTTTCCATTAAAACAGTACCGAAAGATGATTACTCGTTGGTCAACTAGCCAATTTATGGTATTAATCAAATTAGAAGCATTTAAATTAAAATTTTCATGTTTTCCATTAATACTAATTATTGAATTTTATTTAGGATGCATCTGTAAGAAATAAGAAAACATCGATTCTAGGAAATACATCCAAACATTGGGACGTACTACGATGTCAGATCATGAGAGATAGCTGGTATGACAGTTTATAAGCTTTCTTTACGACTTTCACTTTCTATTGATTCCTTCGTAATTTATTTTATTGCTAAATTTGTTATATAAATTTAGTCATGAAATTATTATTTTTTTGGTATCTTATTTTTAATTATGGTTTCCTACATTAAATTTCATTGTAGAGTCATAAATTTAATAAAGAAGGATGTGAGAAAAACTGTTTTGCTCAAGTAGAAAGAAGAAAGATGGAAGTGTGGTTAATGAACCAACTCAGTAGCAGATTGTAAGTTTTAATTTGAAGATTTAAAATTTTAATCTCTATTTTGTAACTTAACAATATATTTATATTTGTAATAGGTTTCTTTAGAGGCCCTTCATGCCCCGGAACCTGACAATTTTGGGCCCAACGATCACTTATATCAGGTGTTGGTAGATGTGCACCCCGGTAGAGTATGCTGTCGGCCTGGGAAGAGTATAGTTCCGAGGAGTTATTGGCCCTCCTCAAGTACAAGTTGTAGTTCCACTGAGTTGTAGCAGGTTAAGGCACAGGCAGAATAGATAGAATATTCTGAAAAAAGGGCCACAGGGATGACAACACAGTCTGCTATGGAAAACACTACATTTATGAAATTGATGGAATCTTTACATACAATAATTCCACCAGAGGCTAGCACTGATTGTGAGGAATATATGACATCGATGCGTTCTATATATGGTGCACCAAGTGGCAGTTCTAGTTGTGGGCATGATGATGGCTAGGAGGAGGCCGAGGCGGAGGAGGAGGAGGGAGAGGTGGAGGAGGAGGGCAAGGAGGAGGCCGAGGTGAAAGAGGAGGGCGAGGAGGAGGCTGAGGCGGAGGAGGAGGGCGAGGAGGATGTCGAGGTGGAGGAGGAGGGCGATGAAGATGAGGGTGAGGGTGAAGATGATGGTGATGATAGTGATGGTGATGAGGGTCAGATTGATCCGTTACATTTTTGACTGATATTAATGACCTTTGATGTTTATTGATTTGTTGTGCCTGAATATATGTGTGATTAGGTAGGTCACATTATCTTTATTTTTTTATCTATAAATAGTAAAACTTGAAAAGATGATTTGCTGTGAAATCCCCCTATTTTAATGAAATTGTAATTTTTTAGTGGACAACTCCCCAGACAGCCCCCCACCCTTCTCTCTGGACCCTGGACAACCCCCCCCCCCCCACCCTCCTCCCTAGACCCCAGACAACCCCCTGGAGAGCCCCTCGAATATCCCCCTGGATAGCCCCCCGGACATCCCCCCACCCTCCTTCCTAGACCCCATATATCCCCCCAACCCTCCTCCTTGGACCCCACATAGCCCCTAGACAGCCCCCCGGATAGCCCCCCAGACAGCCCCCCAGACAGCTCCTCGTACATCCCCCGGATAGCCCCCAGACAGCCCCCCACCCTCCTTCATGGACCCCAGACAACCCCCCTCCTTCCTGGACCCTGGACAGCCCCCACCCTCCTCCTACCATGCATAACCCCCGCCACATATATCCTCATCTTCCACTGGGTACCTCACTAAACTGTGTATCACCGACATCATCACACCAATCACTATATCATATGGTCACGGTGCCCAATCTAAGCTCACTTCAAGATTCACCCTAAATACCAATCTAATTAACATTCCATTAATATTACTTCAGTACCAAGAACTGACCACCTACCTTGATTCCAGAGATAATCACACTCTTAATTCGGCATCTCATATCCCAATCTATGCTCTCTTTAAGATTCACTATAAATCCCAACAGAAAAAAGTGTTTTAGAGATTCAGAAGAAGATGAGAGAATAGTGCAACCCCTAATTGAAAAGAGGAAGCAAGGAGAGGATTTTAAGTAAAAACAACAGACATTCAAAAAATCGACCAAATGATTTTTGATTGTATTGATATTTTAGTAAAAGGATCCATGAGTCATTTTATACATGTACAAGTCAACCTCGTCTCAATCCGAGGCATGGTGTGGTCGGTACCACTCAAAGTATCTCACTTTTATTTGAATTGGACAACATTTTAAGTGAAAACAACAACTGGCATATGGAAAACTGACCAAACGCATTCATATTCTGTTAATACTTTAGGAAAATGATCCATGTGTCATTTGTGACATGTAAGAGTCAACCCACCTCAATCTGAGGCACGGTGTGGCCAGTACCACTCAAACTGTCTCACATTTATTTGAAATTGACATTAATTTAAGTGAAAACAACAACTTGCATACGGAAAACAAACCAAACGCATTCGTATTCTATTGATAATTTAGGAAAACTATCCATGGGTCATTTTTGACATGTAAGAGTCAACCTCGCCTCAATCTGAGGCACGGTGTGGCCGGTACCACTCAAACTGTCTCACTTTTATTTGAAATGGACATGATTTTAAGTGAAAACAACAACTTGCATACGGAAAACTGACCAAATGCTTTCTGATTGTATTTATACATCAGGAAAATGATGCATGGGTCATTTATGATGTGTATGAGTCAACCTCACCTCAATCTGAGGCACGGTGTGGCCTGTACCACTCAAAGTGTCTCGCATTTATTTAAAATGGACAAAATTTTAAGTGAAAACAACAACTTGCATATAGAAAACCAACCAAATGCATTTGGATTCTTTTGATACTTTAGGAAATGATCCATGGGTCATTTATTACGTGTAAAAGTCAAACCTTCCTCAATACAAGACATGGTGTGGCCAGTACCACTCAAATTATCTCACTTTTATATGAAATGGACACGATTTTAAGTGAAAACAAAAACTTGCATACGGAAAACCGACCAAACACATTCTGATTTTATTGATACTTTAGTAAAATGATCCATGGGTCATTTTTAATGTGTATGATTCAACCCCGCCTCAATCCAAGGAACGATGTGTCCGGTACCACTCAAAGTGTCTCACTTTTATTTGAAATGGGAAGGATTTTAAGTGAAAATAACAACTTGCATACGGAAAACTGACCAAACGCTTTCTGATTGTATTGATACTTCAGGAAAATTATCCATGGGTAATTTTTGATGTGTACAACTCAACCCTTCCTCAATCTGAGGCACGGTGTGGCCAGTACCACTCAAAGTGTCTCACATTTATTCGAAATGGACAAGATTTTAAGTGAAAACAACAACTTGCATACTTAAAACCAAAAAAACGCATTCAGATTCTGTTGATACTTTAATAAAATGATCCATAGGTCCTTTGTGATGTGTGAAAGCCAACCCTGACTCAATCCAAAGCATGGTGTGGCAGGTACCAGTCAAACTGGCTCACTTTTAATTGAAATAGACAGGATTGTAAGCGAAAACAAAAACTTGCATACAAAAAACCGACCAAACACATTCTAATTGTATTGATAATTCATGAAAACGATCCATGGTTCATTTTTGACGTGTACGAGTTAACTCCACCTCCATACAAGGTACTGTGTGGCCGGTATCACTCAAAGTGTCTCTGTTTGGTTTGTAATGGACACTATTTTATGTAAAAACAACAAACATTCAGATAACTGACCAAACGTATTTTGATTGTGTTGATAATTTAGAACAAGGATACATGGGTAATTTTTGATGTGTATGAGTCAACCCTGTCTAAATACGAGGGACGGTGTGGCCGTTACTACTCAAATCGTCTCACATTTATTTGAAATGGGCAAGATTTTAAGTGAAAACAACAACTTGCATATGGAAAACCAACCAAACACATTAGGATTATATTTATACTTTAGTAAAATGATCCATGGCACATTTGTGACGTGTATGAGTCAACCCCACCTCAATCTGAGGCACATTGTGGCCAGTAACACTCAAACTGTCTCACTTTTATTTGACATGGACAAGATTTTAAGTGAAAACAACAACTTGCAAACGGAAAATTGACCAAACACTTTATGATTGTATTGATACTTAAATAAAACTATCCATGGGTCATTTTTGACATGTACGAGTCAACCCCGCCTCAATCTGAGACATAGTGTGGCAGGTACCACTCAAAGTGTCTCACATTTATTTGAAATGGACAAAATTTTAAGTGAAAACAACAACTTGCATACGGAAAACCAACCAAACACATTTGTATTCTATTGATACTTTAGGAAAATGATCCATCAATCATTTGTGATGTATAATAGTTAAACCTGCCTCAATATGAGGTACGGTGTGGCCGGTAACACTCAAATTGTCTCACTTTTATTTGAAATGGACAGGATTTTAAGTGAAAACAACAACTTGCATACAGAAAACAGACCAAACACTTTCTGATTGTATTGATACTTTCGGAAAACGATACATGAGTCATTTTTGATGTGTAAAATTCAACCCCGCATCAATCTAAGGCACGGTGTGGCCGGTATCACTCAAAGTGTCTCTCTTTGGTTTAAAATGGACACGGTTTTAAGTAAAAACAACAAACATTCGGAAAACTGGCCAAACGTATTCTGATTGTATTGATACTTTAGAAAAAGAATACATGGGTCATTTGTGATGTGTATTAGTCAACCCCATATCAATCTGAGGGATGGTGTGACCGTTACCACTCAAACTGTCTCACATTTATTTGAAATGGAAAAGATTTTAAGTGAAAACAACAACTTGCATATGGAAAACCAAACAAATTCATTCTGATTCTATTTATACTTTAGGAAAACGATCCATGGGTCATTTTTGACGTGTAAGAGTCAACCCCACCTCAATCTGAGGTACGGTGTGACCGCTATCACTCAAAGTGTCTCTATTTTGTTTAAAATGGACATTGTTTTAAGTAAAAACAACATACATTGAGAAAACCGACCAAACAGATTCTGATTGTGTTGATACTTTAGTAAAAGGATCCATGGGTCATTTGTGACATGTAAGAGTCAACCCTATCTCAATACGAGGGACGTTTTGGCTGGTACCACTCAAAATGTCTCACTTTTATTAGAAATAGACAACATTTTAAGTGAAAAAAACAACTGACATACAGAAAACCGACCAAACGCTTTCAGATTCTATTGATACTTTAGGAAAATGATCCATGGGTCATTTCTGACATGTAAGAGTCAACCCCGCCTCAATCCAAGTCACGTTGTGGCCGGTACCACTCAAACTAGCTCACTTTTATTTGAAATGGACAATATTTTAAGTGAAAACAACAACTTCCATACAGAAAACTGACCAAAACATATTCAGATTATGTTGATACTTTAGCACAAGGATCCCTGGTCCCGCCTCACACAATCCACTTCTCATGTGAGGAACTCCTACCCCTATTCTAAAACACATGACATTTAATATGCCAATCCCATCCTCAAATAGTGGGTTCTAGGACCAAACCTAAGTCCCTTTGGGAACCCAATACCAAAGACATAATTGAATATTCATGCCCACTACCCAAAATGGGGATTCATCTCACATCACACCCAGGAGACCAAATTAAAATTAGCTACATACCCCCTTATTTCAATTGAAAAGTCTATAAAAAACATGTAGGATATTCTGGTAACCCATCTCATATGTTGAGATTGGCTAATGTTTTCCACTAACACATCAGGAACCATTTATACATGGATACATAGTCATTAGAGGAATATAAACATCTAATGTGCTTCCTATAACTCATCCTAGGTTTAAGAACATGACCACTACCATTTTCTATCTTATGGGTATCATGATCCTTGTCCACTCTACCTAGGTTTTTCTGTTGGTTTTAAGATAGTCCACCCAAGACCAAGAGTAAACATCCCATGTTCTTCCAATAACATGTAGGTTTTTTCTCTTGTGTGTATTGGTGTTGTGTTTTGAGTTAGGATTGAATTATAAATTTTGAATACTATTATGGGTGTTATTGCTTTTAAATTCTAAATTTCTGAATTCTGGATGTATTGGATTCTGGCTGTATTGGTAATAAATTCTAAATTTTGAATACTATTATGTGTATTGGATTCTGGATGTATTGGATTTTAATTTTGTATTGGTGTTATGGGTGTTATTGCATTTCAATTCGGGATGTATTGGATTGTGGATGTATTAGATTCTGTATTTTTCTCGTGTTGTGGTTTGAGTGAGGAATGGAATTTAAATTTATAAATTTCTCAATTTTGGATGAATTTTAAACATCCCATGTAGCCTTTTGGATTCTAGGTGTGTGTGTTCTTGTAGGTATGGAGAGCAGGTTGGAGGTAGCTATTGGCTGCTGCTACTATGGATTCTAGCTGCTGCTACTGGCTGCTATAACATATGTATACAAATAGTTTTAAAAACTGTTGGTATATTTTTTCGATATATAACATATACCAACGGTTTGTGAAACTGTTGGTATATCTCTTCATTTAACACATATACCAACAGATTTTAAAACTGTTGGTATATCCTTTTGATATATAACATATACCAATAGTTTGTGAAACCATTGGTATATATCTTCATTTAACACATATACCAACGGTTTACACAGAACCATTGGTATAAGGCTATAGGAACGGCTTACTTGGCCACGATTTGGGAAACCGTTGGTATATAATATACCAACAGTTTCCAGGACTTTACTAATGGTTCTAAACCATTGGTAAAGAGTATAATTACAGTATTAAATGTTTTGTAATCCAAAAAATGAACTTAGAGAAAAATAAAGAATAATAATGATTCATATTTAATTAATTATATTATTTATAATTAGACTAGAATTATTTTATTTTATGAAAAAATTCAAACAATAATGGAAGTTTTTAAAATAATTTATTTAATGAAAAGATATACATTCAATACCGAAGATGAGTGGTACTCGGCTATGTCACCACACCTAGATGAACAAGGATAAATTCCCCACCAAAACACATATATTCCCTATAGGTTGGGGGTGTTGACCAAGGTGGAAAACGATGTGAGGCATGTGGGGTTATTCAAACTTCAATAATAGTAGTGAGATGTGAGTCGATTCATGACTGCACGGGAGGTGTTTAAAGGTTGATGTCTGAGGGATATGAACTATGGTATCTATTCAGGGACATCAAAACTCTAAGTTTGTCGACCTTTGACAAAAGCTGCAGGATGCATTGCTAAAACATGATAGAATTGGAGGTGTCGACGAGTCGAGGTTTGAAGGCGATTTGTGTTGAAATTCTTTGGCAGTAATATGGGCCATAACCTCTAGGGGTGTAATAACGGTGTTGGATCCATGTAGATGGTTTGTACTGGTTGCCTCGATCTACAGGTGTGGCTGTTTGTGCCAGGTCTCAAGTAGGAATTATGTGTTTGGGATTTTAGGGCATGTAATTGGGCCTACAGACCATGTATTGGGCCTTTGTGTATCTGCGATTACAAAGGACATGTAATGGGATCAATCTAACCCAGAAAAATGAGGTTCTTTGATCAAATAGAGGGGGGAGGGTCCCCTATCTATTTAAAAAACTGACATTTTTAGAAAACTATTAATTTTCATTATTCTCTGAAAAATATTTTTTTAGAAAAATCCTAAAAATTCACCATATGATAATATTGACATGATGATTTAAAAAATGATATTAATTTCCTCAAATAAATTTTCAAAAAAATTTAGAAATTAATTATAATGTTCATTTATAAAATGCAATAAAAACCTTTTTTGGTCCAAACATATTTTTGAATCATGAAATGAATATACTGAAAATTGAGTACTTATTTATTGTGAATAATTAAACAATTTTTTATTATTTTAAATATTTATACATATTTTTAATAATGTAGTTATTACTAATCAAACCTTCTAATTTAATAGCTAGGTTATAAGGGATTAGTATATAGCGGTTTATTTAGACCTGGGGTTGCATGTAAAGCAATCTATTGAATACATCAAGTTTAGTTCAAAGTAAATACATATAAAATCATGGGGTGTTACATTATACCCCCTTAAAATGAATTCTAACTCAAAATTACATTACTATGAAAAAAAAATGAGGATATATTTGCTTCATCACATCCTCTCATTTCCATGTAACTTCCTTGAATCTCTAATTCCTCCAAAGAAATTTAACTAGCTGAGTAGTCTAGTTTATGGTCCTTTATATCCATTATACACAATTTATTCTAGTTTCTATTTATTAGAAATAACATTAGACAAAAATATAACCTCTGAGTTCAAAACATGTGATGGATCAAGAATGTACTTCCTCAAAATAGATACATAGAATGCATCATGAACTTGATACAGGTACGGTGGAAGTTCCAAATGATAAGATAGAGTCCCTACTCAATCAAGAATCTCAAAGGGACCAATATAAATAGGACTAAACTTTTCCTTGTTTCTAAATCTCATAACCTTCGTCCATAAAGAAATTTTCAAGAATACATTCTCACCAACTTCAAATTCCAGATCTCACTGGTGATTGTCAGTATAACTCTTCTACTGAATCTGAGATTCCTTGATGTACTGATAAATGGAACTAAAATTTTCTACCATTTCCTCATTTATATCAGTTCCAAATAGAATTATTTATCCAACTTCATCCCAAAATGTTAGATTTCTACACTTAATTCTATATAGGTCTTTGTAAGGAGCCATCTGAATGCTCAAGTGAAAGCAATTGTTGTAAGAAAACTAGACTAGAGGATGTTGCTGATCCCAACCACATTTGAAATCCAAATAACATGATCTCAACATATCATACAGGGTTTGAATTTTCATATTATACCGAGCATATATCCAAGCATGATAGTGTTGGTCAGAGTAGGACACTCAATAGGGGGGTGAATTGAGTTACTATAATTTTTTTTGTTAAAAACTTTATTTAAAGATCCACCAATTTAAAAAAAACAAGCCAGTTAATCAAAGTAGTAAATTTATAATAGTTTTACTATTCAATTAATTTCTCAATAGATTTATTACTTCTGAGTTATATTAATCTAAAATACTAAAATAACTTCTGAAACCAATTTACTAAATCAAAATAGTTATAAATACTATCCAAGACTAACTATCAAAGTGAAACTTAGTTTTCTGAAATATGAGTTAAAAGAGAGAAAAAATAAATTGAAAAACACAGTGGATAAAAAAGTGGTTTAGTATCAAATTGATACCTAATCCACTCCATTTGGTTATCACCTTCCATGAAGAAAAATATATATAAAGCTTTGATCCACACCCTAGATCAGGGTTTACACAACAGTACACAAGATTGTCCAAGTAAAAAGACCTCTACCACAGTTCTATATAGGAAATATAATATCCAGGCCACACATGAACTCTTACATAGTTATACGTGGGTGAAACAAGGTGTAAAAATATTTTTATGTTATGATATCTTGTATCCTCTAGTTTAGTGTATAAGACAATGTGTTTTTTATAGACAGATGCACACACTGCTCAAAAGATTAATAAAAAAGTACAAAATAGAGAAAAATACAATAATAAGGGATTAAAAATGCTATGAGTGTTATACTATAAAGCTATGGACATCTAGGATATAGAGGATTTGATGTTAAAGTCCTATTTTAAAGAAAACTCAGAAACAGAGTGTCGTGAGTTCTGTGTTCTAGTTTCCAGTTCAGCGAGTTTCTCTTCTTCTCTTATTTGTGTTGCTTCTACAAGGATGTTTGATGTTTTGATCCAAAACAATAAAACTAGTATAAAATTATAGTTCTTTGTGTGTTCATCTGTGTGTTCTTGCATGCATGTATGTTCAATCTAACATCTCTTTCAGTATTTTCTTCACACCATCCAGCTCTTGCGCCACCTTGCATTTTATCTTCGGTGCTTGTGTTTTGGACAACAAGGGGCGTGATCCCTTCACACCTCACACCTCGTACTACGAGGTTTCATGTCTAAAAAAGATCATTAATTATGTAAGTGTCATTATATGACTCAAATATGACCATTAAAATCAACTTTTAAATTTAATTGAAAAATATGGAATAATTGTTAAGTAAGGAATGGTGTCACAGTTGTGGTGAGTCAGGAATGGTTCCACAATCAAGGTTAGTCAGAAGTGGTGACATGGGACTATGTCTTTTTACAGTATCACATAAATGGTATCTTGTCCTTTTTCAAACTTCTGAATGATGTCTTGTTATGGTGTCACATAACTGGTGTCATAGAAACAATGTTTAGTCCTTTGTTAATTTTGGAACTGGTAGCATGGTTACAGTGTCAGGGAAGCGATTTCATGAACTTTTCTAATTTCCAGAATAAACAGTGGGACCATTTGGGTAGAGAAATAGTGTCGCATAATTTTTTGATTTTTCAGACTAACCGGTGAGACAATTTGATCACAGAAAAGGTGTCTCATACTTAGTCAAATATCTTCAATCTGTTTTAAGAATTAATACTCACAAAATGGATTAAGGTTAAATATAATCATAATAGAACAAGAGTAATCATGATTTATAGGATTTAAATTATTTACATGATTTACAAGATTTTTGAGCATTAAAATAAGAGGATTCCAATAATATCCCCCTTTTTTATGATAAAAAATCATGGAATTTACAAGCCATACATTTTAGAAAGTAATGAATAGTGTTCTTATCATATCAAAGTATTATATTATATTTGCGACAAATAGAATAAATGCTGACTCTTCTCCCACAAATATTTTTTTCCCACAAATGCCTAATAGCTAGTTCTTATTTCTCCCCCATTTGGTAATATCAAAAAGAGAGTAAGAAAACAAACACTAAATGAATATAACAAGTGAATAAAAGTTATCAAAACGCATTTCATTGAATAAAATGATAGAGTATAGTTACAATCACAAAAAAAATACATCACATCCCTATAAAACATTATTCTTCACTTCTCTTCAGATTATGCAGCCTTCACTTTATCCTTTTCAGAGACAACAGGAGTAGAATAAAGTGGTGAATAAGTGGAGGTGGTAGAAGTAGTAGTAAGGGAAGGTAATGGAACTCCTTCAATGATAGAAGGGACAAGTGTTGGTCTGGTGGAAGACCAAGGCAAATTTTGTTCAACAATAATAGGTCTGATCTGGATCAGAGCCTGAGCAACATACATTATAGCAGGGGAAAATAAAGTGGATGTAGAAGGATAGGTGGAAGGAGGTAGACTAGTCCTCAAAGAAGATACTATATGATCCACAATGGCTGTGCTCTGAACATGAAGATACTGTTTCAGTAAGATTATGAAATCCGTAATGATTTCACCAAAATACTCCATGGCCTTTTAAAATTCATATTTATTTTCCATGAGTTTATCCAAAGTTGTTGTGAAGTCGTTTAGCTTCTAAACTTTATATTTTAAAGCTTGGGATAGGGGAGGAAGCTTTAAATTCTCCAAAAGATACTTGAAATGGTTGTTTAACTCATTCTTGTAATAGATCCTATTGAATTAGCAATCCACTTTCTTAGAGATTTCTTCTTGAGAATATGTGGAAATTTTTTAGTGAACTCTTACAAATTCTGGCACATGGTCACTATTATTAATGATTGTAGAGAGATTATCCTGATCAGTACCACTTAACACGGACTAAATTTATTCTCTAAAGTATGATCTGATCATTTCAATATCCATAGTTTGAGATGGTTGAGCAGAAGTAGATGGAGTAGAAACAACTGATGTGAGATATTTAAGATGATTTATAACAACTTTTAAACATCCTTTATACTCAATGGTTAGATTATTTATTCCAGAGACAAGCCCACACATCGTATTTTCTATTTTGGTGTTGTTATCAACCACCTTTTCATACACTGAAATCATGTTGGGTTGAGTCAAAGATACAACCTTCTTTGGGATCTTATCATCATCATCCTCCCTGAGATGAGTAACAAGGGCTTGGGCAACTTGAAGTATTTATTCATTTCCTTAACCATAGTTTTTAATGATTTTACCTCATCAATATACTTGCTAATTTCAATTTGAACTTCCTGAATTTCATGAATCATCTTGGGTTGGATCTGCCATATGATTTTCTCCAGAAGTAATGCAACATCCCTTTTACTAAAATTGGTTACAGGAGTAGGTTGAAACTTCATTAGCTTCTCAAAACTAGATAACAAATTGTCCCCAAAAACTTTCAGATCATCATGACTTACATAACTAGGAGCTATTTGAATAGGTTCAGGAGTAGGAAATGAAACAAGTTCTGGCTCCATAGAATATATTACTTCCGTAGTAGACACAACTTCAGAGATTGGTTTCAGTTTAAACACAGTTGAAACATCCAATCCATTCACCAAGGTTCCTTGATATTCATCAATATCAAAATAACTAGGAAACCTATACTAGGTATCCACAGAACTTTAGTCAATAGGATTTGGCACTTGAATTATTTCCAAGATGGGGTTTGTCTCCCCCTCCACAGATGCATATCTTGTAGGATTAAGAGACTCAATCTCTTGACCAGTTTCCACACCCTCTTCTTTATCACATTTAGACACATATCTTGATAATTGAAAATATTTCTCTATTATTTCTTCAGAAGATAAAATCAATTTTGTTTCAATAAATTCTTCTATATGTTCCTCAGTAGCAGTATACTTTTCCACAACAACATTCTATTCTTCTTATTTAAAAAATTTACTTTTATCAATATCTTAAATTTATTTTCTAACATCTTTATCACCTTTAGAGAGAGGAGATTCTCTAGAGGGAACATCCTAATGTTTTACAAGAGATTCAAGAGTGGGTTCTCCAGTCCTTTGAGGAATCTATGGATTACTATCTTCTCCATCTTAAGCATTTTCTTCTTTAATTCTATCAATATAATCTTCCATTTCTTCATCTGAATATTCCACTAGCTCATCTGACTCTAAACTAGGGTCAGTGACATTCTTAGGTCTTGAAGGGTTGTCAACAAGATTAAAATCCTTATACAGTCTATCATTATCTTCAACCCATGATCTCTTCCATGGATTCCAACTGATCTTCATTTGTCTACATGTATCCATAGATATAAAAAATCATAATCTTTAACCACTTATTCATTCTTACCAACCACACCTTTGGCTAGTATCATAACATAGATAAACGTTGAATAAAAAAGATAAGTTGACTTTGATGATTTATTGATCATGTCACATATGTGAAGCATAATGTACTTACACAAATTAATCTTGTGACTATTCTTCAGAAGATGTATCAAAAACACATCTTGATACTTGAGAGTGTAAAAGTCTCATTTCATTGAATATATTAGATGTTGAATAAAATTAAACAACAACCTAGTATCTCCATCTAGTTCAGTAGAAATATGCCTTCTTTTCTTTTTTGTTTCCAGCCAAATTACCCAGAGCC
Source organism: Viscum album (assembly GCA_963277665.1). Classification (NCBI taxonomy): domain Eukaryota; kingdom Viridiplantae; phylum Streptophyta; class Magnoliopsida; order Santalales; family Viscaceae; genus Viscum; species Viscum album. The sequence continues at coordinate 267,780,568 of OY728135.1, forward strand.
TATTCTAGGTTAAGAAAATAACTTGGTGGAGGAGGACCTCTTTAATAGTCCTAAATAATTAATTCATGTGGTATTACTAATCAGGAAGCCTACGACCACTAAGAAAAGGTACATCTCTATCCATTCACCCAACTTATAACCAAAAAATCATCTTTAGAGTTGAATATAAACTGAACATACTGATAAAATTAGAAAACAAGATTTGAATAGAAAGCTCTTATGTCTTTTTTAAATAACTCTGAAAATCCTTATTATTATAAGACTTTTAGAACAATAGACTTAATTGATAAGAGCCACTTCACACATATTTCTTTATTTGGAATGACTGTATGATCCTTAAGATCTGGGTTTAGTGGTTTCTAAGGGATGGTAATTAGATCCTTTTTCTATTTCTTTGAAGACCAGTGATTTATAGGAGATTATGAAGATGGATACTTCATACTAGTCATTCAACACAGGCTCAAGGAAGAAGAGGAGTTCGAGAGAAAAGATATTGGCTTCGGGATTAGAGTTTATGAGTGAAGAGAGAAGTGGAGAGATGGGGTTTTTATCATTTAGGGAGTTCATACGTCGCAAAACACAAAAACATGATATAAAAGAAATAATGCACATGAGCCTTAGCCCAGTTGGTAAGGACTCTGTAAGTGCATCCAAATGACCAGGGATCAAATCCAGGCGGAGGTAGAATTTCCGGGTACTGTAGCAGTACTGTGGAAGTACTGTAGTAGTACTATAGCAGTACTGTAGCAAGAACTATGCAGTATTGTAGCAGGTACTATAGCAGGAACTGTAGCAGGCATTGTTTGACACTATAGTAGCCGGGGATATGCCCTTGTTTGGGCCTTCGGGCCACCGATTTAGTCACTGAGTCCTGTAAGGCCTTCGGGCCACCTAGGCCTTCGGGTTAGTAAGGCATTTGGGCCAACTGAAGGCCTTCAGTCCACCTTAGTGCAGATGAAAACCAAACAACCTACAAGGAACAAGCTCTACAAGGAGGATGAGCAAGGATCTTTCACCACAGTAGAAGCTAAAACAGATTGCAAGAATGAGAGGGTATAGAACCTGCCATCGGGACAAGCCTGTGCATGCACAGGAATTCCTAGTCGAATAGTCATGCGAAGGTGGAGAGCTGATTTCACGATGAAGATGTTGGGGAGGAGCAATTCCAAGTAGTTAGTCTGGGTTGTATGTAATGTTTGAACCCTACAGGAAATGAATTCCTCTAAGGCCTATGGGCCATGTAATACTTATGCCTACGGGCCTTGTAAGGGTTCCACCTCACCCCTTGAAAGGTGGATTTTCAAAATCAATAAAAATTGAAGGCCTTCGGGCCAATGGAGGATGATATAAAATAAATAAAATAACCAATACGAATATATGGGAAAAATATTTCTAAAAAATAGAAGTATGAGTCATAACAGTGAGACCAGAATAAGCAATCACAATGTCATCGTAATGGTGTGACTCTAAATGGTGCAACCATAACTACTGTGATATAAAACATGAGACAAAAGACTGAGAGAAAGTAACTAAAAGACAATAACTATTAGAAAGTAACTTTTATATAGTAAACTAGTCATTCAAGGATGATATTTCCTAATTCAAGTATGATGTAACTCACCCTTTCAGAATTTAAAGGCTTAGTGAAAATTTCAGTAAGATGATGTTCAGTTCCAATGAATTCTAAATTAATATTACCCTTTTGATAATGATCTATCAAAATGTGATGTCTTATATAAATATTTTTTGTTCTTGAATGGGAAAAAAGATTCTTAGAGATGTTAATAGCACTTGTGTTATCGCAATCTATAGGGACATGTCTAAATTAATATCTATAATCTAGAAAAGTGGGTTTCATCCACAAAATCTGAGCACAATAACTACCAGTAGATATGTATTCATATTCGGTAGTAGATAATGCAATGAAATTTTACTTTTTACTACACTGTGATACTAGTGACTTTCCTAAAAAGTGACTTGTTCCAGAGGTTCTTTTTCTATCTAACATAAAAACATCAAAATCAGTATCTGAATAGCTAACTAAGTCAAATGATTATCCTATAGGATATAAGAGTTCTAAGTTGGTAGTATGTTTGAGGTATTTGAAAATTAGTTTAATAGTAATAAGATGTGACACTTTATGATTTTCTTGAAAACGAGCACACATGCACACATTAAGCATAATATTAGGACTGCTAGCATTTATGTAGTCTAAACTCCCAATCACCCCTTTATAAGTGTTTTGATCAAAAAATTTACCATTTTCATTAAGATCCAACTTACAGGTGGTACTCATAGAAGTATCACTACATTTAGTACTATCCAAGCCAAAATGTTTTAGAATATATTTAGTATATTTACTTTGATTCGAAATAATACGTTACTTATCCTGAAAGATTTTAAATCCTAAAAATAATTTTAGTTCACCCCTCAAACTCATTTCAAATTCATTTTGCATCATATTTGAAAAATAAATACATAAGGAATTTTTTGAAGATCAAAAAATAATATCATCAACATAAATTTTAACAACTAAAATATCCTTAGAAATTGTTTTTATAAAGATATTAGGATCATATATACCTTTTTTAAAACCCTTGGAAATAAGAAAACTACTTAGTCTATCATACCAAGCTCTTGTATCTTTTCTTAAACCATATAGAGACTATGTTAATTTCAAAACATGATTTGGAAAGTGAGGGTTTGTAAAACTAGGGGTTGTTCATCAAAAAAAATCCTCAACTATATACCCATTTAGTAATGAACTCTTAACATCCATTTGATATAGTTTGAAATTTAGATGTGATGCATATGTAAGCAAGATTATAATGGCTTCAAGTATAAAAACTAGTGCAAAAGTTTCCTCATAGTCAATCCCTTCTTCTGGAATATAACCTTGTGAAACAAATATAGATTTATTTGTTACAATATTACCAACTTCATCTACATTATTCCTAGACATCCATTTAATACCTATGGTCAAGGTGTCTTTAGGTCTATCCACTAGTTTCCAAACTTTATTTCTTTCAAACTGATTTAACTCTTATTTCATATCCACCACCGAAAATTCATCATTGATTGCCCCATTGAGGTTCTTAGGCTCAAGCTGTGACAAGAAATATTGATGTTCAACCTGATTTATCAGATAATCTATTGTCTAATTTCGTTAATCTAAATCTGCAACAACAACATCTAAAGGATGGTTCTTAAGAGTTCTAAAAAATCTAGAAAAAGAAGGGATATAGATTTCAGGTTCTTCAACAATTTCAGGTTCATCGTGACTATATTATGAAGAATTTCTAGAACTCTAAGATTTTACAGATTTCTTGATATTAGGGCCAAAATATTTTTCATTTATATCCCGATTTGACACATAATCCTCAAGGTTTTATTAGGAGGTCTTAGGTTCATGTTGATCTATTTCATGAAATTTCACATGTACATATTCTTCCACACACTTAGTTATTTTATTAAAAACTCTATAGGATTTACTAGAGATTGAATATCCTAAAAAGTTTCCATCATCATTTTTTTATGTAAATTTTTCAAGATTGTCCTTTGTATTGAAAATATAAAATTTGCAACCAAGAAATTTGAAGTAATTAACTTTGGGTTTCCTATTGTTCTACAACTCATTAGTAGTTTTCTTAATAATTGGTCTGATTAAGAATCTATTAATAATATAAAAAGATGTATTGATATCTTCAGCCCAAAATTAGATAGGTAGGACATATTCATTGAGCATGGTTCTTGTTATTTCTGGGATGTATGTAATGTTTGAAGCCTATGGGAAATGAATTCTTCTAAGGCCTATGGGCCATGTAATACTTATGACTATGGGCCTTGTAAGGGTTCCACATCACCCCTTGAAAGGTGTATTATCAAGAATCAACAAAAAAATGAAGGCCTCCGGGCCGTTGGAGGTTGTAAGGTTCTATTTCTTCTTTCTACAACACCATTTTATTGAGGTGTCCTAGGGGCAGAGAAGTTATGACTATATCCATTTTGTGAGAAAAAATATTCAAACTCATGGTTTTCAAACTCATGACCATGATCATTAATTAGGGTTTTAATTTTAAGACCACTTAAGTTCTCTTCTATTCTAGCATACTTGACCAAATGAGTACAAGATTCACTTTTGTGAGCTAAGAAAAAGGTCCAAGTATACCTAGAACAATCATTTACAAGAGCATAGATGTAGTGCTTCCCATTAAGACTTGAAACTCTATATGGTCCAAATAAGTCCATGTAAACCAACTTGAGAGGTTGAGGATTTGAAACTTCTTTATTTGGTTTGAAAGAGATTTTTTGTTGTTTACCCTTTTGAAAAGTATTATAGACTTTGTCACTTGGAAACTCAAGTTTGGGTAGATCCTTGACTAAGAACTTTCTAGTAATCTTTCCAAGGGAGTGTATATTACAGTGTCTTAGTCTTCTATGCCAAATCCAAGACTCTTTGTGAAATACACTTAGGCAATACATATTTTTAGAAACTAAAGAATATTAGTTAATAGCATAACCATTTTCATATCTAAAAGAAGAAAATACTAATTCATTTTTAGAATTAAAAACATTTCAAGCATCATTTTCAAATTTAACATGGAAAGTATCATCACATAATTGAGAAATACTAAGTAAATTATATTTTAATCCATTAATAAAAAGTACTTTAGATAATAAAAATGATTTAGAGTTACCAATCTGTCCAAGGACAATTATTTGTCCTTTAGTGTTTCCACCAAAAGTGACATGTACACTATCAATCTTTATCAGATTCTTGAATCATGAGTAATCTCCTATAATGTGTCTTGAACATACACTATCCAAGTACCATAATATTTTGTAGTATTTCTTCAAACAAATTTCCTATAAAATAATTAAGAAATAGAATATTTTGGTACCCATATTTGTTTGGGTCCAGTAACATTAGTAATAAGAGCTTTGGGAACCTATACTTGCTTCATGGGTTTCATATACACAGTTTTTAAAGAATTTAAAAAGTAAAATTTGTTTGGTCCTGAAAAATTATAATTAGTGAATAACTTTACAGGGCTATAACTAGAATATTTTTTAGTTCTAGGTATAAAGATAGATTTTCTAGATTTTGTTATAAAATGAGTTTTAGCTATATTCCTCTGTCCAAGTTGGTATCATATACCAGTAGTATACCTAACACCTACTTTCTTTCTAATCATTTTATTAGATTATTATTTCCATTAGTAAACTTTTATAATTCATGTTTCAATTGATCATTAGATAATTTAATATCATTATTATCTTTAAGTAATTGATCATTCTTTTCATTTTCTATAGTAAGATAAGATTTAATAGTAGAAGTAAGAGCATGCTGTTTCTTTAGAGATTTATATTTATACTTTAATTCATTTCATGTATCTTTAATAATTTATTAGTATTCAAACATTTCTTCACTATTCATATTTTTAGAATCCCTTTCATCTCCAGAGTAATATAAATTTTGTACTAGAGAATCAAGGGTAACCTATGATGTGTTTTTCATGAAACATATATTGGATTTGTCATCCTTTTCATCATGTGAAGATTCTGAGTCACTTGTGATATCTTCAGAAGCACTCTATGTTTCTTTCATTGACTTTTTTTACTTTCTATAATTTTCCTCATACTTATTTTTATACTTTAGCTTGGGATAGTCAGCATTTACATGTCCTTTTCTCTAACAATCATAGCAGACTATCTCATTAGAGTTCTCATTCCTTTTCTAGTCCTTCTTCTAATTTTTCTTATGACCGTACTTTCCTTTATAGCTGGGCTTCTTGAATAATTTATTACTTCTATAAAACTTCTTAAACCTTATTTCTAGTTGATCCATTTCCTCATCATTGTATGATAGTGAATCATCATTACTTATACTTTCAGAATGATTATGTATCCTTTCCTTTAATTTATTTTTGGAAGTAGTGGTTTTGAAAGACACTGACTTTCCCTTTGGTTCATCCTCCTCATATTTTTTAACTTTTAACTCCTACTCATACATAATTAGTTTACCTATTGGTTCCTTGACTGGAATCTTATTAATATCATAGGACTCTCTAATTGATATAGAGGTTCCTCTCTATATTTTTAGTAGACATATGAGTAGCCATATGATTTTTTATTTGCCATCCACTAGCTTTCCAAGAGAGGTCATTGTATAGAATATTTCATTAAACCAAAGATACATATCAGAAATAGGTTCATTAGGATTCATCTTAAAGTTATCATACTTAATAGTATAGGTATTGAGTCTCATTTCTTTAACATTAGTTGTTCCTTCACGTAAGATATATATGGTATCTCATATTTCATAAGCAGGTTTACAAATAAATATTCTATTAAATTATTCATCCTCTAAAGAAAAAATAATGCATTAATAGCTTTATAATTTTATTGTAATTAGTTTTTGTGGCATCACTCCATGTAGTTCTTAGAATTTTTGGTATTTCATATTTATCTTCTATTATTGTCCGAATATCAAAGCCCATACTTTATACATGTATTTTCATTTTATTTTTCCACTAAGCATAATTTTTTCCATTAATATAGGGAGTTCTATTGGTAGCATCACCTTCCTTTCTATTATCCATAATAAAGAATAAAGAGCTATATTTTAAAGAGAGATAAATTTAGAACTAATAGAAATTTAGATATCTTTAAAACACAAATAAATAATAGTTGAAAAGATTTGAAACCTTTGAAAATATAAGTTAAAAAACAACCTTTGATACCAAATGTTGGTTAGAGTAGGAAACTCAAGGGAGGGTGAATTGAGTTCCTATAAAAATTTATATTAAAAACTTTATTTGAAGATCCCCCAATTTAAAAACAAAACACGCTAGTTAATCAAATTAGTAAATTTATAATAGTTTGACTATTCAATTAATTTCTTAGGATATTGATTACTTCTCATTTATATTAATAAAAAATAATGAAATAACTTTTGAAACCAATTTACTAAATCAAAATAGTGATAAATACTATCCAATACTAACTATCAAATTGAAACGTAGTTTTCCTAAATATAACTTAAAATAAAGAAAAACGAAATTTAAAAAACACAACGGATAAAACAAGTAGTTCGGTCTCAGGTTGAGAAATAATCCACTCCACATGGCGATCACCTTAAACTAAGATAAATATATATAAATCTTCCATCCACAGCTTGGATCAGGGTTTACACAATAGTACACAATACTGTTCAGGTCATAAGACATCTACCATAGTTCTATATGGGAAATATAACATCCAGGTTACACATGACTTATTCCATAGTTTTACATTGGTGAAACAAGATGTAAACAGATATTTGTGAGAGGATATCTTGTATCATCTAGTTCATTATAGGAGATAGTGTGTGTTTTATAGATAGATGCAAACACTGCTCAAAAGATTAATAAAACATTACACAATAGAGAATAATATAATAATAAAGGATTACAAATTATCTAAGTGTTGTTCTATGAATTTCTAGACTTCTAAAAAATAGTATATTTTTTGTTCAGGTCCTCTTTTGAAAGTAGACTTATAAATGGTGTGTTGTGAGTTCTATGTTCTAGTTTTCAGTTCAGTGAGTTGCTCTTCTTTTCTTCTTTATGTTGCTGCTGCAAGGATGTTCGAAGTTTTTATCCACAAAAATTCAGCTAGCATAAAATGATATTTCTTCATGTGTTATTTTGGGTGTTATTGCATGCATGTATGTTCACTATAACATCTCTTTCACTCTTTTCTTCACACCATTCAGCTCGTGCACCACCTTGTATTTTATCTTGGGTGCTTGTGTTATTGCTGACAAGGAGCACGATCCCTTCACACCTCATACCTCGTACTGTAAGGTTTCATGTCTAAAAAATATCATTAATTATTTCATTATAATTAAATGAATCAAATATTACTATTAGAATCAAAATTTAAATTTAATTGAAATGGAAAAAAAATTAAGTAAGGAACAATGTCACAGTTATCATGAGTTAGGAATGGTGCCACAATCATGGTGAGTTAGAAGTAGTGACTTGGGACTGTGTCTTGTTATAGTGTCTTTCTTCGGTTTCTTGTTACAGTGTCACATAAAAACTATATTTTCCTTTTTCAAACTTTTAAATGGTGTCTTGTTACGGTGTCACAGAACCAGTGTTACAGATATGGTGTCAAATTTTGGAACTGGTAGCATGATTACGGTGTCAGGGAAATGGTATCAGGGAAACAGAATCAGGGAACTAGTGTCATAGAATTTTATGATTTTCAGAATAAATGGTGATACCATTTGGGTAGATAAATTTTGTCTCATTCTTTGTCAAATTTTCAGACTAACTAGTGAGACCGTTTGATCACAGAAATGGTGTCTCATACTTAGTCAAATATCTTCCATCTATTTTAAGAAGTAATACTCGTAGATTAAATTAAGGTTAAAAATAATCATAATAGAACCATATTAATCATTATTTATAGTATTTACATGATTTACATGATTTACATGATTTAGATGATTTGTGAGCATTAAAACAAGAGGATTACAAAAGATAAGAAATATTCAAACACTACTCTATATCAAATCTTTCTACAAAATTAACCAAAACATGGATGAAAAAATTCGATCTTAATCAGATATAATAAAACGTGGAAATCCATGTAACCTTACAAATTTTTTAATATATTTACTATTAATATGATCAATAGATAAATTGTTTTAGATAAGAATTAAATGTGTTTGCTTTGTAAGGTGATATACTACGTTCTAAATAGATTTATAGCCTTTAGTTGTTTCGGGGAGTTCGATGATGAAATACTTGGTAGGGTTTTTCCATTTAAATTATTGTATGGGTAATGGTTGTAACATTCAATTAGAATTTTGTCTTTTAGCCTAAAATTTATAATATACCAAGCACCAAGATACACACTCCACAATATATCTATTCATTTTGTTCACCAAAAATACACTCTTAGATCTCTATGCATCTTCATACTTCTAGGGTGAATTGAGAATGATGATCTATAATATTCTTCCAATAGATCCTTCTTAAAGTATGGTATTTATGGGTCACATACTCAATTATTTAACATTATCATTCCGTTATAATTAATGGTGAACTCAGGAAAATTTCTTACCTTCTTTTATAGATCAACATATTCCTTTTATGCCTCTTTAATCCTCACATGGATAGATAGATGAATACTCACTTGATCAAGATAATATTTCTACCTTAATTTATGATTTCAAGGTTCATCATTTATAAATCCATAACTATTGGATCTTTTTTATCCTCATTATTGATTATCTAATTTGACCCATTCAACTGAAAGCATCCTCAACCTTTATTTCTTTTGTAGGGTGGTAATGTATTGAGAATTAATAATCTTTAATCAACTCCAACCATCTTCTATAGTGAATATTAAACTCTTTATGGTAAAATATATACTTTAAAATTTTATGATCAGTATATATTTCACACCTTTATCTATAAATATAATTCATCCACATCTTTAATTTAAATATTACCGCTGCTAACTCAAAATCACGAGTTAAGTAATTTTTCTCATGAACCTTCAATTGGCATGAGGAATAAGGTATCATTATATCCTTATGTATAATAACACATCCCATACCCTTCTTTGATACATCACTATAAATAAAAAACCCATATCCATTGTAGGGTAGTGTTAGCATAAGTGAAACGACCATCCTTTTCTTATGTTCCTTGAAATTTTCTCCACATGTATTAATTCAAAAGAACATGACTCCCTTTTGAGTTAACTTTATGAGTGGATTATATATCCATGATAAATTATTTACAAAGTTTCAAAAATATTCATCCAATATAATAAAACTAAAGATATTAGTCATAGTGGTTGTTTTTAGACAATTTTCAATAAATGTCATCTTTCATAAATCCACTAATTTTCCCTATATTGAGATTATATGACCCAAAAATGAAAATATCTATAGCTAAAATTATAACTTGGTAAATTTTTAATATTACTTCTCCTTCCATAAGGACTTCAGTTAAATACTAAAATGATCTTCATAATCTTCCTTTCTCATTGAATAAATAAAAATAATGTCTATAAAGACTAGAAAAAATAGATCAAGATCACATCTAAAGGTACTATTTATTAAATCCATGAAGACAATAGTAGAATTAGTAAAACCAAATGGAGTCAATATAAATTAATTGTGTCCATACCTAAAATGAAAGGATGAATTAGGATTGTATTCACTTTTTTAACTCAAATTATATTATCTATATAGAAGATCAATCATGGAAAAATATTGATCTCCTCATAATTGATCAAAAAAATAATCAATACGAGGTAAAGGATAATTATTTTTTATTGTATTTCTATTAAGTTCATGATAATCAATGAAAAGTTTCATTGATATATTTTTATTCTTAACAAAAATAATAGGTGTACCTTAAGGTTATGAACTTGGATTAATAAATCAGTTTTCAAGATTATTTTAGTTATGCTTCTTTAATTCCTATAACTCAATGAGGGCCATTATATAGAGAGTATTTGAAATTGGTGTACCACTAGGTATAAGTTTTATTGAAAAATTAACTTCATGATTCATAAGAAGACTATGAATCTCTTTTTGAAGGACATAAACAAACTCACATATAATAGGCATATCATCGATGTTGAGTTTCTCCCCAACCATCATAGATAACACCCCATTTTAATAGGAATCAAGACCCATATAATGGATGTAATTTCTATTAGAATTTTATATTTATCCCCTCACTGATAAAAGATCATATGTTGGTTCATAATATCAAGGGTGACTTCTCTTCCTCTAAAATTAATAAGGGATCTATATAAAGGGACTTAATTTATGGTAAAAATCACATCAAATTCAACTAGAATAAGAATAAAAAGATTTTTAGGAAGCACATTCTCACAAAATTCAATTAGAGAATAATCATATACATGAGATGAGATCACCATACCATTAGAAGTTTTCACTACTATTCAACATCTAATTGTTAAGGATATGAATTAACATTACATGAGAAATTTCATGATATATTGGAATTCAAATATATATAATCAAATAGGGTACTCCCAAATTCGATCATACCTATAACCACCTCAACTTTATCATTATATCTTCAATCCCTTATTAAAAAATTGTTATCAGGACCATCATGTATTGATAATTAGAGTGATAAATAATGAAAAATTATTCATAGGATGTCTAAATCATGACACCTTCTTTTCAATATATGACACCCTGGGTCATCTATGGTCATTATATATTTAAATCATTCATAATTGTTCATAAAAAATGTGAATTGACCAAAGTATATTCCTTAAGCGTGTCTATCTATGTGTGTATTCTAAGGCCCAATCATCATGAACTTGTGATTATTGAGTTAATACCCAATCACCCCGCTTATATTTATCACCCCTAGGTGAATCTTTTCCATAACTACATCTACTTTATAATATCTATAAAGGGAAACATTTTATATAAAACCAAACTTATTTATTTATCATAACATATGGTTCTCTCCTATACTTAGGCTTTTCTAAGGGTTCTAAATATTTTTTTTCTAATCATAATCTTAAAATATAACTAAACCGTTCTCTAATACCAACTATGGTGACCCAAAAATTACGTAACTAAATATTAAATTTAATTAAATGAATATTCATTGCATATCATTATAATACACACCAAAACCTTAATGGTTTAGTGCCTTTGGAAACATGGAACCATAAAAAGTTGATACTTAAAATATCTACATCATATCCCACTTAGTTTTTAAAAAATAGAACCCTTATTATATATATTATACTTAAAACCTTTATTCCTATCATGGGGAAAAGGTAACCTAATAAAGAGTGGTATCAGATGCTCACTAAGGGTAAAAAATAGAGATATCAATCAGTGATCATATATAAGTATATCATAAGAATAAGGGTATGATAACATGAGCTTAAAATTTTAATTGCATACCCATAAATTCATATAATCATGAGTAATGACCTAGAGCATGACTTTTCATAATACCTGAATCATAAAGACATAAAATAACATATTCTATGAGAAAATAACATTGGCATAAGATAATGTCATAAAAATTGGCATAAAGTGTGGCATGATCATAATCATAGAAATATTATGTAAGGATACCAACCAAGAAATTAATCCCATGTTAAGATTTGGATAAAAATCCATGTACCTACTTTGGGGATGGGATATCCTCCCATGTACCCTCTCTTGCGATTAAGATAACATCCCATGTACCCTCTCTCAGGATTTGGATAACCTCCTATGTACCCTCTTTTGGGATTATGATAACCTCCCATATACCCTATTTTAGGATTAGGATAACCTCATGAGTACCATTTCATCTTATAAAACATTAATATTTACCCAATGGATTATAGGGATATAAGATACTGACCTTCCACATAATTATAATCCATTCATATTTATTCCATTTGATCATTAAAACATTTATCATTACATCAAATCTTAACCCATGGAAAAGAAAATAGGTTTCATAAATATTTCTTCATCATAAACATAAACTATACAAAGAAATAACAAATGTATTAAAATTAGTTCATATCCCTAGTAAATCCTAAGAATCAAAAATGGATTTTGTTATAGATATAAAATACCTTTAAAAGATCACTCGAAAATTTCTTGAGAAAAATACCATTTTCATTTTAAAATCATTTAATTAAAATATAAAATTTCAAAAAATATTAATAAAATCATTTCATTATAAAATAAACATGTAAAATTGTAAATGAATCATAAAATAAAAGACAATTCATGATTTTAAGAAAATTCCTTCATGCGGTGTATATCAAAACAATGATTTTATTTACATTTTCAGTAAAAAGTAAAAAGTAACTCGTTCAAAACATGATAATAAGATTCATTTTAATTTTTTATATAAAGTAAAACATGGTTAAACATAAATTAAATAAATAATTTGAGAATAGTTAAAAAATTCTTGAAATTTTTTTAAAGAAAATTTAGGCATGGAAGAAAAATATTCTCGACCAAAGAGTGAAATAAAATCGGTTTTCTTTAAAAAAAATCTTTTGGTATCTTAAGTAATTAAAGAGAGGAAAATGAAATAAAAAAATGTAATATCAATAAATAAACAAATTATAATCCAATAAATAAGATTATAGAGGGATATATTATGTAATTTCATCGCCATAAATTTATGTATAAATAATCTCAATAAAAATGAGATTGTAACATAAAACCCTTATATGAAGTATCTTTTTCTTTTTAAGAATTATAACATCTTGTATATTAAATTTAAATTTATTATACTTCTATAACATAGCCATATTAATTCCTATTATACCCAAAATGGTTTACTTATAACTCTCATCAATCATTTATTAATAATATTTCATTATGATCATCATTTCAAGTGTTTACTACTTTGTTTTTCATTTATGTTTTGGTTTGATAATTATGGTCCTTGCACTTTTATCATGATTAATTAATATAAATAATGTCAATAATGATATAAATATTATATATATTTATTATATACATATTTATAACCATTCATATAAATCAGTGATGAAAAATGAAATACATCACTATGTGGAGATAGTAGCCCATACGTATGTACGAGTAATGTTTCCATTTTTTGATGGATAGAAAGAGATAAAAGTAAATAATAATTTAACTATATATAATAAATATTATATAATAAATATTATATAATAAATATTATATATATATATACAAATAAAATCTATCATAATAACCAACCATGAAAGATGTTAATGGAAAATGAATCATATCGTTATGCTAAGGTAGTAGTCCACACGTACACAAGACCAATTTTCAATCTCCCGTTTAATAGAGAACATATGAGAAAATATTATGAAATAATAATAATAAAATGTTAGTATATTTATAATACTATATTCATCATGTTTTTATGGATACAACATTTTTATAGGAATTATAAGAAAAAAATTGAAAGATGTCCATTAAGATTTATACATCTTCTTTGAAAGACCTTACTTAGCTTACACATTAATCCATGAAATATTAGTATTAATAGAATAATAGAAGATATAATATGAAGGTAAGAAATATAATATGGTTTTAGTGTCAGTATTTTCTAAGATATAAGGGTACAATTGTATGAATATGTGAGGAGGGAGAAAAATTTTACCTGCTAGAGTCTAAAAGAATGCACTTAACACACCTCCTAGTTTTGAAATTTAATCGACCATTGGGATATCTCTGGTTTCCTTTGAAGTAGATTTTCAGCACCCCCGACCACTTAATTTTGACCTTTTTTATCTTGTCATGATCTATGGTGCTCTGGATCACCCTCAGGTTGAGTTTTCTCAGGGTTCTGAGGCAGTGACATCATCTGGTCCCTCCTTCAAAGAGATTCTCCTCAGATCTACTCCCTCAATTTGGTCATTGTCCCTCCCCTAGTTCTTGGAGGACCCTGTTCTAAATGTCCCTAACTTGGAGAATGGATCCCCTATTCCTTTATTCCTAGTGTATTCCATTGAGGAGGTGTCATATCTATACATATGGACCCTCATGGAGAGGTTCATGGCGTACAAGCCACAACTTTTTTTGTTCCAATCCTTCATAGCATCCTGGGGTTTGGGTGATCCCACATCTTTCTCAGTGCTCAATAATCACTCTTTCATAATCTTACTTAACTCTAGGAAATACTTCAGTATAGATGAATCCTTTATCCAACATTCGATCAGTCACTAGCATTTCAATATCCTTCTCTAGTCCATGGATATTCATTATGGGTGTGAGGCCCCTAAAGAAACAGTTTAGATCCTTCTTCTTGGACTTCCCATTCACTTCTTCAATATGGATTTCCTGTAGAGGATTGGGGACTCCTGAGGTGAATTCCTCTATGTTGATGTCTGAACTGTTCATCTCTGGGAGGCCCTGTTCATCCAGATCTGTGTTTCCATGGATGTATACCAAGGGCTCCCATCTCAGATCCTTTTTCCCATTGAAGGCACTTCAGAATAGAGAAATCGAATGATTTATCCCAACCTCCCCCATTACTGATCATTCTGTCACATCCATTGGGATGTGGTGTTAGTCTATAGGTGAAAGATGGAAGTGTGTGTTGATGATCAGTAGCTAGATCCCGCAATTGTTATTGAGGCACACTCCCCACTAATGGTTGAATTCTACTCTGAAGATACTCCTCCTCTGGTGGTGTCACATCCTTCCACTATCGACAGTGGCCCTTCCTCTCTCCTTCCTCAGTCTCCTTCCCAATTTTTCAAGACTCATCCCAATACATATATAGTTTCATCTTTGAAACCATATCTTTTATTAGTTTTGGTTCCTTTTAATCCTAGAGTTCCCTTATCTCCTCTGGCCCATGTTATCTTCATCTCATGAACTTTTCATGTCCTGATTTAGCTATATTCAAAGGATCTAATTCAAGTGGAATCATTATGATCCTATGAAAATGATCTTCTATAAATGGTTGAGTATTCCTCCTCAGGTGTTCTCTTCTTTCTTACTCCTAACCAGGAAGCCGATCCTCAGGTGTAAACTAGTAATAAAAGTCCCCTTCCAAGCCCCACGATCGTCACCTATAATTATTTCGGTGTATTATTATATGATCTATAAGAGTGGAACTTACCATATTCACCCCCTACCTTGGTTTTATCTAGTGTGTGTAATCGATCCCAGTCTAAGAGGAGTCCATCTTATCTGTCTCAATAGCCTAAGTGTCGAGCTTCACCAAGGGCCAAAACCAAATGCACCATATTCTACTTATATAATTTATTGTATGGAATTCACATGTCCTTGGTGCCTAGGTGAAAAAATATTTCCTTTACAATGAATTATCCAAGAGAAAAGCATCTTTAGTGGAAATTATTGAACCAAAGTAGTCCATTTCCAAGAGTTCAGACTTTAGTTATAGGATGGGTCTCAATGATTCCATGCATGGAGAACCCACAAATAATCATATATAGATTTACTAGAAGAGTTTCATATTGGTTAATATTCAATATATCTCTGAAAAAATATCATTTTAAAGGTTGGTAATGGTGAATACTAATGCTTTTTATCCCTTGTTTATGCTAAATGTGACCCAAGGATGAGGGTTCTATTGTGCATGATCTTGAAATATTCGACTATGGAAATGTGCCATGGTTGATTGATGGTGACTTCAATGTTATTTTGGACCCTTAATATAAAACGGAATAAGGGACTTATCACTAAATGGACATGCATGAATTCTCCTCATTCATGGCTTGGAACATTCTCCTGGACTTAGGCTTTAGGGGTGAGAAATTTACCTGGTGTAATAAAAACAAGGGGGTCAATGTATGTAGAGTAGGTTGGACCAGTTATTTTCAAACATCCATGCCATATATGAGTACCCTGGGGTCAGTGTTTCTCACATGGTTTATTCTTTTTATGAAAACTTCCCTTAATGGTGTGTATATCACCTCGCATAGAATCTGGATCCACTTTTTTCTTTTCTAAGCAATGAAAATCAGATTCTGAATACCATGAAGTGGTGAAAAATTCCTTGAATAAGTCCATATAGGACCACTTATGTCTTGGGTTCCATAAAAAACTCATACGGTTGAAAGGGGATCTATATGATTGGACCATAAGAAAACCCCTAAGGTTCCAGGAGTTAGACATAGTGAATCGTAAGATTGAGGAAGATAAGACTGGTTTAGAGGAATGTTGGTGTGACATTTTATTTAATGATCTCATTGACAAGAAGAAACAAATATCAGATATTCTTATTAAATATGAATTAATTTCACATGATAAAACCAAAAAGGAATGGATAAAGGTTGGAGAAAAAAATAAAACATTTTTTCATGATTGTATCAAAGAAAAGAAACAACATGTTCCTCCTAACATCCGCATGGGGTATAACTCTTTAATGAATGATCTTGATGTGGTGGGGTACATGGTGGAAGAGAATTTTAAGTCCCTACTTGTAGGTAGTAACCCAGATATGTATGAGGGATATCCTCATGGGCATTCCCCTTAATTTGATGTTATATCGGATGTGGTATCATCCTGTTTCAACTTAGAGATGGAAATAATTCCTGATGAGGGGGACTTTTGGGATGTGGTAACCACTCTTAATCAAGAGAGTTATCCAATACCTGATGGGATATCATTTTCCTTATATATGGATTTTTGAGAGATGGTTAAGAAGGATATGGTGAACATTATTCAAGTATTTTTTCATAGGGTAAACTTACCTCATGTGGTTTGTGCAACAAATCTAATTCTTATTCCAAAGGTGAAGGATCCCTCTTCCCTAAAACACTATAGACCAATAAACATGTGTAACTTTCCATACAAAGTGATTTATAGCATCATCAATAGGAGGCTCGCTAGCCACCTTCAAGAGTGGATATTGGAGGAGAAACAAGGATTTGTTAGAGGGAGGTCAATATAGGAGGCAATTGCTTTATCCCAGGAGATGATCGGGGACATGAACAAGAAGTCTTTAGGATCCAACATGGAAATTAAAATTTATATGGATAAAGCTTATGATATAATTGAATGGGGTTTTATCTTGAAGGTTTCATCCTAATTGGGCTTCTCTAAATGGGTTATGAATTTAATCTTTATATGCTTTAGTTCTCCTTGGTTCACGGTTAACTTCATGGGAAGGAAATATGACTTTTTTCAAATTAGTGTGAGGGATAAGATAGGGAGATCCTCTTTCCTCAAGCATATGAATGTTGGTCAAGGAACTATTATCAATATTTTATCCATTTACATTCATAATTTAAGTATCCTACCTTTTATATATAGGACTCATTTTAATAACATTTCTCATCTTCTTTTGGCCGAAGATATGCTTATTTTTGTTAATGTAAGGAGGAGATCAATTTAGGGTGTGATCAAATTCATGCATGAATACTACAAGTGAAGTGGTCAACACATTAATTATGAGAAGACCAGTGTATAAATATCTAAATATTGTTCATAGAACTGTGCCAAAAAAGATCAAGGACATGTTAAGAATCAATATTAATACTTTTCCAATGGATTATCTAGGGGCTCCGATCTTCCCTAGAGGTATTTGTATTCACTACTTTGATAGTCTGATTTCTAAAATCATAGGCTATATCGATAACTATAAGAGACATTTCTTATCATTTTGGGGCCACATTATGCTGATTAATTGTGTTCTTTCCTCAACTCAGATGCATTTACTCCCATTCCTCAAGGTACAAATATCAGTGATTCAGAGAATTTAAAGCATCATGGATTCATTGTGTGTGAAACTCATGGGGAAGGTCAATGTAACTGAGCATATTAAGATAGGATATCCAAACATGGGGATTCAGGTGGTACTGGACTTTGAATAATGGGTGATTTTGTGTATAGAATTTGAGATAAATTGTTATGGGGTGTCCTAGAAGGCCATTATATTTGGAGAATATTTGTGGTTGGAAAATATGGTGAAGTATTTTGTGAGCCTAAAGGGAAGACCTCAATATTTTTGTAGTTTTTACTCAATTAACTTTTGGAACTGAAACCCCAGTCAATATGGATTATTGTATGTATTTATATTGGTTATTAGAATCAAAACTAGGTGGGTATGCCCCTTGGGTTATTAGGATTCCCTACCCTCGTTATTTCTTTTTATCAAGCGAGTGGCTTCCCAAGTTTCAGTCATGCCACCGTAAAATCACATCAATGGAAAGTTTTTAATAGAATCTAGATTTTGGGGGATCTTGATAAACTTTTGTACACTGGTGCCTCATCAGGGATCTTCTCCTCTAAGGTGTTCCGTCTGTCTCTCCAAGTGAGCTCCAACATGGGTGTTTTAAAGTTTCTTTGGTGCAAGGAGCTTTCAATTAAATACAACATCCTTTCATTGAGTATATAGAACCGGGCTATTCTAATGGATGACTTGATCTGGAATAGAGGTATCAATGTACTCTCTATGTTATTATGGTGTCTTAGTTCCATGTATGTGTTAGTTAATCACTTATTTTTTTATGGTGATTAGGCACGAGCGGTGTGGTGCGGATTCAGAAACCTCATCAACATTTCTATAATAGACGCCAATGGTGGAAATTTTATTCATAACTGGTTCCATGGGGTGGAGGCTAATGGTGTGTAGGGAAAGGAAAGATCCATCTTGATCTCATTTCACTTTTGGAGAATTTGGAATTCCAAAAATAAGGTAAGGGTGGACGATGCTACAAGTTCATGTCTATCTATACAGACTCAAGCCAAATGCTTAGTGGTGGATCTAGGGATTCTCTTGTAGTACTGGGATAATGAACCATCTATGAGGATAATCATGAATAGAAAGATAACCATGCCTATTTCTCATTGGTTTACACTAGGTATATGGGTTCACTAGATTCCTCCTGAAAATAACCTCAAAATAAATATTTATAGATCCTATAACCTTGGTTTCATGAGAGGGGACGATGTTGTATACCACCCCCTTGGTTTAATTATGATCACTTTTAGTAGATACTATGGGTAAGGTGACTCAATTATTTTTATGGACAAGGTTATTCTCAGTGGGATAAAAAATTTACATGACCTAAATATTACCCTCAGAAAAATTGAAACTGACTCCTCATTTATTTGAAACTCCTTATAGGGTAGTCATGAATCTTCTTAGTATATTGTTTATATTATTCAAAGATGCATGAATTAGATTGTTTGGGATAGATTTAATAAAACTTGGTGTGATGGCACCTTTTTCATAAACTTACTAGAATATATATGAAACCTTTTTTATCCTCTCATTATTTATTCTTCCTTGGTCTCCCAAACTCATGAGTGTGTTGATTCTATTTGGGTTGATGATCTTGGCCTAAATTATTTCATGCCTCCTTGATTGTGTCTCTATTTCTCATTTTCTCTTTTTTCTCTTTTTCTTTTTATATTTGATTAATAAAAATTTCCCATGTCGATGATGATGTGAACAAGGGAGGAGAACATGTTCCCTTTTATAAGTGAGGGGAGGGACAAACATGGAACTACTTAAAATATTTCAATAATATAAGCACACTTTCATGATAATCTGGAAAATGTTTTATAATTATTATAAGATAAGATAATATAGGGTTGATTTATATTTACTAATTAATAGTTATAAAATTTTATATGTAATTCCTACGCATATATGTAAATTTAACCCCCATGAAACCCATTTTAAACATAACCATGAGAACAAAATTTTACTATTTTTACTTTCCATTATGAAAAAAAATTAGTTGACCCTATTAAATTTTGTTAATTATGATGATTAAATATATGAAATCCATATTAATAGGTTCAATTTATATAATTTTAATAATTTAATTTTCAATAAGTGTGAAAACACAACAAAAACCCATTTTCAGGAAAATGTATCTTAAGCATAAAACCAAATTTTATTCCATTCCTTACATTGAAAAATGAATTTTAAAATATTTGATTGAATAAATATTATATAAATTTCCTTAAAAATATTAATCAATATATTAATTTAATTTATTCATATAAATACTCATTGCACACATTAATTTTGTTTTTAGAAAAATGTGTTTTAAGCCCAAAAATGAACTTATACCAAACTCAAGTAAAATAATTATCATAGTATAATGAATAATATTATTTATAATTAAGCATGTATTATTTTATTTTAATATAAAATTAAAAACATAATGGGACTTTTTAAATAGCTTGATTAATGAAAAGAAATTGTAGTTTTAAAAAAATCTGTATTTTCACTATTCACATAAAAATATATCTTTTAGAAAAATCCTAAAAAATAACCCTAAGATAATATTTTCATGATGATTTATAAAATTATATTAATTTAATTATATATAAAATTTATAAAAATGGTATAAATTAATTATAATTTCCATGCTAAAAATTAAATAAAAACCATTTTTAAGAAAATGTATTTTTGAAGCAAAAAACAACTTTACTAAAAATGTAATACTTAATTATGATGAATTATTTAAAACATTAATAAATATTTTTCATAATGTGGTTTTTAATATCCATACCTAACAATATAATTTCTAGGTTATAAAGTATTACTATGTCACAATTTATTTAGACTCAAGTTTGCATGTAAAGAAAGCTATCGAATTATTCATGTTTACTTCAAAGGAAATACATATCAAATCTTGGGTGTTACATTGATGTTGTATATAAACCATCCATTTATGACATTACATGTTGGTTTCAGGATTTAGTGGTTAGAATCATTTGGATGAAAGTTTTTGAAATCTATGATTGAGGCTATAATGAGAAGTATGTATTAAAGTAAATAGAAATGTGTATTTACATGCTAAAAAATGCCTTTAGAATAATATTAAAAGGTTTTAAATTACTATGATAATTACTAAAATTATTTTAAGCTTTTATAAAGTGATTTTAATTGTTTGAGAAGTTTTTATATGGGTTTGGAGTTATTATAGATTAATTCAAAGAAGTATGTAATTTCGAAAGGAAAGATGAAAAAGGGATCATGTAAGGGGATCCACACGTAGGGGGATTCATGTATAGATATTCATATAAGAGAATTAATAATAGATTCATCCAAAAAAATGGACTCAAAATTAGATTATTAATTTAAGAGTGACCATGTATGTATCCACACAACGTATGCAGATCCATGTATGGACAGAGCTTGATGTAAAAGTATCTACATTATGTATTCAAATAAATGTAAAGGGATCCATAATTGAGCCATAAATATAAGGGGATACAGAGTTGGAGATAAACATATGTCAATCCATGTAATGGGATTAATCCTTATATTCAAGCAGAAAAATATATAATTTATAGAATTAATATTTTGACGAGAAAATTATTTTGGGATGGTGCTAAAGCCATGATTTGATGTAAAAACACTATGAAGCTATGAGAAGACACTATTGGATCTATATTTAAGGAGGAGAGGATAATAAGATCACTAATCTATTTATTTTTGAATTTCAAATGATGATATTCAAAATTCAATATTGGTTATTAAAATAGAAGATGAAATATATTAATGAAAGTGATGTGATTAATTATTTTAAATATCATAGACTGAGTTATTATTTAAGCTTAATGAGAATAAGAAGGCTGAGATGAGTTGAGATATGTTGTTTATAGATTTAAGATGATTATTTATATATTTCATATAAATCTCTCATGCTATAATGCGAATTCCCAATATACTAATTCTATTACTGATTTATTTTTAATACAACCATGAAGAATATTTAATTAAAACTGCTATAAAATAATTTCAAGAAGAAGTGTTTTCTAACCCCATAGTAGAAATATATGAAATAAATTTTCAATAAATAAAAAAAATAGGAAGAAATAAGAAAAGGGTATTTTTCAAATAATCCTAGAGACACCCATGTAAATATTAGTTGAAAGGAAAATATATGGATATTGCTGGGGAAGAAAAATGGACTACATGAAAAAAAATATTGCACATTTTTTCTAAGATATTTCCATTCATAGAAATATGAAAATAAACCCAAGAAAGGTATGAATAGCCTGTATAGCTATAAATAAAAGAACATAAAAAAAAATATAAGAGATAAATAGTTTTTATATGTCTAATATAGATAAAAAAGAGAGAAAATGTACTTTTGAGGAGGAAGAATAAGTTTTCCCATTCCTATTATAATAATATGATCTCCCTAGGTCATGAACCTACACATCTGACCCCATGGGTCTCCATAAATACCTTGGTTACCTTACCATCCCACCACATTATATTAACCACTAGGGTCACTTATCTAACTAATTATTATCCCCATAGGATAACACATGTTCTTCTAGTGTGCCTTTTCACCATTCGTACACACCCTAGGAAACATTCCAAGAGTCTACCCATCTTGACAATACTCCAAACTGACCACACTTAATTAGAGTGTCTTAATCAGATAGGCTCCTAAAAATAAATATTTACTATATTTACATGGGTTATAACATTTATTCCTTTAAGTCTCACTTTTCTAGGGGTGTTACACTCTCCCCCCTTTAAAGAAAAATTCCCTTGTTGCGGATCCCACACCACAAACTTAGGTAGTGCCTCTGAACTTTAGGTCGAGTATTGGCCCTAATACCCTTTTATAGCAGACTTGATCAAATAACCTAAATAGAACCCAAGTGCAGGTAATCACATGAACTCAGGTGTGCCTAACCATACACAAGAGGCTACTGAGTAACAGATAGGACCTACCAAAATCATGGGGAGACTATTCCCTTTATGAAAAGCCTTTGGGACATTCCTGAATATACTAAAAATTTAGTATGACCTGCCTATATAACAGAAATCCCAAAAACCAATAGACATAAAAAAGAATCAAAAAGGTTCACCATAGTCCAAAATTAAAAGTAATAAATCTATCTACATGATTCATTGAAATATAATGAAGTAACATCAAATAAACCTAGAACCATCATATAAATAAAACAATGGCACACTATTCAGTATACATGATGAACGATAACTAAAAAGTCACCACACCAGACTCAAACCCAACTCAATTAATCTAACCTATAGAGTAATCATCCTCCACAAAAATCTAACAGAAACACACACCCAACTCTAATAAATATGCATTCCCTGAGAGAAAACATGAATTTGTACCCACATACATTGATACTGATGCCATGTATGGGGGTATGTGGTGAGTTCTGTCATCTAGTAGGAAGCCTTAGTGCCTCAATAATACTGATTACAAATTTGATCAAGTGGATGTTCATGGAATACATATATTAGGAGTGTATTTTTTTCCCATGAAACACACCCACCTAGTAGAAAAACATGCAATACACATAAAATATATATGTTAGGTTTTCATGTGCTAACTAGTCTACCATAGAATCAGACCATACCAACTTCAGTTTGATGCTATAATGAATTCCATAATCTTGTATAAAAACCCAAAACATACTCAAAGATGTGGGGTAGGGTGTATAACCAAGTCCTCAACTCATACTCAAAGGTATAGGGTACGGTGCCTCAAGTCCCAAATGATCCTTTTTTACTCAAGGGAGGTCACAATACAAGTACCCATGTCACCTCTACTAACTCGAGAGATGTTTCACATGAAGTACTATATCAAACCCTTCTCACTCAATGGATTCCAAAAATATCATCTTAGGTCACTCCTTATTAATCAAGGTTATCCCAGACATCACATAAAATTAGGACCCAAAATCACCCATGGTGGGCTTGCCAGTTCCTTCTCCCTCAAGGCGGGGCTATGCTTCAGGATCCACACCCCGTCACTAAGATCTATCATCAAAAACTAGAACATAGTCATGAACACAAATGTAACTAAAACTAAGGCATGCAACCATATCACAGTTCACCAGCTCATTTTTGGGGTGATATCCCCTCAAGACCGAAACCCACATATCAAACTCACCACAACACCCATCTCAACCCTCTAATAGGTCGGTTTCATCCACCCAGACCAACCTAATACTTTGAAACTAAAAGAAAATTTTACTGAACAACACACATAACATACATCATTAGGTAATATCATATAAACCAGGTAACCAAAATCAATAAATGTATAAGAACACAAGATTTGAAAAACAGGGCATCAGACACATGAGGTTAAATATACACAAAATCAGTAACTAATTCCATTAATATTTCGTTTGGAAATCAATTAAAAATATTATTTTAAATCCTTTTTGAAAAGGAATCACTTGTCATCATAATCATGCTAGGACCTTGGGTAAAATCCCACATTATTTCTTAAATTTCATTGCAAAAACCCATTTATGATATCATTATTTTTCATTTTAAATCCCATTTGATTCAAACCATTTTTAAAATATATTTTAAATAGGATACTTCTTTCTCTTTGAAAACCAACTCATTCTACCAAGAAAACCATAAATAGGTCCACCGACACTCATTCGACTAAGGCACCACTATCGAACCATTTAACAAGATATATGGTCTATGCTAACTATCAGGTTAATGAGATCCCATCCCACTTTATGGGTGAAGTAAAAAAAATCATAGAATAAATATAGGAAATATAAATAAAGATGACACAAAGATATAAAATCATCAATTAGATAAGAAAATAAATTAAATCCAAGGACACCTACCTCAAAAGATTATCATAATTCTATCACAAGATAATACTATCCTCCACCTAGTCCACAAACACCCATCTCATCAATAAACACCATAAAAGCAAGAAATTAAACAATTAAAAATAAAAATATAAAATAGAATAACTGAATCCAAAATCACTAGGAGACCTCACAATGTTGAAACCATGAGAAAAATGGTGTGGTCCACTCCCTAAACACACCTATATCTAATCCATTTAAAATCCCCATCAAACATTATGATTTCACCATGATCCCTAGAACCCTAGGTGACTAAACTGAAATCAAATGATAGATATGAGAAGAGAAGAAGGGAGAAGAGAAGAGGGGCTTACCTCAAATCATTATGATGAAACCATCCTAAACCACTAAAATTTAAGGAGGACCAAGGGAGGATATAGGAAATACAAATAATCTTATCCCTCTTACCCTCACACATTTGGAATGAGGGATCCCATGGGGAGTTTTAAATAGGACCCCTTAAAATTTACTATAAGAACCCTAAAAAAGGAACCCAGTGTTTGCACGACCATGGGGGGTCATGGTGTGACACTCCCCTTTGCATGATAAGGTCATGGTGTGACCATGGGGTTTACAATAAACCCACTCAATGCAGAGGTGCCAACCCCCAAAAATATTCTTCCATGAAATAACCCTTCTCCAATCATGGAACAACAACTCTTCTGTAGAGATCCAATTCCTTATCCTAGACCTATCATATACATGATCCTTACCCATTATAGTGCGATGAGACTAATTTTGCAACATTTCAGCAGCATTACCACCCATACACTGCTCCAAATCCAACCCAAGAACTCAAACCACTTCTTGATACTTTATATTTCTCTAAAAACATGTTTTGAATATGTTATAATCCTCATATTTTTTATTTGAGTCCCAATTCATAGAACTTCCCACACTTCAGAAAAAAAAAATCAAATTCTCTCTAAAACTAATGAGCTATAAATTTTTTGGGTATTTATACCTATGATTAGGCTATACACCATCTGGGTATTGATAAATAAGTAAGTAGGATAAGAAGGGGAATTTTTTCCATATAATAGTTCCTACAACACACAATGCTGCATAAGTTAGCGAAAGAAAAGAAAAAAAGAAAAAAATAATGATACCCTTGATGCATTTTCATGCAAGGAGAAAAATTAGTCATGAGGCTATATTTATTTACTCGGTAGATAAAATTTGTAGGTTGTGTTCCCTAAATAAAAATATTAGTAAGAAAGGAAAATAAGTAGGTGTTCCTATTGAATATCTTCTAGCTATTAAAGACCTTTGAGATTGAATTTAGAGTGTCAAAATAACATATTCTTAATAATAAGTAGGCTACTATATTGAAAATCAGATATTGAGTTTCATGTGTTGTTCATGAATATTGACAGGTAGTCAAATACACTTTGGTTGATAAAAAAGATTAATTTTGTGGGTGTAATGACATCCTTGGACATATTTTAGATCTACTTCAATAAAGAGGAAGGAAGTGTTTTGAACTGATGGTATACTAATATAATGAACCATCGAGAGAGGTATTTGTTCACTTTTGTAATATTGTGAACAATTCACCAGTATAATATAGTGATATTGTGATAGGATGATAAGTTCCAAAACACTACTTCTATTGATGATAAAATCATAGTGGAGCATCCATGTCTCAGACATCTTGAGTACAATAAGAAGTTGAATTTTCTGGATAGGCAGAGCCTTGTATCAACACCAGTACCATAGTTTACTTCTTTACTTGCATTGAATATAGGAATGTATGTTAGGTTAAACATAAAATATTCATTTGTCTTAATTGGAAACATAGGTTCAATGATCAAAGGGGTTAAATTTTAAAAGCAGATTTAGAATTTGGTAAAACGTTGACCACACTCAATTCATCCCCCTCTCTAGTGTTTCTGTAATATTCTTGGTACACTACATATATGTATATTAAAAACTATATAATTTAAATTTAAATACATTATAAACAAAAGTTTAAATGATAAAAAATGTATATAAATTTTATTTACATAAATATATATTTAGTTATTGTTATATAAATCATATATAAAAATATAAAAATATGTATATATAAAATATTTTATATTTGGTGACATTTGTCAACATTAAAAATGGATTGATAAAGGTTATCCCTTATGAATTCTAAATAAAGTACCAATAAAGTGAAACCTTGTTTAGTACTAAAAAAATATTGGAAAAGGTTGACCTTTTATCATCACTAATAAAGGTGAACTTTAGAAGAACTTTTATCTAGAAATGATAAAAGTACCCCCCCCCCCCCCCTTATCAGTATTTTTTAGCACTGATAAAGGGTAGCGCTAAATATAGTTAAATCCTTATTAGTGTTAGTATCCAATGTAGTTGTGGTTTTTGGAAAAGAGACAGATATGTTCATTGTCATCTCATTTTTTTAGAATACATAGAGGAAGAGGCTTATGTTTTAGATAAGAGTTGGTTGGTAAATTTTTTGGGATATGTCGGAGATGAGATATCATATATTGTGGAGGTTGTAAGGCCATGTGTATTTTGGAATGGTTGTTTAGGCCAGTTCGCAAATCGACCTTATATTTTTAGACCATGTCGAAGTGTCGTAGGTGTTGGTATATGTCAGGGGACATGACTCGGGCTTTGGTCATGGATTTGGGATTTATTTTTATTAAATTTTATTATGGTTGTCTATTTTTAAGTGGTACAGAGGTTTATAGTGTTTTTTGGGTGATATTGTTTTTGAATTTGGAGGCATTGATGAATATTAATGATTTCAGGGTAATTTTAAAGGTTCAAAGAATTTTTTTTTGAGTTACATGTTTTTTTATAATTCTATAATTTTTGAGTATTTTTGGTCTGATTTGCTGCTAAAAAAGGTCATGTATGAGTTTCAGGGGATTTTATGATATGGTAAAGTTTTATAGATTTTTTTATAAAATTTGGAAAACGTTTTACCATTAAATATGGGTTTTCCTATAAATTAGGGTGATATATGAAAAGGAAAACTGTATAAAGGCTAGTTAGAATGGTGTGTAAGGGTAAGTATAGATTTACCCTATACATATAAAGTTAACCATGAGTGATGCATAAGAGAAACTTGTGCAAGGGTAACAATCCACAAGGGTTCTTTTGATGTGGTGCATAAGTTTAACTCAAAATCTGTATTGAGTGAATAATAGAAACCAAAAAATATCTTTATGATATATAATGGTAGATATGTAAGGGTTAATATGCAAGGGTAAATTAATTTTCCTAAATATCAAAAATAGTGGTTTTCTAGATTTTTCTAAAAACGTCCAAAACAATGATTTAAGTTAGAAATTTTCTATAAATGGAGATTTCATGGATTCTCATGACCAGTTATCATAAATAAGTCCTCAAAAAACCCTCTTGTCCTTATCTTCTTTTTTGAGTGAGAATATATCTATTTCTTTTTAGAATCTTATTCAATGTAAAGAAGGGGGAATCTATGGATAACATTAATTCTTTGAATGCCTTAATATTTCAGATTTATGACTATATATTTAACTATATCAGATCAGCCAAACACATCACTAGGTCTGTCTTTCCAGAAGACCTCAAGCATGCCTCCCCATACACTAGATTTTGTTGACTATTAGTAAGGGTCTAAAATATACCGTGGGTTGACTATAACCTTTGGTCAGAGTTCAATAACATTGGAAAATAACCAAACACATAAAAAATGGTATAAATAAGAGTACACATACTAAATAAACTAAAAAAACATTCTATAATAAATGTAATGAAACATTTATTCCTAAATAATCACATGCATGAAAAATACAATATATTTTCAGAAACTAGGTCAACCACATATAAAAAATAAAAAAAATTGAAAATAAAATACAATTGGATCAACTATAAACTCAGAGATGAACCACATACCCAATCTCCACAACACTCGAGATGCACCAGAACAATTATGAGACTCCACATGAGTGGATTTTACTAATAAAGAACATTGGGACTCAATACAATCCACATCCAACCTAAAATAAGACACCAGGTTTTCATGCACACCAAGGTACACATACATGGGGTGAGAAACAAATCTCAGTAGGTAATCCATAAAATATACCTATAATCTACTGTCATAATAAGTACATGCACATGTGATATGCTTATCCATTTTGAAAACTAATAAAATATGGAATAAAAGAAAACAACTTCCAAAAAATAAAGGGGGCTAAATAAAATAAAGGAAAATAGACAATTGTGGGTTCTATCCTAGCACTCGATGTAAATATACCCTCACTTTGGCCTTGCTATAGGATTTACAAAATGTGGATCACCCATCCACCTGAAAACCAGTGAATCTTCTAGATATAAACAAGATATACAATAAATTAAAATGAAATAAGAATGAATTCCAAACCCCAGGGCATAACCACAGGCTTCCACATGAAAGATCACATCTACATAGCTCTAAGACTTCAATAGGATGCTCTGACTTGGCGATAAAAACATCTAGGTTGACACAACTAGAGAAACATTGAGTCCAAAATTTCCTACAGAATGAATTAGCCACTATCTATAGAAAAAACAATAGCTAGCATCTATATTAAAATTTGGGCACCCACATCATCCATGAAAGTAGGAGTTCACCAACATCCACGGCTAATAAAAGCCAATCCGTGACTGCCTCGACACCTCATGATCCCAAGGCCTCTTGTCTAGGGTGAAAATTCTACTAGATGGGGGGATAAAATCATCCAAATAAAAAATTATCTCCCTAATCCCATATAACCATAGTCATAAAATAGATAAGAGAAATAGATCAAACTCAAGGATAATGAATGATCCAAGTTATCTGAAGGGTATCCTCCCCAAAACATAGTCCTTAGCATAAAATGCCTCAAACATTATAGAAAAAGGCCAACCAATCATGGGAAAACCCAAAATCGAACCCTCCATCAAAAAAGATGAACTACCTGCATTGATTGACTCTCAGAAAACAAATCAAGGGGCCTATCTCAATCTCTTGGGTCTCCTCATCCAATAAACAACCACCGTGGTCTCTCCACAACCCCCCTTTGGGAAAAATAAACTCAAGGCTCCCACAATCCCTCGGGTCATAGAATAAAGTGACATAATACTAGGGACTCCCATAATTCACCCAAGATATTTCTCCATACCCATACAAATATAAAAAAATATAACAAAGTCTATATAAAGAGTTGTACAACCTATAAGGTTTCCCTCAAGCTCATCCAAAAGCATGGGTTACACCCAGTGCAAAAACATCCCAAACGGCCCTTAGTGGCCTAAAAATGATACTCAATAAATATCACACCCAAAGGGACATCTAATAGCATAAGAATTTCTACATGGGTATTCTTAATGGTCCTGATGAACACCTCAAAATAAGGACCCTACAAGGTATCCACAACAAAAGCCAAATAATGCCACAAGAGCATTCTCAACTAAAAACTATGACAACCACTGATCAATTAATTAGTAACTAGACCACAAGGGAATACTAAAGAGTCATTAAGACCCATATAATCTCCACAACATCACCCAACCATAACCACCATTTTGAATCATCAACCTAGCCCAAAGTCTCCAACATCTTCGATCCTTAAACACATGAGCTAAACCTTAACTCCTCTGACATTGAGAAACTAGTCCTAACATACATGGAGAAACCAATATCTCCTTATGTATAATATATGATTACAACATTTGGAATCTATTTAAAATAACCTCATATACATCTCCATGGAATACTCAAGACAAAATGATCACTGATCCAACAACCCTCACCCAGGACTTGTAGCTCACAACCCAACCCACAAGAGTATTCAAAAATAAAACCTCAAAGAAATTATCATACTAAACACACTTATTGAAAAAACACATACAAATATCTTCTAATTCTGAAAGGATACCACCATTAATCTATGTGAAAAAATTCTCAGAATGGACAAATCTCAAGTCCCATTACAACTCCAGGGAGAAAATAGGGAAAACAAGCCAAGGTAGGAAAAGGAACACGACATGTACTTCTATACATAGCATGTACCCCGAAAGGTCCTCCCTGACCATTTACCCACGCCATTCGGTATGTAGTTATCTAATGTACATAGTGTGCCAGACCTTTACATAACATGTAACCCAATATGGGTACATTTCAGTGTACCTATAAAATATTGAAATTTTATGAAATATCTTATTTAAAATTAATTTAAATTATTTAACAGATTGAGTTACACAAAATAAAAAAATAATCTTGATTCACACTAAACACAAAGTTTATCTTTTTTAATGCAAAATTGAGTTCCTTTGATAACTTATGTTACACACAAGCCTGGGTCTTACTATACAAAACTACTATTAATATTATTATGATAGTTATTACAGCTGTGGAATGATCCTTTACAGTGTGTTTGGTGTCGGATTTGGCGTGGTTCAGAGGGGGGAGGAATTTTATGGTTCGTGTTTTTGATGGTGGTTATGCAGAATTCGGTTTTTGTGTTTTTGTTTGATGGATTTGATTTGGAGGTTCGGTTTTATGAAATGTGGCATCACGACATTGTTTCAATCTACTGCTGGTGCTCTCCCCTTCTTCCCGTGACTGGCTTCGTAATCTGTTGAGGGTGCGTCTACAGTTCAAATCTGAGTAGATTCATGCCCATAGCGGCGTTTTTGTTTTAGTGCGGCTTGGTCCCCCTCTACGGTGACGCTCCTGGTGTGGTGTTGGACCATTTAGTCCAAGGTGAAAATGGTTCGACTGAATGTTCCTTGGTTCGTCTTCTGGTGGATTCTATGGTTACGATGGTAGTGGGTGTGTGGAGCATGGTGGGGTTTGTCGGGGAGCCGCTCTTGATGGAGGATGATTGTGCAAGGTTGGTTTGTCACCAGACTTGATTGCATGGAACATGCCCCAAAGGAGTAATCATAGCTGGTGTTTCATATTTGCATAGCTTTTCGTATTTGGTTGTTTGAGAGGGTATGGCATTTTCCATTGGATCAGGCATGTGCTTTGACATAGGACACTTGATTGCTGAACTTCCATGTAGAGGTGGAGGACTTTTTCATGATCAAATGATTGGGTGGGGTTACTCCATGTTGTTAGTCTGATTTTTCTCTCTTTGACCATCAGGTGATGTAATGTACAATGTCCTTTAAGTTCGGGTCCCCCCCCCCTTATTCCCTTAAAAGGGGGTTTATCATCTTATAATAAAAAAATTGAAGGCCTTCGGGCCGTTGGATGGATAGTTATTACCTAGACATTGGAATGGTGAAATGAATTAGATTAAAAAAATTATGAAAGAATAGATTAAACATGTTTATAAAATGAATTCATTGGTTACCAAATAATTATAAAAGAAAATAAAATCTAATTTATTATAAAGGCTGTGTTTTTTTGAAAACTATTTATATAATCAGAATGATGCTTTATCATAATAAATTAAATTAATCACTATTAGTGAAATATTTTAATAAAATTTATATGTTATATACTTAATAAAATGTTTTTAAATTCATCCAATAATTTTTATAGGGTAATGAAAATAATAAATCAAATTTTAAACATAAAAAGCTGTATATTTTTAAAAGGCAGTTTTACCACCTTTTAACAGCGCACTTATTTTAAATCCAATTTTGACACTTTTATGATTTTTATTTGAAAAAATAAACTTATTTTTTTGAAATAGGAATATCAAAATTATCTTTAGGTGGTTTTTTCTGAGAACTTTCATATTTTGATGAATAGTGAATGACATTGAATTTTAATTGAAAACTGCATTTTCTCATAAATAATTTATAGTGTTAAATTATTTTTTTAAAAGAATAATTAGACAAATTTTATATCATTTAAACTAATTTTCATCACTGTAATCAATTTCACATTTAATTTAAATATAAAAAAATAGTAAACGTTTGAATATATTCACTTTAATAACCCACTTTGTCGTCCCGTCTGCGGGATTAATTTTAAATTTATTTCTACCACATATATAATTGGAATTTGAAAAATTGGATGCTATATTTTTAATCATAATTATTTATAATTTTTAATAAGTTAAAATTATTTTTTTACCAAAAATATTAGTGAAATTATTTAAAATTAATTACAGTGATTAAGGTAAAAATGAGTTTACTTAGTGGTTAAACATAACTCTTAAGGGTCCAAATAACCTAGAAACTTATCCAAAAACCATTTTTTAGAAATTATTCGATCATATCCCAAATTTTATAAAATAAATTTCATTATTGGGGGAACATGATATAAAGGAGACCACCTAATAGTGTTTACCTTTTATATTTACAAGAATTCCACCCCTCTACTATAAAAATACACTCACCCTTATACAATTTGGATCATCTAAACCATTACTAAATAATATTTCAACTTACCTCATATAATCCTAGATTCATCACTTTTGGAATAAATAAATCCAAAGAATTCATTTGGCATAAACCAAAAGGAGTTACCCGGAAAGAGGTAGCATTCTTCAATGATCACTTTTGTTTTATTTATTTTCTAAAAACCCTTAAATTATTAATATTAAAAGATTATATAATAACATGATTATCCTAAATATTTTTTTATTTTATTTTTTTGACATGCACCTTCACACACATCAATCAAATGGGATACACAATCATCGTTCGGGTGTACAACGGACTACCACCTTCTGAACCGATGCCATTCATCCTTCAATTTCCACCTCTCAAGGATGGTAATAATGATGAAATTACTATTTTTATATTATATATATGATATTTATTATTTCTTAATACTTTTGGAATTATTATATAACACATACCTTTATGCTTTCCATTTTTTGGGAATATGATAACATTGTTTGTGGACATGTTGACTACCCCTCCTAAAAGTGATGTGATACATTCACACTTTAAATGGAATACATTAAAGATGGATTTAATAATAATATATGATATAAATGACATATTTATAATATTTATTATACAATTATCTATATATTTAGATAACATATCATTTTCTTCTTTCCTTTTCACACACAGAAAAAGTGATTGTGTCGTTCATGGATGTGTGGACTACCACCTCCTCGAAGTGATCAGATTCTTCCTTTTTCATCACTAAATCATAATAATTATATATATATATATATATATATATTTATATATAATTAAATAATATGGAATTTATTATATAATTTTAATTCTATAAAGATAAATGTTACTTACCTTCTTTCCATAATGATCAATGAAAAATGGAAATGTTACTCATGTGTACATACGACCTACCATTTCCATGATTGTAACATTGGTTCATTTCTCACAACCATATTTACCTTTTGATTTTAAAATTATAATTGATGTAAAAACTGTGATAATATTTTATATTTATTATTCTTTATAAGTTTAAATCATAAACTCATTGACCATAGTCGACCTATCGAAGTCAGTTTTGACACATATGGTGAATATGGTCAAAACATAAAACTTAAACTTTATTGATTAAGTAATTGTATATTTTTTTTTTTATAAGTGAAATAAATGTAATAATAAACTTGGAAAAGGTTCATAATAAATTAAATAATTAATATAAGTTTACTATTTAGGAAGATATAAAACAAGTATGACAAAACAAACTTAAGGTAAGGAATTCATGCCTCAAGTTTTCTTCTATGATACATACACCATTTCACCACCTATTTATTTTTTTAGTGTATATTGTTAACCAATTGTATTTTATATCATGTATACATTTTTCTTCAGGGTATTTATAGTCTCATTTTATGTTATTTCTTTTATGGGGATTATAATTCAAAAGTTACCAAGTAGTAAGGGATTTTTTAACTCAATTTCCATTCATTGTATTAAACTTCTATGTCATTGGTTATGTTATACCTAGAATATGTGTGAAATTGCCTCTTATTGATTTATAATGTGTTTAAAATTTTATTTTGTGGATTTATTTTTTTCACACATAATTATTTTATTGATTTATTCTCACTCCAATGATATGATATTTGTAAGGATTTTTCTCATCTCACTTTTCATTATATGAGATATATTCCATATTCATAACTTATTTCTATTGTGTGGAACATATAATTCCAATGAATGTATTTTATTATTACCATACTTAAATTATGAGGTTTTAAATATCATTTTTTGATCTATATTGCATGGGGTTTACTGTATAAAAGTTACCAAATAGGTCTTGGATTTTTTCTCAACTTTAATTCTTTGTAACATTTGTTATGTTATACACCAATCTTCTTTTATGATGTGTATATAATTATCCTTTTAAATTTTATATCATGAATCTCATTATTATCATGATATTATAAGTTTAATTTAATTTTATTCATTCATGAGGCTTATAATTTGAATGTTATAAAGTGGTATGGGACACTTTGGAATATTTAAAGACTATTTTCCTTAATAATGTTTTAATGACATTTTGAGTTCATTTCCATTAATCAACATAAAAAACCTTGTTTTTACTTATCCTCCACTGAGGATATTTTGTATTTATACCATCCTCATTCATTCTTTGTATGGATTATGTTTTTTTTCAAAGAGTTTGTTATGAAACCCATTTCTTTTCCACAAGTTTATTATGTCCTAAAGAAATTGTTATGAATCATGTTTCTTTTCCACAGGTTGATTATTTATAAAATAGACTGTCATGGAACCCAATTCTTTTCCATGGGTTAATCATGTATCAGAGATATTATTCTATAAACCATTTCTTTTCCATGTGTTAATAATGTTTCAAAGAGATTGTTTTGTAACCCATTTCTCTTCTATGGGGTAATCATGTTTTCAAAGAGATTATTTTAAAACCCATTTATTTTCCATGGTTTAATCATGTTTTCAAAGATATGGTTTTGAAACCCATTTATTTTCCATGGTATAATCATGTTTCAAAAATTTTGTTTTGGAACCCATTTCTTTTCCATGGGTTAACCATGTTTCAAAGATATTATAGTTGAAACTATTTCATTTTCATAGGTTAATCATGTTATCGAAAGATCAAAGGTTTTTTCAATGAGTTTTTATGAATTCTCTATGTATTCTATTAATGTACATTATAAATGATGGGTGATCTCAGATAGTTTTAGTTGATCCAATTATAGATTATATGATGGGTGATCCCAGATAGCACTTTGATACATTGGGTACTCCGGATTTGGAAGTTGACCATTTTGGTTATTCCATTTGTAAGGGTTATGTAAGGGTTCAATGAGATTATGTTCGAAGATACCAATATATTTTCCTTATTCTTTATATGTTTTTTATAATGTTTATAATTATTCAGATTGATATCACATGGATCATGATTATCCATTCTAATGACTCTTTCCTTTTATATATTTTCATGTTTCATGGTCCAGGTATTGGTGGGTATGAATATTCATATGTACTACTCATGCATTTTTATTATTTAATCATAACCTTATACTATTATTATGTTTAATGATGACATTCATTTGATAATGGTTAGGTTTTCCCTTACTGAGCATCTGAGCTCACACTTCTTATATTTCATTTCCCATAGGTCTTAAATAATGATGTTTAAATATTTATTTATATAAAGGATTTAACTAGGATTATATTTTTGACCTAATGTGAAATAAGATAATATGGGTATTCTGTGATATGATGTTCAACATTATGAACCGGTTTTTTATGAGTCCAATCTAATATGAATTTTTATGTAGGAGTTTTTCCTAATTCTATAAAACTCTAAACCTAAAAGGTCCTCTAAAATGTAAGTGATCCATGCATTCCTTTTGATGTTGTAAATTTTGATGGAAAAAAATGGGTCACAATTATCTGTATCATATCCCAAAATGTAAAGTTAAGGATTTTAGAACAGGATCCTAGAGTGTGGGTCCTGGGGTATTATAGTTGGTATCAAAGGTTGATTTTTATAACTTTAGATATGAGTATGGTTTCACATGAGGTTATCTTAAGAGTTATGCTTGCCTTTATAAGACTATAAGATAAAGGTTGATCATATGTTAAAAGTCTAAAGAAACCCCATTTGAGGTTTTTAAGTAGTATATTTTTTGATGTTATCAATGACATTTTAGGATATGTTTTATTATATTGAATTATATGTAAAACTATGGTTTTATGAGAAATATTACTTTAATATTTTTATAAATAAGTTCTAAGGTATTTATAACCTTTAGAGTTTATATGATCTTGTATATTGAGAATATTATGGGAAAAAAGTATTATCATATAGATATCCACATGATTTAAAAGTGATTTGGTGACTAAGTGACTAATGTTACTTAAAAACATGATTATATATTTTTGGATTGAAATCTTTAAGGCATGAGATAACCCTTGAGGTTAAAAATCACTTTAATTTTGAGGTTATTGAGTTTATTTGGTATATATTGTTATGGAATGATTTAGTTTCATCTTTGGGTTTTACTATTTAATTTTGATGATTATTTTATCATATTCATTTTGGGAAATTTATTACCATGTCCTAACTATTTTTCTTTGGTTAATGTCTAAAGAAAGGTTGAATAGCTTGAATATCCCTCCTTATGGTTATGTAGTCTTTAAAAGTTGATTTTTTTGCTTTAGGAATTAAAAATTCATCTTGAATACTCATCGTTCGGAGAAAAATATGATACTTTGAGTGAAAATGATTAAATAATAAAATTATACTCATCAAGTAAGTATATTTATTTATGTTTTTCATTATAGATGGTGAACTAAATCCTTCAACTTCATGAAAGGGATATTGAAATAAACTTTTAACCTTTTTGGTTAGAGTAGGACACTCAAGAGAGGTGGTGAATTGAGTTCCTATAAAAATTTCTATATAAAATGCTTATTTATGAATACCCTAATTTTAAATCAAATATGAGTTAGTTAACAAAAGTATAAGATTTATAAAAGTTTTGATCTTTTGAAATATTTATCAAATATTTATTAGTTATCAGTTAAAACAATATGGATTATTATTTTATCTTTTGAAATAATTCTGCTCAAACAAATTCTAATACAAACACTATATAAGATTAAATATCAAAGTGAAGTGATGTTTTTTGGTTTGAATAAACCAAAATAGATAAAAAAACTAAACACGAAAAATAAAATTGGATTAAAATAATAGGTTTAGTCTCAAGAAGAGACTTAGTTTTCTCCACCTAGTGATAACCTTCCACCAATAAATTTATACAAATAAACTTAATCCACACCCTGGATCGAGGTACACAACAACATAAAACTATCTAGGTCAAGAAACTTCTTCCATAATATTAGTGGGAGTAAAAAAACCATACATGCCACACAGGGTCCTCTTCCACTATTTTCCATGGGATTGTAAGGTGTAAAAAGGTAAGTTGGTGAATATATCTATGTATTTGTCTGGTTAGAATAGGATTCAATGTGTTTTTATAAAACAGAGACACACACAACTTGAATTGTAAATAATATACATAGGTAGAGTAATATAATGAGAATATGGTTTAGAAATATATGTGTGATGTGCTATAAAACTTTTGGACTCTTTAAATATGGTAGAAGTAAATTTGGAGTCGACTTCGAGAAATAGAAACAAATAGAGTTTTTTTTCTATATTCTGTTTCCAGGAAGGTAGATGCTTCTTCAAAGTGTTCTTCTCTTCTAAGTTTGTTGATTAAAATTTTTGTGGTGTTTTGGACCTCAGTAATTTATTCATGTATACATAGTAGTAATCTCTTGTGTTTTTATCTTCAGTGCACAAAAAGATCAATTTATTCTCCCAGGTTGCTTCTCACACCTTTCTGGTTGATCCAGATATTCCCTTTATATAGCGCAACAGACAATCATCATGTGCTTTGGTACCTCGTACCTTGTACTAGTATCTGACATCATTAACTATTGTCTAAAAAAGATATAAAATATCATTAATATAATAATAAGTACTAAGTTTCACAAATATGACCATTAGTAATAAGTTTGAGCTTATGAAATAGATCATCATTGTCTCAGTCTATCAGTATCTCAAACTGTCAGTATCCCAGGCTATCAGTGACTCATGTTGTCGGTGACTCATGTTGTTGGTGACTCAAGCTGTCAATATGTCAGTCTGTTGGTAGATTATTCTATCTATGGATCAAACATTCATCGGTAACTCATGATTGGTTAGTCAAGCTATCAGTAGGTTATGCGTCAGTAACTCAGCTGGCAGTAGCTCATACTTAGTGAAATTAAGAGTCTCAGTAAGTCACTCTATTGGTAGGTTGGGCGTCGGTCAGTCAGGGGTCAGTAGGTCAGGCGTCGGTAGGTCATACTTAGAAAAACTTTGATTTGTCATGTCAATAAATCTCTCTAACAATATCTCATGACATCAATAGCTTATACTTCTATCAGTAACTTCTGTATTAGTGAGTCAGGTATCAGTGACTCAACAAACAATAGGACAAGTATCAGTGAGTTATACTTAACCAAAATCTATTAACTTGTCTTATGAAGTAACACACTAATAGAATAGATCAAGGTTTTATGTAATAATAATTAAACACAATTTAACTTTATGAATCATTATAAAACAAGATAAACATGATTAAGCACAATGTAACTTGAATCATAAATAAGCATGATTTATGAGAATGATTTGTGAGCATTAAAACTAGAGGAGGACAATAATATCCCCCCTTATGATGATAAAAAATCATGGAATTATATACCACAACAGTTAATTTATGATTATAAACGTAAAGTCCACTTAACATATTGCGCAAATCATAAAAGAGGAAATCACCATAAGAGATGAAATTTGTAAGATAAACACAAATAGATTTATAGATCACTTATTATGTTTTATTTTTAAGATAATGTTATATTTAATTTTATGTTCCATTTATCTCCCCCTGAGATGTATGCCATACACATTTTCCTGCATTTTGTATTATCAAAAAGGAAATAAGGAATGAAAAAAAAGAACACAGAATGAGATGAAAAACAAATCCAAGATATTGAATTATTCAAACTGTACATGAGATTAAAAAATATTAAAATAGATCCGTATCAAAGAGTAATCCAACTACTTCTTGGTGAAATTATATTCCATCAACTCTTTTCCTTTATTAGAGACAAAAATGGTAGGAGGTGGAGGTGTAGAAGTAATAGTGGTGGAAGGCACAGTGAGGGCACTGAAATATGGAAGGGTAACTCCTTAAAAAACAGGATCAAGGCTCAGGCTAGAAGAGGAAGGAGGAATTATAAGTTCCTTATGGATGAAAGGTTAAATTTGTCTAAGATATTGAGTAGGAGTCATGGACAGAAGTGAAAAGTGTGCAGAAGAAGGTAGAATGATGCATGACAGGTCTGAGAGGAGCATCTGTTGGAGGAACAATGGCAGTACTATGATTATACAAGTAGGGATTCAACAGATTGATGAAGTCCTTGATTATATCACCACCATACTCCATAAAATTTTCAAAATATTCTTTATTCTCTATAAACTTATGAAGGGTAGGAGTGGGTTTTTTAGGCTACTTGACTTGATCATTGAAGGATTTAGTGACTGGAGGTAACCTCAAAGTTTCTACCAAATACTTTAAATGACTAGTTAGCTGATTCTTGGTGAAAATAATCTTAAAATATAATTCTGTCTTCTTGTTTATCTTCTCATGAGTAATAGTTTCTTCTTTTGAGTATAATCTCACCATTTCATGCACATTGTCATAGTTATTCCTGATCTGACTAAGGCTCTCTTGATCATTGCCACCCATCACAATCTGAAGTTCTTCTTGAGTCACGGATCTAACCATCTCAAAATCTAGAGAATGAACAACAAGAGCAGCTAAAGAGTATGCACCTTGCACTATATCTCAGATATCTAATCTCAACTAGTCCACATCAAGAGTAGGAGGTCGAGGATGAGCAGCAGCACTCCTAGAAGTTTCATCCTCAAAAGTTTTCACCACATTATCCAAGGATGTCCTATAATCAATAGTGATATTATTATTGGTCAAAAAAAATAACTATCAGCTCATTCATCATTTTCTAATTATCAAGGATAGTGGTTTCTAGAACTGAGACCAACTGAGGCTCAACCTGAGATACAACTCTTTCTGTGATCAAATTTACATCTCTTTCACTACGTCTTGAAATTGAAGCAGGTGAATGTGAAGATTTATATCTAAATGAAACCAACAATTCTTCCTTGAAAGCCTCGATATCATCTTTGGTAACAAATTCACCTGATTCTGAAGCAGCCATAGTAATGGAAGTAGGAGTATGAGTAGTTTTCCTATCCTATGAATCAGAATACTCCAAACCAAAATTCACATATCATGGATCTCTCCTCCATACAGGTAAAACATTTTCATCCAAATGAGAAAGTACACCATCCTTTTCTCTCTCATCCTGTCTCTCCCCCTCAACTGATGTCCTATATCTATAATTGAATAACTCTTTCATTGGAGTCATTGAGACTTTCCCTATAGTAGGAACTTCAACTTGAACATGAGAATTAATAACTCTTCCCTCAATCACAACCTATTTAGCAACCTCATGAGATTTCACAATTGGTTCTTATTCATGTTCTGCTACAAGAGTATTAGTAGAACTTCCATGCTCAGCAGTCTCTAATCTAATATCAATAGGTTCAGCATCAAGACCTTGATAATCACTATGATGATATGATTCACTTTCAAATACATCATTTCCTCCATCTTCCCTTTCACTTGAATCATTATCTTCTTCATTTTCTTCCTCATCTCTATCACCATCATCTTATTTTTCTTCACTACCATTTTCTTCTTCTCCACCAGATTCCTCATCACTACAAGATCTACTTTCATACTTAGAATCTTCTAATTATTTAGTCTCCTCACTATCATCCTCAGATAGAAGTGGTTCTTTAGAGGGTATAGGTCTAGGTGGACTTACAGGACCATAATTCATCCTCTATGGACTTTCAGTAATGTCAGGATCACTCCTTTCATCTATTGGTCATTCAAATCCTTGATATTCCTTAGATACATCATCTTCATCTGAATATACACCCACTTCATCTGGACCTAGACCGGGGTCTACAATATTCCTTGGCCTCAATGGATTCTCAATAGGATTGAAATATTCATACAACTTATCATTATCCTCAACCCACATCTTCTTCCAGGGGTTCCAATTGATTATCATCCTCCTACAAATAACCTTGTTGATAAAGAAACCATCACAAGATGAAATTTTCTCTTCACCTTTATTCAATAGCCCCTTATCTTTCAACATATTAGAGATAATCCTAGGATAAAACAAAGAGTTTGTAT
Organism: Viscum album; assembly: GCA_963277665.1. Lineage (NCBI taxonomy): Eukaryota > Viridiplantae > Streptophyta > Magnoliopsida > Santalales > Viscaceae > Viscum > Viscum album. Next base: position 267,822,946 of record OY728135.1, read on the forward strand.
TACACTAGGGTTTGATCATCTCACTGATATGAATCATCAAATATATTCACATATTAATCTTATGACCTTTCTTCAATAGATATAAAAAATGAACATCCTAGTACTTGAGGGGGGTGGGAAATCTCTTTTCATGGGACATTATTGATGCTGGATGAATTTTAATTAGTGCTTTCACTCACCATCAAGATCGTTATCAATAGGTATCCTATGCTCTTCATTTAAAATCAACTCATTTAATGCTTCCTAATAATGGAAAATCTCACTAGTTGGAGGATAAATTCCTTGATGGTCATCACACAGATCATCATGGGGTACTTTCAAACACTATGCCCAATGATTGGATGAAAAAAGAGATTCTTTTTTCCATCTATCATCGACTTTATCCCACACATTTCTGATACTTAAAGAAAAAATTCAGCATACAGGTAGAACTCATGAACCCGCCTCAGATAGTATGGTCTTTCATTATTGAAGAACCACTCCAACCATCCTTGAGCTTGCAACATGTTCATTAGGAGAAACTTACTTGACAGTAACCATTTAGAGTGCACTTCCTTCTCAAGCATCACGATTCTGTTTTCTAGTTCCGGATGAACATGCTTAGGTTTAGGTTGGATAACTTCACTTATTTTTTTCTTGGATGGATGCGACTCATAATTAGATCCTTATAGGATGTGTTTTACATGAGACATTGAGAGTGGTTTAAATGTTTCAGTTTGAGAGAGAAAGATAGCATCTCAAAAAAGATGCGTTATAGGGTAAGAGTTTGAGAGTAAGAGTGTGAGGGTAAAAAAAGTATTGAATCAAACCTAATTTTATCATTTAGGGATTCAAAACCATAATATACGAAGTGTGGGTTAAAAAAACAAATAAAATAGATAAAACAACACCATTGTAAATTCCAAACAGAGAAATAATTAAGTATCGGTTGGTGAGATACATCAATGAGACTTATTGGTAAGTCACCGTCATTGAGACATCACCGGTGAGTCCTGTCTGTGAGACATCATCGATAGATCCTATCATTGAGACATCATTGGTGAGTCTCATCGGCAAGACATCATTGGCGAGTCACCCAAAGTTGATCATTACTAACTCAAGTTTGATGTAACTCATACTCTCATAATTTAAAGGCTTAGTAAAAATATATGTAAGATAATGTTCAGTTCCAATGAATTCAAGATTTATATCACCTTTTTTATAGTGATATCTCAAAAATTGATGTCTTACATCAATATGTTTTTTTCTAGAGTGAGAAAATGAATTATTAGAAATGAAAATTGCACTTTTATTCTCACAGTTTACAGGGACATACCTAAAATGATATCCATAATCTAGTAATGTGTGTTTCATCCACAAAATATGAGCACAAAAACTACCAAAAGATATGTATTCCGATTAAGTAGTAAATAATGAAATATAATTTTTCTTTTTACTACACCATGATACTAGAGACATTCTTAAAAAGTGACATGTTCCAGAGTTTCTTTTTCCAATAAACTGACAACCACCAAAATTAGCATCAGAATAACTAACTAAATCAAATGATTGCATTCTAGGATAAAAAAGTCCTAAGTTGGTCATATATTTGAGGTATTTGAAAATTATTTTAAGAGTAAGAAGATGCAACTCTTTAGGATTTTCTTGAAAAAGACCACATATATGCACACTAAACATAATATCAGGTCAGCTAACAGTCAAGTAAATAAGACTTCCAACCATACCTCTATAATTGGTTTGATCCGCTAATTTTCTATTTTCATCAAGATCTAATTTACAGGTGGCACTCATAGGAGTATCACAACTTTTATTGTTATCCAAGACAAAATGTTTGAAACATATTTAGTGTGTTTACTTTATTTTAAAATAATACTATCTTTATTTTGAAAGTTTTGAAATCCAAGAAAGAATTTGAGTTCACCCATTAAACTCATTTCAAATTCATATTGCATCATTTTTTAAAAATAAATACATGAGTAATTTTTTAAATATCCAAAAATAATATTATCAATATATATTTGAACGAATAAAAAACCATTAGAATTTATTTTTATAAAAATATTAGGTTCAAAAATATATTTTGTAAAACCTTTAGAAATAAAAAAATGTTGATCCTACCATACCAAGATATTAGAGGCTATTTTAAACCATATAAATATTTTATTACATTTAAAAGATGATTTGTAAAATGAGGATTTGTAAAACCAAGGGATTCTTCAACAAAAAAATCCTCATCTTTATACCTATTTGGGAATTAAATTGTAACATCCATCTGATAGAGTTTGAAATTTAGATGTGATGCATAAGCTAGCAATATTCTAATGGATTCAATTCTAGAAATAGGTGAAAAGGTTTATTTATATTCAATTCTTTCTTCATGACTATAACCTTGTGCAAATAATATAGCCTTATTCCTTACTATAGTGCTAGATTTATCTAGTTTATTTCTAAACACCCACTTAGTGCCTATTGTCATGGTGTCCTTGGTTCTATTAACATGTTTCCAGACTTTGTTTCATTCAAACGGATTCAAATCTTATTGTATTGTCATTAACCAAAATTAATCATTGATTTAATCATTGATATTTTTAGGTTCATGCTATGACCAAAAGTCTTGATTTTCAACTCATTTCCTTAGATAATTTCTAGTATGTGTTCCCTTATATAAGTATCTAACTACAACATCTAAGGGATTGTTCTTAAGGGTTCTAACATATCAAGAAAAATAAGGGATGATTATTTCAGGTTATTCTATAGGTTAAGGTTCACTATGATTATAATATAGAAATTTTCTATATGTTTCTAATTTTTGACAATAGAATCAGACACTTTATGATTTAAGTCAAGATTGAATAGATTGTCTTCAATATTTTATATAGAGGTATTAGGTTCATATGGATATGTTTCATCAAATCTTACATGTATAGATTCTTCCACACACTTGGATTTATTATTTAAGACCTTGTAGCCTTTTCTAGAGGTTAAATAACCTATGAAAATTCCTTCATTACTTATGGAGGCAAACTTGTCAAGATTATCTATTGTTTTAAGGATAAAGACTTTGAAACCAAAAAATTTAAATTAATTAACCTTTGGCTTCCTATTGTTCCATAACTCATAGAAGTGTTTCTTAAGGATAGTTATAATTAAAACTCCATTGATTATGTAATAAGCTATATTCATAAATTTTTCCCAAAAATAAACAGGTAAATCATATTCACTAAGCATATTTCAGGTTATTTCTTGTAAGGTTCTATTTCTTTTTTCTACAACTCCATTTTGTTAGGGTGTCCTAAGAGTAGAGAAGTTATTACAATATCTATTTTGTGAGAAAAATGATTCAAATTATTTATTTTAAAACTCACATCCCTGGTCACTTCTTAAGGTTTTGATCCTAAGTCCACTTAAGTTTTTACTGACCTCTCATACTTGGTGAAATAAGAACATGCTTCACTTTTGTGATCTAAAAAGAAAGTCTAAGTATACCTAGATAATTCATCTACTATAATATATACACAGTTCTTCCCATTTAGACTAGAAACTCTAGATGGTCCATACAAATCCATGATAACCAAATCAAGAGGTTTGGAAGCTGAAATTATTTTCTTTGTTTTGAATGATATTTTATTCTATTTTCAATTTTGACAAGGATTACAAAATATATCCTTTAGAAAATCAAGATTATATATATCCTTGACTAATAATTTCTTATTATTATTTTTAAGGTAGTGAATATTACAGTGGCCTAATATCCTATTCCAAATCCAAGACTCTTTGTGAAAGGAACTCAAGAAATTAACCATTTGAAAAACTATAGAATCTAAATTCAAAATATAAATATTTTCATTTCTAAATGCAGTGAATAATAAATCATTATTAGAATTGAAAAAATTTACAAGCTTCATTTTCAAATTTAACGTGAAATCCCTAATTACATAACTATTAGATGATAAGAATATTATACATAAGACCATCAACAAAAATAACTTTAGAAATTAAAATTGAATCGGTTTTACCGATTTGGCCAAGGCCAATAATTTTTCTTTTTGTATTTGTCAAAAAATGTGACATGCCCACCACCAATCTTAATAAGGTTCTTGAAGCATGAATAGTCTAGAATAGTCCCCTTTCATGTGTCTTGAACACCCATTATCCAAGTACCATAAGCTCTTACAGGAACTCTTCAAATAGCTATCCTATAAAATAGATCCAACTTGAAAAGGCTCTGGTACCAAGATTTTCTTGGGTCTAGTGATATTAGTAATGAAAGATTTGAGAATCAACATTTTTTCATGGGTTTACTATAAGAAACTAGTAAAGTATTAGGAAAATAAACTCTATTTGGTCTAGAAAAACTAGAGGTAGTGAAATTATTTCCAGTACTAGAACTTATAGAAGATTTTTTAGATATGGACACAACACCAAATTTTCTAGATTTTAATACAAAATTGTTTTTATCAAAATTTCTTTTTCCATGTTGATAATCAATACCTGTAGTATATTTTGGAGTAACTTGTTTTACAAGAATTTGAACTAAGTTATCTTTACCATTTGTGAACCACTATAAATATTTATTTAATTGATCATTTGAAAGTTTTAGTTCATTATTCTTATAGAGTAGTTGAACATTATTTTCATTTTCAATAGTAAGTTCAGATTTAATAGAAACACTAAGAGAATGTTGTTTCTTGAGAGATTTATACTTATCCTTAATTTCATTGTAATTATCCTCAATAATTTTACAATATTCAAAAATTTCTTCATTTTTCATATTTTCGGAATTAGATTCATCTCCAAAATAATAATAATTCTATATAAAAGATTCTAGGGTTACCTCAGATATGTTTTTCATGAAACACATATTGGCTTTGTCAGCCTTCTCATCATGTGAAGATTTAGATTCCCTGGAGATATCCTCAGAGGTACTCTATGTGGCCTTCATTTCCTACTTATATTTTCTACCTTTGTCCTCATATTTATTTTTATAATTTAACTTAGGACAATCATAATTTACATGTCCTCTCCTCTTGCACTCATAGCATACTATCTCAGTAGTAGTATCACTTCTCTTCAAGTCCTTTTTGCAGTTTCCCTTGTTGTTATACATGCCTTTTTAACTAGGATTTCTAAAGAATTTTTTCTTTATATATAAATTTTTGAACCTTCTATCTAGTTGAGCTATTTTCTTATAACTTTCACTTCCTCTTTCTTCATTTCTGGAACTTTCATCATGAACTTTCATTTTCTCTTTTTCTTTGTGTTTAGAAGTAGTGGGTTTGAAAGCCACTAACTTTCTTTTTGGTTCATCATCTTCATCTTTGTTGAACTTCAATTATTCTTCATAGATCATCAGCTTTCCGATTATCTCCATTACAGGTAGTGAATCTATGTCACAAGATTCTCTAATTGATACTGATGCCCCCTCCATCTTTTTGGAAGACATTTCTTGATCCTCATGATCTGTTCCTTTGTTGTAATTGTCTTTCCTAGTGAAATAATTGAATTAAAAATTTCATTGAACCTAAGATACATGTTAGAAATAGGTTCACTAGGATTCATTTTAATATAATCATATTTAATGGTATATCTATTAATTCTCATTTCTATAACATTAGTGGTTCCTTCATGTGAAACAACCAAAGTAACCCAAATCGCATAGGCTATTTTACATTCATAAATCCTATTAAATTCTTCATACACTAAAGATAAGTATAAGACATTCATATATTTATAGTTATTATTATAGGCTGCCTTAGTGTAATTATCCCAAGTGTTTCTAGAAGTAGTAGTAATTTTATATTCATCTACAATTGAATACCAGATTTCCAAAACCCATACTTTCTAAATGAATTTTCATTTTAATTTTACACTGGGAATAATTTGTTCCATTAAAGTTGTGAGGTCTGTTGGTATTAGAACCTTCCAATCTACTATCCATATAAAATAGATTTTAAATATTTTAAAGAATAATCAATTTTGAGCAGAAAAAATTTAGATATCTTTAAAACACAACTAAAATCACATTTGAAAAGAGTAAAAAAATTGAAAATGTTGAGAGTAAGAAAACCTCTAATACCAAATGTTGGTCGGAGTAGGACACTCAAGAGGGGGGTGAATTGAGTTCTTATAAAAATTTCTGTCTAAAATGCATATTTAAAAATCCCCCAATTTAAAATCAAATATAGGCCAATTAAGCAAAGTAGAAGATTTATAAAAGTTTTGATCTTTTGAAATATATCTCAAAGATTGATTAGTTCTCAGTTAAAACAATATGTATTATTATTTTTTCTTTTTAAATCAGTATACTAAAACAAATTATAATAAAAACACTATATAATATTAACTATTAGAGTGAAGTGAATTTCTCTGGTTTGAATAAACAAAAACAGATAAGAAAAATTAAACTTGAAAAGGCATAGAATATTAAAAAAAGAGGTTTAGTATCAAGAAGAAACTTATTCCTATCCACCTAGTGATCACCTTCCACCAAGAAATTTATATAAATAAACTTGATCCAAACCCTATATCGATGTACTCAACAGCATACAAACTGTTCAGGCCAATATACCTCTTACACATTATTTGTGGGAGTACAAAACAAACAGATAGGCCACACAAGGACCTTGTCCACTATTATATGTTGGAGTGTAAGGTTTAAAAATGTAATTTTGTGAAGATATATATATGTATTCAAGTTTATCATAATATTTTGTGTGTATTTATAAAATAGAGATGCACACTACCCGAATTGTAAATAATGTACACAGGAAGAGAAATATAATGAGAAAATGGTTTAGAAAGCTCTGTGTGAAGTACTATGTAGATTTTGGACTCTTTGAAGATGGTAGAAGTAAAGATGGAGTCCAATTCCACAAATAGACAAAAAAACATAGTGTCATTTTTGCTTCTGTATTCTGTTTCTAGGAGGGTATATGTTTCCTCAAAGTGTTATTCTCTTCTAAGTTTGTTGCTACAAATGTTCATGGAGTTTTGGTTGTTAGTAATGTTTTTGTGTATGCACAGTAGGCAGATCATGTGTTTTTCCCTTCAGTTCATGAAAAACTTAGTATATTTTCCTAGGTCACTTCTCACTCCTTTCTTGTTGATCTAGATATTCCCTTTATACACTGCAGTCGACAAGTAGCATGTTCTCTAGCACCTATTACTTCATACTCGTCTACCACATCCTTAAATGTTTTCTAAAAATTATAGAAATCCTCATTAATATAATAAGTTGTACAAAGTTTCATAAATATGATTATTAGTAATAAGTTTTAACTTAACAGATAGATCATCGGTGTCTCAGTCTGTCAAAATCTCACATTTTTGGTATCTCAAACTATTGGTGACTCATGTTGTCGGTGACTCAAGATGTCGGTAAGTCGATCTGTCAGTAGATTAGTCTATCGGTGGATCAAACTTGCATCCGTAACTCAGAATTAGTCGGTTGAGATGTTGGTAGGTGATGCATTGGTAGCTCAGTTTTCGGAAGCACACACTTAATAAAATTCCAAGTGTTGGTTAGTAACTATGCCGGTTGGTCGGGTGTCGGTAGGTCATGCGTTGGAAGGTCAGGCATTGGTAGGTCAGGCATAAATAGGTCATACTTAGTAAAACTATGAGTCATTCTATTAGTCAGTCGATCTATCAGTATCTCATTTCATCGGTATCTTAGGCTTCTGTGGGTAACTTTTGTATCGGTGATTCAGGTATCAGTGACTCAACTAATGGTAGGACAAGTATCAGTGACTTATACGTAACCATAATTGGTTAACCTGTGTTATGCAGTAACACTCTAATGGAATAGATCATGGTTTTATTTAATCATAATTAAACACAATTTAACTTTATGAATCATGATAAAATAAGATAAACATGATTAAATATAATGTAACTTGAATCATAAATAAGAATGATTTATGAGCATGATTTGTGAGCATTAAAACTAGAGGGGAAAAAATCCTATTACCATATTTTCTGATGATATCAATGACCTTTTATACACCTTTTTGGTTTTTTGTTTTGTTTTTATTGACTTCCTCTTGACCATGTTCTCTATCACTCTCTAATAGTCTATGTGAATTAGTTTTTCCTTCCAAATCAATCTTTTAATTTCCAACCAAAGTTATCCCTATATGGAATACTAGTTATGGATAACTTCTAGTGACTTTTATGTTTCCTACCTTTCATTTTTAATAGTATTATTTATTAACCCTTTATATGATGTGGGTTTCAATAAGGGGATTCTAAAAATGTTAATCTTATGATAACCAAGATGCATTTTGAGGGAGAAATTCATTTTAAGTGGGGTAGGATGTAACATCCAAAATATTTATAAAATATATTCCTTCAAATTAATTTAAATTATTTAATATATTGCATTACAACCAATACAAATTTTATCATTCATCCCAAAAAACACAAATTTTATCTTGTGTTTCATGCCACATCGAGTTCCTTTGATGACTTCTATTACACATAAGCCCAAGTCTTACCAGACAATAATATACTATCAACATTATTATGATAGTTATATCCCAGTTGTTGGAAGGGATGGAATGAATGAGATTAACTAAATTATGAAAATATAGCTTACACATGTTTATAAAATTAATTCATTGGTTACGAATTCATGAAAAATGAAAATAAAGTCTAATTAAATATAAAGGATGTGTTTTTATGAAAACTATTTTTATGACCAGAATAATGTTTTATATTAATAAATTAATTTATCACTTTTAGTGAAAGATATTAATGAAATTTATATGTTATATATTTAATAAAATGTTTTTAAATTCATCCAATAAGTTTTATAAAGTTAAGATAAGAATAAATCTAATTTTAAGCATAAAAAGCTATGTATTTTTAAAAATAGTTTTACCGAATTTTAATGATGCACCTATTTTAAATCTAATTATTTACACTTTTATAATTTTTATTTGAAAAAATATACTTAATTAATAAAAATATTAATATAAAAATGTACTCTTCATGATTTTTTGGGTATTTTTTTGATAACTTTTATATTTTGATGAATTGTGAATGACATCGAATTTTAATTGAAAACTTATTTTTTGTATAAATAATTTATAGTGTTAAATTATATTTTTAATTGAATTTAATGTATAATTAGATAAATTTTATATAATTTAAACCAGTTTATATCACTATAATCAATTTCTCATTGAATTTATATATAATAACTTACCAAACTAATGGACATATTCAATTTAAAAAACCGCTTTGGCATCCCATATGCATGATTAATTTTAAATTAATTTCTAACAATTATGTGATTGGAATTTGAAAAAATAGATTAAATATTTTTAATAATAATAATTTATAATGTTTAATAATTTCAACTTAGTTTTTGAGCAAAAATATTAGTAAAATTAATTAAAATTAATTATAGAGATTAAGGTAAAAATGAGTTTACTTAGTGGTTAAACATTATTCTTAAGGTGACAAATGACCTAGAAAATTTTCCAAAACACATTGCATGTTTATTATTATACCATATACCCACTTTAAGCTAATTTCTTTCATTATTGGGGGCTGTTATGTAAGAGAGACCTCTCAATAGTTTTTTCCTCTTTATCTTTTCAAGAATTTCACTCCCTCTCCACTATAAAAAGATACTCGACCTCCCCATATCTTCACACCTATCAAGACCTTTTGGATTGTCAAAAACCTTCCCAAATAATCTCCCAAATTTCCTCCTATAATCCTAGAATCCACACTTTTGGAATAAACAATCCAAGTAAGTCCTTTTGTGTAAACCAAAAGGAGTTACCCGAAAATGAGCTAGCATTCTTCAACGATCACTTTTGTTTTCTTTCTTTATAAAAACACTTTAATTATTATTATTACATGATTATATAATAAACACAATATATAAAATATTTTTATATTTTTTTTATGTTAAGGATTTTACCTACAAATTCACATACTTCAATAAAATGAGATACACAATCATCGTTTGTGTTTACAAAATATTATCACCTAGTGAACCGATGTCGTTCATTCTTACATTTCCACCTATAAAGGTTGATAATAATGATGGAATTAATATTTTTATATGATATATATTATATTTACGATGTCTTCATACTTATTTAATCATTATATAACACATACCTTCATGCTATCCATTTTTTGGGAATACGATAACATCGTTTGTGGACGTGTGGACTACCACCTCTTCAAAGTGATACGATACGTTCACACTTTAAGTAAAATGTATTAAGGATGGATTTAATCATAATATATAATATAAATTAAATATTTATAATATTTATGAAATAATTATATATCAATTTATATATAATATCATTTTCTTCTTTCTTTTCTACACATTGAAAAAGTGATAACGTCATTCATAGGTGTGTGGACTACCGCCTCCTCAAAGTGATGTGATTATTAACTTTTAATATATAAGTATATATAATTAAATAATATTATATTTATTATATAATGGTCATTATAGAAATATAAACGTTACTTACCTTTTTTCTATAATGATCAATGATAAATGGGAATGTTACTCATGCGTATGTACAACCTACCGTCTCCATGATCGTAACGTTGGTTCATTTTTCGTAACCATGTTTCTTGTTTAGTTTTAAAAATAAAATTTATTTCAAAATTTGATAATTAATTAATGTAAATAATTATGGATATTTTTAAATAATAACCTCATTGACCATAGTTGACATATTGAAGTCATTTTTGACACATAAGCCGAATATGGTCAAAACAACCGACATAAACATTGTTGATTAAGTAATTGTATATAACATGTTTATATGTGAAGTAAAAGTAATTATAAACTTGGAATTTTTTATGAAGAAATTAAATAATTAACATAAGTTTATTATTTAGTAAGATAGAGAACAAGCATGAAAAATTTGACTCAATGTAAGAGATTTTTATCTCACTTTTTCTTCCATGAGACATATACCATTTTCACCACTTATTTATTTTGTGTGGTGTACATTTTTCCCCTATTGTATTTTATATCATGTATACATTTATCTTCATGGTATTTATAGTTTAATTTGAAGTTATTTTGTTTCATGGGGATTATAATTGAGAAGTTACCAAATAGTAAGGGATTTCTTAACTGAGTTTTCATTCATTGAGTTAAACTTCTATGTCAATGATTATGGTATGCCAAGAATATGTGTGAAATGACCTATGATTATTTTATAATGTATGTAAACTTTTATTGTGTGGATTTAAATTTTTCACACATAATTATTTCATTGATTTATTCTCACTCCAATGATACAATCTTTGTAAGGGTTTTTCTCATCTCACATTTATTTCTATGTGATATATTCCTTATTAACCACTTATTTTTATTGTGTGGTTTATATAATTACCATTGATTTATTTGATGATTATTATCTATAAATTTATGGGGGTTTACATATCCTTTTTATGATCTTTATTTAATGGAGTTTACGGTTTCAAAGTTACCAAGCAGTATTGGATTTTTGCCACATTTTTCCTTATTTGTGTTGTTTGTTATGTAATACACCTATATTATTTTAGGATGTGTATATAATTCCTAATTTTACATTGTATATCATGAATATCCTTAATATCATGATATTATAAGTTTCATTTATTATTATTCCTTCACAAGGCTTAAAATTCAATTGTTATAAAGTGGTATGGGACACTTTGTAATATTTAAATATTATTTTCATCAAGAATTATTTAATGATATTTTGAGTTCATTTCCAATCATAAAAAACAAATAACCTTGTTTTTACATATCCTCTAATGAGGATATTTTTTATGGATAACATCCTCATTAATTCCTTGGATCAATTATATTTTTTTCAAAGAGATTGTTATGAAACCCATTTCTTTTCCATGGGTTGATTATGTCCTAAAGAAATTATTACGAAACCCATTAATTTTACATGGGTTGATTATGTCCTAAAGAGATAGTTAAGGAACCCACCTATTTTTTAGGGGCTAATCCTATTTCAATGATATTATTTCTTAACCCATTTCTTTTCTAATAGTTAATTATGTTTAAAAGAGATTATTTTGTTACCTGTTTCTTTTTTATGGGTTAATCATGCTTTCAAAGATATTATTTTGAAACCCATTTATTTTCCATGGATTAATCATGTTTTTAAAGATATTTTTTTGAATACCATTTCTTTTCCATGGGTTAATCATATTTCAAAGAGATTTTTTTCGAACCCACTTATTTTACATGGGTTAACCATGTTTCAAATATATTTTAGTAGAACATATTTCCTTTTCATGGGTTAATCATGTTTTGTAAAGAATAAAGGTTATTTAAATGAGTTTTGCTGAATTATATATGTATTTGGTTATTGGGCGTTATAAATGATGGGTTCCACAAAAAACACTAGGTGAGCCTGTCATAGCTTATACATTGGGTGTGCCTAGATAGAAATCTGATGCATTAGGTACTCTGGAGATGGAATCCAACCATATTGGTTATTTCATTTATAAGGGTTTTTTAAGGGTTCTATAAGGGTTCAATGAGATGATGTTCCAAGATACCAATATGTTTTCTTTATGATTTCTATGTGTTTATAATGATTCTAATGATCAATATTGATATCAAATGGATCATGATTATTGATTCTAATGAATCTTTAATTTTTCATGTTTTCATGTTTCATGATCCAGTTATTGATGGGTATGAATATTCATATTTTATGGTCATGCATTTTGATTATGTCATCATACCCTTATACTTTTCTCATATTCATTGATTACATTCATTTATTAATGCTTGCGTTTTCCCTTACTGAGAATCTGATCTCACCCTTCCTATGTTTCTTTTTCCCTAGGTTTTAAATAATGACATTGAAAGATTTATGTATATAAAATATTTTACCAGGATTATATTGGTGATATAATGTGAAATAATAACATATTGGTATAATGGGAGATGAAGTTAATCTTTATGAACCAGTTGTTTTTTATTCCAAGTTGATGTGTATTATTTAAATATAAGTTTTTCCTAATTATATAAAACTATAAACCTAAAAGGTCCTTTATAATGTAAGTGATCATAGTTTTACATTTTTTTTGTATGGTCCTATGGAAAAAAAATTGTGTCACAATTATCGGCATCATATACAGAAATGTAAAGTTATGGATTTTAGCATAGGATCCTGGAGTGTGGGTCCTGGGCTATTATTGTACCTCATCCCCACTCGGTGTGTACAATGACAAAATAAATTGTGTGTACAAACCACTTACATGGGGTGTACCCCACACAGGGTTCCCAACCATGTACCTAGCCATATACCACCCACATGGTGTCTAACCAAGCACAACACACAACCACTAGTCATGTACCTCACCTTGGTCCTAGAAGTGTACCCTATATGGACATGTGCCTTCAGCACACCCAAATTCACCACTAAACAGCATGTACCTTCTGTATATAGAGTGTAGTCCCTAAAACTCATTTTACCCAAATAGTAAGAACATATTACGTGTTTCCTCTAAACCAGATGTCGTGTACATGAATTTTCCTGAATAGAAAACTCTTAAATTGGACCGAAACCCCAAATTTCTCCCTAAAATCGGTAGATTAAACCCACAAGGTCCCCTGAAACCCAAAAAAATATTTAAAATCTTAAAAAATATTTATATAAAGATTTATAGAGAAAAAATAAAACGAGCCTACATCCAGGTGGAAACTACTGACACTTCATGTTGAATTTGCCACCTGAAACTACTGCAACCTGATTCGAGCCTTGGATGAACCCCTGGTGGTGCCTCCTCTCAATCCCTCCCCTCTACACACCTCTACCTTAAAATAATAAACTAAATGGTGAAGATTACATGGTCATACACAAGAATTCAAATGGGAAAGGAGAGAAAATAAAAGGGAAAAAAGGAAGAAAAAATAAAATAAAAAAGAAAAGTAAAGGGACCCAGGCCCATCCCTAACACACTACATAAGGTTATTCCTTTACTGGTACCCCCCTCTATTCTGGACTCAACTATAAAGATGTAATCCCAATTGGATGCTTTTTTTAAAAGATATCAGTGAATGAACATGTGCAAATAAATTAATATTTAATTAATTACAGATTAAATATTATGTGAAAATTATAATGACATTGAATTTTGATAAACTTTTATACTAGGGTAAACCCCACATTTCAAGACTAATATAGGATTCATAAAAATATGCAAGATCATATTATAGGATAATTTTACATTTTCCCCCTAAACATTCTCAGTAACAAAAAATTCAAATTACTTCTGATTTTCACAACCTATGATGACACGAGGCATCACAAAATCTCCACCACCAACACTTATCACATCTGATAAGACTTGATAGAAAACCAATATCCATTCTCTCCCCTAAGAACTGGCATAGCTGATTCTATCATTACCATCAAATTACTGGTCTTATATAATCCACAATTCTCCCAAAACAAGGGACATTCAACCATGACTGATCATATTATCCTCACTATAAAAGTTTCATTATTGTCACACCATTACCAAAATGGGAAACCACATGGAACACACTATTTCAATCACTAAATGAAATAAATAGACATGGCCAAACCACTTACACCTGAGTACAAGCATGAAAACAAAAACAACCCACTCTCATTCATGGTTTGTCTAGAAAAGTAATTTTTGTGCTAAAAAACTACTTAAAGTGAGTTCCATGACCGCCGATATCCTATGGTGCACTCTCCACCATAAGTATTTCCTTAAAATTATCCCGAATGAGAACCTGGTCATAGGTTCTCATAGGGAATATACTAACAAAACTAGTCTAATGTGGATAAAACCACTGACCATTCTTCTCATGTAGGTCAGTTCCAAAAAACTAGAGCAATATTAGTACTCTTCTTCAATAACAAGGACTATCCATCATGCCAAGATCAACCACACTAACACCCTCCACTAAGGAATAGATCTAATTCAATAAGCATATAACTATTATTCCACTTTTCTACCCAAAGTGCAACCAAAACGAGCAGGGATAGGAGTCCAACCAAGACTACCCTCCTAAGCTATCCACAAGATAAAGATCACTCCAAGTGCTCCACTTATCAAACACCAGGAATCCTCATGCCTAACCACACACCAATTAAATAAAGCCTCAATTTCCCCAAAAAGAAAAAATAGCCATGCCTGCCCAATCCATCAGTGATAGAAGGAACATGTGCCTCACCTTTTTGACCCTATAGATAAAAAATGGAAAGAACAACTCCCCAAAAGGAATAAAAACTTGGGACTTTGGGGGAACCACCACCTCATAGAAACTCGATCCTGATAAAAATAATTCTCTAGAATAATTGAACTCATCAAGACACCAATAGGAAACTCAGATCCCATTACCGACCCACATGGGACTCCCTTCAAGGGACTATATCTCCAATACTAGTGATCTTCTCGCCAAAAGATACACATGGACTTCCATAAAAAATATAATAGTGGTTCATTTGAGAAAAATTCCACCAAATAAATATATGAGAAAACATTATATGAGCAGTTGATGACACTTTAAACAAATGAACCTACATATTTAGTAAAACATCACAAAATTTCATATGTTATGTGAATCCTACATGCCTATAATGATTCCTGTACGCTAGAATATTTCCCATGGTCCAAGAGTGAAAAACTAGAATAAATTATATTTCTATAATCCCAAGTGCATTACACTAGGATAAATCACACAACTACGTAGATGGAATCCATGAATAGTAATCCCATGCCCTAGAAACTTGGACTCCCTATAAAAAAGTTTTCATTACACACCAGTCCGATATCCATCATAGTTTTTGATACATTCCTAGACCACCTATTTACCCACTCCCCAAATCATAAAACTAAATAGCATTGATACAATTTTTGTAACGAACCATCGTGGGTTGACCTAACATGTCACCCAATCTATCTCACACATGGCCTCAAGCACGCATCCTCATATGTATGAGGATACCAACTAGAAGTGAGGGTCTAAAAGATATCATGGGGAGACTATAACCTCTGGTTAGAGTGTAATAATAGTGGAAAATATCAAAGAATATACACATGTATAAAAATCAGAGTACACATAATAAATAAGGAAAAACAATAGCATGCTATAATAAATGGAATTTAACATACATTCATTTTCACAATAATAAAAAAATACAAAAAAAAAAAGATCACCCATTAGGTTGAACACATATACAAAATAAACAAACTAAAAAATAATCACAACATGCTCTACTAAAAAAATACGATCTTAAACACATACCTAGTGTCCCCAATGCTCAAGATAAAATGTCTTGATCCTAATACTCCACACGAATGGATCTTCTTGATTAATAAAAAGTAGGCCTCATACAGATCCATAATGAACACTATTCTCTAACCTAAAAGTAGACATCATGCCTGCACACACACTGAGGTGCATGTACAGGGGTGAGAAATAAGTCTCAGTAGGCCACCCCTAATGGTGGATCTATAATTTTATTTCATAAATAGTACATGAACACATGATATTCTAAACCTGGATGAAAAATAAAAATATTTGGTATAAAAGAAAACAACTACACAAAAAGAATGGGGGATAAACAAAAAGGAGTAAAATAATCAACTATGGGTTCTAGCTTGACACTTGAGGTAAATCTACCCCCGTTTTGGCCTCATCGGTGGATTTATAACATGTGGATCACCCAACCACATGATAACCAGTGCATCTTATAATTATACATAGGTTCTATAAGATTTCTAAACACAAAAACCAAGAATTATAGACCCTGAGGTGCAACTATAATCATCCACACAATAAAGAGAATCTACCAGGATTTAAGACTCCAATAGCATGTTCTAAACTAGTGATAGGAACATCTATGCGGACACAACTAAAGAACCTATCTATCTTTTAGGTCCTTTAGAATGAATCTAGAACCATATATAAACCCAAAAATAGGATGAATCTATAAAAAATACTAGGAGAAGAAAAAATCCATGGTATCATGTGTGAAACAACATCCATGGTTAATAAAATGTACTCTGTAAGTTCCGCAAAACCTCATGATCCTAAAGCCACTCTAGTTAGAGTGAATATTAAACTAGAGTAGGTTTAAACTCATATATATTTTCTATTATCTCCATAAGATAATTTAACCATAGTCATGAAATATAGTAGAGAACTAGATAAAACATAGGGTCAATTCACGATCCAAGATATCCCAAGGGTTTCCTCTCCAAACCAATGTCCTGAGCAGAAACTTCAATAAACATTATGAATAAAGGCCAATCAAACATGGGATTATAGAACCTATCAACCTCCATAAAATAAATATGAACCAGTAGCATCGATAAAACCTTATCTGACAAATTATGGGTCCTCTCATAGTCCCCTATTGTCCTTATCTAACAAATGGACACCACATGCTCTCCACAAACCACCTTTGGGCAAAAAAAAACATGTGGCTCCCATAATCCCTCGGGTCAAAACCTAAAGCAACATCCTACCATGGAATCCTCTTATGCACCCAATATCTTTATCAATTTCTATATAAAGATTTATAATCAGCCTTAAGGATATAAAAAGAGTAGGATACCAAATGAGGGGTTCCTCTAGCTCATAAAAAATTATGGGTCCTGATCAATGCCAAAACATCCCAAATGACCCTCAATGGAATCCAAGTGATACTCAATCAAAATTTCACCCAAAGGGAATACAAAATTAAAATAATGGATACTAGATAATTCTAAATTTCCCTCACAAACACCTCTAAATTAGGACCCTTCAAGGTCTCCTCAGTACAATCCAAATCATGCCACAAGGGCATTATCAAGTACCAAATAGAGTAACCGCTAATCAATCGATCAGTAACCACCCAAAAAGGGAATAATAAAGAGTTTATAAAACTCATTTCAACTCTAAAAAACAAACAACTGTAAAATCCATCTCAAGGCATTAACCTATCCCAAAGGCTCCAAAAGCTCGGATCCTAAAACATAGGAGGTAAAACTCAATTGCACCAACCTCGTGCAACCTACCTCAACACGCAAGGAAAAACCAAGATCTACTCAGAGATACTACATGATTCCACATTCCTAAATCCATCCAAAATAACCTCATATATATTAACATGTAACACTTTATCAAGGATGATCACTAAGATCCTAACCCTCATTCAGGCCTCACAACTCACAACCCAATGCACAAGAGGATTCTGAAACCAAACCTCAAAGAAATCCTCTTACTGAAAACTATTAGTAAAAAAACCTCACAAATAGCCTCAAACACCAAAAGGATCCCATAATAATGATATAAATGAAAAAATCCTCAGAATTGACTACTCACAAATCTAATTCCAATTCTGGGGTAAAAAATAGTCAAAATAGGTGAAGGTAGGAAAAAGTACATGGTGTGTACTTTTAGTACATGGAATGTACTTATGTTACATGGTGTGTACCCTAAAGGTCCCCCTTATTTGTGTTCCCTAGTACACTCAGTGTATAACTTTCTAAATTACACAATGTGTCAGTGTTGTATACAGTGTGTAACACCACATGGGTACCTTCCTATGTACCTTAGCCCCAATCAGTGTGTACATTGACCGACTATGTGGAGTGTACCACCCACGTACACACCATGTATCCTAAATGGAATACCCATCCATGTACCTAGCCACATACTCCTCCACATGGGTTCTGGCCATGAATAGTACACTACCACCAACTATGTACCTCACACAGGTCCTAGCTGTGTGCCCTACACGACCATGTGCCCTCGATACACCCCAATCCACCACAGCATCCCCATAGTACAAGGAATGTAGTCCCAAAAACTCATCTTAATAAAATATTAATAACACATAGCGTGTGTTCTCTAAATTACATACCGTTTATATGGTTTTCCCAAATGAAAAACCCCCAAACCAGCTCAAAACCACCGATTTCTCCCTAGAATCCATAGATCGACACCCATGAGGTCCCCAAAAAACTAAAATGGATTTAAAAACTTAAAAGAAACTACACTATTGGGATTTATGGTTAGAAAAAGAAATTATCCTACCTTTGGGAATAAATTGTTGATGTTTAATGCCGAATCTACCACCTGTAGTCACTACACTCCAATCCAAGCCTCAGATGAACCCCCCATAATGCATTATCTCTCTCCCTCTCGTATCCTTAACCCTCTATAAACCAAGGACCCCAAAGGGGTAAAACCATCGGGCAATACATGATAAGACAAAATAAAATTGATAGAAATGAAAAGGAAAAAATAAAATGAAGAAAAAAGAAAAAGAAAAAGAAAATTGAAGGGGCATGGGCCCGACCCCAGTGTCTGATGCATGGTTATGCCTTTCCTAGGAAAACCCCCTTTTATGGTCTCAATCTTAGAGATAAAATATTAATACAAATTTATATTTGAAATATATCATTAAAAAAACATGTGATAATATATTAATAATTAAATATTAAATATTCCATAAAAATTTAAACAACTCGGATTTCCACCAAACTCCTTTCCTTGGGTAAACGCCCTATTCTAGGACAAACAGAGTGGTTATAAAAATTATACGAGATAATACGATATGATAATGTACCATTTTCCCCTAAACTCTCCCATGAACAAAACTCTTCTAATTTCCCATGATTTACACGACCCATAATTACATGATTCATCATACTACCTTACTAAAAAACCCAATTTCATGGATTTTTTTAGATTTGGGTAAATTTTACTATTAAAGATATATTGGAAAAAGTATATTGGAAGGTGGAGTCCTGTATACTCTAGTTAGGTGGTTCATAGCTTATTTCTATGTTATAAATGTGTTATTTTATTGGTGGTAAATGAGAATGAGTGGGGTGGTATGAGTGAGAATGGGAATGAAACTGCTTAGAGTTTCTATTTTTTCTTGGGGTTATAAAGGGTAGAATCATGAGTGAAAATATGGGTTTAGTACTGATTAGGAATGGATTGTGTGATATGTGATTCCTTTTTTAGTTGGGATTGATGATGCCAATTGGTTTTCTTAGATGACACATATGTTGTTTTCTATTATCATGGGTGGTTGAAAGGTTTCTATAAAGGTTCATCGATGATGTGGCCTAGAATTTTGGTGATGCCTCTCATTGTGGGTGTTTTATGGGGCCATTGGGATCATGTTAACATAGATAGTAATTCATGATGTAGTTTAGTCCTCTCATTGTGGGTCAAGGCCTCTGATGATTAAGAGATATAGGGGATGGTGTTGACCATCGGTATAGAAAAGGTTCTCACCATAAAAATCCATGATTAGTGGTAGTTGAGACTACTAGATAAGGTCTTGAGGATCATTGTTTATGTTGTGAATAATGGGATAAGATTATGGAAGGATGAATATCTTCATGCCTTAGGTTCATCAGGCTATTAAGTTCGAAGTTGTAAAATGAATGTGGAAATCCTTAGCACTTGTGATATGTTTTATGGGCATTCCATTTGGGAATCAAGATTACTAGGAATGGTTATGTTTTCATGTTGGAATTTAGTGTCACGTAGTATGGATTTGGTTGTAAAGTTAAGGTATCTTCTGATATGTCAAAATGTGGATGTATCATTCCACTTCGACACTGGATGAGGTAGGTAAAGACTCACTTGAGGTTAGCTAAGCCTGATTGGAGTGGGTTATATTATATATTTTATTGTAGTCTTTTTCATTTTTTTCATGCACTGCATAAATATAGATATAATTTAGGGACAATGTTGATGATATACTACTATGTTTATACTCACACGTTTCATGGGCCCTTTGGGAAAAATATGGAATTTATGGTTCTTAGTATAGGTAAGGGAAAAGGTTTTGCATCCAGAACCTAGTGATGGGTAGTGGTGAAAATGGTGTACAGACCAGATAACATGATTTTGTGGATGAGTTAGGTACTTCATCAGTTTCATGATCGTGTTTCTTTTTGGTTATTTAATGTATGTATATATATGTGATAAATTCATGTAAATGCTATTCATTTTGTATGACTAAAATGAAATGGTAGATATCATTTGGATTATTGTAAGGTTACATTCAGTATGTATTATTATTGTTTAAAATTGATTCCACCATGTTGTTATTCATATTATTTATCAATATATTTTATACTCCCCCCACCATCACCCCATATAATCTCATTTCTAATCGACATCCTTTAGTATAAGGGGATCACACTAGTTGGGTTACTGTGGAGTGATTTGGGTCGGGGTATTATAGTGAAACCTCATTGCAATCCCATTGAATGAGAGAAAACCACTCTCAATGCACAACTAAACATATAATGAGAAAAAAATATGATACCTAATTACTCATTAATTGTATCCCAAATTGATGAAAAACCACGAACAATTAAGGAAATGAACTGCCTCTAGAAAAATATTATACAACCAAGTGAATTCATCACTCCCAAACCTCCTCTTTTTGTTTTTCATCAAATCCATATCATATCACTCCAATTTCACCATTTTATAGTGAAAAAACTTTAATATCTATATATAATAATGCTAAGTCAAAAGGGATGGAATGTAAGGTAGGTGAAGGAAGGATAGGGAAATGATCATGAAGTTAATAGTGAGTGAAATCATTTATCAACCATCCAAATCCATGATAGAAGAAGGATATGAAGTAGATAAAAGGGGAATACACTTGGTTTTGGATAAATAAGAAGGTAACCTCAATAGGGTTTAAATTAAACACCCTAAAAATTCCATTTTTTTACTTATTATGAATAACTAAACAAGGTAACACTAGGTGCCCAATGGAATCCCCAAAACATCCCCCTTATTTCCACCCCACTGGATACTGAGTTCACTACCAATAATGTCAACATACCACTATTCCTCATTGGTCAAATGGTATACCTCTACATGCTATGTAGTGGTACCTATTTTCTTTATGAGAAAAAACCATCATTTCTAATTCCATTACCCAAGCCTCTAAATTTCATTAAAACTCTATAAATACATCTAAAATAAAATTTAATTTGATGATTACTCACCAAGAATATAATTCAAATATGGAAATTCAGAGCTACCATAGCTCTAGCTCTACTAGAGTCCAGCTCTACCCTAGTTCTAATGATACCCAATGACATGATCATTAAAAACTCCCTTCCATACCATTTCTTCCCCTCATGAAGTGTATCCATGAATCTCTAGTTTATTATGTTAGTCACTAAGATCCAATGCCGCTTTTCATTATTATACATTTCACTTGTTCCAACATACCACCATCACACCCAATCTAGTAAGACTGACTACGCTCTATACATATCATGCCATGGTATATCTTATACAATTTTTATCCATTAAACAATGTGATTTGATCCTTATCTATGTCATCATACTGAATCACATCAAAAATGAACCAACCAATAACCCACTAAATTGAATTCCCTTGGGAATCCAATGACCCTCACTCTATAGTATAATATGCATTCACTATCATTAAGAAAGTGTACCACTTCGGATGATTTTTTTAAAATTTCCAATCATTGACATCATACTCTAATAGTTAAAATCTCTAGTAAAAAACAAACCACTATCTTTTTAGTGCCACTTTTGATAATCCCTAGATCATTTTCACCAAAATATATTGTTTCTCACCTAAGGATATATCCATATAACAATGACTCACTTCATCATACAAATCATCATACTATTCAAAAGTCTCTACATTCCCTAGGCATTATCACCCAATTGGTCTAATTCATAAATATCACACTTGGGTTTTTAGTGAATTTAACAACCTTTATTGATCATCCAAACCAATATCCATACCTAGAAATCAACAATATCCCGGCGTATCATGGTCTCTTATATCTAAGAGATGATACAAATCTACAAACACTATTGGTCAAGATCTTCCATATAAGACACCCTCAACACTTACCAAAATTTCCCCTGAAACAAGGCATTCAAACTTAAGAAATTAATTTCATACTCCCCACCATAAGATTTCCCCTATCCACGATAAATGATAACTGACCAATTAAAATTCATTTATTTCCTAAACATTTTTTTTCATAGGTTATGATCATTATAATAAGACATGCCCATCCTATGAGCCATTATCTATGATCTAAAAGTTTCTTGGTGATCCATGATACTACCACCTAATATCATTAACGAAACATCACCACCAAACTTGGTTACTAGTAGATAAGGATGAAGGTTAATGACCTAACTCTCTACCATGAAAGACCCACATTCCAAATTGCTATAAACTCCACACCATCTTACTATTAGTTTTATAATTTTATTGGTTCCCAACTTACCATAGTTTAGGAACTCTCTCGATTCATTAATCATTACTCCAAGACATACAAGCCCCATATATACTTAAGAATTAAATAGTCATCTCACTAGATCTTAATTTATCAAGAGGTCTCAATTCTTTACACGCATAAACTGACCATATTGAATTAACCATCAAGAATTATCACTCATTTCCCCATTGTACTATAAAGACCTCATCTCTTACATTGGCCATATATTAATCCACTAGTCTATACTGGTCAAACCATTTTAACTCTCACTTGACATAATTACTATAATAAATATTATATTTAAGGGTTATTTTTTCGTTATGGTTTATTAAACAACTTCTTAATAAATCCACATTTTATTTAATGATGGTTTCTTAAGAACCAAAAATAAATATTAAAAAAAAATACTTTTTTCTCCTCCTCAATCCTCCTCCCCCAATTCTTCCACCAAGAAGTTCCCTTCCCCATGATGATGTGTAAGGTCTCTAACTAGGTGTTGGTTTTCCAATGATGTGTGAGATATTTGATGATGTGCATCTATCTCAGCGATGATAAAGGTTCCCAATGAAGCATGATCTCTATGTTGGTTAAAGGTATATTCCATTTTTATAGATATATACCTAATTTGATTTGTACCCACAACATCTAGTCTTGAACTTCTAGATTTATCACCCCTGATGGACAAAATTTTATCTCGTATCTAGTTTTTAGTTTAAATATTTCTCATTTATGTCAGAATATTTACCTTGGTGAAGCCTATTATTTCATTACTCTATAATTATCAGGGTTATATTTTACTTATTTATAAAAATATTCTTAACATTATAAATTTTATGAGTTTAATAATAATTTGTCCTTATAAATATAAATATCCAAAAAATTAGGGGAATAGACAAATATTATTCTTCAAATTGAGTTTTAAGTGCTCAAAACACTTAAAATATATCTAGTATCCTCAATAAATATCATAATTATCTCATCAAACATTTAAAACCAAGTATTTAGTAATAAAACATTGAAATTGTATGTTTTATAATGTCTATTAACCTAAAATAAATATAAAATAGATGTTATGTGAGATTCAGAAGTGAGTTATGAAAATTCCAACCATATGTTTTTTAAATTATTAAGTGTTTTATAGTCATTATATTATTTAAGTGAACTTCATACAAAAAACCCCTTTAATTAAAAACTTTTTTCATTATTATACACTTATATTTTATGATAATGAAAATATGTAATGTATCTTTCTATCAACTATTTTATGATAGTTACTTTTTATGATTTGTGTCTTAAAACATTATTAAATACTCCATCACTTTAAATAATATTCAAATCATATTATTTCCACAAATATAGTAAATAATATTTGTTAAAGGATTTAGTTATATTTTCTTAAGTGATTTAAAAACTCATATTACTTTTACAACTATAGTAAATAACAATATGATTATTGAAGGACAAAATGACTATATTTGTATTATTTAATTAACTTATAAAATACTGATGAATTAAACTATTTATTTATGGTCTTATGCATTTTTTATCATATTTAAATTTCTTTTTATGGTTTAACTATTAAATTTTTGATTACATGAATTTTTTTACATATTATATTGATAAGATTACTAATGCAAAAATATTTCAATTATTATGGTTGATCAAAGAATAATGATCTACTTAATATCCTAACATTGTTGACTTTCATAGTTGATTCCTAAAATATTTTATCTGGAACAACCTTTGGATCCCTCCCAATAGTATCTTCCACACCCACTTTCTCCCTTCCTGATGAAATCTAGAACATCCCCTAGGTACCCAATAAAAAAATTTATAAATTTTTTAAATATATGTCAACTGTATCAGTTTGTGATGACAGGGTAGGTGGCGCATGAAATACTCAATAATTTAGGGAGAATGTCATCATTCCAACCACCTCATAGGGATATTAGAGGGTCCTGATTATAGGTTTGAATTTTAGTGTAAAAAAACTATTACATTGTTTTATTTTAAAAGATTAATTTATTTATAAATAGTTATAGAAAATAATGTTAGAGAGGAAAACATTAATATTATAGAAGTGTGGAATCTGAATAATATGAAGATATTTCTATAATTTGGTAGTTTTATGTTCCCAATACAGGATGTTGGAGGATTATTTGGTTAGATACTAGGTCTTTTAGATTTTAGGTCGGTAAATCTTCTAATTAATTTTTTAGAATGGAAACATATTCTTTTGTCCTGGAAGAATTATGAATTTGGTTTTCAAATAAATATAATTTCAATACATTAATCATAAATGATTAAATTTAATGTCATTATATAATGAAATTATAATAATTTTAATGAATGGGTTTTTACAGATTTTCTTCCATTTTATTGTTCATTATGTTTTTGAATGTCCATGGATGTTAAAAAAATTAGGTAATTAATGGAAGGATTATAAATAATGATCATGGAATGAGTTCAAGGATACATAATTGATTACTAAATAGATGTATGACAGGGTACCTGAAGGTATACCTTGGTAGTGGTGAATTGTTTTTGGTGATAGTAATCACCACGAAAATAATATGGTATTGAATGATATATTATTATATTAACACCATTATATATATATATAACTATTATTAAATTATATTTTACTTATTTTAGGTTGTTTATAGAAAAGATTTTGTAATCAAATGGAAACTAGTCATACCTTACACATCTAGTTCAAAGATATTTTTTGATAAAATATAAACCATGGTTGTATTTTCATGAATCCTAATATTTTTATATTAAATTTTTTAAATTTTTTATATTAAAATATTTCTTTACATATTTTTTATATGGATAGATCTAGGGTGGTAGGTTTCTTGGATGGAAGTTTGTTTAGATATCTTTGACATATCTGATGGAAGTTATCTGGATGAACCTACCAAATACATTGAGGCACAAACCTTGTCCTTTATTTTTATATGTTAATTTTTATTTAAAATTAAATCTAAATAATTTTTTATATAGAGGAAAATATAAAATAATAATGGCATTCCAATTACATTAACTCCCATTCAGTTTCCTATGATATTCTTATTAGTTAGGCACTTGGGAAGTAGAATCATGGTCATGTGTATGTGATAGGTTCTAGATTATCCTCATCTTAGGTATTTTATAGGTCATCGAAGAAATTTACTATAACCACATCTATTCTAGGATATGGTTCTCCTATAACTTTATAATCTCGGAGAGAAATTATTATTATGAAAAACACAATCCATGAGTAAGGGAGTACAATCTAGGAATAGGGGATTCATATAGAAATTTAGGATGGAAATGTTGTCACTCTAAAAAGGGAATTAATTAACTAATATAATAATACCAATAGAAATTTTCTTGATGATATTTCCTTGATGGTTTGACAGATTTAGTAGGTGAATTTCACGATTTTTTATCATTTAAAACACTAATTTTTATTTATTTATGTTAAAATATATATTTATATATAAATATAAACATAAAACAAAGTTTAATTTGCAAATAAATTTAAATGAATATTCTAGAGGTAGTGATTGTAGATAGATACATTCATAGTCTCTCATCATGATGTGGTCATGATAAGGACTAATTTTTAACTTTATGTTGGTTATGAGGTTTTGTAACTAAACTATGTACTAGTAAATCATAATTTTTTAGTCAAAAATTTTATACGTGTTATTATCTATTGTTTATGGTGATATATTTTTACATGTTTTACAAATATATTTCAATTTCAATTCTTCATATTTTTATACATAAAATTTATTTCAAATTATTTTTTCATGTATTTAGTTGTCTTGTCATCCCAATGTTTGTTCATTATTACATTATTTAAAATATGTTTTTTGAGTTCTAAAAATATAAAATTTTCTATCATATTATATATTACCATTTAGTAGAGATATTATGGTATGAAATTTTAAAATTTTATAGGTTTTGAAATAATAATGTGGTAAACCACCTTTGCTAAATATTTAATAGACCATGACATATAATTTTGTACAGAATTGATCCTTTATAAGTCTTAGACACTAACATTAAAGTTTTATTTGATTGAGCATGTTTAATATTATCTAATGACTATTTAGATTTATAATCTTATATACATAAATATATTCATAACCTGTTTATATGAAATTTCTTGTATTCACTTCCATTTATAAAGTACATAAAACATACTTCATTACCTTTAATACTATTTTTATTAAATGTGAAGCATGAAAATGTATTCTTTAGTAGTAGTTATGTTCCCAAATATGTAGTTCATTTATAAATTTTGTTCACTTTTCATGTGGACTATAATATATAGAAGAGTTGGATGAAGTGTAATAAAATAATATTGTAAAAAATTATGATAAAGTGTTATAAAAATTCTTTTAATGTGGAATTGGTTATTGACTAAAATGTTATGGAGTTGTTATATATTGGATTAAAACATACCCTCATTGATTCCTATAAACATTATTAAGTTTTAAAAGTATATTTTGAAAATATCAATGAAGTTTTTTTATAGTATAATTAAGTAAATATAATTAACTTAGTGTTTTATGGTGATTTTATAAAAACATTAAAATTGGTTTGGGTTATTTTGATTATAATTCTATCATTTAATATATTAAATCATGAAATTATCTTTTAGGAAAAAATGTTGTAATTCGATGTATTATTATGTTGGTTTTTATTCTTAAATTATGAAATAATTTCATTTAGTATGTCTAATTTTTTTTACTCCATACTTTCTATATATTTGAATGGAACAATATAAATCTTATTTTATTAATAAACCTATAATAACATGTTCTAAAATTATAGATTTAGTGAAATGATTACTTGGTTATGAGATATAAAGAAGAGGTTGTTTTGTCTTATATTAAATTTAATCTAATTAATTTATTTTGGGAAAAGGTTGACCATATCTTTGGTATTTTTAAATTTTTAATGAAATAATATTGTTGGTTAAATTTACATTATTCCATCATGCATACACTTAGTTAATAAGAATTTGTTATTAATCTTAATTTAAATATTGTGTAAATTATTTTATTCCATTTAATAAAGTGTTGAATATATATTATTTTTTATACCAACATGTAAAGTATAAACACTAAATTTTCTTTGAAAAATATTAGGTAAGAATAGGGTTTTTTTAATAAAATTTTATTTCATAAATACTAATTGCATTTGTTTTATAAAGTTTTGGTTTGGAAAGTAAAACTTAACTAGACATTCATTTTTTAAATAATATTTATATCAACTTGAGAATGTTTTAGGTATTAAATAAATTCATAAACAAAACTTCATTTTTATAAACACTAGTTTCAATTGTTTTGAAAGTGTTGAGTATTAAATTGGTCTTTAAAACAAACTTCAAATTGATTAAAATTTTATTACTATAACTTAAATAATGTTCTAGATATGGATAGATTATTGAACCCAAACATTTATTTTATAACCTACTTATACACTCTTTGTTATTTGTTATGCCTTTCCTTATTCTTGGAATATTGTGTTACTAGTATGTTATTTCTTATAATCTATTTGGATTGATACTAATAGGAATTAGTCATTACTTGTGCATTCCTTATTCATTGTCTAGTTTATTACTAGTATACTTTAAGTGTCACTTATGCTATATCTTATTCCTTATTTAGTGTATTATTATAATGTTTTTTTGTTGATTATAATATGTATTGTACATTTTTTGTCTTCAAATAAGGACTCTTTTTATGGTATCCATGATATACCTTTTACTTGGATTAGTTTATTAGATATAATTTTCTGATTTATATTTTGAATTTCTATAGGTTTATAAATTTGTTTCTATGTATCTTTTATCTCTTTTTGTTCAGGGGATTTTACACAATTTTTTTTCTTTTGAACAAATGTGATCCATGATACATTAAATCACTACAATATTTGGTAGTGGTTTAAATTAGAACCTAATAATAATAATTAATTAGCACTATTTTGAAACACCATTAAATAATGTTTTTATTTAGTAACAATTTTAACCATCACTAGTTGTCATGACAAGATAGAAAATGAAAAATCACCGCTAAACATAGTAACTAAATCATGACATATTGTTTATGACATTTTCATAAAACTATCATGTAATAAAAATAATCATTGTGAAGTATTCTTTGATACCTCATTTTTTGGTGGTTTAAATCATTGGTAAACTAAAAAATAACTGATAATAGTACCATTTTTTATTGTTAAATTCATAAGAAATAATTCTCCTTTATCTCTTTATCTATCATAAAAAGGTTCCTTACACCATTCCTACACCATATAATCCTGAACCACCTTCCATGGTGATCACTCCATGAGTATTTTTAAAACCATAAGACTTGACTTTAAGCATCTATAAAAATTAAAAGAGTCATTGAATTTAGCATGATCCCACTTCCCATGATATTTGTTACCATCCTATAATAAACATGTCTCATATATTTTCTAAGGAAAAATTTAGTTCACTAGTCACTAATCTCATTGTTATAAGGTTTATATTTCATCATAACATCACACACACCACCTAGAAAGTGAAAAAACCCACTCACCTATCCCCATGGAAGGAGAGTGATTGAAATACCACATATATAATGCTACACACCTACTACCATTGTCTCTTGGATACTATTTCTGAGTAGGTGTACAATATAGGGGTACCTTTCTATATAGATCAACTCATGCCACTTTGAGACGTATCGCATCAATCCTATGCTTATGAACTAAATCAAATACTTGACTATGCCTCACATGCATGTCAGTAACACCCCTCATAGATCACTATTTGTGCTTACGTATCCAACACATACATAAGGTATTTTATATCCCTACACAAATCAGTTGACCACATGGTATCTGTCAGGTCATATATATGACAACACATGGTCTATAGGGGGTGAATAGACTAAATTAAAATTTTAAAGAGATTACCTAATTATCTAAGTTGATTATTATCAAAGTTAATGAAGAGAGTTAATTAACAGCATAATAGAAAAAAAGAAATGATGAAAGGATATGTTTTATAGTATTTTGGTCAAAAGTGGGCCTACTCTACTCTTATACCTCTCTAATCGGCAATAGAAACGTTTTGAACTACCTGTTTTTAAAGGGGAGTCATAAGCCGATTACAAAACAAATTATAGTGGAAGAATAAACAATAGACATTTGAATTTTATATGGGGAGTCATAACCTAATTTTAACTCTAAATTTAGATACTAGGAGTTACAACCAGAACAGTCCGGAATTTATAATATGTGATTCAAAGCCCGAATACAAAGAATGAATTTTTAAGTAATAGCATAAAGAGAAAGAGAAAGAACGTGAGATATGGGAATAAGTGTTATTGAATCAAGAAACTAGAATGAAATAGATAGAATAATAATTAAACATAGGTATTTGTTCTTGAGTGTATGATATACTCTTCTCATTGATGCCATTCTAGAAACAAAACGTAAATTTTTTTACATCATTGAATTAAATACTTAATAGGATAAATGTGTGTTTATTAAGTCTTATTAGGGGAGATTCTCTATGAATTATTCCCCCAGGGTGATGATATTATCATATCAAAGTTACTCATGGGGTGATCTCTTATGGTGTAAGGAGGTTCCTACAAAGTAATAATTCTTGGTTTGGAGAATAATAAATCTGTAAGGACCCGACCTTAAACCTTACATAATCATGAATTAAGTTAATAATTCACATTGAGGATCTTTTCAGGTTTAGAGTTTTAGAGAATTTGTTCATGACTATTATATTTATTTTCAAAAAATACAAAGTATAAACTTCTACTCAGTTTCCATTTTTTTCACAAAACAAAAACTCTTGAAAAAAAGAGTCATGCCTAGTTCCATGTTTAAGATAGCATGAATTTTTCTTGATCCCATCCTTGACCCTAATCTTCATTATGTCCTATGAAAAACATTTCAAAAACATGGGATGTGCATAAAAAGCTCAGTAAGGGATACACAAAGAAGGAAAACTGTTAGTTTTTCAAAACAATAGGTAAACCATGAATACTTTATTATAAGTAATACTTTTCACCTTTATGAAGTAGTAAATACTCTTCATTGAATAAAAGATCATTACTTACCATTTTGTAACCAAAATATTACCATAAAATCCATATAAATAACACATAACATATAAAGGTAACTTGGTACATAAACATGCGTAAATGGAATAACCATACGATCGACTTCAACACATATCACTAAATGGAATAGCCATACGGCCGACTTCCATACCCAATGCATTGGAGGTTATAACATAACCACCTTTCCTGGTATTCACGGCGCCACCCGTCATTTGGTTTATCACGTAACCACCCGTCAAATGTCCAAGTTCCATTATAAAATCATAAGACATAAAACAAATATAAAGGAAATAAAACATTTCCACATTTCAATCACAATATATCACTTAAATATATTGACATAAAAAATCCATTATCAAAACCATTTTCAATACCAAAATACATAAATGAGTATATGGTATTTATTTTATTTTAAAAACATTATGGCTTGTTGAGGAAGCCAAAGATCAAATAATACTCGTGACGGCAGAAAAGGTCGTTGTCGCCGCTTATGTTAAAAGAAACATTCATTTTTTCATTTAGTAAAATGATTCATAGAAAAATATTCCCTTTGAAAAGTAAAAGGTGTTTATACAGTGTATAAAAGAAAGTCGTGTATTAAAACAAAATATGTCTCAATGAAATGAGATTGAGACGAAGTCCCTTACCTCACATCTGACTTGACTCGATCGTTCTTTAATCTCCTGAATAATATACTAAAGTTAATTTCTACTTTATTAAGAAACTTTTTCAAGTTTATTATTCATTTTATATAACTTATTACTAGGTTATAAACATTATGTAATCATTGAAGTTAATAATGTTCGTTTTGTCGATATTTGGTACTTGAGTCAAAAATGGACTTCTTATAATTACATGTTGTTCATGTGGTCAAAGTTTCATTATATCCAGAATGATATTCATGACTTGGATATCATATATATCTTATATATCCATCATATACATGTATTTATAATAGTACATAACATTTAGAGGTAAGAAATGAAATGCACCGTTCATGGAGATGGTAAGTCGTACGTACGCATGAACGCTACTTCCATTTCTGTTTCATATTTAATGTAATTAAAACATAATGATACATAGTAGTATTATAATTCCAGTATTTTATCATATATAATATCATTAAATCTATCCTTTATACATACCACATATGGTATGAATGAGTCATATCACTCTGAGTGGGCGGTAGTCCGCACTTCCTCAAATGAAATTATCACGTTTAACTTTAATGGAAACCATAAAGGTATGATATAAATTGAAATTACAGAAGTATAAAGAAAAAATAAAAATAATATATATAATATATAAATATTTTTCCATCATAATGGCCACCATTAGAGGCGGTAGAAGATAATCGAACAATCATCGTTTCGTGAGGCGTTAGTTTGCCATCCACAGAAACATTATGTTCTTCACCCGTTAGATAGAGGTGTGTGTAAGTGTAGTTCAAATACTTCTCATAAATACATCCTAGTATATTGAGTATACTGGTGTTGTAATAAAATAAAGGAATAAAAAGAGTTTAGGGGTTGTAGAAGTAAAGTAAAAGAAAACAATTTAAGAGAAATCGTTACCTTTAATTTGGGTAACTCTCTTTGGTTTGAATCAAAGGACTTCTTGAAGTGTCTTCTGCCTAAGGTAAGGCTTCTAGGAGGAGGAGAAAGATGTAGGGAGATTAATTGGGTAGAGGATGTGTAACACCCCGAGCTTCCATGATACGCTTCTCATTCAATAATGCAATAGCTTGCATTGTACGCAACTTTGAGTTCTAAAACACCGCGACTAATCAAAGTAGCCGTTATGAATAGTAATAACCACTTTTTAAAATTATAGAAATTTTATATTTCAAAATGGACTTCATTTTTGGATTCGGAATATCGAAATTAGCCTATGTTGAATTTTGGGTATTTTTCTGAGAACTTCTAATTTTTTATGAATAGTGAAAAATACTTAAAAACAACTTTTTTAATCAAAATAATTTATAGTGATAAATTATACTATTTAGTGGTTTTAAAGTATAATTAGAATATATTTTTACCATTTTATCCAATGGTGGTCATTAGAATTAATTTAACATTGAAATTGGACATAAACAATTCCCAATCTTTTGATATAAATTGTTTCTTAAAAACACGCTATCTGTCGTGACAACGGAAATTAATTATAAAATTAATTAATGCAACTTATATGTTTGGAATTTTGTAAAATAGACATCATTTTTGAATTAGGAATATCAATTATAGCTTAGGGTGAAATTTTGGCATTGTTCTGAAAAACGTCAATTTTTTGATGAATAGTGAAACCACTAAGTGGTAGTTAAATAACTGATTTTTCGTTTAAATGAAATATTACCACTTCTGTGTTTTGATTTTCAAAAATCCAACATACATGGTTGTCATTAAGAAGTAAAATGTGGTTCAATGAGATTAAAATAATTTTTGGTGAATAGTAACTTTTAAGTTCTTAATCGCGATTAGAGGTAATTAGTGTAGTTTAAGGTAAAAATAATGTTTTAATAATATGAGATGAGCTTGACACATGTCCTACCCTCATTGGATGTTCCATGGCCGACCAATACAATCCATGGGTCAACTTGGGGACCCCATGGAGCCACTTTAGTTGGAAAATGACATAAATACCTTTTATTTAATGTTAAAGTAAAAAATGACACAAACATGAAATGTTTTACTAAATCAATTTTTACATGGGGTTATACAAGTCATATTTTTGACTATAAATAGTCATGGGAAAGCTAAAGAGATTTCCTACATCATAGTATTTTTTTATAATTTTTAGACATTAAATAAATTAAATTATTTATGACATCATTTTGATGCAGCGATGACCTCATTATTTAACGATTTTAATAAAATGAAAATATAATGTAAAATCCTAGGCTTACACTTGTCCAAAGACTATTTGATGGGTAGATTTAGAACCCTTATCACCTTAGCCTCGAATTATATAAGTGTGGGACCTTTAGAATCCGAAAATCATTGTATAATAATGTAAACATTCCTTACTTTCCAAGAGTGCCCCTCCTCTCCACTTATAAAAGGCCACCACCTCTACCACCTCATTCACACTTTCAAGCCATTTGGCTCGGCCAACCTCTGCACATATACTCTCCCAACTTTCCCCCCTTACTCCTAGAAGCCTCCCTTTGGGAAGAACACTTCCCAAGGAAGCCATTGGCTCAAATCAAAAAGAGTTACCCGATTTTGAGGTAATGTCTTCTCTAATGTTATTTTGTTTTATTTTGCTTCTCCAACCCCATAAACACTTTTTATTCATTTATTTTGTAACAACACCAGTATCCTCAATATACTAGGATGTTGTTATAAGAAGTATTTTATCTACACTTACACACACCTACATCTAATGGTTAAAGAACATACGGTTTCTGTGGATGGCGAATTTCTACCTCACGAAACGATGATTGTTCAACACTCATAAAACACCTTCA
The DNA here is from genome assembly GCA_963277665.1 of Viscum album. Lineage (NCBI taxonomy): Eukaryota > Viridiplantae > Streptophyta > Magnoliopsida > Santalales > Viscaceae > Viscum > Viscum album. The sequence goes on from OY728135.1 coordinate 267,857,827, forward strand.
AAGGTGGCCATTAAGATGTTACTATATTTATATATGATATATAATATGTTTATGTTTTCCTTATGCTTCTGTATTTCTCATTTATGGCATACTTTATGATTTTCATTATGGGTAAACGTGATAATTTCATTTTAGGAACTACGGACTACCGCCCCCTCAAAGTGATGTGAATCATTAATGCCATATATGGGATGTATAAAGGATGGAGTAAATGATATTATATGATATATTATACTGGAATTATGTTATACATTTATATAATTATGATTTCATTCCATTAAATACGAAATAGAAATGAAAGTAGCATTCATGCGTACGTACGGTTTACCGTCTCCATGAACGGTGCATTTCATTTCTTACCTCTAAATGTTATGTAATATTATGAATGAATGTATATACTGGATATATATGATATATATGATAACTACATCATGAATATAATTCTGGATATAATGGATATTTCACCACATGAACAACTTGTAATTATAAGAAGTTTATTATTGACTCAAGTACCAAAGATCGACAAAACGACCGTTATTAACTTAAATAATTACATAATGTTCATAACATTGTAATAAGTGATATAAAAAGGATAATGAAATTGAAAATGGTTCTTAATAAGGTAGATATTAACTCTAGTTTATTATTCAGGAGTTTAAAGAACAGTCCAGTCAAGTCGGACATGAGGTAAGGGAATTTCTTAACCCACCTTCCATTCTTTGGGTTAATCTCCTACTTTAAAATTATGTCATGATATTATTATGTCATATTTTGTATTTTTACGTTCTTTATGTGTACCTATAGTGAATACACATAATAGATCTATTTTATTTTAAAAATGATCTTTCTAAGGACTTCGTCTCAATCTCCTTTCATTGAGGCATATTTGGTTTTATACACAATTTTCTTTTATACGGTGAATAAAACCCTTCGACTTTTACGTTTATTCAAAAGGAATATTTTTTATACGAAGCATTTTACTAAACGACAAAAAGGGAATGTTTTCCTTTCCGTACATATGCGGCGACAATGACTTCTCTGCCGCCGTGACCATTATTTGAGTTTCGGCTTCCTTTACAAGCCATACCTTTTTTTAAAAGAAAAATAAATACCATGTTTTACCTTTCTTTTATTTTGGTATTGAAAATGGTTTTGAAAGCGTTTTTATTATATCAATGTGTTTTATTGAAATCTTGTGATTGAAATGTGGAAATGTTATGTTTCCTTTATGCATGTTTTATGTGATATGATTATGTTATGGTTTATGATATGTTTACACCTATTCATATGAGGAATGCATTGGAATTAACAAGTGACGGGTGGAGCCCGCTATAGCTCCTCGATGCATTGGTAGGTCTCATGAGACAACTAGACGTGGAATTGTCTGAGGCCCTTTCCCAATTTGATTTGTGATTTTGGCCGAGGCCTTAATCATTTTAGACGTCTTGGCCGAGGCCTTGACAAAATGTTTCAGAATTTCTGGCATTATGCATTCCATCATTATGAAAGTGGTTATTAATATTGCATGTGATTATTCGACCAGTAGAATATCCAGGTGAATAAGTAAATGGCATTATCTCATTTTACTTTTTCCATATTATGTTGAAGTTCATGTCTAAAAGGCTTTTGTTTTAGTTATACATTGCCTTAAATGTTGATGTTTATTTATGAAAGCTTCTACAATATTGTTATCCTTACTGAGCATCTGAGTTCACCCCTTTCAATGTTTTAATATTTTCCAGGATGTGAAGAAGTATTTTATGAATGACCTGCAGGGATTGTCAGAAGAGGATATGAGTGTGGTCTATGGAGACTTTGTTATTAGTTTTTCACTTTATGATGTAATGTAAGACTTATGAATGTATCTAGTGTTTCCAAGGCTACTAAACTAATCGGTCTTTCGAGACTTGATCTTTTGTGATCATGCCAATGTTACGAAGTAATGCACCGACTCTGGGTAGCTGGGGTCGGGGCGCTACAGTTGGTTTCAGAGGCAGTTTAGTACTAACCTTGGAAGCTAGATTTAGATAAACTCTGATTAGAGCACATATCCCAAAGATAGACTTTGAGCATTAGTATAGAAGAACTTCCTAGAATTTTGGTATTATAGAATGTTTTGAGTTTTCCGAGCAATACATCCCTGTCTGGATACGAGCAGGTAGAGGCGGCTCTGGCATAGATGTACCTAGGGGTAAAACATGAAAACACCGCTTTGAGCTAGACTCGAATGGGAACTGGTGCACGACAACGGGCCTTGCTGCACTCTTGGTTACGACACTCCCGGGGGATATTCTTAGGATAATTCTCATTTTATTTACAAACCACTATGAAGGGTTATGAGTATATACTTCCTCAAAGAAAACATTTCTTTTTATGATTATGGATTATATCCATAAATAGTTCAATTTATGTAAAGTGTTTTACAAATATGGAATTATTTATTTTATTTCATAAACTAATCTAGTTTATGCCATTGTTTAGAAATGCAACCTAGTGGAAGGAATGGAAACCGTATCAATGCACGCACTCTGTGTAGGGATTTCCCTCCTGCTCAAGATAATTATTGTGGATCTGGAGATACAACTGGTGCTGATCAACTTATTACCATACTGGGACAACTCACTCAGGTGATGAATAATAACCTTACTCATATGGAGCACCCTGATCCGCAACGTGGAGGATCAATGTTAGACCGCTTCATGAGGAAACAACCACCAACATTTAATGGGGGTACAAATCCGTTAGTAGTTGAGCAATGGATAAACTCTTTAGAGAAAATATTCCACGCCTTGGGGAGTAGCGAAAGGGAGAAGGTTATCATGGCCGTTTACCGCCTCACTGGAGATGTCGATCAATGGTGGTCATTGATTCAAAATACAAATGAAGATGATGACATATCGAATATGGAATGGAGGGAGTTCAAAGAGATTTTCCTAGAAAAATACTATCCTCGTGACCATCGAGCAGATATGGAAAGACAACTTTTGGGTCTGAGACAAAAGGAGGATGAGAATGTCGCAAAGTATGAGGCCAACTTTACAAGGTTAGCGAGGCATGCTGCAGATTATATACGTAACCCAAGAAGTAAGATTGATCGTTTCTTTGATGGGTTAAAACCATTTCTCCGTCGAGCATTAGTCTCACAAACCATCTCCTCATACGAAGATATTGTCTCATATGCTATCAAGACAGAAAAGGAATTCTCTAAGTCTTATGAAAACAAAGTAAAGAAAGAGAAGAAGAGAACAGTGGAACAAGAGACAGATAAAGGGAAAAAGGGAAAGAAGGATTTTCCATTATGTGATAATTGTGGGAAGAATCACCTTGGTACTTGCCTAAAAGGAATGGGAGTTTGTTACAAATGTGGATAAAAAGGTCACCGGGCTCGTGATTGTAAGGGAAAGAAAGAGGCTATCAATGTTGAATGCTACAATTGTAGAGAAATGGGTCATTATGCAAATGAATGTCCTAAGCGTCAGGGAAACTTACCTCAGAAAAGGCCAAGGGATCAAGGACAATCTTATGTTGTGACTACAGTTGAAGCGGAATAATTAATGTATTAGTGCTTTTGGACTCATGGATTGTATTCTGGTTATTAGAATAACGTGATATATATATGAGGATTGTACTGCAGTACTTGTTGATTTTAGTAAGGTTTTAATATGAAGAAGGTAATTATATTATTATTATGGGACAATAAGAGAAACTTTACTTTGTTTGAAGAATCTGATAAATTGATTTTGGAATTAAGAGAACTTTTAGAGAAAGTCTGGACAGAGGTATTTTGGATAACTATAAAGGTTGGAGTGGATTAAGTTGATCTTTGGATAGTATTGTTTAAGGTTAAAAAAATTTATGAAGATTATTTTTGGAATATTATAATACTATAGTTTTAGAAAAAGGACAACCTGCAGGGTGGGGCATAACCCGTCGCGTCGGAGAAAGCTGCAGGAATCGAACCCACAACCATAGTACGACAGGCCTTTATTTCCTACCACTAGCCTACAAGAAGTCCCTGGTTATTACAATATAATTTTACTAATCTAAATGGTATGTGTTAACATTTGGAACCTTGTACAATTAGGATAAGTATAATATTTTTGAGTTCTATTATCTTTTTGAGTGAAAGATGAGTTGAAGGTTGAAACTCTAATTGTCAAGCATAAATATATATACCTATCTCTTATTCAATGAATAAATTAATTCTTAAACTTTAGTAAAGGGATATTAAAACAAAAAAATGTGTTATCCTAATACCTTATGTCTTGTTGAACTGATGATATTTTAAATCAACATAGATTGAAGGCTTTGAGGCCCTCAATTTGACAGTTGATTGTGATTGATGACCACAATCACTCCCTACATATATTTACGTTTTTCCCCCGATTATATGTCTCTAATTTCCACCAATGTTCTCCTTATCGAGATCATAATTTGGTGGTGACTTTCTTATTTCCATTTCCCTCTTATTAAGGCTAAACTTTATTAACCTTATTTCCGATGTGGGTTTTCCACAAACGTATTTTCTATTTTCAACCTTTTATTTTCAATGAAAAATATCAAATTGCGAGGACGCAATTTATTGAAGGAGGGGAGAATGTAACACCCCGAGCTTCCATGATACGCTTCTCATTCAATAATGCAATAGCTTGCATTGTACGCAACTTCGAGTTCTAAAACACCGCGACTAATCAAAGTAGTCGTTATGAATAGTAATAACCACTTTTTAAAATTATAGAAATTTCATATTTCAAAATGGACTTCATTTTTGGATTCGGAATATCGAAATTAGCCTATGTTGAATTTTGGGTATTTTTCTGAGAACTTCTAATTTTTTATGAATAGTAAAAAATACTTAAAAACAACTTTTTTAATCAAAATAATTTATAGTGATAAATTATACTATTTAGTGGTTTTAATGTATAATTACAATATATTTTTACCATTTTATCCAATGGTGGTCATTAGAATTAATTTAACATTGAAATTGGACATAAACAATTGCCAATCTTTTGATATAAATTGTTTCTTAAAAACACGCTATCTGTCGTGACAGCGGGAATTAATTATAAAATTAATTAATGCAACTTATATGTTTGGAATTTTTTAAAATAGACATCATTTTTGAATTCGGAATATCAATTATAGCTTAGGGTGAAATTTTGGCATTGTTCTGAAAAACTTCAATTTTTGATGAATAGTGAAACCACTAAGTGGTAGTTAAATAACTGATTTTTCGTTTAAATGAAATATTACCACTTCTGTGTTTTGATTTTCAAAAATCCGACATACATGGTTTTCATTAAGAAGTAAAATGTGGTTCAATGAGATTAAAATAATTTTTGGTGAATAGTAACTTTTAAGTTCTTAATCGCGATTAGAGGTAATTAGTGTAGTTTAAGGTAAAAATAATGTTTTAATAATATGAGATGAGCTTGACACATGTCCTACCCTCATTGGATGTGTCATGGCCGACCAAGACAATCCATGGGTCAACTTGGGGACCCCATGGAGCCACTTTAGTTGGAAAATGACATAAATACCTTTTATTTAATGTTAAAGTAAAAAATGACACAAACATGAAATGTTTTACTAAAACAATTTTTACATGGGGTTATACAAGTCATATTTTTGACTATAAATAGTCATTAGAAATATAAAGAGATTTCATACATCATAGTATTTTTTTTTATAATTTTTAGAAATTAAATAAATTAAATTATTTATGACATCATTATGATGCAGCAATGACCTCATTATTTAACGATTTTAATAAAATGAAAATATAATGTAAACTCCAAGGCTTACACTTGTCCAAAGACTATTTTATGGGTAGATTTCGAACCCTTATCACCTTAGCCTCTAATTATATAAGTTTGGGACCTTTAGAATCCGAAAATCATTGTATAATAATGTAAACTTTCCTTACTTTCCAAGAGTGCCCCTCCTCTCCACTTATAAAAGGCCCCCACCTCTACCACCTCATTCACACTTTAAAGCCATTTGGATCGGCCAACCTCTACCCATATACTCTCCAAACGTTCCCCCCTTACTCCTAAAAGCCTCACTTTGGGCAGAACACTTCCCAAGGAAGCCTTTGGCTCAAATCAAAAAGAGTTACCCGATTTTGAGGTAATGTCTTCTCTAATGTTATTTTGTTTTATTTTGCTTCTCCAACCCAATAAACTCTTTTTATTCATTTCTTTTGTAACAACAGCAGTATCCTCAATATACTAGGATGTTGTTATAAGAAGGATTCGAGCTACACTTACACACACCTACATCTAATGGTTAAAGAACATACGGTTTCTGTGGATGGCAAATTTCTGCCTCACGAAACGATGATTGTTCAACACTCATAAAACACCTTCAAAGGTGGCCATTAAGATGTAACTATATTTATATATGATATATAATATGTTTATGTTTTCTTTATGCTTCTTTATTTCTTATTTATGGCATACTTTATGATTTCCATTATGGGTAAACGCGATAATTTCATTTTAGGAAGTGCGGACTACCGCCCCCTCAAAGTGATGTGAATCGTTAATGCCATATGTGGGATGTATAAAGGATGGATTAAATGATATTATATGCTATATTATACTGGAATTATGTTATACATTTATATCATTATGATTTCATTCCATTAAATACGAAATAGAAATGAAAGTAGCGTTCATGCGTACGTACGGCTTACCGTCTCCATGAACGGTGCATTTCATTTCTTACCTCTAAATGTTACGTAATATTGTGAATGAATGTATATAATGGATATATATCATATATATGATAACTACATCATGAATATAATTCTGGATATAATGGATATTTTACCACATGAACAACTTGTAATTATAAGAAGTTTATTATTGACTCAAGTACCAAAGATCGACAAAACGACCGTTATTAACTTAAATAATTACATAATGTTCATAACATTGTAATAAGTGATATAAAAATGATAATGAAATTGAAAATGGTTCTTAATAAGGTAGATATTAACTCTAGTTTATTATTCAGGAGGTTAAAGAACGGTTGAGTCATGTCAGACACGAGGTAAGGGAATTTCTTAACCCAACTTCCATTCTTTGGGTTAATCTCCTACTTTAAAATTATTTCATGATATTATTATGTCCTATTTTGTATTTTTACATTCTTTATGTGTACCTATAGTGAATACACATAATAGATCTATTTTATTTTAAAAATGATCTTTTTAAGGACTTCGTCTCAATCTCCTTTCATTGAGGCATATTTGGTTTTATACACAATTTTCTTTTATACGGTGAATAAAACCCTTTGACTTTTACGTTTATTCAAAAGGAATCTTTTTTATACGAAGCGTTTTACTAAACGAAAAAAAGGGAATGTTTTCCTTTCCGTACATATGCGGTGACAATGACTTCTCCGCCGCCGTGACCATTATTTGAGTTTCAGCTTCCTTTACAAGCCATACCTTTTTTTAAAAGAAAAATAAATACCATGTTTTACCTTTCTTTTATTTTGGTATTGAAAATGGTTTTGAAAGCGTTTTTATTATATCAATGTGTTGTATTTAAATCTTTTGATTGAAATGTGGAAATGTTATGTTTCCTTTATGCATGTTTTATGTGATACGATTATGTTATGGTTTATGATATGTTTAAACCTATTCATATGAGGAATGCATTGGACTTAACAAGTGACGGGTGGAGCCCGCTATAGCTTCTCGATGCATTGGTAGGTCTCATGAGACAACTAGAAGTGGAATTGGCCGAGGCCCTTTCCCAATTTGATTTGTGATTTTGGCCGAGGCCTTAATCATTTTAGACGTCTTGGTCGAGGCCTTGAAAAAATGTTTCAGAATGTATGGCATTATGCATTCCATCATTATGAAAGTGGTTATTGATATTGCATGTGATTATTCGACCAGTAGAATATCCATGTGAATAAGTAAATGGCATTATCTCATTTTACTTTTTCCATATTATGTTGAAGTTCATGTTTAAAAGGCTTTTGTTTTAGTTATACATTGCCTTAAATGTTGATGTTTATTTATGAAAGCTTCCACAATATTGTTATCCTTACTGAGCATCTGAGCTCACCCCTTTCAATGTTTTAATATTTTCCAGGATGTGAAGAAGTATTTTATGAATGACCTACAGGGATTTTCAAAAGAGGATATGAGTGTGGTCTATGGAGACTTTGTTATTAGTTTTTCACTTTATGATGTAATGTAAGACTAATGTATGTATCTAGTGTTTCTAAGGCTACTAAACTAATCGGTCTTTCGAGACTTGATCTTTTGTGATCATTCCAATGTTACAAAGTAATGCACCGACTCTGGGTAGCTGGGGTCGGGGCGCTACAGGATGGATGTTCCAAAAGGCTTGAGAGGTGTGAGGAATTGGTTAGAAGGGGTATCCCTTTATAAGGGGGAGGAGGGGCTCTTTAGAAAAGGGTGATAATATTATTTTATTATATAATGATATTCGGTTTCTAAAGGTCCAAAAATCATTAAAGTCTAAGATAAGATGACTCATAGTCGAAATAATATCATCCAATAGAAATTGGATAGGTTTTGGATGTTATTTTAATCATTGTAATCTTATTTATTTAAATCACTTATTAATGAGGTAAACAATGCATCATTATTGTGTCATAAATAATTTAATTTATTTGATGTCTAAAAATTATAAAAAAAATACCATGATTTAGGGAATCATTTTAGATTTACAATTAATATTTATAGTTGATAATAAAATTTAAATAACACCATATAAAAATTAATTTACTAAAAGATTTTTGTTTATGTCATTTTTGCCTTTACATTAAATTAATTAATCTAAAGTGTCATTTTCTTTCATAAGTGGCTCCATGGGGATGGAAAATAGACCCAAAGATGTCCATGGTTGGTCATTAATCATACAATAAGGTTAATACAAGTGTTAAGGCAAATTTTGAATTATTATAATATTCTTTTAAACTTGAATTGCCCAATTTAACTTTAACCTTGGTAAATAAAAGTCAAAAGTTACTATTCACCAAAAATTATTTTCATCTTATTGAACCACATTTTACTTATTGATAACAACCATGTATGTCAGATTATCGAAATTTAGTTCACAGAAGTGTTAGATTTTCATTTAAATGAAAAAGTCAGTTTTTTTAACTACTACTAAGTGGTTTCACTATTCATCAAAAATTGAAGTTTTTAAGAAAAATACCAAAAAAACATCTTAATCTTTATTTGATATTCCAAATTCAGAAATGATGTCTATTTTAAAAAATTAAAAACAAAGAAGTGAAATTAATTAATTTAAAATTAATTCCCGTTATTAAAACAAATAGCGTGTTTTTAAGAAACAATAACTATCAAAAGATTGACACTTGTTTATGTCCAATTTCAAAGTGAAATTAATTCCAATGACCAAAATTGGATTAAATGGTAAAAATATATTTTAATTACACTTTAAAACCTATTAAAAATATAATCTAACCATATAAATAAATTAGATTAAAAAGAACTTTTGATTTAAAATACAATATTTTCCGTTATTCATTAAAAAAAGAACTTTATCCGAAAAATACCAAAAAAATACCCAAAGTAAAATTTGAAGTCCCAAATCTAAAGAATAATTTTATTTAGTCAAATAGAACATATAAAAATGAGCAAAACTAGATTTAAAGAGGGTTCACCATTAAAAGGCGGTAAATCGACCTTTTAATGTAAATTATGCTTAAAATTAGATTCATTCATATTTTAAGCCTCTAACTTTTATTGTATAAATGTAAATACATTTAACAAACATGTATAATAATATTTTAGTTAGTTTTGTTCATTCCTGCCAATACAATGACTAGGAGTTAACTACCATTTAAAATTGTAATATTATATTATTAGTGTGCTATGTAAGATTTCAAAGAAACCCGTTATTGCGTATCGGGTACGCTATCAAACATAGCAACCCCTTTAAAGTAAAATTAATATTTAATTCACAAATATTAATAAATATGAAATATTTTTTATTCTTTATTTACCTGGAATGTTTCATCCTTCCACCCTTTTGGGGAATTGCGACCTCACAATTTTACTTATCAAAATTAGTGGGGGTATTTATCCCTCATATCATTTTCATATTCCCACGTCGCCTATTCAACCATATGGTTTTCCATAAAAAATTTACCTGGTGAATTACCATATTCCACAACACTTGCTCTCTACGGTCAACAATCTGAACTGGTTGTTCTTCATAAGAGAGATTCTCTTCCAACTAAACTACCTCTGGGCTCAAAACATGAGATGGATCTGGCATATACTTCCTCAACATCAAAAAATAAAAACAATTGTGTACTTGGGAAAAACTTGGAGGTAAAGACACTCTGTACGCCACTGATCCAACTTTCTCCATAAATTTATAAGTTCCAATAAACCTCGGACTCAACTTTCCCTTCTTACCAAAACGCATCACACTTTTCCATGGAGAAACTTTGAGAAAGACATGATCACTTACCTCAAAAGAAAGATCATTCCTCCGGTTATCTGCACAACCTTTATGTCTGCTCTGAGCTGTTCGCATGTGCTTCTTAATCAACTAAAATTTCTCTTCCATCTCTTCTACCAATTCTGGTCCCATCAGCATCCTTTCACCTACTTCATCCCAAAAAGCTGGAGTTCGACAACGCTTTCCATATAATGCCTCAAATGGAGCCATCTGTATACTAGAATGAAAACTATTATTATATTAAAATTCAACCAAAGAAAGATGTTGGTCCCATGTTCTCTGGTAATCCAGTGAACAAGCACATATCATATCCTCCAAGGTCAGAATTGTTCGTTCTGATTTCCCATCTGATTGAGGATGAAAATCTATAATAAAATTTAATTCAGTACCCAATGACTTATTAAGGCCTTTCCAAAATTAATAACTAAACCTGGGATCATGATCAGATACAATGGAGAGGGGTGAAGGACCCTGGGACACCCTGAGAGGGGAGGGGTGAATCAGGGTGACAACTTTTTATTTTAATGTGATGGATCTTGTTCCCACGTTGGTAGGAACTTGTTGAACCTGTAAGATAAATATGATCAGAAAGAAAACATTCACATGCACAGAGAAGACAAAACACTTTTTACTTGGTTCACCACTAAGGGATATGTCCAAGGATCATACACCGACAAGTTGTCGGTTGTACCTAATTCCACTAATCTTTACTAGCTGTGGCTTACAAAGGTTCGGGCACAGTCACTCTTTCCCAGGCTCACTAACTTTACAAATGTTCAGGGATAGCTTACTGCTTCCCACGGGTCACTCCCATTGACTCCCCCTGGCTCACTGTCGTTGGTGATGTCCCGCTCAGTTTATAGACGTGAAGGTCTCTTCAATAGATAGACATGAAGTACTTTGTCTCCTGTTCAGCATGAGACTTTTCTTGCATCAGATTCCTGATTTGATGCTCTGTTAAAGTCCAAATTTCATCCACTGATGAATACCTCTTTTTACCTTGTCCACTGGGCAAACAACCTTTGGAAAGGGCCTTCGCAAAGTACCCTACTTCGCAAGGCTCCCAATTTTGCAAAGCTCAAACAAGGCTTCGCGGAGTCCCTGCCTTTTCACGAAGCTCAATCGTGAAGCACTCTCGCGACGCACAATCCTTCGCAATGCTTGGCTGTCGCAGAGATCCTACCTCTTCGCGAAGCTCACTAAGCCAACGCGGGGCGCACGACTTTCATGGAGATTAGAATAGCCGCCGTGAAGCTCCTCTTTCATGAAGCACACTGCCTTCGCGAGTGACCTTTGCGAACCGAGAGCAAAGGATTTTTGTTGAGAGCTCTCTATTTTTCTCTCGAGGGGTTCGACCTGTATTTATAGGTGATTCCACCGACCCTCGACCCTTCCGCGCAAAGTCAGCGCCATGTCAGCTCAAATCGCGAAGCTCCTAAGTTCCCGCTGAAATTCTCTCAAAATCGTGAAGCACTACGGTAATTTTCCATTCGCAGAGCTCGTCGTAATCATGGAGTGTTCCGTCATTTCATTCGCGTCTTCACCGCGAAGCTCCCTCACAAAGATCTTCATCGCCGCGATGCTCTTCATCCTCTACTGTTCACGAAGCTTTGACGTAATCGCGAAGAATCACCGCCTCCATAATTCTGGTCTTTGCGAATTCCAAACCATTAAGCCACTCTTTGCGAAATTCATGTCAGTTCCATATTTAATTATGCTCTTCATGGAAATCCTATTTTCGCGATGCTCACCAACTTCCAAATTTTGGACCCCAAAAATTGGGAAAACACTGGGAAACAGCGCCACCTTCAATACTGTTGTCTGCTTGAACTGTATGATCTCTTTGCTAGTACACGTTCCAAACTTCCATTGAGGATTGAAAACAAACACAAACCATACTCTAAATCATACATAGAAGAACATGGTTCCAACAATCTCCCCGTTTGGGTTTGTTGTCAATCAGAAAATAAATTCAATAGATCTCCATCCATGTGAAAACCAAAAACGCAGGAATCAACTCAGACAACACTCTAAGTCTACATGAGCAATGCTCGGTGTAGAAAACAAGAGAGGAGGCTTGAATTGGGTTCCACTATTTTCCTTCTCATTATTATCACCACAGAAGTTGCCTGAATTTATTCCTTTCGCCTTTCTCCCCCATTGAAAATAAATCCAAAGACCAGTAATTTGTTCAACGTTCAGCTCAAATCATACTCCCCCTAGATAGTATCTCCCCCATAAACCTGCATCAGAGCCATAAACAGATAAAAACAGTTATCACGAACTGGGAGAGGGGTATTGCGTAACCTCCTTATGCACTGGGAGGTGGCTGAACACCGAGGTTCAACCGATGCCTCTCAAACATAGCCGCGGACAGTGGCTTGGTCAGGATATCAGCCACTTTCTCATCAGTTCCCACATGATCCATTCTAATCACCCCTTGTTCAACTTTTTCTTTGATAAAGTGATACCTGATTTCAATATGTTTCGTATGGGAATGCTGAACAGGATTCTTCGTAAGATCAATTGTGCTCTTGTTATCATAGTAAATTACCATTGGTTGCTTTACCTCATCACCAATATCTGTTAATTGTTGCTTCATCCATAGTAGTTGAGTGCATGCCTTTGTGGAAGATATATACTCAGCTTCAGCAGTACTAAGAGAAGTACTTTCTTGTTTCTTTCTCAACCATCCAACACATTTCTGCCCAATATAGAAAGCTCCACCACTAGTGGACTTTCTGTCTACTACATCACCAGCCCAGTCATCATCAGAAAACGCTGATAATTCACTGTCCCTGCCTGTAGCAAAAAATAACCCGAAGTTATGTGTACCTTGAATGTACCTCATGATTTTTTTTACTGCCATCATATGTTCCTCCTTTGGAATACTCTGAAAGCGGGCCGCAAGACATGTGGAAAAGACAATATCTAGCTGTGTCACTGTCAGGTACAGTAGGCTCCCAATGATCCTCCTGTATATGGTGGGATCAATAGAGTCCCCATCCTCATGCTTTCCAAGTTTAGTTCCAACTGCAATTGGAGTTGACATTGGTTTGGAGTCTTGCATATTAAACTTCTTCAGTAGCTCTCTTGCATATTTTTCCTGAGAAATGAAAGTGTATTCCTTCTTTTGAATCACTTACAGCCCCAGGAAATATGTGAGCTCCCCAATCATAGACATTTCGAATTCGGATTTCATGTGGTTGGAAAATGCGTCCACTGATTTCTGCCTGCTGCCACCAAATATGATATCATCAATGTAGACTAGAACCATGAATTGATCTTTTGGAGAATTCTTCTCATAGAGATTGTGATCAACTCCTCCTTTTTTGAATTTTGGCTTCTTGAGATATGAATCCAGCCATGAGTACCATGCCTGTGGTGCCTGCTTCAAACCATATAGAGCTTTCTTCAGTTTGCAGACCTTTGTTTCATCAGTACCCAAAACAAAGCCCACTGGTTGTTCAATGTATACTTCTTATTCGAGTACACCATTCAAGAATGTTGTCTTGACATCCATTTGATATACTTTATATCCTCTTTGGAGTGCTATGACAAGGAAAAGCCTGATTGACTCCAGTCTAGCCACTGGAGAAAAGGTTTCTTCAACATCAATGCCTTCAATCTGGGAGTATCCTTTACATACCAGTCGTGCCTTGTTTTTTATGACACTTCCATGCTTATCAAACTTATTTTTGAAGATCCATTTGGTACTAATCACATTGTGACCTTCGGGTCTCTGGACAAGATCCCATGTCCGATTCTTGTTAATCTGATCTAATTCATCATTCATGGCTTTCACCCAAGATTCATCATTTGCAGCTTCTTCGAATGAGGATGGCTCTACAACTGATAGAAATGCAGATTGCGTGTTATTCCTCATCCTTCTTGTTTGAGTGGGTGCACTCCTGTCCCCAATTATGTTGGATAGATCAATCTCAGCTCTTCGATTTCTCCTGTGAGGTTCAGTAGAATTTTCTTCAGCCACAGTTTCTTCTTCAGATTCTTCTTCTAAGTCAACATCATGATGTGACTGCTGAGTGTTTCAAACAACTTCCTCTATTTCTGCATTTGTATTTTCTTCACGTTCACTTTCTTCCTGACTTTCTATCACATCAGCATATGATGTCCTTGATGCATTTGTGCTTTTCTCTTCAATTATCTTAACATCACTGCTTTCCACAATCCTTCCTAAATGCTTGTTGAAACATTTGTAGGAGTTGTTGTTCATTGAGTAACCAAGGAAAATCCCTTCATCTGCATTGTCGCCATATTTCCCTTGATTTTTTTCTTTGTTCCTGATGAAGCATTTACTTCCCAAGACACTAAAGTATTTTAAAGAAAGCTTCCATCCATTCCAAAATTCATATGGTGTCTTCGTCTCACCCATATATAGTCATGTTCAATTCTAGATGTACACTGCAGCTTGAACAGCCTTTTTCCAGTGATGTCGTGGAAAATGACTCTCAGTCAGCATAGTTTGTGCCATGTTGTTCACCTGTCAATTCCTACGTCCAACAACTCCATTTTTTTGTGGAGTTCTCACAGTAGCTACCTCAGGATGTATCCCATGCTTATCCAGATAATTTTCAAATTCAACGGACGTGTATTATCCTCCATTGTTAGATCGCAACACTTTGATTGTTCGTCCAATATCATTCTTGGCGATTCGCCGATATGTTTTCATGCAGTCAAGGACATGTCATTTCCTGTGAATGACCATCACACATGTCATTCTACTATAATCATCTATGAAAAGGAGAAATTACCTTTCTCCATGAGTTTCGGAAACATTTATCAGCCCACATACATCTTTATGAATCAGATCAAGAAGGTGAGATGCCCTTTTCTTCTTTGGAATATATGAACTGCAGACCAGCTGCCCACGAATGCAAGCATCATGAGATTTTTCACGCTCACGCTTCAGGTTGGGAATTTCCATGACAATTCTAAATTTTGATATTTTATCCATGTCTTTTTGATTGATGTGTCCCAATCTCCGATGCCACAAATTTTTTTCTTCTTCAACAGTCATGTAACATACATTTTCTTCACTATCAACCTGATACAAGTTGCCTTCTGTTCTGCATCCCTTTATAAGTGAATTGCTTGTCTTTCCCTTGATAGTGCAGCCTTTCTGATTAAAAGTAACTATAAGTCCCGAGTCATAGAGTTGACTCACGCTGAGTAGATTATGACGTAAGCCATCTACATAAAGGACTTCAGTCTTCT
Source organism: Viscum album (assembly GCA_963277665.1). Taxonomy (NCBI): domain Eukaryota; kingdom Viridiplantae; phylum Streptophyta; class Magnoliopsida; order Santalales; family Viscaceae; genus Viscum; species Viscum album. The sequence goes on from OY728135.1 coordinate 267,873,549, forward strand.
TTAGTTCTCCATTAGCTAATTCGGTACTTCCACTCCCTTTTATTTTCAGAGCCCCATCATTACCAAATCGTACTGTACCATAAACCATCCTTTTGATATACGTTAGTAGGCCCGCATTACCTATCATATGAGATGAACAACCGCTATCCAGAATCCAGGTACTGTTGTTCTTTGTAGCATTGAGGTCCACCTCTGCAAGGTTGGATTTCTCAATATTCTTCCTTTCCTTCCATGAGACATTGGATTGAGTATATAGTACTGATGGCCTTTCAATTATCTCTTCTGCATACCCAGGTTATTCATAGTCAAAATCTTCTTTGAGAGGAGAAAACCTATTTGAAAGAGCAACACTGTCTTGCTGACGAGACTTGACTTGTCTTGAACTTTAGTATGAGGTATCCATGTCCCTTCTCTGCCTGCAATTACCAGCCTTATGACCAAAGCTAGAACAACAATAACATGATACATAGAAATTGTTTCTTCTATAATAATTAGGATATGAATTTGTTCTCCATTGTTGAACTTCTATATCTTTTCCATTCAGATAGCTTCTTTCCTCTTCGCAATAAGAAATGGTATGGCCCAGATAGCCACAGAACTGACACTTCATGAGAGGAAATGTCTTCTCACTTGAATATCTCCTCATACCTTCTTCCTTGGGAGAAAAGTTAGACTGTCTGTCATTTATGAATGTTTGAGGATAATTTTTAGTTCTCCTTTTAGTTTGGATTGAGGGTTTTTTTTTGGTACTTTAGGTAACGTTTCAACATGTTCAACTTTCATCTTATCTTTCTTTTGGATCTTTTCACTTCCAGCAGTTGATGTCTCAGCCTCACAGCCAATTCCACTCTTTCCCATGCAAGTGGTTCTTTGATCACTCAAGATTTTCCCAACCCCATCTGAACCACACTTGGCTCTAGCTTGTAATTCTGCATCTGAGAATCTTCCAAACTATATTTTCTTCCTCGATTCTTTTGGAATTGATTCAGTCTCAAGTTTACTCCTTAGAGTAAAAACTTCCTCTTCAATACCCTCAACAGTCTTGGATTTTTCATCAAGTCTGGAGGAGAGGACATTGATGACATTTTCCTGCTCTTCAATTCTCAGCTTCAAATCCACTACATCATCATTGCTTTCAATTATTTTAGACTATACCTTCACAAATTCTTCCAATCATTCAATTTCAGCTTCAAGTTGATCAACGTATTCTGTTGATTCTTCTACAATTGATTTCCACTTATTGCAACTCTTACATTTAATCTTAAGCTTACTAACGGCATCCTTAAGTTGCATCTCGGGAACTAAAAAAGTTCTCAGTTGTTCTTCTCCACCAGTATCTTCTGACTTTTCAACAGTGGCCATCATGGAACCATGGTTCCCAGTTTTGAATTCTGATTCATCTTCATCACAGAATTCATTATCATCGTTTTCCTCTTCACAGACAAAACTCTTCCTTTGCATTTTCTTTCCAAATTTGAAGTCTCCCCTTTTGAAGAACCTTCTCCGAGACTTCTCGAAGATTTCATCTTCACTATCTTCATCATTGATATTTCTTAAGCACTGAGAGGCAATGTGCCTAACTTTTCCACAATGGAAACATGCGAGAGGTAACTTCCTTTTGAATTTCCCTTTCCCCTTCTGGAACTTCTTTGCAATGAGAGAAAGAATTTCTTTTTCTTCTTCATCTTCACCACTACTATCTTTTGATATTTTCAGTTTATCCATGGCCATTAATTCCATTTCCTTGCTCACACGAGTCATAGCATCTTCTGGTTTGACTCTCATTTCATATTCTACCAAGCTGCTAAGTAGATCATCTAGCGAAAGTTTTGAAAGATCTCTTTCCTCAAGGGCTAACACATTTGTATTGTACAGAGGTGGAAGTCTTATTAATATTTTCTTTATAATATTAATGTCTTTTATTTATTCACCTAGACCCCAAATTGCTCCAACCACTTCAGTAATTCGATTGAAGAAAGAGTCTGGATTCTCGTCTGGATGCATCTTCAGATCATCAAACCGATTGTGCAGCACTTGTAGTTTCGCCTCCTTCACTTTTCTATCTCCTTTAAAAATATTCTCGAGTTTATCCCACATGTATTTTGCTGAGTTGAAATTCATCAACTTTAGGTAGATCTGATCAAAAAGGGCTGCAGTAAGTGCATTTTGTGCTTTAGCATCTGTATCAAGAATTTTCCTGTCTGTTTCAGTCATAGCCAGGCCTGTTGGGTCAGTGACTTGTATTCCTTGTACATTAGAAAAGAGAAATTCCATTCCAAGATATCTTAGATGAGATCTCATTCTATTCTTCCAGATCTGGAAATTACTTCCACCGAAGTGAGGGACACCCCTGACATTGACTGCATTCTCCATGACGATAAAGGACAGATTCAACACCAGCAACCTGCCTCTGATACCACTTGAAAGACCCCGAGACACCATGAGATGGGAGGGGTGAATCAAGGAGACAACTTTTTCTTTTAATGTGATGGATCTTGTTCCCATGTTGGTAGGAACTTGTTGAACCTGTAAGATGAATATTATCAGAAAGCAAACATTCACATGCACAGAGAAGACACAACACTTTTTACTTGGTTCACCACTAAGGGCTACGTCTAAGGAGCATATGCCAACAAGTTGTTGGTCATACCTAATTCCACTAATCTTCACTAGTTGTGGATTATAAAGGTTTAGGCACAGTCACTCTGTCCTAGGATCACTGCCTTTACAAAGGTTCAGGGATAGCTTACTGCTTCCCACGGGTCACTCCCATTGACTCCCCCTGGCTCACTGTCGTTGGTGATGTCCCGCTCGGTTTATAGACGTGAAGGTCTCTTCAGTAGATAGACATGAAGTACTTTGTCTCCTGTTCAGCATGAGACTTTTCTTGCATCAGAGTCCTGAGTTGATGCTCTGTTAAAGTCCAAATTTAACCCACTGATGAATACCTCTTTTTCCCTTGTCCACTGGGTAAACAACCTTTGGAAAGGGTCTTCTCAAAGTACCCTACTTCGCATGGCTCCCAATTTTTCAAAGCTCAAACAAGGCTTCGCGGAGTCCCTGCCTTTTCACGAAGCTCAATCGCGAAGCACTCTCGCGATGCACAAGCCTTCGCAATGCTTGCATGTCGCGGAGCTCCTGCCTCTTCGCGAAGCTCACTGAGCCAACACGAGGTGCACGACTTTCACGGATCTTAGAATAGCCACCGCGAAGCTTCTCTTTCGTGAAGCACACTACCTTAGCGAGTGACCTTTGCGAACCGAGAGCAAAGGATTTTGGTTGAGAGCTCTCTGTTTTTCTCTCGAGGGGGTCGACCTATATTTATAGGTGATTTCACCGACCATCGACCCTTCCGAGCGAATTCAGCGCCATGTTAGCTCAAATCACGAATCTCCTAAGTTTTCGCTGAAATTATCTCAAAATCGCGAAGCACTACGGCAATTTTCCATTCGCGGAGCTCGTCGTAATCGCGGAGTGTTCCATCATTTCATTCGCGCCTTTGCCGCGAAGCTCCCTCGCAAATATCTTCATTGTAGAGATGATCTTCATCCTCTTCCGTTCGTGAAGCTTTGATGTAATCGCGAAGAATCACCGCCTCCATAATTCTGGTCTTCGCGAATTCCAAACCATTAAGCCACTCTTCACGAAATTCATGCCAGTGCCATATTTAATTATTCTCTTCATGGAAATCCTATTTTCGCGATGCTCACCAACTTCCAAATTTTGGACCCCAAAAATTTGGCAAACACTAGGAAATGGCGCCACCTTCAATACTGTTATCTTCTTGAACTGTATGATCTCTTCGCTGGTACACATTCCGAACTTCCATTGAGGATTGACAACAAACACAAACCAACTCCAAATCATGCATAGAAGGCCATGGTTCCAACAAGGGGAACTCCATGAAACCTGACAAAAGTTAATTTCTACTTGCTTAAGAACCTTTTTCAAGTTTATTATTCCTTTTATATCACTTATTACCATGTTATAAACATTATGTAATCATTTAAGTTAATAATGTTCGTTTTGTTGATATTTGGTACTTGAGTCAAAAATAGACTTCTTATAATTACATGTTGTTCATGTGGTCAAAGGTTCATTATATCCAGAATGATATTCATGATTTGGATATCATATATATCATATATATCTAGCATATACATTTATTTATAATAGTACATAACATTTAGAGGTAAGAAATGAAATGCACCATTCATGGAGACGGTAAGTCGTACGTACGCATGAACGCTACTTCCATTTCTATTTCATATTTAATGGAATTAAAACATAATGATACATAGTAGTATTATAATTCCAGTATTTTATCATATATAATATCATTAAATATATCCTTTATATGTACCACATATGGTATGAATGAGTCATATCACTTTGAGGGGGCGGTAGTCCGCACTTCCTCAAATGAAATTATCACGTTTGACCATAATGGAAACCATAAAGGTATGCTATAAATGGAAATTTCTGAAGCATAAAGAAAACATAAAAATAATATATATCATATATAAATACAGTTCTATCATAATTGCCACCATTAGATGCGGTAATAAATAATCGAACAATCATCGTTTCGTGAGGTGTTAGTTTTCCATCCATAGAAACATTATGTTATTCACCCATTAGATATAGGTGTGTGTAAATTTAGTTTGAATAATTCTCATAAAAACATCCTAGTATATTGAGGATACTATTGTTGTTACAAAAGAAAGGAATAAAAAGAGTTTATGGGTTGGAAAAGTAAAATAAAAGAAATCAATTTAAGAGAAACTGTTACCTTTAATTTGGGTAACTCCCTTTGGTTTGAACCAAAGGACATCTTGAAGTGACTTCTACCTAAGGTAAGGCTTCTAGGAGGCATAGAGGTATGTAGGGAGCTTTATTGGGCAGAGGTTGGATGTGCCAAATGGCTTTAGAGGTGTGAGTAATTGGTTAGAAGTGTTCTCCTTTTATAAGGGGGCGGAGGGGCTCATTAGGAAAGTGTGATAATATTATTTTATTATATAATGATATTTGGTTTCTAAAGGTCCAAAAATCATTAACATTGAAGATAAGATTACTCATAGTCGAAATAATATCATCCAATATGAATTGTATAGGTTTTGGATGTTATTTTAATCATTATCATCTTATTTATTTAAATCATTTTTTAATGAGGTAAACACTGCATCATTATTGTGTCATAAATAGTTAAATTTATTTGATGTCTAAAAATTATAAAAAAATACCATGATGTAGAAAATAGTTTTATATTTCCAATTAATTCTTATAGTCAAAAATATAATTTATATAACACCATATAAAAATTAATTTACTAAAAGATTTTTTTATGTCATTTTGCCTTTACATTAAATTAATTAATCTAAAGTGTCATTTTCTTTCATAAGTGGCTCCATGGGGTCGCAAAATAGACCCAAAGATTTCCATGGCTATCTATTAGTCATCCAATAAGGTTAAGACAAGTGTTAAGGTAAATTTTGAATTATTATAATATTATTTTAATCTTGAATTACCCTATTTACCTTTAACCGCGGTAAATAAAAGTCAAAATTTACTATTCACCAAAAATTATTTTCATATTATTGAACCACATTTTACTTCTTGATAACAACTATTTATTTCATATTTTCAAAATTAAATTTACAGAAGCAGTAAAATTTCATTTAAATGAAAAAGTCAGTTTTTTTTAACTACTACTAAGTGGTTTCACTATTCATCAAAAATTGAAGTTTTTCAGAAAAATACCAAAAATTAAGCCTAATATTTATTTTATATTCCAAATTCAAAAATGATGTATATTTTTACAAATTCAAAACATATAAGTGGAATTACTTAATTTAAAATTAATTCCCGTTGTTAAAACAAATAGCGTGTTTTTAAGAAACAATAACTATCAAAAGATTGACACTTTTTTATGTCTAATTTCAAAGTGAAATTAATTACAATGACCAACATTGGATTAAATGGTAAAAATATATTTTAATTACACTTTAAAACCAATTAAAAATATAATATAACCATATAAATAAATTATATTAAAAGGAACTTTTGAATTAAAATACAATATTTTCCACTATTCATTAAAAAAAACTTTATCCTAAAAATACGAAAAAATTACCCAAAGTAAAGTTTGGTGTCCCAAATATAAAGAATAATTTTATTTAGTCAAATAGAACATATAGAAATGACCAAAACTAGATTTAAAGAGTATTCACCATTAAAAGGTTGTAAATCAACCTTTTAATGTAAATTATTCTTAAAATTAGATTCATTCATATTTTATGCCTCTAACTTTTATTGGATAAATGTAAATACATTTAACAAACATGTATAATCATATTGTAGTTAGTTTTGTTCATTCTCGCCAATATAATGGCTAGGAGTTAACTACCATTTAAAATTATAATATTATATTATTAGTGTGCTATGTAAGATTTCAAGGAAACCCGTTGTTGCATATCGGGTACGTTATCGAACATAGAAACCCCTTTAAAGTAAAATTAATATTTAATTCAAAAATATTAATAAATATAAAATATGTCTTATTCTTTATTTACCTGGGATGTTACAAAATCAATCCATACCCATAGATGAGAATATTAAGCATATTGATATTAGTTTGGTGTCCAAGTGTATGTGCTGCAAAGAGAGTCAGGAAGAAAGTTCAGATCATCTTTTTTTAGGGTGAATGGGAAAATTTGATGTGGACCTCCTTCAGTGAAATTATAGGTTTTTCTTCATATGAGTTTTTGGGTATAACATTCCTTGAGAGGTCATTTTATGGAGATATGTAAGAAGTTCCTAAGAGGAAGGCTCGAGCAGTCGTGTTGATATTCAAATTATTGTGTATATGGAAAACAAGTAATAACACTCATAATTTTTTCGGTGTTTTCTCGGGGAAGGCACTAATGATCTGAACCAAAAATCTTTTGTTGGACATGTTGATACTTGTTAAATACTATAAGGATGTCCGCAACCTCAAACCAATTATGGTTGAAAATTCTTCTCCTGATCAGTTTAGAAATTTTGTTTAGGGTCAATGGGTTTATTGGCGCCCTCACTATTTGGGTCCCAAACTCAATGGTGATGGATCGTGAAACATGGGAATAATTTGGGGAGGTGGTGTAGTCTTTGATACTAGGGGCCATTTCATTTTCATGTATTCTAAATATTATGGGTGTGGACACTCCCTTCAGACTGAATCTATGGCTATGCTTACTGTAATAATTATTTACAAACAACGTAATGTGAATATAGTGGCGGTAGATATGGACTCATTAATTATTTATAATTCACTAAATAAACCATGTGATTCCCCATGGGATATTTCCTACACTATCAGAAGGTGAAAGACTATTTTTTACAATCACATGGAGATCCTACATACATGGAGGGAAGGTAACAAGGTGGAATACTATCTCGCTATTTTAGAGGGGAAAGAGACTGATATAACTTTTCACCCCAGTGAGAGTTCACTACCACCTGAGGGTGTGAATATGGTAAGAGGGGATGCCCTTGAGCTACATTACTATAAACCCCCTTAGTGATCAATATCTTGTTTTTTTGTTTCTTGTTTCATGTTTTTTATTGGATTTATATTATATACCCCATTTTAACATATAAAATATTATGATGAGGATGATGATATTGTCTTATCATCAAGGCAGTAGAAGTTGAAGATTATTTTGTTAATCCCCTAAGATATCATGTAGCAGTAGTGAGAAACATTCAACATAGTAAAAAAGTACACACCACTTTTCTATTCGCACTATATAACTTGAAATATGAAATATCTAATTGAAGATGTATCATATAAGAATTATTTCATTTTTTAACTTCTAAAAATAACCAATGATTGATAACCTTTTAAAAAAATAAACTTAGCATAGCTAAGAAGTCATTATACAATTTAAAATTCCAATAGAATAATAATGTATTATCAGAGAGAGAGAGAAATATAAAAGAATATAATCATTTCATAATAACATCTTAACTCACGACTGAAATTTCAAACAATAAATAATGATTCAAATTAATTTGAAATCATCCATTATATAATTTAAATAATATTTATAATAATATTTCAATGATAAATCCCATGCAAATAGAAAGTTTAAATTTTAAATATGAAATTCAAATACATCCAGTTTAAAATGGTTAGTAAACATATAGAGAAATTCAAAACTTAATAACAATGAATTAAAAACACAAGAATATTTTTGAATGAAATAAATTTAATCTAATATTAATTTATAAATAATATAATCTATGAAAAAAATATAAAAAAATAAAAATGAATTTTTGATTTTCAAGTTTTACGTTTCATGAGTGATACTAAAACACTCTTCTATCTTCATAAAAACAAGTTTTTAAAAAATAAAAATCACTTAACATAGACTATGAATAATTAATATGTATTTATAAAGTAATTTTAACAATTTAATTATATAATAAACATGAATTAAATAGATACTTGAAATAAGATGAAAAACAAATAATTTTTCTTACTGGATTTTCACGTAAGGGAATAAATGTATCTGAATCACATTTGAGATTCATGTAAGAGATTCTATGTATGTGATTCATTTATGAAAAATTTACATAAGATATTCACATAAGGGATTCATCATGAAGGCAATTCACGTAAGGGAATTCATAAAAACTGAAAATAGATTGACTTTTGGTAATTTCAGAGCTAAAAAATAAATTGATGACGGTAGAATTTACTTTTGGTCCCTTTGAACTATATTTATAAAATTTCATTAAATTTATAAATAATTAAGAATAAACTTAATTAGATTTATAAAAATATTGTTATCATCAAAAAAATTGTAGCAAAATGGTTATAAAAAACTACATAAATCATATTGAAAACATTCTATAGCTTCTAGAATAATTTTAGTCAAGATAGAAATATATTCAGAATCTTATGTATTCTAATGAAATATAGATAAACTTATTATATTTTAAAAAAAATCATCACTCAAATTGGATTTATTTATCCCAAGATATGGTTGGAGTAAAGAGGGTAACCTAAACAGGAAAATTAGTTGTGTGGTTTAAAAAACATCTATGTGAATTTCATTTGGCTATGTGAATTTTCAAAATGGATACATGGGAATGGTAAATTTGCTACAAGGTAATAGTAGAAAACATGTATAAATGATAATTTGAGGTCCCAAATGACTTATTAATCCTAGAAACTCAAAATAAAACTTATAGAAAATGTTATGAAAAATAAAAACATGAAATATAAAGATAAATTAAGAAAATAATTAAATGATATGATCATGATTAAGTATAATTTTAATTAAATCACAATTCAATGTATTAATACTTGAAAAGGAAATAATGAACATAATACTTTATAATTATCAAAATATAAAGTTTTTCAATGAACCAATCAATATTCTCCCCCTTTTGATAATTTTAAAAACATTTATAATTTTCAAAAACAACTCCCCTTTTTGAAATTATCAAAAATTTAATGTTTCAAAACACACACACGCACACACACACACACATATATATATATATATTGAATAGAATATTCTTAAATATTCATATGTTAAAAAAATATGTTAGAGAGCTACTATAAATCCACCCATTCTAATACAAATATCAAGGAGTCACGATAAATATGTCCACTGTTAAAACATAGAAGTAAATGTAGTGAGCATAATTTTTTTAAAGACTGTTTGAGAAAAAATAATGGGAAATCATTTAAAAAATTATATTTTATGTAAAATAAAGGTTTAAATAATAATTTAATATCATCTAGTATGTATTAAAGGATTTAAAATAGTTATATAAAAAATAAATATCCCCAGAAATTAAAAAAACTAATCTGAAAAAAAGATTCTATATTTTATATATTTCATATAAATCTAAAAGATTCAACTTTTAAATACATTAAAACTCATCCTATAAACATTAAATATTAAAATATTAATATTAAAAATTAAAATCTAAAATTAAATATTTTCAAATAGGGAAATGCCTTCCAACTTAGTAAAGATGTCTGCAAGTTTATTTTTAGTAGGGATATATTCTAAAACAAAATCTCCCTTATTCACGTGATCTCTAATAAAATGAAATCTAATATCAATATGATTTTTTTCTATATCTCTATAATTGATTCATAGAAATAGTTATTGTATAAGTTATATAATAATAAATAGTCAATTTATCAAGATAAATACTAAAATCACATAAATTTTTCTTAATCCATAAACTTTCAACACAAAAACTAACAGTAGAAATATACTCAACTTTTACAGTAGATAGAGAAAAAGATAATTTATTATTCAAAGACCAATAAATTAAAAATTTTCTAAAAAAATGATACATACATGATGTTCTTTTTATAAAAATTTTACCACCTGAAAATTTATAACTATAATATGATATTAAATCAAAACAATTATACTTAGAATAAAACAAACCCAAACTAACAATTAATTTGACATATCTAATTAGGCTTTTCACAGATTCAATATGATTTTATTTAGAACCATTTTGAAATCTATCACATAAACAATTACAAAACATGATATCGAGTATAGATGCATTTAAATAAAGTAGGCTACCTATCATGCCTCTATAAACATTAATATCAATAGATTTACCAGATGCATCAACATCTAATTTACAATTATTACACATAAGATTTTTCATTGACTTAAATGAATCAAGACCAAAACTTTTAACCATCACTTTATCATACATAGATTGATTGATAAAGATATCATCTTACCTTTGAGAAATTTTAATTCTAAGAAATAAATTTAATTCTCCCATTAATCTCATGTCAAACTCAAATGAAATCAATATATAAAATAATTACAAAGAAATCCACTAGAGGAACAAAAAAAATATATCATAAACATAAATTTGTTCAATTAGAATATCATTGTAAATTATTTTAATAAAAATAGTATGATCAACATTACCCTTCTTGATAAAATTATTCAAATTAAACAAATAAATCCCCTCATACCAAGAATGAGTTTCTTGTTTGATACCCTACAAATATTTAGATAATTTAAAAACATTATTAAGAAATATTTCATTTTCAAAACTAGGCAGTTAAGAAACATAAACTTTTTTAGTTATAAATTCATTTTAGAAAGAAATTTTAACATTTAATTGAAATAATTTAAAACACTGAAAAGGAGAAAAAGATAACCATATTCTAATAGTCTCTAACCTGAAAATAGGTGAAAATGGATATTCAAAGTCTATACCATATTTTTGAGATTATCCTTGGGAAGCAATTATGGATTTACTTTTGATAATCTATCCAGATTCATCCATATTGTTTCTACAGATCCATTTAGTTCCGCTTACCCACTTTTCCCTAGGAAATTCAACTAAAGACTAAAAATTGTTTCTAACGAATTGATTAATCCCGTATTGAATAATGATAATACAATTATAATAATTAAAATCTTCAACAAAATTTGTTGGAACATTATCATAAACAAAAGTAGAGTTAAAAATGATGTTTAAACTATACATTATGATTTGAATACTAGAACCAAAATTAGTAATCACATTTTCAATGGGATGGTCTTTATAAATCATCCCTGATCTAGGATAAAATGGACAATCATTTTTCTACACATCAACAGATACATTATCTAGATTTTTTTCTTTACCAAAATTTAAATCCCTAAAATAATCTTTAATATTTTCCAAAACAAATTTCTGAACATCACAATATTAATCAAACTCTACATGCATAGATACTTTCACAGTCATGGTATAATTAAAATAAACTCGATAATATTTACTTTTTTAAGAATTTTTTATAAATATACCTTTAAAATTTTAGTATCAAACTTTTCTAAGTTGTATTTGATATCCAAGATAAAAAATCTATAACCACAAATTTTAAAATAACCAAACTTTGGTTTTATACAATTAACCAGTTCATAAGGGGTTTTATTTAAAAAATGTCTAACATAAAATATATTCAAAACATATAATATATTATTAATAGATTCAGACCAAAATTATTTTGGTAAACTATATTCATTAAGTAGATTTCAATCCATTACTTGAATAGTTCTATTTTTCTATTCCACAGCCCCATTTCATGGAGGTATTCTTGGAGTATAAAAATCATGAGCATAACCATTTTATTCATATAATTTTTTAAAATTAAAGTTAAAACATTCACATATATTATCACTTATAATAGAAAAAAGTAAACAAACTTTTTGTATTTTAAACTAGCTTACAAAAAGAAAAAAAATCTAGCAAAGGTTTCATGCTTATGAGACATGAAATAAAAACCTGTAAATCTACTGAAATAATTAGGAATAAAAAAATTATTTATTTCAATTTAAAATAGTATATTTCATTAGAATAAATAAATAATAATGAAATAAATAAAGAGTTCTATAAGTATAAACATGATTGATTTATTTTAATGATTGATCGGGCTTCTTACCTCTTAAGAATGAATCAGAAATAAAATCATTACTTACCTTTAACTTGGGTAAATCTAGAACATGTCCATGCTTGGGTTATTTATGTATCATTTAGAAATTATATTTTCAAAGACTTTTATTCCATATAACATCATCTATTTTATAGTATTGATATACTTAACATTTTGGTTAGATAAATCATATAAATTAAATGAATAAATATTATATCATCCATTAGAAAAAAATAAACCATTTTTATTTTTAAAAACTAAGAATTTATTATATTCAAATTTAACATACATACCATTATTTAATAATTATGAAATAATAATTAAGTTATTTTTCATACCTTGAACATATAGAACATTATAAATTATAACAACATTAGAAATGCCTACTTCACTAAAAAAATTAACCTTTCCTTTAGAGTTATATCCAAAAGTAATAGAGAATCCATCACATTGGGTATAAGAGATGAAATTCAATAGGTCACTGATCATATTCCAGTAATAGCCACTATCCATGTAACAAGTATTGTTATTGATACATAAAAATAATTTTTCTTATAAAAATCAATTACAAGAGATTTTTGGTAACCATGCTATTTTTGGTCCAACTGGGTTTGAAATAGAAATATTAAGTTCCAAAATAGATTTAAACATTTATTATAAGGTAATATAGTAGATAAATTATTTGAAATATAATTATTGGTATAACCAAGAGATTGTGGATATATATGAGAACATTGATGAACATAATCTCTATTCATACAACATTTAAAGGATATAATAGAAGAAACCTTTCCATCATAAATTTTAATAAAAGTAGTATTGAATTACTTAGGAATTTTAGGATTGTAACCAGAAATATTTTTGTTTTTATTTGGTTTTACTATAGATATGATCTATTCATATTTTTCATTTATTTGAACAAAATTAGATAACTTATCTTTTAATATTACAACTTCGTTTATAAGATTATCATTTTCTTTTTGAACAGACATAAAATATCCTAAATATTTCTTTTAGTTTATGAAGAAAAATTTTTTGTTTCTTATTTAAGAGAATCATTCACATTATTTAATTTCTTGTGACACTAATCCAATAGGTTTGATAGGAATAACATAATAATAAATATAATTTTATGAATAAAAGATGTATTTTTCTAAAAGGTGATTTTACAACCTTTTAATAGAGAACCCATTTTAAATATAATTTTTGAAACTTTTATAATTTTTATTTAAAAAATAAAATTCATTTTTTAAATAGGAATATCAATATTTAATTTGGGTGAATTTTCTGTATTTTTCTAAGAAGTTTCATTTTTTGATGAATAGTGAAAAATTCTGAATTATAATTGAAAACTGCTTGTTTCATCTAATTTAGTTTTACAGTAAAATTATATTTTAAATTAGTTTTAAGGTATAATTATTTCAATTATAAACTAATAAATACAATTTATGTCACTAGAATCAATTTTATATTGAAATTGGACATAAAAACATTTCAAACATTTGAATTTTTCTTCTTAAAAATTTGCTTTCCAGCAGCGTCTGTGATATTAATTTTAAATTAATTTTATCTACTTATATAAATTGAATTAGGAAAAACAGATATAATTATTTGGAATCGGTGTGAAATCTGTGTTATTATAAAATATTCTAATTTTTTTATTGAAATTATTTGTGAAAACAATTAAAATTAATTATAGTGATTAAGGTAATAATAAGATTACTTAACGATTAAACTTAGATTATAAGGTGTACAAATGACCCAAAACTTACTCAATACCCATTAAATGGAAATATTTAGACCCTAAACACCATAGTATATATTTTTATGAGTTATTGGCTTAATATTTCTTGAAATTGACCTATATCATAAGTTAAGGAAAATAAAAAAAAAGAACATTTCTTACCTTTAACATTTATAAAGACTTTATATATCGACAAAGAACCATATTAGTTCAGTTGTACACATTATTTTAAAAGTTAAAGGATTTTATTTATCATATTAATTTATATTTAAATATTAAAAATTAATTATTTATAATAACTAATTATTAAATGCTAACGGCGGTAATTATTGAGTTAAAATTTAACTGAAATAAATGATACTAAATATATTTATAAGTGAAGTAAATTGATTGAAATATTTTCTTTAATTTTTTAGATAAATATATCATGTTACATATTTTTAAAATTCATATATTCAAATTCCATCTTTTTCTTGATATTTTTGAATTTAAATTAAGTAAATAATGTCTAAATTGATATTAAGGTTATTTTATAATAAATGATATTTAAATAAAAGATTTAAAATTTACTAAAAATCCAATATTTTGATTTTTTTTAATTTTATTAAATATAAAATATTTTATATTCATGTACCAATTTATCTTTTTTAATGATCATATTGGACTTTAAATAGAAAAAACATTGTTAGCACAGCTCAGGTTAAAGTAGTGTTTTTTCGCGTTACATGCAGTTGTTTTAAAATTAGTTTCCAACACACATGAGATTTTTTTAAAAAAATTAGATATCATATTTATAATTCATTGGGTCTATATTTTATAATAAATATAACTTTATTTTTTTCATAATAGTTAAATTAATTAGGTTAAAAAATCTAGTTACCTTGATAAAAACCAAAATAATTAAAGTGGGGAAAATTAGAAGTTAAGGAAAAAAATTATACAAATGTACTTATTTTTGTGTGTTGGATGTTTTTATTTAAATTATTTTCCATTTACTCCATTAGGTGTACATTTTTGAAGCACATTAGGTAATTAATACCTCCCAATAGTGTTTACCTTTTGGTATTTACAAGAATGCCACCCCACCTCCTCTATAAAAAGGAATTCACTCTTCCACTTCCTTACAACTCTCATGCCACACTGGATCATTAAAAACATACCAAAATAAAATCTAAAATTCTATATATATATCCTAGAGGCCTCAATTTGGGTATAAACCAAAGAATCTCTTTGTTATTAACTAAAAGGAGTTACCTAAAGAAGATGTAACATCTTTCAACAAGCACTTTTTATTTAATTTTCCTTACCCCCACCTCAATTATTATTATTAAATGATTATATAATAACCTAAGAATAATATATATATTAATATGTTTTTACTCTAAGGTTTATAACTACACCTACACACACTTCCATCAAATGGATAACGAACTTATCGTTCATGTGTACGACGGACTACCCCTCACAAAACGTTGTTGTTCATTTTTTTCTTTTACCACCTCTCATGGTTAGGAATTATGATGGACATACTATTTTTATATGATATTTATGATATTTATGATTTATTTATTATTTTTTAATTTTTATGTAAAACATAGCTTCATTATTTCTGTTTTGTGTAAATACGATAACTTCCTTTGTGGATATGTGGACTACCACCTCCATAAAGCGATGTGGTTCATTCACACTTTACATGGAATGTATTAAGGATGATTTTACTAAAAATATATGATATATATGAAATAATAATTATATCAGAATGATAATTTATATATAAAAATATATTTCCTTTACTTACTTTCTTTCAATACGATAATAAAATGGAAACAACATTCATGCGTACGTAGGGTCTGCCATCTCAGTGAATAGTGTATTTCATTTCATATTTATATACTTTATAGATTATCATAAATATTTATATACTGAATATATATGATATCTACAACTTTTTTTACACTCTACAAATAATTAAATAATTATCTAATTAATAGGATCAAGAATTTTAAGTCAAAACATATATGAAAAACAAAGCGGATAATACCTGAAGCGTAAAATTAACATGAAATTGTTAATAAATAGGTAATATAAATTCATAAGAAAATAATATATGGTTTGATATAAAAGAATATGGTTATTTTTTATATGTATAATAAAATTATACTTATTATATATGTGGGTTGAATATGTATGAGGAAATCCAATACTTAAGGTAAGGGTTTTCTCATCTCACTTCTATTTCTGTCAGATTTATGCCTTATCCACCACTCATTTATTTTATGTGGTGTATATAATACTAATGACTATATTATATTATTATTATACTTAAATATATGGTTATTTACATATCCATTTTATTTTATTTATTTAATGGGGTTTATGTTTCAAATGTCACCAAATCAGTAAATTAATTTTGTCATAATTTTCCTCCTTTGAGATACATGCCACGTTATGAACCTATATTTTTATATGTGGTGTATATAATTCCCTTTGACACTTTATATCTTTAATGTACTTATTTTCATAATATTTTTATCTTAATTTAATTTTATTATAACATGGTTATTCTGAATCAATGTTACCAAAGTGGTAATAGTTTATGGCTACAATCTCATTGTTTATCAGGATTGTTTATGATTATGCTTATATTGATGAAATCATATGATATATCTCTCAATAACTCTCATGAATTTTATTCCCCTAGGTTTATTCATGATATATTAATTTATTTTTACAACTTTACCACTCTTTGGTACTTATGATAATTAATAAAATGTTTTCAGAAAATCCAACTTTATTACTCTTCAGTCAGAAATATGTTTTATTCAAAAAAACAAGTTTTCTAAATATGGTTTAAAAATGTTTTAAAATGATGCTTTAATTTAATTTTCAATTAAAATTAATTTAAAAATATTTTATGTTTTATAAATGTGTTCAATTTTTTTAATTCTTCCTTTATAAGTTTTAAAGGTTATTTTTGAAAAAACAAGTTATCAAAAAAGTTTAATGTTTTAAAAAGTGTTTTTAAAGAGGAAACTATATTTTTATCATGAAATGTTTTAAATAAATATTAAATATTAATTTAAATTTTTTCAAATTATATTTTTTTAAAATGATTCCGAAAATTTTTAATGTTTTAAAAATTAAATTTCAAAGAAAGGTTATTTTCCTTAAGAAATGCTCCAAATGTTCTTTAAAAATACTTTTCAATCTAATATGGAAAACTTTGATATAGTTTAATATTTATTAGGGGAATGATAAAATAATACCATTAATATTTTTTCTTTAATGGTTTATATTTTGATTTCATAATGGTTATGAAACCTTTTCTCTTCCATGGTTTATATATTTGTGAAACCCATTTCTCTTCCATGGGTTACATGATTTTGAAACCAACTTTTTTCATGGGTTATTATTTGATGAAATTATTATGAAACTTTTATATTTTATATAGGTTATGATATGATGAAATTTTTATGATACCCATTTCATTTCATGGGTTATGATACGATGTTTATGAAACCCATCTCTTTTTATGGGTCATGATATGGTGATTTTTTATGATCTTTTGACACACATATGTATGATTTTATTATCTGATAGGTGGGACCTATGTATCCCTTCAATGAATTGGATAAAGATTTATATCTCATGAGATAATTATGGGAAACAAGTCGACAATATTGATCCACTATGGGAAGAAGGGGAACCTCGATCTACTATGAGAATAAGGCTAAACCCGATCCACTATGGGAAGAAGGGGAAACATGATCCCTTATAAGGAAAGGAATATGAATGGGGATAGTGGTGTGTCCTGACCAGTAGGTGTATTCCCCATGAATTTCCCTGATATGATTTTTACAATGATCACTGACTTTTCGGTAATTATATTACATGTTTATGTGTCTTCCACAATTCCATGTCTTATTTCTATGTTATGATTTCATGGGTTATTAATTTTATTCCCTCGTGATTCATATATTATGAACTATTAATCTTTATTTCATGACTCATGTATATGATCTTTGATATGTAAGGTATTATCTTTAAATGTTATTCTCATTTTCTCATACCCTTATGTTCATTTTATACTTATGTATCTATTTTATTTACACTTACTGATCATCTGAGCTCACCCTTTCTTGTGTTTCCTTTCCCCAAGTTATGAAGAAAGATTTTAAGTAGAAGTACTAAAGGGGAAGATCTTTGTGGGAAACAATGAATATCTTTCACCAAGTTCGAATATTCTATTCCAATTTTCCAAATACACTAAACTATTACAGTCCTCAGGAATATACTTTTGTAATGTGTTGAATATTCATCTAAATTGATGTAATATCCATGTATGTCAAGCATAGGTCACTATAGTTGGTATCAAAGGAAATATTTAGTAAACCTTTAGAAAATGGGATGAGAAAACATTAGTGAGATTCCTAGGGATATTTTAAATATATTCTTAGAAATGTATCTAAGGATAAGTATAAGGATGAGTCAAAGTTTTGGAAATGTCTTGGAATTTTGGTAAAGGATATAGCAATTAGTTTCCTAGAAATACATCCCTGTATGGATACTACAAGTGGATATGGATCTATCATATATGTTCCTAGGGGTAACAACCTTCAAAACACTTTATTGATCTAGAATCAATTGAGAACTAGTGCACAAAAATGAGCCATGTTGTACACTAGGTTTGACACTCCTAGGGGATATGCTTTGGAAATTCAGAAAACTCTTCATGAACCATCATAAAGGATTAAAATAGAAGTTTAATATGAATGAACTTAGATAAGAATAAGGTTTTATAGATTAAATAAGGTTTCATATGTTATTTTTCATGATTATTATGTTTTTTTCATGATAAGTGTTCCTCACTCTATTTTTTCTAGTTTTAATCAATGGTGGGAACTAGGAAGAGATGGGTTAATACTGAATGTGAAGGATAATTTCTAAATGAATAAACAAAGGGAATGATGACTTGAGTAAAAGATATTGTGATCATTCATAATAAATTTTCATGAAACATGATTAAAAATGTGTACATTAATGAACTCGTAGACTCACCAAAGAAGATAGGGAAGTAGTTTTTTAAGAGTTCAGGTAATGGAGACCTTGGAGGAAATAAGATTCAATTTACTTTCTGTTGAGAATATAGAAATAAGCACCCAAGTGAATTTATTTGATGAATAATAATATGTTTTGAAAATATAAAATATGGACACAAATCAAGTAAATATGAAGGGAAAATGATAATTGTAGTTAACAAAATAGATGATAATAATAGAATCCATAATAAATCATCAATGGTTGAATGCTTTAAATGTGGAAAAAATGGGCATTAGGAAAATCAATTCCCAAACTAGAAAGATCATGAAAAGAATAATCAAGGTTGTATTAGTAATGGTTATATTGTTGGCGGTGATTAGACTGTAGGAGAAATTTGAATAGAAAGAGTGTTGACGCTCCTTTCGTCACAGAATCTAAAGATCGGAAATTGGAATATCCAAGCTCAAAGTGATTCATCCTTTGAAGAAAACATCAAAAATAGACAAAGGCATGAAGACAGGATCCAAAGCAACTGCACCGCGCAAGTTATCTCACTGTCGCGCAAGTGTACTTGCGCGGTGACCTTGGTCGCGCAAGTGACTTGCGTGACCTAAGTGGTAACCGCCCGGTAACCGCCCAGGGCCTTATTTTGCCTATAAATAGACCCTGTGGGCCCCCCATTCGAGAGGATCTTTTTCCAGAAACATGGATTGAAGCTCCCGACGCCCAAGTCTCTTCTCAAAGCTTCCGGAACACTTCTAAGGTAATTTCTTACCTAGAACAGAAGATTTAAAGAGAAGAAGGAAGGCCTAAGTGTTGAAACTCATCAACACTTGTGCGCTGCCTTATTCTTTCAATAGAACTTGCGCGTCCCTTTTTTGGATAAACCTCAAGAGGATTCTAAAGGGATTTTTAAAGAGTCACTCAAATATTCTAAATGATATTTGAGAACCGCGCAAGTACCCCTCATGTCGCGCAAGTATACTTGCGCGACCAATACTAGCGTGCCGCCGCAATACTAGCGCACCTTTAAGGACTTGCGCGCCCTTATGTTTTTGGGTGCCCTCCTTGTCCAATTAATCTCCTTAATACCATTCCACCTCTCCTTTTCAAGATCCAGTCTTCAAGACACTTTTCAAAGCCATCTTTGACATGTTTTCTTGATTGACTTCCTTATCTGAAAGGAATTCTGTGGAATATTTCATTCAACCTCATCATTCAAAGGATGAGAGAATCTTTAATTAGGCCTCCTCCTCAGGAGTACGCCCTAATCCATAATTCTCTTAACCTGGGCCTCCTTTTCAGGAGTAAGACCCAGTCCCCTAAAACTTGGGCTTCATTTTTAGGAGTAAGTCCCAAGTCTCCAAAAGACTTATAATTCCCTCAACCTGGGCCTCCTCCTTAGGAATAAGCCCCAGTCTTGACAAATTCCCCTTTAACCTAGGGTCTCCTTTTCAGGAATAATCCCCAGTTATAAATCCTTTAACCTAGGCATCTTCCTCAGGAGTAAGCCCCAAATTCTTAAAGTTCCTAAAATTGGGCATCCTTCTTAGGAGTAAGCCCCAACCTCAAATATGGGCATCCTCCTCAAGAGTAAGCCCCAAACCTTAATCCCTAACCTGGGTCTCCTTTTTTTAGGAATAAGACTCAGTCATAACCTGGGCCTCCTTTTTTAGGAGTAAGTCCCAGTCATAATCTTGGGCTTCCTTTTCAGGAGTAAGCCCCAAGTCCCCTAACCTGGGTCTCCTTTTCAGGAATAAGACTCAGTCATAATCTTGGGCTTCCTTTTTAGGAGTAAGCCCGAAGTCCCCTAACCTGGGTCTCCTTTTTAGGAATAAGACTCATTCATAACCTGGGCCTCCTTTTTTAGGAGTAAGTCCCAGTCATAATCTTGGGTTTCCTTTTTAGGAGTAAACCTCAAGCCCCCTTAAAATTCTCTTAACCAGTCATAATTTACCTTTGATTTGGGTTTCCTTTTCAGGAGTAAAACCCAATCATAAGTCCCCTCCGAACTTGGGCATCCTCCTTAGGAGTAAACCCCAAGATTAGAGTATTCAAATCTTCATAAAGCACATATACCTTTATGGACCCTGTTCCTGGATTTTCTCCTTAAAAGTAAATCTTAAACCTTCATCTATTTTGGGAAGTCATACATACATAAGCCCCAAACAATTTCTTATTATTGCATCTTTCATGGCACAATTGTCTAATTTTTACCAATACCTCTTGTTTCTCACACCGAGCATGACTCGCGTGAGCTTAGAGTGTAAAAGTAATTATGACATTCTTCTTTGAGCCATCAATCATAAACATCATACTCCATTTCTCGAACTACGTGGGTTCTGATTCCTTTTCCAAAACAAAGGATACGTAGGTAGCCCATTTATGGGTTCGATCCCAACTTTGAAATAATCCATGTCCTTCTGAATGACGATAAACTTCAAGTGCCTCACTGAGTAGCTTTAAAACCGGCCTGGTCGTCATAATGACCAAGAGACTTTTATATAAATGTTTTGAAGGATACCATTGACCAAGAATCTCTAAACAGATATAGATGATTCTCTATTGATGAAGAACCTCGAATACATATAAAAGATTCTCTAAGTTTCATGCATATTTAATCATTGATTGTTAAAACTTAAGGAAATCTCATTTTATACTTGGTAATATAAATAAGGATTCACGAACATAACTTAAATCTATAAAGAGAGTCCCGGAGTAGACAATAATTCCCCTCAAAAAGGTGTGATGAGTCCGACCTCCCATCCTCTCGACCAATGAAAATTCCTAAGCCTCATTAGCCCACAAGATAATGAGCGCCTACCTTTGGAAAGTAGGTCCAAACGGATGTGGAATCATTGGATGTTTCCGGTTCTACGAACAAACCCGTTAGAAACCGATCGGAACGTTTGAATCTCCCATCCAGGAGGTCATCCCCGGATTTCGTGCGAAACAAAAATTGTGAACCCGACGTGAATCCTTAACCAAGTTAAAGTGATGTTTTTCTTATTTGTTAGGCCCCTTGGGCCAACAAATCAATCATTGAAATGTGCTCATCCAAAAGATGTAGTGGCCGGATTCATCTTGATTATGTCTGTTATATGGAATAGGCACTCTTTTCTCAAGATCTTCTGCAAATTGGATTTCCTTAAATTTACCCCTGTGAATACTGCTGCTGTGAACACCTCTATTGTGAGGTCTGCTGCTGTGAAAACCAATGCTGCTACTCCTGCTAGAACGTCGTCCGCTCTGAGGATGACATCACCAACTTAGCGTCTTCAACGCTGGGTTTCTAATGCACTGGTTAAGGAGTACCGTCGCAACGGTACTATCCCAACTCTGGAGGCCTCTCATCAAGCCCTCCAAGTTAACAACTCTACCTGGTCATCCGGACAACGGCAGCCAGCGATCAAGAAGCAGGCGGTGCTGACTACCATCTCCAACCGTTTCGGGTCGTTATCCCCGGAACACAATTTCCATTCACTCCCTTACTCTGAGGAAGTGAATGAGCAGGTCCATTAGGGCCTTAGTTCTAAAGGACAGCAGTCCTTCCCGAGGGCTCCCATCAACAATCGCCGCCAGACTCGTGCGGTAGTGCACCCTCAACATGATGAGGGTACCGACTCCAGGCATTCAGCTCAGGTTCCTCGAACCCGAGCAGGCAAGATGAACCGCCAGAGACGGAATCCGGTTAACAATAGGCAGGTTGTCATCCCTACCATCTACGGAGAAGTCCACCAACCTAACTTGGTGGAAAATAACGAGCAGGCACAATCACCTGCCCGTTTTAATTCCGCTGTCCAGCAGACTCGTCTGACAGCATCAAGCCGATCCCGCCAGGCAATTCCGGCGGAGTACTTTAGGCAGGAACATACACCTGCTTATACATCACCAGTTAGTTAGCAGGCTCGTCTGACTACATATGATGGATCTCGTCAACCGCGTTTGGCGAAGTGTAATCAGCAGGCACATACACCTGCTAATACTAATCAAGCCTACCAACAGTCTCGCTTGGTAGCGCACGGAGAAGTCAGTCGGAAAGTCCCGACGACAAACAGGAGGCAGAATCAACTCTCTGCCTCCACACTTGAGTACTGTCAGGATTCACTGACTGGAAAAGGAGGACAGGAGCAGGCACATACACCTACTCCAAGCCCGGAATGGACGTATATCCCCGTTCCGGCGGCTGAAGTCACCAAACATATTTTGTCAATGATGAAAGAGCAGAAGCAAATTCCTGCTCATATTCTGGATGCTTTCCAGGATATCATAACAGCTTCAGCATCATCACAGGGATAGACACATAAATCTATCCCTAGCAATGGAGTGACACATCAACGATTCACTCCGAAACAGACACACACATCTGTTCCAGTCCAAGAGGGTTATGGGGCATACTCCCCCATATCATACGGACAACCAAGTCAGGCACATACACCTGATTTGAGTGGAGATCGTCAGCCTAACCTGACCATCTTTCCTGATCAGGAACATACACCTGCTCAGAGCAATCACTTTCGTCATCAAGTGGTTTTTAAAGCGAGTAAGAAGGCATCTAAGAAAAAGATCTGCCCAGCACAGTCAGGAGATCAAAGGCCAATCTGTAACCAAGTCTTGCTCGATGCTGGAGTTCTTGAAGCCCTCAGACATTTATCTGTCGGAATTCAAGATTCTACTCCCTCAGTTCCCAATAACGGGAACATTAATTCTGAAGGTCTTCAACAGACACTTCCTCATGAAGACTTGCTTCATGAAAATTCGGTCAATCTTGAAGTTTCTTCTTCAGATGAGAGCCACAGGAACCCTCTGTGTGGTCAGAAGACCAAGGAGCAAGAGATTTCATCTTTTGCTATAACCCATCATGACGGTCCCTCATGGTGATGAACTTCGCTGCGAAAGTCCTCTCCGCAGTAGTGATTCACGTTGTCTCAAAAATTCTTCAGAAGGCAATGTAGTGACGAGAAAGCCCTCCTATCTCGAGGCACTTGCAAACGTAAAACCAGTCATGTCTGATGCTTTACTATCAGCAGGTGAAACTCTTTCTCCATCAGAAGATAGCCTGGGGTTCAGGTTATTCTCCGAACCATCCCTAGGTCATTCATCTTCCAGCATGAATAGTGATCTCTCTACCAATCTTGTTGAATCCGATGAAGCAACAAGGGAACACCAACTCTGGTCCAAACAGGTAGAATAATATTCATTTAATGATAAAGAGGAAATGCTGAACATGAGGAAAAAACTGGCAAAAGGTGAAGTACCAGTCATGTTTTGGCCTTTGGCTGACTCCCAGTACGACATTCAAAAGATGTTGACGGATGATGGAATCCATGATATTCGTCTCAACATATAGAAAACTCTTTGTCAATTAAAGAAGAAGGTATTATCTTACGATGAATATGAAAATCATCTTAAGATAATAGAAGGGCTACAACGTCAGATTGATTTGGCATCTCTATCAGTCTCTCAGTATCCGAAGGCTGAAAAGCAACAGAGAACCCTTCAACGTTCATGCCTTGGCGCACTAAGAAAATTGCGTCAGTTAATTGCCAATGCTCCATCTGATGTTCATATAAGAGGATGGGGTGTTCACGGAGCACTACATTTCACAGTGCTTTCCGGTCAGCAAAGCCCGCCGAAAATGGTCTCATGCAATGTTATTGCCCATGGTCGGCCACAATCAATGAGCTTTGTTCATAATCAAAAGCTTGCTCAAGAACAGGCTTCAACTAGTTCCTCTCAAAATCAAGTATATAGAGAACAAGTTGTTGAATTTCTCCTATATCAAGCAGGCGAGAATATTTCACAAGCCTCTCGTCTGGAGCAAACACGTCATCAAATGACAGAAGTTTCGGAAATCATCCAACGGTCTGTTGAACCAGGTGATAAAAGTGGATACAGGTTAATGCATCCAGCTAATTTCCGAACTAAGATTCGCATGATCAAGAGAGATTTTAAGAAGATCTCAGACATAGCATGTCAAGAGACACCCCAGCTTGTCAGACTGGGGACTTCTCTAACCCAACCCTTAGAGTCAACAAATGGGATTCGAGGAGTTGAGCGGAAACAGCAGGAACATCCCCAGTCCACCGGACTGGGGACTTTTTCAAATCCTCAATCCCTCCCTCAGAGAAAGTCAGTATTCTCTCGATTAGGGAATAAGCCTCAAGAGGAACGAAGATCCAAGCTATCAGGAGATTCTATCCAAGTAACGGTTCTCCAAGAAGTTCCTGAGGGATCAAGTCAACGGAATTCCATGTCTCATCATGGACATAGAAGAAGACAATATCACAGAAATGCTGATAGAAAGGATTCCATGCAATATGCATCCATTAATTTCATCAATGTCGTTGCTGCTGATTCACCAGATGAGGCTCAATCAGAGGGATCAGACAAAGAGGTTCCTGCTCAAAAAGTTGTGCACACAGACCTAAATGAAGAAGGTGTGCGCACACGTAATCAAAGGCTTACCCAAAATCTGGGTATTCCTTCAAGTAACCCACTTCCCCCTCTCCAAAAAGGATCCAATGAGGGGAAAGGAAAGAATCAGGTTACTTCTCACCCTTCCTCTGAAGGAGTTCAATCGCTCTCATTAGAGCAAAGGTTTGCACAACAGGAGGAAGAAATTAAAGAATTAAGAAGGTTGAATGCAGAACTACTTCAGAGTAGTCTTCTTCTTAAGAATGCTGAAGTCCGACAGCTGAAGGAATTTGTTGTAACTACTGAGATGGATCAAGAATATCCTCCTTTATCAGTACACCCTCAGAGGTCTAATCCTACGGGTCAAACGCAACAACGGTTGGCAGCACTACCATCAGTTGCAGCACCAACCACCACGTCTTTCCAAGCTCCATTCATTGCACCTACCCAAAACCAAGTTCAACCGGATGTTTCTCAAAAGTTAATAACTACTATTGAGTCATTAACAGCTCGGTTAGAAACCATGGAAGGGAAACGGGCGCAAGTTCAACCTGAAAAGAAAGTTTACCCTGAATGGGTAGATTCAATTTCTCCTCCATCCAGTTTTGAAAACCCTGTTTTCCCTACTTTCAATGGATCAGGCGACCCTGAACAACATTTGACGCATTACGTGTCTTGTTGTGATCCTATGATGGGAACTCCAGAGCAGCAAGAAGCAGTGAAACTCAGATGCTTCGTGCGAACCTTACAAGGACCAGCTTTTGTCTGGTATACAAGCTTGCAATCCCGGTCAGTCATCGGATGGGAGGATCTTCGTCAAAAATTCCTTCTTCAGTTTAGCTCAACTTTGCCAAAAACGACAGTTTTCGATCTTACAAACTGCAAGCAAAGGGAAAATGAAAGAGTCTCTGATTTTATTGCTCGTTGGAAGGGATTAACGTATTACCTGAGTTTAGAACTCCCTCAGGAGGAATTGTTGCCAATCTGTGTGGCAAATTTGTGTGACGAATTACGCACGCCATTGATCCCTGTGAAATACACAGGACAGTTTCGAGACCTTACTTCAATCGCTCAACAGATTGAAGATTCCCTTATACAGGCTAAGGTTAAATCTCGTGTAATTCCATCAGCTCCAGGAAGAAGAATGGGTAAAGCAGAAACTGCTACAGTTATGCTTAAACAAGCAACTGTACCTATATCTACTTCAAAACCTTAATCTTCTCGAAGGACTCCACCTCCTGAACGCCAACAACAAAGGCCATTTCGTCCAAATGATCAAAGAGATCAACGACGAAAACAATTTGAGGATATGAAGAGTAAAACATACTCTTTCCGAAATGAGCAAGTTCCTGGTTACTTCATTGCAGCTCTGGAAAATAATTTGGTTCAATTACCAGTGCCCAAGAGGCCAAACAAGGAAGGAGATGAAAACCGTCCCAATTATTGTCCCTTTCATCAAATGTTGGGGCATCCCATCCAGGAGTGTTTTTTCTTTAAAGACCTCCTGCAAAAGATGGTTGACTTGGGACAAGTCAAATTGAAGGGTTCTTCAGCTCATGTAGCGTGTATTACCGCTACAGATCCAGAGGAAGGAGGCGAGTGGCAGGAAGTCAAAAGCAAAACTGCGAAAAAATATGATGATTGGATGGTCAGAAAGACAATCAATCGGACTCATTCCATTTTGCGAACACAATTGAAGAAGCCAATTGTGTCTCCTACAAAAGCTGCAGTAAAGCCTCCATCAAAAGACAAATCCTCAAAAGGGCAGCGCAATTCAAAGAAGAAAGAGGAATCAGGAGAAGATGAGTATGTATCAAAGCCTAAATTGTCTTTGACTCTGGCAGATTTCATGCCATCTACTTCAAAGCAACGGGCACCGCCCCATCAAACGGCACAGCCTAAATAGGCTAACCAGGCAGAGTCTTTATCAGACGAAGAGTTAATATTTGGTTCTGTTAATATGATCCAATTAACAGATTCATATTCCAGTCTTGATGATCCTGAATTCCCTGTATCAAATTAGGGAATCCGAAGAGGTTCTAGAGGTTCAGGATATAGGGGAAGACGTGGATCTTTCCAAAGCCACTACTCTAATTTTACCCCTGCTAGCACTGTATATGCAGCAGAAACTCGTGGTAGAGCCCTTCAGCGAGCTCAAAAAGAACAAGCGAGTTCTTCTGCCAATGGCCAACTCAGTTTTTGGCACAGTTATTTTGGAAGACCGATTAAAGGTTCCATCTTCTTTATCTCAGCAAGTAAATGGATCTAATCAGTCTAATCTTCCAAAACCAAGGATGTTTCCAACTTCAATACAAGATGCATCAGCTTCCAAAGCATCTACTTCCAAGGTACCTGCTAAACCGCATATTCCTATTGGGAAACGCAGACCTCTAGATCAAAAGTATGATATATTGAAACACTTGGCCCAAGTACCATCCAAGTTATCAATTTTGGATGCTTTGAATCTGTCAAAAGATCTTCGGGAAGCACTCATCGAAGCTTTGTCAAGTCCTCAGGAGTTTGAAGCTGAAATTGCTGCAGCTGAAATCTATCACATAGAGAATAATCCTGCAGAATGCCATGCAGTGATATCTTTTACTGATAAATATGAAGATGATGTTGTGCATGGGCACATAAAACCTTTGTACTTATCTGGAAAAGTCAATGGTATAGATGTTCGAAGAGCTTTCATTGACAATGGTTCAGGAGTCAACCTCATGCCCATTCGTACACTTCGTCGATTGGGCCTCACGGAATCTGATTTATCTCCTTCTACCATGATGTTGCAAGGATATGATAAAAATGAACAAGAACCACTGGGAGAAGTTACACTCAGAACTCAGTTTGGAGATCTTGTTTCCAATTCGGATTTCATGATTGTTGATCAAGACTCAGCTTTCAATATCTTGCTTGGAAGACCCTGGCTACATCAGCATGCAGCTATTCCGTCATCATACCATCAATGTCTCAAATACTGTTTCGATGGTCAAGTTGGAACATTTTATGGTGATAAGGCCCCATTCAAGACATGTGAGTCTCAATACATTGAGGCGGAATTTTATCACATGAAGGGAAGAGAAAAATCTACAATGAAGGAAGTTACCAAGGTTAATGCTCCATATGGTTTGGAAAAAAATCCAATAAATCCATTTTCACATATGAGTACAGATTGTGTGTTACCTATCAGTCAAATTGACAAAATAGGCCCAAATCAAAATACTCTTATGGAAAGATCCATAATGTCAATTACGGCAATCGAGCCAGACAACATGGGAGAAATTGGTAACTTACCAAGCAGTGATGAAAGCATAAGTGGTGACGTTTTCATTTCGTCTACTGAAATCCAACAAGTCTATACTTCGCTAATCAGGCCAGAAGAAGTTATAGCAACACCAGAGGTGAATAATGATGTCGATTCTCAATCCATCATCTCCTCTTTATTTCCCAAAGAAGACCCTTTATCATCAATAGGGTCGGAAATGGAAGCTTCTTATTCAAAATGTGAAAATTTTGACATCTCTTATGATCATGAGAATTTCGTTTTTTCATCTACTTTGCAAGTAGAAACGGAAGAAATAACACATGATGAAGAGGAAGAGGAAGATCTTAGAGATGCTCCTCCAGCATTTGAAGAGGGTATCTCTACCATTGTGGATGAACTCAGAGAAGTAAATCTTGGTACAGAGAAAGATCCACGCCCCACTTTAATTAGTGCGTCCATGACCCTTGAAGAGAAAGAGATGTATATTTCTTTTCTAAAGCAAAATAAAGATATTTTTGCTTGGAATTATACAGAAATGCCTGGGCTTGATCTTGATGTTGCTACTCATCATTTGGGTTTACCAAAAGAACATCGAGGATTCAAGCAAGCCGCGAGAAGAACACACCCAACCTATGCTTCCAAAATTGAGGCTGAAGTGGATAAGCTTATCAAATCTAACTTCGTCATAGAAGTTCAATATCCCAAGTGGTTGGCTAATATTGTCCCTGTAAAGAAGAAGAACGGACAAATTAGGGTTTGCATCGATTTCAGAGATCTTAATCGGTATTGTCCTAAAGATGATTTCCCATTTCCGATTACAAAACTCTTAATTGATGCGACGGCTAGCTATGAAGTACTTTCTTTCATGGATGGATATTCTGGATATAATCAGATCCGAATGGCCCCAGAAGATGAGGAATATACAGCCTTCAGAGCTCCTCAAGGTGTGTTTTGTTACCGGGTGATGCCCTTTGGTTTAAAGAATGCAGGTGCAACATATCAACGCGCCATGCATCGTATCTTCAAACCTCTTTTAGGGAAGTTTGTTGAATGCTATGTAGATGATTTGGTAGTTAAATACAAACAACATTCTAATCACTTGGCTGATTTGGAAGTCATATTCCACAAGCTTCGACAACATAATTTGAAGATGAACCCCTTAAAATGTGCTTTTGGGGTAACCTCAGGAAAATTCCTCAGCTTTGTTGTACGCCATCGTGGTATTGAAGTCGATCCTGAGAAAACTAAATCAATCCTTGGTTTGTAGCCTCCTAAGAATTTGAAAGAATTAAGAGGACTTCAAGGACACTTAGCCTATATTCGGCGTTTCATCGCCAATTTGGCAGGCAAAAGTTTACCCTTTACCAAATTATTGAAGAAAGGAGTCACTTACCAGTGGACTGAAGAATGTCAAGAAGCATTTGATGTTCTCAAGAAATACCTCTTGAGTCCACCAGAACTCATGCCACCTATTGAGGGTAGACCTCTTATCCTATATGTGACAGCTTTAGAGCGATCATTGGGTGCCTTTCTCTCTCAAAAGAATGATGCTGGGAATGAAAATAGTCTCTACTATCTCAGTAGAACTATGCTTGAAGCAGAAACCCGGTATTCAAGTATTGAAAAGTGCTGCCTAGCATTAATCTTTGCAGTTCAGAAACTGAGACACTACCTGCAACATCATGAGGTCCAATTGGTATCTCGTAATAATCCGCTCAAATTCATCCTTAGTCGTCCAATGCTTACAGGACGTCTGACAAGGTGGGCGGTTATTCTACAGTAGTTCGACATTCAGTATGTGTCTCAAAAGGCAATTAAGGGCCAAGCTCTGGCTGATTTCCTGGCTGAACATCCTTCAGTGGAAGACACGTATTCAGATATCAAACTCCCTGATGAGGAAGTTTTCTCTATTCAAGAGAGTCCTCAAACATGGGAAATGTATTTTGATGGTGCTTCTAGAAGTCCAATAGGGAAGAAAATGGAAAATCTTAAATTCAACAAAGTTGGTTTAGGAATTGTGCTCATTTCTCCAGATAAGGCAGTGTTACCTTATTCCTTTTTGTTGTGGGAAGGTGGTACCAATAATGAAGCTGAATACCAAGCTCTCATTACAGGCATGGAGTTAGCGCTTCAAGCACAAGTGAATCACTTAAAGGTGAAAGGTGATTCAGACCTGGTAATCAAACAAGTCAATGGGGATTATGCCATCAAAAAAGAAGAATTAATCCCTTTGTATGATTACGTCAGAGAGTTAATGTCGGAATTCCCTTCAGAACCGACATTTTCTTATGTCCCAAGATCACAAAATGCTCAAGCTGATGCACTGGCTAATATATCCACAGCTTTAGCAGATCCAAATTGGGACGAGACAACCATCTGTATTGCCCACTGTCATGCAATTTCACCTTATGTTCAAGTCAGAACAGAGGAAATTAATGAAATTAGTCCCATTCCTAAACCGTATGGTCATACTACAGGATGTATGTCACCTATCAGGGAATACCTTCAAAATAGAACACTGCCACCTGATAGAGCCGAGAAAGAACAAATTCGGCGACGTGTGGTCAATTTTACTCTTTATGATAGCCCAAACCACCTCGAGAAAATTCTCTACAAACGTGGTTTTGATGGAGTTCTCTTTAGATGTATTGATGGTGAAGAGACAATGACTGTCATAAAAGAAGTGAATGCAGGAGTCTGTGGTGCCCACCAGTCTGGACATAGATTGTTTGATCAAATTCGAAGGCTTGGATACTTTTGGCCTTCAATGATACAAGATTGTGTTAATTTCACAAAGAAGTGTCATTCATGCCAAGTATATGCCAACTTCATTCATAAACCTCCAGAGTTGCTTCATACAGCTAAATACTCATGGCCATTTTCCACATGGGGAATGGATGTGGTGGGACCTTACCCTTCAGCTACGGCCAAGCAGTTTAAGTACATTCTTACTACTACTGATTTCTTTTCCAAATGGGCAGAGGCAGTACCTCTCAAAGAAGTCAGTTCTAAATTCATTGTTAGCTTCATCAAGTCTAACATCATTACTAGATTTGGTGTCCCTCATACCATATTGACGGACAACGGCACCAACTTCTATTCTTCTGAGGTAAAGAAATTTTATCAAGAATACAACATTAAGTCCAACCATTCATCTCGATATCATGCAGCGGCTAATGGCCAGATAGAGGCCTTCAACAAGACTCTTTCAAATATACTGCAAAAGATGGTGGATAAAGATAAGAAGTCATGGCCTGATAAACTCTTTCATGCTTTATGGGCTTATCGGACTACCACTCACAATGCAACGCGGTCAACTCCATATTCATTGGTATATGGAACAGAAGCAGTCTTGCCAATTGAAGTTCAATTGCCCTCACTCAGAATAGCCATTTGTGATCAGTTATCTACGGATGAGCAATCCCAAAAGCGGTTGAATGAATTGGAACAGTTAGATGAGAAAAGATTGTGCACTTTGCACCACTTAGAAATCTATCAGAATCGAATAGCACGAGCTTTTAACAAAAAAGTTCGTCTTCGTTCATTCATTCAGGGAGAATTGGTATTGGTTCTCAGAGCACCAATGATACCAGGAAAGAAGCCTCCCAAGCTTGAACCAAAATGGGAAGGACCTTATTCAATACATAAGGTCTACTCCAATGGAGCGTATTCTCTAATCTCAATGGATGGAGAACACATCACGACTCCAACTAATGCCAGATTTCTGAAGAAGTATTTTGTATAAACACAAAATATTGTTCCCAGAGCCAAAACAGTCACATTGGTTCATATTATGTCCCTGCAACATGACACTAAACTGTGCAGCACCAATAGTCCTAACTGCAAGACTTTAAACTGCATAGTCCCTGAATATGTCCTACATGACACTAAACTGTATTATGTCCTACATGACACTAAACTGTATTATGTCCTATCTACATGACGTTAAACTATACAGAAGTTCTTATATTTTGTCCGAGATGACATTAAACTATATTTTGTCCGAGATGACATTAAACTATATTGTGTCCTAGCAACATGACATTAAACTGTGTGGCACTTCCAACGTCCCGCATGACGATAAACTGTAAAAAGTCCCCAGAACTGATATCCTCGTATTGGTTCACCTTAGTCCTAGTTACATGACTTTAAACTGTACAGCACCAGTTAGTCCTTGCTATATGACATTAAACTATACAGCAATGGTCCAGTATGACTTTAAACTGCAACTTCGTCCCACACGACATTAAACTGTGAAAAAGTTCCCTAAACCATCCAGCATGACCTTAAACTGCATCATCCCTGGTCCATGTATATGACCATAAACTATTTGCAAATCCCTTACGTCCAGCAAGACGTTAAACTGTGACGTCCTAACTACATGACGCTAAACTGTATAAAAGTCCCTTACGTCCGGAAAGACGTTAAACTATATAATCTCAAAGGTCCAGTATGACAATAAACTGCACAATCCCCCTTTCGTCCAATATGACGTTAAACTGTATTGTCCCCATCATCCTAACTACATGACGCTAAACTGTACAGAAAGTCCTTGATATGTCCTACATGACATTAAACTGTTATTTTGTCCCTGCTACATGACACTAAACTGTGCAGCACCAATAGTCCTAACTGCAAGACTTTAAACTGCATAGTCCCTTTTTTATGTCCTACATGACATTAAACTGTGCATCGTTAAGGTTGTTATTACCTCTTGTTTCTCACACCGAGTATGAATCACGTGAGCTTAGAGCAAATATCAACCATAATACTCCCTTTGGGCCACTAACCATGTGTAAGTCCCAACAACATTTTTTTTATTAGATCATTGTCCCCAAGAACAACTTGATCATTAATTCATTCTTTAATTTAACTACACGGACTTTGATCCTTGCCCTCCAGGCTGGGTATGTAGGAAACCTCCCAGGGTTCAAGCCCAAAAATAATCTCTTCACATCGGTTCACCACCATCTCATATGATGTTGATTCGTGAAACCGCCCCTAGAATCAATATTTTTTTACATTGATTCACTTTCGTCCTTGTTATATGACGTTAAACTATGCAACACTTTTGTCCGGTACGACAATAAAATACAATATTCTTTGATTTCCTCATTTGAGAGAGAACTATTATTGACATTGATTTTTCAATCATGGTTTTTCATTTTCAAAAGACTACATGCATACATGGTAATGCCTAAACTTTTTATCTTAGGTTAAACCATCATTGCACTGAAGTCCCCTTTCACCCTTCACATGTACGAACCAAATTTGTACAAAGGGTAGTTCTAGAACTACGTTGACTTGATTCCCATCCTTATGGGATACGTAGGAACATTCGAGTGTCCCTCGAATCCAGTCCCAATTCTTTTGGGCCTAACCCCAAATTTCACTTTCAGTCCCTTGGCTGAAAAGTCCTCATGAAAAGACACACTGTGTATTCATTATTATGGTCCGAATTCTATGACCCTAAACTAAGATCACTCATACTTTCGTCCTGCACGACGTTAAACTTCATTTCAAGAACTACGTATGGCTTGATTCTCATTCTTATGAGATACGTAGTGAAGTCCAAGTTTCAATTCAGGACCCAGCCACAACATGATTATGGTTATCATTGACCTATGTATCTCTATATACATTGGACAATACCCATCTTTATGTGTTATAATCCTAACCTTAAATATTTTCAGATCTTCATAACCCTTTTCATGACTTCTAATCACAAAAATGTCAAACTTCTGAGAATTCTTTTGCCTGACTATGCAGCACGTGCCCATAGGTGGCCTTGCATAAACAGTCCACATAACAGACTTGTCAGCCAAAAGATGCTATTTATTTGACCATGCAGCCAATGCCCTTAGGTGGCCCTGCATATTTCAACCCCCTAATGGGTTTTGTTAAATAATAGTAACTTCATTCTTGGTAAGAATGCATCTTTTGTCCTTATTTGTCTTAAACGACAGTATATAGGGATCCGCAAAAAAAATAGCCATCCTTAACATATTTGTCCCATATCCTTTTTCATGATCTGAAAGTATTCAAGTCTATGGTGTATTCTTCTTCCCTACGTTTGGGTCAGACCTTCGTAGGAGTGATATTCATCCAGTTCTTCGATATTCTTGTTCGGAAATATCTTCTCTATATTCAAGTACCCCTTTCCATACAACAAACTCTATACTTTATAAAATTTGAATCTCCATAAACTTTCATTGGCTTTTAACACTAGGAAAGTAAATTTCTGGGAGTTCTTTTGCCTGACTATGCAGCACGTGCCCATAGGTGGCCTTGCATAAACAGTCCACATAACAGACTTGTCAGCCAAAAGATTCTATTTATTTGACCATGCAGCCAATGCCCATAGGTGGCCCTGCATATTTCAACCCCCTAACAGGTTTTGTTAAATAATAGTAACTTCATTCTTGGAAACTACTTCTTCTAATGCCTTTTAGCTCTTTTTCATATCATTCCTCAGATTCAAATATTCTTAAGCCATAGTTTACATTTTTTCTCTCATACTTGAGTATGGTAATATGTTTTCAGATAAATTGTCAAGGAATTGAATCAATTTTAATCTATTTTGGTCAAAGCTATTTCGACCTTAAACATTAGCCCCTTTATGTCCGGCATGCATGACTTTAAACTGCCCACAAAAGACAAAGGAACTCTGAATAAAAGTCAAGTTCCAGCTCACTAAATATACATTTATGTATAATTTAGGTAATATTGAGCAATTAAAAAGTTCAAAGTTTGTAGGATTATTTGTAATAATCCTAGTAAAAATCAAACTATGCTTACTAGGCCCATTGGCTTAAGTAAATTTGAAGCAGGTAATGAAAGAATGCAGGTACAAATGATTGAAGACGAAAGTGTTTTTCATTGATACACAGGAGATAGAAAGACATCCACAGACTAGAGTCTCTTCTCTTTTTCAAGAATTATAGAATATTGTCAACATAAGTCTTCATTTGATGTATAGCATCCTGAGCCTTATCAGCAGTTACTTGAAGCTCGTGCACTTGACCAGCTTCACTCTTTTGATCTTGTTGAAGTGCCTTCTTAGCATCTACGATGGCTTTCATTCCATTCATATGAGTTTCATCCAATGATTTATTAAGCTGATCAAGTTCCCCAGTAACAGCATCTAATTGTTGCTGGAGTTGCACCTGCTGGACGACCTTTTCTTTGATTTTTTGCTTCAGATCCTTCATCTTGGCAGCATAATCAGCTTCAGCTTGGGATATCGCAGCCTCAAATTCGCCTATGTTGACTGACAATTTCACTCTGGTCAAATCTTCGCGACTTGTCTACACTTGCTCCCTCCTGAAAATGATCTGTTTCACCGCAGCATGGATCTTTTCATACCCAAAACCACCAAGTACCAGTATAACAAATTGGGATGACAATCGAGAAATTTTTTATGGTAGCTCTTCTAAAGGCACCCCAGATATGATGTTCCATATGTTGTTCCATGCCTTACGTCGTGAAAAGCTAAATGCTTTAAGCATATCTGGATCTGATTCAATATCATCGTCAGAAGGGGGTATGTAATCTGGAATTAGCGTGCTTAGGGAAGTGCCTTGTCCTGCTCTTTCCCCCCTGACTTGTGCTTCTTCACTTTCAATTCCCGTTGGGGCAGAGGCTGAGGCCTCATCTCCGGATCTAGTCATTGCAGTTGTTGGTCCTGCATGATTAATTGAAAGGTTTAGTCAGCTTCAAAGGATAACAAAAGAATAGATTGTCTTGCGAATAAAGTACAATCACAAATATTGTTATCCCTTACCCAAGGGTGGTTCAGCAACCTAAGAATACTTCTCCCCATCTTTCCCGGTTTCAACAGGATTTTCAAGATGGGTATCAGGAGATTTTATTGGATTTAGCTCTACTTGAGCTAATGTTTCTGCAATGACAGGGTTGACATCAGTGTCCACACCCTCTTCGGGCATTGGCAGTTCAGCGGCTTCTACGGAAGAAACTGCATATTATTTTCCATCATGGTTAGAAGTATATTTTTTAAAAAAAATTGGCCGAAGGGTAGCACTCACACCCAAGGTCTTCTAAATCATATGACAACTTAGCATGATCATAAAATTCTTCAAAAGTCATTCCTTGATTCATCATTTCATCCAATGATACTTCAGAATCTTGATTAGTCTCACCAGTGGGAGAATTTGCTACATCTTCTTGCCGACTTATGTCCTGCAACCCCTGACCCTGGACAGCATCTTCAGTAGTAGGAGGGATACTGGGAATGGATGGTAGCTCTTCTCCAGGAGCAACCAAGTCAGCCTGGGTCTGTGATTGTTCTACAGCACCCTCCATGACCTTTGAAGGAGGGTCAGTCCCTTCCCTCAAGGGGGAAATTGAAGAAGCCCCTGCAATCCTCAGAAATATGAGTAACCATATGATTATGGGTATAAACTCATGATTGTTCGAAGGACTTACCACTGCTAATGAAATGTTTAGCTAAGGATTTCCTCCTTCGTTACCTTGGCTTCTTTTGTTTTTTCAGAGTATCAGTAGTCTCCCTTATTGGAACTTGGATTGGCGAATGGAAGGCTATGTCCAGTGCCTCATTCATGGCCTGCTGGCCTGGAGATATCTCGCCTGGTTCGCGAGGAGAATCAGCAGCAGCCCCGATAGCAGTACCACCAGGGCTATATTGTGGCACAGGAAGCCCGGTTCCTTTCTTTGCAAGCTGCAAGATGAAGAAAATAACTTCCTTAGGTAACAAAGCTTCAACTGAAATCAAGTTGCAAAGAAAATAAGGAAAGAAAACTTACATCTTCAGGAGCCACGTACTCTTTCCATTCCTCATCTCCAGAACCACCAGCCCCCTCAGTGGCACCACGATCAATCATTTCCTTCACCCGCCTGGTGATAGGAACCGAATTATCAGTGGCATATATGAGCATTTCCATCTCTCTGATGTAAGCTCGCACTTCATTGGGGTTATCTCCGTATTGAAGGTTTTTAGAAGCTACAAGATTTCATATTCCAGGAAGTTGTAGGCCCTCACACAAATCCAGCCAGGCAGTCTCAGTATCACAGTATAAGCTCTGCCATAGCTGAACAGCCTCTGGTCTTAGATATAAAGGCTGTGAGGAAGGTCCTACAATTTTTGATTTTAATCTCTTCCCAGCTCCTGCAACTACAAATAGAGAATAAGAATGTAAGACTTATTACTTTTTAAAGTAGCAGTGACTGAAATTTCTACAATGAAAAAACTCACCAGGAGTTGATGAAGTGGGTCTTTTAATTCTGGCCGGAGGATTATATCGGGCACGAAACCGCTTTGCTGCCGGTTGTGCCTCATCACCCCCATCGTGATAATCCGATGAATCAGTTCTAGAAGAGGAGTCTGTTGAACCTATTTCAGGTGGAGAAGCGTCACCTTCATGAGGAAGGGTTTCTTTCTCTAAAGTCCTCTTCCTCTTTCCCACTTGATATACTGGATGATTCAATATCCCTTTAGGGTATGATGCTATCCAGTGTTCGGCATAAAATGTAGTCAGATTATGTGCCGCTTTTTCAACTGGTAGATCAAAAACCGCCCCAGTCTTCTCTCTTGATGTCAGCAACCATATTTGTCGAGCAACCATCGGATGTTGCTCTAACCTGACATCTACCGGAGGGGATACAACAATCTGTTGCAAACATTTGAATTGGCGTGCAAATCTATATGGAGCATAGGCCTCACATATGATTTCTCCATCAATCCTGGCTACTAACACGCCATCCATGCAAGCTAGCATGTATGCCCTCAAATCCAAATGGGTTGTCCCATCATCAACAAACCGCCCGGATGGAGGACTTCCATAGGGAAAGAAGTTTAATTCCTTAAACATGCTCAGTATTACTTTCATGTCATAACTATTAACATCTAATGGAGCAATTCCAGAGAATGCTTACACTGACGGTCTGAAAGAGCTTCCAGGAATTTGTAATCCATTCTGTACATTATAAGTCCTGAAGTGAGTGGCGATCCATCCCCACAAAACCTGGAATGGTCCCACTATTCTTAAAGGAGATTTACCCTGGAAGACGTGAAGTAAACTCCTGTGAATCTTTGCTAAAATGGGGGTAGCTAACCCAACCATTTTTTCCTCAGCCAACTTGTCTGTAATGACGAAGGTCCCTGGCCTAACGCCTCCCTTCTAATCCCTGACTGGCAAGAGATAAACACTGAACCACATTGCCAAGAAACCCGCCAGACGAGTTTTCTTTGGAATTCTTTGATTCACTTCATATCCCCACTTTTCAAACTATCCTGCTTCTAGAGTTGGCCAGAATGTGCCAGGAGCTCCTCTCTTCTCAGGTTTTGGACAAGTGGTAGGACGTCTGGGCCTAGTATCCTTGGATTTCTTTTTCTTGGATCCTTTTTCTTTTGGCTCCATCCTTTTCTTCTCAGTAAGAAACACATTCATCCATTCTTCCGGATGAATATCTTTTCTAAAATGAGTTAATGAGGTCTCTGAACTCTTGAGCCTGTGAAAGATTTTAAATAATTCTCGAGCTAAAGCAGGAGTATTCTCTGAATCATTCCAAGTCACCTTGGGAGGAATGAATTCATCATACATATCGCCCAAGATTGGAGCTCTTGAAATCTTGTGGACATCCCACAAACTGATACCTACTTCTCCATGAGTCAAATGGAAAGAATTAGTCGCTGGGCTCCAGTGGCTGAGTATCTCTGGCACGAAGTTATCATGTCTGTAAACATATGTTTGCCCAACCCAAACAGCCTCATATATTGCAGCTCTCTTCAGATCCTCAATAAACTCTGCGCAAGTCTGTCGCACCCAGTATGCCCACATCCAAGTTGGCTTCACACCTCCCCCAGGACGGAAATCCCAACTTTTCTTCCAGCCTTTGGATTGAT
The DNA here is from genome assembly GCA_963277665.1 of Viscum album. Classification (NCBI taxonomy): domain Eukaryota; kingdom Viridiplantae; phylum Streptophyta; class Magnoliopsida; order Santalales; family Viscaceae; genus Viscum; species Viscum album. The sequence continues at coordinate 267,913,357 of OY728135.1, forward strand.
CCATCTGAGCATTTCGGAAGATTGAAGGATGACAATGTGGTTGAAGCTCAGGTGTATGTTTTTTCAGATCTGGTGTGCAAGGGCTATGATGCATCACATAAGCCTTCTCCATTGTTCCAGCAGTTAGAAATACTCCTCCACCTGAGATATTTGCTGAAGCAAAATTGGTATAATTCTGAAACCATGAAAATGGAAGATAATTCTTTACTTCTGGAATAATGACTTCTTGTAGATGACCATGGCCATACAAAGGTAGATAAGTGCAGTGAGGAAAGTTGCGATGATATTTCTTCAGATACTTAGCCAAATATGGAAGAGTACTATCTTTGACAGTATAGTAATCAGGGCCAATGATGTCCATCATATCATCTATCCGCTTGCTAGCCAGTTCATCAATTAATCCAGGTCTAAGAGCCATTGAATCTGCACAGGAGTTGAATAAATTAAACTCTTAAATGGGTTTATTTTTCATAAAATTTGTGAAAGAATTTCGAAAAAATGGCTAAGGCATTAAGGCGCGCAAGTATGGAGATGTCGCGCAAGTGATACACGTGCCGCACAAGTTTTTGTCGTGCAAGTATTACCGTGCAAGCACTATTACCTTGAGAGTAGTGCGGCAGCGAGGAAATAGTGGAAAAAGAGACTTGTGCAGCGAGGAAGACTTGCGCGGCGAGAGCTCGAGAACTTCGGGATCAGGTGTTATCCACGGCCAAAAGCGGTGTATTTATAGGCCAGGAGGCCTATCTGCGCGCCGCACTCAGAGCGCTCAAGGCCTGCGCGGAGAAAACTTGCACGCCGCCCTCTGTACACTGAAGACTTGCGCGCCTCCCTTTTCCTTTGGAGGGATTCGATTTCCTCAGAGTCAAATCCTCATTTCTCTCCAGATCCAACTCTGAGGGGGGACTTTTGTTGACGCTCCTTTCGTCACAGAATCTAAAGATCTGAAAAGGGAATATCCAAGCTCAAAGTGATTCATCCTTTGAAGAAAACATCAAAAATCGACAAAGGCATGAAGACAGGATCCAAAGCAACTTCACCGCGCAAGTTATCTCACTGTCGTGCAAGTGTACTTGCGCGGTGACCTTGGTCGCGCAAGTGACTTGCGCGACCTAAGTGGTCACCGCCCGGTAACCGCCCATGGCCTTCTTTTGCCTATAAATAGACCCTGTGGGCCCCCCATTCGAGAGGATCTTTTTCCAGAAACTCGGATTGAAGCTCCCGACGCCCAAGTCTCTTCTCAAAGCTTCCGGAACACTTCTAAGGTAATTTCTTAACTAGAACGGAAGATTTAAAGAGAAGAAGGAAGGCCTAAGTGTTGAAACTCATCAACACTTGCGCGCCGCCTTATTCTTTCAATAGAACTTGCGCGTCCCTTTTTTGGATAAACCTCAAGAGGATTCTAAAGGGATTTTTAAAGAGTCGCTCAAATATTCTAAATGATATTTGAGAACTGCGCAAGTACCCCTCATGTCGCGCAAGTATACTTGCGCGACCAATACTTGCGCGCCACCTCAATACTTGCGTGCCTTTAAGGACTTGCGCGCCCTTATGTTTTTGGGTGCCCTCCTTGTCCAATTAATCTCCTTAATACCATTCCACCTCTCCTTTTCAAGATCCAGTCTTCAAGACACTTTTCAAATCCATCTTTGACATGTTTTCTTGATTGACTTCCTTATCTGAAAGGAATTCTGTGGAAGATTTCATTCAACCTCATCATTCAAAGGATGAGAGAATCTTTAATTAGGCCTCCTCCTTAGGAGTAAGCCCTAATCCATAATTCTCTTAACCTGGGCCTCCTTTTCAGGAGTAAGCCTCAGTCCCCTAAAACTTGGGCTTCATTTTCAGGAGTAAGTCCCAAGTCTCCAAAAGACTTATAATTCCCTCAACCTGGGCCTCCTCCTTAAGAATAAGCCCCAGTCTTGACAAATTCCCCTTTAACCTAGGGTCTCCTTTTCAGGAATAATCCCCAGTTATAAATCCTTTAACCTGGGCATCTTCCTCAGGAGTAAGCCCCAAATTCTTAAAGTTCCTAAAATTGGGCATCCTTCTTAGGAGTAAGCCCCAACCTCAAATATGGGCATCCTCCTCAAGAGTAAGCCCCAAACCTTAATCCCTAACCTGGGTCTCCTTTTTTTCGGAATAAGACTCAGTCATAACCTGGGCCTCCTTTTTTAGGAGCAAGTCCTAGTCATAATCTTGGGCTTCCTTTTCAGGAGTAAGCCCCAAGTCCCCTAACCTGGGTATCCTTTTCAGGAATAAGACTCAGTCATAATCTTGGGCTTCCTTTTCAGGAGTAAGCCCCAAGTCCCCTAACCTGGGTCTCCTTTTCAGGAATAAGACTCATTCATAACCTGGGCCTCCTTTTTTAGGAGTAATTCCCAGTCATAATCTTGGGTTTCCTTTTTAGGAGTAAACCTCAAGCCCCCTTAAAATTCTCTTAACCAGTCATAATTTACCTTTGATTTGGGTTTCCTTTTCAGGAGTAAAACCCAATCATAAGTCCCCTCCTAACTTGGGCATCCTCCTTAGGAGTAAACCCCAAGATTAGAGTATTCAAATCTCCATAAAGCACATATACCTTTATGGACCCTGTTCCTGGATTTTCTCCTTAAAAGTAAATCTTAAACCTTCATCTATTTTGGGCAGTCATACATACATAAGCCCCAAAAAATTTCTTATGATTGCATCTTTCATGGCACAATTGTCTAATTTTAACCAATACCTCTTGTTTCTCACACCGAGCATGACTCACGTGAGCTTAGAGTGTAAAAGTAATTATGACATTCTTCTTTGATCCATCAATCATAAACATCATACTCCATTTCTCGAACTACGTGGGTTCTGATTCTTTTTCCAAAACAAAGGATACGTAGGTAGCCCATTTATGGGTTCGATCCCAACTTTGAAATAATCCATGTCCTTCTGAATGACGATAAACTTCAAGTGCCTCACTGAGTGGCTTTAAAACCAGCCTGGTCATCATAATGACCAAGAGACTTTTATATAAATGTTTTGAAGGATACCATTGACCAAGAATCTCTAAACAGATATAGATGATTCTCTATTGATGAATAACCTCGAATACATATAAAAGATTCTCTAAATTTCTTGCATATTTAATCATTGATTGTTAAAACTTAAGGAAATCTCATTTTATACTTGGTAATATAAATAAGGATTCACGAACATAACTTAAATCTATAAAGAGAGTCCCGGAGTAGACAATAATTCCCCTCAAAAAGGTGTGATGAGTCCGACCTCCCATCCTCTCGACCAATGCAAATTCCTAAGCCTCATTAGCCCACAAGCTAATGAGCGCATACCTTTGGAAAGTATGTCCAAATGGATGTGGAATCATTGGATGTTTCCGGTTCTACGAACAAACCCGTTAGAAACTGATCGGAACGTTTGAATCTCCCGTCCAGGAGGTCATCCCCGGATTCCGTGCGAAACAAAGAGGTATTAAGGGATAAAAAGGGGAATCCTTGTTAGTGGATTATGGATAAAGTGGAGTAACTTAAGTGTTTATGTATTTGGATTCAAGAATTGTGTTATATGAATTATAAAAAATATAAGGATCATTCAATTTATGTTTTTCGCTAAGGATTTATAAGAATATGTTGAATGGTTTTGGGGAACTAGAAAATTGATTTAATGTAAAGGTTATATATTCATGGTAAACACATGACTAAGGGAAAGATAACCCTTAATAAGTTTTTTATTTTAAGATAATGGTTTTTGGATGAAGTAAATTTATCGATAATAATTACCTTGGAACTAATAAATGATTTGTTGACAAAGTGGTTTCTGCTACCATGTATAGAGATTATAAAATTTTTTTATTTAAGGAATACATACAACGTTATTTTTAATATGAAATAATTCATAATTTTAATAATGATTTATGGTAGTTACCATGTTTCAATAGAATTCATGATGAAGTTATTCACATGTTTGGAATGGGAAAACAAATAACTACTTTATAATATATAGGGGATCAATGTTAATATTATCTTGAGAAATTTATTGACCTTCTTTAAAAAAAATTGTATTTTCATCTTTAGGAAGGGTTACAAGGTTGGCTATTTATGGAATGGTTTAAGTTATGCTTTGGATAAGGTTTTAATGATTAATGTATTATCTCACCATATAAGGATTTATGCATATTTGATAACCTATGATAAAAAATTTTCTATGATTATAACTAATGATAGATGGAATGACTTATCATTATATGTATGGATCTCATGATCTGTTACTATTTTAGGAATGAAAAATTCAACGTCATTTCCTAGAGTAAGAGATTAAGTGGAAATTGATCTAGTCTTAGACAAAGGGTGAAATATTTCTTATGAAAGGGAATGGAATCAAGTAAGTATATCTTCTTGTGAAAAAAGTATTCAACTTTATGAAAAGGGTATTGAAATAAAATATCCTATGATCGTCATTTTTTATGATATCAATGAACACTTTCATGCTTATTCTGTTTATGGTTTTGTGATTGTTAACTTTCTCTGGATCACCCACTTTATTATGATCAGGTTTCTTTATAAATCTCTATGATTCTTTACACTTTTCATATATGACCATGTTTTCACTTCCTACCTATGTTATCCTATGTTGAAACATAGTTATGTGTTACTTTGGGTAACCTTTATGTTTCCAACTTTCCCCTTTTAAAGGAAGTTTAAGTGTTCATTTTTACAATGAGGTTTTCTATGAATGGAACTTTAAATTATTAAACCTTTGATAACTCAAATGATTTTCAAGGGAAAAATCATTTTAAGTGTGGTAGAATATAACACCCTGAGCTTTTTTGATTTTTTTTCAAATTAATTTAATTTTTCCAATATTCTTCATTTCACACAACACTGAATATAACTTGTATTATATCAAAGAACCAAATTATTATTGATTTGTACGCAACAGAAAGTCTACTTTTTACTACATGCAAAAATTATATTGGATTGTGGTACATGTAACACTTTTTTTGGATGGTGCTACAAACAATCCTGAGTTACTTTGATAGCTTGTATTACATGTAAGACTTAGTTTTACCAAACTATAACGTACTATTAATATTTCTGTCAAAATATTATTATAGTTATCACATAGTAATTAGAATGAAATTTATGAATAAAATTGTGAAAATATGATTTCAAAATGTGTATAAAGTGAATCATTTGGATATAAATTATCTAGAAATTAAAGTAAGAACTATTTTAAAATAAATAAATAAATTTTCTACGAAAACTATTTTCCATTGTACAAACTCCATTTTATCTCAATAAATTAAACAAACCACTATTGCTGAATTATTTTAATAAAATTTTTATATTATATATTCAATAAAAAAATTTAGACAGCCATCCAACAGGGTTGATAGGCATAAGATATGAATAAATCTAATTTTATGAATAAAAAGATATATTTTTTAAAAGGTAATTTTACCACATTTTAATGGAGAACCCATTTTTAATCTAATTTTGAAAATTTTATAATTTTTATTTGAAAAAATAAAATTTATTTTTGATAGTGGAATATCAAAATTTATTTGGGTTAATTTTTTCCATTTTTCTGTGAAGTTTCATTTTTTAATGAATAATAAAAAACATGAAATTTGGATTGAAAACTATTTTTCCATATAATTTATTTATATTGTTAAATTATATTTTAAATTAGTATTAAATTATAATTAGTTCAATTATAAAAGAATAAATTTGATTTAGTTCATTGTAATCAATTTTATATTAAAATTGGATAGAAAAAAATTTCAAAATTTCAAACTTTTGTCCTTAAAAACCCATTGTCTCATAGCATGTTCAAGATTAATTTTAAATTAATTTTAGCCAATTATGTGAATTGAATTTGAAAAAATGGATATAAATATTTGTAATCTGTATAAAATTTTTAGTCTAATAATATTAACTTAATTTTTTTCACCAAAATGATTAGTTAAAATTATTTTTAGTGATTAAGGTAATAACAAGCTTACTAAATGATCAAACATATAAAATAAGGTGTATAAATGACCCAAAACAAGTCCAAAACCCATTTTCTAGAATTATTTCAACCATAAACACCCTAGGATCAATGTGTATGTTTTATTGGGATAATATTCCATGAAATTGACCAGTATAATAAGTTAAGGAAAAAGACAAAAATGAAACATTCCTTACCTTTAACATATGAAGCCTTGATATATGAGAAAAAACCACATTAGTTTAGTTTTACACATTCTATTTTAAATTTAAAAGATTTTTTTCATCATATTAATTTATATTTAATTTTTTGAGATGAATTATTTAGATTAAAAGGTTAGGAAATACCAAATGTGGTAATTATTTAGTTAATAATTAACTAAAATAAATGATTTTAAAAATATTAAAAGAGAAGTAAACTGATTGAATTGTTATATTTCATTTTTTGAGATGAATATATAAAGTTACATTGATTTGAACATCATATATTAAACTTATATCTTTTTCTTGATATTTATAAATTTAAATTAAGTAAATAATGACAAAATTAACATTAATGTTATTTTATAATAAATGATATTTAATTAAAAGATTTAAAATTTACTAAAAATACTATATTTTGAAAAAATATTTTTAAATGGTGATAAATATAAAGTACGGTATATTAATAGACCAATTTATTTTTTATAATGAACATATTGAACTTTAAATAGTAAAAACATTATTACACGGTTCAGGTTAAAGCAGTGTTTTTGCGCGTTACATGCGCTTGTTTTAAAATTCATTTCCAACACACATGGGATTTATTAAATTAGATATAATATTTAGAATTAATTGGGTCTATGTTTTCTAATAAATCAAACTTTAATTTATTATTAATGGTTAAACTACTTAGGTTAGAAAACTAGTTACCTTGATAAAAATCAAAATGATTAAGATGGGAAAAATTAGAAGTTAAGGAACAAAATTATAAAAATGATCTTATTTTTGTGCTGTTTAGGTTTTTATAGATATTAATTCCCATTTAATCCATTATTTTTTCATTTATTAACCCCATGAGGTAATGTAGACATTCTAATAGTGTTTACCTTTTGGCATTTACAAGAATGCCACCCTCCTCCTCTATAAAAAGACATTCACTTTCCCCCTTCCTTACTCCTCTCAAGCCACTTTGTATCATCCAAACACTTCCAAAATAATCTCTAAAATTCTCTCCCTTAATCCTAGAGTCCTAAATTTGGAAATAAATCCAACCAACTGAGCCCTTTAGGGAAAACCAAAAGGAGTTACCCAATGAAGAGGTAACATCCTTCAACAAGAACTTTTGTTTGATTTTCTTTCTCCACCACATCAATTATTCTTATTCCATGCTTATATAATATCTTCAGTATCATCTATATAATGATATTTTGTTATTATAAGGGTTATAACTACTCTTATAAACACTTTCATCAAATGGGAAATGAACTCATTGTTCGTGTGTATGACGGACTACCGCCTTGTGAAACAACATCATTTGTTTTTCCTTTACCACCTATCATTGTTGGAAATTATGATGAACATAATATTTTTATAAAAAATTGTATTTATGATGTATTTATGATTTTATAATCATTTTATAAAAAATACCTTCATTCTTTCCATTTTTAAAATAAAATAACTTTGTTTGGGGACGTGTGGACTACCACCTCCTCAAAGCAACGTGATTCATTCACACTTTACATGGAATGTATTAAGTATGAGTTTAGTAAAAATATATGATATATATGAAATAATTATTATACTATAATGATAATATATATACACATATATGTCATTTAATTTCTTTCTTTCAATATGACAATAAAACAGAAACAACATTCATATGTACGTATGACCTACCGTCTCTATGAACGGTGTTTCCATTTCAAATTTCTATAATGTATATATTATCATAAATATTTATATAATGAAAATATATTATATTTAAATAATTTTTTACATTATAAAAATAATTAAATAATGATCTATGTAAAAGGATCAATAATAACAAGTAAAACATATACGAAAAACAAAGTGAATATTACCCGAAACATTACATTAACATATAATTTTTAATAAATGTGTAATATAAAGTCATAATAAAATCATATATGGTATGATATATAATAATATGGTTATTTTTTATATGTATAATAAAAATTATACTTTTTATACAAGAGGGTTGAATGTGTATGAGCAGTGTCAATACTTAAGGTAAGGGTTTTCTCGTCTCACTTTTATTTCTGTGATACTTATGCCTTATTCACTACTCATTTATATTTTGTGGTGAATATACTGACTATGAATTTATTATATTATTATTATAATTATATTTATTGGTATTTACATATCCATTTTATGATCTTTATTTCCTAGGGTTTATGGTTCAAAAGTTACTAAATTGTTAAATTTTGTCTCAATTTTCCTTCTTTGAGATACATGCCATGTTATGAACCTATTTTTTTCTATGGGGTATATATAATACCCTTTGAAATGTTATATCATAAATATAATTATTTTAATTATATTTTAATATTCATGTAATATTATTATTACATTATTATTTTGATTCAAAGTTACCAAAATTGTAACAATTTATTACTATAATCTCATCGTTTATCAGAATTGTTTATGATTATACTTCTGTTGATAAAATATTATAATAAATATCTCAATAACTCTCATTAATTTTATTCTCCTATGGTTATTCATGATATATTCATGTATTAGTACCATTTTCTCACTCTTTTGTACTTATGATAATTAAGAAAATGTTTTAAGAAAATCCGACTATATTTCTCTTTGGTCAAAAATATGTTTTATTCAAAAGACCATGTTTTCCAAATATGGTTTCAAAAATGTTTTAAATGATATTTTAATCTCATTTTCAAGTAAAAGGATTTAAAAAATGTTTTATGTTTTATAAAGGTGTTTAAAGTGGTTTTCAAAACCTCTTTTATAAGTTTTCAAGGTTATTTTCAAAGAAAAATGTTTTCAAAAAGGTTTTATGTTTTAAAAAGACTTTTAAAGTGGAAAGGATATTTTACTCTTGAAATGTTTTAAATTATTATTAAATCTTAATTTATATTTTTTCAAAAAAATTTCTTAATAAATGTGTTTTTAAAATTTTATATGCTTTAAAAAGTGAATTTCAATGAAAGGTTATTTTCTTTAAGAAATGCTACAAGTAATTTTTCAAAATACTTTTCCATCTAAGATAAAATCATTTTATAAAGTTTAAGATTTATTGGGGAAATGATATAATAATACCATTAATATTATTTCTTGAATGGTTTATGTTTTTATATCATGATGGTTATGAAACTCGTTTCTCTTTCATGGGTTATATGTTTTCGAAACATGTTTCTCTTCTATAGGTTATATTATTTTGAAACCCACCTCTTTTCACAGGGTATACTTTGATGAAATGATTATGAAACCTGTATTTTTTCCATAGGTTATGATATTATGACATTTTTATGATACTTATTTCATTTCCTGGGTTATGATATGATGTTTATAAAACCCATATATTTTTATGGGTTATGATATGATGATTGTTTATGATCATGAGGAATATGTATGTATGATTTTATTATATGATGGGCGGGACCTATATATACCTAAAATTAATTGGGTAAAGATTTATATCACATGAGATAATGTTGTGAAACAAGTTGATGAGCTTCATACACTATGGAAATAAGGGGAAACCTAATACACTATGTGAAGAATGGGAAACCCGATTCACTATGGGAAGAAGAGAAAACCCGGTCCCTTATAAGGAAAGGACTATGACTAGGGATGGTGGTGTGTCCCTCCTAGTAGGTGTAGTCCCCATGATGTTCCTTGATACTTTTTTGGGAATGAGACTTGACTTATAGGTAATGATATTACATGTTTAGGTGTCTTCCCAAATTCCACGTCTTATTCTTATGTTATTATTTCATGTCTTATGCTCTTTATTCCCTCATGTTTCATGTATTATGAACTTTCAATATTTATTACATGACTCATATATATGATATTTGATGTGTAGGGAATGATCTAAAAATGTTATTATCTTGCTATCATACCCTTATTTTCATGTTATACTTATATATCTTCTTTATTTACCCTTAATGATCATCTGAGCTCACCCTTTCTTATGTTTCCTTTCCCAAGGTTACGAATAAAGGTTTTAAGTAAAAGTACTAAAGGTGAATATATTTATGGGAAAAATTGAATATCTTTCACCAAGTCATAAGATTCTATTCCATGTTTATAAAGAAGCTAAACTATTATGGTCCTTAGGAATTCACTTTTTTATTATGTTGACTATTCATCTAAATTTATGTAATATTCATGTATGTTAAGCCTAGGTCACTATAGTCTATGAATAAGCTATCACAATATTATAAAATAGTAGAATCTATAGACTGACTGAAAATTACTTTTTTAATTATCTTAAAGTAAAGGCCTTGTACCTTAGTTACAAAGGGCCCTCAAGGGGGGCGTAAATAATTTAAGCCAAGTGAATCATTCTGCACAAAGACCTAACACTCCCACGGAAGAGAACCCAAACCGTCAAAGACAATAACTCCCTCACCTGGGAGACAGAGGCTTGCAAGGTCATCTGTAACCAAATTGGTCTCCCTCCAGCTATGGTGGATGATGTGTCCAGAAGAAATTCCTTGGACATACCTTTTGATAATGTAAATCATGTCCCATGGAAAATCATACCTTCCTTGAACCATCATCACCAGAGTTTCAGAGTCTGACACAATTTCATCCACCACGAGACCCCACTCCCTGAAAACATGGAGACCTGTAAGCAAAGCCCGAGCCTCCGCCCCTAGAGAAAAACCCGTGCCATAGAAGGAGTTGAAATCCACAATAATAAAACTGTGTGCATCGCGTAGGACCCCTCCACCTTTCATGTCTCTATTTTTAAAATAACCATCCACGTTGAGCTTCAGCCCGCTAGAAGGTGGGTGCCAACCGACCCATCTTCCTCCCATATCTCCAAGTGAAACAGATCTATTGAGGATGTTTCCAATCAGAGCCGATTGATGGCCTCCTTTGAGCAGTGAGAGAAGATCATTTATAAGGCACCTTTCCCTCATAAAAAGTAAAGAATTTGGAACACGAGCACCCAATCGTGACTGATTCCTAGCCTCCCAAATTTTCCAACATATGGAAGTGAGGATGATGGCTCGGGATTTACATTCCATGCTCTTTTCCTCCACACCCTCAAAACCAAGAGTTCATGAGACTTTGAAAGAGAGACTATTGTGTATTAACCCTTGGTTGTGGGAAACAGTTCAGCCAAACTTCAACCGCCCAGTCACTCTGAAAAAAAATGTGATCAATGGATTCCCTCCTCGGGGTCGCACAACAGAAGCACTGTGATGATAAGTGAATACCCTTCCTCTATACATTATCATCCATATGTAAAGATTTATTCTTTATGCGCCAAAACAGAAAGGTAATTTTTGTGGGTCTTTCTTTACACCAATATTTTTTTGCCCCCTCCTCCGAACTGCCCCCTACGTGTCTGCTTCTTCGAAACTCCCAGGAGGAGAAGCTGCCCAGACTCAAACCCGTGTAACAGCAAAGATCCTCCTCCTCAAACAAGCAGATGCTATCAAACACCGCCTTCTATTCCTCATTGAGTACTGCCTCAATAAACAAAGTATGATTGCTTGCCTCTTTAAAGGATATATTGGGTGTAGGTAAATGAGGAAATCCGAGACTTACCCCCACCTAGTTATCTTCCTGAAATATAATGTCACCTCTTCCTATAATCCACCGAATTGATCCAGATAACTCAGCCATGTAGTCGAACATGCACCTTGCCAATTGAGATTGACTTTCTCTTCATGTCCCTCCATCACTCTGGTGATCACCGTATCTACCCCTGAAGAAAGAAACCCACAACTATTTCCCAATTATGATGTCCCATGCAAGTCTGTCTTGCATTCCATGCACGCTTTTCGAAATATCACTTAAACCAACACCCCCCTCTTCCATTGGTCATTCCATACGCTCCCAAGACACCCAGTGACATCGACCGTTTTGGTTGGAATCCCACAAGAATGCGTACATGACCTTCTCCATCCTTAAAATAGTGCTCTTCGGTGGTTTGATAATTGCCAGTATACGCAATGAGATGGAAGTGAGAACGGTATTTATAAGCATGACGCACCCTCTGAAGGAAAATAATTTGTTTTTCCAGTTCTAGATTATTCCGAGAATCTGGTTCGTGATGTCCTCAAAAAACCTTTTCTTAACACATCCGATGGAGAGTGGGAACCCAAGATAGATAAAAGGTAGTTGTCTTCTTTGGAAACCCACCATCTCCTGAATAGTTCTACATCGGCTTCCTAGGCACCGATTGGATATGAAGACCTGACTCTTCCCTCCATTAATACTTTGCCCACTCAGATAATAGTACACCAAGAGAATACCCATGAGTTCAGTCAATGAACTTCTTCTACCATTCATAAAAATCAGAATGTCGTCAGCAAACATCAAATGGGAGATTGACTCCCTTCTTTTCCTCCCAAAAAATGGTTCAAGTTTCCCATTTGCCATGCTCTTGTGAAGGTTTTGAGAGAGACAGAGTCCTGTACCAAAATAAATAGAGAAGGAGACAAAGGGTCACCTTGGCGAACACCCCGCACTTATTTGAAGAAGCCAAAGCACTTTCCTTTAAGGGAAATGGAGAGCCATAGGGATTTATAGCACTGAAAACAAAGGTCGCAAGCCCGCTCCTGAAATCCAAATTTACGCATCACTTGGATGATGAAACTCCATTCCAACTTGTGATATGATTTATCCATGTCCACTTGAAATATGACATTAGACCCAATAACTTTATTATTAATATCATTCACAAGTTCAATAGAAATTCTGACTGCCCCTGGATGCTCGTCCCTCTTATAACCCCATGTTTCTCGCCTGAAACAAGCCTTGGAATAATCCCACTCATCCTTCTTGCAATCAAGCTGGCCATGATTTTTTAAGACGCATTACAAAGGCAGATTGGCCTGAACTTCCCAATGGAAGTGGTGTCTTTCACCTTCGGAATGAGTACCACCCTAGAATCACTCACCGATCTGATTAATTCTCCACCCCGAAATAAGTCCTGCATGGCCTCCACCACCTGCCTTTTTACCACCTCCTATGCAGCAACATAGAATTCCCCAGGGAAACCATCCGGGCTAGGTGCACTACCATGAGGCATAGCCATAACTGAACCCTTAATCTCCTCTTCATCTGGTAAGGCTAACATAGACTCATTGTCAGAGTTCCTCACCATCCTTAGAATCCCCTCCCAGAACACCTCCGTCTCTTTGGGTTCTTGATTAACCTTGTATCTTGTACTCTGTTCCCCGGCCAGTATATTTTCAAAGTGCTCTACAGCCATACGACTAGTAGCCTCCACATCTGATGTGTAGAATCCAGTACCTAAATAGAGGTTGAGTCTCGTGCTGATCTTCTCCTTCAGACAAGCATGAAAATAAGCATTGTTTCTATCTCCCTCCTTCAGCCATCTTACACAAGATCTCAACTTGTAATCTTTCTCAATTTTCAGGAGCTTCTCTGAGAGAAAAATCCTCTTGTCACAAAGTAACATGAACTTATTCTCATCCCATGCAGTTTGAAATTCCTCCTATATTTTCCCAATATCGGCCTGCACATTTTCTACTCTGGAAACATCAACGTTCCTATGCGTGGTCCACTCCATAAGATCCTTTTTGGGCCTTTCAATCCTTATCAAAAGGTTGTTCCATGCCCTTCTGTAAACTTTCCCTTCCCACGAGTTTCTAACCATTAACAGGAAACCACTATCCTGATGCCATTTAGTAGAGTAGTGAAAAAGCCCCCTGCCTCGACTCATCCCTATGGAAATCCAAAAGCAGCAGAGCATGATAGGATAATGTACGAGGGAGGTGTGTGACCGAAGTTTGTCCGAAGGAATCGAGGCCTTGTATATTCGCAAAACACCTGTCGAGCCATCTCCATATTCGGATATCTCACCTGTAGTTATTGCACCACGTAAATGAATTACCCTTAAAACCAAGGTCAAAGAGTCCCACTGAAGAGGTAAAGTCTTTAAATTCCTGCATCCCCACAAAATTTCTAGAAGCACCTCCTTTCTTCTCCGAAGGTTCGGTGATCGCATTGAAGTCTCCGCCCAAAAACTAGGGGAGAGAATCTGTCTGAACTGAACTCAGGAATTTCCATAGTTCCAATCTCTTGGTAGTGTCATTACTAGGATAAACAAATTAAAACATCATCTCTCCCCCTTCAAAGCAGATTTTGGTATGAATGCATTGTGCCATGAGATAAACCAGTTCCACCTGAACCGACTGTTTCCAGCATATCCAGATGAAAGAGTTATCTGGGGAACCATGAATTCATGAATGAAAGCCCATATTTTTCGTTATTTTCGGAAGCTTGACATCATCCTGTTTTGGCTCAAGAATAGAAACCACTGACGCCTTGGATTTCCTTTCTTCCGTAGACAGGATGTCACTCTTTGCGGAAGCACCCATACCTCTCGCATTCCAAATAATCTGAGATGCCATTAATGCTTGGCACTCCTGATCCTCTAACCAGCATATCCATATGGGAACAATGAGATGGACATACCTGAATCCTTAGATTTAGAGCGGGTTATTGGGCTATGGGATCTCTCCACTATGACACCTTGCTTGTGGAAACTATTCTTCCCCATAATCTCTTCTATGTCTTCTAGTAGCGACAACCGAGGCTGCAAAGGAAGAGATGATGATAACATCTCTGAACCCCCATTTAGGATGGGGACCCAGACCACACACTAAGGGGACTCCCACGAAATTTACATCTCTTTCAAAACACCATGTGGATACACCTCCTGTCGAGGGGGCCCTCTAACGGTTGGCGACCAGGATTATAGAAGAGATTTTTGAATGAAGTCCGGAGAAAGTTGAGAAGAAATCCAAAATGGTGAGGAAGGAGGAGATAAAAACCTAGGAGGAAGGTGAAGGGAAAATTCCCAGTTACCTCATCCATCAGATTCCCCAAAAGCAAGAAGTGGAGAATCTCCGAGGTAAGACCCCCTACGGCGAGCAGGTGACAGCAATATCAGATCTTTTTTAGAGGAGTCTGTCCTTAAATCCACTGATTTATCTAGAATGGTCAGTTCTGACGATTTCACGTGTAGGTGGGGGCTATCCTTTGAATTTGAATTTAAACCCGCCTCCATAACGGTCACCTTCTTCGCCATCTTTGTCGTCAGCCCCGGTGACCCCAACTCCCCCGAACCACCGCACTGACCACTATGGCGCCCCGAGCTAGTTCCTGCATCAGACCTCCTTATTCCAATTTTTAGGTCAGATAGACAACAAAACAAGGTATAGAGGGGGGTGGATATACCAAATTAAATTTTTAAAGAGATGGATTAATTATCTGAGTTGATTATTATCAAATTTAATTAAGGAAGTTAGTTAGTATAAGAGTAAAAATAAATAATGAATCAGATGATGTTTTATTATAGTAGTTTGGTCTAAATTGGGCCTAATCTACTCTTATACCTCTCTAATTGGTGAGATATATATTGTGCATTACCTAATTTTTATAGGGGAATCATAACCTGATTACAACCTAATTTTTTCTAGTTGAAGAATAACCAAAAGAATCATGAATTTTGTATAGGGAGTCACAACCCAATTACAACCCTTACATTATATACAAGGAGTAACAACCCAAATGATACTGAATTTAGAATTCTGGAGTCACAACCCAAAGAAATAGAATGCTTTTTTATGTAAAATAATAAAGAGAGAGTGAAATACTATGAGATATGGGAGGAAGAGTTACCAACTCAAGAAACCAAATAAATAGATAGATAAAGAATTAAATAATCGTACTAGTTCTTGAGTGTAGGATCTGATAATATCATCAAGGAAGTATAAGTTGAATACTTTTTATTTCAAACCCTAAGAGATCTTCTAAAAGTAGTGAGAATTGTTCAGCACATGTATAAAGTACACACCACTTTTCTCTTCACACTGTATAACTTAAAATATGAAAGATCTCATCAAATATGTATCATCTCAAAATTATTTCACTTGTGAACTTATAAACAACACCAAATATTAATCCCCTTTTAAAAAAATTAACATAAAAAAGTTCATCAGTCATTAGAAATTTTAAAATTCAAACAAAAATAATAGATTATCATAGGGAGAGAGATTGTGTGTGTATATGTGTGAAAGATAAAATAATATCATCATTGCATAATAATCACTCAACTCATGACTAGAATTTAAAATGATAAATACTTATTCAAATAAATTTGAAATAATCCATAAATAATTTAAAATATATTCATAATAATAGGTCAATGATAAATCCCATGAAAATAGAAAATTTGACTTTAAAATATGAATTAAAAAACACTTTGTTTAAAAGAGGCAAAAAACATGCAGAGAAATTCAAAACATAATAACACCGCATTAAAAATATTAAAACATGTTTGAATGATATTAATATAATATTATATTAATTTTGAGAAAACATAATTTAATAAAACAATATAAAACAACAATAATGATTATTTTAGTTACAAGTTGTACATTTCATGTGTGAAACCAAAACACTTTTTGATATTTATAAAAAAAATGTTTTAAAAATGAAAATAACTTTTCATATTCTCTATATAATTTTTAATAAATTATAAATTCATTTGAATAATTTAATTATATTATATAAATAGGTATTAAATATATTTAAGAAACAAGACGAAAAACAAACCATTTTTTCCTATAGGATTTTCACTGAACTACATAGCCAAATTCACTTAAGTGAATCTCACATAGGAGAATTCATATAAGGGAATTGAAATAGTTGAATCAAATATGAGATTCATTTAGGTGATTCTATATAGGTGATTCATGTATTCTAAATTTATGTAATCAATTTATTTAATGGATTCATCACGTAGGCATTTCACATAAGGGAATTTATAAAAACTAAAAACAGATTGACTTTTTTAGTTTTAGAGGTAAAATAGACCTTGATAAAGGTAGAATCATATTTTATCCCTTTAGACTTATATTTATAAAATTTCCTTATATTTACAAAAAAAATAAAGTTAATTGGATTTATAAAACTCAAGTTATCATAAAAATAGTAGGAAAATATTAGGAAAAACTATAGAAAATCAGAATGAAAACATTTAGTAAATTATAGCCTAATTATAGAAAAGGTAGATATTGATTCAGAAGTTTATTTATTCTAATGATATTTATATAAAATTATTATCCTTCCAAAAAGAAGAATCAAACCATTCATAATTCTTTATCTCAAGATATGGTCAAAATATAGTGGGTAACTGAAACTGAAAAATCCTTCTTGTGGTTCACAAAACAGCTATGTGAATTTCAATTGGCTACATGGATTTAGAAAAAGAATATATGGGAATAGTAGATTTATTGTATAGTAATAGTAAAAAACATGTTTAAATGATATTTTGAGGTATGAAATTACTTATTTATCCTAGGAACTCAAAATAAAACTTATTGAACATGTTATGAAAACCAAAAAATAAAATCTAAAAATAAATTAAATAAATAATAAAATGATATGATCATGATTAATTATACTTTTAATTAAAGAGAAATTAAATTTATTAATACTCAAAAAGGAAATAAAACACATAATACTTTGTAATTTTAAATATATAAAGTAGTTCAAGGAGCCACTGTGTGTCATGTATATCACACAAAGTATCTTGAGGATTTACATGTCAAAGGGAACCCATGTTCCCTAGCTAACCCTAATCTCCTGGGATACCCTTAAATATATAAATCCATATCAAGAAGAATAAGAAAATCACACAATTATCTTATTAACATACTCAACTTACCTAAATACTGAGTCATATCTAATCATATCTAGGCTCCCCTCCAAGTTTAAAAACCATACACCCCATGTTGGTCAAAAGTCATGAAGTAGCATCGTTGCTTTTATCTCAATAATCAGGGAATACAATATCAAATCACACCCATGTAGTGACCCATGTACTTGTATAATTATTTAATTTAAAAAAAATGGTTTAATTAATGGAATTAAAGTTATATAAATACTTTCTTGTTTGATGCTTTGGAATTAGATTGGGAGAGTGATCATTTGTGGCATTTTGGGAAGCTTGGAATCTATATTTAGATATAGTAGAAGGAGTATTGAGTTTTTGATGTGTTTTTTTAGGTTTCTAAAAAGTTTAAAATATAGTTAGTACATAACAGTGACCACTAGGTGCCTGGTATCTTGTCACCATGTACCCCATAAAAACCCAATGGGGTCATCTCCACTATGATACCATCTGGTAGCTGGTGGGACTTCATGAAGAACATGGTGGGGTTTGGGTTGTTTTTAGGGGTTAGTCTTTTCATTTCCCCCGCATTAATTAAAACTAAAAAAGGGACCCTTAACACTTATTTCTCCAGGCTGGTTGAGATTTATGGAGGGCTTTACTTGTCTCTTTTTCTCCATTCTAACTTCCCCCTTGATTTGTGGCCCCAAAAATGGGTTTTCAACACTAAATCAAGGAAATACCCCTACCCCCTTCACAACTTCCCATTATTTCCCCTCTCTTATAACTTCCCATTATTTGGTTAGGGAATTAGGTTGAGATTTATGAAATGCATAATGGAATCCATCATAAATGATATGCCTTCTTTATTTCTTAGTTCAATGAAACTTATATATGGTGTTTTCTTTCCATTTTTGTTTGTTTCTATAATAATTAGATATGTTTTGATTTATTTTATGAGTTTTATAATTTTGGGATGAATCAATAAGTTTTAAGTTTAATTAACTAGGGATTTTTTTCATTATCATATTTAATGAATTTTATGTGTTATCTTCTTATGTTTTATTTGGATTTAGTTATTCATTCATGATAAGAATCATTTTTTGGACTCTTTAATTATAAATTTTGGTTTGATGAATATTAGACATAGTTTGGTGGTTATTGGAGTATGATGACCTCACCAATGGATGGTTCAGGTAGGTGGTGTCAACCACCTATGTGATTGTCAGGTTGTGTATGTGACGTGACTACCAATTGTTTTCTAAACCATTAATAGATATTTAGTGTATATTTTTAAAATTATAAATGAATGATTTTTATTATATTTTGATATATCATATTAAATTTTTTAATAGTATTTCATAGGAACCTATAAAATGTTTTTTGAATCGCTTTTGTTTTCTTTAAAATATAATTCTTAATCTTATATATAATTGGTTTTAAATAATTCCATGTCATTAATTTTAATAATAAAATTATAAAATAAATGCATTATAAAACTTTATTATTTAAATTGAATGATATAGTTAATAATTCCTAATGGTTTATTAGTATTGATTGAACTATATATCCTTGTGTGTTATTAGATGTAATGTAGAAGTTATTAATGTCTAGATGATCCATCTATAACTTGTTTACCTCTGATTTTTTCACTTTATTTTTGTGAGAATATTTCTTTTTCTATTCAAAATTTCTTTTAACCTAAAGGGTGTCTAGGCAATGATTATTTATTTATATGTTTATTTTATATAATTTTATGTATAGAAATGTTTGTGAAATATAACATGGTTTACAAGATATATAAAATAAGTCATTTGGATAATTTTGTGGTATTTCACTTATCTAGATTTTAATAAAGTAACAAAAATCTTGTATACAATTTAGGTTGATAAAGGAAATGGATATTTGGATCATATATTTTCTATTATATCCTGATTATTTTTAATAAATAAGAATATTGTTTTCAAAACCGAGGAATGAAAGGTATATTTAAACTTAGTTAAGAATTCCTAATTGATTTATTTTTCATTTTTCACAAAGTAAATCAATTCTTTACACTATAAAAAAATTAAATTATAACTCAATGAATAATACTTAACCATGTATAAGAATTGTATTAGTGATGAGATAGTGGATGGGTTGAAAAAGTGGGAAGGAATTATTTGGGCCTTAATCTTGTTTCATTTCAAAAAGTGACCTTAATGTTTTTTATACCTTAATTTTATTTCCTTTCATAATAGATAAAATGTATAAGTAGTTTTATATAAAGAATTTCAATTTGTTGATTTTTTCTTTTGGAAACACTCACTTGGAAAGTTTTGATTTTTATATGTTTTATTAAAACATATTTTTATAATCTATTTTTTACTATTTTAGAAACAAGTTTTATAAGTATTAATTATATTTTTTAATAAAGTTTTAAATGTGAAAATGCCTTTTAAAATAATAATTAGTTATTAAGAATTTTGGTTGTAAATTATTTTGAAAAATTTATGAGTAAAAAATGGAATTTAAACAAAATTTTAAATTAAATAAATGATTAGATATACATAATCTAGTAAACTATTCGAAAAAAGAGGTTCTCTAACTAAGAAAAAATTGTATAGTATAGTCACTATAGAAACAAACTCTCTTAATTGTTGGTTTTTTCCTTGCCTTATTTTTTTCATATCTTGTTGCTAGTATTCCATGGATAGTAATTAATTTTAATTTCTATGAATATATCTGTATTATTATTTATGTCATGTATGTTTACTTATTTAGACTACCACTAATATGTTTTAAATAATGGTTCTTCACTTTCTAAAGACACATTTTGATTGACACTAGCATGCTTGATTACTTTCCATGTTGTAGTTTGTAAATGGAATAACTTCCTTTTTATGTTTGTTGTTCATGTATTATGGAATTGTATTATGTTTTGGGTGGAATACTTGTGTATTTACAACTTTGTGATATAGAATAGTCAATAATTGTTATATTTATATTATTGAAAACTTATATAGGTATTCCAACCAATGATGTATAAGGATTTGAAAAATTATGGGCTTCAATATTTCCCTACATTTTCCCACCGGAAGCCTAGTACTGTTAAAACAACTAGATACACAACCACTATTAAACCTTCACCAAATAAGTGTCTACATACACCCTCACTGGGATATATCACACTAAAAAAATGAAAAATATAACCTATAAAATATTCACTTCCAAGAAAAATACCTAAAGTGAGAAATCTAATGCATTATCATTCTATCACCTTAACAAGAACTAAACCACCAAAAACTCTACACCAATCATCAAAACACCACCATTATAGCCGACACCCAATACCAAATGTCTTATTTAATGGAATTTTATCACTATTAGAATGAGTTATAGATATAAGAGAATACCACCTTCAAGAAACCATAAAAACAATAGATTGGTATGAAAGGACTTAAGAACTACACAACAAAACTACCTCTAATAGGCTATGTGAAAACCATGATGTGCTACACCCTCACATCACTAGATATACCATCCACATTACAAAACCACTAAATAACCCATATGTAATGACCCAAAACATTGAGGACCACCTGTATGGTGGAAGACCGAGTCGCCACAACCCCGAGCATACCTTCATAACCCAGGGGCTGGTGACACGCATCAAGAAGGAATAACTAAAATGGGAGGAATTTTCCTAAATTACCTATATGCACACACCCAACCATCTCCATATAGAAGTTTAGAGGAAAAATAATTAAAAATAATAACATCTTGAGTAAAAACAATGCATGTAATAATGTCTAGGGAATACCAAAGAGTACAATAGAGCAAAATAAAATGTAAATGGAAAAATACATGCCCACTAAGAAAATATGTCCCAACCTGACAAAAATAAGAATATAAAATATATGAGAGATGTCAGATCTGGATCTCTAAGTACCAACCAACATATGAGGTATATAAACTCGAGTATCCCTATGATCCTTTGAAATCACCTCCTATTTTTCTGTCATTTTCATAATACATGACACGTGCAGTAAAATCCCATGAAGGGGTGAGTATATACATACCCAGTAGGAAAACATGAAAATTATAGAGAGAGAAATAGAATACTTGATAGAGGTAGTTATCTCAACCCAAACAAGAGGTAAATGAAACCCATAATCATAGATATATGCTAAAAAATAAACCCATATGAGAGAGAATGTGGATCTTCATCTCACATCCTATACCAGGATGACGACTCTACCTATAGCTCTAATGTTCCATCATCAATGCCCATCATATTGTGTGTCTTTCCAAAGAAGGCATGAGGAAAGACCACGCCTCCCGCTGCTCCATAAACTGAGGAAGAACAATCTCCAAAATATAGAGAACCCATGCCCTGGTACAATATGAGTGGATTCCACTCAGTAGATATAAGAATTTCACCTATGTAGTGGAATACCATATCAATATATTTATTTAGAATATGGGAAACCCATGAATCAATGTGATAAGGGAGTACCATCCCCATATATAGAGGACTCTCACCTGTGTAGGGGAGTACCACCTCTACCAAGAACAATGAGTATGGAGGACCTACACCCTTGTGCAATAACAGAGTACCATCTCTATAGATAGAGGACCCATTCCATGGTGTGATAGGGAAGTAATGACTCAAACTGTATAAAGAGTATGGGGGACCCGCACCTTGGTGCGATATGGGAGTACTATCTCCATGGAGGACTCACAACTAGGTTTGATAGGGGAGTACCACCCTTTCATGGAATAATGAGTATTGGGGACCCCCAATCTAGTGTGATTAGGGAGTACCATACCCTTGGATAGAGGACCCACACCCTAGCATGATAGGGGAGTACCACCTCTACATGGAATCTCTCTGATGATATTTTCTGATCACGACCATCATCGAATATTTCCTAAAGAAGAATCACCTAGGAACATCCCACATCATATCTCAAAATCCACTATGAAGGTCACCCTCACTTTCTACATGAAAAAACACTCAATATATTCTACTCATAGGCCAAAATACAAGTCAAAACAAAGGATATATGAGAGGTGTAATTTCTTCAAAAGGGGGTAAACACTGTGTATGGAGTCTACACGGTATGTGGTCCCACGCTTCTTCATAGTCATGTTCTCATCTAGACATGACTCTTTGGTTATTTCACAGTACATGACATGTAAAATCCACACATGGTATGTCTCAACAACATAGAGCTTGTCTGTGTGCTCATAGCCATACCCATGTCTATCAGTTCGTGTCGTGTACCTACCTGTGCTCAGGTACTGGCACATGCATGTGTACTCCCATAGTACACAATGTGTCCTCCCACATAGGGTCATGGGAATGTGCAGTTGGTAGATGAACTGACTACTCAGGAAAGGTTACATTCCATGTGTCCTAGACACACACCATGTGATCCTTATCTTTTTTCAAAAATCCAGGCCACTGCATCTGGGTGACTACAAAGTGTGTGTTCATCCGAGTATGTGCAGTGTAGTAGGTAATTTCGTAGAAAATCAGATCTTTCATGAGGGTTCCAGATCTGTGGTTACCATCATAATTTCTGATGTTTGATCACCCGAAACCAATGGTGTTTTCCTCCGTCCAATGATTACGACTCTACGGTGGTTTTAAATAATATCCCAATCACCTGAGGTGGTCCATCATGTGCTCCATACACATCTTTTTCCACTGTCATTGCTGATTTGGATACAGAATCCAAAAATCCATAACTATCACCCACAATACTCTTTGAATCAATCACAAAACTCCAATATGTTCATTTTATGCACATACAATGTGAATCTAGGGGTTTAATCATGCTCAAATCCACCCAGAAATAGTTGAATTATGACCCCGTGGTCCAATGGTGAAGAATGCAAAGATCGAGAGAAGAAAAGGCACAAGAAAAAAAGGTTATATAATTTTTGGAAAAGTGTTCTTTGTAAAGGATTATAGAATCTTGGATTAACATGGGTGATTTCATGTAATAGAAAATAAATTTAAATCAATAATTTAATTTACAAGAATTTGGCTCATGCGAAGGGAAGATAAATCAAAAATCAAAAGAAGACTAATAAAATCCATGATAAATCATTTAATCAATGAAATAAACCTAAATTTATTATAACTAAGTTGATTATGGATTTATCATTAGTGAAGAACTCATTTTATATATAGGGATTAGGATTATCTGTTTCATTCACTAACTGTTGATCCACTGCGATCTGATCATCGATCTTTGTCTGATGTCGATTCAACAATGAAGGTTTTCAGAGATTCTATCAATTATCCCAAGTTTTTTGCAGATAACCATGGAGATTTTTTATAATGGAGTATTTATATAGGATTTAATTATGAAAATTAATAAAAGGAAAACTATTTTTTAAAAAATTAATCACACCCGCCAACGGCTTCCTCAATAGGACGTCTGACGTCGACCAACCTTAGGTCAAGCCTATGGTAAAACCCACACTACAGATTCAACCATGGTATTAGATTTTTTATTTGATAATCCTTAAAGTATATATTCTATTATTTATGAAAAAATTCTTGAGCATGATATTAATATATTTAATATTTTTAAAATATCAATTTTTATCTCACCAGGCCTCAGAATCTTTCTCCATTTGATCACCTGGCTCCAAAAATATTCCTTAATATTTTTTAATTTCTTAGAAAGAAAAAAGTATAGTCTCTATATTATTATCTCCTTAAAATATTTTCATCTCTAAAAATAAAAAAAATAAAAAAAAAGTTGGGGATACTAAGCCTAAAAATATTTCTCCTTCTCCCAAGAGCTCCTATGCATGCTCCCATATTTCTATAGTAAACGAACTAAAGGAATGGTCCATCCATGCGGGATCCTCTCCTTATAATCCTCGAAATCCACTGGATACTCTGTGAAAGTGTATTCATCCTTGATATCCAGCACACCCCAATCCCAACCATGCAAAGGATCAGGCACATATCTTCTCAACTGAAACACATAGAAGACATCATGCACCCGCTCTATCTGTGAGAGTAAGTCTATGTATGATCCTATGTTTTTTCAAATATTTCTCTCTCTGATGTTTTTTTTAAAATTATTTTGATTTAATTTTTAATTTTATTTAAACCTTAGTGGTCATGTTTCATCATGAATGTCTATTGTTTTAATAAACATATACTTGGGTTTTGAGGAAACCTGATAAATCTGGAGAGGTTCCACGTAGGGAGCAGTTTAGGGGTTATTTTTGAATTAATGGAGTCTAGGTATAAATGGTTCAAGTGTTACCAAGGGTTCTTGATTATTTGAGAATCCTTAAAGGGGGTTTGGATTTTTATGAGATAATGGGATGAAAACTATCTATAGGACATTTACACATCATGTAAATGGATTGCATGATGTGTAAAATATACTAAGATCATATTGTGAACTGATACATGAGGTGAAGTGAATACATGGCATGAAGATATTACACATCGTGTAATATTTGTTTGAATTAATTATTTAGTTGATTTGATAGGTTTTTCAGAGTATCTCTCTAAAAAGAAATACACTTCATGTAACTGAATTACACACCATGTAATTCCCCAAGCATTAGGTTTTAAGTGTTTTTTGAGTTTTATATTTTCTCATTCTCACATTAAAATTTCTCCCCTTGACCCTAGGGAAGATTCCAAGTAAATTTGGAGAGCCTCCCTTGATTCTAGACATCCCGACCAAGCATATGATCTCTAGTTAGTGGTTTTGTTTTGGTTTATCTTTCTTTCTATTTTGTTCTCCAACTGTTGTAGTGTAATCTATTGACAGTGTGCATTGTTGGTTTTTATATTGATCGGTTTTGATCTAAGAACCTACTTGTGATCATCTTCAACTTATTCCTTGTGGTATTTTTCCATTGGAGGTGTTATATTATTTTTTGCATAAAGGTAGGGGGTCTAAACCATAACCCTATGGTTTGATAATTTTCAAATTTGTGAAATATTTCAATTGTTCCAACATAGCATACACCTGAATTAATTAAATGATGAAATGGATTATTTCTTGGAGTCCCTTTGGATCCAATTGGTATTGACCAAGCTTATGGTTACTATTCGGGTGAGAGAACCCTTAATTATAAAGGAATGATTTAATGGATTAATGTGTGTTTATCATGACATGGTATTTGGGTATTTAGTTGATATAGATTCACCTTGGATTAGACTTATTATTATAGTGAATGACATGTTATTGGTTTAATACAAAATGATAAATGAAAATTGTTATTAAATGTTAAATTTTAATTTGAATGATTAACCATTGAACTCGATGATGTGATATTGTGATATCCTTTCTTCTATGATATGTGTTATGAATTAAATTTTGTAAATCTTATATAGGGCGTTGTACTAGTTTACATGCTGAAATGATTATATACTTTTCTATTCCCTAAAACACGTTGAAATGATGATATAGTGGGTTATGCCCTGAGACACATGTTAAAATGATTATATAGTGGGATATGCCCTCAGACACGTGTTGAAAGGCTTATATAGTGGGATATGTCTTGATACACATACTGAAATGCTTATATACCAGACTATGCCCTCAAACACATACTGAAATGGTTATATATTGATCTAGGACCTGATACATACTGAAATACATATATACCGATATTGGACCTAATTAAATGGTGAAAATCTTATATAATGGGGTTTGAACCATATTTGTCTGATTTATACCTTGGTTATAAGGTTATGGTTTGAATTGTTGTGAGACATGCTCAGAGAAATTATAACAAGGAGATGATGCATGTTATATTTTACCATGGTTGTATGGTTATGGTTGGTATGGTTGTAAGAAATTCTTAGAGAAATTATGGCATGGTGCTGAATCAAGTTGATGTGGTATTGATTTTAATTGTTCAATTTATTAATATAGTTGTTTATTTCATTATTGAAAGAACTTGTTATCAAACTGGTTATGTTTATACATGGTGGTGCCGACCTACTAATTTATACTCACATATTTTTTGGGCCACCATTTGGTACTTGAGTAGATTACATGGATGCAGGTTTGGACAAGGGAAAAGGACCATACTTCTGATTTGTTTCTTGCTGGATGGGTTGTATTTTGGAGCTGTGACTGAAATGGGGTTCAGGACCGTGGAATTTTGAGTATTTATTTGAGTCTTCTGATCTTTTATTTTTATTAATTCTATCATGAAGTTTAGTTACATTCTAGCACATCATTACATTATTCTTGTATTATTATTGGATTATTCAGTTTGATTTTATTGTTGGTTTTTAGCTGTATTATTTTGTTTCCATTATTTCCACACTCTGATATTTATTTATTATTGTTATATGATTATTCTATTGTTTTGTAAATCTATAACCAGGGGTACTATTCCCACACTATATATATCACATACCCTTCTAGTCGGAAGCCACTAGCATACAGGGAGGCACAATTGAGGCCTTGTAAACCAACTTTTTTTAGCTACGTGAAAGAGTGCTAGAACATGGGATGTTTCAACGTGGTATCAGAGCACACCAAGTTTCTTTTCTATTTATTTACAATTTTGGAAAGTAGAAAGGATGCAAGGATATGTCATGACTTGGTAATGATCTTATCCATGTGAGTAGAAAACCCATGTATGGGGGGAAATCTAAGTGCCCATGGGTGGATGACTATTTATACTATTTTCTTGTTACAGTTGATGTTATTTAACCCTGAGTTATTCACATGTTGTGTGAGGTTATTATTTCATGATGTTACTGGTTCTTGAGATTTATACTCATGACCTGGTATGGTGCGGGATGAGTATGCATGTATCATGATAGGCACATTAGGATATATATTTATATTCATTGTTCATGATAAAGACATATTTATTACATGTGATATATACTTTCCTGTTTGAATTTTGATATGGGATAACTATTATATCTGAGAAATGAAATAAATTAACTATTATGTCGTGATAAAACACTTTTGAGTCATGTTTAGAGAGACCAATGATGTGGCCTTAATTTGACATAGTTTGCCACATCTTTTCCTATAATATTTAACAATTTAATTAATTAATTTTTATCTTTTTACTAAATAAATACATTTTTGTATTTTTATAATAAAATTTATTAATTTATCAATTTATATAACAATTTATATAATTTCAGTCTATAAAATAATTAATTTAATCATAATTTACCTTTATAGTTTAATAATTTATCAATTATTTTAGTTTTTATATTTTTGTTTACTTTTAAATAAAGAACACTTTTTATTATTTAACCAATTAATAATGTTTTCTACATTTAATTAACTTAGTTTTACATCCACAGGTTTAATTTTTTTAATTTTAATTAATTAAAATAAGTTAACTCTCATTTAATAAATTAACTCATTAATTTATTTTTAGTTTAATATAGAACAATTTTATTAAATAATGTGTTTAATAATAAATTAATTTTTTAAGTTGAATGTATTATCTCAATTTAAATAATAATTCAGATTCATTTTATCTATTTGATTTTATTTAGTTTTACTTTTAGTTAAGTTTTATTTTTAACTTTGTGTTTTTAATTTAGTTAAGCATTTTATTAATTTAATTAATCTAAGTGTTATGCTAGTTTTATCTAATTAGTTAAACTTTATTTTAGTTGTTTTTAATTTTATTTTAAGTGTTTAGTTTCATTTAATTAATTATTTTATGTATATTTCATAGATTTATTTATCTGACACTAATGCAAAGTCGTCCCCTTCCATGCGGCCACTGACAGCAGTGCCCCCATCATCCTACTGATATCGACATTGTAGATCACCACACAATGACACTCATGTTTTCACTTTTCTATCAGTGTCAGCCTCATGTCGACTTCTTCACTGTCGGTCTCTCATTCTCCCCATCCTGCTACCAACGTCCACCCTCCTCTCTTTCTATCGACATTATGTCGGTGTTGGCTCTATGCCATCGCCTTGCTACCAATGTGTCTTCCACCTCCTTTACTACCGATGGTCTCACCTCCCTCACCTCTTCCATGCTACCAACACCAACCCTTAATTTTTCTATGTCGGTCTTGTGTCTCTCACCTTCCTTTATCAGTGTTAGCTCCACCCTTCTCCACTGCAACCGACGTCGTGCCACCGCTTTCAGTTTCATCATCGCTACCAACCCTTCCACCACATATTGCACCGTTGTAGAGGTTACGCCGTTCCACTGGACTGCCTCACGCTAAGGGTGAACCGCAAGCCGAGCTCGCAGCCATGGAAGGAGGCTCGCACACCACCACACTGAAGGCTGGTTCACTGGAGGCATTGCTTTCTACTGAGAAGATTGCCACTGGATTGTGGATGAATTGCGCTCGAAGTAGTGAAACCCCTTCCCCCTTGTCTGCTCCGTGGAGAGGAGAAAAAAGTGGGGGGATAATAAAATTAAAAAATAGTAATAATAATAATAATAATATAACAAAAACTAAACTAAAAAATAAAATAATTATAGATTAAATAAAATAAATAGTTAATAATAAAAAATAAATTATATAAGTAACTAATTAAATTAAATATTTAAAAACTAAAATATTAAATATAAATTATAAATAAAATTAAAATAAACCAATTGTATCAATTTTATATTTATTAAATAATAATTTATATAAATCGATCTAATTATAATAAAAATAATTAAACTTAATAAATTAATTAAATAACTTTAGTTATAATAATATTGAAATTTAATAATTAGTTATAAATTAATAACATTTAATAAATAATTAAAATATTTATCTTTTAATTAATTTATTAAAAGACATTAACTTAATTAATTAATAAAATTATTTTTTAAAATAGAATAATTATCAAATAAAATAATAATAATTAAATTTATAGTAAATAAATTTTAATATAAAATAAATAAAATTTAATATTACATTAATTAAACTAATGAATATTTATTTATAAAAGTTAACTTTTCTATTTAACGTTGAATTATGTATCCTCTGTTTTGGTTATGTAGGTTCTCACCAGTTTTGTAAAGATATACAAATACATCCCAATAACTATCAAACAGTTAGTTACATAAAAGATGTAAAAACGACATGTGTTGCATGAAATAAGTGCACATTTGTGGTGAAATAATGAAGAACACTTGAAGTTGATGGGAGACATTTGGTGAAAGGTAGCAAATGACAGAGATTTTAAAAAACTGAGCAACAAGGATTCAAAGGGGGGGGGACTCACAAATCATTCATTCATGATTCATCTCATGGATCATGAGAGTAGATCACTTTCTAGAGATCCTTGGAGAGATATTTCTCGAAGATCCTAGGAGTATCAAGAGCTGAGAAGGGATATCTTTTTTTAGTTCATAGGGGAGTTCTAATTCTTCCCCTGTATTTTCTCAATTTCTATTCCTATAACTGAATGTTTTCTTTTTCAAATATGAACATGATTTTAGGCTAAATATTTTTAGTTTGGGGAAAGGTCATTTATACTGGTTATCATTTTTTTCCTTTTCACTTTTCATTTAATGTATTCATAATTGATTAGTGAGATCAAATCTAAATTCATTCAATCACATCGTGCGACATGATTTCAATTTTCTGTTACACAATAATTCAGTGAGACTATTCATGGATACATTTTCTAAAACTTTTAATTCTGAAAACTTTAGAGGTTATGGAGAGTTTGTTCTATTGTCATTTTAAAATATTAATCTTGTAGTTGAATTTTATTGGAGTGAAAAACTTCAAGATTTATCAATCTGAATGGCTTATCTCCTGGTAAGGAGAGTAAGTCATTTATTTTTCAGTGGTATGTTGCATACACATTTGAGTTAATAAGAAATATTATGAAAACCAGTAGAATAGGTTTTTCATGGACATTTCTCTTGATTTTTTATCTTAGCATCTGTTGTTGTGTTGTTCATCACTGTTGTGTCTTAGTTTAGTTACATCTTAGTTTATCAGATTTTAGTTAAGACTTAGTTTACTTAG
Organism: Viscum album; assembly: GCA_963277665.1. Taxonomy (NCBI): domain Eukaryota; kingdom Viridiplantae; phylum Streptophyta; class Magnoliopsida; order Santalales; family Viscaceae; genus Viscum; species Viscum album. Next base: position 267,944,171 of record OY728135.1, read on the forward strand.
AAAAAAATATTAAAAATAATAATAATTATTATATAAATGTTTAAAATAAAAAGTTTCCCCACTACTAACAATAGCGGGGCGTTTTCAAAGGTTTTTATAGAAAATTAGTAGTTCCGCCTTCCCTGTGGGTTCGACCCTACTCTCCACTATACAGTGGTAGTGGGAAATAAAAAAAAATTAAACTTTTACCCAATTTCAATGACAGTTTGGCTTTAGTTTTTGGCATCATTTATGGGGAAAAGAATGAGCCATTACTTTTTTTAAAATATTAAAAAAATTCACATAAAAAATTATACCAAAAAAATTAAAAAATTAAAAACTATAAAAAAATGAACTTTAATTTATCATTGAATTGCCACTGATTTTTGTACTGCTGAGTTACTATTTACTATTGTTTGTTCTAAATTTCACCATCAAATATTCCATGAACACTGAGTCTACTATTGATAGATTAGATCCCCTGAACTTGGAATTGGATAAACACCTCACTGATCTTAAGAAGAAAAAAATATCAAATGGAGAAACTAGATAATAAGATTCTTTCACCTAATAAATTACAAAACCATCTAGAAATATTTCAGAATGAGAGGCCTAGTATTAGAGAGTTCCAACTCCCTCAAGTGTCAATTAATCCTTCTTCAATTCTACTTTCATCTAGATCCCAAAACTATGAGCTGAAACAATCCCACATTTCACTGCATCCTGCATTTAATGGACTCTCTAATGAGGACTATCTCACCTTAATTGGAGACTTCTATAATACTGTGATGTAGTTACCTCTTCTAGAAATTACTAAAAATGAGTTGAGAATGAGAGTCTTTCATTTTTTCCTTAAAGGTAATGCTAGGAACTTATTTTTAAGCCTAGATGATAACATTTTTGAAAAATGGGATCAAGTGTAAAACTCATTCATAATGAAATTTTATACCCAAATACTTAAGGGTGAATTGATAAAAAAGATAACTCATATTTATCAAGGGTATGGAGAAGCTATCCAGGAATCTTGGGATATATTTAGGGGCCTTCTTAGGCAGTGTCCCCATCGTCAAGTCCCATACCACCTTCTCATGGATACCTTCTCTGAAGGTTTTTCCTCTTATGGTCAAAACATAGTTAATCAAGATGTTGGGGGTAATTATAATGATAAAAATGATGAAGAACTAAGAGAAATATTTAATAATCTTTCTTTAAATTCACAACATAAAAATTCAAGAAGAAAAAGAGTCAATAGAAATATTAATGTCAACTATGGTTCAATGAATAAAACTCAAGGAAAAATTGATGAAATCACCAACCAACTTCAATCTTTAATAATCCATAATTCAAAACAAAATGTTAATCAGTTGCGCTGTCAAAACAATAACCGATATTTAAGGGAAAAAATTTTGTAGTGTGAAATGTTTGGGCATACTAAAAACTTATGTCCCAACTTTGACGTTTCATCCCAACAACAAGAAAACTCAAAATTGTTACATTATGGTCCTAGGATGCCTCCTAAAGAAGATCCATTTTCAAAAAATTACAACCAAGGATATATGAACCATCCCAATCTATCCTGGAAAGAACAAGCCCGGATTAAACAACCCACTACCCCTAACTATCAAAATCAACCAAGAAAAAACTTTCAAAATCAACAAAGGGGTGAATCTTCAAACTCTCAAGGTAATAATAATGGCCAAATGTCTTCTATGTTAGATCAAATTTCAAATAAAATGAATTCTCAAGAATAAAGATTCATGAATTAATTAAATAAACATAAAAATCAATATGAGTCAGATAAAAATCAAAATGATGCTAGAATGCAGAACAAGGAAACTCAATTGGGACAAATAGCAAGAGACTTTGCATCTAGGGATAAAGGAATATTGCCAAGCACAACTGAACTTGGTCCTAGAGATATGGATATGGTTATTTTCACTAGAAGTGGGCTTAACACTCAATATGAACCTTAAAAATACTTTTAAATTTCCCAAAAAGAAAAACTAATTTAATTTAGAGATAAAAATATGCTTTGTTCACAATGTGTAATTTCACAAAAAAACATTGAAATGATAAAAATCTGAATTTTTCATCTGAAACTGAAGATGAAAATTCTTCTAAAAAAAGAATAGGGGAAAAGAGAAAAATGAAGAAGAGGTGAGGCAATTTGCTTCTGTCCTAAGAAACTTTTCCCCACCCATCCCTTTCCCTGAAAAACTAAAACCTCAAAGTAACACCAAGGTTCAACTTCTTCAGTTCCATGGTCTCTTGTCCAAACTTCAATTGAACATTCCATTCATCCAATATTTAATTAAAATCCCTTCTTATCTTAAATCACATAAAAATATTATTTCAAATAAAAATAATCTTGGAGAATTTTCCACCTACAACCTCACTGAAGAGTGTATTATTGTGCTCCAAAAGAAAATCCCACCCAAACTGATAGTTGGGGTTGGGAAGTTGTTTCTATCTGCATACTTTCTAGTCTTATATCTTGAGTGTTATCAAGAGGTGACCATTATTCCAGGTAGGCCCTTCTTGGACATAGGTGGTGCTGTAATTGATGTGTCTAAAGGTCAACTTATCTTCAAAATTGGAGAACAAAAACAAGAGTTTAATGTGTTTAAAAATGTCAAAGGACTAATATTCCTCAAAAAATATTCAAAAATAGATTCCTTAGGAGTTGAAAGCTCATATGAAAATCTTTAAGAATCTGAAAATCAATCCTCTATTGAAGAAAATCATTTGAAAGTGGAAAATTCTGATTTTCAGGTCTCACAAGTTGAAAATTTTGCTCAAACACTGAATCTAGAAAATTTTCTAGATCTGGAAAATTGTCTAGTTTCTGCTATAGGAGAGTCCCATATTTATGTACTTCAGATATTTTTAAGTGAGTTTAAGGGTGTTTTTGTTAACAGAAACACTATTGAGTACTTTGTTGATTTTTAGGGAGATCTATTGAGACAACTTGATGATTCTTCTTTAATAAATCTATTAAATTCAAATATAGAAAATCTAGACAGTGAGTTGTCCACTTGGGACAACAGAACTATAAATTCTGAAACTGAACTAGAAATTGAAAATATTTCATCTATTCATACTCCCTACAAGAGATATGTTGAAGACCTTGGTCCTCCTAGGCCTAAGAGTCTTTCATCAAGTGATAAACCACCCATTCTTGAACATAAACCACTTCCTAATCATTTGAAAAACTCATTTTTGGGTGACAATTCCATACTTCCTATTATAATTTCTACTGAGATTAATGAAAATCAAGAAGATATATTGTTGAATTTTCTTAAAGAGTTTAATCTTCCATAGGCTAGAACATAGGTGACATCAAAGGAATTTTTCCTTCATTTTGTATACATAAAATTCCTATGGAGCCAAACCATAAACCTAGTCTAGAGAGTCAAATAATATTAAATCAAAACATAAAAGCAGTTGTGAGAGAGGAAGTGATCAAGCTATTGGATACTGGAATAATTTACCCTATTTCTGATAGCACTTGGGTCAGTCTGGTCAAAGTAGTCCCTAAGAAATGAGGTTTCACTGTTGTTAAAAATGAAAATAATGAATAAATTCAAGTTAGAAAAGCCACAAAATGGAGTCTGTATAGATTGTCAAAAGATTAATGAAGACACTGGGAAGGACCATTTTCTAAATCCCTTTATTGGTCAAATTCTTGAGAGTATTGTTGGGAATGATTTTTTTTTATTTTTTGGATGGGTATTCTGATTACAACCAAATTCCTATTGCTCTAGAGGATTAGTAGAAGACTACATTTACTTTCCCCTTTGGGATATTTTCTTATCGGTAGATTCCTTTTGGGTTGTGTGAATCCCCTCGTACCTTTGAAAGGTGTATGGTGTCTATTTTCTATGATATGACTGAGAGGATCATTGAAGTTCTCATGGATTATTTATCCATTATAGGTAGTATATTTGATACATGTTCAAGAAACCTAGAGTTAGTTTTGGAGAGATGCATTGAAACAAATCTTGTGCTTAATTGGAAAAAATGTCAATTTATGGTCACTGAAGGCATTTTTTTAGGTTATAAAGTTTCCAATAGAGGTTTTGAGGTAGACACTGATAAAATTGAATTCATTAAATAATTACCATCTCTTGAAAATGTCAAGGGTGTTACAAGTTTCCTGGGGCCTGCTGGTTTCTACCAGAGTTTTATAAAAGACTTTTCCAAAACCACTAATCCCTTGTGTTCTTTGCTATTCAAGGATGATCCCATCCATTTTGATGAAAACTGTTTAAAATATTTCAATCTTCTTAAATAAAAAACCACTGCATCACCTATTATTACTTCACCAGATTGGAAAATTCCTTTTGAACTTATGTGTGATGCTAGTGATATGGTTGTTGGATCTGTCCTAAGAAAGAGGATGGATAAGAAGATGCATGCGCTATACTATACAAGTATACTACTAGATGAGGCACAAATAAATTATACCACTACTGAAAATGAGTTGTTAGCTATTTTGTTTTCTCTTGATAAGTTTTGGAATTACCTTTTTGGCTCAAAATTTATCATTTTCACTGACCATTCTACTTTGAAGTACTTTCTATCTAAGAATGAAACCAAACCCAGGCTAATTAGATGGATTCTATTGTTACAAGAATTTGTTTTAGAGATTAGTGATAAGCAGGGATCTGAAAACTTAGTTTTTGACAACCTTTTTAGGCTTCCCCATACCGATTCTAAAGATCCCAAGTAGATTAACTCTTCCATTCATGAGGAAAAACTTCTCAATGTGTCCATTAGGCAGTCTGCATGGTATGCATATTTTTCTAAATTCTTGGTAGGATTCTTTCCAAAATAATTATCCAATAACTATAGAAAAAAATCATCTCTGAACTAAATTATTACCTTTGGGATGAACCCTTATTGTTTAGGAGGTGCGTTGATGCGATTCCTATGAGGTGTGTTCCTAAGGAAGAGATGTTACCTATTCTAGAGAGTTGTCACTCCTCACCTTGGGGAGGTCACCATGGTGGTAAAAGGACATCTCAAAAGATCCTCTAATCTGGTTTTTATTGGCCCACCCTTTTCAAGGATGCTATGAGCTATATGGTTAGCCGTGACAAGTGTCAGAGGTTCAGAAATGTTGGTTAGAAGCAGGAGTTACCCCAAAATGGTATGTTATAAGTAAGGATTTTTGATGTATGGGGTTTAAATTGTATGGTTCCATTTCTATCATCTCATGGGAATGAGTATAGTCTTGTGGCTATAGATTATGTGTCTAAATGGGTTGAGGTAGTAACACTAAGCAACAACCAAGCCAACAGTGTCATAAAAGTTTTCAAAAAGAATATTTTCTCATGATTTGGAGTTCCCAAAGCCTTCATTACTGATAATGTAACTCATTTTAAGAACTAAAAAATTAAATATTTGATGGAAAAGTCTGGTTTTGTTCATAAAACTAGTACTCCTTATCATCCACAGTATAGTGGAAAAGTGGAAATTTCTAATAGAGATCTAAAGAAAAATTATTGAAAAAATTGTCTTAAGCTCTAGAAAGGACTGGTCTCTTAAACTGGATGATACTTTTTGGGAATATAGAACATCTTTCGAGACCCCAATAGGTTTGTCTCCATATAATCTGTTATTTAAAAAAATTTGTCATTTTCCTGTGGAGTTCAAGTCTTATTAGGTAGTTAAGGATCTGAATTTTGATTTTAAGAGTGTTGGTGAGAGATGACTACTTGATCTTAGTGAGTTAGATGAAATTAGAAGAGATTCATATGATAATTAAAGAATATAAAAATAGAGGATAAAGATCTTTCATGATTCTATCATCCAAAAAAAAGAATTTAAACTTGTACAGAAGGTCATCCTCTTTAATTAAAGACTCAAACTCTTTCCTGGAAAACTAAAATCTAAGTGGTTCAGTCCCTTTAGTGTAGTCAGAGTGCTTAAGAATGTAGATGTAGAGATTGTAGGTGAGGAAAACAAACCCATGCTGGTTAATGGGTAGAGAGTCAAATTTTATTTTAAAGGAAAACCAAAGGGCTTGGATACCTTCATTGTTCTTGAGAACTGATCCTAAATAAAGTCTGGATGAAGACTTTAAACTTAGCGCTGCATGGGAGGCAACTCATGGTTCTTGTTTTGTTCTTTTCTTTGTTTCATTTTTAACTTTGAATAAAGTGTTGCTTTCATGCTATTTTTTGTGAAATTATTGTTGCAGCTTTGTTCTTGGTCTTCTTGTTCTTAATTAGGAATGATGATGTTGTTGTGTCATTGAGGGAGTGGAATTCCTATGCTGAAGATGTAATGATAAACTTTAATTTAGGGAAGTACTTTATTCTTGAATATTCTACATTCATTTTTTTACTCCTAATTACTTTAATAAACAAAATTCTGCTAAGTCACAATTTCACTATTTTCGGTGAGTCATTGACTCACAGATGCACCTCAGCCACCGATACACGGCTGTTGGTGGCTCATTGGTAGCAGTTGCAGTGAGTTAGAGAATTTTTGCTACATTAAAAAACCTGTTGCTTGTTTTCTTACTGAAAATTTTGCTACATATTCCCCTTTGATATAAATTGAAATTGAATTGATGTTGGAAAAATATTTACTTCATGTGTTGTATTGTTTTAAAAATAAAATTCTTCATGTTTTTTCTTGCTTAAAATTGGATTTTTTTTGTTATTAAAGTATCTTTACTTCTTGAAATTAAGTGTGGTGGGGTACATGCAGGCTGGGAATTTGTGTATTGAAACTACTTATATTTGTTGGGTGTTTAACTTGCATTTTGTTTTGATCTATTAAAAATCTCATTGAATCCAATCTATAAACTGCTACACTCTATTCACTATGCACCCACATGTTTCACCTGTAAATGTTTGAACTGTATAGAAACATTTTTATCACTTCTTGAAAAATCATGTGAACCTATATTATTAAAATATTTTTGTGGAAAACAATATTCTTTTGATTTACAGGGGTCAACATATGTTGAGTTAAATTTCTCTTAATGAAAATCTCATCAATTCCCACTACTTCTTCAAACTTTTTGTTCAAAAAATGGTTAAAATGGTTGAAGTTTTTCAAAATTCTTTCACAATTTAGGCTAGTCATTGTACTTAAATTGAGACTTTCCTAAAGATAATGCTTGACTGGTAACTAAGTTCTGCTTTGAATCTGAAATTATTATGGGTGAATGATTACTGTGTGAATATACTTAGTGATTTAATGAAATTGTTTGTTTAGGGACTACTTTTGAGAGTGATATGGGTAACATTTTTGTGGAATTAAGATCATAACATTAGGAAATGAATATTTGAACTGTTTCCTAGGGGACACACCTTTCTTTTAATTATTAAAAAGTAATCACCTTATTGATCCAAGATAAATTGTTTTTATATAATTTTTTTGAACCTGGAGTAATCTGGAATATTGAGATCCCACGGTGAATCTCTGCGACCCTAGATGCTATGTGTGTTTTTGTTTACTATAAGTCATCTGTACACTTTAAATAAGTGCATTGCACAGTACTTAGAACATGATACATGGCTTGGGAAAAATAAAATAAAGTGTATAGGGTCACAAATGAGTTCATTAAGGTGAGAGGAATGATGAACGCCAGATGAAGAAGATGGAAATTGGTTTATATGGGAATCATTTAGGTTTTATCAATAAGGTGATTCACAAAAAAAATTTATTTTGGTAACTAGGATAAAGTCAAAGTACAAAGTTCCTCTGGTTAAGTTTTTTAATTCCACATTTATTTAATCTGTTGTCCCACTTGGATTTAGAACTTAAGCTTGAATTGAAATAAATCATTAGGCACACTCATATTTGAGGTAGGACATCTTCATAATTGGATGATTCATCGCTTTTTTTATTATGTTTGTGTATTTGATTTAATGCAAGACTTGATTTGAAGACATCTTTTGAAAATCCTAATCTCTGTTTTTCATTCCTCTATTTAAAGTGTTTGACGTGTTACATTTTTGAGCTGAGTAATATTAACACACTTCTAAGGCAGAATTTCCGGGTACTGTAGTAGTAATGTAGCAGGTACTGTAGCGGGTACTGTAGCGGGAACTGTGTAGTACTGTAGCAGGTACTGTAGCGGAACTGTAGCAGTCACTGTTTGACACTGTAGTAGCCGAGAATATGCCCCCGTTTGGGCCTTCGAGCCACCGATTTGGTCCTTGAGTCCTTTAAGGCCTTCGGGTCACCCAGGCCTTCGGGTCCTTAAGGCTTTAGAGCCACCTCAAGGCCTTAGGGTCACCTTTAAGTGCAGCTGCAAACCAGACAACCTACAAGGAACAAGCTCTACAAGGAGGATGATCAAGGAGCTTTCACCACAGTATATGTTAAACGGATTGCAAGAATGAGAGGGTATGACACCTGTCATCGGGACAAGCCTGTGCATGCACGAGAATGCCTAGCCGAACAACCATGTGAAGGTGGAAAGCTGATTTTCACGATGAAGATGTTGGGGAGGAGAAGTTCCAAGTAGTTAGTCTAGGTTGTATGTAATGTTTGAAGCCTACGGGCAATGAATTCCTCTATGGCCTGCAGGTCATGTAATACTTACGCCTACAGGCCTTGTTAGGGTTTCACCTCACCCTTGAAAGGTGGATTATCAAAAATCAATAAAAAATGAAGGTCATCGGGCCATTGGAGGAGTGTGGGGGAATTTGATGTGACCTTAATTTGGCACAGTTTTCCACATCTTTTACGATAATATTTAATAATTAAATTAATTAAATTTTCACTTTTTACTAAATAAACAGACTTGTATTTTTATAATTAAATTTATTAAATTTTCATTTAATTAATTATTTTAAGTTTATTTTGAAAATTTATTTATGTGCCACCGACGCAAAGTCTCCCCCTTCCACGCTGCTACTCACAGCAGTGCCCCCATCATCCTACTAACATCGGCACTACAGACCACCACCACACACCGATGCTCATTTTTTCTTTTTCTATCGATGTCGGTATCATGACGACTCCTTCACTGTCGGTCTCTCATTCTCCACATCATTCTACCGACATCCACCCTCGTCTCTTGCTACTGCTGGACTACCTCACGCAGATGGTGAACCGAAATCTGAGCTCGCCTCCATGGAAGGAGTCTCGCACACCACCGCACTAAAGGCCGACTTGATGGAGGCGTGGCTTTCCGTTGAAAAGATCACCACCAGATTTTGGATGAACTGCACTCGAAGCAGCCAAACCCGTTCCCCACTGTCTGCGATGTGGAGAGGAGAAAAGGTGGGGGGAGAAGAAAATTAAACAATAATCAAAATAAACTATAACAAAAACTAAAATAAAATATAAAACTAAAAAATAAAATGATTATAGATTAAATTAAATAAATAATTAATAATAATAAAATAAATTTTTTAAGTAACTAATTAAATTAAATATTTAAAAACTAAAATATTAATAATAAATTATAAATAAAATTAAAATAAACTAATTTAATCGATTTAATAATTATTAAATAATAATTTTTATAAATCGATCTAATTATAATAAAAAAATTAAACTTAATAAATAAATTATATAACATTAGTTATAATAATATTAAAATTTAAGAATTAGTTATAAATTAATAATATTTAACAAATAATTAAAATAGTTATCCTTTAATTAAGTTATTAAAAGATGTTAATTTATTTAATTAATAAAAGTCTTTAGTAAAATAAAATAATTATCAAATAAAATAATAATAATTAAATTTATAATAAATAACTTTTAATATAAACTAAATAAAATTTAATCTTACATTAATTAAACTAACGAATTTTTATATATAAAAGTTAACTTTTCTATTTAACTTTGAATTATGTATCCTCTGTTTTGGATATGCAGGTTCTCACTAATTTCGTAAAGACATCCATGTGCATCCTAATAACTACTCAATAGTTAGTTACATGAGAGATGTTAAAACGACGTGTGTTGCATGACAAAAGTGCACATGTGCAGTGCAATAGTGAAAAACACTTGAAGTCAATGGGATACTTACAGTGACAGGTAGAAAATGATAGAGACTTTAAATAATAGAGAATTAAGGATTCAAAGGGGGGGAGGACTCACGATTCATTCATTCATGATTCATCTCACAAAGCATGAGAGTAGAGCACTTCTTGGAGATCCTTGGAGATCCATTTCTTGAAGATCCAACGAGTATCAAGATTAAAGAAGGGATAAATTTTTGTAGTTCGTAGGGGAGTTCTCATTCTTCCCCTATATTTTCTTAATTTCTATTCCTGTAACTAAATGTTTTCTTTTTAAAATATGAACATGAATTTAGGTTAAATCTTTTAGTTTGGGGAAAGGTCATTTCTACTGGTTATCTTTTTCTACATTTTCACTTTTTTATTTAATGTATTCAGAATTGATCGGCAAGATCAACTCTGAATTCATTCCATCGCATCGTGCCACTTGATTTCAATTTTCAATTCCACAATCACTTGATGAGATTAATCATGGATTCATTTTCTGAAACTTTTAATTCTGAAAACTTCAGAACTTACGAAGAGTTTGTTCTGTTATCATTTTCAAATATTAATCTCACAATTGAATTTTCATATAGTGGCGGACTCCAATATTGATCAATTTTTATGTCTTATCTCATGGCGAGGGAAGTAAGTCACTCCCTTTTTATTGGTACATTGCATCCACATTTGAGTGAATAGGAAATCTTTTCAAAACCTGTAGAATAGATATTCCATAGACATTTCTCTTGATTGTTTATCTAGGAATCTATTGTTTTTTTGTTGATCACTATTGTGTCTTAGTTTACTTACCTCTTAATTTATTATATTTTATTTAAGACTTAGTTTACTTAGAAAAAATATATTAAAATAATAAAAAATAAAATAAAAAAGTTTAAAAGAAAAAAATTCCCCACTTCTAACAACAGTGGGGCGTTTTCCAAGTTTTTTATAGAAAATTTGTAGTTCTACCTTCCCTATGGGTTTGAACCTACTCTCCACTATATAGTAGTAGTAGATAATCATAAATTTTAAACTTTTACCCAATTTAAAAAATAGTTGGGCTTCAACCAAGGGTCAGTAGTTTTCTGTTGTTGTCACCTATTGAGGTTCACCCTGTTGTTATAGTTAGTGTTCTAAGGAGTGTGTTTGTCTTGTAGATAAAATTACTCATCATTATCTTCAAGTTGAACATTAGGAGAGTGGAAATTATCACTCTCTTAATGTAATTGAACCTGAGATTCCTATAGTTATTGAGGATCATATGGATGTTCAACTTTGAAATAGATTCCTAAGGGCCATGAGATCCATGGATAGGGAGACTGTTTGCATCATGCCTTCAATGTCTGAGTTAATGAGAGATCTCTAGTTGTAGAACCTTTCTATATTCACTATGTAGGGATCCCCCCAGGAATCCAAGTTCTAGATTGAGTCTATCCAAACAATCTTTAAGCATCTTGAGACATCCAAAGATAGGACGATGAATTTTGCTGTATATATACTTCATGGATCAACCAAGCATTGGTGGAATATTCTAGAGCAGGCAAGGTAGTAGGATGATCTATCTTGGAAGGAATACAAGACATATTTTCTAATCCATTTATATCATGATAGATTTAAGGATGATAAGGATCAAGATTTCATGCACTTGACACAAGAGTTCATGTTAGTGATGGACAACACTAAAAATTTCAACAACCTATAGCACTTTGCACCATCTTTGGAAGCTAATGAGATCTCCAGGGTGTGATGTTTTATAGATGGTATTCTCTATGAGATCATATCATAGGTGAACATGTTCCATATGTGCAGTTTTTCGTATTTGATGAATCAGGAAATCATTATGGATGGGAATCTGAGAAAGGCCCTGAGAAACAACCAGGATGTTTCAGTAGGAAAAACTATGATCTATTCTTCTAGTGAAACGAATCGTTGCTATAATAGTTTTCACCAAGGAAGTAGCGATCAGAGCGATGAGGGTACTAGGAATCCATCTCAGGACCGTGTTATGTTTCATTGCTATCAGTGTGGAAATATGGGTCAAAAATGACCTCAGTGTCCATACCCCTCTTTGAATTCTCATGATTATGGAATATTGGGACACATATAAAGGTTTTGTTGGGGAATGTAGCAACAGATCAGTGGTCGAAGAACATGACAGGAACCCAAGTCTGGGAAGGTCTCAAATACTCCTCGAAAAATAGGTAGTTTGAGTTCCACATGACATTTTGGTTGAGGCAGGGGATGAGGTACCCTAGTGCATGAACGACAGTACCAGGAAGATGGTATAGGTCAGTGGAGTCAGGATGGTTCCCAAGGAATAGAGGAGGGTCACTTGAACTTTATGAAAACTACTCAGACTATTGTGGATGTAGAACCATATACTATCAGAGGAATTATTCTTGTATGATCTACCCCTACATATTTTCTATTTGATATAGGAGAATTTAATCCCTTTTTATCCCTTATTTTTTTAAATAGTTTGGAATTTTATGTGGAACTTTTGGATGGGGTTTTGACCATCGAAACACCATTGGGAGTGCGATTAAATAATATCAAACATTGCAATGCATGTTCTCTAGAGATTGGTGGTAATTGTTTCTTTTGGGAACCATTTAGGCTTGAAATGATAGTCTTTGATTTGATTCTTAGCATGGATTAGTTAGTTCTGTACTAGGCTCATATCAAATGTTACGAGAGGAGAATTAAATTTTTATCTCTATAAGGACACAATTATTCTCACTAAGGTGAGTGGGATCTTTAGGATGGCTGTACATGATCAATTCAGTGTATTTTGAATTGTATCACAACTCAGATTCCAGTATTTCTCTAGATAATGTTTGAATGAAGAAGTATTCCTTTCCACTAGAGGTAGACTATTTTTAGGATGTTTTTTCTTAGTATTTCTAAAGCTTACCACCTAAGCAAGATATTGAGTTTATGATCGAGTTGGGGCAAGGAGGAGAGAAAATTTCTATAGCACATTATATAATGGCACCCTCAGACCTATGAGATTTGAAATTTTAGTTGGGAGATCTAGAATCTAAATGTTTCATACGACCTAGTACATATCCTTGGGGTTCTTTAGTTCTCTTTTCCAAGAAGGCTTATGAGTCTTTGTGCTTATGTGTGGATTATCATACATTGAACTAGAAAACAGTCAACAACTAATATCGTCTTCCAAACATCGATGATATATTTGATCAGTTGAGATGTTCTAAAATATTATCAAAGATTTATTTGAGATACAGATACCATCAATTGATATTGATACCATTGGACATACCTCATATGACTTTTAGGAGTAGGTATGGCTTATGAGTTTGTTGGTGTAACACCTCGAGATTTTAGGAGAATTATTCTTTTTAATTTATTTGATTTCTTTTGTTGTACGCTGTCACGACCCGACCCTACCCGGGCTCGAGCCGCAACTACCCCAGGCCCGCCTCCATAGGCCAGGGGCTGGTGACCAGCGCCGAAGGCACCATAACTCGGGGAGGCCTTTGCCTAAGTACCTGTACACACGCACGCAACACACTCAATGCAAAATTGCAGAGTAAAAGAAAGAACAAACAGAGTAAAAAGGAACAACTGCTATATAAATACCACAAATGTGCATCGACCTCTAAACAGTACAAGGTACAAGCTGAAAAGAAAAGGGGCAAAACACGCGCCCAACCAAAAAGTGCCACAACCCGACAACAGGTAAACGAAAAGAAACAGCTAACGGGTCTACCACCTGGAACCCGGCCACGACCACCGCACGCGGTCCAAGCTCCCAAGCTCCTACGCTCCACTGAAGTCACGCTCCACCTGTCCGTCGTCTGCAAGGGCACACCAAGTGCGGGCAAAGCCCAAGCAGGGGTGAGTATAAAAATACTCAGTAGGATACCCCGAAGGCTCGAGGGAGCAACAAAGGAGGTACCGAAGGGTGAGCGGTAGAGCGAACAGAAAAGTAGAGGAGTACAACTGAAAGTGCAGTAAGAGTCCATCTCAACCCAACAAGAGAAAGAAGATAGACTCGTCCAGACACAAGGAGCTGAAAACGGTGAGAAGACGAACTTCCTGTCGAGTCTTCGCTACCTATAGCAGGAGAGTAGACTCGTCCAACCATGAGAAGCTAGACACGGAAAGCACGTGGCATACCCCGCACGTCTTCGCCTCTCCTGGAAGGAGAGCAGCCAAAACCCAAGGAGTGGGTACTCATACGAGGTATATACATATATATGCTTTTCCAAGAAGCCCGAACAAACTCGTAAGGGTATCTCCGTCCCGTAGCTCAGCCCAAGAAAACAAGTAGCCAACAGTCCCAGTGTAACCCCATCACTGATGCCCAGCATCCCGCACGTCTACCCTGAACCGCAAGTGAAGGGGCTCAGTCACCGCACCTTGATACTATCCGCTTTGGGCGGCACTGACTCACCCGCACGGTTTTAGATCGCGTCGCAAGAACGCGTCTCGGTGGGGAATGCGCCCCTCGTACTTGAGAGTTCTAGGGAAAGTCAAACCCCACCTCGTCACTGCCCTGCAGTCGAGAGGTCCCCTCAAAGTCAAGCTGTTCCATCACCGACCCGTACAACCAAGGGTCCCGCTCCGGTAATCACGGAGGTAAGCTACAGACTAGCCTAGTAGTAAGGACTGAGTCTGGAATGCCAACAGGTGTCCCACTGCCCAAACCCGCTGGAGGGTAATTCATATCCAAATATCAGGTGACCCACTGCCCAGCCCTGCTGAAGGGTAAACCCTAATACATCAACCGGTGACCCACTACCCAGCCCCGCTGGAGGGTATACCATAAGATGTCATCAGGCGACCCACTGCCCAGCCCCGCTGGAGGGTAGACCATAACACATCATCAGGCGACTCACTGCCCAGCCCCGCTGGAGGGTAGACCTGGAATAAGTCGACAGGCGACCCACTGCCCATCCATGCTGGAGGGTAGACCTAGAACTAGATGACGGGCAACCCACTGCCCAGTCCCGTTGGAGGGTAGACCCTAAGAGGTCGTCGGGTGACCCACTGCCCAGTCTCTGCTGGAGGGTAGACCCTAGTAGCGTTGGGTGACCCACTGCCCAGTCTCTGCTGGAGGGTACACCCTAGAAGCGTCGGGTGACCCACTGCCCAGTCTCTGCTGGAGGGTAAACCCTAGAAGTCGATGAGTAACCCACTGCCCAGCCCCGCTGGAGGGTAGAACTCAAAACTGCTCTATCCATCTCCACCGGAGGGCACAACACTGGCCAACCGAACACGGAGTAGGTATCGCCAACCACCCAACTCCAGCACAACTCACCCAAAGGGGTTCAGCGCCAGTTCCATCATGGGGTGCCACTAGCACCGCTACCGGCCGATCCATTGAGAACGAAACCAGGGGGAGACCACTCAACCCTGCTGGTCAAACAAACACACAGAGGGACCCTCTACGCCGCGAGAGGTCCAAGTACGCAAAGCAGAACCCGGCACACACGTGGGGCCCACCCAACGTGTGGCCCCATCTCAACCCCAACTGAACGCACCAACGTTCTCAGGTACGAACCACACGTACCTCCAAGCGCTCTCGTATACTCCCAGAGTATACCACGTCTCCAGCCCAAGGGCTATCGTGCACACGACACCCAATGTCAACACGAAGGCGTGACGTAACAACTCCACCTCAAAGGCCCAGGCACGACCAACCACATCTATTCCAGCATTACTTCACTCACATGGGAGTGCGCGCAATCACACGCCAAGGGTCCGCTACAACCACAGAAGAAGAACCCCCCCCCCCCGGGGCACCTTCACATTTCCACCTTTCACAAGATCACGAAAGAGGCTCCACACAACCAAATGGATCACACCGTTGTAATACTCGCGGAAAAACACACGATATCGACTACTTACTCGCCTCCAACGGATATCTGACGCAAAAGTCACCAACACCGCCTCACGCCCGAATGACGTCCCGTGATCCCGAGCCTCGGCCCCGAAAACAGTCGGGCGCATCCCACCATTGCGATCCCCTCGGGAAAACACGTCAAAAGCACTACTCACTTGAGTGCAATAGATATCAGGAGAAAAAGGAGCATTCCGGTGCACCGGACAAGAGCAGTGGCACGTGGGACCCGCATCCCGGTCCCGAAACTCAACGAACGGATCGCACCGTTGCAATCCTCTCAAAAAAGTACATGAAATGGACTACTCACTTGTCCAAAACGGTTGCCCGGTGATAAAGCTGGAAATCACCGTCAACTCCCGAAACGACCCTCGCAGGGCCCGCACCATTGTGCGGAATTACAGCGGGTAGACTGCGCCAACGCGATGCCCTCGGAAAAACACCCAACATCGACTGCTCGCATGCCCCGAACGAACGTCTGAGGAAAAATTCGCTACTAGCTGCACGCAGCTCAAAAGACGGACCGTGGGGCCCGCGCCTCAACTTCGACATCAATGCCTGAAACCACCCTGGAAACCTCTGCCTCGATGCTAGGGTCCCAACGCCACTGACGACGCTCAAAACGGACGTCGGACGCGTCCGCGCCGTCCAAAACAAGATCCGCCGACGAACCGACAAACCCCTCGACATACGTGTCGCGCCACCGAGGCCCCTCGTTTCGAGAATTAAAAATTCTCAAACCACCTCAAAAGATCTGCCTCTACGTCAGGCCTGCGCCGCCACAGACGGCGCACAAAACGGACGCCCGTAGCCCGAAATACGGGCGTCCGAAGACTGAGGGGCAAAGCCCCTTGGGCCGGACCGGCCGGTCCGCCCTGCTTGGGCCGGCCCGCGCCGGCCGGCCGGGTCCGCACAGCCGGCCCGCGGCTCAGCCACGGGTCCGGTTCACCCCGCTGCGGCCAGCTGGCCGCGGCTTGCTCCTACCGACCGGCCGCCTCGCGGCCGGCTGATACCCCACAACGACCCGCGTTTTGCGGGTCGCGGTCGTTGCACGAGGGTCACGCGCTTCGCGGCCCCCCCTCTCCTCCGCTTGCCGGCGCCCGCGGCCGGCTTCCGACAGCCGCCGCCGAAGGCCGCCGCCGCCTCTCAGAAACGCCGCCGCCGCCTTCGAAGCCCCGGCCGACCGCCGACCGCCCTGCTCCGCCCCGCGCCGCCCTGCGCCGCCGCCGTCTGCCGTCTTCGACCCTCGCCGGAAACCGGCCGTGGCCGGAAAATTTCCAAGGACCACCGGGAACGATCCGGTGGTCGAAATTTAAATCCAGATAGCTTTCCGGAAATCTCGGAACGGGATCTACGCAACCACGGGATTTGTTCGAGGATCCAATGGTGCGATTGAGCATAAATGAGGATTAAAACGGGGAAGGGGAGGAAAACTCAAATCCGCCTACCTCATTGGGCTTCGCCCGGCGCTTCCCGCGCGATCCGCCGCGCGCCATCGTCTCGCCGGAGCCACCTCGCCGGAGCTCACCGGAGCTCGCCGGAATGGAGGGAAGGGGATATGGTGTGAGGGAGGAGAAGTGGAAGAGAAGAGGGAGGGCGGGGGGGGGGGGGGTGCGTTTAAGTAATAACACTTAAACACCCCCGCCTGGTACGCCCCCCGACCCTGCTCTCGAAGGAGACAAAAAGGAGGGCGTCCCTGGGGTAAACACGATGCTTCGAGCAAAACAGCGGTCTCAGAATTTTAATCCGAGACCCCATTCAAAAGTTATTAAACTTAGCGCCCGAGGCCGCCAAATTATGAAAACGCCCCTGGGGCCATTTTTCACAAACGGCCCGCGCCCGCGAAACTTACACCCTTACTAGGGTAAACGGCACGCTCCAAACTCAAGGGTGCCCTCATTTTTCCAACCCGAGTTACCGTTTAAGAGATACTAGCGTTTCGCCATTAAACGAATAAATTAATTTATTAATTTATCCGTTTAACCTTCCGAAAGCGAGCGAGGGGTCCAAACATCCCGCGCTGACATGTTTTATGTCGTTCATAGGGTAAACACCCCATTCCGGACCCATCCGTACACTCGGATCTCTAACCTGGAACTCCGTTTAGGAGTTATCCCATTTATTTATTGTTTCCAGTGTGAACGCACTGAAAATTTAATTCCGGCCACTCCGGGGCTCGGAATCGCATGCCGTCTGAAGGCCCTGCTCTGGAATATCATCAAGAATATTCCAAAGACTTTCTCAGCAAAAAAAACCGGGTTCTTACATCATTCCCTCCTTCAAGATTTTCGTCCCCGAAAAGCAAAACTAGGGAGCAACACAGGGTACTAAGCCCACACCTGGCTTTCCCATACCGAGAAGAACCCACGCATAGCTATGCGTCACCGCACACAGACCAAAGGATCGATCTGTTCACGCTAGGTCGGCCCTTGCCGATGTCGTGCACCCACTCCAGACTTTGGGGTTAGGGCAAGGCGGTAGGGTACCTCTCTATCCCTTTGCACGGTCTCAAACGACCCGAAGGCCCTCGGAATTAGCTCACCTCCCCGAACGAACCTCTACGTCGCACGTCGCGACTGAAATCACCGCCCGCACCTAGAAAAAGGCCCAGTGATTCCCTCCTTCAGAATATCCATATGGTGAAACACCCAAGGATATCTGGTCATGCAAGGTTCCACATGCGATGTCTCATAACCCAAACTCTCTTACACGCTCGGAAGCGAAGGAGCCAACACCATCGACTAAAGGAAATGGTCTCACACCTTTTTCCTTACCAACACAGGGTTGCACCCGACGCCCTGCGTCACCCTGGTAACACCTCAAACAAGGAGCAGAGAGAAAATCCTTTCACACGCAGAGCCTAACAATTCTACTTCAAGAAGTAGAAGAGTCGCAAGGGGTACCTCTCACCATCCCATGCTCTGCAGGGTCATAGATATCCAAAACTCACGGCTACCCGCGGTCCCATCCGTCAGCTCCCGGAGCCTGACGTGGACCGCCTAGTGGTGACGGGGAGATCTCGTAACGTCATCCCCCACCTCCAGATCCTCCCGCTCCTCTGCTAGCACCACATCTCTGGCCACTACTCCGATCACGGCGCTGCCTCTTCCGTGGTGGTGCACCTGTTGCCTGCCCGAAGATCTCAGCAACTCGGGTCGGGCAGTCTCGTGCCAAGTGACCGCGCCCGTCACAAGCATAGCACCGACGCTCTCTGGGCTGCCCTGGTGCCCTCCGGCGCCACTGTGGTGTACGTCCACGACCCGAGATCCACTCACGGAAGGGAATTCGCGGATGAGGCCCTACGCCTTTCCGCCGCAGTGGTATACAACCACGTCTCTGAAACCGGTAGTGGGAAGGCCACCTGCATCGAGGTCCTGTCCTCCGGCGCCTGCTAGCTACGGCAGACGTCCCGACTCCGTCGCGCCCACTGCCACTACCAACCACAAAACATGATAGGAAGCCCTCTGTCACCAGCGCCTGCTCCAGCACCCCGACATATGTGGAAATTCCCAAGGGTACTATGAAAGCACGAATCTCTCGGCAGAGACCCTTCTAAAACTTCCGCGCTCGGAGGTTTTCTTCATGGACCAAGTCCGGGTAAAAGCGTGCACGGTCTGCAAAACTAGCCGCGTACTTGGCCACCGTCATCCCTCCCTACTGAAACTGCAGGAGATCCTGAATCCGAACGGAGCTCTAGCAGGAGGGGAAAAACTCCTCACAGAGCAACAATTGAAAGTCGTCCAACGAAAACGACGACTCGTCAAGAAACTGAGTCACCAGACTCCACCAACGCCGAGCTGCTCCACAAAAAAGGGTGGCTGCCAAAGCCACTCTCTGATTTGTCGGCGTCTGCACAAGCCCGAAAAGGCGAACCACAGCCTTGAGCCAAACCTCTGCTGCCTGAGGGTCTAGCTCACCACTGAACCTCAACGGTCTCTGCCACTGGAACTCATGGAGCGCGCTCAACCTGCGCTCCAGCTCAGCCTGCTCTGCTGAAACTGCCTGCTGCGCAACAGGTGGGGGTGCTGCTACCGGCCCACCCGGAGAAAGGGGCTCGCATGATGGGTCCTGGACTGTGGCCTCGTAGCTCATAAGGTCGTCGTCAAGAACCAGAGCTGGTATCCTGGCTGGCTGTCTTCGCGGAGACATCCTGATCATTATCAAGGAGTGCCGCAGTCAGATGAGCATATATGTATATACCAATATCAACAATGGGGAGCTGACTCAAGAAGGACAGTCAAAGACTCAATCCTACGTGATGCACAAACAAATTTTCCCTGCAACAGGTGTCTCAGCATGCCGAGTCGACAAGCGGGTTATCAGGGTCCTGGTGAATGGATACGTCGGCCGCCGCACCATCACTGGATTCCCTGGTCTGAGAGCCGCTCTCGAGACACGTTAACACTGTGACCTAAACCCAACCAATTCCTCCTTTAGGGACGTCCGCAAAATGTCCCAAGGAACGAACCACCTCTGATACCACTTTTTCACGACCCGACCCTACCCGAGCTCGAGCCGCAACTACCCCAGGCCCGCCTCCATAGGCCTGGGGCTGGCGACCAGCGCCGAAGGTACCATAACTCAGGGAGGCCTTTGCCTAAGTACCTTTACACACGCACGCAACACACTCAATGCAAAAGTGAAGAGTAAAAGAAAGAACAAGCAGAGTAAAAAGGAAAAACTGCTATATAAATACCACAGATGTGCATCGACCTCTAAACAGTACAAGGTACAAGCTGAAAAGAAAAGTGGAAAAACACGCGCCCAACCAAAAAGTGCCACAACCCGACAACAGGTAAATGAAAAGAAACAGCTGACGGGTCTGACACCTGGAACCCGGCCACGACCACCGCACGTGGTCCAAGCTCCCAAGCTCCTACGCTCCACTGAAGTCACGATCCACCTGTCCATCGTCTGCAAGGGCACACCAAGTGCGGGCAAAGCCCAAGCAGGGGTGAGTATAAAATTACTCAGTAGGATACCCTGAAGGCTCGAGGGAGCAACAAAAGAGGTACTGAAGGGTGAGCGGTAGAGCGAACAGAAAAGTAGAGGAGTACAACTGAAAGTGCATTAAGAGTCCAGCTCAACCCAACAAGAGAAAGAAGATAGACTCGTCCAGACACAAGGAGCTGGAAACGGTGAGAAGAAGAACTTCCCGTCGAGTCTTCGCTACCTATAGTAGGAGAGTAGACTCGTCCAACCACGAGAAGCTAGACATGGAAAGCACATGGCATACCCCGCGCGTCTTCGCCTCTCCTGGAAGGAGAGCAGCCAAAACCCAAGGAGTGGGTACTCGTACGAGGTATATACATATATATGCTCTGCCAAGAAGCCCGAACAAACTCGTAAGGGGATCTCCGTCCCGTAGCTCAGCACAAGAAAACAAGTATCCAACAGTCCCAGTGTAACCCCATCACTGATGCCCAGCATCCCGCACGTTTTCCCTGAACCGCAAGCCAAGGGGATCAGTCACCGCACCTTGATACTATCCTCTTTGGGAGGCACTGACTCGCCCGCACGGTTTTAGATCGCGTCGCAAGAATGCATCTCGGTGGGGAAAACGCCCCTCGTACTTGAGAGTTCTAGGGAAAGTCAAACCCCACCTCATCACTGCCCTGCAGTCGAGAGGTCCCCTCAAAGTCAAGCTCTTCCATCACCGACCCGTACAACCAAGGGTCCCGCTCCGGTAATCACGGAGGTAAGCCACAGACTAGCCTAGTAGTAAGGACTGAGTCTAGAATGCCAACAGGTGTCCCACTGCCCAGCCCCGCTGGAGGGTAATTCATAACCAAATATCAGGTGACCCACTGCCCAGCCCTGCTGGAGGGTAAACCCTAATACATCAACCGGAAAACCACTGCCCAGCCCCGCTGGAGGGTAGACCATAATACGTCATCAGGTGACCCACTGCCCAGCCCCGCTGGAGGGTAGACCATAACACATCATCAGGCGACCCACTGCCCAGCCCCGCTGGAGGGTAGACCTGGAATAAGTCGACAGGCGACCCACTGCCCAGCCGTGCTGGAGGGTAGACCTGGAACTAGATGACGGGCGACCCACTACCTAGCCCCGCTGGAGGGTAGACCCTAAGAGGTTGTCGGGGGACCCACTGCCCAGTCTCTGCTGGAGGGTAGACCCTAGTAGCTTCGGGTGACCCACTGCCCAGTCTCTGCTGAAGGGTATACCCTAGAAGCGTCGGGTGACCCACTGCCCAGTCTCTGCTGGAGGGTAAACCCTAGAATTCGATGAGTAACCCACTGCCCAGCCCCGTTGGAGGGTAGAACTCAAAACTGCTCTAGCCATCTCCACCGGAGGGAACAACACTAGCCAACCGAACACGGAGTAGGTATCGCTCAACCACCCAACTCCAGCACAGCTCACCCAAAGGGGTTCAGCGCCTGTTCCATCACGGGGTGCCACTAGCACCGCTACCGGCCGATCCATCGAGAACAAAACTAGGGGAGACCACTCAACCCTGCTGGTCAAACAAACACATAGAGGGACCCTCTACACCGCGAGAGGTCCAAGTATGCAAATCAGAACCCGGCACGCACGTGGGGCCCACACAACGTGTGGCCCCATCTCAACCCCAACTGAACACACCAACATTCTCAGGTACGAACCACATGTACCTCCAAGCACTCTCGTATACTCCCAGGGTATACCACGTCTCCAGCCCAAGGGCTATCATGCAGACGACACCCAACGTCAACGCGAAGGCGTGACGTAACAACTCCACCTCAAAGGCCTAGGCACGACCAACCACATCTATTCCAGCATTACTTCACTCACACGGGAGTGCGCACAATCACACGCCAAGGGTCCTCTACAACCACAGAAGAAGAACCCCCCCCCGGGGCACCTTCACATTTCCACCTTTCACAAGATCGCGAAAGAGGCTCTGCACAACCAAACGGATCACACCGTTGTAATCCTCGTGGAAAAACACGCGAGATCAACTACTTACATGCTTCCAACGGATATCCGACGCAAAAGTCACCAACACCGCCTCATGACCAAACGACATCCCGTGATCCCAAGCCTCGGCCCCGAAAACAGTTGGGCGCATCGCACCATTGCGATCCCCTCGGGAAAACACATCAAAAGCACTACTCACTTGAGTGCAACGAATATCCGGAGAAAAAGGTGCATTTCGGCGCACCGCACACGAGCGGTGCCATGTGGGACCTACATCCCGGTCCCGAAACTTAACAAACGGATCGCACTGTTGCAATCCTCTCAAAAAAGTACACGAAATGGACTACTCACTTGTCCAAAACGGTCGCCCGGTGATAAAGCTGGAAATCACCGTCAACTCCCGAAACGGCCCTCGCGGGGCCTGCACCATTGTGTGGAATTACAGCGGGAAAACTGCGCCAACGCGATGCCCTCGGAAAAACACCCAACATCGACTGCTCGCACGCCCCGAACGGACGTCCGAGGAAAAAGTCACTACTAGCTGCACGCAGCTCAAAAGACGGGCCATGGGGCCCGCGCCTCAACTTCGGCCTCAATTCCTGAAACCACCCTGGAAACCTCTTCCTCGATGATAGGGTCCCAACGCCACTGACGGTGCTCAAAACAGACGTCGGATGCGTCCGCGCCGTCCAAAACAAGATCCGCCGACGAACCGACAAACCCCTCGACATACGTGTCGCGCCACCGAGGCCCCTCGTTTTGGGAATTAAAAATTCCCAAAACCACCTCAAAAGATCTGACTCTGCGTCAGGCCCGCGCCGCCGCAGACGGCGCACAAAACGGACGCCCGTAGCCCGAAATACGGGCGTCCGAAGACAGAGGGGCAAAGCCCCTTGGGCCGGACCGGCCGGTCCGCCCTGCTTGGGCCGGCCCGCGGCTTGCTCATACCGACCGGCCGCCTTGTGGCTGGATGATACCCCATAGCGACCCGCATTTTGCGGGTCGCGGTCGTTGCACGGGGGTCGCGCGCTTCGCGGCCCCCCTCTCCTCCGCTTGCCGGCGCCCGCGGCCGGCTTCCGACAGCCGCCGCCGAAGGCCGCCGCCACCTCCCGGAAATGCCGCCACCACCTTCGAAGCCCCGGCCGACCGCCCTGCTCCGCCCCGCGCCGCCCTGCGCCGCCGCCGTCTGCCACCTTCGAACCTCGCCGGAAACCGGCCGTGGCCGGAAAATTTCCAAGGACCACCGGGAACGATCCGGTGGTCGAAATTTTGATCCGGATAGCTTTCCGGAAATCTCGGAATGTGATCTACGCAACCACGGGATTTTTTAGAGGATCCAATGGTGCGATTGAGCATAAATGAGGATTAAAATAGAGAAGGGGAGGAAAACTCAAATCCGCCTACCTCGTTGGGCTTCGCCCGGCGCTTCCCGCGCGATCCGCCGCGCGCCATCGTCTCGCCAGAGCCACCTCGCCGGAGCTCACCAGAGCTCGCCAGAATGGAGGAGGGAAGGGGAGAGGGTGTGAGGGAGGAGAAGGAAAGAGAAGAGGGAGGGGGGGGTGCGTTTAAGTAATAACACTTAAACACCCCCGCCCGGTACGCCCCCGACCCCGCTCTCGAAGCAGACAAAAAGGAGGGCGTCCCTGGGGTAAACACGATGCTTCAAGCACAACGGCAGTCTCGTAATTTTAATCCGAGACCCCATTCAAAAGTTATTAAACCTAGCGCCCGAGGCCGCCAAATTACGAAAACGCCCTTGGGGCCATTTTTCACAAACGGCCCGCGCCCGCGAAATTTACACCCTTCCTAGGGTAAACGGCACGATCCGAACTCAACGGTGCCCTCGGTTTTCCAACCCGAGTTACCATTTAAGAGATACTAGCATTTCGCCATTAAACGAATAAATTAATTTATTAATTTATCCGTTTAACCTTCTGAAAGCGAGCGAGGGGTCCAAACATCCCGCGCTGACATGTTTTATGTCGTTCCTAGGGTAAACACCCCATTCCGAACCCATCCGTACACTCGGATCTCTGATCTGGAACTCAGTTTAGGAGTTATTCTATTTATTTAGCGGTTCCAGTGTGAAGGCACTAAAAATTTAATTCCGGCCACTCCGGGGCTCGGAATCGCACGCCGTCTGAAGGCGCTGCTCTGGAATATCATCAAGAATATTCCAAAGTCTTTCTCAGAAAAAAACCGGATTCTTACATATGATTCACCAAGATTAGCTTGTACTATACACAACACCGTATTAGCTTGCAGTATACACAACACTATTCTTGGATCGTGTTACACAGAATTTCAAGTTCATTTTGTGGAAATTATTTTACGTAACATTAAGTATAGATTTTGTTTAATAAGTTTTGATTATGTTATACACAACAAAAAACAGAGCTTTCACTACACACATCCCTGACTTGGATTGCATTACATGCAATCAAGACCTTCTTCGATAGCGTGTGTAGTACGCAATACCAAGTTTCACTAAAGTAGATATTATTATAATATTATTATGAACTATCCGTTATGAATAGTAATATCCACTTTTTGAAATTTTATAAATTTTAACTTCCAAAATGGACTTCATTATTGGATTCAGAATATCGAAATTATCCTAAGGTGAATTTTTGGTATTTCTTTGAAAACTTTCAATTTTTGATGAATAGTAAAAACATTGGGTTACTATTTAAAAATCGACTTTTTATTTAAATAATTATTTATTTTATTTAAATTTATTTTAGGTCAAAATTGATACATAATACCTATATAAGTTCAATGTAATTCATTTGAGTCATTTTATAATAATTTTAGATATATAAAAATTTTATTGAACTTTTCACTGTCTTTTACCCACCTCCTAGGAGAATTTGAAAATCTACATAAAACTTAATTTTACCGCTTCTATGAGTGGAATTTCGAAAATCCGAGAGACACAGTTTATATCAAGGAGTAAAATGTGGTTCAATAAGATAAAAATAATTTTTGGTGAATAACAACTTTTTTACTTTTATTTACCACGGTTAAAAGTAAATAGGGTAATTAAGGGTAAAAATGATATTATTATTATCCTAAAACATGTCCTAATTCTATTGTATAAGTGTAATTCGACCAAAAACAACCTTAGGAATAAAATATTACCCTTTAGGTCCACTTGGATTAGATTAGGACACTTATTATTATATAAAGAAGAGTTAAAATAGTTAAAATCAAAGTTTAATAACTAATTTTTTTTTAATATAGGCTTATACATAAGATAAATTAGACTATAAATATTCATTAGAAAGATAAAATTATTTCCTACATAATGGTATTTTATTTATAATTCTTAGACATTAAATAATTTAATTTATTTATGACACAATGATGATGCAATAATTACCTTATTAATGAAATATTAACATAATTAATGTTATAAATACACAAATAAATGTAATTTGAGACTTTTTTTGAATTACAATAATTTTCTAGGTTAATATGACATGTTAGTATTGATTCAATTAACTTTTTTTAAACTAATAATGATGTTATGAGTTTCACAAAAATCAATTACCAAATAGTGTCAAAATTGACATAAAATAGTTTTAAAAAAAATATTATATTATTAATTGTTATTATAGTCCTAAAAATCTAAGGTTCAGAAAAATGACTTAGATAGGGTTATATATATTAAAAATGAACCACTTGGTGTTATTTTTGCTTGTTATAGTAAGTTTATTCACCATATAGTGTAAGAAAACAAGAAGACACAGTAAAGGTTAAATTATTTAACTTAGAGTTAAATCTAAATGATAAGGTTAAAATAGTAGCCTAACCTTGTATAAAAACTATTGGTTGAGATGATTGCAAACCATACCCACTTTAGATTCGAAATAAATCAATTTTGAGCTATTATAAACTGAATATGACTTTATTATAAAATAATATTTTATGTTTTTCCAAAGGTGACCCTCTACTCCCTTATAAAAAAGGCACCCCTTCCCTATTCTCTTCACACCCTTTTGAGCCTTTAAGCTCGTCCAAACTCTTCCCATTTCCAATCTCATATTCCCTAGAAACATTATAGAGGTTCTGGTCTCCTAAAAAGACCAACCCTAGCGCCTTAAGAGGAGGTTAAGAAGAGGCACGTCAAAGAAGAGGTAATATCCTTTACCGATTCTTTCCAATTTATTTCTTATTCTAATTTTTCTTCTTTATTTGTTTCATCATAAATTAATAAAATCAGTATCACTCATATATGGATATGTTATTATAAATTTTAAACAACCCAATTTCATCTTCTATCCATCCTACGGAAAATGAAATCACCGCGCGTGCGTACGTAGGGAATACCGTCTCCACGCAGTGGTGTAACCTGTTTTCCACCACCACCTTACTTGGATGGGTATAATGGTGTAAATAAATAACAATATATTATTATTGTAAAGTGATATTTATTCTGAAATTTTATACATACACTTCAATACAATTCCACGATCATGGGAATGATATCATCACTCGTGCGTACGTATAGACTACCATCTCCACGAACGCGATGAGATTCATTTTCCATGATCAACCATTCAAGTATGAATATAAAGTATATAAAATAAATAATCATGAAATATATTACATAATATTGATACTGGATTTATGTACATATATGTTTCATTTACTTAATTCCATTTAATTCAATAAGGAAACGAAAACAGCGTTCATGCGTACGCACGACCTACTGTCTCCATGAAAGGTGTATTGCATTCCATTTATATACTGAATATATATTATATATAAATCATGTTTTAAATTCTGGAATTATTTAAATCAGGATATAAGTAATAATATAAAGAATAACATGTCAAAACACATACGATAAATGAAACGATTTTACCCAAAACACTGCTTTAACATGGAATTTACAATAGAACGGGTAATATAAAGTCATAAGTGAACCATATATGATGTCATAATAATGAATATGATTCTGTAATAAGTAAATGAAATTATTTAAATCATTATATAGGAGGTTTGGATACGTACAAAGTATGTCGGACCTTAGGCAAGGGATAACTATTCCAATCTCGCTCTTATCTGAGATTGTTTATTCGTAAATATTTTCTGGGGTTTTTGTTATCATCCATGTCCATGTTTTCTAAAAATGTTTTCATGTATGTTTAATTTCTTACCCATTTTTAAATTTTACCACATGTTATGAAATGAATCTTACTTTTTTTTACGACACGAGAAACTTTTTGACTTTTCCGACAAAAGTACGAGGAGAATGTTATTTTTTAACTTATATGGCGTGAATAGATTTTTATGGTTTCATAATGCCTAATTTTCATGAAGATTACTATACAGGATTTCATGACTATTTTCAACAAAATCCTTTTCTTTTAAAATTTCATGGCATTTTGTGAAAAGAAAATGATTTTGAAGAAGAAAGGATATTTTCCTCAAGAATTCATTTCAAGTGTTTTGTCAAAACTATTTTACATCTAAGATGAAATTATTTCATATGTGTATGTTTCATGTATAATGTCTCTATGATTTACATGGTTTCACTTTTCTTATGATGAAATGGTATCCATTTGTTTTATATGGATTATTTTATGATGGGATGACGTTTATGAAACCCATTTTATTCTTTATGTTATGATGAATGATTTATGTTTATTTTGTGGAACAAGTAAGAATGATATCATTATGAGATGGGTGGGACATATATATCCCTCCAATGCATTGGGTAAAGATTTATATCTCATGAGATAGACATCGCTGGAATGACAAGTTAATCCGGTTCAGTGATACAGGACTGGAACGAGGAGTGAACTCGATTTCGAAAGGGACTTTGTCCACTAAGATGGTCTTGGAAGAAATGACTTGGCTACTATGGAAATAATAACATGTGCTTAATGGTTTCCACAATTACATGTTTTATTCCCATGCTATTTTATCATGATTAATGTTTCTTTATGATCTATGCCTTACGTACTGCCATGTTTTATGTCATTGTTCAAGATTTTGATGTTTAAACATTATGTTCATGTTTTTTGTTCAAATGTATATGATTTGTTTTATTTTCTCAATGCTTACCCTTACTAACCATTTGAGCTCACCCTTTATATGTTTTATTTTCCCCAGGATTTAAAGAAAGGTTTTAGGTAAGATAAAAAAAGAGAAGATCTTTATGGGAGATGTTGAAGATCTTTCACCATGATTAGAAGATTATATCCCAAGTTTCCAAAGACACTAAACTATTACGATCATTGTGTGTCTGTTTTTGTTTTGTATTAAGTATTCCGAACAAGTAATGTAATGTCTATGTATGTCAAGATTTGGGTCTCTACAGTTGGTATCAAAGGAAACAGAGGTAGGAATGTATCTGATCCTTGGGAACTCTCACATGTGAGCGTTGGATGAAACATGGTTCTCCGCCCAAGGGCTTCATGAGGAAATGGATGCCACTGGGGATGGTGGTGTGTCCCACCCAGGTGGTGTAGCTGCCCATGGAGTGCCCTGATAGGTATCAATTATAGTCCACTGGAAGTAATTCCATACCGCTACAGTTGGTATCAGAGGAAAGGTTTAGTTAACCTTTGGAAACTAGGATGCGAAAACTTTAGTGAGATCCCTAGAGATATTTCTAAGGTATGTATAGGGATGTCCCTAATGTTAAGTATAAGTATAGGTTATAGTCCTAGAATTATGTTAAAAATCTTATAATTAACCCTAAGATGTTATATATTGAAGCTACTCCCCCTTTATTATGTTGTTTTCTCTAGCATGATTTTTACCTCTCACACTATTCTTTTTGAGTTTTAGATGATGGCTGGAACCCGAAGGAACCGTGTTGATCAATATAATGTAAAATGCAATGATTGTCCTCTTGAACAACCAAATGTGATGGGAGATGGAGTGCAAAATCTTATTGCTATACTTACACAAGCTATGGATCATTCTGGATTTCCAAATGATCAAAGAAGGGAACAATATTCTATTGAGTCCTTCATGAGGCAACGTCCACCTTCTTTTAGTGGGTCTTCTGATTCACTTGTTGCTAAACAATGGATCAATACCATTGAAAATATATTTTACATACTTCACTGTTCGGAACATGATAAAGTCATTCTAGCTGTTTACCGTTTAGAAGGTGAAGCAGACCAGTGGTGGACTCTAATTAAGAATACAAGTCCCCTAGATGAAATTGAATCCATGGAATGGGACGAGTTAAAGAACTTGTTTTTCAGTAAGTACTTCCCTCGTATTCTTCGAACAAAGATAGAAAAGGAATTCCTTGAGCTTAATCATAAGGATAATGAATCCGTTGGTATATACGAAGATAAATTTACAAGACTTTCAAGGTATGCATTTGGTTTTATCATCCAACCTGAAAGTAAAGTTGATCGATTTTTCAGTGGCTTAAAACCAAGTCTTCGAAGGGCATTAGCTATAAGAGACTGCAGTAGCTATGAAGAAATTGTGCGTTGTGATATCAAGGTAGAACTAGAAGTTGGTGTAACATATCCATCTCATGGTTTTGAAAAGAAATGAAAGATGGAGTTCAAGGAGAAATATTAGAATAATGGTGAAAAGAAGATGAATGTTTCTTTATTCTCAAAGTGTGGAAAGAAGCATGGTGGAGATTGTCTTAAAGGGACTAGAAAATGTTTTAAGTGTGTAAAATAAGGTAATCAAGTAGCTGAGTGTCTAAGTAATGGAAAAAGGGTTTATAATGATGTGAATAAATAAAATACTACAGAGAACGCACCACCAACACTTCAATGCTTCAAGTGCAAAGAAAATGGGGCATTATGCTAATCAATGCCCTAATCCAAGGGTTAATGATGATAAACGTGAGAAACCACTTAAGGAAAAGGATAAAGGGAAGTCACATGCGATCACTATTTTTCATTTTGAGTATGAAAATGATGTTGTGTAATGATTAAGTGTTTATGTAATGGGATTTCAAAATAGTATCATGGAATCTCATTTATAGCATCGTAGAATTTTGGAATATCTATGTATTGGTTTTCAATAATTATATGGTATCGGTAACCATGAAAAGTGATTTTAATATTTTTGGAAAGAAGATGATATGTTCATAATGAAGGGATAAATAGAAAATGAAATTTTGATAGTATTCATGAGCTCATGACTGATATAAGGACAAAGTGATATCATGGTTGGAGTATATAGAAATTTTGGGATTTTAGTATGTGGAAAGAGTTAACTTTTGATAGAAATCATGTTTTCACTAAGGCTCTATGGTAATTCATGTTTCAAAAGAATACATGATTCAGGTATTCACATGTTTGGAATGAGATCAACAAGATATATCTTGTGATATATGGGAGATAAATGATGATATTCACATGCTCGGTAGATGACATTTCTAGTAATTGTTTTATTTATACTATGAGCTTGGACAGAAGTATTTTGGATAAGCCTAAAGATTGGAATGGATTATGTTTAACATAAGTTAGTATTTTTTAAGGATATAATTTTTTCGATATTATTGATGGAATGTTATAATAGTGTAGTTTAAGAAAAGGGACAACCTGTAGAACGGGCGAAAACCCATCGCATCGGACAAGGCTGTGGGAATCGAACCCACAACCGAAGTGCGATGGGCCTTTATCGCCTACCACTGGCCTACAAGAAGTCCATGGTTAGTAGAAAATAGTTTTATTATATTAAGAAGTATTATATATGAAGTATAAGTCCATTTTAGGAACCATATATGATTAATCTCACTATAGATGGACTTATGTATTTTTGATAACTTTTTCAAACCTTTTGTTTGAGACAGATGGAATGACCCATCATTCTATCACATGATCTACTAACAATTCATAAATGAAAAATTCAACTTCATTTATTTAAGTGATGAAGTGTAAATTTTCCAAGGAACAACCAACGATGAGATTGTACCAAAATCAAGAAATTATTTCTTCTAATTCCAATTTCTTCAACTTTAGGGAAATGAACTTGAAAACCAAAAATTTTGTCCTAGTGATCTTATATATGATACCTTATATCATCACAAATTTATGGATTTGTGATTGGTGTCTTTTTCATAGCCATGTTTTCTACCACTCTCCATCAGAACTTTATGGTTAGATTTCTTTTCCATGTCCATATTTTCACCTATGTTCTCCTATGTGGAAACCCAGTGATGAGTTACTTTGGGTATTCAATATGTTTCTAACGTTCCTTTTTAAAATGATGATTTAGTATTGCTTTTTACGATGTGGGTTTCTATGAAAGAAACTTTCAAGTAGAAAACCATTTATAACCCCGACGAATTTCGAGGGAAAAATTCATTTTAAGGGGGGTAGAATGTAACACCCCGAGATTTTATGAGAATTATTCTTTTTAATTTCTTTGATGTCTTTTGTTGTACGCTTCACCAGGATTAGCTTGTACTATACGCAACACCGTATTAGCTTGCAGTATACACAACACGATTCTTAGATCGTGTTACATACAATTTCAAGTTCATTTTGTGGAAATTATTTTACGCAACATTAAGTATAGATTTTGTTTAATAAGTTTTGATTATGTTATACGCAACACCAAATGGATCTTTCACTACACGCATCCCTGACTTGGCTTGCACTATACGCAATCAAGACTTTCTTCGACAGCGTGTGTAGTACGCAATACCAAGTTTTACTAAACGAGATATTATTATAATATTATTATGAACTAACAATTATGAATAGTAATACCCACTTTTTGAAATTTTATAAATTTTTTCTTTCAAAATGGACTTCATTATTGGATTCGGAATATCAAAATTAGCCTAGGGTGAATTTTTGGTATTTCTCTGAAAACTTTCAATTTTTGATGAATAGTGAAAACATTGGGTTACTATTTAAAAACTGACTTTTTATTTAAATAATTATTTATTTTATTTAAATTTATTTTAGGTCAAAATTGATACATAATACCTATATAAGTTCAATGTAATTAATTTGAGTCATTTTATAATAATTTTAGATATATAAAAATTTTATTGAACATTTCACCATCTTTTACCCACCTCCTAGGAGAATCTGAAAATCTACATAAAACTTAACTTTACCGCTTCTGTGAGTGGAATTTTGAAAATCTGAGAGACAAGGTTAATATGAAGGAGTAAAATGTGGTTCAATAAGATAAAAATAATTTTTGGTGAATAGTAACTTTTTACTTTTATTTACCACAGTTAAAAGTAAATAGAGTAATTAAGGGTAAAAATGATATTATTATTATCCTAACACATGTCCTAATTCTATTGGATAAGTGTAATTTGACCAAAAACAACCTTAGGAATGAAATATTACCCTTTAGGTCCACTTGGATTAGATTAGGACACTTATTATTATATAAAGAAGAGTTAAAATAGTTAAAATCGAAGTCTAATAACTAAAACATTTTTAATATAGGTTAATACATATGATAAATTATAATATAAATATTAATTAGAAAGATAAAAAGATTTCCTACATAATGGTATTTTATTTATAATTTTTGGACATTAAATAATTTAATTTATTTATGACACAATGATGATGCAGTAATTACCTTATTAATGAAATATTAACATAATTTATGTTATAAATACCCAAATAAATGTAATTTGAGACTTTTTTTGAATTCCACTAATTTTATAGGTTAATATTACATGTTATTATTTATTAAATTAACTTTTTTCATACTAATAATGCTGTTATGAGTTTCACAAAAATCAATTACGAAATAGTTTCAAAATTGACATAAAATAGTTTTTAAAACAAATATTATATTATTAATTGTTATTATATTCCTAAAAATCCAAGGTTTGGCCAAATGACTTATATAAGGTTATATATTTTAATAATTAACCACTTGGGGTTCGTTTGGCTTGTTATAGTAAGTTTATTCACCATATAGTGTAAGAAAACAAGAAGACACGGTAAAGGTTAAATTATTTAACTTAGAGTTAAATCTAAATGATAAGGTTAAAATAGTAACCTAAACTTGTCTAAAACCTATTGGTTGATAGTATTTCGACCCATCCCCACTTTAGATTCTAAATAAATTAATTTGGAGCTATTATACACCTAATATGACTTTATTATAAAATAATATTTTAAGTTTTTCCAAAGGTGCCCCTCTCCTCCCTTATAAAAAGGGCACCCCTTCCATCTTCTCTTCACACCCTTTTGAGCCTTGAATCTCTGCCAAACCCTTCCCATTTCCCTTATTATCTTCCCTAGAAACATTATAGAGGTTCTGGTCTCCTCAAAAGACTAACCCTAGTGCCTTAAGAGGAGGTTAAGAAGAGGTGTGTCAAAGAAGAGGTAATATCCTTTATCGATTCTTTCCAATTTATTTATTCTTCTACTTATTCTTCTTTATTTGTTTCATCATAAATTAATAAAATCAGTATCAATCATATACTGATATGTTATTATAAATTTTAAACAACCCAATTTCATCTTCTATCCATCCTACAGAAAACGAAATCACCACGCGTGCGTACGTACGGAATACCATCTCCACGCCGTGGTGTAATCTGTTTTCCACCACCACCTTACTTGGATGGGTATAATGGTGTAAATAAATAACAATATATGATTATTTTAAAGTGATATTGATTCTGAAATATTATACATACACTTCAATACAATTCCATGATCATGGGAATGATATCATCGCTCGTGCGTACGTACGGACTACCGTCTCCACGAAAGTGATTGTTTCCCTCAGAATTTGGGGATGACCTCCTTGATTGAAGGTTCAAGCATTCCAATCGGTTTCTAACGGGTTTGTTCGTAGAACCGAAAACATCCAATGATTCCACATCCATTTGGACCTACTTTCCAAAGGTATGCACTCATTAGTTTGTGGACTGATGAGGCTTAGGAATTTGCATTGGTCGAGAGGATGGGAGGTCGGACTCGTCACACCTTTTTGAGGGTAATTATTGTCTAATCCGGGAATATCTTTATAGATTTAAGTTATGTTCGTGAATCCTTATTACATTACCAAGTATAAAATGAGCTTTCCTTCAGATCTGACAATCAATGATTAAATATGTAGGAAATTTAGAGAATCTTTTATATGTATTCTAGGTTCTTCATCGATAAAGAATAATCTGTATTTATTAGAGATTCTTGGTCAATGGTATCCTTCGAAACATTTATATAGAAGTCTCTTGGTCATTATGATGACCATGCTGGTTTTAAAGCCACTCAGTGGGGAACTTGAAGTTTATTTTCATTCAGAAGGACATGGATTATTTTAGAGTTGGGATCGAACCCGCAGATGGGCTACCTACATATCCTTTGTTTAGAAAAGGAATCAGAACCCACGTAGTTCAAGTAAGGGAGTATGATGTTTATGATTTATGGCTCAAAGAATGATGTCATAATTACTTTTACACTCTAAGCTCACGTGAGTCATGCTCGGTGTGAGAAACAAGAGGTATTGGTAAAAATCAAACAATTGTGCCATGAAAGATGAAATAATAAGAAATAATGTGGGACTTATGTATGTATGACTACCCAGATAAATGAATATTAGGATTTAATTCAGGGAAGAAATACAAGAACATGGTCCATAAAGGTATATGTGCTTCATGGAGATTTTAATACTCTAACTTGGGGCTTACTCCTGAAAAGGAGGCCCAAATTAGGAGAGGACTTATGATTGGGTTTTACTCCTGAGAAGGAATCCCAGATCAAAGGTAAATTAGGACTGGTTAAGAGAAATTAAGACTAGGGATTACTCCAGAAAAGGAGGCCTAGGTTAAGAGACTTGAAAAATTAAGGGACTTGGGGCTTACTCCTGAAGAGGTTGCCCATATTTGAGACTGGGGCTTACTCCTGAAAAGGAGGCCCAGGTTAATGATTATGACTGGGGATTATTCCTAAAAAGGAGGCCCATATTAAGAATTATGAATGGGGCTTATTTCTGAAAAAGAGGCACAGGTTAACGAGTTCTCTCATCTTAAAGGATGAGGTTGAATGAATGAAATCTCAATCTTTAGTGACATAAAGATGTGTAAATCACTAGGTTTCGAGAGATATTGCACAGAATTCCTTTCAGATAAGGAAGTAAAATCAAGAAATCATGCCATAAATGGCTTTGAAGAGTGTCTTGAAGACTGAATCTTGAATAGGAGAGGTGGAATGGCTTAAGAGGGGTGAAATGGAAAAGAAGGGGACCCAAAAAGGCAGGGGCGCGCAAGTCCCATCAGGCGCGCAGGTACTGCGTGGGAACACAGGTATTGTAACGACCCAATCTTTTTGAGTAGTATATTAACTTACTCTTATTGATTTAATAAGATGTTAATGGTTAATGCAGAAAGAGGAGTCGATGGCTTCATCTAGTAGACTCGACCCTTATGAAGCCCACTTATCAGAGCTTGGGAAGGAGGTAGCATCTGTGGGCTTCGCATTGGACCAAGCCCAAGCCGAACTCCAGCGTGTTAAGCTTGAACGGAAACGCCTACGGGAGAAGTTCAAGTTAGTAGAGATTACTACTAGGGCAATGTTATCTGAGCCTCCCTCAGATTCTCTCACCATAGCACACCTTACACTTAGGTCTTATGCCGGTGTTATAAGGGGCTATGTGACGAGACCCTAGCTTCCTTGTGTAATCCTTTCGGGTGAATAA
The DNA here is from genome assembly GCA_963277665.1 of Viscum album. NCBI lineage: Eukaryota > Viridiplantae > Streptophyta > Magnoliopsida > Santalales > Viscaceae > Viscum > Viscum album. The sequence continues at coordinate 267,980,549 of OY728135.1, forward strand.
ATTGAGATTTCTTCCTTTAGTGATGTTTGTGAAATTTCAAATGTCCAGATAATTTTAGAATGTATTTTATTGATGAATTTTGAAAAAGGGATATTTTAAAATATTTATGTAAACCCTAAATAACTAATGATGTGTAATGATTTTCAAAAAATGGTCTTCTACAAAAGTGTTCAGTAAGGAATTTGGAGTCTAATAAGATCAACTTAATTTTTGATGAATAGTAAATTATGAATAGTGATTTTACGCTTAGGATTAGTAATGTGACCAATTGGATTAGTAATTTCACTCAAAGAAAGTTTTAATATAATTTAGACACCTAGATTAAGTAATGTGATTCAATAAAATGGGTAAATAACGGTTTCATAAATTATTATTCAAGTATTAGTTTTTTCGGATGAATAGTGTTTTTTAATTAAAAATTTAATTAAAAATAATTAGAAAATTATTTTTATATAAATGACATTATTTTTGAACTCAGAGCATCGATATTATGTTATGGTAATTTTTGGGGTTTTTTCTGAAAAAAATGAATTTTCGATGAATAGTGTTTTTATTTAAAAATTAAATTTAAAATATATAGAAAATTATTTTTATAAAATGGATTTCATTTTTGAAATCAGAGCATTGATATTTGGTTAAGGTGAAATTTTGGGATTTTTCTAAGAAAGTTGAATTTTCAGTGAATAGTAAAAATACAGTTTTAGGGTTTCGGTATGTTTAATGACATCATAACTGTGTCATGATGATTTCATGAGATATTTCAAGGGTTGGACGGCCAAGGGTGATGAATTATTGTTTTGGGGGCCCCATGTGGCCTAACTCCATGATAAATGCCAAGGGAGAGCACATGGGTTTGAGAAAAGCACATGTGAGGTGTCCCTTGGCCATTAATGCCTTGTCCCCTCACTTTCCCTATAAATACCCACCCTTTACTCCTTTAGTTTTCACTCCCAACTCTCCCCCAACGAAGTTATGGTCTTGTTACCTTCCAAGGAGTCCTCCCAAGGTGCCCCCAAGCCCTCAAGGTCCAAACCTTTGAGTTTCAAGAGTCACATTTTAAGGTAAGGGATCCGACCTCTCTATTTCTTTTCATGTAATCCTTTTTATGTCATTTCTTTTATGCTCCATGTTCTTATGTGAGAGGATGTTCTTTTATATTCCTCTTACTTCCATTTTCATGTTTATATGATGAGAGATCCCCTCTTACTCTCATCATTTCGTTTTATGAATGTTTAAGTGACGCCGTTAGGCTGCCGAATTTTTTAGGGATTCTTTCACCCTTCTCATTTTTCAAGTTCGATTTTCATTTCAAGTCTTTCAAGTTCCTTTTTATTATTCTGGGGTATGATCTCTATATCTATCATACTGATCTCTTATGATCATAGGATGAGGGACCCTATTTGATCTTGTCAAATCATTTTTTTATTGAAGTTAAGTGACGCCGTTAGGCTGCCGAATTTTCATAAGAGAAATATTATTTTTGTCTCACTTCCATGTTTTTCATTTCATATGGTATATCTTTCAAATTTTATTACCATGTTCTTAAATCCCTCATATTCTGTCCCCCTACTGTTTTATGGATCATTTATGACTGGGTGACCCATGTCCCTTCTCTTTTCAATGTTTTCTAAAACCCCGAAACATAGCCGTTATGCTGCAGAATTTTTGTCTCAAAATCCCTCTCTCCTTTCTCAAAATTATTTTATGTTATAAAGTGAATACTCAAAGCTCTTATGTCTAAAGGGGTATTCACATATATACAAAAATGTTCTATTTTAAATTCTGGGATTTACATACATAAAACCCGCTCTCCCCTTCCGTGGGTTTAAAGTGACGTAAAGATCATGTCTCTAAAGCAGTTTTTAAAACGTTATGATTATGAAATGAAACCCATTATTTTATGCTATATGGGTTATTTATGAAATGTTTGATGATGATATATGTGGCTCACATGATAATAAAGGCAAATTTAAGGGTGCGCCCTGATAGCGCTCCAATGCATTGGGTAATGATGTAACCACTAGAGATTACAATTTTCACAATACCTTGGTGAATAACCTTGGTAATTTTCAAATGACACCTTGGGGATGGACCTTGGTGATATGTTCATGATTGTCTATGTTAAATGATGTAGCCACATCTTCAAGTTATGAAAAATGTTATTTTTATTATGAAATGCCTCATGATTTCTTTCTCATGTCTTAAAGTTCTTTTCATGTCCTTATTGAAGTATATCAAGTTCACATGTAAAATGTTCCTCTTGTTTCCCTTACTGGGCCTTCTGCTCACCCTTTCTTTTGATGTATGTTCCCAGGTTATGAGATGCAGTAATGAACCTAGGATGAACTTAAGGAGAAGACTTTCAAGTGTTTAAGAAGAATGTTTTATGTTTTTTTCATGTATTATGTTCCTGGTTTCCAAGACACTAGACCTTAAAGATCCTCAGTTTTGTGTAATGTAATGAAAGTTTATTTTATAAAATGGCGGGATGCTTTAGTTGGTATCAAAGGATGGTTTAGTTATTTGTGGAAATTAGGATATAAAAACTTTAGGAAGAACCCTATAGAAAAGTTTAAATATAGGAAAACTTCCTGGTATTTTGGTAAGTATTGAGTAAGTGGTTTATCAAACAAATACATCCATGTCTGGATACGAGCAGGTAGAGGCGGCTCTGGCACAGATGTACATAGGGGTAAAACCCGAAAACACCGCTTTGAGCTAGACTCGAACGGGAACTGGTGCACGATAACGGGCCTTGCTGCACTCTTGGTTACGACACTCCCGGGGGATATGTTTGGTTAATCACAAGCTTTTTATGAATCATTATGAAGGAATTATAGAGAAGTATAATTGTCTAAGCACGAAGTCTTAGTTAAAATATTCATAAATGAAATAAGTTTCTTACTAAGGTTTTATTCTTTTAGAAAATGGCGGGAAATAGGAGGAATCGTGCCGATGGTGACCGCAATACACCATGTGCTGATGGCCCTCCGATGGAAGCCGGAATGGAAACATTCATGCGAATGATGAACCAACTGACTCAAGTTATGAGTAATAACTTGAATCAAGCTGAGAGGCCGACCTCACCACGAAGGGAACAACTTTATGTTGAGTCCTTCATGCGTCAACGACCACCAACATTCAGTAGATCTACTGACCCATTGGTTGCGGAACAATGGATAAGCTCCATTAAAAAGATCTTTTCTGTACTTCATTGTTCGGAACAAGAAAAAGTCACCCTTGCTGTTTACCGCCTAGAGGGAGAAGCTGATCAGTGGTGGTCACTGATCAAAAACACGAAGCCACGAGGAGAGATGGAAGCTATGGAGTGGGAAGAATTTCGGGGAATTTTCTTTAACAAGTATTTCCCTCGTTCCATGAGAACGAAAATGGAGAAAGAGTTTCTCGAGCTGAAGCAGAAGGAGAAAGAATCTGTCGGAAGCTATGAGATGAACTTCACAAGGCTTTCCCGTTATACCTCAAGCTTTGTCATGGACCCTAATGGGAAGGTAGATAGATTCTTTGGCGGACTACGACCTCATCTACGGAAGAATCTAGCCAACAGGGACTACGATAGCTATGAAGAAATAGTTCGAAGTGCTATGAAAGTTGAACTAGAGTTTGGGGAGACACAGTGGTCTTACAAATCTAATGAGAAGAAGAGAACTCTAGAACCAAGCCTGGGAAGAAGTTTTGATCAGGAAAGAGGTGGAAAGCATATGAAACATGCCACATGCAATAAATGTGGAAAGAAGCATTCGGGGAACTGCTTGATCGGAAGTGGTAAGTGCTATAGGTGTGGAAAAGAAGGCCATATTTCTCGGAATTGTCGTAGTGATGTGAAGCCTCAACTTCCCAACACTAACGACAGAGGAAAGATGGTTCTGGCCCTACCCAAAGTCACATGCTTCAAGTGTGGACAGCTTGGGCACTTTGCTAATCAATGTCCAAATCCGAGGGCGGTGGAGGGGAATCACCATCAACCTCAGCAGAGGCCAAGGGAGCAAGGTCGTGCTTTCGCTATCACAACAGCTGAAGTTGAAGTCCCGAATGATGTGGTAGCAGGTACTCTTGTTGTCCTCTCAAAACTAGCAAGTACTTTATTTGATTCTGGTTCTACGAATTACTTTATTTCCTCCAAGTTTGCAAGGAATATAGAATCAATACCTGAACTGCTAGAGGTAGAGTTGTCAGTCAAGACTCCAAGTGGGATTATCCTTGCATCAAAAGTATTTAGAGACTCTAGTGTTTACTTTGGTGAGCACAATCTTATCGCAAATCTAGTAGTCATTCCCATGATGGAATTCGACATTATACTAGGGATGGACTGGATCTCAAAGTATAATGCTAAGATCAAATGCAGAAGTAAGGAAATCTCAGTAGTCTTGAATGAACGACCTACAGTTATCTTCCGAGGAGAGATATCCCTAACTGATCCCTATCTAGAAGCACCTCCTATATCTTTCTTTATGAAGTTAATCGGTGATGAGGAAGAAGGGAAAGGGAGCATAAAAATTGAAGATGTTCCGATTGTTCAAAAATAGATGGATGTATTTCCTGAGGAGTTACCTGGACCTCCCCCAAAAAGAGAGGTAGAGTTCTCCATTGAACTCGTACCTGGATCTCAACCGATATCAAAGACTCCGTATAGAATGGAAAATGTGGAGCTAGAAGAGCTAAAGAAACAACTCCAAGACTTGTTGGAGAAGGGGTTTATCCGACCGAGTGTGTCTCCTTGGGGAGCACTAGTTCTCTTTGTGAAGAAGAAGGATGGATCAATGTGGCTATGCATTGATTATAGAGAACTGAACGGGATCACAGTGAAGAACATATATCCTCTTCCAAGAATTGATGATTTATTTGACCAACTTCGCGGGGCTCAATTCTTCTCTAAGATTGACCTTCGATCTGGTTATCATCAACTGAGGGTGAAGAAGGAAGATATTCCAAAGACTGCCTTCCGATCAAGATATGGGCATTATGAGTTTACTGTTAGGCCATTCGGCTTGACTAATGCTCCTGCTATTTTCATGGATTTGATGAATAGAGTCTTTAAGGACTACCTTGATAACTTTGTGGTAGTTTTTATTGATGATATTTTGATATATTCAAAAAGTCGTGAGGAGCATGAAGATTATCTGAGGGTTATTTTGAAAACTCTACGGAAGGAGAGGCTCTTTGGGAAGTTCAGCAAGTGTGAGTTTTGGTTACAACAAGTGGCTTTCTTGGGGCACATCGTAACCAATGAAGGAATCTCGGTTGACCCTGCAAAGACAATGGTTGTGGAGGAGTGGCCTCAACCCACAACAGTAACTGAGATTCGTAGTTTCCTTGGTTTAGCGGGATATTATAGGAGGTTTGTGAAAAACTTTTCACGGATTTCTAATCCACTACCCAAGTTGACTCGAAAAGGGGTTAAGTTCATCTGGACAAAGGAATGCGAGGAAAGTTTCCAAGAGCTGAAGAAGAGATTGGTTACTGCACCTGTGTTAACACTACCCTCTATCGGAGAAGGATTCGTTATTTTTAGCGATGCATCTCTAAAAGGGCTTGGGTTCGTCCTCATGCAAAATGACAAGGTAATTTCTTATGCATCTCGACAGTTGAAGATTCATGAGCAGAATTATCCTACGCATGATCTAGAGCTGGCGGCAGTTGTTTTTGCTCTAAAGATATGGAGGCACTATCTTTATGGGGAGAAATGTGATATATACACTGACCACCAAAGTCTAAAGTATATTTTCACACAGAAAGAATTGAACATGAGACAAAGGAGATGGTTGGAGCTTATTAAAGACTATGATTGTTCAATACACTATCACCCTGGAAGAGCAAACAAAGTCGCGGATGCGTTAAGCAGGAAAGATCCTGTTGTTCTGGAAACAATGAGGATCCTAGGAGATCCCTTGATTAAAGATCTAGTAAAACTGGACATGGGAATTATAAGGAAAGGGACATCATCAACCCTATCCCAAATGATTTCTCAACCTTCATTACTAGAGAAGATCAAGAAGGCTCAAAGAGAAGATCCTTTGCTGTAGGAGAAGTTCGAGGCTGTAAAGGATGGTAAGTTCCCTGATTTCAATGTTGATCAAGAAGGTGTATTGAAATTTCATACAAGACTATGTGTCCCATCTATTCCGGAGATAAAGAAAGAACTGATGGATAAAGCTCATAGCTCTACTTTATCTATACATCCGGGAAGCACTAAGATGTATAGAGACCTTCGTGATCATTATTGGTGGGATAACATGAAGAGGGAGATTGCCGATTACACTACAAGGTGCCTGGTGTGTCAGCAAGTAAAGACAGAACGACAACTTCCTAAGGGGGTATTACAACCGCTACCCATACCAGTATGGAAGTGGGATAATATCACTATGGACTTTGTAACTGGTCTCCCGAAAACATCCAAAGGAAATAATGCGATATGGGTTATTGTGGACCGTCTCACCAAGACAGCCCATTTTATCTCTATTCGGGAAGATTTCTCTCTGGATCAGCTTGCCAAGATATACGTGAAGGAAGTGGTAAGGCTGCATGGGGTATCACTATCCATCGTATCTGATCGTGACCCAAGATTCACATCAAAATTCTGGAGAAGTCTTTAGCATGCTCTGAATACTGAATTGAATTTTAGTACGGCCTATCATCCTCAAACTGATGGCCAATCTGAAAGGACTATTCAGACACTCGAAGACATGTTGAGATTATGCTCAATGGAATTTAAAGGTGGATGGGATCAACACCTCCCATTAGTGGAGTTCTCCTATAACAACAGCTTCCATGCGAGTATTCAGATGGCACCCTATGAAGCTCTGTATGGAAAGCGGTGTAGAACTCCTACTTGTTGGGATGAAACTGGTGAGAGGAAGCTTCTTGGGCCTGATCTCGTGCAAGAGATGACGGAACAGGTTCATGCCATCCAACAACACATAAAGCCTGCTCAGAGTCGGCAGAAGAGCTATGCTGACAATCGTCGAAGGGACTTGGAGTTTGGTGTTGGTGACAAAGTCTTCCTTCGAATTTCTCCATGGAAGAGAGTCATGCGGTTTGGGAAGAAAGGGAAGCTCAGCCCTAGGTACATTGGCCCCTATGAAATCCTTGATTTCATAGGAGCAGTGGCCTATCGTCTAGCACTTCCACCGAACCTATCTCAAGTTCATAATGTCTTCCATGTATCTCTCTTGAGGAAGTACATACCCGACCCTTCGCATGTACTGAACCCAGAGGTGGTACAACATGAACATGACCTCTCTTATGAGGAGCAGCCAGTGGAGATCTTGGACCGTAGAGACAAGGTTCTACGAAACAAGACTACCCACCTTGTGAAAGTGTTGTGGAGGAATCATAAGTATGAAGAAGCGACTTGGGAGCCTGAGGAAACGATGAAGCAAAAGTACCCTCACCTTTTCGATTAGGCCTCAAGTATAAATTTCGGGGACGAAATTTCTTAAGGGGGGAAGAATGTAACGACCCAATCTTTTTGAGTAGTATATTAACTTACTCTTATTGATTTAATAAGATGTTAATGGTTAATGCAGAAAGAGGAGTCGATGGCTTCATCCAGTAGACTCGACCCTTATGAAGCCCACTTATCAGAGCTTGGGAAGGAGGTAGCATCTGTGGGCTTCGCTTTGGACCAAGCCCAAGCCGAACTCCAGCGTGTTAAACTTGAACGGAAATGCCTACGGGAGAAGTTCAAGTTAGTAGAGATTACTACTAGGGCAATGTTATCTGAGCCTCCCTCAGATTCTCTCACCATAGCACACCTTACACTTAGGTCTTATGCCGGTGTTATAAGGGGCTATGTGACGAGACCCTAGCTTCCTTGTGTAATCCTTTCAGGTGAATAAATTGAGATTTCTTCCTTTAGTGATGTTTGTGAAATTTCAAATGTCCAGATAATTTTAGAATGTATTTTATTGATGAATTTTGAAAAAGGGATATTTTAAAATATTTATGTAAACCCTAAATAACTAATGATGTGTAATGATTTTCAAAAAATGGTCTTCTACAAAAGTGTTCAGTAAGGAATTTGGAGTCTAATAAGATCAACTTAATTTTTGATGAATAGTAAATTATGAATAGTGATTTTACGCTTAGGATTAGTAATGCGACCAATTGGATTAATAATTTCACTCAAAGAAAGTTTTAATATAATTTAGACACCTAGATTAAGTAATGTGATTCAATAAAATGGGTAAATAACGGTTTCATAAATTATTATTCAAGTATTAGTTTTTTCGGATGAATAGTGTTTTTTAATTAAAAATTTAATTAAAAATAATTAGAAAATTATTTTTATAAAAATGACTTTATTTTTGAACTCAGAGCATCGATATTATGTTATGGTAATTTTTGGGTTTTTTTTTGAAAAAAATGAATTTTCGATGAATAGTGTTTTTATTTAAAAATTAAATTAAAAATATATAGAAAATTATTTTTATAAAATGGATTTCATTTTTGAAATCAGAGCATTGATATTTGGTTAAGGTGAAATTTTGGGATTTTTCTGAGAAAGTTGAATTTTCAGTGAATAGTAAAAATACAGTTTTAGGGTTTCGGTATGTTTAATGACATCATAACTTTGTCATGATGATGTCATGAGATATTTCAAGGGTTGGCCGGCCAAGGGTGATGAATTATTGTTTTGGGGTCCCCATGTGGCCTAACTCCATGATAAATGCCAAGGGAGAGCACATGGGTTTGAGAAAAGCACATGTGAGGTGTCCCTTGGCCATTAATGCCTTGTCCCCTCACTTTCCCTATAAATACCCACCCTTTCCTCCTTTAGTTTTCACTCCCAACTCTCCCCCAACGAAGTTCTGGTCTTCTTACCTTCCAAAGAGTCCTCCCAAGGTGCCCCAATCCCTCAAGGTCCAAACCTTTGAGTTTCAAGAGTCACATTTTAAGGTAAGGGATCCGACCTCTCTATTTCTTTTCATGTAATCCTTTTTATGTCATTTCTTTTATGCTCCATGTTCTTATGTGAGAGGATGTTCTTTTATATTCCTCTTACTTCCCTTTTCATGTTTATATGATGAGAGATCCCCTCTTACTCTCATCATTTCGTTTTATGAATGTTTAAGTGACGCCGTTAGGCTGTCGAATTTTTTAGGGATTCTTTCACCCTTCTCATTTTTCAAGTTCGATTTTCATTTCAAGTCTTTCAAGTTCCTTTTTATTATGTTGGGGTATGATCTCTATATCTATCATACTGATCTCTTATGATCATATGATGAGGGACCCTATTTGATCTTGTCAAATCATTTTTTTATTGAAGTTAAGTGACGCCGTTAGGCTGCCGAATTTTCATAAGAGAAATCTTATTTTTGTCTCACTTCTATGTTTTTCATTTCATATGGTATATCTTTCAAATTTTATTACCATGTTCTTAAATCCCTCATATTCTGTCCCCCTACTATTTTATGGATCATTTATGAGTGGGTGACCCATGTCCCTTCTCTTTTCAATGTTTTCTAAAACCCCGAAACATAGCCGTTATGCTGCAGAATTTTCGTCTCAAAATCCCTCTCTCCTTTCTCAAAATTATTTTATGTTATAAAGTGAATACTCAAAGCTCTTATTTCTAAAGGTCTATTCACATATATACAAAAATGTTCTATTTTAAATTCTGGGATTTACATACATAAAACCCGCTCTCCCCTTCCGTGGGTTTAAAGTGACGTAAAGATCATGTCTCTAAAGCAGTTTTTAAAACATTATGATTATGAAATGAAACCCATTATTTTATGCTATATGGGTTATTTATGAAATGTTTTATGATGATATATGTGGATCACATGATAATAAAGTCAAATTTAAGGGTGCGCCCTGATAGCGCTCCAATGCATTGGGTAATGATGTAACCACTAGAGATTACAATTTTCACGATACCTTGGTGAATAACCTTGGTAATTTTCAAATGACACCTTGGGGATGGACCTTGGTGATATGTTCATGATTTTCTATGTTAAATGATGTAGCCACATCTTCAAGTTATGAAAAATGTTATTTTTATTATGAAATGCCTCATGATTTCTTTCTCATGCCTTAAAGTTCTTTTCATGTCCTTATTGAAGTATATCAAGTTCACATGTAAAATGTTCCTCTTGTTTCCCTTACTGGGCCTTCTGCTCACCCTTTCTTTTGATGTATATTCCCAGGTTATGAGATGCAGTAATGAACCTAGGATGAACTTAAGGAGAAGCCTTTCAAGTGTTTTAGAAGAATGTTTTATGTTTTTTTCATGTATTATGTTCCTGGTTTCCAAGACACTAGACCTTAAAGATCCTCAGTTTTGTGTAATGTAATGAAAGTTTATATTATAAAATGGCGGGATGCTTTAGGTATACCTACACAACGCATGGGTACTTGCGCGATGGTTAAACAACAGGGTAATACTTGAGAAACTTTTGTTTAAAGCCTTTAGAATCATCTTGAGGTTCTTCCAGAAGAGTGGCGCGCAAGTTCTATTGAAGGAGTTAGGCGGCGTGCAACTGTGGCCATTTCCCTTAAGGGCTGGCCACTCAGGCGCGCAAGTGTTGATGAGTTTCAACACTTAGGCCTTCCTCCCCCTCTTTAGATCTTCCGTTCTAGGTAATAAATTACCTTAGAAGCGTTTCATAAGCTTTGAGAAGAGACTAGGGCACCGGGAGATCAAATATGAGTTTCTGGAAAAAATTCCTCTCGAAATGGGGGGCCCACATGGTCTATTTATAGGCTGGAGAAGACCCCGAGCGGTTATCACTTAGGGCGCGCAAGTGTACTTGTGTGACCACTGCGGCACACAAGTGTACTTGCAAGACCATCATAGAACTTGCGCGACCCTTGTGCAACATTCTTCTTATTCCTTCCTTTGTCAATTTTTGATATTTGTCCAAAGGTTGAATCACTTTGAGTGAAGATAATCCCCTTTTCTAATCATTAGATTTTGTGACGAAAGGAGCGTCAACAAAAGTCCCCCCTCAGAGTTGGATCCGGAGAGAAAAGAGGATTTGACTCTGAGGTGATAAGAAAAACAAGAAATCTGACAGTTTAAAGTCATGCTTGTCAGACATAAAAGGCTAATGTTTAAGGTCGAAATAGATTTGACCGAATGAACTAGAATTGACTCAATTACTCGACAATTTATCTGAAAATATATTACCATACTCAAGTATGAGGGAAAATATGTAAACTATGACTTAAGAATATTTGAATCTGAGGAATGATATGAAAAAGATCTAAAAGGAATTAGAAGAAGCAGTTCCCAAGAATGAAGTTACCATTATTTAACAAACCCGTTAGGGGGTTGAATTATGCAGAGCCACCAAAGGGAATTGGCTACATAGTTAAATAAATAATATCTTTTGGCTAACAAGTCTGTTATGTAGACTGTTTATGCAAGGCCACCTAAGGGCACGTGCTGCATAGTCGGGCAAAAGAACTCTCAGAAATTTACTTTCCTAGTGCTAAAAAGCCAGTGAAAGTTTATGGAGATTCAAATTTTCCAAAGTACAGAGTTTTCTGTATGGAAAGAGGTACTTGAATATGGAGAAGATATTTCCCAACAAGATTATCGAAGAACTGGATGGATATCATTAATACAAAGGTCTGACCCAAACGCAGGGAAGGAGAATATAAACCATAGACTTGAATACTTTCAGATCATGAAAAAGGATATGGGAAAAATATGTTAAGGATGGCTATTTTTGCGGATCCCTACATATTCTCATTTAAGACCAACAAGGAAAAAAGGGGATTTCTTCCCAAGAATGAAGTTACCAGTATTTAACAAACCCATTAGGGGGTTGAATTATGCAGGGCCACCTAAGGGCATTGGCTGCATAGTCAAATAATAGTATCTTTTGGCTGACAAATCTATTATGGAGACTGTTTATGCAAGGCCGCCTAAGGGCACGTACTGCATAGTCAAGCAAAAGAATTATCAGAAGTTTGACATTTTTGTGACTAGAAGTCAAGAAAAGGGTTATGAAGATCTGAAAATATTTAAGGTTAGGATTATGACACATAAAGATGGGTATTGTCCAATGTATGCAAAGATACACAAATCAATACTAACCATAATCATGTTGTGGCTGGGTCCTGAATGGAAATGTTGGACTTCACTACGTATCCCATAAGGATAAGAATCAAGCCATACATAGTTCTTGAACTACAGTTTAACGTCATGTGGGAAAAAAGGATTGGAGATCTTAGTTTAGGGTCATAGAGCTTGGACCATTATAAGAAATACACAGTGTGTGTTTTCATGGGGACTTTTCGGTCAAGGGACTAAAAATGAAATTTGGGGTAAGGACCAAAAGACTTGGGGCTGGATTCGAGGGACACTCGAACGTTCCTACGTATCCCATAAGGATGGAAATCAATCCCACGTAGTTCTAGAATTAACCTTTGTACAAATTTGGTTCGTACATGTGAAGGGTGAAAGGGGACTTTAGTGCAATGATGGTTTAACCCAAGATAAAAGGTTTGGGCATTTCCATGTATGCACATAGTCTTTGGAATAAAACATGATTGAAAATCAATGTAAATAATGATTCCCTCTCAGGTGAGGGTGTCAAAGAATATTGTAGTTTATTGTAATACTGGACAAAAGTGTTGTATAGTTTAACGTCGTATAGCAAGGACGAAAGTGAACCAATGTAAAGATATTGATTCTAGAGGCGGTTTCACGAATCAACATCATATGAGATGGAGGTGAACCGATGTGAAGAGATTGGTTTTGGTCTTGAATCTCGGGAGGTTTCCTACATACCCAGCCTGGAAGGCAAGGATCAAAGTCCGCGTAGTTCAATTAAAGAATGAATTAGTGATCAAGTTGTTCTTGGGGACAACGACCTAAAAAATGGTGTTGATACTTACGCATGGTTAGCATCCCAGAGAGTGTGTTATGGTTGAGGTTTTCTCTAAGCTCACGTGAGTCATACTCGGTATGAGAAACAAGAGGTAACAATAACCTTAACGATACACAGTTTAATGTCATGTAGGACATATAAAGGGACTATGCAGTTTAAAGTCTTGTAGTTAGGACTCCTGGTGCTGCACAGTTTAGTGTCATGTAGCAGGGACAAAGTACAGTCTAATGTAATGTAAGACATATCAAAGGACTTTATGTACAATTTAGTTTCATGTAGTTAGGACGATGGAGACAACACAGTTTAATTTCATGTTAGACAAAAAGACAATTGTGCAGTTTAATGTCATGCAGTAAGGACAAAAGAGTACACCATTTAACATCATGTTGGACGAAAAAGGGACGATACAGTTTAGCGCCATGTTGGAAGAAAGTGCGAATAGTTTAAGTTCATATGCATGGACCGTGGATGGTGCAGTTTAATGTCATGCTGGACATAAGGGACTTCTGTACAGTTTAGCATCATGTAGTTAGGACATCACAGTTTAACGTCATGTGAGACGAAAGGAATATAAATAGTTTAATGTCATATGTATGGACCGTTGCTGTATAGTTTAACATCATATAGCAAGGACGATGAAGGGGACACAGTTTAACGTCATGTTGGACGTATGTGAAAATAGTTTAGGGTCATATGCATGGACCGTTGATGATGCAGTTTAACGTCTTGCTGGATGGTGGTGCAGTTTAAGGTCATACCGGACCACAGATGACATATTTTTTGTTTATACAAAATACTTCTTCAAAAATCTGGCATTGGTTGGAGTAGTGATGAGTTATCTATCCATCGAGATTAATGAATAAGCTCCATTGGAGTAGACCTTATGTATTGAGTAAGGTCCTTCCCATTTTGGATCAAGCTTGGGAGGATTCTTTCCTAGTATCATTAGAGTTCTAAGAACTAATACCAATTCTCCCTGAGTGAATGAACGAAGACAAACTTTTTTTTAAAAGCTCGTGCTATTCGATTCTGATAGACTTCCAAGTGGTGCAAAGTGCACAATCTTTTCTCATCTAATCGTTCCAATTCATTCAATCTCTTTTGAGATTGTTCATCTGTAGATGATTGATCACAAATGACAACTCTGAGCAAGGGTAGTTTAACTTCAATTGGCAAGACTGCTTCCGTTCCATATACCAATGAATATGGAGTTGACCGCGTTGCAGTGCAGGTGGTAGTCCGATAAGCCCATAAAGCATGAAAGTGTTTATCAGGCCATGACTTCTTATCTTTATCCACCATCTTTTGTAGTATATTTGAAAGAGTCTTGTTGAAAGCTTCTATCTAGACATTGGCTGCTGCATGATACCGAGATGAATGGTTGGATTTGATGTTGTATTCTTGATACAATTTCTTCACCTCAGATGAACAGAAGTTGGTGCCATTGTCCGTCAATATTGTATGAGGGACACCAAATCTGTTAATGATGTTAGACTTGATGAAGCTAACAACGCATTTAGAACTGACTTCCTTGAGAGGTATTGCCTCTGCCCATTTGGAAAAGAAGTCAGTAGCTGTAAGAATGTACTTAAACTACTTGGTCGTAGCCGAAGGGTAAGGTCCCACCACATCCATTCCCCATGAGGCAAATGACCATGAGTATTTAGCTGTATGAAGCAACTCTGGAGGTTGATGAATGAAGTTGGCATGCACTTGGCATGAATGACACTTCTTTGTGAAATCAACACAATCTTGTATCATTGAAGGCCAAAAGTATCCAAGCTTTAGAATCTGATCAGACAGTCTATGTCCAGACTGGTGGGCACCACAGACTCCTGCATGCACTTCTTTCATGACAACCATTGTCTCTTCACCATCAATGCATCTGAAGAGAACTCCATCAAAACCACATTTGTAGAGAATTTTCTCTAGGTGATCTGGGCTATCATAAAGAGTAAAATTGACCACACGTCACCAGATTTGTTCTTTCTTAGCTCTATCAGATGGAAGTGTTCCATTTTGAAGGTATTCCCTGATAGGTGACATTCATCTTGTAGTATGACCATACAATTCAGGAATGAGACTAATTTAATTAATTTCCTCTGTTCTAATTCGAACATAAGGGGAAATTTCCCGACGGTGGGCAATACTGATGGTTGTCTCATCCCAATTTGGATCTGCCAGAGCTGTGGGTATATTAGCCAGTGCATCAGCTTGAGCATTTTGTGATCTTGGGACATACGAAAATGTCGGTTCCGAAGGGAATTCCACCATTAAATCTCTGACGTAATCATACAAAGGCATTAGTTCTTCTTTTTTAATGGAATAATCCCCATTGACTTGTTTGATTACTAGGTCTAAATCACCTTTCACATTTAAGTGATTCACTTGTTCTTGAAGCGCTAATTCCAAGCCTGCGATGAGAGCTTGGTATTCTACTTCATTATTGGTACCACCTTCCCACAATAAGAAGGAATAAGGTAACACTTCCTTTTCTGGAGAAATGAGCACAATTCCTAAGCCAACTTTGTTGAATTTAGGGTTTTCCATTTTCCTCCCTGTTGGACTTCTGTAAGCACCATTAAAATACATTTCCCATGCCTGAGGAATTTCTTGAATAGAGAAGACTTCCTCATTATGGAGTTCAATATCTGAAGATGTGTCTTCCACTGAAGGGTGTTCAGCCAGGAAATCAGCCAGAGCTCGGCCCTTTATCACCTTTTGAGACACATACTCAATGTCGAATTGCTGCAAAATAACTGCCCACCTTGCCAGACATCCTATAAGCATTGGATGACTAAGGATGAATTTGAGCGGGTTATTGTGAGATACCAATTGGACCTCATGATGTTGCAGGTAGTGTCTCAACTTCTGAACTGCAAAGATTAATGCCAGACATCACTTCTCTATACTTGAATACCAGGTTTCTTCTTTAAGCATAGTTTGACTGAGATAGTAGAGGCTGTTTTCATTCCCAACATCATTCTTTTGAGCAAGAAAGGCACCCAATGATCGCTCAAGAGCTGTCACATAGAGGATAAGTGGTCTTCCTTCAATAGGTGGCGTGAGTACCGGTGGAATTAAGAGGTATTTCATGAGAATATCGAATGCTTCTTGACATTCTTTAGTCCACTAGTAAGTGACTCCCTTCTTCATCAATTTGGTGAAGGGTAAACTTTTGCCTGCCAAATTGGCGATGAAATGCCGAATATAGGCTAAGTGTCCTTGAAGTCCTCTTAATTATTTCAAATTTTGAGGAGGTGACATACCAAGTATTGAATTGGTCTTCTCAGGATCGACTTCAATACCACGATGGCGTACAACAAATCCGAGAAATTTTCTTGAGGTTACCCCAAAAGCACATTTTAAGGGGTTCATCTTCAAATTATGTTGTCGAAGCTTGCAGAATATGACTTTCAAATCAGCCAAGTGATCAGAACATTGTTTTTATTTAACCACCAAATCGTCTATATAGAATTCAAAAAACTTCCCTAAGAAGGGTTTGAAGATACGATGCTTGGCACGCTGATATGTTGCACCTGCATTCTTTAAGCCGAAGGGCATTACCCGGTAGCAAAACACACCCTGAGGGGCTCTAAAGGCTGTGGATTCCTCGTCTTTTGGGGCCATTCGGATCTGATTATATCCGGAATATCCATCCATGAAGGAAATTGCTTTATAACCAGCTGTTGCATCAATTAAAAGTTCTATAATCTAAAGTGGGAAATCATCCTTAGGACAATGGTGATTAAGATCTCTGAAATCGATGCAAACTCTAATTTGTCCGTTCTTCTTCTTTACAAGGACAATATTATCCAACCACTTGGGATACTGAACTTCTATGACAATGTTAGCTTTGATAAGCTTATCCACTTCACCTTCAATTTTGGAAGCATAAGTTGGGTGTGTTCTTCTCGCGACTTGCTTAAATCCTTGATGTTCTTCTGGTAAACCCAAATGATGAGTAACAACATCAGGATCAAGCCCAGGAATTTCTGTATAGTTCCAAGCAAATATATCTCTATTTTTCTTTAGAAAATAAATATAAATATCTTTCTCTTTAAGAGTCATGGCCGAACTGATTAAAGTGGGGCGTGGATCTTCTTTTGTACCCAAATTTATTTCTCTAAGTTCATCCATAGTGGTAGAGATACCCTCTTCAAATGCTAGAGGAGCATCTCTAAGATCTTCCTTTTATTCTTTATCATGTGTTATTTCTTCCGTTTCTACTTTCATAGTAGATGATAAAGCAGAGTTTTCATGATCAGAAGAGATGTAAAAATTTGCATATCTTGAAGAAGAAGCTTCCATTTCCGACCCGATTGATGATGAAGGGTCTTCTATGGGTAATAAAGAGGAGATGATGGATTGAGAATCGACATCATTGTTCACATCCAATGTTTCTATAACTTATTATGGATTCATTGGTGAAGTATATAATTGTTGGATTTCAGCAGATGAAATGAAGACATCTCCATTTGAGCTTCCATCACTGCTTGGTGAGTTACTAATTTCTCCCATGTTGTCTGGCTCGATTGCCGTAATTGACATTATGGATCTTTCCATAAGAGTATTTTTATTTGGGTCAATATTGTCAATTTGAATGATTGGAAACACATAATCTATACTCACATGTGTAAATGGATTTACTGGAATATTTTCCAAACCATATAGAGCATTAACTTTGGTAATCTTTTTTGTTGTGGATTTATCCTTTCCCTTCATGTGATAGAATTCCGCCTCAATATATTGAGACTCACATGTCTTGAATGGGGCTTTATCACCATACAATTTCCCAACATGACCATCGAAACAATATTTGAGACATTGATGGTATGATAAAGGGATAGCCACATGTTGATGTAGCCAGGGTCTTCCAAGCAAGATGTTGAAAGCTGAGTCTTGATCAACAACCATGAAATCTGAATTGGATACAAGATCTCCAAAATGAGTTCTGAGTGTAACTTCGCCCAATGGTTCTTGTTCATTTTTATCATATCCTTGTAACATCATGGTAGAAGAAGATAAATCAGATTCCGTGAGGCCCAATCGATGAAGTGTACGAATGGGCATGAGGTTGACTCCTGAACCATTGTCAATGAAAGCTCTTCGGACATCTATGCCATTGACCTTGCTAGATAAGTACCAAGGTCTAATATTCCCATGCACAACATCATCTTCATCTTCATCAGTAAAAGATATTATTGCATGGAATTCTGTAGGATTATTCTCTATGTGATAGACTTCAGCTGCAACAATTTCAGTTTCAAACTCCTGAGGACTTGACAAAGCCTCTATGAGTGCTTCCTGAAGATCTTTTGACAGATTCAGAGCAACCAGAATTGATAACTTGGATGGTAATTGGGCTAAGTGTTTAAATACATCATACTTTCGATCCAGAGGTTTGTGTATCCCAAAATGAATATGTGGTTTATCAGGTACCTTGGAAGCAGATGCTTTGGAAGTTTATGCATCTTGAATTGGGATAGGAGTTGGCAATATTTCTAGTTTTGGAAGATTAGACCAATTAGATCCATTTACTTGCTGATAGGAAGAAGATGTAACCTTCAACCAGTCTTCCAAAATAACTGTTCTAGGACTGAATTTGCTATTGGTAGAAGAACTTGCTTGTTCTTGCTGAGCTCGCTGAAGGGCGCTACCACGAGTTTCTACTGTGTACACAATTACAGCAGGGGTAAAATTGGAATAGTGGCTTCTGAAAGATCCACATTTTCCCCTGTATCCTGATCCTCTAGAACTTCCTCTGATTCCCCTGTTTGATACAGGGAATTCAGGATTATCGAAATCAAAACTGCGACTGGCATATGGATCCGTTAATTGAATCATATTAACAGAACCAAATATTAACTCTTCGTCTAATGAATACTCTGCCTGATTAACCTGTTTGGGCTGTGCCGTTTGGTGGGGCAGTTCCCGTTGCATTGAAGTAGATGGCATGAATTCTTCCAGAGTCAAAGACAACTAAGGTTTTGACACATACTCATCTTCTTCTGATTCTTTTTCTTTCTTTGAATCATGCTGTTTCTTTGAGGACTTTCCCTCTGATGAAGAGGGTTTTGCCGCAACATTCATGGCAGAAGACACAACCGGTTTCTTTAATTGTGTTCACAAAATAGCATGAGTTCGGTTGATTGTATTTCTGACCATCCAATCATCATACTTCTGTGCATTTTTTCTTTTGACTTCTTGCCATTCGCCTTCCTCCTCTGGAATTGTAGCAGTAACACATGCTACCTGAGCTGAAGAACCTTTCAGTTTGACTTGTCCTGAGTCGACCATCTTTTGCAGGAGGTCTTTGAAGACAAAACATACCTGGATGGGATGCCCCAATATTTGATGAAAAGGGAAATAATTGGGACGGTCTTCATCTCCTTCCTTATTTGGCCTCTTAGGCCTTGGCAATTGAACCAGATTATTTTTCAGAGCCGAAATGAAGTAACCAGGAACTTTTTCATTTTAGAAAGATTATGTTTTTCTCTTCAGATCCTCAAATTCTTTTCATCTTTGATCTCTTTGATCATCTAGATGAAACTACCTTTGTTGTTGGTGCTCAGGAGGTGGAGCCCTTCGAGAAGATGAAGGTTTTGAAGTAGAAATAGGTATAGGTGCTTGTTTAAGCATAATTGTAGCAGTTTCTACTTTACCCATTCTCCTTCCTGGAGCTGATGGAATTACATGAGATTTAGCCTTAGCCTGTATAAGGGAATCTTCAATCTGTTGAGCGATTGAAGTAAGGTCTCAAAACCCTCCTATGTATTTCACAGGGATCGACATAATGTGTAATTCATCACACAGATTTGCCACACAGATTGGCAACAATTCCTCTTGAGGGAGTGCTAAGCTCAGGGAATATGTTAACCCCTTCCAGAGAGCAATGAAATCAGATAATCTTTCATTCTCCCTTTGCTTACAGTTTGTAAGATCGAAAACTATTGTCTTTGGAAAAGTTGAGCTAAACTGAAGAAGGAATTTTTGGCGAAGATCCTCCCATCCGATAATTGACCGAGATTGAAAGATTGTATACCAGACAAAGGCTGGTCCTTGCAAGGTCCGTACGAAGCATATGAGTTTTACTGCTTCTTGCTGCTTCAGAGTTCCCATCATAGGATCCCAACAAGACACATAATGCGTCAAATGCTGTTCAGGGTCGCCTGATCCATTGAAAATAGGGAATACAGGGTTTCCAAAACTGGATGGAGGAGAGATTGAATCTACCCATTTAGGGTAAACTTTCTTTTCTGGTTGAACCTGCGCACGTTTCCCTTCCCTAGTTTCTAACCGAGCTGTTAATGACTCAATGGTAGTTATTAAGTTTTGAGAAACATCTGGTTGAACTTGGACTTGGGTAGGTGCAATGACTGGATCTTGGACAGATGTGGTGGTTGGTGCTGTAACTGATGGTAGCACTGCCAACTGTTGTTGCACTTGACCCGTAGGATTAGACCTGTGAGGGTGTACTGATAGAGGAGGATATTCTTGACCCATCTCAGTAGCTGTAACAAATTCCCCTAGATGACTGACTCTAGCACGCTTAAGAAGAAGACTACCCTGAAGTAATTCTGCATTCAACCTCCTTAATTCCTTCATTTCTTCCTCCTTTTGTGCAAACCATTTCTCTAGTGAGAGCGATTGGCCTTCTCCAGAGGAAGGATATGTAACCTGATTCTTTCCCCTCCCTTTGTTGGATCCTTTTCGGAGAGGGGGAAGTGGGTTACTTGAAGGATTACCTAGGTTATGAGTAACCCTTTGATTTCATGTACGCACACCTTCTTTATTTGTGTCGGTGCGTACATCTTCTTGAGCAGGAACCTCTTCATATGAGTCCCCTGAGTAAGCCTCATCTGGTGGATCAGAAACAACGACATTGATGACATTGATTGATGCATAACACATCACATCCCTTCTATCAACATTTCTGTGATATTGTCTTCTTCCATGTCTTTGATGAGACATTGCCTTTTGTTGATTTGATCCCTCAGGAACTTCTTGACGAACCATAATTTGGAGGGAATCTCCTGATAATTTGGCTCTTCGTTCCTCTTGAGGCTTCTTCCCCAATCGAGAAAAGACCGAATTTCTTTGAGGAGGGGATTTATGATTTGAAAAAGTCCCTAGTCCGGCGGACTGGGGATGTTCATGCTATTCCTGCTCAACTCCTCAAATCCTATTTGTTGATTCTGAGGGTTGGTTTAAAAGAGTCACCAGTCTGGCAAGATGGGGTGGCTCTTGACATGCTATGTCTTAGACTTTCTTAAAATCTCTCATGATATTGAGAACCTTAGTCTGGAAATTAGATGGATGCATTAACCTGTATCCACTTTTATCACCTGGTTCAAAAGACCGTTGGATGATTTCCGACACTTCTGTCACTTGATGACGTGCTTGCTCCATACGAGAGGCTTGTTCAATATTCTCTTTTGATTGATGCAGGATTAATTCAACAACTTGTTCGTTGTATTCTTGATTTTGAGAGGAACTAGTTGAGGCCTATTCTTTGGCAAGCTTTTGATTACAAACAAAGCCCATTGAATATGGCCGGCTATGGGCAATAACATTGCATGAGACCATTTTCAGCGGGCTTTGTTGACTGGAGAGCACTGTGAAATGTAGTGCTCTATGAACACCCCATCCTCTGACATGAATACCAGATGGGGAATTGGCAATTAACTAACGCAATATTCTTAGTGCACCAAGGCATGAACGTTGAAGGGCTCTCTGCTGCTTTTCAGCCTTCAGATATTGAGATACTGATAGAGATGCCAAGTCAATTTGGCGTTGTAACCCTTCTATTATCTCAGAATGATTTTCATATTCACCATAAGATAATAATTTATTTTTCAACTGACAAAGAGTTTTCTGTATGTTGAGACGAATATCATGAATTCCATATTCCATCAACATCTATGGAATGTCATACTGAGAGTCAGCCAGAGGCCAAAACATGACTGTCACTTCACCTTTCGCCAGTTGTTTTCTCATGTTCATCATTTCCTGTTTATCATTCAATGAAGATTCTTCTACCTGATTTGACCAAAGTTGGTGTTTCCTTGTTGCTTCATCGGATTCAACAAGATTGGTAGAGAAATCATTGACCAAACTAGAAGATTCATGACTTATGGGTGTTTCAAAGAATGACCTACACCCTGGGCTATCTTCTGATTGATAAAGTATTTCACCTTCTAGAGATAAAGCATCAGACATGACTGGTTTCGCATTAGCAAGTGCCTCAAGATAAGAGGGCTTTCTCGGCACTACATTATCCACTGGATCATTTTCTGGGAAATGTGCATCACTACTGAGGAGAGGACTTTTGTAGCGAAATTCATCATCATGGGGAGGACCACCATAATGGGTTACAACAAAAGATGAGATCTCTTGCTCCTTGGTCTTCTGACTACACAGAGGGTTCCTGTGGATCTCATCTGAAGATGAAACTTTGAGATCGACCGAATTGTCATGAAGAAAGCCTTCATGAGGAAGTGTCTGTTGAAGATCTTCAGAATTAATGTTCCCACTATTGGGAAATGAGGGAGTATAATATTGGATTCCAATAGATAATTGTCTGAGGGCTTCAAGAACTCCAGCATCGAGCAAGGCCTTATTACAGATTGACTCTTGATCTTTTGACTGTGCTGGGTGGGTCTTTTTCTTAGACGCCTTCTTACTCTCCATGGAAGCCACTTGTTGATGAAAGTGGATACTCTGAGTAGGTTTATGTGCCTGATCAGGAGAGATGGCCAGGTTAGGCTGATGATATCCACTCAAATCAGGTGTATGTGCCTGACTTGGTTGTCCGTATAATATGGGGGAGTATTCCCCACAACCCTCTTGGACTAGAACAGATGTGCGTGTTTGTTCCGGAGTGAATTGTTGATGTGTCACTCCACTAGTAGGGATAGATTTATGTGTCTTTACCTGAGATGCCGCTAAAGTTTTTATAATATCCTGGCAGGCATCCAGAATATGAGCAGGGATTTGCTTCTGCTCTTTCACCATTTATAGAATATACTTGGTGACTTCAGCTTCCAGAACGAGGATATACATCCATTCCGTGATTGGAGTAGGTGTATGTGCCTTCTCCTACCCTCCTTTTCCTATCATTGAATCCTGACAGTACTCAAGTGTGGGGGCAGAGAGTTGAGTCTGCCTCCTGTTTGTTGTCGGGGCTTTCCGAATAACTTCTCCGAATGCTACCAAGCGAGACTGTTGGTAGACTTGATTAATACTAGCAGGTGTATGTGCCTGTTGATTTCATTTCGCCAAACGTGGTTGAAGAACTCCATCATATGTTGTCAGAAGATACTGCTGACTAGATGATGATGTATAAACATGTGTATGTTCCTGCTTATAGTACTCCGCCGGAATTGCCTGGCGGGATTGGCGTGATGCTGCCAGACGAGTCTACTGGACAGTGGAATTAAAACGGGCAGGTGTGTGTGCCCGCTCATTGCTTGCCACCAAGTTAGGTTGGTGGACTTCTCTGGAGATGGCAGAGATGAGAACCTGCTCACTGTTAACTGGATTTCGCCTCTGGCGATTTGTCTTGCCTGCTCAGGTTCAACGAACCTGTGCCGAATGCCTGGAGTCGACACCCTCATCATGTTGAGGGCACACTGCCACACGAGTCTGGCAGTGATTGTTGATGGGAGCCCTCGGGAAGGACTCCTGCTTCCTTGAATTAAGGCCCTGAGGGACCTGCTCATTCACCTCCCCAGAATATGGGAGTGAATGGTGATTGTGTTCTGGGGATAATGACCCGAAACGGCTGGAGACGGTGGTTAGCACCACCTGCTTCTTGATCACTGGTCATCGTTGTTCGGACGACCGGTGTGAGTTGTTCACTTGGAGGGATTGTCGGGAAGCCTCCAGAGTTGGGATGGTACCGTGTTGACGGTACTCCTTAACGAGCACATTTGATACCTAGCGTTGAAGACGCTGAGTAGGTGATGTCATCCTTAGAGTAGATGACGATCCAACAGGAGTAGCAGCAGTGGAATTTGCAGCAGCAGTATTCATAGGTGTGAACATGAGAGAAGCCATTCTGGAAATGAAGAAGATCTTGGAAAAGAGTACCTGTTTGATATAACAGACGTAATCAAGATAAATTCAGCCACTATATCTTTTGGATGAGCACATATGTCAATGATTGTTTTTGTTGGCCCTCTCATTGAGTTTTAAATAGGGGCCTAACAAATAGGTAAAACATCATTTTAACTTGGTTAAGGATTCACGTCGGGTTCGCCATTTTTTTGTTTCCCTCAGAATTTGGGGATGACCTCCTTGATTGAAGGTTCAAACATTCCAATCGGTTTCTAACGGGTTTTTTCGTAGAACCGGAAACATCCAATGATTCCACATCTATTTGGACCTAATTTCCAAAGGTAGGCGCTCATTAGTTTGTGGACTGATGAGGCTTAGGAATTTGCATTGGTCGAGAGGATGGGAGGTCGGACTCATCACACCTTTTTGAGGGGAATTATTGTCTACTCTGGGACTCTCTTTATAGATTTAAGTTATGTTCGTGAATCCTTATTACATTACCAAGTATAAAATGAGCTTTCCTTGAGATCTGACAATCAATGATTAAATATGTAGGAAATTTAGAGAATCTTTTATATGTATTCAAGGTTCTTCATCGATAGAGAATCATCTGTATTTATTAGAGATTATTGGTTAATGGTATCCTTCGACACATTTATATAGAAGTCTCTTGGTCATTATGATGACCATGCTGGTTTTAAAGCCACTCAGTGGGGCACTTGAAGTTTATTGTCATTCAGAAGGACATGTATTATTTCAGAGTTGGGATCGAACCGGCAGATGGGCTACCTACGTATCCTTTGTTTAGAAAAGGAATCAGAACCCACGTAGTTTGAGTAAGGGAGTATGATGTTTATTATTGATGGCTCAAAGAAGGATGTCATAATTAATTTTACACTCTAAGCTCACGTGAGTCATGCTCGGTGTGAGAAAGAAGAGGTATTGGTAAAAATCAGACAATTGTGCCATGAAAGATGCAATCATAAGAAATAATGTGGGACTTATGTATGTATGACTTCCCAGATAAATGAAGATTAGGATTTACTTCAGGGAAGAAATCTAGGAACAGGGTCCATAAAGGTATTTGTGCTTCATGGAGATTTGAATACTCTAACTTGGGGATTACTCCTAAAAAGGAGGCCCAAATTAGGAGAGGACTTATGATTGGGTTTTACTCCTGAGAAGGAATCCCAGATCAAATGTAAATTAGGACTGGTTAAGAGAAATTAAGACTGGGGATTACTCTTGAAAAGGAGGCCCAGGTTAAGAGACTTGAAAAATTAAGGGACTTGGGGCTTACTCTTGAAGAGGATGCCCATATTTGAGACTGGGGCTTACTCCTAAAAAGGAGGCCCAGGTTAATGATTATGACTGGGGATTATTCCTGAAAAGGAGGCCCATATTAAGAATTATGATTGGGGATTATTCCTGAAAAAGAGGCCCAGGTTATTGAGTTCTCTCATCTTAAAGGATGAGGTTGAATGAATGAAATCTCAATCTTTAGTGACATAAAGATGTGTAAATCACTAGGTTTTGAGAGATATTCCACAGAATTCCTTTCAGATAAGGAAGTCAAATCAAGAAATCATGCCATAAATGGATTTGAAGAGTGTCTTGAAGACTGAATCTTGAATAGGAGAGGTGTAATGGCTTAAGAGGGGTGAAATGGGCATGAAGGGCACCCAAAAAGGCAGGGGTGTGCAAGTCCTGGCAGGCGCACAGGTACTGCGTGGGTGCGCAAGTCCTGGCCGTGCAGGTATACCAGCGCGACACATGGGTACTTGCGCGATGGTTAACCAATAGGTTAATACTTGAGAAACTTTTGTTTAAAGCATTTAGAATCATCTTGAGGTTCTTCCAGAAGAGTGGCGCGCAAGTTCTATTGAAGGAGTTAGGCGGCGCAAAAGTGTGGCCATTTCCCTTAAGGGCTGGCCACTAAGGCGCGCAAGTGTTGATGAGTTTCAACACTTAGGCCTGCCTCCACCTCCTTAGATCTTCCGTTCTAGGTAAGAAATTACCTTAGAAGTGTTTCGGAAGCTTTGAGAAGAGAGTAGGGCACCGGGAGCTCAAATCTGAGTTTCTGGAAAAAATTCCTCCCGAAATAGGGGGCCCACAGGGTCTATTTATAGGCTGGAGAAGACCCCGGGCGGTTATCACTTAAGGCGCGCAAGTGTACTTGCGCGACCATTTCGGTGCGCAAGTGTACTTGTGCAACCTTTGTAGAACTTGCGCGACCCTTGTGAAACATTCTTCTTATTCCTTTGTCAATTTTTGATATTTGTCCAAAGGTTGAATCACTTTGAGTTAAGATAATTCCCTTTTCCAATCTTTAGATTTTGTGACGAAAGGAGTGTCAACAGCGATGAGATTCATTTTCCATGATTAACCATTCAAGTATGATTATAAAGTATATAAAATAAATAATCATGAAAGATATTACATAATAATGATATTGGATTTATGTACATATATGTTTCATTTACTTAATTCCATTTAATTCAATAAGGAAAAGAAAACAGCATTTATGTGTACGCACAACCTACCGTCTCCATGAACGGTGTATTTAATTCCATTTATATACTGAATATATATTATATATAAATCATTTTTTACATTATGGAATTAAGTAAATTAGGATATAAGTAATAATATCAAGAACAACATGTCGAAACATGTACGATAAATGAAACGATTTTACCCAAAACACTTCTTTAACATGGAATTTACAAAAGAACGGGTAATATAAAGTCATAAGTGAACCATATATGATTTCATAACAATGATTATGATTCTATAATAAGTCAAATACATTATTTAAATCATTATACATGAGGTTCGGATAGGTACGAATCATATCAGACATAAGGTAAGGGATAACTATTCCAATCTCGCTCTTATCTAAAATTGTTTATTCATAAGTATTTACTGGGGTTTTTGTTATCATCCATGTCCATGTTTTCTAAAAATGTTTTCATGTATGTTTAATGTCATTTTTATCCATTTTTGAATTTTACCACATGTTATGAAAGTAATCTTACTTTTGTTTACCACACGAGAAACTTTTTGACTTTTCCGACAAAAGTACGAGGAGAATGTTATTTTTTTAAATTATATGGCGTGAATGGATTTTTATGGTTTCATAACACCTAATTTTCATGAATATTCCTATACAATATTTCATGAATATTTTCAAGAAAATCCTTTTCTTTTAAAATTGCATGGCATTTTGCGAAAAGAAAATGATTTTGAAGAAGAAAGGATATTTTCCTCAAGAATTCATTTCAAGTGTTTTGTCAAAACCATTTTACATCTAAGATGAAATTATTTCATATGTGTATGTTTCAAGTATAATGTATCTATGATTTACATGGTTTAACTTTTCTTATGATGAAATGGTATCCATTTGTTTTATATGGATTATGTTATGATGGGATGACATTTATGAAACCCATTTTATTCTCTGTGCTATGATGAATGATTTATGTTTATTTTGTGGCAAAAGTAAGAATGATTTCATTATGAGATTGGTGGGACCTATATCTCCCTCCAATTAATTGGGTAAAGATTTATATCTCATGAGATAGACATGGTTGGAATGACAAGTTAATCTGGTTCAGTGATACAGGACTGGAACGAGGAGTAAAATCGATTCAGAAAGGGACTTTTTCCACTAAGATGGTCTTGGAAGAAATGCCTTGGCTACTATGGAAATTATAACATTTTATTAATGTTTTCCACAATTACATGTTTTATTCCCATGCTATTTTATCATGATTAATGTTTCTTTATGATCTATTCCTTACGTACTGCCATGTTTTATGTCATTGTTCAAGATTTTTATTTTTAAACATTATGTTCATGTTTTTTGTTCAAATGTATATGATTTGTTTTATTTTCTAAATGATTACCCTTACTGAGCATTTGAGCTCACCCTTTATATGTTTTATTTTCCCCAGTATTTAAAGAAAGGTTTTAGGTAAGAGAAAAAAAGAGAAGATCTTTATGGGAGATGTTGAAGATCTTTCACCACGATTAGAAGATTATATCCTGAGTTTCCAAAGAAACTAAACTATTATACAGTCCTTGTGTGTCTGTTTTTGTTATATATTAAGTATTCCGCAAAAGTAATGTAATGTCTATGTACGTCAAGCTTTGGGTCTCTATAGTTTGGATGCCTTTTGGTTTGACCAATGCTCCATCGGTATTCATGGAATTAATGAATATGATATTTAATCATTTTATATACCAGTTTGTGATGGTTTTTGTTGATGATATATTAATGTACTCCCAATTAGCATAAGGTCATGACCAATATATTAACATCTTCCTGAGTATATTTAGAGAGCATTGGATTTATGCAAATCTAACTAAATATAGTTTCTGGATTGATAAAGATCACATCTTGGGCCATGTAATCTTAGAGTATGGAATTTCAGTAGACCCATAGAAGGTTTTAGATATGTTATCTTATGAGAATCCCAAGAATTTATTCAACATTCAAATATTTCTAGGTTTAGCAGGTTATTACCGGTGCTTTATTCAGGACTTCTTTCATTTGGCAGCACAAATGTCAGGGATGATCAAAAAGGGAATGAAGTTTTTTTGGTTAGATTATTGTGAGAAATATTATAAGGATATTAAAGGAAGGATGTCCTCAACACCTATCATCAATTTACCTATGTCAAGTATATCATATACTGTGTACTATAATGCTTTTGGATTTGGAATCGAAACAATTCTAATGCATGAGGATCGAGTGGTTGTTTATGGATCTAGATATTTGATACCACATGATAGTAATTACCCTACTCATGACCTAGAGTTATAATCAATGGTATATTCCCTAAGATTATATAGGAATTATCTCATGGGATATATTTTTTTTGGTATACAAAGACCACAAGAGACTCGGGTACATATTTTCTTTGTGGATCCTGAACCTTTGACAGAGGGGGTGGGTTGAGTATCTATACTATTTTGACATTGAGTTGGATTAGACACTCAGAAAGGGAAACTTTTTTTTCTGATACGTTGAGTTGAAATACGTAGAATTAGGTAGTATAAGATTCTTGTGACGAGTGGTGGGTGATGGACCTCTTTTTCTGACTTTCATTAAGATTTTTAGGAGTCTCAGGGATGAGTAGATCTGACTTCAATGTCTGTTATAACTATGATTTTGGATAGGATAAAGAATGAGAAATTATCTTATATTTGTGGATTAGTTTTAAGGGAAAACATCTATTATGGGGAGAAACCATCAGGATTGTCTCTTAGAAAAGGAAATTATTTTCCTTTCCACGGCTAGGTATGGTTTCCTCTGTGCTTACACAAAGAGTTAATGATGATGTTTCATGATTCTAAATGGGATTTAAATCTTGGTTTGAAAAAGATGTGTTATGATCTTTGTAGATAGTGCTAGTGGCCATAAATGATTAAAGAGGTAGTAGACTCTATGTTGAGATTTTTCACTTGTTATCTAGTAAAATTTGAGCATCAAAAACAAATTGGGATTTTAGAGCCTTTTCTCAATCCTAAGTGGAAATTGGATGATGTCATTATGGATTTTTTAATAAGATTATACAGAAAACCCCATAAGAATGATACTGTATAGGTGATCATGGATCAACTGATGGAGGTATCCCACTTTTTTCCCATAAAAAATACCATCATAGTTGATGATTTGGGAAGTTTTTAGGTGCAACAGGTGGTTCAATTGAACAATGTTCTTAGGCGTATCATTTATGATAGAAATCGTTGTTTCACATCATGTTTCTGGTTGGGTATTCTGAAGGATTTGGGATCGAAGTTTATTTTGAGTATGGCCTATCATCCTCAGACTGACAGTCAATCTAAGAGAACTATTCAGGTTCTGGAGGATGTGTTACGGGAATGTGTTTTGGATTTTTGTGGTTTATAGGAGAAACATGTAGAACTTTTGTTATTTTCATATAATAATATCTACCAAGAACCTATCAAGATAGAACCTTTTATGGATTTTTATTGAATGTTGTGTTGTTTCCCTATTTACTGGTTGGACGTAGGTGAGTCAGTGTTTGTTAGACCCAGTATCATGTAGGATATGTATGAGCAGGTTCAGTTGATTAGGATTCAGTTGGTGACTATGAAGAGCAAGTATAAATCCTAATATGACCATCAGATATGACCTATAGAGTTCTAATCTAGTCATCGTGTCTTCCTTTGGGTGTCACCTAGGTTGGGATAATGCCATATCAGGAAACAGGGAAAGCTAGTTCCTAGGTTTGTTGGTTTGTTTGAGATAGTGGATAGGGTCAATCCAGTGGAGTAGAGTTTATCCCTTCTATAGAGATATAGTTCCATGTGGGATGTGTTTCATGTGTCTCATATTAGAATATATCATCCATACCCTTCTCATGTGATAAAAATAACAAACATCGAGATTTGTGTTGATGTGTCCTTTGTGGAGCATCCAATACAGATTGTGGACCATAGTGAGAAGTATCTATGGGATAAGGTGATTCTTTTGGTTCAAGTAGAGTGGAAGAATGAGTGATTTTAGGGGGAGAACCAAGAGAGGGAGCCTGATATAAAAGTACAATGGGAAAAATTGTTCATCGAGGCCTAATAGTGATACTTGGAGCAACTTGGGGACGAACTGATATATGTTTGAGGGGTTGTCAGATCCCTTCTTTCTCTAGGTATGTCTCTCTATGAGTTTTTCATTAAAATTATTTCAATTGAGTTTTTCACCATCTTTGAATTTTAGTGTTTTTTTCATTATGGATGCCTATTGTTCGAATAAACATAGATTTTGGTTGAAAGGAAACTTGAGAAATCGAGAGAGGATCCATGCAGGGAGTGTTTTGAGTTTTCTGTTTTAATTAATTGATTCTAGATATAAATGGGTCAAGTGTTACCAAGGGTTCATGGTAAGATGAAGAGCCTTAAAGGGGGTTCAGGTTTTTATGAGGAATCTGGGATGAGAACTATATATAGGAAATTTACACACCGTGTAAATGGGTTACACGATGTATAAATCCACTAGGCTCATGTCGTGAACTGATACATGATGTGAAGTGAATACACACTCTGAAAACATTACACGTCATGTAATATTTGGGGAAATTAAATATTCAGATGAGGTGATGGATTTTTTAGTGTATCCCTCTAAAAATAAATACACGATTTTTAATTAAATTACACGCTGGGTAATTCACTAAGAAGCAGATTTTAATTGTGACATGCATTTTATATTTTCTTATTACCTCACACATCTACTATTGACCCTAGGGAATCTTGCATTCAGTTTAAGAGTACCTCTATTAATTATAAACTTCCCAATCATGAATTCAACCGTTATATAGTGGTTTTAGTTGGGTTTTCATTTCTTTACCCTTTGTTCTCCATCTGTTGTGGTGTAATCTCATGATAGTGTGAATTTTTGGATTTGATCATGATTATTTTTTATCTATGATCCTTATTTTGTTTATCCTCACCTTCTTCCTTGTGGTCATTTTCCATTGGAATTGTATCATTATTCACCACTAAATGGTAGGAGTTCTAAACCTTCACTCCATTGTTTGATAATTTTCAAGTATGTAAAATACTGCAATGGTACCAACATAGCATGCACCTGAATTAATTAAATGATGAAATAGATTATTCCTTGGAGTCCTTTTGGATAAAATTTTTATTGACTTGTCTTATGGATATTGTTTGGTTGAGTGAACCCTTTGTTATAAAGGAATGATTTAATGGCTTAGAGTGTGTTTAAAATGACATGGGTCTTGGGTGTTTTCTTGATATAGATTCACCTTGGATTAGACTTATTGTTAAACTGACTGACATGTTAATGGTTTAAGACCAAATGATAAATTAAAAGTGTAATTAAAAGTTAAATGGTAATTTTCGTAATTAACCATTGAACCTGATGATGTGATATTGTGATATCCTCACTATTATGACATGTATTTTGATTTAAATTCTACAATGCTTATATAGGGTGTTGTCCCAGTTTACATTCAGAAATTATTATATACTAGGATATGCCATGATTCATGATGAAATGCTTATATCGAAGGCTATTCCCTAAGACAAATGATGAAATGATTATATAGTGGGATATGCCTTGAGACACATGCTTAAATGATTATATAGCGAGCTATACCCTAAGACACATGCTAAAATTCTTATATATTAGTCTATTCCCTAAGAAACATGCTAAAATACTTATATAAAAGGATTATCCCTAATACATGCTGAAATGATTATTTACCAGGATCAAACCTGATTAAATGATGAAATGTTTATATGGTGGGTTTTGACCTAGATTTTTTTTATACCTTTGTTAAGTTTATGGTTGGAATGATTGTGAGACATGCTCAGAGAAATTATAGAATGGCATTGAGGAGGGTAATATTTTACCTTTTTTATATTGTTACGGTTATAAAGGTTGTGATAAATTCTCCAAGACATTACCACATGGTGATGAAGAAGGTTGATGTAGTATTAATTTTAATTGTTTAATTAATTAATACAATTATTTATAGCATTATTTCATGTACTTGTTATCAGGATGGTTATGTTTAGACATGGTTGTGTCAACATACTGAGTTATAATATCTCCCTATTCAGGCCACCATTTTGTACCTGAGCAGATTACATAGATGAAGGTTTGGACAATGGAAATTGACCTTGTTGTTGATTGTTTTCTTGTTGTATGGGTTGGAGTTTGGAGGTGGGAAAACATGGGGTTTGGGACTAGGGACTTTTGAGTCTTTATTGGATACTTCTAGACTTTTATTTTTATTACTTCTAACATGACATTTATTTACATTATAGCAAATCATTACACTATTCCTTTATAATTATTGGATTATACTGTTGGATTTTATTGTTTGTTTTCCACTACATTATTTTTTCCATTATTTCGATGCTCTGATATTTATTTATTATTGTTATATTATTATTCCACTATGTTGTAACTCTGTAACAAGGGGTTATATTCTCCCCACTATACAAATCACACCCATATTTCTAGTCGTAAGCCTCTAGAATATAGGGAGGCATGCTTGAGGCCTCGTAACCAACTCGTTTCAACCACGTGAGAG
Organism: Viscum album; assembly: GCA_963277665.1. Lineage (NCBI taxonomy): Eukaryota > Viridiplantae > Streptophyta > Magnoliopsida > Santalales > Viscaceae > Viscum > Viscum album. The sequence goes on from OY728135.1 coordinate 268,013,562, forward strand.
AGTTCCAGATCGGGGGGGGGGGGGATTACATGATAGGTGGTAAGAAACCTATATAACATTTTTAAGGATATCAAACAGCCTGATAAACTTTGAGTATTTCTTGAATCCTCGATCAAATATCCATAATCCTCTTCACAGGGAGACTCTCAAGAAATCATGGTCTCCTTGTTCAAAATCGAAGGTCCTACGACATCAATCATCATAATATTTTTGTCAGTTCTGGGTTGTCCTCATCTGCTCTCAGATAACCTAAACCTTCTTCGTTATCAGATGCACCATATATGGCCCAATAAGAGTTGCCTAATTAATCTCATTATAGTATAAGGGTGACCTACAGGGTCTCTCTGATAGGGACTTGAAAGGTTCCATACCAATAGTAAAGTGACAACTATTATTATTAGAAAACAATACCAAATGTAAGCGATCCTCCTAGCTTTGGAAAAATTCTAACATGAAGTCCCTCAACATATCCTACAACACCTGGATAGTGTGCTTGATATTATCATCCATATGGGTTAAAAGGTTGTACTCATTCTCAAATAGGTATTGAATGTATCCTGTAATCCTATCCACAATTGTGATATGAAACACACATTATGGTCAGAGAAAATCATCGAGGGAACCCCATGAAGGCAGATGATATCCCTCACAAACAACTGCCAGAAATTCTCCACCAAACTCTACTCCCTAAAAGTATGGAAGTGTGATGACTTGGTAAGTTTATCAAATATAACCCATATGTAATCATGGACAATTTTTGTCCATGGAATCCCTATCAATAAGTCCATGGATATTTCATCTCATTTCCACTTCGAGATCTTAAGAGGCTCTAGAAAACTTTCTGAAACTTGGTGCTCAAACATCAACTACTGACATGTGAGATACCTAGAGATGAACTCAACAAATCTCCTCCTCATTTCATTCCACCAAAACTATCACCAAAGGTCCCTATACATCATCCCTACACTGGTATGTATATTCAAATGAGATTTGTGAAGCTCCTTCATCACCTCCTCTTGAAACGTTACCAAAACCACCTTCAATCCCTGGAAAATGATGACATAATTACCTCCTTCATAAAATACATATAGTGAATCTCCTGAGGTTATATATTCATGTAGAACATTTCATTCGATATCTCCTAACTAAGCCTCCATCACACACTAGAGAAGTAGAGGAGTCAACACCATCGACTGAATATAAGTTAGACCCCACTTCACCACTTGGGTAAGATATAAGGAATCTAATTATTGAGATGCATCCTCCACCAAATGAGAATGAGACTTCCTGCTCAGGGAATATTCCACCACATTTTCCTTCCAAGGAGTATATACTATCTCAAAGTCAAATTACTATAGGAACTCCAACCAGTTCATATGTCTCTGGTTCATATATCTCTATGTAAATACATACCTAAGACTTTGATGGTTTGAGTAAACAACAAAGAACTATCCAAGAAGATACTGGCTCCACATCCTTAGATAAAATACTATCACTACCATCTTTAGGTTGTGAGTCAAATAGTTTTACTCATGGGGTCTCAACTACCTCAACCAATATAAAATCACTGATGACCTCTTCATCAACCCATAGGTGATTCCAGATTCATAGGCATCACAATATAATACGTACTCCATGCCCAACTCTAGTAGTCTCAAAACAGGATCACTAGGTAGCCTCAGCTTCAACTCCTCAAAGGATCTCTAACAATACCTAGTCTAGGTAAATGGTATCCCTTTCCAAGCTAGTGTGGTTAAAGGGGATTCAATCCTAGATAATTCTTCCTCAAACATCCTATAGCACCCTTCCACATATGAAAACTCCACACCTCTAACAAGCTCTTGGTTGGATCCCAAGAAAGAACAACATTAACATTCACTGGGTCAGTAACTAATCTGTGCTCAAAAATGACATTCCCTAGAAAGAGAACCTTATTGATATAGAACAAAACTCCTATATGCATTTTTAATGAACAAAACTATATTTTCCTTGGGGGACACACTATGTTTGATAAAAACCTTCTCTATAATGTCCTCCAAATATAACCTCATCTCCTAGAGATCGGTAGCGTCCATCCAATATGCTAAAAAAGATATCAGATCATTCTTAGGGTTAAAGTCGATCATAAAATCCATCTCCCACCTTAGAGGTAGTCCCAAAACGTCCTTGGATAATAATTACATATATTCCTCCATGACTAAATGAACTAATATTCCTGAAGTTTCTATTATGCTAATGGATAAACCTACCAAATGATGGGTGATGGGTTTTAGCTTCCTACTCGTAAGACCCACTCACTCCTCCAAGATATCTCTCTCACCCACAAAGGAGAAACTCATCCCATCTATCCATAGGTATATAAACCATTTGCAGTGACAATAAATATAGGATTTAATTGTGGACAACCAATCCATACCCAAGATGATGTAATAAGGCCTCATCATGATGACCAATAGGTCACATGAGAAACTCTCTTCACCAAGAGATAGCTTTCACTTCCTACAGATAATTCATAATGAATAAGTATTCCCTACAGGAACCTCAATCCAAATATGTTGGGATAAAGTCTTAATTGAAAACTTCATCTCTCACAACAGAAGTAAGGAGATGAAGGAATGACTCTCACATGTGTCTACTAGTACTAAAGAAAGAGTAAAATAAACACATATCAAACCTATAATCATCTTGTGAGCTACTGAGTCATAATCCCCTAAATCCTGTAGCTTCTTGTGGCCCCAACCTCCACATTCCTAATCATAACATGTGCCTACTGGTAGTAGTGGTGGAAGTATATCATAATATATCCCTCCACTAGTATCTCCTCCTCCTAGAGCCCCACATGGTTCTCTTCCAGCTCCGCCTCCCTAGGGGCCTCCCTTGTCATGCTTGGGAGAAACCTGATCACAATGCTACCTTTGCCAATATAGTTCATCCACTGTCTTCTTTCCCTCATCAACACATCGATTTGAGAAATCATGTTCCATATGACCTCACTCATCACATTCATAGAATCTCCCCACTATGGGTTTTCTTGGTCCTCTATATTTTCCTTGAGCCGCCAGACCATGTCCCTATGTTTGTGCATGGGTACGCCTCATGTTCCTCGAAAACTATAATCTTCAAGATGCTATAGATGACTTAGCCTTAGGATTCCTACAAATGGATCCAACTACATGGATTCCCTTAGATAGGAAGCTCTTCATCACTAGAACCCACTCTAGAACTCCAACTTATGTGGGAATATATAGGAGTACCACACTCTCATAGATTTTGTTTTATAGAGACCATGCTCAAAATTCTATAAATTAAAGTAACCACCCTGAATCATGTTGAGGGAGTACCATGTAAGGCTAGTGAACCTCATGGTATACACAAAAACTGAAATTCCTCCCTGCTACAGCTTCAAAATCTCATGAATCCAAACTAAGCACAAGCATGAGGGGAAATACTCCTCATGAAATAACTACTAGAAGTCAAACCATGAGAGTGTCGACTCATCATGTATATATGTAACTAGACTCCACCAGTACCCAACTACTCTTTCAAGAATATTGGATTCCATCATAACCATATGATTAGTCGAGGTTTGTACAAGTCTATAATATCGAATCACTGACTCAATAAAATTATTTGATTCTTGGGTAACTTTCTCACCGTGGAACCTCAGTGGACTCTGGTGCTGGAACTCATAAAGTGTGTTAAGATTGTGTGCATCCTCATCCATCTCAACTGGTAAAATCTATTACTCAATAGGTGGTATAGGTCCTACCCACCCTCTTGGAGGAAATATCTCATGAGATATCCCCTAAACTGAGTCCTCTTCACTCATCAAATTGTCGTTACGATCCTAAATAAGTAACCTAGATGGTTGTATTTGCATAGGCACCCTGAAATTAATCAATATGTACCAAATTCAGATAAGTACACACACAAAAACACACACAAAAACACACACAAACACACACACACATATATATATGGGGAGAAAACTCAAAAAGGATAATCAAAGGACTCAATCCTATATGATGGATTTACCAATGTTCCATACAACTAATTCCAAGATATAATGAGTCAACAAAAAAAGTAGTCAGAGTCCTGGTGCATGGATATTTTGACTATTGTACCAACACTGGGTTCCCTTTCACAAAAGAGACACTTGTGACACTTTGACACTATTTCCATAAATTCACAACCAAACCTCATAAGGGAAAAAACTCCAAAAACCATCCCGATGTCGAACCATATTTGATATTACTTTGTAATGACATGAACCACTAGAGACTACCTAGATGATATAATACTGGGCTGGCACAACCTCAATCACACCTCCATTGTCCAGGGGATATTGAAAAGGGCCAATAAGGCATAACTACAATGGAAGGCCTTTACCTAATGTACAATAACGCATGCACCAATCCATCTCCATGTATAAGTCAAGAGGAATAATAACAAAAGATAGTAAACTATAGAGTAAAAACCATGAATGTAATAACCTCTAGGGAGTAATAAAGAGTGAAAAGTGAAATCCAAAGTGTAAAGGAAAAAATACACACCCATCTAGAAAAGTTGTCTCAACCTCACAATAATTGGAATTGAAAATAACTGAGAGACCCTAGATCCTGGTCTCCAAGCACCAAGCACTGTACATGGTCAATGCATCCAATTATCCCTATGACCCTCTAAAATCGCCACTGATCTTTCCATTATCATCATAAGACATGACATGTGTGGGAAATCCCATGCAGGTGTGAGTATATACATACCCAGTAGGAGACCACGAAAACTGAAGATAAAGAAATAGAAGACATGAAATAAGTAGTCAGCTCAACAAAAAGTAATAGAGAAAAGAAACCCAACATCATATATGTATGCTAAAAAAAGACACCCAAAAAAGAGAGAAAGGGTATCTCTATCTCATTGCCCATCCTAGGGCAATGAGTCTGCCTAAAAATATAAAGGTCCATCATCAATTCCCATCATCTCACATGTCTATAAAAATAAGTAATGAGGAGGGCCCACACCTCACCACTACTCCACTACCCTAGAGAGTAAAATACCTAAATGATACAGGATGTGTGCCCTGGTACAATAGAGGGATACCACTCAGTATATAGCGGATTTTCACCCATGTAGGGGAGTACCGTCTCTATATATGTATATAGAATATGGAGGAACCACACCCTAGATTGAAAAGGCAGTACTGTCACCATAGATAGAGGACTTGTTCCCACTTAGGGGAGTACCATCTCTACATGGAACAAGGATTATGAAGGGCCCATTACCTGGTGTGACATGGTAGTATCATCTCCATGTATAGAGGACATGTTCCCTAGGGTGACAGGGAAGTAATACATTTTCCATATAAAGATAATGGGGGGACCCACAACCTAGTGTGACTTGGGAATACCGTCCCCCTAGATAGAGGACCAACACCCTAGTACAATAGGGGAGTACTAATTTTGCCTATAATAACTAGTATAGGGGACCTACACCCTGGTGCAATAGGGGAGTACCCTACCCATGGATAGAGGACCCACACCCTAGTACGATAGGGGAGTACCACATCTACCTAGAATCTCTTAGATGATCATGCCTGATCACTTCCATCATTGAGAATCACCTAAATATTCTTCATGCGCATAAAATATTTCATCATATCTCAAATTACACTATGAAGGACCAATCACGTTCTATGTAGAAAAACAATTATGAAAGTCTACACGCTAGCCAAAATAACAGTAAAAAAAGGAGATATGATAGGTAGAAATTCCTCAAAAGGCATTACACAGTATGTATGGGGTCCACACAGTGTGTTTTCCCTCTCTACTACATAGTGTTTTTATCTTATGGACATGGATCAGTGGCCATTTCACTATACAAGGCTTGTACGATACCCACATGACATTTTTCAACCACTCAGGGTTAGACCATGTTCTCTTCATTGTGCCCTTGTCTAGCAGGTCAGGCCGAGTACCTGTCCAGGTACCTGGTCATGCCCATGAATCAACACATACCCATGTACTTATAGAGTACACAGTGTGTCCACCTGTATGGATTCTTGGGCCAGTGTAGCTGGCATAAAGACTTGATACCTGGGGAGGGTCACATGGCGTGTGTCCCACCCACATGTCATGTGATCCTTATCTTTTTTCAAAAACCCGAGACACTTCATCTAGGTAACTATTCAGCATGTGTTCATCCCATTACATGTTGTGTAGTTGATATTTTCAGAAAAAGTAATATATTTCTTGAAAATTTTAGATCCATAGTGGTTGAAACAATTTTTGACATTTGACCACCCAATACTAGTGGGGTCTTCCATCGTCCATCTTCGTCCCTCCTGTGGCTAGAAATCAGATTTTGATCAACTGTGGTGGTTCATCGCACATCCCATACAACTCCTGTGCCACTTCTATTGCTACTACATATACTAGATCCATGAATCCATCACTGTTACCCACCATAATCTCTAAATAAACTTCATAACTATAATCCAATCATTTTTCACATATCCACTATGAATCCAGGGGTTTGATCATGCTCAAATCCACTCAGAAATAATCAAATCAAGACCCTATGGTCCAATGATGAAGAACACAAAGAATGGGTGGATGAAAGGAATAAGAAAAAAGGTGGAATAATTATTGACCAAGTGTTCTTGGAAAATGATCATAGAATAAGGGATTAATAGGGTTGATTTCATGGCATAGCAGATAAAATTAAATCAAAAATATAATTTACCAAAATTGGGCTCATGCGAAGGGTAGATAAATCACAGATCAAAATAAGATTAATAAAATCCATGATAAATCATTTAATAAAGGTTGTAAATTTCAATTGATAAGTCTTACCTCAATTATAAATTAATCTTTAATGAATAACACATTTCATAGTGATGAGAATTATCCACTGTGTTCACTGTCTATCGATCTACCATTATCTAATCACCAATCATTGCACGATATCAATTATCCAATGAATGTCATCAGAGCTCCTCTTAATTATCCCAAGTTTTATGTGGATATCCCTAGATATTGTTATAATAGAGTATTTATAAAGGATTTATTTAGGTTATTTAATGAAATAAATAAATAAATAAATAATCTATTTATTTTAATTAAACGCACCTATCAACGACTGCCTCAGCTAGATGCCTGGTGCTGACCAACCTTAGGTAGTGCCTAGGGAAAAACTTGAACTTAATATTCAACCATGGTCTCATAATTATAATACAATACTTCATTCTGCACATATTACATTATTTATGAAAAAATTCATGTGCATTATATTAATATATTCAATATTTTTAATATATCAATTCTACGCTCATTGGGCCTTAGAATCTCACACTGTCTCAACACCTTACTATGAAAATATTCCGTAATATATTTAAATTATTAAAAGTTAAAAACAAATTATCTACACCATAACACAATAAAAAAAATGGGGTTTTAGATGATGGATTTGGAATAAAACATAGAGGTCCTTGATGTGAGCAGCAACTGCTAGAATAAAATAATTGAATAAAAGACCCAAAAAAGGAAGCACCCCAACAACTAAAATTGAACCACAATTTACCTTAACTATTTCATATATTCAATAAAAATAAAAATGTGGGTTACAGTGTGATGGTTCAACAATAATTAGCTGAGGAAGAATGTAAATGAGTCCCCCAATATCACGAAACAACCACCCAAAATAATATCGAAACAAACATAAGATGAAGAGAAAACCCTAAAAATAATAACATAAAATAAAACCTAGTTTAATGTATGAATTATATAATAGATATATGTAGGTGTTAATATTAGTGTGTTCATGAACCCATGAGGTTTTTGAGAATTGGAGTGTTGCTTCGGCTAGAAAGGTGTTTGACATATTACCTATTTTATAATGTTTTTTCATCGCTGTTAAATTTTGTGAATAAATATAGTTAGTTTAATTTGGGTTGAGAATAATTATATATTTTATCAACACTCACATGAAGATGAAATTATTTTTTATACAAATTATTTATAGTATTCAGGTTTCTCCTTATAGAGAACATTGTTTATTTTCATCTTTAGGAACATTAGGCTTACAAATCATTCATACTAAATTTTTTAGAATATTTTTTCCACAAATTATTTTTTAATTGAACTAGTAAGATCAATCCCTAATGATAAACTGAGACCTATGATGTTATTCTCTATCCTCTAGGTATTAGGGAACTCTTATGGTTATAATGGTAGTCTGATTCATGTGCAATACATGTATCAAGGTTAGGTCCATTACAAATGGAATCTACATGGTATTTTGGGTTATCTAGGATTTTTTATTTCTAGATAAATATTAAGATGTTAGGTATTAGGGTGTACACTATGTGCATGTATTGATAGCATAAAAATATTGGAAACCTAAGTTACCACTGTTTTTTTGGTGTTTAGCCTACCCACTATAGGCAAGAGTGAGGTTTTGACACTGATACAAATTTTATCTTAATAAGAGATACTATTTATCATCATAAAAAAGGTGTAGTCAAAGGTTTTATTTTATTTGCACTAAATAAGTACTAAAAAAAGGCACCATTTGTTAGTGATTTTTAGCACTAATAAAAGGTATGCTTTGTCAGCTCTTTTTTAACACTGATAAATGAACCCTTTATTATTACTTTTATAATACTAATAAAATTAAATTTCATAAAATAAATAATATAATATTATAAATAATATTTTACACTACTACAAGTGAGGATTTTAAATTCATTAGAAATTGATTTTATTAGTATTTTTTTAGTGTTGATGTGAATAGTGCCTTTAAAATCTTGTTTCTTTTATCAGTGCTAAAAAAGTGATGATAAAAGATGAGTTTATCAGCACTTAAAAAGAACTGATAAAACTAGATTTTTTTTTTAAATTTTTTTAGGTATTCAACTCACCCCTCCCCATTTCAGCATTGTCTCACACCTTTTTAGTGCATTCCTTCCACATGCTACTATTTATCACACAAAACAACCTCCACGCCACATTATCATTTCAAACCCCTCCCTTTGTGAGCGCTCGACCATTTCTTGCCTCACTACTTGTGAAAAAACATATCTTTTATAATATTTATTTAAGGATTTATTATATAAAGATAAACATAAACAAATCCCGAAATATCTAAAGGACTAGTGTCTTTAGAAAATTAAATACCAATAACCATAAATTGAAAAAAGTATATAACAACATTATTTAAAACACTATAACATGCCCTTAAAATTCCATTGATCTTCTAAAACTATGTGGGATTACCTTGGTACATACATAAGAAATGAATGACATATAAAGCCTTATAAGGGATTAATTAGATCATACCATAAAGTAAATTAGTACATGTGATTCAAGAGGAATAGAATGATGACATAAAAGGGTTAGAATCATAACCATGAACATCAAATCATTAAATAAGATGTTAAGATCAAGATATCATAGGAATGTCGAAACAATATAAAATGTGACATCATAATAATAAGTCCAGGATAACCACCAATACATTATAACAGAGTGTTTCTATATGAACCGCTCATTCACCATACATGGTTTATCATGTAATGAAAATATTACCCAATCCATTTGAAGGATACATAATTCAGAGTCCACCCATCATATTCATATCATGCATTTGTGTTCCACATAGATCATGTAATATAAGAAATTCTCTCAAAAATTTTAATCCCATGATTATGGAGTGTGGTTTTCATACATGGAAGTACTGAATCAATGATGTTTAGGTATAACTAGGTGAATATTCTTGTTTGGAAATGGGGATTTGTATTTCCAACAAAAAAGTTTATCATGGAAAATCATGGAATAATTTTTGAAATATAACAGGTGTACATAAATGATCAGGGAAGGGATTGATGATAGTGAATGGTTTTCTATAATTAATTATGAATAATAAGTATTGTAAGTGTATGTGTAAAAACATATGTTAACATGAACTATTATAAATAAAAATGATTAATACAAATAATATACCTGAATAAAAAAGAAAGATGAGGAGAATCCCTTACTTTGAGAGGGTGCTTCAAAAAGATTAGGAGTAGCTTCTTAAGAGCTTGGGAACACATAGTGATGTATTTATAGAGGTATAGAGTGATTAATTCATGATAAATAGGTTTTTAGTGAATATTAATTAGTGTTTTGGTGGCTATTTATAGAAACCCATAGGGGAATTCTTTATCAATTTCTAAATATAGTTATTGGACACTAAGTAATAAAATAATCAAATCAACAAAATTTTTCTTAGGTCTTACCATGTTTTCTACCAATGATACGTAGTTATAAATATATTATTAATCTAATAAAAAAAATTATTAAAATAATACAGCTTATGTTGTGGAAGTGAGTCAAACTCATAATGATTTATTTTCAAAACCTTAAAATAAAATATATGTTTTGGAGGATTTATTATAGGTTTGTAAAATTAATAAAATATATTCAAAAGAAAATTATTTTAAATTTAAAATAAATTTTTGCTCATTTATACCTATTATATTATTTATTACATCACTCTTGGGATTTTTTGATGTCATAATACATACTGTATATCTATTGTGTATTTATTTTTTACCAAAAAAATCAACTATCTTAGAAAATTATGAAAAATTCACCATTGGATAATTTAAATGTACTTATTTTAAAAATGATATTTATTTAACTAAAATAATTTTCTAAATATATGAATTTCCACTTTTAAAGAAAAATTTTTTTTATTAAAAAATGCTAGTTTTCATGACACAAGCAATAATTTGACCCTTATAACAATTACATAGGACTTCATTAAATTATATTATAAATTATATTTAATTAAATATTATTCAATATGAATTCTTCATGAAAACAAAATTTATTTCAAAATTATTTAATTTATCAAAAAGTTTGTTTTAATTGAAACTAAATATTTTCCAAAAGTACAATTTTTTGTTTCTTTGTATCAAAATATAAATTTTCTCAAACTCATTATATGATCATGTATATATATAAATTAAAAATGAAAATGTGTGAATATAATAATTATGTAATTAAAAATAAAATATAAAAATTGATACTAATAGGGTCTAGATACATAACCCCTTATTACACTAGTGTACACCGTAAGGGTACGATATGAGATGGTGGTACTTTCTTGGGGTGGTTCAGTGAACATGGTTTTGGAGGCGATATCTATGATCTTGAAATTATCCTATAAATATTTTCAACCATATTTTATTTGTTGAATCTTAGCTTGGGATTGTTTTGGGTAAAATACTAATGATGTCATCTCTCTCAGAGGATTCTATAAATGGGCTTCAGAGGGTATGATACTATTAGAAAAGGCTATCATTCCTTACTTCTATATTAATTTGACTTTATCATAACCATTTATATATTATAATATTAATGGTCATAATATAATGACTATATTAGAAATGGTTATGATGGATAATGGTATTTTGAGCCTGATAGTCATATTATGGCTATAGTTTAAAAAGTCAAAAATAAAATTAATTATTTCTTTTTTCTATGTCTACATTACTTAAAAAGGAATTTATTAATTCAGAATGTATTGCAATTTATAAAATTTTGGGTCATTACATTCTCCCTCCCTTCAAATATTTTTTCCAGGAAATTTCATTTCTTATATTAAAAAAGATAAGGGTACTTCAGTTTCATCACCTCATTGGGTTCCCATATTGTCTCCTCAAACTTGTGGTTCTACCATAGTACATTAACCATCTATGTTTTCTTATTTCATAGAACCTTATCTCTATGATATATGATATTAAATATATTCTCCTCATATGAAAGATCATTCTTCAAGGGAACAACCACTAGATTAAGAACATGTGAGGGGTTTGGTATGTAATTCCTTAAGAGGGATACATGGAACACATCATGTACTTATGATAGGTTAAGTGGTAGTTCTAGTTTAAAGGCCATAGATCTGTTGTGATAAAGAATCTCAAAGGGGATGTTGTATCTATGACTAAGATTTCCCTTCTTCTAAAACCTCATGACTTTATTCCATGGTGATATACGCAAAAGCACCTCTGACCTCAAAGTCCATGTCACATTGACAATTTTATGAGTACCTTTTCTGTAAAATTTTATTGGATTTAATATAATGATAAATAGTTTGAAACTTCTCTATCACCTCTTGGATAAGATCAATCCCCATCATGTTACCCTCTCCAACTTTATCCCAGCATGTTGGAGGCTGAAAAGTCTTCCCATATAGATAGATCCTCACGAGGTTCCATTTGAATTCTATAATGGAAACAATTTTTATATGAGAACATAACTAAGGGAAGGTTATAATCCCAATATCCTTGGAAATACATTGAATAATATCTCCAAAAAATCCTCTCGAGTTTAAATGGTATCTCATATTTACCATCCATCCAAGGGTGATAAGTAGCAATGAAACTTAACTCTAAATCCAATGCTTGTTGAAGGTTTCTCCAGAACCATGAGGTAAACATCAAATATTGAATAGATACAATGGAGAGTGGTAATCCATGAAGTTTTACCACTTCTCTTATATATATCTTAATGAGTTGGTTAATATAGAAATATTATTTGATAGAAATTAAATGTAATGAATTTATAAAGAGATTGACTACCACCCAAATGGAAGTATTACCTTTAGATGTATTGGGTAGTCCTATAAGGAAATCCATGGTTATATTTTCCAATTTTCATACTAATATAAAGAATGGTTTTATCATACCCTTATATTTCAATCATTCAAATTTGACTTGTTGGAATATCAATCATTGAGATACAAATTATGCAGTCTCCCTTTTCATGTTATCCCATAATAAGTTTTTCTTTAGATATCTCAATATCTATGTAATTACTGGATAAATAATAAAGTATGAGCTATGTGTATCAACTAGAAGTTCTTTCTTTAGTTATATCTTTGATGGGATGCATATTCATGTTCCGAACCTTATAAATCCATCTTTATCAAAGTTGAACTATGGAATATTCTCTACCTTTCTCTATTGCTCCTTATCATCCTTTTGGGACTCTTTTGTTCTCTCAAGAATAGATGGTTAATAGTTATTTGAAAAAGGTAGAATGATGTTACTTTTATGATTCCCATTTATATCATTTTCATGTCTAAAAATATTAGATACCATTAAATTCTAATCATAGATAGTGTTGTGGGATCCTTTCTACTTAGTGCATATTTCACTTTATTAACCTTCTCAAGATGGTAATGGATTAAATAGTCATAATCCTTGTTTACCTATAACTACCTTCATTGGAATATATTGATCTTTTTTTGTGTGAATATATACATGAGTATTTTATGATCCATATATATGTCAGACTTCTCCCTAGAGAGATAATATCACTAATATTCAACGTGACGATCACTACAGTCAATTCCAGATCATGTGTTTGTTAGTTCTACTCATGGATATTTAATTGGGGGGAGAAATAGGCTATCAATTTTTCAATTTTAATGAGTACATAACCCAATACATTTTTTATGTATTAGTGTAGATCACAAATCCTTCCTCACTGGTGGTTAATCTTAGCATAGGTGAAGTTATTAGCCTATTATTTAACTCTTTAAAACTACCCTCCCATTAATCGTTCCAAAAAAACTCCACTCCCTTCCATTATATCTTGGTTTGTGGGTTTTAAAATCATGATAATTTTATAAAAAATCAACGTTAGTACCCAAATAATCTAAGGAAACTATGGATCTATATCATGGATGTTGGTCTAGGCCATCTTTCAATTGCCTCTGTCTTCATTGGATCCCTAGATATCCCTTTTTTGGTGATAAAATTCCCCATTAATGTTACATACTCAATCAAAAACTCACATTTATGACACATTACATATAAATTTTCTTTTTACAAGGGATTTATTACAACATTCCAATTCTCATGATGTTCTTCCTTGCTCGTGGAGTATATAAGAATATCATCTATAAATACTACCATATTGTTTTAAAGGTAATCCCTAATGACTATATTCATTAAGTCCATAAAGCTAAATGGGTTGAGCTAGGGCCTCGGAGCGGCGACGTACACTCTCTCTCAAGCGTTAGGGTTTCAACCAAGGTTTCTCTCTCTTCCCTCCTCCGACCTCGGTCGGCTCGGCTTCCGTGTCCCCCCATCGGCGATCCTCGGTGGCTCAGTTGTCATCATAGCCTCATCTCGGCGGGATAAGGCTTCGGGAGGTGCCTTGATGGCAGATTTCGGCTTGGTGGCTGCGGGTGACAGATTCAGTCATGAGTGGCTCGACGTTGGTCCCGGTATGGCATGGAGGGGGGAGGGGCTTTGATGGTTTTGTATTTCTAGGTTTTTTGAAATTTTCTTTGCGTGATGGTTTGCTGGAGTTCTTTCATTGGTTTCATTTTCGGTGTACCCTTCTTCATCGTCGGTTCCTCTTTATTTCCATGGATTTTCGTTGAGGAATCCTTTGAGGGTTCTTCTATGGTAGCGATTTGTCCGGATTCCTCCTAGAGAGGCGTCGTTGGCTCTAATCTGCTTAGATTACTTCAATGGAGACTTTCTATCGAGGTGATGTCAGTTCTCCCAGTCCTAGGTGATGAAGACCCGACTTCTTTCTCTTTGGACCATCTTCTTCATCGGGTTTCTGCGGATGTGGATGGAGGAGATTGCAGTTGCGGTGGGGTGCTGCCCTATTTGGCTCTAGCGCTTGGGCGTTGTGTTATTGATGGATTACTTGTTTGAGCTCACGAAGGCTCTATTTTTAGATTGTAAGGCTGTTGATTTTTGTTGACAGTGTATGGTTTGCATTTGATTTTGAAGGAAGCGGATGGTTCACTTTGGTTTTGAAGATAGAAGAGGATGTTTGTGCAACGTGGGTGTTGTTTGCTCATGGCCGACTTTCTGATCTTTGTGCTGACTGCATTCTTCTAGATTTGGGTTTTCTCTGCTTCAGTAATGCTGGAAAGGGGTTAGCGGAGTGTCGTTTGGTCTGAGATGGCACTGTGGTTGCCTGCGGAGTAGGGTTTTGCATCCGAACGACCTGGTCATCCTCGTTTTGGTTTCTTCTTCTCCGTTTGTTGATGTGCTCTTTTTGGGGTACATCTCACTTCAATGGAGGGATTGGGAGAACTCTTACGGGAGTCTGCTAGTGGGTTTGTGGATTTGGGCTGGTGTCGTAGGTCGCACCAGTGGGTGTTTGAGGTGACAGGTTCTGAGGTTTGTCCATCATTCCTGATGCTCATACTCTCTGGTTCGCGGTACCTCGGCCTTCTCACGGCGATTTCAGCTCCATATTTGATGTTTTGTCAGTATGAATGCTTGAATGGATTTTTCAAACATTGTGCTTGTATGATTTTATGTGGTGAAGTGGCGAATTGGTGATGTGGGGAAGTTATGTATGGTTTCTCACTTTTTCCATAAAAGTGTTTTCATAATAAAAAAACAATTTTCAGTCATAAAGCTAAATGGAGAATTAGTGAGTCTAAATGAAATATCTATGAACATGTAGTGACTATAACTTAAATGAAAAGTAGTCTTTGGATATCATCATTCTTCACCTTTACTTTATATTATCCCAACTAAATATCCACCTTAGAGAAGTATTGTTCTCTAAGTAGCTGATCGAACAAGTCATCAATCCATAGTAGGCAATACATGTACTTTATCATGATCTCATTGAGCTCCTGATAATCAATATAGTGGTGAATTGACCAAACATTATTCTTAATGAAAAGTATTAGAAAACCCTATGGTGAATCACTTGAGAATATAAACCCTTTATCCAGATTCTCATGTAGTTTCTTCTTTATCTCTTGAATTTTAACGGCGATTATTCTGTAGGAAGTCATGGATATTGGAAAATATATTGGTATAAGTTAGATTTAGAATTCTATATATTGGTTGGGAGTAAGACCATGAAATTATTTCGGGATCACATCAATATATTCTCTTAAAATGGGCATGTCATCAAGGATGATATTTTCCTCAGTCTCAATAATTTGAGCTATATTTTCTTTCTCATAATGCAATAATATAAATTATTGAGATGATGATTCCAAATGATATCTATCTTAATCCTTACACTTGTATATAATCAAGGAGTGATTTGAGATATGGAGTATGGTTTACATATCCTGGAAATTTATATTGGATCTATAGAAGGAAATCCAATTCATACCCAGGAGAGCATTGAATTCTTCTAAGTGGAATATCACAAGGTTCGCTGGGAAATTAAGTCCACAAATATTGATAGGGGAGAAGTTATATTCTTTGTTGGAATAATTGGCCAATTTTATTTTTTCACCGATAAATCAAATTTCAGGTTTTGAGGTAATTTTTGAATAGTTCAACTAAAATCATGTGGCATGAAATAATTCATAGAATGAAAATAAAATAGTATGTACATTATTTTTGAATAAATATATAGCTTGCCTATCACAACTTCATCATTAGGATCCACTTCAGTAGTTGTAACATCATATGCTTACCCTTTCTCTCTAGGAGTTGGAGGTTATTGAATTTAGATATCTTCTACATCCCTTGGCATAATGTATTTTTTCACAGTGTCCTTATTCCTTATAGTTGAGACATTGGATAAACGTTTTAGTGTTGATTGTAATTTTTCTTTCTTCCATCACATTAGTGAGTTTATAATATTGTAATTTTATATATAAGTTCCCCTCCTTCCCACACCTAAATAATTTTTTTCCCCATCAGTTAATTTATAGGATTCTTCATTCCATACTTTTTATAAGTTGGATATTGGAATTTATCACTACCATGAGATTTCTCCATCAATCCACTAGAATTAAATACCAATATATTATTTCTATATCTAGACCCATGAGGCCCTTATGAATTTATGATCTCTATTTCAACTTTGAGGGCACATCAAAAAATTTCTTCATAACATTAAATGTCTCAAATAACAAAATAATTTCATAGATTCATCCTTAGCCCACTAAAGAAGTGGTTTACTTTACTTTTAGGGTCAATAATAAAGCTAGAGGTATAGCGTGAAAGTATTGTGAAGGTTTCCTCGAATGCCAGTATGGATTTATCCTTCTCTACCTTGAAGCTAAGAAGAACCATCAACATTTTATATTGAAGAGTGTTAAAAAAATTATTGAAAAAAACTATTTATTTATTCTCTCCACTCCATCGCTTCAATATCTTCCTTGGGCTTTGGGTTATTGATAATGTTCCATCACTGATCATCTTCTCCCTCCATGAGATAAATATTTAACATGATTTGAACACCCCAAAATTATAAAATAAGAATATTTTATTCTAAGGTGTATGCGACACACAACACTGATCATAAACATCCCACAAAACATATTTATTTAAATTTATTCTCTTTGATAGCTTGTGGAACACGCAACCCTGATTCTAAATAAACCATATAATAGTATATCATTATAACGTATCCTTTAAATTGATGGTTATAAATATTACTAACTAAATTATGAAAATTATTGTTACCTATTGATTTTAAATAAAATAAGAATCATTTAAAAGAAAAAGAAATGTTTTTTAAAAAACTGTATTTTCTCTAAAAGTGGGTTTAGTCACGCTTTGCGCGTATAATTTAAAATTAATTTTTAAAAAAATTAGAAATTTTATTTGATAAAATATACTTAATTTTTTAAATAATCATATAAAATATATATTAGGTTGAATTTTGAGGATTTTTTTGGAATAAATAATTTTTCGATGAATAGTGAAAAATATTGATTTTTATTGAAAATTGTAATTTCATTTAAATAATTAACAAGGTTAAATTAAATTTTAAATTGGTTTTAAGGTAAAATTATTTCTATTATATTAAAATTTAACTATTTTATGTCATTTTATTCAATTTTATATTGAATTTGGATATTCAATCCTCTTATACTTATGATAATTTTCCCTTTGAAAACCTGCTTTTTCTTCACATCTGCCGAAATAATTTTAAATTTGATTATGGAACTTTTGTGAATTTAATTTGAATAAATATATCCTATATTTAGAATCATAATAATTTATATTGTTGAAATTATTTCAACTTAATTTTTTACCATCATGAATAGTAAATACGGTAAAAATTAATTACCACAGTTAAGGTAAAAACCAATCTACCGTGAGGGGTGGGGTAAAATAATAAGATAAGGATTCAAAATATCCTAAAAAACTTTAAAAACCTATTTTATGGACATATTTTGACTTTATCACCTCTAAGGGTTGATAATGACCCATTTAGGAGTCTCGTGACATGTTAAACACATGGCTGTAATTGATTCTTTTCAAAAATTCCATGTGTGTCCTCTCCCTCACTTATAAAAGGAAACCCCCTCTCCTCCCCTATTAACACTTGAAAATACATTTTTATAATCCAATACTAGCCCAAATACTTAATCCCCCCCAATATCCAATATCTATTGGTTTGATCTGTAATCCATCCATGGAAGGCCTCTAGTGCAAACCTAAAGAGGCTATCTGAGGAAGATGTAACATTCTTAAACGATCGTTATTATTTTGTTTCCTCTACCAACAATTTAATATATTTTTAAACCATGATTATATTATAACCTTAGTATATTAAATATAATTATATGTTATTATGTTAATTTCATGACCTATATCCATCCCCTCTTCTATCTAATGGGAAATGAAACCATCGATTGTTTGTATGGTGGACTGCCTTCTCACGAATGGATATAATTTGTTTTCCATCACCACATTTAAAGTCTATAAATAATGATCAATTTAAATAATTTATATGATATTTAAAATATTATTATACTTATGGAATTATAATGTAACATATACCTTCTTTATTTCCATTCCATCTAAAATATGATAACAACAATCATGTGTACAACGGACTATCACCTCGTGAAGCGATGTGATTCATATTTTAATTCATATTTACATGGAAAGTAATAAAGGTAAAATTAGTTAATATATGTAATATATATGGGATAATATTTATTATAATATCAATATATCACACAATTATTTACTCTTTCACTCATTAATGTAATGATATCATCGCTCATGCGTACATACGACCTGTCGTCTCTACGAAGCCATGCGATTCATTTTCCATATCCAAACTTCCAGAATGATTATAAAAATTTATATAATTGGTAAATATTACATTTATAACATTAATATAATTCTGGATATGATGGATCTATATCAAATACCCAATAAACAAAACTTTCAGAAAAAACCATGAATGAGAAAACAAGTCAATTATCACCCAAAATTGTGAAAATAATGAAATATTATTAACAAACGGGTAGTAAAATGTAAAAACATTATCCTAAATTATATTATAAATATTAATATGCATATTTTATAAATTAATATTATTATTAAAACCATTATAAAATAAAATTAAATTACATTCAACTGAAAATAAGCATGAGGTAAGGGACTTTGCCTCAATTTCCCTCCATTGAGGCATATTGTAATGTTATGCTTCTTATTTATTTTATATAGTGTATATACTACCCCTTTTAAATGTAATATCATGAATAATTCATTATTCATGGTATTTTATGTTTTAATTTAAATTATTTCATCTATGTTTATTTTACTTGAAAATTTCCAAGTGGTAAAGAATTTCATAACTCAATTTCTTTTCATTAGGTTATCTTACGTATTCCTTATCCTTGAAATTATAAGATTATGTATGTAAATAATTTTTGATATATTATCTTTTAATTACACTTGTTTTATGTTTATTTACATTTGATACACATAATCAACTCATTGATTAATTCTCACTATAATGTTATGATCTTTATAAGGGTTTGTTTCACAATCAGATTTTATTCAGGATTGTCTATACCTGAATTTCCATTAAAAACAATTATTTTATTATTTTATAATAAACCCATTTCGTTTTCTTCTTCTCTAGTTATTCATGATGTTTTCATGTAATATTACCATATTCCTCTTTTTTTACTTAAAATTATTGAGAATATTTTTAATAAAATACAACATCATTTCTATCTTCGGTCAAAAAATAATTTTCTTCAAAAAACATGTTTTATAAAAATATTTTCAATTTTTTAACACTCTAAAAATAATTTATTAAATTTTTTTTAACCATGTTAGACTTTTTAAAAATGTTTTGAAATTAATATTCTTGTCATTTTCCAAAAAAGTCATGTTTGGAAGGCATGTATTTGATTTAACACTACTATGGCTACCCAATGTTTTAAATAGTATTTTAAAAGTTTCTAATGTTATTTTAAATGGAAATTATTTTCAAAATATTTTGTGAAATTTTAGTTTTAAAATTTAATTTTTAAAATGAAAAGGATATTTTCCTCAAGAATATTTTTAAAGATCTTTTATGGTATTTCTAGTCATCAATGACCAAAAACCATTATTTTACTGATAATACACTAAGGATATGTTGTATTGATACCATAAATATTCGTTTTATAGTTTATTTATGATCATTTTGACTAAGTAAGTATTGAAATTCAATTTCTTGATTCACTTTTGTAGTCGTTGTCATTCCCTTGAAATATTCACATTCCTGTGATATTTGGAAATTAAATTTATGCTAAATATCCATACTATTTATCATGTATATACTTATTACTTTAATTCTATATCATTTTAAAATATGTTATTTTAATTTTAAAGTTATATAATTGACTGGGAAATTATTGTTAACCTATATTCCTTACTCGATATAGAATTTTTTTGAGAAGACATATTTTATATGAATTAAATCAATCATTAAATATACGAGGAATTCATTGGAAATGAAGATAAGGTTGGGCCTAGTTATATATATCCCCTCTATGCATCATTTATCTCATGAGATGAATTATTTGGATATCACTATTCAAATGGGTTTCTAGTATATACTTACCCATCAGTTTTAAATTGTCTTGAGAAAGGTCTTGATAGTAGAGATATCATGATTCCTGAGAACATGATATCTAATAATTAATAATTTCCTTCATTGATAATTCAATTAATATTATCCATGATATTTTCAAAATGAAATTATATCTGAATTAATTTTTTTTCTTATTATATTGATTCAATAGAATTCAGTTTCAGTTATTTACCTTGCCATATTGATTATGCCTCATCCAGTTATGATGGTCATGTAATTGATTAAATGGGATGTTTGTTTAGTTCTTTACCTTTACATATAGATCATGCTAGTAAAATTATTTAAATTTCATGTTTTTTAGTTATTTACCTCTACATGATTATTATTTTTTATTCATGATAGTGTCTACTATACTTAACCCTCACAGTGCATTTGAGCTTACCCTTATTTTGTTTTGTTTATCAGGAATTTAGGAAGTGTACTAATAATGATATAAACATATATGTTAGAGGAAATAATGATGTTATCGAAAAAAATTATATTTTAATTTGTGTTTTCATATATAATATTGGAATCATGTATGTATTCAGTTTACCATGACTGCTAAACTATTCAGTCCTTTGGGATGTGATTCTTTATATCTTATGCCAATGTAATAAATCATACAAAAACTTTTGGATAATAGGGTTGGGGCTTTTACAATTGGTATCAGAGGAATTTTAGTATAATCCTTCGGAACTATATTTAGGAAAACATATATTAGAGAACATAAACCTATGATAAAATTTGAGGATAAGTGTAGAGCATACTAAGGTTTTGGTAAGGAAGATAAGATTTCATTTTACTAGAAATACATCTCTTTCTGGATACTACAAGTGGATGTATTTCTAGAATAGGTGATCCTAGGGGTAATAAATTTGGAAAGGGAGCATTGGTCTTGACCCAATCATCACCTGGTGTATGAAAATGAGCCTTACAACACACCTGGTTTGACACTCGTGAGGGATATTCTTAAAATAATTCAGATTTTCTTTATAAACCATAATGAATGATTTGAATAGATGATAAAAATGAGTGAACTAAGTTAAAACTAAGGTGTATTATGTTGGAAATATGGTTTCATGATTTAGATGTCCTATAAATGATTCTTTATGAGTATATGGTTTCCCACAATTATTATTTTTTCTCACACTATGTTTTTTGGTTTTAGTCAATGGCTAGAATCAAAAGGATTCATGTTAATATTGGATATAAAGTACAATGTGGTGACTATGAGCAACCAAATGGTATAATAAAAGGTGTAAAAGATATCAATATTATTCTTAATCAGTTATCCTGAAATATGTTTAACAACATATACCTTAAACAACTCCCAAACTCACCAAAGAATAGAAGGATAGAATTTTCTAAGAGCTCGAGTAGTGGAGACGATGGAGGAATGAAAGCTCATTTCATTCATATTAGAAATGTGGAAAGAGACAACTAGGAAAGTGTCATTGTGGAATATTAAAATGTTAATGTGTGGAAAATAAGGGAATAAAGTAATAAATTTATGAGGAAAAATGAAGAGTACGATGGAAGGAAATAAATTACATTAAAGGGATCCATTTATAGTTCATTGTTTTAAATTTGTAGAATCTAAACATTATACAAGTCAATTTTGTCTTCTAAATGTTAACCCCTAGACCAAGGAGTAACCTATATTGAAATAAAACTGTTTAAGTATTTATGTATTGGGATTCACAAATTAAATTCTAGAAGTATTTTTTTCTAAATATATTTTGGTTATAAAAATCATGAAACATATAAGGATTGTGTTAAATATTAAAAGAGAACATGTATTCATTAACTTAAGAGTTATGGAGACCATCATGGTTTTAGGAGTATAAGGTTGATCATAAGTTTATAGTCTTAAACACCCATTTAAAAAAAATTGGTAGGAATATAACATGATTAAGGTTATTTTTGTAAAGAATTTATGGGAATACAACCTATTGGTTTAGTATATAAAAGATTTATTTGCAGAAAAATACCTTTACATTTTTTGGACTTAAGATTAAAGATATTGGTAACCATTAAGGTTTATCTTATCTTTTATGTTGTAATAATTATGGTTCATCACAACTTGGGATAATTATATTGATTATATTAATATAGTTTTGGAAAAAGGACAACCCGGGTGAAAACCCATTGCATCCAACAAAGGTTGCAAGGATTAATCCCATAACCAAATGGCGATAATGGTGTTGCACCTACCACTGTTTTATATGATGTCCTAGTAAATTTATCATTATTTCAACTTAAATGATTTGATGGATGAATATTAATGTTGAATACATGGTGTTACTATTTATGTTTAGATATTAATTTATTATATTGGATAAATTATGCTATCCTTATTGGTTTTCAAAAATATTTTGAGATAGATGGAAAGACTTGTCACTTTTTTATAGATCATAAGATCCATTAAAAGTAAATTTTAGTGCTTCATGTTTAAAAAATTCATGTTTGTATGTTCATTTCATTGGGTATGATATGAAATGGAAATTGATTTAAATACAACTAATGGATTAAAATATGCCTATGAAATAAAAACATATCATGTTAGTATATTTCCTTATATTCTTATACATTAAAATAATTCCACAAATTTAGAAAAATGATCTTGAAAAAAATTTGTTATTATATTACATTCATATCCAATGAATTAAATGATATTTTAAATCATCACTAATTTATGGTTTTTATGTCTTTAACTTTCTATTGATCATTCACTTTCTTATGATCAATGGTCTGTATCACTCTTCATAATTATTTACACTTTTATCTCACGTTTATATTTTTAATTTCCACCAATGTTATCCTACTTAGAAACCTAGTTATCTGTTATTCTACATGACCTTTTTACTTCATTTCACTCCTATTAGAAGAATGTTCTATTAACCATTTTTTTGATGTGTGTTTTCAATAAAGGGATTTTTAAATTTCAAAACCATGATTTCTGATGGAAAGATCAAATTAAAAGGAATCAATTTATTTAAGTTGGGTCGAATATAACACCCTAAAAATCTAAAAGAAGAAAATTACGTTGGTTGGAGTGAGTAACTCAATAGGTGGGATGAATTGAATACCTAAAAAAATTCTATTAAAAAAGTCTAAAATGAAATACCACAAGTTAATTAGAAACTCCCAGTTAATAAAAATATTAGGATAATGTATGTTTTATCTTTTAAAATATTTCTCAAAGTGGGATTAAGGATCAATTAAAATAATATTTGAAATCACTTTAACTTTTTAAACCAATTTACTTAATAAAATCCTTTATATAAATATAAGTTAAGACTAACTATCAATGTATATGTTTTGTTTACAGATTTAAAAACAAATGTAGTTTTATCTTTGAAACAATGAAAAATCAAAACTAAAACACATAGCAAATTAAACAATGAGTTCAATCACAAGCCGAGACTTAATCCCCTCCACTTGTAAATCACCTAAATCAAAGTATATTATAATAACAATAATATAATCCACAACCTAGATTATTTTTTTACAAAAAAATAATACACAAACTATCCCAGCTCAAAGACTATTCCATGGTTACACATGGGAAGACATACAAAACATTCCACACAGGAACTATTCCATACTTTTCATGGGTATACAGATAAATAAATTTTAGAGGTTGTGTTATGAACACCCTAGCCAATGAATAAGAGTTAGTTTGTATATATTAACAGAGTACAATATCACACTTCTAGAAGGTAAAGAATAAAATAGAGAGAGAAAATAAGTAGAGAAAGAAAAGATGATGTTTGTCAATTATAATAGTTTTAGGTGCTCAAGGGTCCTTGTAATTGACTTGGTGAGGACCTTGAACAATTTTTATTGAAATTACTAAAAACATGGTGTCATAGAGTCCTTTTTTCTATTTGTAGATGCACTGGAAAAAATTCTATATAGATATCTTGATCTAGTGTGTGAAAAATTCTTGATCTTATGAAATTTCCACACTTTAACACTCACATGTATGTATCTAAGTTCATGAATACACCACACGTATAATCTCTCTAGTTTCATTACATGCATGAGGGAGATATTCAGAATATATAGATCTGTAGATTCAAACTATCCATTGATTAATAATAATAAATATATCACAAATTGTTATACTGAGTAGGAAATTTGAAAACCTATTACTTTTTCTTCAATGTAACTATGGAGTGGTTTAGAAATAATCATTAACAAATCCATGTGAGGTGGTCTGCATTAACTTCCATAAACTATATATAAGAAGAATTAAATTTAAATTAAGGATATAATAGAAATGGTAGAAAGGTGGAGGTTTTATAGGCCAACAGTAGCTAGATGGTGGTTGCATAGGCCAATAGTATCAAGGACTATAGGTAGTATATTCTATGGTATCACAAGTATGGAGGTATCATAGTTGAACTAATGGTAACACATTTTTAGCGGTAGAATGTTTGGTATTAGAATGCCTAGTGATAGAAGAACTCTGGAAGAATAACATTTGAACTAATGGTTGAACATTCAAACAGTTTCACATTTGAACTAAAGGTATCACATTTGAACTGATGGTTTGAAATTTAAAAAAAGGTAAATCTAAAAGTTTCACATGTTTATACTTAGAAAATTTTCATTACAAAATAAAATACTATCATAAAATAATAAGATCATTAAAAATATAGTAATCATGATTTTTGAGCATTAAAATATGGAGGTTCCAATAATCTCCTCCTCTGTGATGATCACAAATCATGGGATTTTAAAACCATAAATATATAAAAAATCATAGGCATAAATAGATGAATTTGAAAAGTGATTGTCTTATTAACATTTAAAATTTCTAATATGAGATACTGGGTTTAAATGTAGAAAAAAATTAAATCTTAAAATGGATTAAATTGTGAAACACAATTTAAAGCTTAAAACCAAAATAAAAACAAAAAAAACTTAATTGTTACAAACAAATTCTACCCCTATTGAGATTATAAATTATAAAATTAAATAAATACAATGAAATGGATCCATAAATAATAATAGATAATATCAAAGGATCTTTATTAGAAACATAGGTCATTTGATTATATCAAAAAGAAATAAAATTTAATATATAATCCCTATAAAAGGCTAATACTATTCTGAATCACTATGAGCACATTGGTAGGTAGGATCAACTAAAACATTTCCTTTTACAGAGGAAAAAGTCACAAATGTAAAGGTTGAGGGTGTATATGAAGTAGTTTGAGGGAGCTCTTATATCACCACTATTCTGAGATAGTGAACAGTCTCAATTGGGTACATACTAAAAGGATGACACTAAGGAGGAAGAGGAGTAAAAAAGGTGAATCAGTAAAGGATGACATAGGTATGGCCTTAGGTGACACTAATACATTTCTAGAAACATAAATAAATGGATTCATTAGATTCAAAAATTTTATGATTATATTTAAACCTCTATCAATAGTAGTAAAGAAGACTTTCTTTTCTTCCACAAACAAATTGAGCAGGGAGTCCACGACTTTGATCTAGTTTAATTTTTCCTTGAAGGCCCTAGTAATAGGTGTCATTATCAATTTCTTAGCTAGAAACTGAATATGAAAATTCCAATCATACATTTTGTATATTCTAGAAGGGTATTATTTGATAGCCTTAGTGATGGTTTCCCTGTTACTTTGGGCTTTATTCAAACAACCCCTTAATAGTTTATATATACGATCACAATGTTGTAAAATTTGTCAATGGTCCTCCTAATGAAATTTATGGATATCAAACATGATGGAATTCATGTAATATTTAACTATATATTTGATCATTTCACCATCAATAGAGGAAGAAGGAGGTGGATTAGTGGATGTAGAAGAAATATTTGGTGGAAGAGTCTCTAACATCTCAAAAAGAGTAGCCTCTCTAGTAAAAAAAGCGCCACTCATCTGTTATATAATAGATCCCATGGATTTCATGTCACTAGATAACCTTTTATTTTAAATATAAGACTATAGAATCTTCAAAATAATATTTGGATAAATATGGAATATGACTAGCTCAAAGATGTTCATGGTATCATCTTCACAAAGCTGAGTAACTGGAAGATCCTAGGATCTAAAAACTCTACTAAAACCAGAGATCAAAATATCAATGAAGGATTCCAAATTAGTTCTTGTAACATAATTCAAAATCAGAGAATAATTAGTAGGTAAATTTGAAGAAATTATCTCAGGACTAGGCATGATAGCCTCTACATGGTATTATCTAGAAGCTGGAGCATCAAAAGGGAATGCTTGCATCTCACCATCTTTATCAATATTCTCAACCAAAGATCTATTTCTATCTTTTACAATTGAAACCGAGAAAACAAGCCCACCATGCTTTGGTGGACTATTAGGATCATAATTACTTCTATAATCTCTGTATGAATATTTATAGAAAATCCCAAGAAATTTGGAATAGGGATATGGATCCCCCTTGGATACAAAACCATCATCAACTGGAACTAAACTCTCATCACTCAAAACCAAATTATGACTGGGATAACCTTGAGATTTATCCCCCTTGATAGATGATCTCATATTACCACTAATAAAGGCAGAATCATCAGTTTGTTGAATAAAACCTAGTCTCTCTATAGTCATAGACCTATCTGGAATAGAGGCTATAGGAGATGAATGATGTGACTGATCCCTCTCAACACCACCATCATCATAAACATCATGACCTTCTAAGTCATGAGATCCATCACCATTTCTATCACATCATCCTCTTTAGAACCATCTCATACTTACACTAAATATTTAGAGGTCTCATAAAAACATTTAGCTTTTTCTTTTATAGATACTTAAATATCCTCTTCTTCTCCTTCAATCAATAGACTCTATTTTATAGGGAGATAAATAAGTGGACATACAGATCTCTAAGAAACAAGTTGGGTTTTAGGAAAATATGGATCAATACATTCCTCAAAGGATACAACAACTCTCTCTTTGTCCTTATCTACTTCTTCTTCAACTTCTTTATCCAAAGAGTAAGTCCTAATCTGGCTCTAATCTAGGGACAAAAAAATTTTTAGTCTAGGCAGGGTGTTCCATAAGATTAAAATCCTTATAGAGCTTGTCATTATACTTGAACCATTTCTTAATCCTTTGATTCCAATTTGGTTTCATTATTTACTAGGTAACATTTCTTAAAAAAACTACCACATTTTACCTCTGCTTTATCTTCCTCATCAACTAAGCCCTTGGCTTATTAGATAACTGAGATCATCTTAGGGTAAATTTGAGAATTTTACATGGAAGATGGCTTGAACATATCCATTATGTGCACAATAATATATCTATAGAGATTAATTTTATCCCATTTTTTATAAGGAATAAAATATAGACATCCTAATTCCTCATTGTACGAAAATCCCCTTTCCTGAGACATAGTATATGTTGAATAAACTTGAATGGGAGTCTGCACTCACCATCTAGTTCAGTTATAGCAGGACTTCTTACTAAACCATTCCTAGTCAGTTATAGCAATCCATCCTCATAAAAAATTCAGAGTTACATAGTATATAACATTGATAATCATTATAGATTCCTCAATTAGGAACATTTAAACACCTATCCCAATATCTTGAATAAAATATTACCTATTTTCCATTTATTATACTGTAAATGATATATTTATTTTCCCTGAACTTGTACTTTGCATATTGGTAGAACTGATGAACTAAACATAGATAAAAAAGTCTATCATTTCTGGAGAACCAATCAATCCATCACTATTACTGAATCACCTTGAGAACCAATTACATGCTTGAACACCTCCATTCTAAATCTTCTTCTTTTTCTTCAACAACCATAGGGTTTTCAAGCCGAGGGTTTTTTAGTTCGACTACAATACAACTTGATTATTTATGAGATTTATTCACAAGTCATGAACCTCATAGAGATAAAACTAAGGAGACCTTAACTATCACTATTGAATTGAATTAAAATGCGGAGGAAGACTTCAAGAAAGTTTGAAGGTAGGGAGATAAGTGAAGTTGAAACGATTCAATAGGTAGGTGAGAGAAAGAGGGTGTGTCAAAATTGAAATTACATCATATTAATCATTTAGGGATTATAAATCAAAAAAATATAATAAAATATAAACTAATAAATCAAATAAAAATTAAACACAGAAAATAGAAAGTAGGACCGATATGACAAAGAAATAGAGATTTGATTAGTTGTTTCCCAAGGATAGATCTTTCTAGTAGGAGATCACGAAATGGTGGATCAGCAAGCGGTGGATATATAGAGACCCTATAATTTTATAGATAACATTACAAGATTTTAAGAATAATTATACATTAGAGTAAAATCCAAGGATCGTGAATTCAAGAGTCTTTGAAGGCTAGGTACATAAAACATAAAACATGGGGCTAAAAAACACTTCTTTATTTAATATCCATAAAGAGATCCTAACTTCCTTTGAGCCCTTACATCTTCATAGGGTACCCTGGGGAACACATGTACAAATTGATGAGCTAAAAATCTCATAAAGGGAATTAACATAAGAATAAAGCTTAAGCACATGAGTTAGGAGGCATGACACGATGATATCAAAATCATGGTACATATGGAATCATAAAAAATAAACATGGTATCATAAAAACATGGAATCATAGAAATTTAGAAGAAACATAAAGCATGTATTTAGTAAGAGTCAAGGCTAACCACCAATCTTGTTTCCCATAGTATTATGGGTCACGACAAACCACCAATCCCGTTTCTCATAGTAGCACAAGCCAAGGTTAACCGCCAAGACCGTTGCACATAGCATATCACAAGGCTTAAATTTACCTAATTCATTAGAGCACTATATGGGAAAACCCATATTACATTTAATGAATATTTTTTCAAAATAAATAATCATACATAATCAATCTTACATAAATATAAGGGTTACCCATGTAAAGAATTGGGTACCACAATCAATACATAAAGCATAACCAATGGGTCTATTATGAAAGAAATAAATTAGAACATACATGGATGTTCATTAGGTAAAATAGGCATATATAATGGAAAATTATTTCAAACATAAGTGATAACATGTAGGAAATGTATTTGAGAAATTTTAGCTTTAAAACATTTTTTTTGCGGTTTAAAGGAAAATACTAAAGAGATTTTAAAATAGAAAAGAGGAAAAACTTTTATATAAAACCAGAATTGATCCAAAAATGTTTTCATAATAAAAAGACTGATTTAATAAATACAATTGTGTCTTAAAATATAGGATAGTGCACACATTAAATTAGGTAAACATTAGGGAAGTTCTCTTAAAACTGGTTTGCTTTTCAGAAAGTACTAAGGAGGGAATCTTTTAAAAAAACATGTATATCCCCAAAAAAGAGTTATGTATGGGTCTTGATAAATGAATTTTTTTACAACTTCATAGAATTTAGAATAGTCACATAAATAGACAAGATAACTCCATTTTGATATACAAAAATATAAGGCAACCTGAAAGAATAAAGGAGGTTCGAGTAGAATTCATTACGGATTATTTGTATGGTATCAGGTGTACCTAAAAGGGTTTGATGAGAGAGAAAAGGGGTTTCTCATAACATATAAATCATGAGGGAATTATGGGGGAGGTATAAAATCATACCCCATAAATAGGGATTACATATAAATTGGAATAGCATAGAAGACATTCTTGAATAAAACTGAAATGGAGAGGATCCCTTACCTTAAGTTCAGTGGTGTTATCCACTTGTTATTAATGACCTGAATAAAAAAATAAGGATTATTAATTATTAATTACATAAAATATTACATATTTAATTTGTTTATTATAACCTTATTTAGTTCAATCAATAACATTTTTATTTGTCATAAGGTTCAATTTCATTGTTCGGGTCTGTTTGCTTGCTTTGTTTTTAATGATCGGTTCATGTTCAGATAAACATGTATAATAAAAGTGGTTGTACAAAATTGAAGTTTTATGTTATTATTGAACATAAATGAGATTAAATGTTTATAAAAATTAATTCGTTTAATGGGAGTTAAGAATATTTATTATATAAAACTATAGTGATAACTGTTTTGGTTAATCGGTGGGGTTGATTACAATAAACATGTTTTTATTTATAACATAATAAAATTTCTATAAAAGTATTACAGAACCATAAATATGATATATTACATATATAATAATCTGGTTCAACCATAACACAAATGGTTTTCTGACAAAAATTAAATATGATAATAGAAATTGATAAATTGTTGTCCTTGAATGCACTAAATTAACACATCTCAAACAATGTTTTCATTTCTTTCAAATAAAAGATGGGAAAAAAGGGAGGATAATAAAATATCTCATTAGTATAAAACAATTATAGTATATTTATGTTACTAGAGTTATCATACCATTTGGGTGAAAGGAGGTGAGGAAAGAAACAAGAAAATAAAAGAACTTAAATGAAATAAAAGAATTGGAAAAATGAATTTACCTCTTGAGTTTATCTCTTTTGAGAACCTCTTAAGGGGAGAGGTTTTTGGTATTTTGAAGATTATAGGGGATGATGGATGTGGGGGTGAGATTAAGGATATATTTGGGAAGAATATTGGCAAGGAACAAGGCTTGGGAGTAGTCAAGAGAATATAGAGTGAGGGGGGGGGGGGTATATAAAGAAGATGAGGGTTTTTATAATATTATAATCATTAATTTATTATTTCTTCACAAGACAAGAAATAGTAAGTATTACATGACCAATAATAGTAATAAATGCATGTGAGTTCTAACCAATGTACATTTACATCATCCATGACTCAAACATGATGAAGAAATTCAGGTTTTAGCATTTATTGGGAATTATCAAATTTTACTTTTCATAAAAAATTCAAGTATTTTAGAAAAATACCAAAAATTCACCCTAAACATTTTTCAATGTTCAGAATCAAAAAATGAAATACATTTTTAAAAAATAATTTTATAAATATTTTTAATTTAATTTTTAAATAAAATAAAAACGTATTCAACAAAAACAACATTAAAACTATAATTTTTTTTAACACCTTTAAAAATTAATCAAGGTCCCATAAAATTATATTATAACCATAAGACAATAAAGTAAAAATTTATGATTAAATTTTATGAAAATAAATTTCCATTTTAAATAATTAAATTAATCATAAATTATAAAGAAAATATTTTTGACATACAAAAATACCAATTCTCATACCATGATCACTTTTTCACTTTTAAGATGCCTAAATTGTATTCATACATTCATGGGTGAAGTTTCAATTTTTTTGTCCAATTTCCTATTCATTACTATTCATAAAGGTATGTTACTATTCATAAGGGTATGTTACTAATCATAAAAAATTAAGTTTGTCTTATCAGACTCCAAATAACTTAATGATCACAATTATAGATATCCATTTTTTGAAATTCACATCGCATAAATGACAAACTTATATTTAAAGGTCACATAGCACTTAGTAGTTCATTATTTTGTGATTTCATGTGATTATATGGAATATTTATAAGAAAGTAATATCCATTTATAAAACATTGGGTTGTTACATTCTTTACCCCTTAGGAAATTTCGCCCTCGAAATTTCATTTTAAATTCTAAGGCATAAAAAGGTGCGGATAATTTTCCTCCATTGCCTCCTCCAGTTTTCATGTTGCCTCTTCATACTTATGGTTCCACCATAGTACCTTGATCAGGTGAGTAGTCTTGTTACGTAGAACATTTTCTCTATGATCCAAGATCTTCACTGGCTACTTCTCATAGGAAAGACCATCCTCCAATTCTACCACCTCTGAAGAGAGTACATGTGAAGGGTATGGTATGTACTTCCTTAATAGGGATACATGAAATACATCATGTACTTTAGTCATGGTAGGTGGAAGTGCTAGTCGATAGGCCACAACCCCAACACGATCAAGAATCTTGAAGGGGACGATGTACCTAGGACATAACTTCCCTTTCTTTCCAAACCTCATGACCTTCTTCCATGGAGATATGTGTAGAAATACCATGTCTCCAACTTTGAACTCAAGGTCTCGTCGACGATTGTCTACATAACTCTTCTATCAAATTTGGGTTGTCTTGATATGGTTCTGAATGGTTTTCACCTTCCCCACCATTTCTTTGACCATTTCAGGTCCTGGAAACTTACGCTCACTGACTTCATACCAACATGCAGGCGTTCTTCACCTTTTCCCATAAAGGGATTCATATGGTGCCATTCAGATGCTCAAGTGGAAAATATTGTTGTAGAAGAACTAAACCAGTGGAATACATTGGTCCCATCCTCCATTGAATTCCATTGAACATGATCTCAACATGTATTCTAGTGTATAAACAGTCCGATCAGATTGGCCATCAGTTTGACGATTATAGGCCGTACAAAAGTTCAGTTCAGTGCTTAGATCATGTTGGAGACTTTTCTAGAACTTCGAGGTGAATATCAGATCATGATCGGATACAATAGACAGTGGAAATACATGTATCTTTACCACCTATTTGATATATATCTATGCAAGTTTATCCAATGAGAAGTCCTCTCGAATCATGATGAAGTGATCTTTCTTTGTAAGACGGTCCCCAATGACCCACATAGCATTATTTCCTCTGGATGTCCTTGGAAGTCCAACGACAAAGTCCATGGTAATGTTCTCCCACTTCCATGTTGATATAGGTTGTGGTTTCATAATACCCTTATACATTTTCCTCTCAGTCTTTACTTTCTAAAATACCAAGCACTTTGATGTATATTCAGCAATCTCCCTTTTCATATTGTCCCACCAAAAGTTTTCTCATAGATCTCTATACATCTTTGTGCTCTCTGGGTGGATAGAGAAGGTTGAGCTATGTGTGTCATTCAAAATATACTTATTTATCTTTGGATTGGATGGTACACATAATCATGACCCAAATATTACAACTCCATCTTTTCAACCTTGAACTCTAATGATTTCCCATTTCTAATAGCTTCCACCCTTTTCAGAATTTCCACATATTTTCTTTGAGCATCCTTTATTCTCTCCATGAGAGAAGGTTGAGAAAATATTTGAGAAAGGATTGATGATATTCCAACCTTAATGATTCCCATATCCATCCTCATCATATCTAAGAAGACTAGATCTTTTTAATTGTCATCATTGATAAAGATACAGGATCCTTTCTACTTAGATAACTTGCCACCTTATTTTCCTTACCCGGATGGTAGTGGATTGATCAGTCATAATCATTGATGAGTTCTATCCATCTTCGCTGGTGCATATTAATATATTTTTGTGTGAATATATATTTTTGAATCTTGTGGTCAATATATATCTCACACTTCGCCCCATAGAGATAATGCCACCATATTTTCAATGCAAAGATCACAACAACCAACTCCAAATCATGTATGGGATAGTTTTTATTATGGATTTTTAGCTGACTTGAGGTGTATGCTATCACATTATCATTTTTCATCAGCACATAGCCTAATACCTTCTTTGAATAATCACTATACATGACCAAGAATTCTCCACTTTTTGGGAGTGTGAGTACTGGAGCAGTGATAAGCATCTTTTTCAACTCCTTGAAATAGTATTCATATTCTTGAGTCCAGAAAAAATTTACTCCCTTACGTGTTAGCTTGGTTATTGGGCTTTACAATCATGAAATTTCTTCAAAAATCATCGACAATACCCGGCTAGACCCAGAATGTTGCGGATCTCCATTACAAAAGTTGGCCCAGGCCACTCTTCAATTACCTTTGTCCTGGAAGTGTCCACAGATATCCCTTTGTTGGTGATAACATACCCCAAGAATGATACTTCTTCCATCCATAACTCACATTTACTGTACTTTTCCTAAAACTTATCCCTTCAAAAAGTCTTTAACATTGTATTAAAATGTTCCTCATGTTCCTATTTGCTCTTAGAGTATATCAGAATATCTTCAATAAAAACTACCACAAATTTGCTGTGGTAATATCTAAATTATCTATTCATTAAATCCATAAATATTATTGGATAATTAGGGAGTCCAAAGGGAATCACTATGAACTCATAGTTTCTATAACTCGTTCAAAATGCAGTCTTGGGAATATCTTCCTTCCTCACCATTAAATAGCGATATCCCGACTGAAGGTTCACCTTAGATAAATAACATGCCCCAAGAAGTTGATCGAATAATTCATTTATCTATGGAAGGGGATACATGTTCATTATTGTGATTTTATTGAGCTTATGATAATCAATGCAGAGGCACATTGATCCATCCTTTTTCTTGACGAAGAGGACTAGCGTACCCCATAGTGAAGCACTAGGGCATATAAAACCCTTCTCCAGATTCTCCTATAACAGATTCTTTAGCTCTTCCAGCTCTACAGTGGACATTATG
This sequence comes from Viscum album, assembly GCA_963277665.1. Lineage (NCBI taxonomy): Eukaryota > Viridiplantae > Streptophyta > Magnoliopsida > Santalales > Viscaceae > Viscum > Viscum album. The sequence goes on from OY728135.1 coordinate 268,048,800, forward strand.
TAAGGTGTATTTGAGAGAAGCATAGATCCAGGGATAAGTTCAATTGAGAAATCAACCTCTCAGTCAATAGAAATACTAGGCAACTATTTAGGGAATATATCAGTGTAATCAATCATGATGGGAATCTCTTCAAGAATGATTCTCTTTTTTGTCTCAAACATTTTAGCTAGATATGCTTTCTTATAAGGAAATAATATACACACTTGAGATGATGATTCTAAAGTAGATTCATCTTCCTCCTTACACTTGTAAATAATCAGAGGATGCTTCATGACATGAAGAGTGATCTCCCTTTCTCAACAGTTAATATTGTCCTTGTATAAAGATATCCAATCCATGCCCAAGATTGTATAGAAATCCACTAAAGGAAGTATGAAGATATTTTTTGGGAGGTTTATTCCACAAACATTAACTATGGAGGTGTTATAAACCACAGACACAATAATTTCACCATTCGATGTTCTCACAGATAACTTGTTCTCTAAATTTTGAGGTGGTGTTTGAATAGTTATACTAAACTTGTAAGATATTAAAGAATGCGTAGAACCAGAATCAAATAGTATGTTCACTATTCTTGAATGAATAACTAGAGTACATGTAACCACATCGTTGTCTGACTCCACCTCAGTAGTAGTGATAGCATAATCCCTTCCTTGTTTCCTTGGAGGTTTTTGTTGATTTCCCCTAACAACCCTTGGATTAGGGAATTTTTTTACATAATTCCCATGCTCATTACAGTTTTAACATTGCACCACTGGCTGAGAATTGATCCGAACCTTCATTTCTTCTTCCACATTAGTCAGATTTTTCATATCCCTTCGATAGGTTTTAGCAAGATGACCAAAATTTCCACATTTGAAGTAATTATTGGTTCCCTTTAGACAATTTCTAAGATTCTTATTCCCACAAATTTTTCAAGTGGGATATTATAGCTTATTTCCATCATGGGATTTGTTTTTTGAACCACCCATTTTGTTTTCTATTTTTTGCTTCTTTTCACCGGGCCCATGAGACCACTGAGAGTCTCCAATATCCATTTCAACCTTGAGGGAACAATAGAAAATCTCCTCATAAATGTCAAAGTCTCAGATCACCAACACCTTTCATAGACTCATATTTAGATCACTAAAGAAGAGATCTACCTTTCTTATGGTGTTCAGAAAAAACAAGAGGCGTACCTTGGAAGCCTTGTTAATTTTTCTTCATATGCCCCGATGGACTCGTCTTCCTTCTACTTGAGTATGAGGAAATCTATTTCCATATTGAGACAGAGGGTTCGAGGAAAATATTTATTGAAAAACAACCTCTTGAATTCTTCTCAATACATGGAATCAATATCCTCTTGGAACTTTGTATCCTTGATCAGTGTCCACCACTGATTAGGTTCCCCATCAAAATAATAGACTGCCAGTACAACTTTTTCTTCTACCGAGCACTAGATGACGAAGAATATCTTTTCGATGGAGTTAATCCATTGTTCCACGAAGAGGGGATTAGAAGATCCGCTAAACATGGGATGCCTTTTCCGTATGAAGGATTCTACAGAATTTTTTTCCTTTCTTGGAGGAGGAGGGCGTTCTACATGATTCAAGTTATTATTCATAATTTGTTCCATCTGAGAAAGTACTTTTATGAAGTTTTGAGCACCCACTCCCATCATATCAGGCATATCATTAGGGAAATCTTAAGATTGCCTATCACATTGGTTTTTGGAACCTGTCCTTATATTTCCCGCCATTAACTATGAAAAAGAAAGTATAATTATAGGGCTTGAATACTTTGTTATTGAACATAAAAAAGGAAACTTTTGAACATAAAAGGATAAAATTGTAAAGGAGAAGTATATCCTAATTTTCGATTCATTAGGTTTAAATCTAAGTTATCCTCGATCTATTACTTATCTTATATTATTATAGGTTTTTTATTCCCTTAATAATGTTTTGTAATAATCTCAGGAATTTACCAATGCATAGACGACGAGATTGTCAATACCAAGAGTGAAGAAAGACCCGTTGTCGTGTACCAGGATACCCTGGGTCAAGCCCAAAACTCCTTATTAGAGTTTTCACTCCTAGGTACATATGTGCCAGATCCACCTCTACCTTTTTTTATCCATCAGGGATTTATCTTCTTGATAAACCACTAACTCTATACTTACCAAAAAATTGTGGTGTTTCGTTATACTTTGTCACATACTTAAGGTTATCACTAAGGTGCTCTATTCCTAATCTCCAAAAATAAATAGATCATCCTCTGATACCAACTATAGAAATACTAGACTTTTACAGATAACATTACATGATTTTAAGCATAATTATACATTAGATTACAAACCATGGATCATGAAGTCAAGCATCTTTGAAGACTAGGAACATAAAATATAAAACATGGGGCTAAAAAACACTTCTTTATTTAATATCCATAAGTGCTCCTAATTTCCTTCGAGACCATACATATTTATAGGGTACCCTAGGGAACACATGAATAAAGGGAGGAGCTAAAATTCCTAGTAATGGAATGAACATAAGAATAAATCTTAGGCACATGAGTTAGGAGTCATGGCATAATGATATCAAAAGCATGGTACATATGGAATCATAACAAATAAACATGGGATCATATAAACATGGAATCAAAGAAAAGTGGAGGAAACATAAATCATGTCTTTAGTATGAGTCAAGGATAACCTCCAATCCTATTTCCCATAGTAGTACGGGTTAAGGCCAACCACCAATCTTGTTTCCCATAGTAGCACAAGCCAAGGCTAATCGCTATGACCGCTGCATATAAAATCTCATGGAACTTAACTTTACCCAATAAATTGGAGTGCTATCTAGGCATACCAATATTACATATCATGAATATGTTTTCCACATAAATAATCATACATAATCAATCTTATATAAACATAAGGGTTACCCATTGAAAGAATTGGGTACCACAATCAAGACATAAAGAATAACTAATGGGCGTATCATGAAAGTGTCCATGAAAGAAACGAATTAGAAAATACATGTATTTTTACAAGGTAAAATAGTAATATATCCTAGAATATGATGTAAAACATAAGTGATGACATGTAGGAAATGTATTTTATAAATTTTAGCTTTAAAACATTTTTGTGCGGTTTAAAGGAAAATACTAAAGAGCTTTTAAAATAGAAAAGAGGAAAAACTTTTATATAAAATCGGAATAGAACCAAGAAAGTTTTCATAATAAAAAAACTGATTTTAAAAATACAATGGTGGATTAAAATAGAGGATATATTTCACTTGAAATTGGGTAAGAATTTGGGAGGTTCCCTTAAAACAGGTTTGCTTATCGGAAAGTACTAAGGAAGGAATATTTTAAAAAAACATGTATATCCCCAAAAAAGAGAGATGGAAGGGTCTTGATAAATGATTTTTTTAAAACTAAATATAATTTATAATATTCATATAAATATATAAGATAACTGTATTTTTATATAAAGAAATATAAGGCAACCTGAAAGAATAAAGGATGTTTTGGTAGAATTCTTTACGAATTATCGACATGGTATCAGGTGGACCTAAGTGGGATTGATGAGAGAGAAAAGGGGATTCTCATAACTTATACATCATGAGGTAAGTATGGGGAGGTGAAAAATCATACTCCATCATTAGGTAGTACATATAAATTGGCATATCATATAAGACATTCTTGAATAAAAGTTAAATGGAGAGGATCCCTTACCTTATGTCTGGTGGTGTTCTCCACTTGTTATTAATGGCATGAATAAAACAATTTGGTTTATTAATTAATAATTCAAGAACCTATTATATATTTTATTGATTTATTATAAACTTTTTCAGTTCATTAAAGGCCTTTTTGATTGGTTATAAGGTTTAATTTCATTTTTTGGGCCTGATTGCTTGCTTGGTTTTTAATGATCGGTTCATGTTCGGATAAACACATATAATGAAAGTGGTTGTCCAGAATTGAATTTTTATTTTATTATTGAAAATATAGCATATTACATGGTTATAAAAATTAATTAAATTAATGGGAGTGAATATGAATTATTATATAAAACCTTAGTGATAACTGTTTTGGTTAATCGGTGGGTTTGATTATAATGAACATGTTTTGCTTTATAACATAATAAAATTTGTACAAAAGGATTGAAGAAACTTAACTAGGATATATTAAATATATAATAATATGGTTCAATAATAACACAAATGGTTTCATGACCATAATTAAAGATTATAATATAAATTTATAAACCGTTGTCCTTGAATGTGCTAAATTAACACATTTCAAATAGTGTTTTCATTTCTTTCAAATAAAAAATGGGAAAGGAGAGATTATAATGAAGTATCCCATTAGCATAAAAACATTATAGTACATTTATTTTACTAGATTTATCATACCATTTGGGTGAAATGAGGTGAGTAATGAAACAAGAAAAGAAAATAACTTAAAAGAAATAAAATAATGGGAAAGAGGAATTTACCTCTTGTGTTTATCTCTTTTGAAAACCTCTTAATGGGAGAGGTTTTGGTATTTTGAAGAGGAAAGGGGATGTTGGAAGTGGGAGAGGAGCTTGGGGAGAGATTCAGGAAGAATATTTGCAAGGAACAAGGCTTGGGAGTAGTGAAGAGAAGAGGGAGTGAAGGGGGGGGGGGGTTATAGTGGAGGAGAGGATGGTTTTCATAATATTATAATCCTTAATTTATTATTTCTTAACAATATAAGAAATAGTAAGTATTATATGGCCAAGAATAGTAATAAATTCATGTTAGTTCAAACCAAATTCCATTTACATCATCCATGACTCAAGCATGATGCAAAAATTCAGGTTTTCACATTTATGATGAATTATCAGATTTTACTATTCATAAAAAGTTCAAGTATTTTAGAAAAATACAAAAAATTCACCCTAACCATTTTTTTGAAATTTATAATCAAAAAATGAAATCCATTTTCCAGAAATAATTTTCTAAATATTTTTAATTTAATTTTTATATAAAATCATAATTTATTAAAACAAAAACAACATTAAAACTATAACTCATTCTTTAACACCTTGAAAAATTAATCAAGGTCCCATAAAATTATCATATAACCATAAGAAAATAAAGAAATAATTTATTATTACATTTTATTAAAATAAATTTCCATCTTAAATAATTAAATTAATCATAAAATTGTAAATAAAATATTTTGGACACACAAAAATACCAATTCTTATACTATGATCGTTTTTTCACTTTTAAGATTTATAAATTGTATTTATAAATTCATGGGTGAAGTTTATGTTTTTTTGGATGATTTCATATTAGTTAGTATTCATTAATATTCATAAAGTTATGTTACTATTGATAAGGGTATGTTATTATTCATCAAAAATTAATTTTGTCTTATCAGACTTCAAATAACATACTGATCACAATTGTAGATGTCTGTTTTTTAAAATTCACATATCATAAATGAAACACTTATGTTTAGAGGTCACATATCACATATTAGTTCATCATGTTGTGATTTCATGTGATTATATAAAATATTTATAAGAAAGGAATTTCCATTTATAAAACATTGGGTCGTTACATGATCACCCAATGGTGGATCATCCAATGGGGGATCCACCAATGGTTGATCACCCAATGGTTGATCACCTGATAGTGTATCATCAATGGTGGATCAGAAATGGTGGATCACCAATAGTTTATCACCATTGGTGGATCGCCAATGTAGGATCGCCAACAGCAGATCACCAATGACAGGTCACTAATGACGGATCACCAAATAGTGGATATTTCAAGATAAGGATTATCCAAAATTTATCATTCATAGTTCATTTTTTAAATATTAAAATCAGTCATAAATCAAGGTCTTCATAAAAATATTAGCAAGATAATTTTCATTTCCTATGAATTCAAGAGTTATATCACCTTTTTGGAAATGATCTCTCAAAAAGTGTTGTCTTACGTCAATATGATTTTTATAGAATGATATATAGGTTTATTTGAATTATTTATCACAATTTTGTTGTCACAATTTATAGTTACATGTATAAATCGATACCTTAGTCTAGAAATGTGTGTTTCATCGAAAAAAGTCTTGCACAGCAACTTCCTACTACTATGTATTCAACTTTAGTAGTGGAAAGTGAAACACAATTTTTATTTTTTACTAAACCATAATACTAGTGACATGCCCAAAAGATGCCATTTTCTAGATGTTAATTTTCTATTTAAATTGAATCCACCACATTTTTTATCTGAATAACATACTAAATCAAATAGTTATCCTCAAGGATGGAATAATTGTAAATTAGTTATATATTTTAGGTATTTGAAAATTCTTTTAACAGCAAGTAAATGAGTCTCTTTGGGATATGGTTGAAAACTAGAACACACACACAATATAGAATATATAGTCAGCTAGAAGTTAATAATAGAAAGATTACAATCATACCTCTATAACTGGTTTGATCTACTAATTTTCCAGTTTCATCAAGATCAATCTTACAAGTTGTACTCGTGAGAGTATCTCTATATTTAGTGATATCAAAAATAAAACATTTTAGAAGGTAATTAATGTACTTAATTTGATTTAAAATAATTCTATATTTATTTTGAAAATTTTGAAAACCAAGAAATTATTTAAGTTCACCCATTAAAATCATTTCAAATTCACCTTGCATTATTTTTGAAAAACCAGTAAATAAATAATTTTTAGGAAAGAGTCAAGCCTATCATACTAAGCTCTAGGAGAACAGTTTATACCACATAAATATTTATTTAAATTTAAAACACGATTTGTAAAATTAGGATTTTTAAATCTAGGGTTTGTGTAATAAAAACATCATCGACAATATAACCATTTTAGAATAAACTCTTGACATCCAATTGATATAGTTTGAAATCAAAATGTACTACATAGGAAAGAAGTATTCTAATGGATTAAAGTATAGACACTAGTGAAAAGTTTTACTCATATTCAATACACTCTTCCTAACTATATTCTTGTACAACCAAACTATATTTATTTCTTACTATAGTACATGAATAATCAGCTTTTTCTCTAAATAGACACTTATATATAATGGGAAGAGTGTCTTTATGTCTATTTAAAAGTTACCAAACTCTATTTATTTCAATCTAATTATTTTATTCTTGTGTTTTCATACCCATAATTCATCATTAATTTAATAATTAATGTTCTTAAGTTCAATCTGCGACAATAATGATTGATGTTAAACCTGATTTCAAATAGAAACTATACTTTGTGTTCATATATCTAGATCTATAACTAAATTATCTATAGTATGGTACCTAGGATTCTTAATAGTTATAGTAAAATTAGGGTTGTAAATCCCATTTCCTTCTATACATTCGGGTTCATGTTGTTCCTCAAAACTGGATGAGTTTTTTGAATGTTTCAGAAAATTTTCAAAAGGATGGGAATTTATATTCATATTTTAAAGATCATCCTCAAGGTTTTCTTAAAGGGGTATTAGGACCATGTAGATTTATTTCATCAAATTTGAGATGATTATATTCATCCACAATATTTTTTATTTTATTAAACACCCTATATGATTTACTAGATTTTGAACACCCAAGGAAAATTTCTTCAATACTCTTGGAAGAAAAATTGTCAATATTTTCCTTAGTATTAATAATAAATACTTTCAACCATAAAATGTAAAGTAATTAACCTTTTTATTTATACCATTTCCTAATTCATAAAAAAAATCTTTAAGAGAGGTCTAGTTAAAACTATATTTATTATATAACAAGTTATATTCATAGCTTCCTCCTATAAATAAATAAGTAAGTCATACTCATTGATCATGGTCTGAGTGATTTCTTCAAGGGTTCTATTTCTCCTTTCTACAAAACTATTTTACTATGGATTCCGAGGAGAAAAAATTTTATAATTATAGCCATTTTTTGAGAAAATTTATTCAAATTATTTATTTTTAAAATCACAACTATGATCACTTCTTAATGAATTAATTCTAAGTCCACAAATATTTTCTATAGATTTTTCCTACTTGGTAAAATATGAAAAAGATTAAATTTTGTGAGATAGAAATAATACCAAAGTATATCTAGTAAATTTATCTACAATAAAATAATTAAAATGCTTCCCATTTAATCTAGAAACTCTATAATTTCCAAACAAGTCAACATGAACTAGCTCCAGGGTTTGAGAAGTTGAATCTTCTTTGTTTGATTTGAATGTTATCTTGTTCTATTTCCCTTTTTGACATGGGTTAAAGATGTGGTCATTTAGAAATTATAGTCTAGGTAGATCTTTGACTAACCCTTTCCTAATTATATAGCTAAATGAATGAATATTGAAATGGCCTAGTCTCTTATGAAAAATCCAAAATTCGTTGTGAAAGGAACTTAGACATGTAATGTTTTGAGAAATCAAATAATCAAAATTAACATCATATAAATTATCATTTCTTAAAGAAGTAAAAAATATTTAATTTTTATAATCAATAAAATTTTAGAAATTATTTTAAAACATTACATGAAAAAAATAATCAAAAATCTCTATGATACTAATAATATTATAATTTAAACCATATACAAATAAAACTTTATAAATAAAAATAGTGTTGGAATTACCTATTTTTTCAAGGACAATAATTTTCCATTTCGCATTGTCACCAAAAGTGATATAACCACCACCCACCTTTATTAGATTATTGAAACTAGAATAGTCCCCAATCATGTGTCAAGAACATCCACTATCCAGATACCATAAATTCATACTGGTTATTTTCAAAAAAGTTTCCTACAAAAAAAATTCACACCAAAATGAATTTGGTACCAAACTCCTCTTGGGTCCAAAAATGTTAGTTATAAAAGATTTAAGAACCCATAATTTCTTAATAGGTTACCTATAATCATATATTTTTTAAATAAAAACATTTTTAGGTATAGAAGAATAATAATTTTTAGAAGAACTAAAATAAAAAGAACTTGGAATAAATATATTTCAATTATTATTTTATGTCCTTGTTGATAGCTAATTCTAGTAGTGTATTTGGGTGCTATTTTTTACAAGATTTAGAGTATTTATCCCATTTGTAAATCTTTCTAGATATTTCTTTAGTTTCTCATTAAATAAATCTAACTCTTTGTTCTCTTTTAGAAGTTGTGAATTTTAATCCTTATCAATACTAAAATTAGTTTTAAAAATAGAAGTCAAGACATGTTACTTTTTTAAAAACTTATAATTATTTTTAAGTTTATTACAAGTTTATTACAACATATTATAGTACTCAAAAATTTCTTCATTACACATGGTTTTATAACTATTGTAATTTTCATAGGAATTATAAATATTTACAGGAGAAGAATGAAATGCATTGGATACCTTAGATGCATTTGTCATAAAAAACATGTCATCTATATCATGATTATCCCCACGGGTTGTGTCTGAATCACTCAAACTAACTTTAGAATCAATCAATGTTTCTTTCATGGATTTATCATACCTCTTATCCTTATCATCATATTTACTCTTGAATTTTAGATTAGGATAGTCAACTTTAACATGACATTTCCTTTTTCATTAATAATAGATTATCTCAGTTATGTTATCATATTTCTTCTAGTATTTTTTCAATTTTACTAGATTGTCATATTTTACTTTATTAAAAGGTTTCCTACACAAATTATTCCTGTTGTATAATTTATTTAATATTCTATAAAACTGGTCTATTTCTTCATCACTGTCAGCATTTGACTCCTCATCGCTTGAACTGTCAGGTTGTATTTTCTCCTTTTTTTATGTAGTAGTTTTAGAGGCTATTGATTTTATTTTTGGTTCATCCTACGCTTCTCTATTTAATTTTATTTCCCCCTCATAAATAATAATATTTTATATAATATCCTTAACAGGTAAATTGCCAATGTCACATGATACTATGATTGACATTGGAGTTCATCTCCATTTAACTAGAAAAGACCTTAATAGGTGCATCAGTTGATCTCTATCATAGATAGGCTTTCCAAATGAATACATTATGTTTAAAATCTTATTAAACCTCAGATATCTATCATAAATAGGTTCATAAAGTTTCATATTTAATATAATAATTATTTAAGTTTATTTTTTTGACATTAGATGTTATCTCATGAGAAACAACTAAAGTATTCCAAGTTTAAAAAGATAAAGTGCATGAAGATATTCTATTAAATTACTCATCACCCAAAGCATAATATAAATAATTAATGGATTTATAATTATTATTATAAGATTCTTTAGAATCATCACTCTATTTAGCTTTATATGTTTTGGGTAATTCATATTTGTCTTTAATGACAACCCATATTTTAAAACCCATGCTTTCAATATGCATATTAATTTTAATCTTCCACTGAGCATAATTTGTGCCATTAAAATAATGAGGTTTTTTGTATCATATACCTATTTTAAATTATTATCCATAAAGAAAAAAATTTAGGAAAAATAGAAATTTAAGATCTTTAAATTACAACAAAATAATGGTTGAAAAGGTTTGTGAAAAACCCCTGATATGAAATGTTGGTTTGAGGGAGTAACTCAAGATGTGAGTGAATTGGGTACCCAATAATTTTTTTGTTAAAAACAAATTAAAATGAAATCCTTCCAAGTTAATCAAAAACCCCTTGTTAAAAAAAATTATATAATAATATAAGTTAGATCTTTCAAAATATTTTTCAAAGAGTTATTAGGGACCTGTTAAAATAATTTGTGAAATCACTTTATCTTTTGAATGAAATTTTCTTAATAAAATATTTTATATAAAAAGAGGTTAAAAATAAATTTTGAAGTATAATTTTTATTTATAGATTTAAAAACAAATTCATTGTTAGATTTTAAATAAATAAAAACAAAACTGAGACACACATTGAAGTAAATAAGGGGTTCAGTCTCAAGATATGACTTAATTCCATCCACTTAGAAATCACTTTCTTCCAAGCATATTATAATAAAAATAATCTGTTACACAACCTATATTAGGTTTTTAAAAACAACACCACAAAAGCTATCCATGATGAATTCCTATTTTGTAGTTATATATGGGAAGAAATACAACACAACACACACATAAACTCTTACACATTTGTCATGGGTATATAGATAAAAATATTTGATAGAGTCTATCATTTACACTACATTTAAAGCACATGAGTCAGTGTGCATTGATAAATAGAGTACAATATCACATTTCTCAAAGGTAAATAAAAAAGCTGAGGGAAAATAAGTATAGATGAGAAAATATGATACTTCTCATCCATAATAACATTAGGGGCTCAAGGGTCATCATATTTGACTTGGTGAAGATGTTGAACAAGTTATCTGAAATTATAGAAAAATAGAGTGTCATAGAGTTATCTTTTTTTTTCATATATATTACATAAAAAAATTCTACATAGATCACTTGATTATTCATATGAAAGGTTCTTGATCATTTATAATTTTCATACTTTCACACTCACGTGTATATATTTGTGTTCATGTATTCATCACACATATAATCTCTCAGGGTTCGTTATGCGTATGTGGGAGATCCTTAGAATATAAATCTCTATAGATTTATATTATCCATTAAATAATAATAGTAAATATATCATGGATCTTTTTATTGAGAAGAGAATCAGGAACCCTTTGACTTTGTCTTTAATTTATCTATGGAGTGGTTTAGGAATAATCATTAACAAATCAACATGAAGTTGTCTATATTAACTCCCATAAACTAGTTGTTGGAAGCATTAAATTTAAATGAAGAAAATAATACAATATTAGAAATATGGAGAAAACATAGGACAATTATAGAAAGTGGGTAGTAGCATAGGCCAATGGTATTAAGGGTAAGAAGTAGCATATTCAGTGGTAGCACAAGTCTGGTGGTAGCATTGTTGAACTAACGATAGAACATGTCCAGCGATAACATGTCTAGAGGTAGCATGTATGGTGGTAGAATAACTCTTACAGTAGAATAATTAAACTAACGATAGAAAATTTCAACTAACAGTATTACATTTGAACTAATGGTATCATATTTTTAATAACGATAGCATATTTTAACTAATAGTAGAACATTTGAACTCATGATAGCACATGTATGTACTTAAACAAATTCTTTACAAAATAAGACACTATCATGAAATAGTAAGCTCATTAGGGAAATAATAATCTAGATTTTTGAGAATTAAAATAAGGATGTTCCAACAAATTGTATTTGATAGAATATGCAACACGCAACACTGATCTTAAACAACCAACAAAATATATTTCATTAAATTTAATTTCTTCGATAGCTTGCAGAACATGTAACCCCGAGTCTAAATGATTCGTAATATAGTGTAACATTATAACCTAGCTATCAAATTTATAGGTATGAATAATAATAACTAAATTATTAAATTTATTGATATCTATTTATTAGATATAAAATAATAATCATTTAAAAGAAAAAGAAATGCTTTTTGAAAAAACCCAATTTTTTTTCTAAAAGATTGTTTAGTCACGCTTTGTGAAAATAATTTAAAAATAATTTTTACCACTCTTAAAAATTTATTTGATAAAATTAATATAATTTTTGAAATAATCATATAAAAATTAGCTTAGGGTGAATACTATGGATTTTTATGAAATGTTTCATTTTCTGATGAATAGTGAAAAATACCGATTTTTATTGAAAACAACATTTTCATTTAATTAATTACAATGTTAAATTACATTTTAAATTATTTTTAAAATAAAATTAGTTCAATTATACTAAAATATAAATATTTTAGGTAATCTTAATCAATTTAATATTGAATTTTTATATATTAAAACCTTTTATACTTATGATAATTTTCAATTTGAAAACCAACCTTTTCATCGCATCTGTGGGTATAATTTTAAATGGGGTTCTTCCAATTTTTTTAATTGAATTTTCCAAAATGGATTCCATATTTTCAACCAGAATAATTTATATTATATAATAAAGTCAAATTAATTTTTTACCTTTATTAATAGTAAAAGAAATAAAAATTGATTACCACGGTTACGGTAAAAACTAATCTTTTAGGGGGTTAAACTAAGAAGATAAGGGTTACAAATAACCTAAAAACATAATAAAAACTTATTTTCTAGAAATATTTAATCTTTATAATCTATAATTGTTTTGATTGACCCATGATTTAGGCTTTTGAGAGGATAAAAACATGGGTGTAATTGATTCTTTTAAAAAAATTCATGTGTGACCTCTCCCCCACTTATAAAATTCCACCACCTCCCATCCCGTCTTCACACTTACAAAGACATTTGGATCAGAAAATTCCTTAATAAATAATTTAAGTACACAAATACCACCATACAAGAGTCCTTTTTAATTATAAATCCATCATAGGAAGGATTTTGGTGGAAACCTAAAGAGGTCTTCTGAAGAAGAGGTAATGTTCTTAAATGTGTGTTTTTAATTTTTTTCCTTCTACTACCTCTTTAAAATATTATTAAAACATGGTTATATAATACCCTCAAAACATTAAATATAATTATATTTTATTAAGTTATGTTCATGACCTATATCCATCCCCTTTTCCATTAAATGTCAAACAAAACTGTCGATCTTGTATATGGCGGGCTACCACATCGTGAACCAATATAATTAATTTTCCATCACCACCTTAAAAGGTTGGATATAATAATGTATTGATCACATTTATATGATATTTATGATATTATTATACTTTTATAATTATAATATCACATATAACTTCATACTTTACATTATATTTAAAATATTATAACGTCCCTCCAATTTATAGCGGGCTACCGCCTCACGAAGTGATACAATTCATTTTTCACTTACGCATTACATGGAAAGAAATAAGAATATATTTAATAAACATATGTAATATATATGATATGATATTTATTATAAAAAATTAATATATCCCCTAATTCTTTATCCTTTTACTCATAAGGTAATGATATTAATGCTCACCCATACGTACAACCTACCATCTTCACAAAGCGATTTGATTCATTTTACATAACCAACATTCAAGAATGATTATAAAAATTTATATAATGATTCAATAATATATTTATAACATTAATATAATTATTTATATGATGTTTCTATATCATATACCCAAGAATTAAAACACTCATGAAACAACACAAATGGGAAAACAAGGAAATTAATACCCGAAACAATAAAAATAATGAAATATTATTAACAAATAGGTGGTAAAATGTTATAATAGGATGTTATATGATATTATAAATATTAATAAGATTATATTATAAATTAATAACATTCTTAAATCCATTATATAGGATATTAAATCACATTCAACCAAATAAAAGTGTGAGGTAAGGGACTTCATCTCAATTTCCCTTCCTTGATGCATATTGTAATATTATACACCTAATTTCTTTTATATGGTTTATATAATTCCCCTTTTAGATATAATATAATGAATAGTTCATACATCATGGTATTTTATGTTTTAATTTGAACTATTTTATATTGGGGGATTTTACATGAAAATTACCAAATGGTAAAGAATTTCATAACTCAATTTCTTTTCATTAAGTTATATTAATTATTAATTATCATTGACATTATAAGATTATATTTGTAAATAAATTTGAATATATTATATTTTAATTCCAATTATTTTTTTGTGGATTTAAATTTGATACACATAATTGATTCATTTTTAATTCTTACTTCAACATTATGATCTTTGTAAGGGTTCATTTCACAATCTCATTTTAATATGGATTGTTTATACATGAATTTCCATTGAATACATTTTTTTGATCATTGTATAATAAACACATTTTATTTTATTCTACTTTATTTATTTATTAATTTTTGAAGCTATTGTATCATCTTTCTCTCTATACTACTTAAAATTATTGAAAAATATTTTTAATAAAATACGACATCATTTATCTCTTAGTTGAAATTCCTTTTTCTTCAAAAACCATGTTTTCTAAAAATGTTTTCAATTTTTTAACATTATCCAAAATATTTATTAAAGAAATATTTACCAATTTTTGACTATTTATGTTTTTTTGGAATGGAATATTCATGTTGTTTTCCTAAAAGGAAAGTTTTTCTTTTACCAAAAAATGTGAAAAAAATGTTTTTTACTTATATTGAATTTATGGAATTTACTTATATCAGGACCAATCAATGTTTTAAATATTATATTAAAATTTTATAATTTTATCTTCAAATAAAGTTACTTTTAAAATGTTTAGTGAAATTTTAGTTTTAAAACATGAATTACAAAATGAAAAGGATATTTTCCTCAAGAATGTTTTTAAAGATTAGTTTATGGTATTCCTATTCTACAAAAACCAAAATACTTTGTTTTACTTATACTAAAATTGGGATATTTTGTATTTATATCATCATTATTCTTAATATGTATGGTTTATTATGATTTTTAAAAAGGAAAGTTTTGACATTCACTTTCTTGATACATTTTTGCAGTCATTCACTTTCTATTGAAGTAATAACTTTTCAATGATCATTAGACATTAAATTTCACCCAAATATCCATACTATTTATCATGGATATAATTATTATTTAAAATATATAATATTTATACATACAATATTTTACTTTTAAAGTTTCATGACTAATAAGGGAAATTATTTTTAATCTGTATTCCTTATACGATACAAAATTTTGTTTATAAGGCATATTGTTTATGAATTAAATCTATCATTTGATATATGTGGAATGTGTTGGATATATAAATAGAAGTGGGGCCTGATTATAGACACTCTCTTGATTCATTGGTAGTCTCATGAGATGAATCAATTAGCCAGACTTAGTTAAATAGGTTTCTAGTGTACACCTACCCACCAGTCTTAAACTTTCTTGAGAAAGGTATTGATAGTAGAGGTATCATGAATCCTCAAACCATGATATCTAATTATTAATTATTTACTTCATTTAGATTTCAGTTATTATTATCCATGATATTTCATAATTAAATTAACTCTGGGTGCATTTCATTCTCAAATTATTGATTAAATAGAATGTGTTTCAATTGTCTACCTTTCCATATTGATTATGACTTATCCAGTTATGATATTCATTTTATTGATTAAATTTCTTGTGTGTTAATTTATTTACTTTTCCATATTGATTATGATAGTAAAAACTTTTAAATTGAATGTGTGTTTAGTTATTTAATTTTCCATGATTATGCTTATTTATTCATGATAACTTCTCTTTTACTTTACCCTTACTTGGCATTTGAGCTCAAGCTTATTCTATTTACTTCCACTAGAATCTAAGAAGTTTATTAGCAATGATATGAAAAGATATTCTAGAGGGAATAATGATATTCTTAGAAAAAATGTTGTAATTTCTATTTTCAAATGTAATATAGAAATCGTGTATATATATACTTTACCAATACTAACAAACTATTCGATCCTTCAAGATGTGATTACTTGTATATTATTCAAATATAATAAAGTAGAAACTAGATCCACGATATTGGGGCTGGGGTCATTTTAATGATCCTCTCTTAGTCTGATCATTGATGGAAAGAAGAAGATCTTTTCAATAGATTTATACCATTGTTCCACAATTAAGGGATCAAAATATCCATTGAATGTTGGAAGCCTTTGTCACATAAAGGTCTCAATTGAAACTTTCTCTTTCTTAGGGGGTTTGGGTATTCCTACTAATTAAATTTTCTATTCAAAACTTGGTTTAATTGAGTATTTATTTTCATAAAGTTTATGAATCGTTCTCCCATTGGGTTGGGCTTCTCATTTGGGAAGCTATCACATTACCTATATCATTGGTTGTTTACATGATTCCTCCTATATCCATCCATTGATTAAAATAAAGGAAAATTGTGGATGGGAATTTTGAAACTATTAAACAAATAAAAGTTAAACTTTGTGTAACGTCCCTGTTCAGGAAGCCACCCAGAGGTGCCCCGTACCCGGTTGGTCACATGGCCTCAAGCGCATCTCCCTGAATGCCAGTGGCTGCCGACTAGTAGCGAGGGCCTTGGGTGTGATAGTGGGGAAAATATGCCCTCATTAGTAGAGTACACAGTGGAAGTAAATAGATATTCAAAAGCGGAAACAGTAATATCCAACAACAGTAAGCAGTAGAAGACTGAAATGATAAACAACTGGAGAACATATATATAAATGATACATGATACATATATGTCTAGGAAAGCATCCAAACAAGTAACAATGCTGAATACAGTACTAAACCAAAGTACAAAAGGAAAACAGATAAGCAAATATTCAGTATCGCAAGCCTCGGCTTGGTCCCATGCTCTCCACCTCTAATGAAATCATGTACCTGAAGTCGAAGGGCGCTTGCCCTTGTTTATACCTGGATTAATATAGTCTGTTTGGGCACACAAGCATGACCCAAACAGGATGTGAGACTAAATCCTAGTAGGAAACCACCTGAAGATATGTGCCTAACAACCAATGAGTATATTGTAGGGTAAAAGTACAAAAAGCAGTAAACAGGAAGCACTCACCAGAAAATAAAATCCACAGTTTCAATATCAAGCAACAAATAAGCAAGAAGCTAACACAATAGGTAACCCTCTGGGTAGTACTCATAGCCTAACCCCTATGGTTCAACCCAAAAAGTACAAGCAACCCTCTGGGAAGCACACACAGTCTCACCCCTCTGGTTTAGCTAAAGTATAGACTCTCTGAGGAAGCACACACCATCAATTCTCCCTATAGTCTCCTATTGTACTAAAGGAGCCCTGGGGAAGCACTCAACGTCAATTCCCCATGTGTCCTGCGTTGAGGAACTACAGACACTCTGGGGAAGCACTAAATTTCAATTCCCCCTGTGGTTTCACATCATATAATTATAAATACACTCTAGAGAATCCCTCAATGTCAATAATCCTTATGGTCTATACACCAGGTTATCACGACCCTGTGTAAATAAACAAGTATAGCATCACGTATAAGCCAAAGTAAACCTCAAGAACTACTTGGCTAGAATTCTATAGCATATCAGTATATCAGAACAACAATCACACCATCCTACAATACTAGGCATGGGGAAGTAACAACAGCCTAGCAGGAAAACAAGACCCAATAGTCAAAATAGGGAAAACATGCATGGTAAATACATCCAAAGCACAACAACATTACCCTATTCACAAACAATAACCTCTAATCAGGCATACAAGCAATGCAAGCAAACAAAAGGGCTAAAACGGTAAATGAACAATACCCCATTCATGGGTATTGGGAGAAATTGAACATAAAACTCAAAGAACTTATATGGAAAGGAACAAACCACCTACCTCGGGGTTAGGAGATCACTATACTTGAACCTCGAAGCTTGAATCTCCTTAGAAAGTAATATATCTAATAAAACATCTAAAATTTTTAACCCATGATAACTTACAAAAGAAGAGGAATTGGAAAATGAGGTTCCAACAGAAGATAAAACTCACCGATGCGATACCAACGCAATCAACGGTGCTCGAATCAGAGGCCGGATAGAGGTTCGGGGGCTCGTCGAAGATCCACAGCTATTCGGCGCTCTCAGATGAACGAAACCTAAAAGAAGTTCTTTCTGGCGATTAAATGCGACCCCGATGCATTTAATGAAAAAAAAAACAAAATCCACGATGTTTACTTTTGGAGTACATGGTATGTACTTTCTATTTCCGTACTTCGCATTAGGTGTCCTCCACATCACCCCACACGACCGTGTGTGTGGCCATGACACAGCCAGCACACGGCCTCCTGTTGCAATGAAGTACACGACGTGTACTTCAAAAATTTATAGAAACTCCTCTTTTCTCAAAAACTCTAGAAAAAGGAAAAACATACCTGAAAAGATGGCCCAGGTTCATAAATAATTCGCCCCTTAAAGAAATTTGTCCTCGAATTTCACTAGTACGGCGTAGAAAAAGAAACCCCGAATAGCTTCGGCCACTGTGCTCGTACATCAACCTCCCTCTCCCAAGTCTCATCCTGCACCAGCCCGTGCTGCCACAACACTCGTACCAAGGGAACAGACCGGCCACATAGAACCTTTGTACTTGAGTCCACAATCTGGATAGGATGCTCCAAAAACGACGTATCCAATTCCAACTCAACCTCCTTAGGTTGGAAAACATGAGATGGGTCTGAAAAGTATTTTCGAAGCTGAGAAACATGGAAGACGTCGTGCATATCCCAGTACTTCTGAGGTAACTGCAACCAATAGGCAACCAGGCCAAATCTCTCCAACACCTCAAACGGCCCGACGTACCTCGGTGAAAGATTACCCTGTCTCATAATCCTCTTGTGTCCCAACCTCGGTGTGACACGAAGGTACACCTAATCCCCGACCTCAAACTCTAGAGGTCGTCTCCACTAATCAGCATAAGACTTCTGTCGAGACTGCGCAGTAGCCATCCTCTTCTGAATGAACCCTATCTACTCTATGGTCTCCTAAACAAGACGAGGTCCCAGCAAAGCTGTCTCTCCTGCCTCCAGCCAACATAAAGGTGATCAGTATGGCCTACCGTACAAAGCCTCATAAGGTTTCATCTGAATAGTTTCTTGAAAACTATTGTTGTAGGAAAATTCCACAAGAGGTATATAATTCTCCCAAGAACCTAAAAAATCTAGAATGCATACTCATAGATTGTCCTCAAGCACCTGAATCATATGCTCGGACTAGTCATCTGTCTAGGGATGGTAATATGTACTCAAAAGTACCTATATACCCAAATACTTATGAAGCCCCTTCCAGACCTGAGAACTAAAACATGCATCCCTATCTAAAACAATAGAGTGTGGAAACCCATAAAGACATACAATCTCTCGGATGTACAACCACCCCAGCTCATCAACACTGACGGTCTCCTTGATCGCCAAGAAGTGAGAAACCTTCGTCAGTCTGTCAATGAAAACCCAAACTGCATCATTCCCTCGAGGCGACCTTGGCAACCCTGTCACGAAATCCATCGCACCTTCATTCCACTTCCACTCGGGAATGGGTAACTGCTGCAGAAGCCCTGCTGTTTTCTGATGCTCCGCCTTCACCTGCTGATAGGTGGAACACCTCATGAAGAAACCAGAAACATCCCTCTTCATACCTGACCACCAATACAGATGGTGTAGGTCACGATACATTTTGGTGACACTATGATGAACTGCCCAAACTGAGGAATGAAAGTCCCACATCAGATCCTCACGTATATCTGCTGGAACCCATACGCGTCCCTAGAAACACAAGATCTCATCATCGCCTATGGCCCACCCAAGAATAGGGTCCTCTCCTAAAATGCTTTCCCGTATAACTAGGCATTTAGAATATGATATCTTCCTCACTCGTACTCGATCAAGAAGTGTGGAGGTGACAACTACAAAAGATAGCAAAGTCTGCCCCTGTCTGTCATGCACCTCAAAATGCATCTCGGAGAACAAATACATAAGCTGCCACTCACTACTGCCCTCCTGAACTGCCTGTATATGAGTCCTCCTACTCAACTCATTAGCCACTGCATTGCCTTTACCATGCTTATAGGCTAGCTCAGAGTCAAAGGACTGAAGGTACTCAACCCCCCTTCGCTGCCTCAAATTCAGATCACGCTGAGTGAATATGTACTTGAGACTCTTGTGGTTGGTGAAAACCACAAAGTGCTATTCCAGAAGATAATGTCTCCAACAACGTAAAGCATGGACTTAAAAAGAAAAATTTAGATCGTGCTTCAGGTAATTCCTCTCATGTGGCCTCAACTGCCGAGACCCGTACTCCACGAATCCATCTCCCTACATAAGAAAAACTCTCAGACTGATACATGATGCATCACAGTAAATGGTATAGCGCTTTCCCGACTCTGTCAAGACTAGTATCAGTGATGAAGTAAACCTCTATTTCAGCTCCTAAGAGGCTAAATCACAAGAATATGACCATAATAACTTTGAACCCTTCTTGGTCAGACCCATCAACGGTGCTGATAAGCATGAAATGTCTGGAATGAAAATTCTGTAGTATCCAGCCAGCCCTAGAAAACTCTGCACCTCAAAGAAGTTCTTCAGCTTCTCCCATAAAACTATAGCTCTCACTTTCTCTGGGTCTACCAATACTCCTATCTCTGAGATTTCATGACCCAAGAAGTGAATCTGATCCATCCAAAAGTGTCATTTTGAGAGCTTAGCATATAACTGATGCTTTCTAAATGTACTCAGAACGATCTCATGATGGGTAGCATGGTCATGTCGAGTGTGAGAGTACACCAAGATATCATCCATGAATACCACCACAAAAGAGTCCAAGTATTGATGGAACACTCAGTTCATCAGTTCCATGAAAACTGCAGGTGCATTCGTGAGACCGAACGGCATAACCAAGTACTCGTATAGACCATACATGCTCTGGAAGGCTGTGAGAGGTATATCAGATGGTCTAACATGCATCTGATGGTAACCGGATCTAATGTCAATCTTAGAGAACACCTAGTCTCCTCTAATCTGATCAAAGAGATCATCAGTCCTAGGCAAGGGATATCGGTTTCTGACCGTCAACTGGTTCAGCTTCCGATAGTCCACACACAGCCTAAGGGTACCATATGCCTTTTTTGAAAACAAGACAGGTGAACCCCAAGGAGAAGTATTGGGGCAGATGAAACCCTTTGCGTGCAACTCCTCTAGCTGCTTCTTGAGCTCCTACAACTCAGGTGTAGCCATCCTGTAAAGGAATGGACATTAGTGCCGCCCCTGGAACAATCTCAATAGAAAATTCTACCTCATGCTCTGAAGGAAAACCTGAAAGGTTCCTTAGAAAGACATCTCTAAAACGATCCACCACCAAAGTAAAGTCTAACTGTGAAGTCCCTTGATCATCCATATAAAGACTAATAACTTGGGCTGTAACTGCTCCCAACCCATGATGTTCTGGACCCGCTCTGCTCACATGGACATCCCACTCACCCTTATGAAGAAAAGATCCACCCTATGGTGATATAAAACTCACCCTGTGGCGATAACAGTCGACGACTTCCGGGAAGGGAACTAGCTAGTCCATTCCGAGAATGACATCATAGCCTGTCATCTCTAGAACATAAATATCCCAAAGGAAGTGACACCCACCAAGATTGAGAGGGTACTCCTTGCACTAACGTACACTAGATGTTCTTGTCCATAATATAGTGTCTAGTGTCAAAACATTGCTAGAAGAAAATATAAAGATCTGAAGGCTCTCTATAATAGTGACAAATATAAATCTATGCATAGCACCAGTATCTAAAAGAGATGAAGATAAAACCGAGGCAACTAGGATCATGCCTCAAACTGTAGAAGGTCTGAGATCCTGCTCCACCACAAAGGTCTGGCCAGCTCTGCGGCCCTGTGACCCTGCCTGACTACTCTGAGCTAATCCAATTTGTTGTCGCTGGTAGCCTGGTGACTAACCACCGTGGCCACGACCTCCACCTCGACCTGAATGGCCATAAGATCTTTAGTTCCCAAACTAGTGAGAAACTAGTGGAGCTTCTCCTATATGAGGGGTCATAGATGAACCCCGGTCACCAACTGCTGGTGAAAAGACATGACAAAAATGCTGAAGGTGTCCCAACTTGCCGCATGATAGGCACTCTACCAGGTCTATCTGGCATTGTGGCCTCATATTCCCACTTCTACCACACTAGTGGCACACCACCTGGATACCATAAGATGCATCCCGCCTACTTGGATCTCCTACTGTAGTCTCCCTGCGATGCTTCCAGCTATCAGCTGGCGAAGCACTAACTCTGGGTGTCGAGATGCCGTGGCTCACAACTCCAAATTCCCTTAGATTCCACTCTATGATCAGTTCCTGGTTGACGATAGAAGCGATGGAAGTCAATCTGAAGATATTCACCTAAGAGAAGATTTCCTGTCTGAGGCCATCCTCGAACTTCCTTTCCAGGAATAACCCATATCCTCCTAGGAAGGCTGTGAAACATTGAAGCTCAGTGAAATAAGAGTAATACTCCATAACCGATAGGGTACCCTTATCAAGGCTCATAAACTCCCAGGCTCGGTCGGCCCTCAGGGTCTCCGGATAGAAGTAGTCATAGAAGACGCGCTGGAACTCCTACCAAGCCATAGCCTACTGATGACCCACCTGTGAGATTACATCCCACCATCTCTTGGTCGAATCCCATAAGTGTCAAGATTCACCCTCCTCTCTAGAGGCGTCTCCAGATGCTCAAAGATTGTCATCATGGCTTCTAGCCATGACTCTACAACCTTAGGTCCTCCTTCCCCTGAGAAAGTTGGAGGATGCTGCTGCTGGAAGTCCTGAGTCAAATCATCCATCGATGGGGCAAGAGGCGGCACTCCATGAAAGGTCTGCATCATCCTCATGAAGCCTTCCCTAAACTATGCATCCGCACCAGTAACAGGTATAACTGCTGGTGCCAAGACTGGCACAACATGATGATCTGCAGGTGGTCCCTGATCAACCATGTCTGGTGTCTGATCACCGCTTGAAAAATGGTGTACAACTGGAGGACGTCTCGGTTGCATGACTCTGCTTGGTCAAGCACACAACTTAGATCAATATTATCAAGGACTGAAAACAAGGAGTGTAAGAAGAGAATAGGAGAAGGAAATCACTCATGTTTTACAAAACATGACTACACAACGTGTTCCCTTAAGTCATTCACATGGGAGTGTACTTTTTCCTAAACAGGTCATGTAACACCCCAAACACCCTACTTGTTCTCCAAACACACGGCGTGTACATGAATCCTCTTTTCCTACCCAGGTCCTTCTACACGGTTAAGCCACACAGCTATCCTAAGAAAAGACTACACGACATGCTCAAGATAGACACAGTGTGTACTAGACAAGCTTCACCTAGCCCGTGTTGTTAGTTACACGACCTGACACACAGCCTGACCCTACACGGCGTGTTCCAAATGGACAAGATGTGTACGTGGAGGGATAACACTGACCCATGTTGTTCGTGACACGGCCGGGTACCTGGGTTAGACTACACGTCGTGTTCAAGGTGGACACAACGTTTATAAGAAGAGACTCCATTGACCCATGTTGTTAGCTACACGGTCGGGTTCCTAGGATTATACTACATGGTGTGTTCAATACAGACATGGCGTGTTTACACCAGACTTTTTCCATCCCGTGTCTCTGCCCACAAGGCCTATGACACGGTCATAGACTACACGACATGTACATAAAGTACACGACGTGTACTTAAGAAAAACAATTTCTTCCCGAACATAAGAACACATGGCATGTAATCAAAACTACACGGTGTGTATTCTTGGTTTTTTCAGATAGTAAGCCTCAGGAACTACTCTGGAGCCCATAAAACACTAAAAGGAACACTGAAAGTGCCAAATTTTGATCTGTGAGAGCCCATACTCCCCACGAATCAAAGTTTGGCATCTTATACATGTTACAAACAAGGTATAAAAGTCAATGATTCACCACATTCTAGTCCATGAGGGCCCATAACACCTCAAGAACCAAAGTTTGGCATTCATTCAGAAAAAACCTTACACAATCAATGCTCTAACATGAAGCAGATATTTTTATCAAGGCATCTATCACAACCACATGCATATTCTACAAAACATCTATCACAACAACATGAAATTTCTAATGCACCCTAGATAACATGGAAATAATGCAAGGAATATGATTTCTAAAAAGTTCCTATATGATGCATGAGATGGAATAACATCATCTCATTGGGTTGCGATAGAAACAGAACCTCAATAACATCAACGATAACAACACAAAACATGTGAATCACCCAACGGTGAAATCAAATCAACTACAGAATTGGAAAACCAGAAAATTACAATAAACGAGGTAGATTGGCTTTTCCCTATACATGGGTTTGCTAATCCTAGGCACAACTTATTACCAAGTACCTATTTCATCCTATCCCTGGATATAGGATCCAAATAATAAGTCAAGAAGAAAATAATTCCTCTGATAAAACTTTGTAATGTCCCGGTTCCAGAAGCCACCTAGAGGTGCCCCGTACCCGGTTGGTCACATGGCCTCAAGCACATTTCCCCAAACGCCAGAGGCTACCGACTAGCAGCGAGGGACTTAGGTGTGATAGTGGGGAAACTATGCCCTCATTGGAAGAGTACACAGTGGAAGTAAACAAATATACAATAGAGGAAATAGTAATATCCAACAATAATAAACAACAGAAAACTGAAATGATAAACAACTGGAGCACATATATATAAATGATGCATGATACATATACGTCTAGGAAAGCAGTCAAACAAGTAACAATTTCTAGTATAGTACTAAAACAAAGTAAAAAAGGAAAATAGATAAGAAAATCCTCAGCATCGCAAGCCTTGGCTTGGTCCCATGCTCTCCTGCTCCAATGAAATCAAGTACCTAAAGTCGAAGGGATATTTCCCTTGTCTATACCTAAACAAATATAGTCTATTTGGGCCCAAAATCATGACCAAAACATGATGTGAGACTAAATCCCAGTAGGAAACCACCCGAAGATCTGTGCCTAATAGTAAGTGAGTATATGGTAGGGTAAAAGTACAGAAAGCAGTAAATAGGAAGCACTCAGCAGAAAATACCATCCACAATTTCAATATCAACCAACAACTAAGCAAGAATCTTACACAACAGGTAACCCTCTGGTCAGTACTCACATTATAACCCCTATGGTTCAACCCAAAAAGTACAATCAACCCTCCGGGAAGCACACACAGTCTCACCCCTCTGGTTCAGCTAAAGTATAGACTCTCTAAGGAAGCACTCACCATCAATTCCCCTTATAGTATCATATCATACTAAAGGCTCTCTAGGGAAGCAATCAAGGTCAATTCCCCCTGTGGCTCACATTGAGGAACTACAGACACTCTGGGGAATCACTCAATGTCAATTCCATCTGCGGTCTCACATCATATAATTATAAAGACACTCTGGATAAGCCCTCAACATCAATTCTACCTATGGTCTATACACCAGGTTCTCAGGGCCCTGTGTAAGTCAAAAAGTATAGCATCGTGTATCGGCCAAAGTAAAGCTCAAGAACTACTTGGCTATCATTATATAGTATATCAGCATATCAGAACAACAGTCACACCATCCTACAATACCAGGCATGGGGAAGTAATAACAACATAGTAGGAAAACTAGACCCAACGGTCAAAACATGCAAAACATGCTTGGGCAATACATCTAAATCACAGAAAAATTACCCTATTCACAAACAATAACCTCTACTTAGGCATACAAGCAAAGAAGGAAAAAAAGGGCTAAAAAAGGAAATGTGCAATACCCCGTTCATGGGTATTGGGAGAAATTTCACTTAAAACTCAAAGAATTTCTACGAAAAGGCACAAACCACCTACCTAAGGGTTAAGAGATCACTATACTCAAACCTAGAAGCTTGAATCTCCTTAGAACGTCGTATATCTAAGAAAATTTCTAAAAAGTTTAACCCACAATAACTTGGAAAATAAGAGGAATTGGAAAACGAGGTTCCAGCAGAAGAGAGAACTCACCAATGTGATTCCAATGCAATCAATAGTGCTCGAATCGAAGCACAGAAAGAGGCTCAGGGTCTCATTGAAAATCTGTGGCTTCTCGACACTCTCAAACTAACATAACCTAAAAGAATTTTGGTCTGGCGATTAGACGTGACCCCGTCGTGTTTATTAAAAAAAACAAAATACACGGTGTGTACATTTGGAGTACACGATGTGTACATACTGTTTCTGTACTCCACATTAGGCGGCCTCCACGTCACCCCACATGACCGTGTGTGTGGTCATGACACGACCCACACACGACCTCCTATGGAAATGAATTACATGGCGTGTACTCATAAAGTACATGACGTGTACTTCAAAAATTTCCAGAAACTCCTCTTTTCTCAAAAAATCCAGAAAAAGGAAAAACATACCTAAAAATAAGGTTTAGGTTCTTACACTATGAATATTTATGTTATGAATTTCTAGTTTTTAATCTATGTTATCTATGAATTATTTCCTACTGTTAAATTTCATAGGCATTTTTGTTCCTATAAAAATGGTTCGTAAAAAGCACATGATTAACCAAACAATATCCACTAGGAGTGTTTGGATAGGTGTGTAGTCATAGGACTCTTTTTCATACCCAAAGTACAGGTCATGTTAATTCCCAATGTTCCCTTTCAGAGTTATTTCCCCTAGGTACATCTATTACATAGCCGCATCCTCTTTTCATTATCCATAAAGAGATATATTTTCTCAGAAAAAAACTCTATACTTTAAAAAAATCATGATTTTTTCCTAGGATTAGTATTATCCCTAAGGTTTTTAATAAGGTTTTATAATCCTAATACTTAAAAATAACTAAACCTTTATCTAATTACAACCATGAAAAACCACATATTTTATAAATTTATTTCATGATTTATTATCTATAGATACACATAAATTAATCCCAATAGATTGAGAGGCCTAATATATTTGGTAAATTAGATATATAGAACTATAATTGGAAATAGGGATACAATTACATTATTTATAATCCTATAACATTCCATTAAAATTCCATTGATGTTCTAAAAATTCACAGGATAACCTAGAGACATACATAATAAAAGGGTGATCTATAAATCCCAGTAAAGGATTAATCAAATAATAACAAAAAGTAAAGAATTAAAAGTGATTCAATATGAATAACATGATTATATATAAAGTTGAGAATCATAATCATAAACATCAAATCATGATATAAGATGATAACTTCATGGAATCATAGGAATGTAGGAACAACATAAAATATGACATCATAAGCGTAAATCAAGGATAACAACTGAGGAATCATAACATAGTGTGTTTAGGATAACCTCACATGAATGATAAATGGTATATCATGAGATAAAAACATTACCCAATGCATTGGAGGTATGTATAATTCCAATCCCACCTATCACGTTCATATTAGGCATTTGTGTGCCACATAGATCATACCACATAATAACGTCTTTTTACACATTTAATATAATTATTAAGGATTTTGGATTTCATAAATAAAATTACACAATCAATTAAGGATAGTTATATCCTGTTTAATAACCTTTATTGGAAATTGAGATTGTTATTCACAACACAAAATTTTGACATTTCAAATACCATAATAATTTTGGCAGTATAACGAGTGTACATGAAGGTTTAGGGAAGGGATTAATTATAGTGAAAGGTGGTATGTAATTACTAAATAATAATAAGGATAGTAAATGCATGTGTAAAAACATATTTCTACATGAAAAATAATAAATAAAAAATGCTTAATAAAAATAAATTACTTGAATGAAAATAATGATGAAGAGAATCCCTTACCTTGAGAGGGTGCTTCTAAAATCTTGTAAGGAGATTCTTAAGAGATTTAGAACACCTTGAGAAGGATTTAGATAGGTATAGGGATAATAAATTCATGATAAAGGGCTTTTTAGTGGAGATGAATTGGAGGTTGGGTGGGTATTTTTAGTAAAAGAGAGGATAATTCTTTATTAACTTCTAAACATAGTTTTTAAACTCTAAGTAATAAATTATTCAAAACTACAAACATTTCCATGGTTTTCTCCATGTTTTATACCAAATAGGAGTGGTTTTTAGATATTTTATTTTGGTAAGAACCGAATATATTAAAATAATACCATTTATGATGCATAAGTGAGTCATGTTTGCAAACAAATTGTTTTTAAAACCTTAAAATATAATATAGGTTTTAAGGATTCTTTATAGGTTTATAAAATTAATAAAATAACTCAAAGAAAGGGGAAATATTTTTTTTTCTCATGTATACCTCTTATAGTATTTATTACATCAATTTTGGGATATTATGACATCATAATAGATACAATATATTTATAACATATTTAATTTTTACTAAACAATTCAATTATCTCAAAAATTATGAAAAATTTACAATTAAATAATTTCGATGTGATTATTTTAAAAATAATTTTTTTTAAATTTTTTTTAAAACATAAGAAATTTCCACTATTAAATAAAAATCTATATTTATTGGAAAATACTAGTTTTTATGACACACGAAACATTCTGACCCTTATAAAAATTACATGGAACTTTATTAAATTATATTATCATTTATATTTAAATAAATATTATTTAATAAGACTATTTCATGAAATAAAATATATTTCAAAATCATTGAAATTATCAAAAAGAGTGATTTATTTAATACTAAATATATACTAAAAAATAATTTTTTCCCTTTTTAGACAAATTTAATTTTTTTAAAATTCATTATATAATCATGTATATATAAAAATTAATATTGAAAAGGGTCAAATATAATCATTATTTTATCTAAAATAAAATATAAAAATTTATACTACCAGGGTCAAGAAAACAAACCCCTTATTACACCAGCGTAATCCAAAATGGTAAGGTGTGCAATGGTGGTACTTTCTTGGGGTGGTTTGATGAACATAGTTTGGGTAGTGATCTCAATGATCTTGAAATTCTCACATAAATAGTTTCACTAATGTTTAAATTTTTGAATCTCAACTTGGGATTGGTAATGGGAAAATCCCTATGATTTCATCTCCTTAGGAAGCTTCGATAAATGGGATTCATTGGGTACGATTCTAATGGTTGAGGCCATCACTTCTTTCTTTAGTGCCAATTATACTTTATAATAAACCTTTTTATATATTAATCATAATGGTAATTTTTGAATGTCTATATATGCAATAGTGATAATTCTTAATGGTATTTTGAAACCGATAGTCAAATTATGGATATTGTTTATATTATTCAATAATAAAATATAAAGCCTGTGTTTTCTACAACTACATTACTCAATAAGGAATTTATTCATTTAGAAGGTAATTTTCTTTATAAAAGTTTGGTTTATTACATTTCTCCCTTACACAAACTTGTATTCGAACTTGGGACCTCCATGTGCAAACTGAGTGCCCTTACCACTGCTCTATTTTGTTTTCTTATATATTTTACGATATATATATATTTACATATATATATTTTTATCCATATATTTATATAATTATTTTTAAATATATTTATAAAATATATGTTTTTGAACATGTGTGTATTTATGTGTGTGTGTGAGTATTTATATATATATATATATACATATTTTAGTGTGTGTATATATATTTAAAATTATTATATATTAATATCCATTTACATATATTAGATTATATATAAATATATATCTATTTATTAATATAAAAACATATTTATATATAATCATTATACATACATTTTTATAGGTATATATATATTCATAATTTCTTATAATGTAAATAAAATAGTGAGATTTTTCTACTAAAATGAATAATAAAAATTTTCATATGTTTTAGGTATTTAAAAATATATTTTACATGTAAATATTTTTAAATATTTATTTATAAAATTAATAGTTATACTTTAATATATACAAATAGGTATATATATGTATATATTTAATTTAAATTGTATCTTAATATGAAAAATGATGAAATTTGAACACTATATAATCTATATGAAAGTAATGCCTAAGAATAAATTTAGTATTCACTAAAAAAATATATGAAGACCCACTTAAAAAAAACTTAAATTCCATTGAATATTCAAAAACTAAGGTATCCTAAATAAAAACTCAGGTTTTGAGGCCTTCACAGACTTTTTGGACTGAGAAAAAAAATAAGAACTAAGGTATTCATGATCCAAATGGCGTAGATATCTTCACATGATTAAATTTTACATCTCGTGGAGCCAAAAAGAACACCAAGATCAGAAGTTTCGTATGATTGAAGTTAAATCCTTTTTCTCAAAATATCTTAAGAGATTAAATAATTAATTAATTTTTTCTATCACCAAAATGTTCTTTAATGTCTATTACTCAATAATAATTAGAAATTTTTTAATTACTTTACAAAGCATTTTCAATAAATCTAATAGATATTAAGTTCCAATCTATAGTTAGTTTTAATTAAATAATATTTAATCAAATATATATTATATTTATGTCAATATAAATATTTTTATATTAAAATATTTTTTTAATATTATATAGTTATTTTTTATGAAGGTCATTTTTTTAGTGCTAGAAAAATGTTGATAAGGGGGTATTAGTGCTTAAAAAAGCACAGATAAAGGCTTTTGTTTATCATCATAAAAAAACCACAAAAAAAGTTTAATTTTATCAATGCAAAAAAGTTCTCATAAAAGAATACCTCTATGCTGAAAGCAATGCTGAAAGAGAGGCCTTTTATCAGCACTTTTTTACCACTAATAAAAGGAATCCTTTATCAATGATTTTTTAGCATTGGTAAAGGGTATAACTTAATAGAGCAAAATATGTTGTAGTGTTAATATAGATTTTTTTTTCAATTGATATATATATGTACAATATTTTCTTAAATATGATTTATTAATAATAAATATGTATTTATAATTAAAATATAATATATTTAGTGAAAACAACTTTTAAAATAAATAACAATTAATACTAATTAATAATTTTCTAATTAGTATTGATTAATATAAATTTAAAAACACTTTCAAGATAGAAAAACTTTAATAAATTAATTAATCGCTTAAGATAAGTTGAAAACGGTACATGAACTACAAATAACCATAACTTTTGATCAAAGTGTCCATTTGAGCTCTATAAGATTTCTAATCAAATATTTCTAAAATGTCTATGTCAGTTAACTTGGGAGGACCCCATCCCTTGTTTTTTATTGGTCAACAAAGGATAGAAATCCATCCAAAATTAAGTTTTTATTTGGTATACACTAATTTTTGAATATTATATTGAATTTTAGCTTCACGTAAGAGGGTATTATTATCTTTTTTTGGTGGATAATAACTATATTTCTTGACATTAAATTCATATGAATAGTATGGTGTTTAGATCTTATATTTTTTTTTCATATTGTATTGTTATGTATTAATTAAAATATAAATATATGTGTATATTTTTATTTTTATTAACATGTAAAATATATTTTTAAATATATAAACCATATGGAAATGAATATTTATTATCAGTTGTATTTAAAATTAAAATTTATCTATTTTATTTAACTTATAAAAACATATGAATATATATATGTAAGAAACCAGATCTTCTTTTCAGGTATGTATTTCTTTTCTGATTGTTTTTGAGAAAAAGAGGAGTTTCTAGAAATTTCAGGAGTACACGCTGTGTACTTATAAATACACGCCTTGTACCCAGTTACCATGGGTGACTGTGTACTGGTCGTGTAATGGCCGAGTACATGGTCGTGTGCCGCCTAATGAGGAGGCCGGTTGAGGCAAGTACACGCCGTGTACTTTTAAAATACACGTCGTGTACTTTCTTTTTTTCATTAAATGGACCGGGGTCACGCCTAATTGATAGAACCCCCTTCTTCTTGACCTATCTCATGCAAGAGAGTCCGTATGACACAATTATTTTCTAAGCCCCCGACTCAGCGTCCGTTATCTGATTCAAACTCAATTAGTTGTGTTGGAATCACATCGGTGAGTTCTTCCTTCTTCTTGAACTTCATCTATTGATTTCTCCTCTTTCACAAGTTATCCTCGATTGAAATTTTTTAGAATTTTTTTATATCTACGGAGTTCTAGGGAAATTCAAGGCATGATATTCATGTATAAAATTCGTAAAATGTTGAGGTTGGTGGTTTGTGCCTTTTTGTAGTTAGTATTTGAGTTATATGTGCCAAAGTGCCCAATACCCTTGTTCAGGGTATTGCGTGTTCATGGTTTTTAGCCCTGTTATTTCTTGTTATGCCTTTTGTGCTTGAGTAGAGGATTTATGATTGTGAATATAGTTATTTTCCATGCTATGGATGTTTTTACCATGCTTTTTTGTTATTGAACGTTTGGTCTAGCCTTTCATGTTAGGCTTCTTTGCTTTCTATGCCTAGTATTTTTAGGATGGAGTGATTTTATCTAACATGTTGTGATATGCTGTTGACTATTTAGACAAGTAGTTCTTGAGTTTTTCTTTGGCTTCCATATATCATTGTGAACGTTTTACTTACACAGGGTCATGAGAACCTTGTGTAGTAGACCATTGGGAGAATGGACGTTGAGGGATTATCCAGAGTGTCTGTTTACTTTTACATTGTGTGACCATAGGGGGGATGGACGTAAGTACTCCCTCAGAGTGGTTGTAGTTCCATGTTGCGAGACCACATGGAGAATTGGACATTGAGTGCTTCCTCAAAGTGTCTATAATTACTAATACGAGACTACATGTGGAATTGATGGTGAGTGCTTCCTCAGACAGTCTTTGCTAAAGCTGAACCAAAAGGGTTAGATTGGGAGTACTTCCCAGAGGGTTGATTGTGTTTTTTGATTTAACTAGAGGGGTTAGGCTATGAGAACTACCCAGAGGGTTACTAGTAATTGTTTAGCTGCTAATTTTATATATGAAATTGAATGCCTTTGAAACTATAGGATTGTTTACTTTTGAGTACTTCCTTATTTATTGTTTCCTTTTGCTTATTGTCTGCCATATATATTCACTGAATCTTAGGCACACATCTTTGGGTGGTTTCCTACAAGGATTAGTCTCACACCCTTTTTGGGTCATGATTTTGGTCCCAAATAGATTATATTTCTATAGTTATAGATAAGGGAAATCTCCCTTCTACTTCTGGTACTTGACTGCTTTGGAGCTCGAGAGCATGGGACCAAGCTGAGGCTTGAGATGTTGTGGAGCTGTTTACTTGATTTTCTTGGTACTTTGGTTTAGTGTTGTATTACATCATTGTGACTTGTTTGGCTACTTTCCTAGACATATTTATCATGCATCATTTATATATGTGCTCTAGTTGTTTCTTACTTTCAGTATTCCACTGTTTACTTATTGCATGGTATTACTTCTTTCGTTATTGTTATCTATTTCTTTCCAATTCATTACTATGCCAATGAGGGCATAGTTTCCCCACTATCACCCCAAGGCCCTCAATACTAGTCGGTAGCCTCTAGCATTTGGGGAAATGCTCTTGAGGCCATGTGACCAACCGGGTACGGGGCACCTCTGGGCGACACCTAGAACCGAGACGTTACAAAGTGGTATCAGATGGGTTCTTTTCTTCTTGACTTACTATTTAGAGCCTATAGACAGGGATAAGAAAAAATAGGTACTTGGTGATAATATGTACCTGAGATTAGTTAACCCGCATACAGGGAAAAACCAATTTACCTCATATATTGTGATGTTTCTAGTTTTTTAATTATTATAGTTGATTTGATTTCACTATTGGGTGATTCACATGCTTTTTTCTATTATTTTTGACGTTATTAAGGTTCTATTTCTGTTGCAAACCAATGAGATGAGGGTATGCTATCTCATACATCATATAGTCACTTGGAAGAAATCACATGTCATGCATTCTTGCCATGCCATTTAGGGTGAATTAGTGATTTCATGTTGTTGTAATAGATGTTGTGTTAGATATTCATGTTGTTGTGATAAATTCCTTGATATAATACCCACTTTTGATAGGGTATTGGATTGTGTAAGGTTCATTTTAATGAAAAACAAACTTTGGTTCTTGAAGTGTTATGGGACCTCATAGATCAGAATTTGGTGGATCATTACCTAGTTATTCCTTGTATATGACATGTATATGATGTCATGCTTTGATTCTCAAGGAGTATATGCCCTCACAGATCAGAATTTGGCACTTTAATGCTATTTCAGTGTTTTTGAGATTTCAGAGTAGTTTCTGAGGCATACTATCTGAAAAACCACTGAATACACGATGTTTAATAAAGAATACACGCCATGTGTCCTTATGTTCAGGAAGGAATTATTTTTTTAAGTACACATTGGGTACTTATGTACACATCATGTAGTCTCTAACTGTGTCGTTGGGTGTGTGGGAAGAGACACGGGGTTGGGTAATCTTTGGTGGAACACACTGTGTACTGGATGTACACGCCGTGTTGTAGAGGCCATGTGTCCGACCAGGTGACTAACGAAACAGGTGGATGATGGGTATCTAGTACACAATGTGTCTTTTGAGAACATGCCGTGTAGATTCATCTGTGTACCCAGCTGTGTGATTAACAACACATGTCAATGAAGTTTGTCTAGTACACACTATGTTTGGCACAGAAACTCTATGTAGTCTTGTTCTCAGGGAACCATGAGGGTTAGTCATGTAGGAGAACTCAGTCAAGGAAGAGGATTCAATTATACACCGTGTGTTAGGACAACACACCGTGTGTATGGGGTGTTACATGACCAAGGTTGGAAGGATCACATGCCCATGTGAAGGCTTAAGGGAACATGTCGTGTAGGTGTTATAAACACTGTGTAACCATGTTTTGAAAAACTTGAATGCTTTATTTCTCTTGTTCCCTTATTACAATTATAGTTTTTATTCCTCGATAATCTTGATCTAAGGTGTGCGCTTGGAGTTGCAGAGTCATGCCACAAAGACATCTTCCAGTGGTATGCTAGTTATAGGGAAATGACCAGACACTGAACATGGAAGATCTGGGACTGCCAGCAGATCCTCCTGTAGTTCCAATCTTGGAACCAACCATTATTCCAGATAGAGGTACCGATCCACAGTTCTGAGAGGGCTTCATGAGGTTTATGCAGACCTTCTATGGAGTACTGCATCCCGCCCCTTCTATGGAAGAGTTGACATGGGTTTTCCAGAAGCAGCATCCTCCAACCTTTATAGGGGATGGGGGACCTCAGGCTACAGAGTCATTGTTAGAGGCCATTCTTTTGATCTGCAAACAACTGGAGATGCCTCCGGAGAGGATGGTGAAGCTTGCTACTTATATGCTTCGGGATTCTGCCAAGAGATGGTGGGACGTGATCTCACAGGCGGGACACCAGTAGGTTATGTCTTGGGATGAGTTTCAGCGAGCATTCTAGGAATACTTATATCCAGAGACTTTCAGGGCCGATCGAGCCCAAGAGTTCATGAGTCTAGACCAAGGTACTCTTTCAATTATGGAGTATTATTCTCACTTCACAGAGCTACATTGCTTCACACCCATTCCAGGAGGTGATGAGTTATTTATGGAAAGGACGTTTGAGTATGGTCTCAGGAACGACATCCAATCTCAGGTGAACATCTTCAGGTTGACTTACATCACCTCTATAGTCAACCAGACATTGATCACCTAGCACAATATAAGGGATTCTAGAGCTGTAGGACAGGGTGGTTCAACATCCAGAGTTGGTGCTTTTATAGCTGATAGTAGGAAGCGTTAAAGGGAGTATACTCATGGAGATCCGAGTAGGTGTGATGCACCTTCAGGTATCTAGGTAGTATGCTACCAGTGTGTAATGGTCAGGTATATGAGTCCACATTGCCTGAGAGACCTAGTGGAGTGCCGATCCTGTGGCAAGATGGGTCATCATCAGCGGTTATGTCAGTTTTTCTCACCATCAGCTGGTGACAGGGGTTCTTCTATGACTCCTTGTTTATGATTAGCACCACCGGTTTCTTATCAGTTAGGGAACTCGAGTTATTCATGCCGTTTAGGCCGAGGTGGAGGTCGCGGCCGTGGTATCCAGTTAGCGGGCTTTAAGTGGCAATAGGGTGGATCAACTCAGGGTGGCCAAGTAGGGTCACAGGGCTGCGGTGCAGGTCAGAATTTTACGGTGGAGCAGACCTAGTAGGATTAGAATCATGAACCCTCTATAGTTCAATGTATGATACCAGTTTCCTTAGTTTTAGCTTCTATTCTTTTCGACACAGGGGATTCAGACACCTTCATATCTGTTGATGTTGTGGAGAGCCTTAGGGTCTGTATCTTTTCTTATGATGATATATTGACATTAGACACTCTATTGGGGATAATAACGGCTAGTGTACGTCAGTTCAAAGAGTGCCCTCTTGAGGTTGGTGGGTGTCACTTCTTATGGGACCTCTATGTCTTAGAGATGGCAGGCTATGATTTCATTCTTGGAATGGACTAGTTGGTTCCCTTCCAAGCTATTACTGACTGTTATCACCATAGGGTGAGTTTCACATTTCCAGAGGGTTGATCATTCCTTTATAAGGGAAAATGGGATGTCCACGTGACCAGAGCAGGACCTAAGCATCATGGGTTGGGAGGAGTTACAACCCAGATTGCTAGTCTATATCTAGATGACTAGGGGACTTCACAGATGGACTTTCCTCCAGTGGTGGATTGTTTTAGGGATGTCTTTCTAGAGGACTTTTCAGGTTTGCCTCCAGAGAAAGAGGTAGACTTTTCGATTGAGCTTGTTCCAGGAGAAGGACCAGTGTCTATTCCTCCTTATAGGATGGCGACACCAGAGTTACAGGAGCTCAAGAATCAGTTGGAGGAGTTGCAGACAAAGGGTTTCATCCGACCCGGTACTTCTCCTTGGTGTTAGCTAGTTTTGTTTGAGAAGACGGCGGACAATACCCTTAGAATTTGTGTGGATTATCGGAAATTGAACTAGTTGACAACAAAGAACCGATACTTGTTGAGTATTGATGATCTCTTTGATCATCTTCGAGGAGCTCATGTGTTCTCAAAGATTTAATTGAGGTCCGGTTACCATCAGTTGCGTGTTAGACCATCAAATATGCATCTTGCAGATTTTTAGAGCAGTTATGGTCTATATGAGTATGTGGTTATGTTGTTCGGTATCACGAACGCACCTACTATTTTCATGGCACTAAAAAACTGAGTGTTCCGTCCATACTTGGATTCTTTCATGGTAGTCTTCGTGAATGATATCTTGGTGTACTCTCACTCTCAACACGGCCATGCCACACATCTTGAGATCATTTTGAGTACATTGGGAGAGTATCAGTTATATGCTAAGCTCTCAAAATTCCACTTTTGGATGGACACAATTCACTTCTTGGGTAATGTTATCTTAGATACGAGAGTATTTGTAGACCTAGAGAAAGTGAGGGCAATAGTTTCCTTTGAGTAGCCAAAGAATGTATTTAAGGTACATAGTTTTCTTGGGATGTCTAGTTACTATAGACATTTTATACAGGACTTTTCACACTTAGTAGCACCATTTACGGGCCTGACTAAGAAGGGTGGAAATTATTGTGGTCAGATTCTGGCGAGTAATCCTTTCATAAGCTTAAAGGGAGGTTGAGTTCAGCACCGATACAAGTTTTTTCAGAGCTGGGAAAGAGTTATATAGTTTACTGTGATTCTTTATGTATTGGGATGGGGGATATTCTTATGCGGGGGGAATGAGTAATGGTGTACAATTCTCAGCATTTAAGGCCATGTGAGAGGAATTACCCGACACATGATCTTGAGTTGGTGGAAATTATTCATTATTTATGTTGTTGGAGACCTTATCTTCACCCAGTGAGACCTGAATTTGAGGTAGCGAATGTGGGTTGAGTACCTTCAGTCCTTCGACTTTGAGCTTGCCTACATGCCTGGGAAAGGCAATTTTGTGGATGATGCATTGAGAAGAAAACTCAGATATAGGTATTTCAGGAGGCCAATAGTGAGTGGAAGCTTATGTATCTGTTCTCTGAGATGTATTTGGAGATACAAGACAGACAGGGACAAACGTTTCTTTCTTTTGTAGATGTTACCTCTACTCTACTTGATCAAGTGCGAATGAGGAAGATATCAGACTCCGAAGGCCTGGTCCTATGGGAAAGTGTGTCAAGAGAGGACCCTATTCCTGGATGGACCATAGGCAAGGATGAGATCTTCTGTTTTCATGGATGTATATGGGTTTCATAAGACATACACGAGGAGCTGATGTGGGACTTTCATTCCTCAGTTTGGGCAGTTCATCCTGGTTTCACGAAGATGTATCGTGATATACACTACCAGTATTGGTGACCAAGTATAAAGAGAGATATTGTTGGTTTCTTCATGATGTGTTCCACCTGTCAGCAGGTGAAGGCGGAGCATCAGTGACCATAAAGTATTTTGTTGCAGTTTCCCATTCCCAAGTGGACGTGGAATGATTTCGCGATGGACTTCAAGACAGGTTTTCCGAGGTCACCTCGAAAGAATGATGCAGCTTGGGTTGTCATTGATAGACTCACAAAGGTTTCTCACTTCTTACCAATCAAGGAGAATTTTAGTGTTGATGAGTTGGGAAGGTTGTACATCCGGGAGATTGTACGTCTGCATGGGTTTCTAAACTCCACTTTTTTAGATAGAGATGCTTGTTTTACTTCTCAGGTGTAGCAGGAGATACAGTAGGATTTGTGTACACAAGTACTTCTGAGTATAGCTTACCATCCTCCGACAAATGGTAAGTCTAAGCATACAATTCAGGTGTTGGAGGATATGCTTCGACCATGTGTCTTAAACTTTGGAGGTTCTTCGGAGAAACGCATACCTCTTGTGGAATTTTCCTACAATAATAGATTTCAAGAACTATTTAGATGGAAACTTATGACGATTTGTACGGTAGGCCATGCTGATCACCCTTATACTGGTTGGAGGCAGGAGAGGAAGCTATGTTGGGACCTCATCTTGTCCAGAAGACTATAGAGTAAGTGGAGTTGATTCAGAAGAGGATGGATACTATATAGTCACGACAAAAGTCTTATGCTAATCGAAGGAGACGACCTCTCGAGTTCGAGGTCGAAGATCAAGTTTTCCTCTATGTCATGCCGAGGTTAGGACACAGGAGGATTAAGAGATAAGGTAAGATTTCACGGAGGTACGTCGGGCCGTTTGATGTTTTGGAAAGGGTCAGGTCAGTTTCTTATCAGCTGTAGTTACCTCAGAGGTACCGGGATATGCATGATGTCTTCCACATTTCTCAGCTCCGACATTACTTCTTAGACCTGTCTCATGTCTTCCAACAAAAGGAGGTTGAGTTAGAGGTGGATGC
The DNA here is from genome assembly GCA_963277665.1 of Viscum album. NCBI lineage: Eukaryota > Viridiplantae > Streptophyta > Magnoliopsida > Santalales > Viscaceae > Viscum > Viscum album. The sequence goes on from OY728135.1 coordinate 268,088,617, forward strand.
ATCATTCACAGAGCATCCTATATGGATTGTTGGTCCTAGTGTGAAGGTTCTTCGTGGCCAGTCTATTCCTCTAGTATGGGTTCTATGGAAGCATGGGTGAGTATTGGATGAGACTTGGGAGAGGGAGGCTGACATACAATCGTAGTGGCCGAAGCTATTCGAGGATTATTCTTCTACACTGCCTTGCTAGGGAAATTTAGGAACAAATTTCTTTAAGTGGAGAAGTTTGTAAGAACCCAGATCTTCTTTTTAGGTATGTCTTTCTTTTATTGTTGTTTTTGAGAAAACATGGAGTTTTTGGAAATTTTAGGAGTACACACCGTGTACGTATATGTACACATCGTGTACCCGGTAACCGTGGGTGACCGTGTACTGGTCGTGTAATAGCCGAGTACATGGTTGTGTGTGGTGACCTGCAGAAAGCCTAAAACGGAGGCCGGTTGAGGAAAGTACACACAGTGCACTTTTAAAATACATGTTGTGTACTTTTTTTTCATTAAACGGACCGGGGTCGCGTCTAATCAAAATACCCCCCTTCTTCTTAATCTATCTCGTGAAGGAGTGTTCGCATGGTGCAATTCTTCGCTAAGCCCCCGACTCTTCTTCTATTATCCGATTCGAACTCTGTCGGTTCCATTAGAATCGAATCAGAGATTTATTCCTTCTTCTTGAACTTCATCTCTTGATTTCTCCTCTTTCACAAGTTATACTCTATTGAATGTTTTTAGTGTTTTTATAGATCTATGAAATTATAGAGCGATTCAAGGCCTGATATTCACGTATATCTTTTTTACAACACCAAGGTAGGTGGTTTGTGCTTTTCCATAGTTTTTCTTTGAGTTATATGTGCAAAAGTTCCCAATAACCTAGTTTGGGGTATTGCGTGTTCGTGGTTTTTAGACCTGTTATTTCTTTTTATGACTTGTGTGCTTGAGTAAAGGATTTATGAAAGTGAATATAGTTATTTTCCATGCTATATATTTTTCCCAATCTTATTTGTTATTGACCATTTGGTCTAGCCTTTCTTGTTAGGTTGTTTTTCTTTCCATGCCTAGTATTGTTAGGATGGAGAGATTTTATCTAACATGTTATGATATGTTGTAGAATATTTTTCCAAGTATTTATTGAGGTTTACTTTGGCTTCTATATATCATTGTGCATGTTTTACTTACATAGGGTCGTGAGAACTTGGTGTACTAGACCATAGGTAGAATGGATGCTGAGGACTTCTCCAGAGTGTATGTTTACTTTTACGTTGCAAGACCATAGGGGGGATGGACATAAGTGCTCCCTCAGAGTGTATATAGTTCCACATTACAAAAACACAGGGGGAATTGGACATCGAGTGCTTCCTTATAGTGTCTATAATTATCGATATGAGACAATATGGGGAATTGACGGTGAGTTCTTCCTCAAAGAGTCTTTGCTAAAGCTAAACCATTAGAGTTAGACTATGAGTACTTCCCATTGGGTTTCTTGTGTTTTTTTGATTGAACCAGAGGGGATAGGGTGTGAGAAATACCTAGAGGGTTACTATTAATTGTTTATATGCTTATTTTATATATGAAACTGAATGCCTTTGAAACTTTAGGATTGATTACTTTTGAGTACATCCTTGTTAACTACTTCTTTTGGCTTATTGTCTGCCATATATATTCACTCACTATTAGGCATAGATCTTTGGGTGGTTTCCTATAAGGATTAGTCTCACACCATGTGTGGGTCATGATTTAGGGCCCAAATAGGCTATATTGTTTCAGGTATAGATAAGGGAACATTCTCTTCTACTTCCGGTACTTGAATGCTTTGGAGATGGAGAGCATGTGACCAAACTGAGGCTTACGATGTAGTGGAGCTGTTTACTTGATTTTATTTTTACTTTGGCTTAGTACTGTATTCCAGCATTGTGACATGTTTGGATAATTTCCTAGACATATGTATCATGCATCATCTATATATGTGCTCCAGTTGTTTTTTACTTTCAGTCTTCTGCTATTTACTTATTGCATGATATTACTGCTTCCGTTATTGTTATCTGTATCTTTTCACTGCATTACTCTTCTAATGAGGGCATAGTTTCCCCACTATCACACCCAAGGCCCTCATTGCTAGCCGACATCCTCTATCATTTGGGGAAATGCTCTTGAGGCCATGTGACCAACTGGGTACGAGGCACCTTTCGGCGGCACCCAGAACGAGGACGTTATAATATACCTATACAAATATATGTATAATGATTATATATAAATATATATATATGTGTGTGTGTATTAATAAAAAAAATATTTTTATATATTCTAATATATGTAATGAATATTAATATATAATTTATTTAAATAAATATATATTATATATTATATATACTCACACGATGACATATATATATATATATATAAATAGACACTAACACACACATAAATACAAGCACAAACATATATTTTATAAATTTATTGATATATATATATATATGGATAAAACAATATTTAAGTAAATATATATATATTTAAATAAATAAAAATATCGTAAAATTTTAAGAAAATAAGATCAAGTAGTGGTAAGGACATTCAGAAATAACAATTTTGAAACGATACATAGGGCATGGTCGAGAGTCACATTTGGTATCTATTCATACATCATGTGGTTTAGGAGACCATAAGTCACGTGAATTTTATTATATGTTATGATTTTTCTATGTGAATGAATTTACTTAATTAAAAAACAACTACAAAAGTAACCCGTGTTTTCTAAAATACTTTATTTGGTGTTGTTTAATAAATTAAGGTCTATTTAATTAATTACATCCCATGTTATATTGAAATTGATTTTTATTATTTGTTTATTAATGTATTATTGGATTTTTTTATGATTTGTATTATTGATTATGTTACTTATTCCTCAATTAGTAAGATACTGTTAGAAGTGTATTAAAAATCTAGGTTTTGAGTATAAAATTTATTATTTCTTGGTCATGTATCTGTGAAATCTATATCATTATGCATAATACATGATATTTAAAAATTTTCTATGTTTTAAAAAAAATTAAAGTATAACTGTTTCACAACATTATGTTTTAATTGGAAATATATTTTGAAAAGTAATGGTTATTTGGAAATGGAAAGAGTTTTCTCAAAGTGGTTATATAGAGTGAATTTAATCTGTAGGTTTTAGAAGTTTTAGTAATGAGTTCAACACATTATTTTAAAATGGAAGTTTAATTTTTATAAAAAAATATTAATGAGTAGTGGTATTTGATAAACAAAGAATTCAGTTTTAGGCTAGGAATGGCTAGACCCTCTATAATTCTGATAGTTGGGATTATCATGAGATTTAATAGGATGTATTTTCAGTATTTTGACGATTTTAGGTATGTTAGTATGAATTTTTGAATTATAATATTATATTAATTAGTGATTTGAAATATTTTTGGAGTAAAAAATCATAAGTGTGGTGCATTCTTTGGGATATGTGTAAGTGTGTTCATTATGAATTTATGGTTATGCGATGAAGTGATTTTTTGGGTAAATATTTGGTTTAAATTATTAGAAATGAAATGTGATATGGTTGGGAGTTTATTGTGAACCATTTCATTTTACAATTATTTAATGGTGGAATGTAGTTAATTTCTCGGAATTATAGTGATAAAAATGTAGGCATGTTTGAATTTTTATGATCGTTCATGAGGGTGAGAATTTACGGTATGTTTGGATGCTTTGAATGTGAATTTAGAGATGTTATAAGTGTTGAGGCTTCATGTTAATGGTTTTAGATTTTAAAAATTTGTGATTTATAGTTTTTAGTAGCCAGTGGCCATCGGTCTCATTTCATCAGGTACCCATTGAACAAACTAGTGGGGTTGTCCCTGCTAGGCTGTCACTGGGTAGCTGGAGAGACTCCACTGGGAACTTGATGGATTCTCAAATGTTTTTAAAGAAGGGGATAACTTATTTGTTTCACCATAATTTCATAAAAACCAACAAAGGGTCCCCTGAACCACATTTATACATGTTGGTCAGGACTTATAGAGGGATTTATTTTTTTATCTTATCATCATTTCCATCTTTCCCCCTTGATTCATGGCTTCAATAAATGAGTTTTTTAACACTATATCACGGTAATACCTCAGTCTTTATTATACTCCCTTTATTTTCTATCTCTTTTAATATATATATTTATTTGTAAAGGTATTGGATTTCACCAAGGCACAATGAAATCAATATTGAATATGAGGAATTTATTATTTATTAGTTCATGGAAGCTTATATAATTTGTTTTCTTTCTATTTTTATTTTTTTTTCAATAATATATGGATCAAGTATGATTAATATTAGGGATTTAAAAATTTTGAAGTGAAATTAAAATTTTTTAGGTTAAATTAATTGGGTATCTTGTTCATTATAAAATTAGATGAATTTTATGTGTCATCTTTATAGTTTTTATTTGGTTTTATTTATCCATTATTCAAATAAATAAGTTAATTATAATTATTTTGTTATATATAATTTTTTAATAATTATTAGGATATTTCTTTGTCATTGGAGTATGCTGAGATCATCGATGGGTAGTTTAGGTCGGTAGTCTCCACTGTTAGTGTGACTTTCAGGCTTTTCCAATGATGACAACCATATATTTTCAAAACTAAAAATAAATCTTAAACATATATTTTAAGGATTGTGAAAGGATGGTTCTCATTGATATTTTGATATACCAATTTAATGGGTTTAATGTGATTTCATAGGAACCATTGTAATTATTTTTTAATTATTCTTATCTTCTTTAAACCATATTTTTAAGTAATGTAAATAGTTGGTTTTAAACAAAGAATGTTCATTCTGTTGAATCATAAAATTCTCAACAAAATTCATAAAAAAATTAATATTTAAATATAATAACATAGTTAAGAATTCATAATGGTTTATTGGTATTGGTTTCTTTCTATATCCTTGTGTGTTATCATATAGAAATTAAAAGTTAGTGATGTATTAGTGCTCTCTGCCGAACTTGTTTACATTGGATGTCTGTACTTGATTTCTACTATAAATTTTATCGAGTATGTTTCATCATTTTTGTAGAACAAAAAAATATAAAATAATAACATTGTATTAAATATCATATGTGACATGGAACCCCGAGCTTAAACAACCCCCAATATATATTTCATTAAATTTATCCTCTTTGATAGCTTGCAAAACACTCAACCCCGAGTCAATATAAATGATAATATAATATACCACTATAATATAACAATTAAATTTTCAGGTATTAATAATACTAAAAAAATTATTAAAAGAAAAATAAAACTATATTAGAAATAAAATAAGAATTATTTAAAATAAAAATAAATGTTTTCGAAAAACTGTATTTTTTTCTAAAAGACAATTTAGCCACTCTCTGCATGCATAATTTAAAATTAAAATTTAACAATTTTATAAAATTTATTTAAAAAATAAACTTCATTTTTGAATTCATCATTTCAAAATTATGTTAGGTTTAATTTTTGGGTTTTTTTCTAAAATATTTTATTTTTCAATGAATAGAGAAAAATATTGAATTCTAATTGAAAACTTCCTTTTAGTTTAAATTATTTATAATGTTAAATTATATTTATAATTGGTTTTAAAGAATTTTTTTCCAATTATATATCAAATAATCTAGTTTGGTTCATTTGAATATTTTTCATTCGGAGTTTTTTATATAAAAACATCGTAAAATTTTGAACATTTTCTCTTTAGAAACCCTCTTTCTCACCGCATCTGTGGAATTAATTTTAAATTAATTTTTTTTACTTATATGAATGGAATTTGAAAAAACTAGATTCCATATTTTTAATAATAGTTATTTATATTATCTAATAAGGTCATCTTAGTTTTTTACCATAATGAATAGTAAAAATAGTAAATAATAATTTACTACGGTTAAGGTAAAAATGGATTTACTGGAGATTAAACTAAATAGATAAGGGTTAAAATGTCTTATATACTTGTATAAAATATATTTTATGAAAATATTTCAACATTTTCATGTATAAAGACTATCATTACTCAATTATAGACCCTTTTGTCATGTGATAAATGTGGGTACGCCTTTTTCTTTTCAAAAATTACAAGTGTTCCACTCACTTCACTTATAAAAGGACACCCCTCTCATATGTTATTCACACCATAAAATCCTTTTCTTTCAAAAAATATCTATCCAAATAACTTCCCAAATTTTCTCATATTATCCTAGAATCCTTATTTTGGTCGTAAATTCAACCTTGTAAGGCATTTTGTGCAAACCTAAGGAGGATACTCAAAGAAAGGGTAATGTTCTTCAACGAGCGTTTTTATTTTATTTATTACACACCAATAATTTATTATTAAACTATGATTATATAATAACTTAAGTATATTCCATATAATAATATTTTTTATGTTAGTTCAATGACCTATAAAAATCCACACTTCCATCAAATGGGTTATGAAATGATTATTTATGTGTACGACGAACTGCCGCCTTGTGAACCGATGTCATTCATTTTTACAATACCACATATCATGGTTGAGTATGATGATATATATGAATTATATACATGATATTTATAACATAATTAAACTATGGAGTCTTTATATCATATATAATATTTTCATTTTCACTCCATAGGTGATATGATAACATTGCTTGTGTGTACGATGGACTACCACCTCGCGAAGCGATGTGTTTCATTTTTCACTATTGATTTATATGGAAGGTAATAAAGATAAATTTAATAAATATATATGATATAAATGAAATTATTGTGATATTAATGAAATATTTATCATTATTAAAATATAATATATAATTTTATTTCTTACCTTTTCACTCAATGAAAGATGATAACATCGTTCGTGTACACATGGACTACCGCTATAAAGTAGTGATGTGACTCTATTTTCATCACAACACCACATATATGATATATATAAGTATATATAAAGAAATAATATGGTATTGATGATATTATTATCATATATTAAATATAAAATATTACTTACCTATTTTTCATAATGATCGTTGAAAAATGTAAACGTTACTCATGTGTAAGTACGACCTACCGTCTCTATGATCTTAATGTACTTAATTTCCCAAAAAAACCTTTCATGATTGGTCATAAAAGTATAATTTATTTATAAATATTATAATTATGTATTTATTATTATTCTATATATTATTTAACTATTTAATATACACAATAACCCAAACTTTCATGACAAGTCATGAATGAGAAAACAAGGAAATTAACACATGAAACAATGAAAATAATGGAATATTATTAACTAACGGGTGACAATATGTTATAAAAAGATCATATATGATATTATAAATATTAATATAGTTATTTTATAAGTTAATAACATGTTTAGACCCACTATACAGGAGTTTACAACACATTCAACTAAAAGAAATCACAAGATATGGCACTTCGTCTCAATTTCCCTTCATTGAGGAATATTGTAATGTTATGAGCCTAATTTATTTTATATAGTGCATATGATTCCACTTTGACATGAAATATCATGATTCAATTATAATTAATTGTATTTTAAGTTTCAACTAGAATAATTTCATCCAATGGATTTTTACTTGAATGTTACCCGGTGGTAAGGGACCTCATCTCAATTTACCTTTATTGAGGCATGTTGTAATGTTATACACCTAATTTATTTTATATGGTGTATATACTAGGAAATAAATATTTAATATCATTATTATATAATTATACATGGTATTTTAAATTTTAGCTTGAACTATTTAATCTAACAATTTTGTATGAACCCAATTTTTATATCAAGTATGGATTATTTTAATTTTGGACTAATTATTTATTTCAGACATACTATGGATGCTTAATGAGTTCACAAAGGTTTTGGGGGTGTCCAAGGCTCGTTCATAGCATGGAACCCCATACAATGGAAAAAATACCTTGGCCTCATAGTTAGTATACAATGTTCAACCCAGCTCACACGGTTTCTCCTAAATGTGTTGGGATGGACAGTGTGGTGAAGCAGGGAACACAATTTTTCCAAACTATAAGCTAGAGGTTGCATGACCATGAAAAATGTCTGTATGTTTTAGCATAGTATATTCAATCTATTGTTGCATAGTTTTCCTAACCATGTGGCCTATCCTAGTGGGTACCCTTACAAGGCAGTGATCCTTTCACGGTTTGCGCACAGTTTGGGAAAACGCGCAGCTAAACCATTTGCCTCTATTTTCTAGGTGAAATTATGAAAATTACCTAAATGAAATTTTTATTTTACCATTATTACTTATTGGTTCTTTAAATTAGATAAAAATCCTTAACCTCTCCCATTTTTGAATCTCTCAAGCCCCTTTCGAAAGTTTTTGATCTCATTCATCCGTCCTAACTCTGATTCAATCTCTTTTTGTCACGTTGGAGATGTATCGGTAAGTAATCGATTAATTTTTATTCATTCACTGTTCTTATTTACCTCAATGATGCGAATTATATGTAGGCTCAGATTCCCTATCTTCAGGATATCTATGCATTCTTCATATATTTTCCAATCCATGTCAAACTAAAGGTTGATAATGGATAAGGAGAGTCATATGAGCTTAAGGTGGGTGGTTTATGACTCATCCCTCAAGTTTCTCTATTTTATAAATTACCGTAGTGTGTGCATGCTAATTTTATCTGGAATGTACTATTAAATTCGTGTTCCTTGATTATAGTCATTGTAATCATATTCCAAGACCCTATTTATATATGTTATCCATAGTTGGTGGTTACGCCCACAACATTGACCACCCCAATAGGGCATTTTCCTTAATCTTTCTTTAGTGGTTTGTTATATTCATCTGTGCCACCATTTGGGTGTGATATGGATTGAACCTATTAATGTTAAGACCTTCCTTAGTAAATTGAATTATTAATTTTAATGGTTATCCCTTGAATATGATAATGTCACATGGCCCTACTAAGTCAAGTGATTTAACTAATTCGTAAATATCTAGTGTAATTTTAAAGTATATCTACATATATCACATGGCCTATTTAAATGTAAATGAATTAATTATTCACATGTATATAGCACACCTTTCCAAATTTTTTTAATTTAGTGGAGTGAACCTAATAAATTGATTAAGTTATTAAAATACTAGTGGTTGCATCCCCATTAGCCTTGTCACACTAATGAAAGGAAATGGATTGAACCAAATGAATTATGAAAATGCATGAGTATTACATGGTATAATTTATTAAATGAATTAACTATGATTTGTATCATTCATACAAACCTTTCCATCTTTATAGGAATGGCCAAACTCAATCTATCCTTTTATTCCCAAGGGAATTCATTGAGCACCCGTGGATGCCATTCTAATTCAAGGAAGCTGGTTGCCAAGGGTGATACCCAACTTGGAACCTGATTCTTATCTACTAGTGGATGAAAGGTATGAAATTTTAGGTTCCATCCATTATCATTATAGTATGCATTGGATACACTCTTTGGATCTATCATGACATCTACAAACATGAGGTGTCATGGATAGACCCATTTGGCCCAGTCATTGCTTACCTGTTTTACCTTAGATTCGGCCTTAGACTCGGATATAATTTTATTATTGTGGAATACCTTGGGAGATTCACCTTGGATCACACTCATACCCTTATATCCAAGATATATATTATTTATGAGTTATCTTGACCCCCAAGGTCAAGTATTCCTTGGTTATTACCTTGGATCCTCTTTCATTATTATCATCATCATGGATTCCTTGTTATGCATGGGATCTTTTGTTATCATTATCATGACATGATGTCGGTGCTGGTTATACCTCATGTGAATTACTATATAAACTAGAACATAATTAATAAATGAGATGGTTCCATATTCATACGCCAACTAAATATGAATAAGGTACTTTGTTTTTACATTGTTTTACTTATTTACTTTTATATATGTATGTTTTCACACTATTTTAGTTTATATTACATGGAATAGATTTTATAGATTCTATTGGTGGTGGCCTAATGAGATTTATCTTACACCCTATTTGAGATTCCATTGGTTCCCCAGATGATTACATGTATACTGGTGTTGAACAAGGGAAGTGTCACACCTTGGACAATAAATATTTATTTCTTTCTTAGGATAGATCTTGGTAGCAGATGACTAAGGTGGAGCTTGGGATGTTGGGATAGTTTTTGGATTCTTTTTTCTTATTTTATATAGAATGTATTTCCTACTTCCATGTATACCTATTTTTCAGTTTTATAGACACATGACATGCATTACCATTAGTTTTTTAGTATTATTATCAGTTGCTTCTATTATTTATTATTCACGCATGTTTTCACTATGGAGGGTTAATAGTCTAGTTTCTATAGTGTCTACTTCTTTTGTGCCATCTATTTATTATCCTACTTCTGATATTTTCCTATTATTATATTTATCTGTTGTGATCCACTCTAGTAATGAGGTAATTTTCTCTCTATGGATACACCCTAGGCCCTCACTACTAGTCTGAAGCCTATGACATTCAAGGAGATTCGCTTGAGGTGATGTGGACAACCGTGATCGGGGAACCTATGAGTGGCACTTGGGTTTGGGACGTCACAAAGTGGTACCAAAGAAGTTAATTTCTTAATTTACTATTTAGAGACAACAGATAAAATATTATAAACTCATTGTAACTTGGTTATAAGTTGTGGTTGGATATAGTTAACCCATGTTGAGGGTAAATGATGAGTTTCCTGTAATGACCCAGCCCACGAGTTCCCGGAGCTGGTGCCCATGAGTCATGATGTACCACAATTATTAAATTACATATATTTACATTTATCACATCATGTCACAATATTACAGAGGCTCATGAGGTTCAGATTCTGGGAAACTAGCAGCATCTGAAACTTCAACAAAGACCTGACTGATACCTGAAAATTTTTCATTTAAAATGTAGGGTGAGATTTGAAATACTCCGTAAGGGGATTTGAAAGTACTTAAATACAGTTTTTGAAGAATACCTTTGAAAATACTCACACATACTTAAAATAATTTCTTAAAGAAAATGTCATCACTTTTCAATGATTGCTGGAAACCATTTACGAAATTCCACACAAGCATTTAAGCATTCAACTGAAGACTACTAAAAGATCATGTTACAAATTAAGCATGCTGGTACAAAAGTGCATGGGTTTCCACTAAATATAAATCATAACATGCAAAGTATAAAAATACTACTAGACAAGAATATTATCAGAGTTTCGCATAATAAATCTCACTACAACTTATATAAATGCACATGATGACATGATAAATGTAATCCTAACATTTTCATTAATAAACTGGGGAGGAAAAATTGATCATGCATTACATGTCATGTTCACATAATCCCATACTCATAGGTAATGGTTCTTAATTATCATACACATAATTAGGGATTATAATGCAGAACATTCTGTAAGCAAAATGTCGAGGGCTCGACCAAGACATCTATTGTTTAAGGCCTCGTCCATAATCCATAAGCTCTTTAACCAATATTCTACAAATCGAGTATTTTTCTGGTTAATTAAATTACATAGTCACAATGAGGAAGATGCATAATTCCAGATTGTGTCAAGGCCTCAGACAAGACGTCTAGTGATTAAGGCCTCGACCAAAATCCATAACTCATAAAAATGGGAAAGGCCTCGGCCAATTCCACTTCTAGTTGTCTCATGAAACCTACCGATGCATCGAGGGGCTATAGCGGGCCCCACCCATCACATAATAAGTCCAGTGCATTCCTCATACCTCATAAATCAAAGTTCACATACCACTTTGATTTATTTAAATTACATAGATATTACCCAAGGTGTCTCATACCACTTTGGGTAATTTAATTTATTTATCATTACCCAAGGTGTCCCATACCACTTTGGGCAATTCAATTCATTGTCATGATTTTTCATATGCATGCATTATTGAATACAACGATAAATAAAATGGATAAAGAAGCCATTGTACATTTACTATATGACAATGAACATATAAAGTTTGGTAATAACAATTTTCCAAGGCAACCATAGAAAAGTAAAATATCTTTTGAATATGTAATAATAACTAAAGCATATAAAATGATGAATTAATGGGGTTGGCCACATGAAATGATAACTCTTTAAAATTCCAATACATGTATATGAAATACTTAAAGAAACTACATGACCTTAATTATTGTGATAAACATGAATTTGAACTTGTAATTTAACCATAACCAGATTAACCACTAATAATCACTACAGTAGGATTAACATCAAATAAATGGTTACTACATGATAACATAAACTCATGAATTCTTAGTCCCTTATTATAAATTTAAAACAGGCCGAAGCACATTCTTTTAAAACATAAATTACATCGTGAGTATATGTTAGAATGACTACTTTAATTAAACAAGATCATTAGTGTATGCTCATATACAAAATACATATTGGCTAAGAAAACACTGAAATCTTACATGTATGAAACATAAACCAAATCCTGGCAGTTAATACTAGAAAATTTGGTTTGGAAATTAAACTTATACATACCTTTATACATAACCATATATACACAAAGTGTATATATGGGTTTTTACAAAAAATAAACAAGGTCCATTAAAATTTTTGTAAGATTAAAACACCTCTAAAAAATAACCATTTATTTGATTGGAACCAAAACCATAAAAGATTTATTATTCACGTACCCCTATGAATATACGTATATAAAAACTATGGTATTAGTCTATAACAAAATTATACTTAAACCCAAAATGTAGTTCGCATATAAAATATTATTTAAGTGTTAGTATCCAAGTCTTAAAAATCATAAATGATTGTATTGGAAAACATATATGTGTAATTAAATAATTATACATTTATTTATACAAAGTTTACAAATATGGATTTTTATATTAAAAGTAAATTCAAAATACCCTTAATGCGTATATAACACTTTTCAAAACATACTAATTTATTTGAAAACCATTAAAATAGATTTGGGTTGGGGTTATATACACACACACAAACACACACACACATATATATATATGTATACTTATACACCTGAATATATATATATATATAAGACATATAATGGAAGCCTCTTAAAACTAAAACTACATAAATTATTTGAGTTCACAAAACATAAAAAACCTCCCTAGAAACCCTTAATCAGGAAGGGTTTTAAGGTGTATACATAATTATATACACTAATATATATATATGTATACATATTTGTTACATACATGTTATAAATAGAAACCCAACTTAAACAAACCTTTAAATCATCTTGGAAGAACCATACTAAACCCGTACACCCAAATTCAAAAGAGGAGGATTGATGCTCATAATGAAAATATATATGTACATATATATACATACATAATATATAACCGATTATACACTATGTGTGTATATCGGGTTTTTCATCATAAAGTAAGGTAGATATATATCCCCTTACATTGTTTATGCATGTGAGAGCTTAACACACAAAAACCCTTTTGAAAACCTTTAAACGGGAGGGAGAGAAAGATATATATATATATTTGTATATATATTGTATATACAAAAACGTAAAACCAGGGTTTGATGAATAAAACCGCTTAAAAACTATCCCTTACTGAGCTGTTAGAAGCGGCTGGAGGAGAAGAGGAGAAAGAGCTTGGATTCAGCATGGCTTCGAGAAAGGAAAGGAGGTGCAACCGTAAGGTTGTCAGATAGAGAAGGTGAAGGGACCTTAAGGGGTGAGAAAATAGACACTTGCATGTTCTCGGGGTCCCATACCAATACTTTGGGCACAAAAGGGATAGGATAGGTCAGCTATGGAAAGTAGGAGGGGAGAAATGGATGTGGATGACCTACTAGTTTGGGGCATGCCACTGAGAAGGTGACATCGCCGTGGAGGAAGAAACGATGCGGGAGGAAGGAGAAAAGGACGGACGACTGTGATTAGGTAGGACCAGATCGAATGGATGCGGTAGAGCGGGAGTTGATCGATCATTTAAAAAAAATGGGGCGGTTAAGATTCGATCGCCAGGGAGATCGACGGCTACTGGGAAGCACGGGGAGTTCGTGCAGGTACTTTCGCGCGAATGGCCGAGATCTGATGCGAGATGTGATGGACAGCTCAGATCGAGCGATACCAAAATTTCACCATCCCACATTGAAACAAACTAAGTTTCAAGCACGGATTATAATCCAGGGAGCCACTGCATCACCTTGATGACAAAAGCACACACGACAAGGGGACTTATACACAGGACCATGCGGGCCTTTGGCCCACACTCACGCTCCGCGCACCGCATGCCTTACACACGGGCCCATGCGCGACTTGCCCACACTATACACAACCTAGACTCGGGCACCCACTTGCACCCCTAGATGCTCAAGGGACCCTGATGGTCGGTACCTCGGGTCTCCCAAGGGATCGGTCTAGGCCTTGAGGGCTTGGCCCACAAGACTGCCCTCGGCTGGCCGAGTATCTAATAATTTTTTATTAATTTTTTTTAATGATATTGAAGTAAAATAGTATGTATACCTAAAATTGTGTTAAAATATTTAATAAAACATTAACAACCATAAATTAAATTCATAGTTAATGAACTATTAAAATTACTAGGATCTTTATATCTTTGAAATAAAAAACCTAATACTAGTTTGTTTAAAACATTTGTACATGAAGTTATTAAATGCCTCTTTAATTAAACATAACACTCTTATTAAAGACACATGGTTTCATAACTTTAATAGGTTTAAAAAATATACTTATGACATCAAAGGTATATTGGTTCCATAGTTTATAAAATTTCTTCTTTAAAAATCATAACCTTTAAAATATTTTAAAGGTATTTAGATAAATATGTTTTGAACTAGATGACCATAATGATTTCGTAAAGACTAAGTTACATTATAAAAGAATAATTTTATTTAAATACATAATTTAAAACATTTAAACATATTAAAACATTTGAAATACCACAAAATTTTGAAATCATTATAAAAAAAAGTTTTTATAAAAATATATACTTCATTACATTAAAACCCAATAGTTATGAAATTTAAAGACTCCACTGGCTATAATTATAGCCGTTGAGTTTCCAATGGCTAATTGAGGTAGTGGTAGGATAGGTTCCCTATAAAACCAAGAATATGGGTGTCTTAATATTAGGGTAATTAATGAATAAGAATAAGAAGAAGGAGAAGATGGTTCAAGTCATCCGTTTAGTGATTTGTGTGGCTACGATGTCTTTGGTCGTTCTTATGCTCGTTATGCCGGATGATAAGGACCCCTATAATCTTCTCAGGATCTTCGTTGTTTTGTGTGGTATTAATGTTATTTTAATAGGGTTTTTAATTGGTATCTTTGGTTTTCTTCATTTCCCATTTGTTCTCAGTGTATTGTAATTACTAAAGTGTTTCCATTTGAATAAAGAGTCTTTCGTTCATTTGTGTGTTTACTCTATTTCATAATAAATTAAAATCTTATAAACCAGTTTGTTTAATTAATGGGTAACAAAATATAAAATTTACCATTATATGAAACACAGATTCCTGGGATGTTGAATTATCCCCCCTACAAAGAATTGCGTCCTCACAATTTGACTCATAAACTGAAAAAGAAAAACCCCAAATGATCACCATCACCAAAATGGGACATTTGGTTTGGTCAGGGGAATACCCAGGTTGGTACTCAATTCCTCATCTTCACTGGCCTAGATACACCTTGAGCAGTATGTTTTGAACTCCTTCCCATGTGTTCTACACACAGGCTTCCATAGGGAGGCTTGAGCGGTAATAAATTCGGGTATGTCCAAATGGACATATTCTTTGGTGCTCCACCGGACTACATCTCGCTCAAGATATTCCATTGGAGCGATGTGATTAAACAGACTGAGGTTTAGAATCTGGAACATGAAGGCTACTCTCAGGTTTCCATCTTGAGAAGCTACTAGGAAACATGCTCTAGCATAAAAATTCTGTGCCAGAGTGAAACATTGAAAAAGAACTTCAAAGTATCTCCCCCTCTGCCTATAATAAGGGAGTTGGGTAATGGAGATGAGGTGGAATACATGGTGGAACCCTTGATAGGAATGAATAATTTCATGGCTATTGGAAAAATAAAACATGCGTTGACATGATCCTCGCAGATGGAGGAAAGAAGGGTAGTTCACAGTGCACGTCTTGATTAAGATTTCCTCTAAAAATTTCATCGGGTAGGGATGATATATTTGTTTGTCCAGTCATATGAAAATACATTCATGAGAAATAACTTAATAGTTTTGATAAGGTATATACAAGAAAGGAAAATAGGTAATATTTCAATAAAACATAAGTTTATACATCATTGCCTGAGTCTACCACACGAACTCCACACAGAGAGGCAAAACTCCCTTTCTCCTCAAACCATACACAAGTTGAGCATTCAGGGTTAAACCCATGGAGACACCTGTGATGTATCCTGAGTGTAGAATGAGGCATATGAAGTTGGGAAACATCAACATACACTTGTTTCCTGTAAGGCAGTCGGGTGGGATCATCTTCTAACATCCCAAAGTCCAACAATAGGCCCCAGAAGCCGTAGTTCATGAATTGGAAGAGATAGGATGCTCAGAGGTCTCCGACAGTAGTAGCTTCTTGAAAAGCATTGAGGGACATTAAGAAAACGTCCTCACCTGCCGTGAACACTCAAAAAATTCCCTCTTGGTATATCTCCTAATGTATATAGGAGGTAAATTGGGTCATCATCATAATAAGGCAATCAAATCTTAATCCCCGATGTAGATGAATCACCCGTGGTGAGTTTGACACATCATGTAGGTGCTTGCATGACATGCAGATATGAGAATAATTAAGAAAGTTATCTTGGCTAGCTAGAGACACAATGGTCTCTAGGACCTTAGTGGGAAGTGACAGAAGATTGGTAGGTACATTTCCATCTACCATCTAAAAGTAACTATATAATTACTCAGTAATGCTCAGTCATATATTTATACTACCTGGTTTCCAGAATTGCCTGAATCTATCCTATGATACCAACTGTAAGGACCTAGCCCCCAAGTGCCCAGAGCCGGTGCCCATGAGACATGATGTACCACAATTATTACAATACATATATTTACATTCATCACATCATGTCCCAATATTACAGAGGCTCATGAGGTTCAGATTCTAGGAAAACCAATAGCATCTAAAATTCAATGAAGACCTGACTGATACCTGAAAAATTTTCATTTAAAATTTAGGGTGAGCATTGATATACTCAGTAAGGTAATTTGAATGTACTTAAATACAGTTTTTGAAGACTACCTTTGAAAATACTTGCACATACATAAAATAATTCTTTAAAGAAAATGTCATCACTTTTTAAAGATTGTTGGAAACCATTTAAGAAATTACACACAAGCATTTAAGAAATCAACTGAAGACTACTAAAAGATCATGTCAAAAAGTAAGCATGCTGGTACAAAAGTGCATGGGTTTCCACTAAATATAAATAATCATAACATGCAAAGTATATAAATACTACTAGACAAGAATATTATCAGAGTTTCACATAAAAAATCTCACTACAACTTATATAAATACACATGATGAAATGATAAATGTAATGCTAACATTTTTATTAATAAAATGGGGAGGAAAAACTGATCATGCATCATATTTCATGTGCAATTAATCCCATACTCATAGGTAATGGTTCTTAATTATCATACACATAATGAGGGATTATAATGCAGAACATTCTGTAAGCATAATGTCGAGGCCTCGACCAAGACATCTATTGTTTAAGGCCTCAACTATAATCCATAAGCTCTTTAACAAATATTCTAATAATCGAGTATTTTTCTGGTTAATTAAATTACATACTCATAATGAGGAAGATGCATAATGTCGGACTGTGTCAAGGCCTCGGCCAAGACGTCTAGTGATTAAGGCGTCGACCAAAATCCATAACTCATAAAAAATGGGAAAGGCCTCAGACAATTCCGCTTCTAGTTGTCTCATTAGACCTACTAATGCATAGAGGGGCTATAAAAGGCCCCACCCATCACATAATAAGTCCAATGAATTCCTCATACCTCATAAATCAAAGTGTACATACCACTTTGATTTATTTAAATTACTTAGATATTACCCAAAGTGTCTCATACCACTTTGGGTAATTTAATTCATTTCTCATTACCCAAGGTGTCCCATACCACTTTGGGTAATTTAATTCATTGTCATGATTTTTCATATGAATGCATTATTGAATACAATGATAAATAAAATGGAAAATTAATCCATTGTAAATTTACTGTATGACAATGAACATATAAAGTTTGGTAATAACAATTTTCCAAGGAAGGCATGGAAAAGTAAAATATCTTTTGCATATGTAATAATAATTAAAGCATATAAAATAATGAATGAATGGGGTTTTCCATAGGAAATGATAACTATTTAAAATTTAAATACATGTAAAGAAATACTTAATGAAACTACTTGACATTAATTATTGTGATAAACATGATTTTGAACTTGTAATTTAACCATAACCATATTAACCACTAATAATCACTGCAGCAGGATTAACATCAAATAAATGGTTACTACATGATAACATAAACTCATAAATTCTTAGTCCCTTATTATAAATTTAAAACAAGACGAAGCACACTATTTTAAAACATAAATTACATCAAGGGTATATGTCAGAATGAATACTTTAATTAAACAAGATCATTAGTGTATACTCATATACAAAATACATATTGGCTAAGAAAATACTAAAATCTTACATGTATGAAACATAAACCAAATCCTGACAGTTAATACTTGAAAATTGGGTTTTGAAATTAAACTTATACATACCTTTATACATAACCACATATACACAAAGTGTATATATGGGGTTTTACAAAAAATAAACATGGTCCATTAAAAATTATGTTACATTAAAACACCTCTAAACAATAACCATTTATTTGATTGGCACAAAAACCATATAATATTTATTATTCATGTACCCCTATGCACGTAAGTATATAAAAACTATGGTATTATTCTATAACAAAATTATACTTAAATCCAAAACATAGTTCGCATCTAAAATATTATTTAAGGGTTAGTATCCAAGTCTTGAAAATCATAAATGATTGTATTGGAAAACATATATGTGTAATTACATAATTATACATTTATTTATACAAAGTTTACAAATAGGGATTTTCATATTAAAAGTAAATTCAAAATACCCTTAATGTGTATATAACCCTTTGCAAAACATACTGATTTATTTTAAAATCTTTAAAATAGATTTGGGTTGGGGTTACACACACACATGTATACTTATACACCTGAATATATATATATATAAGACATATAATGGAAGCCTCTCAAAACTAAACCTATATAGATTATTTGAGTTCACAAAACACAAACAACCTCCCTGGAAACCCTTAATCAGGAAGCGTTTTAAGGTGTATACATAATTATATACAATAATATATATATGTGTACAGATTTGTTTCATACGGGTTATAAATAGAAACCCAACTTAAACAAACCTTTAAATCATCTAGGAAGAACCGTACTAAACCCGTACACCCAAATTTGAAAGAGGAGGATTGATGCTCATACTGAAAATTTATATGTACATATATATACATACATAATATATAACCAATTATACACCATGTTTGTATATCTGGTTTTTCATCATAAAGGAAGGTAGATATATAAAACCCCTTACATTGTTTATGCATGTGCGAGCTAAACACACAAAAACCCTTTTTAAAACAATTAAACGTGAGGGAGAGAAAGATATATATATATATGTATATATATTGTATATAAAGAAACATAAAACAGGGGTTTGATGGATAAAACCGCTTGAAAAATATCCCATACTGAGCAGTTAGAAGCGGTTGGAGGAGAAGAAGAGAAAGAGCTTGGATTTAGCAGGACTTCGGGAAAGGAAAGGAGGTGCAACCGTAAGGTTGTCACATAGAGAAGGTGAAGGGAACTTAAGGGGAGAGAAAACCTACACTTTCATGTTCTCGGGGTCCCATACCAAGACATTGGGCACAAAAGGGAGATGTTAGGTCAGCTGTGGAAGGTAGGAGAGGAGAAATGGATGTGGCTGACCTACTGGTTTCGGGCATGCCGCAGAGAAGGTGACAGCGTCGCAGAGGAAGAAAACGACGTAGGAGGAAGGATAAAATGATGGAAAACTGTGATTAGGTTGGACCAGATCGAATGGTTGCAGCAGAGCGGGAGTTGATCGATCGTTAAAAAAACGGGCGGGTAGGATTCAAAGGTTAGGGAGATTAATGGATATGGGGAAGCGAGAGGTGTTCGCGCGACTATGATCGCGCGAACAGCCGAGATCAGATGCGAGATGCGACAGACGGCTCGGATCGTGCGATACCGAAATTTCACTATCCCACATAGAAAGGAAAAGATTTTCGAGTGTGGGTTATAAGCCAGGGCGCCACAACATCACCCTGATGACACAAGCACACACGACAAGGGACCTTATACAAGGGCCCCTACGGGCCTTTGGCCCACCCTCAAGCTCCTCGCACCGCGTGCCTTATACACTTGCCCGCGCACAAATGCCCCACACTATACACATCCTGGACTCGGTCACCCACTTGCACACCCAGATGCTCGGGGGACCCCGATGGTCGGTACCTCGGGTCTCCCAGGGGCTCGGTCTAGGCCTTGAGGGCTTGGTCCACAAGGCTGCCCTCGACTGGCCAAGTCTCTAATAAATTTTTATTAAAATTATTTAATGATATTGAAATAAAACAGTATGTATACCTAAAAATGTGTTAAAATATTTAATAAAACATTAACAACCATAAATTAACTTCATAGTTAATAAACTATTAAAATTACTAGGATCTTTATATCTTTGAAATAAAAAACCTAATACTAGTTTATTTAAAACATTTGTACGTGAAGTTAATAAATGCCTCTTTAATTAAACATAACACTATTATTAAAGACACATGGTTTCATAACATTAATAGGTTTGACAAATATACTTATGACATTAAAGGTATATTGGTTCCATATTTTATAAAATTCTCACTTTAAAAATCATGACCTTTAAAATATTTAAAAGGTATTTAGATTACTAAGTTTTGAACTAGATGACCATAATGATTTTGTAAAGACTAAGTTTCATTATAAAAGTATAATTTTATTTAAAGACATAATTTAAAACATTTAAACATATTAAAACATTTGAAATAACACAAAATTATGAAAGCATTATAAAAACAAGTTTTTTATAAAAAGATAAACTTCATTACTTTAAAATCCAACAATTATGAAATTTAATGACTCCACCAGCTATAATTATAGCCGTTGAGTTTCCAATAGCTACATGAGGTAATGGTCAGATAGGTTCCCTATAAAACCAAGACATGGGGTGTCTTAAGCTTAGGGTGATTGAAGAAGAAGAAGAAGGAGAAGAAGAAGGATAAGATGGTTCAAGTCATCCCTTTAGTGCTTAGTGTGGCTGCGGTGTCTTTGGCCGTTCTTATTCTCGTTATGATGGATGCTAAGGACCCCTATTATCTTCTTGGGATCTTCATTGTTTTTTTGTGGTCTTCCTATAATCTTAATAGGGTTTTTAATTGGTATCTTTGGTTAGCTTAATTTACCATCTGTTCTCAATGTATTGTAATTACTAAAGTGTTTCCATTTGAATAAAGTGTCTTTCGTTCATTTATGTGTTTACTCTATTTCATAATAAATTAAATTCTTATAAACCAGTTTCTTCAATTAATGGGTAACAAAGTATAAAATTTACCATTATATAAAACACAGATTCTTGGGATGTTACATTTCTTGAATAAAAATTTGTGTTCTTTATTTTTCTTATTACAGTTGATATCCTTTCACCATTGGGTGACACACTTGTTATGTGATGGTTATTATTATTATTATTCTGATTGAGGGTTTCATTTTATCCTTGTCCTGATGAAATGAGGGTAAGGAAAATTGTTATATGCATCATCATAGGCTCCTAGAATTCACATGTCATGCATATTTCATGCCATATAAGTGCATTTCAAAGAATCATTTCTTATTTTTCCTTTGATTTTTGAGTGATGATATAGTAATTATAGCATGGATATGATGATATTTGCCTATTATTGAGTGATTTACTGTTTCAATTCATGGGGTTTATGGGCCCATATAGATTGGAATGATTAGTTTACCGAATTAATCCATCATAGATAACATGTTACATTCTAAGATAGAATGTATATGGGTTTAAATTGTGATTAAATGGGCATTGATTTCAGTGATAAGGTGTATGGGACCTGATTCAATGTGAATGATAATCCATTTTAATCATATTTTAATATATTTTTATAAGAAAATGAAACTTCAAAATTTTAAACATGACGTAAAAAAATAAATGGTTTATAGTAAATGAATAGGTAAGGTGATATTGAATTTTCACCTATTAGAACCCCTATAATTTAAACTTGAAAATTTACAAGTACCTTGCTTTCTAAGAAGGTAGTTTAGGTAGTATACCTTGGGTAGTGAGACATTCTTCTCATATTCTTCTTTTGATAGTGCTTCTATCTGCTTAGAGCTTGTTCAAAGGCGTGTTATTGGAATTTATAGAGCTATGAAACCATGAATTTCTCATGTCATGCACCAGGAGGGTGGTGACTAACATGCTCCAGAGATGGTGGGTGCTCATCCACCAGTATCACTTCCAAGAGTGCGACATGGGGAACCACCTATTATACCTGATATGGGAATTGACGCTCAGATTTTTTAGAGTTTCCTTTGTATGATGTATTCCATGAAGGGTGCTCCATGACCTACACCTAAAATAGTTGATCTGACCTGTGAGTTCTAGTAACAGCATTCACATACCTTCTTAAAGGATGGTGATCCATATGCTGTTGAGTCTTGGTTAGAGGATACTCTATCTATATTTGAGAATATAGAGATGAATATATAATGGAGGGTCAATCTAGATACTTAAATGTTGCATGATTTATCCATGTTTTGGTGGGATGTGATTACCCAAGATGGTTGTCATCAGGGCATGGTATATGCTGATTTCTGGACTACCTTCTATGATCAAATATTTAATCAGATGTTGAGGAATGACTGAGCTAGAGAGTTCAAGAATCTAGATCAGGGTTTTATGTTATTCATAGATTATCATGTGATAGATGTTTTGAGGATGGTCTCTAGTATTCCATACATACTCAGGTGAACGTTTTTCACCTACTTACTTTCCTTGAGATCATAATTCAGGCTCTTATCACTGAGTGAAACATAGGGGAAGGAGATAGTACTGGGCATAGATGATTAGTTCTAAAGAAGGATAATAGTTCTACCAATAGCAGGAAATATTCCTTCTAGGTTTCACATCAGAGTAGTGGAAGTCAGAGTAACCACATTGGAAGCTCTATTGAATGCCATCAGTGTAGATGAAAGGGGAATTTAAAGCCTCAGTACGATAGAGACCCGATGGAGTGTCACGATTTCATCCCTATGTGGAATCTTCAAATATTCTATCAAACCTTTCCATTTACTTCCAATGGAAGATGATTCTCACCAAGTCCACATTCAGGGGAAGGTTATTTTATGCCACATCAAGTGAGGAGATATAGTAGCGTCGAAAGGACTGGCCATAGAGGAGGTTATGGTCATGGTATCCTGACTTCTAATCATTAGTGTGTGCAAAGAAGTAATACTCAGGGTAGCCTAACTACATCACAGTTTTGTGTATCAGGTGGGTTTCATGCATTAAATCTGATACTTGAGGATAATAGTACAAGAAAGTCTATAGTACATGGTTATATTCTAGTATCCTCCACTATAGTATCTTCCTTATTTGATATAGGTGCTTCAAACCCCTTCATCTCTTTATCTATCATAGAAATTCTAGACCTAAAAATTAATTATTACTATGGTGTGATGACCCTAGATACATAGTTGGGAGCATGGTTAGGGGTCATAATTCAATGTCGAGACTACCCCCTTGAGGTAGGCAGTTACCCTTTATCGTGGGGCCTTTTTGTTCTTAAGATGATAGGACTTGATGTCATTCTCAAGATGGATTGGTTGTTCCCACATCACACCTTTGTAGACTACTATCACCACAGTGTATCTTTCACATCACAAAAGGGAAGCAGTTATCTGTACAAGTGTGAGTGGTATGTCGAGGCTAGTAGAGCTAGGCCAGATCATCATGGGATAGGTGGAGTGACTGCCTAGATTTCTCATCACTTCATAGAGGAGTAGGAAGTACACCTGGTAGATTTTACCCCCATAGTAGATCATCTTAAGGATGTCTTTCTCGAATATTTTTCTACATTACCTCATGAGAGAGAGAGGTAGATTTTATTATCAAGACCATTCTAGGAATAGCACCAGAGTCCATTCCTACATACAAGCTGGACCCTACTGAGATCTAGGAGATGAAGAGACAATTGGAGGATCTAGAGGCCAAAGGTTTTATATAGAATGACACTTCCTTTTAGGGTTAACCCATGCTTTTCTCTAAGAATGCAGATGGTACCCTTAAGATTTTTGTGGATTTCATATAGTTGAACCATCTTTTGGCCAAAAAATGCTATCCACTACCTTGAATAGATGATCTCTCTGACTAACTTTCAAGAGCTAGGATGTTTTCTAAGATTTAATTGAGATTAGGATATCATTAGGTTCGATTAAGGCCAACATACATACCTTGTAAAACTTTCCATAGCAGGTAGGGTTTATATGAGTATCTCATTATAACGTTCTATCTTACGAACATGCATTCCATTTTCATGGATTTGATGAATAGGGTTTTCCATCCCTATCTAGACGCTTTTTTCATGGTCTTTGTGGAAGACATCTTGGCGTATCCTCACACTTGTAGCGACCATGATAAGCACCTTGAGATAATTTTTTATACACTGAGAGAACAAAATATTTATTCCAATCTTGATAACTACCAATTCTGGATCAAAAAAGTTCACTTATTAGGTCATATTATCTTTGGATCTGGAGTATCTATTAACCTAGAGAATGTGACTGATGTGGTTTCCTGAGAGCAGCCCAAGAAATTTTTTTATAATGACCCCAACCTTTTACACATTTTATTACATGATTTGAAGAAAAATTAGACTTCAAATATAAACCAAGAATCATAAATTATAGTGTCTTTGGAAGATTAGGTACATAATTAAACATCATAAAAAATATTTTATTTAATCTTCACAATCATCTCCTAAATTCCATTAAGCCCTTACATCTGCATAGGATAACCTTGGGAATACATGAACAAAGGGATGAGATAAAAAGACCAGTAAGGCAATAAACATAATAACAAATAATAGAAAATGGGTTATAAGGCATAACATGATGAAATAAAAATGCATGTAACATGAATAAACATATGGAAGCATAACATATAGAACATGGGATCATGTAATCATGGAATAATAGGAATGTGGTAGAAACATAAAACATGACATAAGAATGATTCAAGGCTCATTTCACATGGATGAGCGCGATTCAAGGATAACCACCAAGACTATTTCACATGGATCCCGATTCAAGGTTAAACACCAAGATCGTTGCACATGGAGGATGAGTCAAGGATAACCACCAAGACAATTGAAAATGACGTCTCATGAGACTAAACATCACCCAATGCATTAGAGAGATATATGTATCACCCATTATAACATTTCCATTAATATTTTTCCACCTGAAGATTCATACATAAGGAATTAAACATAAATATTAGGGTTATCCATGGAAAGAAAAGGATATCACAATCATATCATAAGACATAACCAAAGCGTGTTTCATGATGGTGTCCATGAATGAATGGATTTAAAACATACATGGAAATTAATAAGGTAAAATAGGAATATATCATGATAATTTATGCCGTACTAAGTTGAAAACACATAAAAATAATATTTAAGAGACATTAGAAATGAAACATTTTAGTGCGGTTTAAGGAAAACATTAAAGAGTGTTTTAAGAGAAAAATGAATATTTGTTTTAATAAAACAAGAAATGAACCAAGATAATTTTTCTGGATAAAAGGAGTGATTTTATAAAAATAATGGTGGCTTAAAACAGATTATAGAGTGCACTTGATATTGGGTAAGAAATCAGGAAGTTTCCTTTAATCAGGCTCACTTATCAAGATGAATTGAGAAGGGAATTTTATTAAAACATATATTTACCCATCAAAAAAGGATGATATAATAAGAATAAACGAGTTTATAACATATAAAAATAATTTAGAATAATTAAATAAAAATAAATAATAATTACATTGGGTTAAAGAGAGATAAATAGTAACCCAAAGGAAAATGGATATTCGGAAAGAATCCCTTACCTTATGTCGGAAAGTGTTCTGCACTTGATCTCAATGTCCTAGATAATAAAGTTAAATCCATTAATTAATTAATCAATAACCGTTTCTATATTTATTTTAAATTTTATAATTTTATTAAGTTCATTTATGGAATTTTTTATGAGTAATAAGATACAGTTTTATCATTCCGGAGTGTTTGTTTCCTTGGTTTTCATGATTTATTCACTTGTATAAATGTACGAAAGATCATGTAAAATGGTAGTAAATATCCAGAATTAAAGTTATATGTTATTAATGAAAATATATAAGATTAAATGGTTATATAATTCATTTTTTTACTTGGATTGAGGTTGAATCATTAGATAATACGTTAGTGATAATCATTTAGATTATTTTGGCGTTTTTTCGACCATCGCAAACTAGTTTTGTTTCATTAATTTTTTGTGTAAAAAATTTAGTTTGGAAACATAAAAAGGGTTAAAAATAAATATATACCACCAATTATATTGGTTTTATGTCCATAATTTTCTAATTTAACGTAAAATGAAAACTTTTCATCCTTGAATGTTATAAAGCAACACCTCGCGAACAATAATTTCATTTTTAGAATAAAAGGAAGAGGAGAAAAGACTTGATAGTGAATTTTATATTAACAAAATAACATTACAATATATATAAGATAATGTATTTGTGATTAATTTTTGGATAGAGGAGGTGAGTATAGGAAAATAAAATAAAATAAATTAAAAATAAAATAAAAGAAAAGAAAAAAGGGTTTTACCTCTTGAATTCTTCTCCTTGAGGGCCTCCTTAAAGAACTTGAGTTTGGTATTTTATTGAGACCAAAGGATATTTGATGTGGGGAAGAGAATTTGGATGAGTATTAGGTGTAAATTGTACAAGATTCAAGGCTTTTGAGGTGTGAAAAGATGCTATGGTGAGGGGTGGTATTTATAGTGGAGGAGAGGGGTGTTTTTTTATTATTTTATTCATTATTTTTTTATTTTGGCTCAAGAAAAGAAATAGTGTAGATTATTATGACTAATTATAATAAAAAGTTCATGTGAGGTTGAACCAAATGTGCTTACACAATCCAAATATCATCCATGACTCAATAATTCATGTATTTAGTTATACCATAAATTACCGTATTTCACTATTCACCAAAAAATCAACTATTTCAGAAAAATTCCAAAAAATCACCCTAACAATTTTTTGACATGTAGAATTAAAAAATAGACTCAATTTTATGAAAATAATTTTTTTAAATATTATAAATTAAATTTTCAATTAAAAACATCATTTACTCAAACAATATCAATTTTAATATTATAATTGATTTTATAAAACCTTGAAAAATTAATTATGGTCTCATAAAAATTAATTATAATCCTAAGACAAAAAAAATAATTTATGAATATATTTTATGAAAATAAATTTTCTTTTATATCATTATATTAATTATAAAATTGTAATTAAATATTTATAACTTACAAAAATACAAACACTGAATTTATCATTTCTAAAACATTTATTTACTTATTCCAATATATACATATATCATATTTTCATTTATAATATACCCAAATTTTATTTATAGTTTCATTGGTGAGTTTATTATTCTATTATATAGGTTACTATTCATAAGGTTCATATTACTATCCCAAAGGTCAAGTTACTACTCCATTGGCATTGGCTTCTTAATTTATAATAAATCCTATAATTTCATTAATTCTTTATTTATAATGTTTTTTTGAGATCTTAATGTGATTTTATATGGTTTATATTATATGAAATAATTATAAGAAGAAAATTTCCCTTGATAAAATTTTGGGTCATTACATTCTTTCCCCCTTAAGAAATTTCACCCCCAAAATTTCATTTTACAAACTATGGGGAAAATAGGTGAGGGTACTTATCCTTCATTAATTCCTATGATTCCCATGTTTTCTATTTGTACTTATGGTTCTTCCATAGACCTTTGACTAGGTGAGTGGTCTTGTTGCGCATAAATTTATCTCTATGATGAGAGATCTTGACTAGCTGCTCTTTGTAAGAGAGATCATTTTCCAAATGTACCACCTCTGAAATAAGTACATGTGAGGGATCTAGTGTGTACTTTATAAAGAGGGATACATTTAATACATCGTGTAATTGAGACATGGTTGGTGGAAGTTCTAGTTTATAGTCCATAGCTCGAACATGATCAATAATATGAAAGGGTCTGATGTACCTAGGACTTAGCTTCCCCTTCTTCCCAAATATAATGACCCTCTTCAACTCCAGGTCTCACCGATTTTTTTTCATAACTTTTATATCAACTTTAGGCTTTCTGGATATGATGCTGAATGGTTTTCAACTTTTCTAACATTTCTACGAAAATTTTAGGTCCTAGTAGCTTAAGTTCACTGACTCCATCCCAACATGCCATAGTTTTACATCTTTTCCCATAAAGGGATTCATATGGAGCCATTCAGATACTCAAGTGGAAACTATTTTTTCAAAAGAACTATACCATAAGTAGATGTTGGTACCATCCTTATTTTAAGTCTATATAACATTATCTCAACATATCTTCCAATGTATGAATAGTCCTCTTAGATTGGACATTGGGTTGAGGATAATAGGCCATACTGAAGTTCAATTCAGTTTTTATAGAATGTTGGAGACTTTTCTAGAACATGGAGGTAAATATTGAATCTCGATCATGGTGCTACATGAAGAATCACCACTTTTATGATGTATATCTGTTTAAGTTGATCGAGTGAGAAATCCTATCGAGTTGAGATAAAGTGAGATGTATTTTTAATACAATCCATAACAACCCATATAACATTGTTTCCTCTGGATGTATTTAGAAGTCTAGTGAAAAAGTCCATGGCAATGTTCTCCAACTTCCTTTTTGGTATGGGTAATGGTTTCATAAACCATTTATAAATTTTCCTTTAATCCTTTAATTGTTGAAATACCATCCACTTTGATGTATATTAAATGATCTCCATCTTCATATTTCCCCAAAAATAGTTCTCTCAGAGATCTCGGTACATATTTGTGCTTCCTAGGTGAATAGAGAAGGTTGAGATATTTGCATCATTCAAATGTTATTTATTTATCTCTAGATTGGATGGTACACATAATCATGACCTAAATCTTAATGCTCCATCCTCTTCAATTTTGAACTCTGAGTATTTCCCATTTATAATAGCTTCCACCTTCTTCTGAATTTTCACATCATTTCTTAGAGCCCCTTGTATTTTCTCCACGAGGGATGGTTGAAAAATAATTTGATAACGGATTTATGGTGTTCTTCCATAAAAATTTCCAGGTCCATCCTTTTTATGTCTAAGAGGATTTTATCCTTCTCAATTCTCATTATTGATAAAGATGCATGATCCTTTCTACTTAGAGCATCATGAACCTTATTTTCCTTACCAGGATGGTAGTGTATTGAGCATTCATAATCACTAATGAGATATAACAATATTTTTTGGAGCATATTAATCTTATTTTATGTGAATATATATTTTAATCTCTTATGATCAGTATATATCTCACACGTCTTCCCATAGAGATTATACCACCATATTTTCAACGTGAAGATCATAGCTGTCAACTCCAAATCATGCATGGGATGGTTTTGATTAGGAATTTTCAAATCCCTTAAGGCATAGGCTATCACTTTATCATTTTTCATCATTACACATCCTAATCCCTTCTTTGAATCAACGCTTTATACCCCAAATAGTTCCCCACTTATCGGTAGTGTGAGAACCGGTGTAGTGATAAGCCTCTTTTTTCAACTCTTTGAAGTAGTATTCACATTCACCAGTCTATAAAAACTTTACTCTCTTCTGAGTTAGCTTGGTCATTGGGTTTTGAAGTCTTGATAAGTTGTTGACAAATCATAATAAATACCTAGCTAGACTAAGGAAACTATGAATATCCATTAAAAATATTAGCATGAGTCACTCTTCAATTGCTTTTGTCTTGGAAAGGTCTGAAAATACCCATTTTTTGGTGATAACATGCCCCAATAATGATCCTTACTCCATCCAAAACTCACATTTACTATACTTTTCATAAATTGTATCCCTTCATAAAGTCTTTAACAAAGTATTGAAATTCTCATCAGGTTCCTCCATGCTCTTGAAGTATATCAGAATATCATCAATAAAGACAACCAAATTTTTTTTGAGGTAATCTATAAAGACTCTATTCATTAAGTACATGAATATTTATGGATAATTAGTGATTCAAAAGGGCATCACTATGAAATCATAGTGTCCATACCTTATTTGAAATGAAATCGTGGGAATATCTCATTTCCTCACCTTTAATTGGTGATATCCTGACCGAAGGTCCATCTTAGAGAAATACTTTTCCCCATATAGTTGTTAAAACAAGTAATTTATCCATGGTAAGGGATAATTTTTCTTTATCGTGATTTTTCATAGCTCGTGATAATCAATGCATAGGTGAATTTATCCATTCTTCTTCTTGATGAAGAGGACAAGCGCACCCCATGGTGAAGCACTCAGGCGTATAAAATCCTTGTCCAAATTCTCCTGTAATTTCTTTTTGAGTTCCTACAACTCAATGGTGGAAATTATATAAGGTTTTTTTATACAGGAATAGATCTAGGAATAAGTTAAATTGAGAACTAAACTTCTAGGTCAGGAGGAAGACCAGAAAACTCTTTGGGGAACACATCGGTGTAGTTCCTCAAAATGGGAATTTATTCAAGCATGATTCTCTCCTTTGTCTCAATCATTTGATCTACATATGATTTCTTATAATGAAATAATATCCACAACTGAGACAATTATTTTGAATGATATTCATCCTGCTCCTTACACTTGTACAATATTTTAGGATGATTCAGGATGTGAAGAGTGATATCCCTTTCTCAACAGTTAATGTTGGATTTGTACAAAGACAGCCAATCCATGACCAATATAGTATCAAACTACGACAAGGGAAGTAAGACAAGATTTTATTATAGGTTCAGTCCAAAAACATTAACTAGGGAAGAGTTATAAAAATCAGATGCAATAATTACCCCATTTTTTTTTATCACAGACAACTCAACCTCCACATTTTGAGGTGGTGTTTGAATATTTCTACTATACTTTCAAGATATGAAAGAGTGAATAGAAATAGAATCAAATATTACATTCTCTATTCTTGAATGAATAACTAGAATACCTATCACCACATAATTTTCATGATCCACCTCAATATTAGTGATAGAATATGCCTTTCCTTGCTACCTTGGAGGTTTTTGTTGTTGGTTGCCTCCAACAACCCTTGGCTAAGGGAAATGGTTCACCTAATTCCCATGTTCATTGGAGTTGAAACACTGCACTACATGATAAGTGTTGATCTGAACCTACCCTTATTCTTCCAAATTACTGGTATTCTTCATATCCCTTTTGCATCTATTAGCCTGATGCCCCATTCTTCCATATTTGATGCATTTTTGGGTTCCCTTTAGATAGTTCCTAGGATGTTTCTTCCCACAATTTTGACACTTGGGGTGTTGGGTTTTATTTACATCATGGGATTATCTATTTATCCACTCATATTAAACTACATTTTCCTTTTTTATCTATAGGCCCATGAGACCACTAAGAGTCTCTGGTATCCATTTCAACCTTGAGGGAATAATAGAAAATCTCTTCATAGCTTCCAAATTCTCGAATCACCAATGATTTTCATATACTCATCTTTAGTATGCTAATGAAGTGTTCCATCTTGATTTCGGTGTTCATGAAAAAGCCGAAGGAGTATCATGCAAGTCTTTTGAAGTTTTCTTCGTACGACCTAATATATTCTTATTCCTTTTTCTTTAGTCTTAGGAACTCTATTTTTATCTTGATATGGAGGGTTCAGGGAAAATATTTATTGAAAAATATTTTCTTGAATTCATCTCAATCCATGGAATCAATTCCCTCCTTGGAATTTGTGTTCATGGTCAATTTCTACCACTATTCAGCTTCCCCATCAAAATGATAAACTACAAACATAACTTTCTCTTATTATAAGCACTGGAGGACATATAATATTTTTTCAATGGAGTTAATCCACTATTTCATGAGGATGGGATTAGAAGATCCACCAAACATGGGAGGCCTTTTTTATATAAATGATTCGACTATATCTTGTTCTTTATTAGGATAAAGAGGGTGTTCCATATAATTAAAGCTATTATTCATAACTTTATCCAATTGTACAAGTACTACAATGATGTTTTGAGAACCCATTCCCATCAGATTTAGCATTTCATTAGGGAAATCTTCACATTGCCCATCACATTTATTTTTGGCACAAGTTATCTTATTTCCATATATTAACTAAAAAAAGAAATTATGATTAGGGGGAATGAATACTTAGTTAATAAGAATATAAAAAGAAAATTTTGAACACATAAGGATAAACTTTTAAATGAAAATATATCCTAACTTTTGATTCCCTAAGTTTTAATTTATTTTATCCATGGTGATAAAATTATCCCTAGGGTTATTACTAAAGTGATCTAGTCGTAATATTCAAAAAATAACTAGATTGTGCTCTGATATCAACTATAACAACCCTAGCATTTTACACATATTATTAAATCATTTTAGGCATAATTATCCTTTAAATTCAAACCAAGTATCATAAATTCGAGTGTATTTGGAATATTAGGTTCATAATTGAATAACATAAAAACTTTTTTATTTAATCTTTGTAATGAGCTCCTAACTTCCACTAAGACCTCACATCTACAAAGGTTAAACTATTGAATAAATAAACAAAGGGATGATCTAAAAATACCATTAATGTAATAAACATAAGAATATATCAAATCACACGGGTTAGAAGACATATCATGATGACATATAAAGTCAGGGAACGTGAATAACCATATAGAATAATGATATATAGAACATGGGATAATGTAATAATGGGATCGTAGGAATGTGTAAAAAATATAAAACTTGACATAATCATGATTCAAGGCTCATTACATATGTAGGATCACAATTCAAGTATAACCACCAAGACTGTTGCACTTAGAGCACGAGTCAAGGCTAACCATCAAGTCGATTGCACATGGAGCATGAGGCAACGATAACCACCAAGACCATTGCACATGACGTCTCATGAGAATAAACATTACCCAATGAATTGGATTTCTATATGGGTTCACCCATAATAATATGTTCATGAATATTTTTTCCATACTAAGAATCATACATAATCAATCAAACATAAACAAAGTGTTTCCCATGGAAAGAAATGGGTATCATAATCCTATTATAAAGCATGACCAAAGAGTGTATCATGATGGTATCCATGAAAGAGTGGATTTAAAACATACATGGACATTCATAAGAAAACATAGCCATATATGATGATAATTTATGTAAAACCAAGATGAAAAATTAAAACAAGGATGTTTAAGAGACATTATAAATGAAACATTTTAGTGCGGTTTAAGGAAAATATTAAAGAGCATTTAAAGAGAAAAATGAATATTTGTTTTCATAAAACAAGAAAAGAAACAATATAATTTTTCATGATAAAATGTGTGATTTTATAAAAATAATGGTTTCTTATAACAGATTATAGTGTTCACTTTAGAATGGATAAGAAATTGGGAAGTTCCCATTAACCAGGCTCGCTTATCACGAAGAATTGAGAATGACATTTTTTTAACATGTATCTCCCTATCAAAGATGGATGATCTGATCTAGATACATGATTTTGGAACATATAAATATAATATATAATAATTAAATAAAAATAAATAATAATTAAATTTGGGTAAAGAGAGAGAAAGATTAACCCTATTGAAAAATGGAGGTTCGAAAAGAATCCATTAACTTATGTCCAATCATGTTCTTCCCTTAATCTTAATATCGTATATAATAAAATTAAATCCATTAATTAATTAATTAATAAACTTTTATACATGTATTTTATTTGGTATAATTTTATTAAGTTCATTTTTTCCATTTTAATGAGTTATAAGATACAATTTTATCATTTAGGAGCGTTCGTTTCCTTGGTTTTCATGATTGGTTCACTTGTATAAATGTATGAAAGATCATGTAAAATGGGAATATATATATATATATATATATATATATATAATTTAAGTTATATATTATCAATAAAAATATAGAATATTACATTTTTATATAAGTCATTTGGTTATATTGGGTGAGGATGAATCATTAAATAAGACATTAGTGATAATCATTTATATTATTTTGGCGGTTTTTCAATCATCACAAACTAGTTGTATGTAATTATTTATCATTGGGTATAAAAGTTAGTTTTGGAACATAAAAAGGTTTAAAAAATAAATCTATACCAACCATTATAATGGGTTTATGACCATACTTGAAGGCATTAAGCGAAAATGAAAACTTTTCATCCTCATAGATGATAAATCAACACCTCACAGATGATATTTTCATTTTTAGAATAAAAGAAATATGTGAAGATACTTGATGGTGTATTTTCAATTAACATGCTAAAATTATAGTATATATATGACATTAGAGTTATCAATCATGTTTGGGCAGAGAATATTAGGAGAAGAAAACAAAAGAAAAAAATTGAAAATAAAATAAATGAAAAGGAAATTGGTTTTTACCTTTTAAATTCTTCTCCTTGAGGACCTCCTTGACGAACTTGTGTTTGATCTTTTATTGAGAAAAAAAGGCTCATGGATGTGTGGGAGAGACATGGTAGGATGACTGGGAATAATTTGGATAAGATTCAAGGATTTTGAGGTGTGAGTATAAGGGGTAGTGAGGAGTTGTATTTATAGTGGAGGAGAGGGGTGTTTTTTATTATTTTATTCATTATTTTTTTATTTTGGATCAAGACAAGTAATAGTGTGGATTATTATGACTAATTACATTAAATAGTGAATGTTATTTAGAAACAAATGTTCTTACATCATCCAAACATTATACATGACTTAATAATTCATGTATTTATCTTATTCCGTAAATTACCGTATTTCACTATTCACCAAAATTCATCTATTTCAGAAAAATCCCAAAAAATCACCCTAACAATTTATTTATGTGTAGAATTAAAAAATGGAATCTATTTTATGAATATAACTTTCTAAATATGAGAAACGTAATTTTAAATTAAAATTATCATTTACTCAAAAATATACCGATTTTAAAATTATAACTAATTTTATGACACCTTGAAAAATTAATTAAGGTCTCATGAAATTAAATTATAATTATCAGACAAAAAATATTAATTTATGAATACATTTTATGAAAATAAATTTTATTTTAAATAATTATATTAATTATAAAATTGTAATTAAATATTTATCACATACAAAAATACCAACAGTTAATTTAATATTTCAAAAAAATTTATTTACTTACTCTAAGATATAAATATATCATTTTTTAATTTATAAGATACCAAAATTTTATCTATACTTTCATTGGTGAGTTTATTATTTTATTGTCCAATTTACTTTTAATGGCCATGTTACTATTCCAAAGGTGAAGTTACTACTCTATCAATATTGGTTCCTTAATTTCTGAAAAAGTTTGTTATTTCATTCATTATTTATTTATAAAGTTCATTTTCTGTTATTTATGTGATTTTATGTGATTTATACCATATGAAATAATTATAAGAAGGTAATTTCTATTGATAAAAGTTTGGGTCGTTACATGTTTGATATACACAGTTTCTTGGGGATGGATGGATATTATAGGAATTTCATTCAAGACTTTTCATGCCTTGTTTAACATATTACCGGTCTTACTAAGAAGGGTGTTAAGTTAATGTGGTCAGAATAGTGTGAGAAATCCTTTCATGATTTGAAAGGAAGGCTTATATCAACATTTATTGTTATTCTGCTAGAGCTTAGAAGAGGCTATATGATGTTCAGCGATGCATCTGGAATCGAGCTAGGTGTATTACAGATGAAAGAGGATAGATTCATTGCATATGGATCTTATAAGTTGAGGCCTCATTTTAGAAAATACCCAACCCATGACCTCTAGCTTTCAATAGTTGTTCAGGCCATACGTTGCTGGATACATTATTCATTGGGTGAGTGCTTCATGGTTTATACAGACCACAAAATCCTAAAATATATATTTAAAAAACATGAATTTAATCTCATATAATGATGATGAGTTAAATATCAATAGTCCTTCGATTTTGAGCTTACATATACACCTGGAAAGGGAAATTCAGTAGTTGGTTCATTGAGTCAGAAAACTCAGGAAACATCTATATGAGAGGTCAGTGATGAATCAAAATTTTTGAACCTCTCCTATGAGATAAATTTAGAGTTTCATGATATTCATGATTAGTCCTATCTCATAGCCTTGATGGTTACCTCTTTACTCTTTAAGAGGGTAAATAATAAGAAATTTTCGAATCCAGAAATATTGGTTCTCCAAGAGATCATTCTTGGAGAGTAATCAACTATAGATTATTTTGTGGACAGATATTCCATCCTATGTATTCATGGGAATGTTTGGATTCCTATGGATATGAGAGAGGAACTGATGTGGGGGTCCCAAAATTATCAATGGGAAGTTCATCTAGGAATCTTCCAGAATTATTGAGATATGAAATGCAAGTATTGGTGGCTTGGTATGATACTTTAGATAGTAGGTTGTATCACTAGGTGTTCCACCGATCAGTATGTGAAGGTAGAGCACCAATGACCTACTAGTTTTTTATAGTCAATTCCATTCTCAAAATGTAAATATGAATATATTTCCATGGAATTTGTAGTCAACTTAGTGAGGTCGCCTCGAGGTAGTGACACAGTTTGGATTTTCATTGATAGAATAATGAATGTAGTCCACTTTCATCATATCTGAGAGTCTTTCTCAATCGATGATCTGAGAAGACTCTATGTATGTGAGATCATACATCTACATAAGGTCCCACATACTATCATTTAAGATAGGGAAACTCATTTAAAATCAATGTTCTGGTAAATTTTAAAGAGAGCTATGGGTACACCAGTGCTTCTGAGCACATCCTTTCACCCTCAAATTGATGGCCAATCTAAACAAATGATATAGGTTCTAGAGGACACGCTTTGACAATGAGTCCTTGACTTTAGTAGAACTTGGGGGAATCATATCCCACTTATTTAGTTCACCTATAAAAATAGATTTCAGACGATGATTTAGATGGATCCCTTTGAGGCCTTGTATTGTAGGTCATGTCATTCACCTATGTTCTGGATAAAGGTGTGAGAGGTATTCATATTAGGTCCTCATCTGGTATAGGAGACTTCTAAGTAGGTTCAATTGGTCAGGAAACATATATATATATTTCTAAGTGTAGATAGAAATCTTATGTTGATTATCATTGATGAACTATGGAGTTTTAGGTCTGGGATCATGTTTTCCTATGGGTATCGCCCAGGCTTGAGAATAGATGGATATGAAGCTAAGGGAAGTTTTTGCCTATTATGTAAGGCTGTTGGAGATTTTGGAGATATTTGTTCCACTACCCTATCAGTTTTTACTACCTTAGAGGTGTCATTCCTTGAATGATATCTTCCATGTTTAATAGATTCTTTGTTATCATGTATACCCATATCATACTTTTGATCCAATGGAAGTTGAGTTAGATATCGATGCTTTGTTTGAGGAGTATCCTATACGCATCATTTAATAGATCATGAATGTTGTCTGAGGCCATTCTCTCCCTTTCAAATGGGTGATATGAAAACATGACCATGTATAGGATGATAATTGGGAGTGGGAGGCTGACATACATGCCAAGTGGAAAGAGTTTTTCTCAGACAGTGTTTCGACACCCTTGGAAGGTGAATTAGGGATGAGTTCCTCTAAGGGGGGAAGACCGTAAGAAATTGGTTTTTATATCATGTATGGATCCTTTTAATTTTGGTCTAATTCTTTATTTCAGACCTTCTATGGATGTTTATTGAGTTCACAAAGGTTTTGGGGTGTCTAAGGCTCATTCAGAGCTCGGAACCCCATTCAGTGGAGAAAATCACTAGGATTCATGGTTAGTAGAAACTATGTGCCCCATCCCACTCAGTCTCTCTTAACCGTATGAGGCTGGATAGTGGGGTGAATTAGGGTGTATGGTTTTCCATAATCATGTACCAATAGATTCATTCCCATGTGAAATGTCTATAGTTTTTAGGAGAGGAGATTCATATGGCTAGTACATGTTTTTACTAACTGTGCAGCCTAACCGTGTGGGTGCCCTTCCAAGGAAGTGATCCTTGCATGGTTGGTGCATGGTTTGTCCAACCATGAAACCAAATGGTTCACATCTGATTTCTAAGTGAAATTTTAAAAATTACCTCAATGTAATTTTTATTTCACCCTTCTTCCTCTTTATCTCTATCCATCAGACACAAAACCTTCTACTCTCCCATTTTTGATGATATCAAGCCCCTTTCTATATATTTTGATCTTTATCATCTTCCTGAACTTCAATTTTATTCTCATTAATCACATTGGATGCACATTGGTAATCATTCAAATACTTTTTAACCATTATCCATTTTTCTTTCCCTTGACGATGTTATTTTTATATAGGCTCATATGCCCTATTTTCAAGGATTTTATTTTTTCTTAAAATAACTTTTGATACCATCGAAAATAAAGGCTGATATTGGATGAGGAGAGTCACGTGAGCTTAAGTTTGGTGGTCTAAGACTCATCCCACAAGTTTCAAAGTTTTATAAATTTCCATAGTGTTTGTGTGTTAATTTAATCAAGCATGGCTTATTAAATTCATGTTTCTTACTTATACTCATAAGAATCATATTCTAAGAACCTTTCTATATATTTTATCCATTATTGGTGGTTACCTTGTCAATGATAACAACCTCAATTAGGGTGTTTTCCTTAATTATTCCTTTAGTGGTTTGTTATGTTCATCTACACCACTGTTTGGGTGTGACATATCTTGACCCTATTAATAGTAATACCTTCTTTAGTAAATATAATTATCAATTGTAATGACCAGACCTTGAATATGAAAATATTACTTGACCCTTCTAAGGAAATTTATTCAATTTATTCATGACTATCTATTTTAATTGTCAATTAAATCTATATATATATATATCACTCGGAATATTTAAATGTAAATGAGTGGCTCGTTTCACATCTATTGCACACCATTCCATGTTTTTGGAAGCTAGCATAGTGAACCTAATTTATTGATTAAGTGATTAAAGTACTAATGGTTTCATTTCCCTTAGATTTGTCACACTAGTGAAAGGAAACATCATAAACCAAATGCATTATCAATAGGCATGAGTATTACATATACTAATTTGTTAAATGAATTAATTATGAGGTTCCTAATGCATGCAGACCTTGAAAAATTTATAGGAATGGTTAGACTCGAGCTAGACTTGGATTCCCAAGGGAATGCCTTGAGCACTCATGGATTCCATTATGGTTCAAGGATTTCGGTTTCGAAGGGTGATACCCACCTTAGAACCTGATCCATGTCTACTAGTGGATGCTCGGTATGACACCATAATATCCCTCAAATATCATTATAGGATTAATTGGATACACTCCTTGGATCCAGTGTGACATCTATGAACATGAGGAAGCATTGATACACCCATTGGATCCATTCATTACTTGAACGTTTTACCCTGGATGAGATATTTGGACTTGGATACAAGTATATTATTGTGTAACTCCTTGAGCGATTCCCCTTGGATGAAAATATTACCCTAATAGCTAGGGTACATATTATTTCTGAGTTGGCTCATTCCCTGAGATCAAGGATTACTTGGTTATTACCTTGGGTTTAATTTCATTATGATAATCATCATGGATGCCTTGATATACCTTGGATAATTTATTATCATTATCATGAAATGATTTCAGTGTGGGTTATACCTCACATGAATTACTATATAAACTTGAACATAATTAATA
The DNA here is from genome assembly GCA_963277665.1 of Viscum album. NCBI lineage: Eukaryota > Viridiplantae > Streptophyta > Magnoliopsida > Santalales > Viscaceae > Viscum > Viscum album. The sequence goes on from OY728135.1 coordinate 268,128,926, forward strand.
AATGAAATGGTTGTTTGTTTAGACACCAGCTATGGAAAAAGCAGGTACTAGGTGTTTACATTGTTGTACTTATTTACTTTTATATATTAAATCATGTACACTATTTTAATTTATATTACACGGACTGTATGCTATAGATGTATTTGGTGGTGGCCTTCTGAGATTTATCTCACACCCTATTCTGGCCGCCATTAGTAACTAGGTAGATTACATGTATGAAAGTGTTGACAAAGGGAATAATCCTACCTTGGACACATGATATTTATTGCTTTTATAGGATGTATTTCAGTTGTAGATGACTTAGCTGGAGGTCGAGATTGTTGGATAGGTTTTGGATTATTTGTTCTTCTTTTGTATAACATGTATTTATTACTGCCATGTATACCTTTTTTTTAATTTTGTAGACACATGACATACATTATCATCAGATTTTGAGTATTATTATCAGTTTCTTCTATAATTTATTATTCCTATTTGTTTCTGCTACAACAAAGTACTAGTCCAGTTTCTATAGTTTCTAATTATGCAATGCCATTTGTTTATCATACTTCTTACTCTATTTACATATTTTTATATTTATTTTTTGTGATCCACTTTAGTAATGAGGGAATAGTCTCCCCATAGACACACCCTAGGCCGTAGTTGCTACTCAGAACCCTCTGGCGTTCGAAGAGATGTGCTTGAGGCCATGTGGGAAACCATGCTCGGGGAACCTATGAGTAGAACCTAGGTTTAGGACATCACATGGTGTTAACTTAAAAGCTATCATATGGTAAGGGAATTCATCTCAATTTCCCCTCATTGAGGCATATTTTAATGTTACACACCTAATTTCTTTTATATGGTGTATATACTATCCCTTTTTCATGTAATATAATGGTTATATAATAATTCATGGTAATTTAATTTTCAACTTGAATTATTTAATCCAATGGGATTTTACATGAAAGTTTACAAGTGGTAAGGGACTTCATCTCAATTTCCCTTTACTGATTCATATTGTAATGTTATTCACTTAATTTATTTTATACAGTGTATATACTTCCCCTTTTACCTATAATATCATTATTCCATAATAATTAATGTCATTTTATGTTTCCACTTAAATTATTTCATCCAATGGGGTTTTACTGGAAAGTTTCCAAGTGGTATGGGGCTTCATCTCAATTTCCCTTCATTGAGTCATATGGTAATGTTATGCACCTAATTTAATTTATATGGTCTATATAATTCCCCTTTGACATTTAATATCATTATTCTATAATAATTCATGGTGCTTTAAGTTTCAACTTTTATTATTTCATCCAATGGTGTTTTACTTGAAATTTGCCATAGGGCAAGGGACTTCATCTCAATTTCCCTTCATTGAGGAATATTTTATTGTTGTGAACCTAATTTATAATTTATGGTGTTCATAATAATCATTTTACATGTAAAATCATGAATAATTCATAATTTATGGTATATTATGTTTTAATTTTAATTATTTCATCCAATTTGAATTGACGTGAAAAGTACCAAGTAGTAAAGAATTTTATAAATAAATTTCCTTTCAATGGTTTATGTTACTTCATTGTCTTTGATATTATAAGATTATGTGTGTAATGACTTTTGATTATCTTATGTTGAATTATAATTGTTTTATATGGATTTACAGTTGATACACATAATAAATTCATTTATTAAATCTCACTGTAATGTTACGATCCTTGTTAGGGTTTATTTCACAATATCTTTTTAGTTGGGATTATTTATGCTTGAATTTAAATTAAAGGAAATTATTTGATCATTGTATAATAAACCCATTTAATTTTATTATCCTCTGGTTATTCATGAGTTTTTCATGTAATAGTACCATTTTCCTCTCTTTGGTACTTAAAATAATCGATAAAATGGTTTTAAGAAAATCTGGCATCATTTCTCTCTTCGGTCGGAAATCTGTTTTCTTCCAAAACCATGTTTTCTAAAAATATTTTCAAAAATGTTTTTAAAATTTTAAAAATGATTTATTACATAAATTTTTACCTTTTTTTAAATTTTTTATAAGGAATATTTATATTGTTTTAAAGACATTGGTTGTTTGACTATTATAGAAAAAGTAAAAGAAATCTATGTTTTAATGTATAAAACTTGAATAAAATATCTAGCCATCATGACCAATCAATATTTTAAAAATTCTTTTATAATATAAAAAGTTTATTTTCAAAGAAAATTATTTTAAAAATGTTTTGTGAACCTTTAGTTTTAAAAGGTTATTTTAATAAAAAATGATATTTTTCACAATAATGTTTTTAAAGATATTGTTATGGTATTCTTATTCATTAATGAAAAGTGTATTCTTTTATATACACTCCATTAGGGGTATGTTGCATTTATCCCATCCTTATTCCTCCTCTAGATGGTTTATAATAACTTGACCTATTAAATTATTGAAATTCACTTTCTTAATTAATTTTTGTAGTGATTAATTTTCCCCTAAATTACTCACTTTATAGTGATCATTAGACATTAAATTTTCTCTAAATATACATATTATTTATCATTTATATTCTTATCACTTAAAACATGTCTTATTTCTACATGTGGTGCATTAATTTGAAAGTTATTTGATTGAATGAGGAAATATTATTAATCTATATCATCACTTTAATATGGATATTTGATGATAAGTCACCTTATTCATGAATTAAATTGATTATTCTATATATAGAGAAATCTTTGGAAATGCATATACAAGTGGGGCCTGATTATAGATATCACCTTATTTAATCAGTTGGTCTCAAGAGAAAAATCAGTAATGTAGCATTAAAAGGGGTTTTGCCTATTGTTTTAAACTATCTTGTGAAGGGTCTTGATAATAGAGTTATCATGTTCCTGAGACATGATGTCCGATAAGTAATTATTTTCTTCATTAATAATTCAGTTATTATTATCCATGATATTTTCAAAATGATATTATCTATGGATGCATTTCATTCTCAGTTCCTGATTAAATGGATTGTCTTTTTAGCTATTTACTATTCCTTATTGATTAATCCTTATCCAGTTATTTAAATGAAATGTGTGTTCATTTATTTAACTTTCCATGTTTATTATGCTTACTAATCCATGATAGCTTCCTCTTTACTTAACCATTATTGAGCATTTAAGATCACCCTTATTTTGTTTCCTCACCCAAGTATTCCATGAAGTGTATTGTGATTGATGTTCAAGGATATGATAGAGGGAATAATGTTATTCCTAAAAATAATTATGTTGTAGTTTGTTTTTCAAATGTAGTATAGGACTCAAAAAAATATATAGTTTTCAATGACTACTAAATGAATCGGTCCTTCAGGATGTGATTCCTAGTATCTTATTCTAAAGTAGTAAAGTAAGACACTGACTCTAGGCTATTGGGGTTAGGGTCCCGAAATTTGGTTTCATAGGGAGGTTTAATATAAACCATTGGTACTATATTTAGGAAAACAAAGATTAGGGATCATAGCCGTATGATATACTTTGAGGATAAGTATAGAAGAGCATATTAAAATTTTGGTAAATAATAGATTATGTGATTTTTATATGAAATACATATATATTTAGATTATACAAGTGGAAACGGTTCTAGTACAGATGTACATATGGGTAATAACTCTGAAAAGGGTGCATTGGGCTTAACTCAATCATCACCAGATATATGACAACTTGTCTTACTACACACCTAGTTTGACACTCTTAGGGGATATACTTTGAATAATTCACATTTTATTTAAAAAAAATTATGAATTATTTGAATAGATGATAATAATGGATGAATTAGGTTAAATATAAGGTTTATTAGATTGAAAAGAAGGTATCTTAAAGGAATAGTAAAATATTTTATATGTAAAAACGAATGGCATAAAGCAATGAATTTATGAGGAAAAAGGAAGAGTATGATGGAAAGAAATAAATATCATCATAGGGATCTATTTATAGTTCATTTTATTATATTTTGGGATCCTAGTGATTATTCGAGCCAATTCCCTCTTCAAAAGGGAAAACCCTAGGCCAAGGAAGGACCTAGGTTAAAATAAAATGGTCAAAGTATTTATATATTTGGAATCAAGAATTAAATTATAGAATTATTGTTACCCTTGGTATTCTAGTTATATGAATCAATAAACATCTAGGGATTTTGAAAAATTTTAGAATCATATATGTCCCCATTAAATTATGAGTTGTGGGTAAAATCACGGGTTTATGAGTTTAATATTGATCATCAGTTTAAAGTCTTAAAAACCCATTTTTATGTTTTATGTGATGGGAGTCAAGAATGATTAAGGATATTTAGGGAGAAAGTTATGGAAAGTATATGTTTTAGTGGAAAATTTATTTTAGTAATAATTTCCTCACATTTCATAGACATAAGTTTAAAGGTATCGATAACCTTTAGGGTTAATATGATCATTAATGAAATTGTAATAATAATCAAATATGGTTTTTAGAATTTGTGTAGAAAAACGTTTTATTAGAAACCATAATAAAATGGGTATTTAATGGTTAGTTTTATTTAAAGGATGTCCATCGTATTTGTTTTTGGAATTTTATATGAATTATATTAATATATTTTCAGAAAAAGGACAAAATGCATGTTGGGTGACAACCTGTCATGTCCAGAAAGGTCGTGGGACTTGAATCAACAACAAAAGATGATAAGGGTTTAACACCTAAACCTAGTCGACATGATGTTCTAGTTAATATGTAAGTGTTTTCATATAAATTATTTTATGAATTAATATTAATGATGAAACAATGCTGTTACTGTTGAGGTTTACGAATTAATGTTTTATATTGGATAAGTTGGGATAACCATATTGGTTTCAGAAAATATATAGAGATGGACAGAAGGAATTTTAACTCTTATATATCTTATGATCCATGAAAAGTCAATTTTAGTCCTTTAATCATAGAAAATTTATTTTTGGATATTAATTTCTTGGGGTAAGTGAGGAATTGGAAATTGATCGAATCATAACCCAAGGATGAATATGTTCTTTTGAAATAGAAATGTATCAAATAAGTATATTTCCTTATATTTTTAGAATGTAAAATAATTTCACAAATTTAGAAAAAGGATCTTGAAATAAAATTTTTATCCTATTAAATTCATATCATAATATTTATATGGTCTCTTAAATCATCAACGATTTATGGTTTTGAGGTTCTTAATGTTACATTGATTACTTGCTTTATTGTGATCAATGAACTATGTCATTATCTATAATTATTTGTACTATTATTCCATGTACACATCTCCACTTTCCACTAATGTTATATAATATAGAAACCCTATTATGTGACCATTGTACTTCCCTTTTTCTCTTATTAAGAGGGTGTTTTAATAACTCTTTTTATGATGTGAGTTTTTAAACAATTTTCAACAAGAAAATCCAATATAAAACCACTGGTTACCAAGATCAAGTTTAAATTGTAAGGAAATAATTTATTTAAGGTGTGGATACTATAACAACTAGAAATTATAAAATAATAACATTTTATTTGATAGTGTATTGGGCAAAAAACACTAATCTTAAACAACCCAAGAAATATATTTCTTTAAATTTAATATCTTTGATAGCTTTGGGAACACGCAACCCCAAGTTGAAATGAACCATAATATAGTATGCCATTATAACCTAACTATTAAATTACAGGGTAATAATAGTGATAAATATATTATGGAAATTATAGGAATATATTGATTATATATAAAATAATAATCATTTAAAAGAAAAATCAAATTTTTCTAAAAAAAATTGTAATTTTTTATAAAATATGGTTTAGTTGCCCTTTGCGCAAATAATTTAAAATTAATTTTTACCAATTTTAGAAAATTTATTTGAAAAATTAAACTTAATTTTTTAAATCATAATATATAAATTGTTTTAGGGTGAAATATTTTAGAGTTTTCTGAAATATTCCTTTTTTTATAAATAGTGAAAATACTGAATTTTAATTGAAAACTAACATTTCATTTAACTTATTTATAAAGATAAATTATTATTTGAATTGGGTTTAAGGTTTAATTAGTTAAATAACATATAAATTAATCCAATTTAGTCCATTTTAATAATTTTCATATTAAATTATGATATAAAAACTTTGTAATATTTTGAATATTTTTCTCTAAAAATTTGTTTTCACATTGCGTCTACGAGATTAATTTTAAATTAAAAATTTCAACCTATGTGATTGGAATTTGGAAAAATTATTATATAAATTTAATCAGAATAATTTATATTATATAATAATTTGAAATTAATATTTTACCATAATGAATAATGAAAACTGTAAAAAATTATTTACCACAGTTAAGGTAAAAATGGATAGACTGGGGGTTAAACTAAAATGATAAGGTCTAAAATGACCTAAAAATATCTAAAATATATTTTATGAACATATATAGAACTTATAATGTCTATGAATTGGTAATTATCAATTTTATACACTTTTTCATCTAAAAAACATCGGTACACCTTTTTCTTTTCAAAAATTATAGGTGTGGAACTCACCAAACTTATGAAAGGTCGCCCCCTATCCTCTACGATTCAAACATTAAAACATTTTTTTAGAAAATACCTTTCCAAATCACTTCCCAACTTCCTTCCTAACATCCCATTATACTTATTTTGGTCATAAATTGAACATATCAATGAATTTGGTGTAAACCTAAGGAGGGTACCTGGAGGAAAGGTAACATTCTTCAATGAGTGTTTTTATTTTATTTCTTCCTCCACCTCCCTAGATTTTTATTAAAACATGATGATATAATAGAAAAAGTATACTTCATATAATTATATTTTTTAGGTTAAATTAATTACCTAAAACCATCCCAAATTCCATCAAATGGGTTAGGAAATCATTATTCATGTGTACGGCGGACTACCACCTCACGAACCGATGACATTCGTTTTTCCATTATCACCTCTAAGGGTCGGGTATGATGATGGAAATAAATTATGTATATATATTTATAATATAATTTAACAATGGAGTATTTATATCATATATACCTTTTTTTACTTTCCTTTTATTAAGATATAGGATAATGTCACTCGTGTGTACAGTGGACTGCCTCCTCGCGAAGCAATGCGATTAGTTTTTCATTAAATCTTTACATGGAAGGTAATAATGATAATTTTAGTAAATATATGTGAAATAATTTTCATAATTATGATATTAATTAAATATTTAACATTATTATAAGATAATATATCATTTTATTTCTTGCCTTTCCACTCACTAAATGATGATAACATCATTCGTGTACGTGTGGACTACCGCCTTTAGGAAGTGATGTGACTCTATTTTCATCACCACACCACATGGATGATATATATAAGTATATTTAAATAATAAATATGGTATATATGATATTTTTATTTTTTTAAGATAAAATACTACTTACCTTCTTTTTATAATGATTGTTGAAAAATGGAAACATTACCCACGCGTACATACGACCTAATGTCTCAATAATCATAACATGCTTCATTTCCCAAAACCATCATTCATGATTGGTCATAAAAGAATAATTTGTGTATAAAAATTATAATTATTTAATTATTATTATTCTGGATATTATGTAACTATATAATATACAAAAGAATGAGAACATTCATTAAAAATGATGAATGAGAAAACTAGGTGATTAACACCTAAAAAAATGAAAATAATAAAACATTATAAATGAATGGGTGATAATGTGTCATAAAAGGATCATATATGATATTAAAAATATTAATATGGTTATTTTATAAGTTAATAACATGTTTAAAACTACTATATATGAGGTTAAATCATGTTTAACCAAAAAGAATCATGAGGTAAGGGACATCGTCTCAATGCCCCTTCATTGAGGCATATTGTAATGTTATGAACCTAATTTATTTTATATATTGTATAAACTACCCATTTTACATGTGATATCATGATTACATAATAATACATGTTATTTTAATTTTCAAGTAGAATTGTTTCATCAAATGTGGTTTTACGTGAAAGTTACAAAGTTGTAAGGTATTTCATCTCAATTTCCCTTTATTGAGGCATATTGTAATGTGATACACCTAATTTATTTTATATAGTGTATATAATGAAAATTTTAAATTTAATATAATTATTACACAATAATTCATGGTATTTTAAGTTTAAAATTGAATTATTTCAACTAATGGGGTTTTACTTTAATGTTAGCATGTGGTAAGGTACTTCATCTCAAATTCCCTTCATTGAGGCATGTTGTAATGTTATGTACTAATTTATTTTATATGGTGTATTTACTACCAACTTGAAATGTAATATCATTATTACATAATAATTCATTGTATTTTAAGTTTCAACTTTAATTATTTAATCTAATGGGGTTATACTTGAAAGATAACAAGTGGTAAGAGACTTCGTCTAAATTTCCCTTCATTAAGGCATATTATAATGTTATGAACCTAAGTAATTTTATATGGTGTATATAATTATGATTTTACATGTAATATCATGATTCCATAATAATACAATATTTTTTAAGTTTTAACTTGAATTATTTTATCTGAAGGGGTTTTACTTGAAAGTTACCATGTGGTAAAGTACATCATCTCAATTTCCCTTCATTGAGGCGTATTATAATGTTATTTAACTAATTTCAATTATATGGTGTATATAATGATACTTTGAGATGTAATATCATTATTATATAACAATTTATTGTATTTTAAGTTTCAATTTTAATTATTTCATCTAATATGGGTTTACTTGAAAGTTACCAAGTGGTAAGGGACTTCATCTCAATCTCCATTCATTGAGGCATATTGTAATTCCATGAACCTATTTTTTTATATGGTGTATATAATAACCATTTTACATATAATTTCATGATTAAATAATAATTTATGGTATTTTATTTTATGACTTGAATTATTTCTAACAATTGGTTTTTACTTGAATGTTACCAAGTGGTAGTGGACTTCATCTCAATTTCCCTTTATTGAAGAAAATTTTATTATTGTGAACCTAACCTATAATATATAGTGTAAATAATGGAAATAATATATGTAATATCATTAATAATTCATAATTTATGATAAATTAAGTTTCAATTTGAATTATTTTATCCAATTTTACTTTACATGAAAATTACCAAGTGGTAAATAATTTCATAAGTCAATTTCCTTCCATTGGGTTATTTTAATTATTAGTTATCTTTGATATTCTAAGATTATGTGTGTAATGGATTTTAATTATCTTATTTTTTTTATTTATAATTTTTTATGTAGACCTAAATTTGATACATATAATGAATTCATTGATTAATTCTCACTATAATTTTATGATTGTTGTGAGGGTTTATTTCATAATATCATTTTAATCAAGATTTTTTATGATTAAACTTCCATTGAGAGAAATTATTTTATGATTATATAATTAAACCATTTATTTTTCTTATAGTCTAGTTATTCTTGATGTTTTAATTTAATTTTACCAATTTTACACTCTTTGGTACTTAAAATAATTGAGAAAATATTTTTAATAAAATCCACCTTTATTTCTATCTTTGGCCATCATTTTTTTTCTTTCAAATCAATGTTCTATCAAAAAATTAAAAAAGTTTTTAAACTTTTAAAAATGATTTAGTAAAAAAATTTCTATGATTTTTTATTTTTTTACAATTTTTTTTGAAATTGATCTTTATGTCATTTTGAAAACAATGTCTGTTTAGATTTTTTTAAAAGAGTGAAAGGAATATTTATTTTAATGTGTGCAGCTTGAATAGAATTTTTAGACTTAATGACCCCTTAATGTTTTAAAAATTCCTTTATAAGATTCAAAGACTATTTTAAAATAAAATTATTTTGAAATTTTTTTGTGATCCATTAGTTTTTAAAGGATATTTTTAAAATGAAAAGGATATTTTCCTTAAGAATTTTTTTAAAGATATTTTTATGGTATTTTTATTCATCAGTGACAAAAAATATTTATTTTAAATATAATCTAATGGAGATATGTTGTATTTATACCATATTTATTCTTCTTCTGTATGGTTTATAGTTATTTTTACTAAGTAAAGTATTTAAATTCACTGTCATGATTCTTTTTTGTAGTCATTAGCTTTTCATTGAATTATTCACTTTCCAATGATAATTAGAAATTAAAATTTCTTAACATATCCATATTATTTATCATAGATATTATTATTTCTTAAACCATATATCATTTATATATATGGTGTATTAATTTGAAATTTATTTGATAGACTGGGGAAATTTTTTTAATCCATATTCACTCTTAAATAGAAATATTTAATGATAAGGCACATTGTTCCTGAATTAAATTGATTATTCGATATATGAGGAAAGATTAATACATGCAAATATTGGTGGGACTTGGTTATAGATATCCCCTCAATGTATCGGTAGGTATGATGAGACAAATCAATAATCTATTATTAAACAGGTTTTTACCTATAGTTTTAAAAATGTCTTTTGAAAGGTCTTGACGGTAGAGGTATCATGTGCCTGATACATTATATCTAATAATAAATAATTTACACCATTAAGAATTCTGTTGTTATTATCCATTTTATTTTAAAAATTACATTATATCTAGAAGTATTTCATTCTCAGTTCTTAATTAAATAGAACCTATTTTCAGTTATTTACTGTTCCATAATTATTATTCCTTATCCATTTATTTAAATGGTATTTGTGTTCAACTATTTAACTTTCTATATTTATAATTATTATTGATTCATGATATTTTCTGCTATACATAACCCTTATTGAGAATTTGAGCTCAACCCTATTTTTTTCCTTTCCCTAAAACACCATGAAGTGTACTATGATTCATGTGAAAGAATATTCTAGATGGAATAAGGTTATTCTTAAAAAAACATACTATAATTTGTGTTTTAAAATGTAATGTGGGACTGAAGTATGTATTTGGTTTACCAAGGATACTAAACTATTTAGTCCTTCAAGATGTGATTCAATGTATATTATGCCAATGTTATAAAGTATGACACCAACTTTAGGATACTACCGTTGGGGCGCTTTAGTTTTTGTTCGAAATTACCATGAACATGAAATTTTTCTATGTGTTTCTTATTCATTATCATGTTTATTTTTTATATAAGTATATATATATATATGTTTTTGAAATGTGATACTATTTATAAGATATATAATGTTTTTATTTTGGATTATGTTTGGTTATTCCACTTAACATGATTTTGATAGTCATTCAAATGTTCTCTTTTCTTGGATTTTGGTTTAGAAAGAAAATATATATTTTTATCATATGTTTTTTATACAATCTTTAGTTATAATAGTAAACATAAATTGGGTTTTAAAAACTAAGGCCTGATAGGTATGATTTTAACTTAGTGAAGAATACTCTATTGAGGTATTTGTCATCTTTCCCAATGACAATCTTTTCTTTCCACTATAACCTAGATGAATTATAAGTCATTAAAAAAATTAACCTTGGTTAATAATTTATTAGATCATTAGATAATGGTTGGGTTGAAAACATGGGAAGAAATTATTTGGGACTTAAAATTGTTTGGTTTCAAAAAAATTACTTAATGTTTTATATACCTTAATCATATATCCTTTCGAAAAAATGATTTAACATAGAATTAGTTTCATGTAATGACTTTCAGTTTTAATTTTGTTTCTTTTTGAAATACACCCTTGGAAAACTTTAATTTTTATATGTTTTATCAAACTATGTTTTGTTAAAAACTCATTTTTTACATTTCGAAATATATTTCTTTATGTATAGATTATTATTTTTTAAATAAAGTGTTAGGTTTATAAATGTGTTTAAAACTAATCTTTAGATGTAAATAAATTTGGTTGTAATTTTTTTTGATATATTGATATGTATTAAAGGGAATTAAAATAGATTCTTAAGATAAATAAATGATAAGAGATACAATACTATAAAATAGCTCTATAGCCATGATTTTTGGAAAAACCATGGGTATAGATCAGAACTATATCCACAGTTTTCAAATAAATCATCGCTATATGTTCTTGTTCAAATTCTATAGTAAGGGTTCCCTGAAACTATGGCTATAGAGTGTACTTATATCCACCGTTTCAGTGAACTATGGCTATATTTTTCCCATTTCTATATCTATAGCCAAGGTTTCAGTGACCAGTGACAGGTTTCCTGCCCAAGTGTGAGAAACAAATTCCAGCGGGAGGTGGCAGGAAGACCTATTACCGTGATTTATTTCTAATTTCCATAGTTTATACAGATAGAATATATATATACCATAAGTTATATGTATTGTAGTTTTAATACCGCTGGATACTGATAGTCAAGGTATAGAGATCAAATTTGGTCGGGTACACATTATTTTAATCCTGTAGCCATAGTTTACATTGGAAATAGGCACAATTTAAATTGTAGCTATATTGGAATGGTGTAAAACCAAGAGGTTTATTGCCACAATGGGAAAAAAACCATGTTTATAGGGTCTATTTCCATTAGGTAAACTGTGGATAAAACTCCTGTAAACCAAAGCTATAGTTTTTCCCTATAGCCACACCAATAGGATCCACTGCTAGTTGGACCGTGGCTATAAGCTATAGCCTCAATTTCCACCTCTATAGACATGGTTTTTGACCATGGATATAGATAAATTTTGTTGTTTTGATACAAAATTCAATAACTTTTTGGAAAAATAGGTTCTTCAAATAAACATAAATTTTGAAGTATAGTCACTATAGAAACATAATTTCTTAATTATCAGTTTTTTCTTCCATTATATTTTTCATGCCTAATTATTAGTATGTTATGGATAATTCATTATTTGGATCACTATAAATAAATATTTATTATTATTTGTATCATGTATAATACCTTGTTTTTTCTACCACTAATATGATTTAAATAATGGTTATACCACTCCTTAAGAACTATTTAGATTGACACTATCGTGATTTATTTCTTTCTGTTTTGTAATTTATCTATGTAAGAGCTTATAAATTATGATTTGGTATCATGTAGCATGGAATTATATCTTTATGATATTATGTTTTTTGTTTCATATATATGTATTGTCTACTTTGTGATTTAGATCATGTATAAAGTGTTATATTACTATTATAGACTTATTAAAGAAATATTCTAGAAAACGAAACACATGTTGTAGAAACGGGATGGGCTATAATATCACCCTAACTTATTATACCCTTTCCCATTGTCCAAAGCGACAAGCTGAATGATTTCCTTATCTTAGTATACAATGTTACCATTCCCATTGTATGGGTTGATAGTTCCCTAACTTGTTCCTTGATTTTAGTCAAATTCTAAAATAGTATATAATAACATTAAAATTTTTTTTATGCGAGGCTTTATTATTTTATATAAAACTTTTTCTCAATATATGTATGTAAATGTATATAAATTTTCATGAATGGACCTTTTTTCTCACTGTGTGAGTTCAGACACCGTTTGTGGTGGCCTAAAAGGTATTTATACTCAATACCTATATATGAACTCCATTGGACATGCAACTTAACTTCTTTTATTTCAAGTATGTACAAGTATCAGTTTTCCACTTGGATACATTTTAAACGAGATAGATTCATGAATTAATATTAGTGTGTCTGGAAATCCTTGAGGTGATGGAGCACACGAGTCTAGATTTAGATAGAGAGGTGTTTTAAGGAGCCCCAGACATGCACTCCTCAGTCTAGTACTCAAAACATTTTAATTAAATACTATATTTGATATAAATTAAGATTAACCAAGATAAACATGCATATATTTCACATCATTTTCCTAAAATAAACATTACATATCTCAATAATATTGGAATCCTAAAAAAAAGGTGCAACACCTTTGATGGATAAATAATTATGCAATTTAATTTAGAATACTTGTGAACATTTCTCCGTAGTCTAACCACACTATACTTTTTTATAGACTCCTCATAGGAAATACCCATCTCTATGGCCCAATGAATGGAATCATATAGAATGAGTGATTTCAAACGATTAGTATGGGAAAACTTGTGAACATTTCATCAAGGGTTATATCATAAGAATATTTGAAAACATGAAAAGTGGAGAAAAATATTATTAAAAATAATACAAAATAATAAGATTTTTTTATAACTCATGATATAGGTACATGAAATATCAAATGAACAAACATATATCATGGTATAAGAGTGTGAAATAAGCATGGAAACATGGAATAATAGAATGATATAATAATTCCATGGAAACATAAATATGTGGAAACAACATAAATCATGACATCATATTAATAATTCATGGATCACTACTAATACAACATAACACAATGTGCTAGGCTTGTTTCCCATGCACCATACATGATATCACATAAGATGAAACTACTAACGAATGCATTAGAGGGATATATATTTCTAGGATGACCTTTCACATAATGAAAACCATACACATATATTCCATAGGAATAATTAAACATTAATAACATAAATAATTCATTTAAATGAAACAAGATTCATAAAAACTACCATAGAACCTTTCATAATCCATATTGAGAAAGAAGGTGGATGGTGGAATAAAATATATCCCCATTGTTACATTAGAACCATTAAGGAAATTGAAATAAATGAAAAATAACTATTGAAAATAATTGTATAAATCAATCTGAAGAATTAGAGGAAATATCCATTTTTATTATAAAATCATTATGAATTGTTTTTATTTGGAAAACCATTTAATAAACCTATAAATAATCCTTCATTGAAAAGAATAAATTCAACGATGAAAGAATTTGTTTCCATGAAAAAATATTAAGAAGATATTTTAGAAACTTTTTTATTTTTTTTGGAAAATAATGAAGTTAAGGGTTATTTTCAAAAAGGTGAAGTGAAAATTATTGAAAATTTTACTTTTAAGAAAGAATATTAAATATTGTACCCTTGAAAAGGGATTAAATATTATCTCAAAAAAATGTGAAGTGGAATATAAAATATAATATTATGAAAGGAAAAAACCCATTTAGTATTTAAAATACCTTTGTTGAAGCCCATATCATAAAATGGGTAATAAAACATATTTTTAAAAGATAAAAAAGAAAAATTAATGGTCACATGAGATAACACAAAATTGGGTTTCTAAATATTATGTAGAAAATTTTCAAGATGGTAAAATATGGACATTGAAGAAAAATAAAATTTATAGAGAATTAGAATCATTCCTAACAATGTCAAGATTTTATGGGGAAGAAATTCATTGAGGCAGAATATTTACATAAAAAGTTTTATTTTCCATAAATAGAAATAGATAGTTAAATATAAATTCATAGGGTGAAAGAAAAAAACAATATAAGTAATAATTCCAAGATTAAATACTATAACTCAAAGAAAGGAGGTTTGAGATAATAAAATCTCTTACGACTTTAAAATCACTTGAATCAAAAATCCATGGGAAGATAACTTTAGATGGATTTGTAAATCACATAAATTTTTAGAGTGGTATGGTAATATCAAATCATAGGGTATTAAATACACCACAAAAAAAACTAATGATGAATATGGAATGTGTCTCAAAGAATGAAATTTGAGATAGAAATCCCTTATGAACATCATAATTCATGAAGTGGGTAACATTTGAAAAGGGGTTTATGTGATATAAATTTAAATCCCTATAAATTAATGATTAAATTCAATATAATAAAATCATAGGGAATAACATTCCCATCTTATAAGAATAAATTTCAAGAAGAACAATCATAACCCAATAAATGAAAATTGAGTTTACAAAAAACATTACCTTTAATACCACTTAGTCGAACATGCTCTAAACTCTTGTATAAAAAAATAAAAATCATAATAACCTATTTTGAAAACTTACTCATACCCATAACCTTTTACTAAATTAATTTATAGTTATTTATTACAAATATATTAGTTAGTTATACCTTATTTTTAACATCACGTGTCACTAGATTTTTTTTAGTACTAGTTTCATAATGGAAATGTTGATTTTGTTTATAGATTCAATGAACCTAATTATGAGATCATTATTGGAAATGTGAATTTTTTTTAATTCATAAGTATTTTAATTATGATTCATGATGATGAATTTGTTGATGATCTTGTTTTTGTAATTTTTAACAAACAAAATGGTGGTACAATAATAATAAGTTAAATATTCATATAACCTTTCCAAAACCATAAATGAAACATTATTTTCTTATTAATTTTTAATAACACCAGTTTTTTAAGTTTCCATAATCATCTATGATATAAATTTATAGCATTGTTCATGTAGGTGGTTAAACAGACCCAAACAAGAACAAACTATAATATATGGGTGAGTATGGAAAAGAAAGTGATTATTTTTGAATAATATAATTATTATAGAAGAATAATGGTATTATTTATATGTTTTTAAGGTGGTGAATCATATTTAATGAGGGTTTGATAACTAAAAAACTATATGAAAAATGAAATGTGTCACTTTCATGGAGGCGGTAGTCAGCAACATATGCACGAGCGACATGTTCGTTTACATAGAATGAGAGGATGAAATGGAATGTTTTATAATTTAAGAATATTTATAATTATATATTAATCTATTAAATACCCATTTTTAACCTTCTATGTTGGGAATTGATGAAAAATCACACACATATTTCATAGAAGTGGTAGTCTGTATATACGCATGACAGTGTTTTAATTTTTTTGAAGAAAAAGGGAAACTCTGGATAATGATTATTCCCTAAATAATAAAATTCAGTGTAAAAAACATTGATGTAATTATATAATAATGGTAAAATTATATTTGTAAGAGAAATATATTAGGGAAAATAGGTTAGGAAAATATTAATACTCATGATGAGAATATGAATTTGTACTTGATGGACTTCTTAAAAATGGAGGAGTTATGGATTTACTTGGATCATGGGGATGAATAAATAGGGATAGGGGTTTATGGGAAGTTATAAGGTTAGTTGTTTAATAGTAATTCTAATTTTAGAGTGTCCTTGAAGGGGTATTGTAAGGATCCTTTTAAAAGAGAAGGGAATGACATTTTTATAAATATAACCTCTTAATATAAAAGGAACACGTGTTTCACATAGAAAGTTGAATCAAAAGTTGAAATTAAAGGAGAGGATATATGTTATGGTTGATCAAAACCTAAAAAAATCATTTAAAGAATTTTTTTATCATCTTTTAATTATTTTACATCCGGTTAAACTCTTTTTACCTTTATTTAAATTTACTATGGTAAATAAATTTTTAACCTAGAATACTAATTTTTCTAAATAAAAAATGTAAATACCTTTATTACTTAATTTGAAAATTTTGATTTAAAATATGTAAAATAATTTTTTAAATATATTTTCAAAGGGTGAGAAAAATTAATTTTTATATTAGCACATATTATGCAAAAAAACCATTTTTAGAAAAAAAGTGTATTTTTAAGAATAATAAAATATTGGGATAAAATTATGAATGTTGTTGTTTCCTATTATTTTATTTATCACCAAAAAAATAATATTTATATGCATTTAAAATTAATTAAAAATATAATTCTACCTTGTGAAATCTTAACTAAAAAGAAAAGGAGGAAGAAATATATTATTAGAATAAAAGATAACTTATGTTTCAAAAATTTAAACACGAGTTCTCAAAATTGATGTAGTATTTTTAATTGAACAATATTACACCTTAAAAAATAATAGTTGTTAAAATGTTTTATAAAAGTTTTATTCCATGATTAGATCATGATAAATTCAAAAATTATATGGTATTAATAAATACAATTTTTCACTTTTCACCTAAAAAGAAATATTTTCCAAAAAATCCCAAAAAAATTCACCATAAGCTAATTCTAAAATAAAAAATTAAAAAATAAAGTCAATTTAATAAAATTCAAGTTATAAAATTTATAAATTTATTATTTAAACTAAAATAAAAAAATATAAAGATTTTTTTTATAGAAAAATAAACTTTAAAAATTAATTGTTTTTAATAATATTTCATATAAATTTATAATTAGATGAATATTAATAAGTTAGTTTGAAATATCAATTTTTATCAATTTTTTTTAAAAGTGATCATCTTAATTTATTAGGTAAAATAAAAATCACTTTAAAAATATTTATTTGTAAATATCTTATTTTAATGTTAATAATTTTAATCAAATTTCATTAATTATTAATATTACAAACCTTAAATTTAATTTGTACATAAATAATTATTTTAAAAATACATACTAATATTTATGGAATTTGAATATATTTTTTATAATAAATCAATTAATTATATTTTTATTTTCTTGAGGCTTTCTTGTTATTATAATTTTCTTATTAAATTTTTATATCATATTGCATTATTTTAATAAGGTATGTCTTCGTTTGTTTTAGTTGGTCTTGTGTGTTATGAAAGCTATCAAACATGTTATATTTTTATAAAGGAATGATATATAGAAAAATCACGGGGATTTACTTTCTCTCCCTTAAATAAATTTCATCATCATGATTTTATTTATCACTCATTAATGGAAATTTATAAGGTTATCTAAAAGATAGATACAACACAATCTATAATTTCTAGAGAGATTAAAACCATTAAAACATAGGAAATTTACCTTTTCATCAGAATTGGTCAATCCTAATATTGAGTATTTTATTTAGTCATTTTTGGAAGGAATGTATCATTATTTAGTATGAAGACCTATATTATATAATTTTCTTTTAAATAGTGTTCATAATCATCCTTAAATTGATAGACCATCCTACATTGATATGAAATGTGATTTCTTTATTACAATAAATAAATTTTTTCTCTAAGTGGAGAGAACTAATCTATTTCTAAAAACCATAGTAAATTCATCTAAAGGAAGGATAATAATACTTTCATGAATAATAATATGAAAAACCTTGAAAAATATTCATATACATTGGATATAATAATGATACCACAAATTGTTTTTATTTATAAATAAATATATAATAATTGGTGAAAACATACATGACATAAGACATTTTTAATTCTAGAGTGAATAATAGGTGTACCTAGCACCACTTAATTATGACCATCCACTTCAATAGTCGTTGTTGCATAAAAATTTCCTTGTTTACATTGTTTAAGATGTTTTTGGTATAGAGTTTCATCAGAATCCCTTATATTGGTGCACCATTCTACATAGTGGCCACATTTATCATATCTAAAACACCAAATTGCTGGTGTATCTTTAGGAAGAACGTTTTTTCCCTCATCACATTAACAAAATTATTCCTTTTTTCCTTGGATATTTATTTCGTACTTATCTCCTTTATCATAGATTAAACATATTCTTATTCCTTTGAGACATTCCAAAGGGATCTTATTACTAAATTTTTGACATGTAAGAAATTGAATCTTCTTTTATTTATCATCTTCATCATCTAAACTTCCATGAGACTCTATCCTTATCTTATTTGGTGTTCTTATAAACTCAAATATGTTTTCATTCTTAATCATAATTCATGATAGTTTATTAGGAGAAACCATAATATTTCTCACCCAATCTCTTATCCCAATAGGTTTCTCATTGGGACAATCTGAACATTGTCCATAGAATCCATTTTTCAACTTCCTTCCTTTGAGATTCATCCATTACTAAAATGAAAAGGGGTTAATGAATGAGATGAATAATTAACATCATAAGAGAATTATCATAAATGAAAAACTCATGATTGATATGTCTTGCTCTTTGAAATTATCACATAAACTTTTAGTTCAACCAAAATCAATCTCAGTTCAATATAGGTTTTCTTAGGCTGGCTTCTCTCATACTCATTAACCTAATTCCTTAACATAATAAATCCTTCACAATGGATCTTAAAGAAAATGTGATGAAATAAATTATATGCCCCCATGAGTGCCTTTCTAGGTATGTGGTATTAAGCCCTCTCATTATTCACCTAGTGAAGATTGAGTTGATATTCAGCCATCCTTTTTAGGGTGATTACCCCTAGGTGTATTTGTTCTATAACCACATCAACTTTCAAATATCTAAATAGATATTTAATTTCTTAGAAACCATATAATATCAACTTTAACAAAACATTCAGATTTTATCCTTTACTTGAAATTATCACTAGGTTTTTTTCTAAAGTTATCTTATCCTAATCCTAAAAAAATATATTAATCCTAAAAAGTTACTAAACCCAG
This sequence comes from Viscum album, assembly GCA_963277665.1. Classification (NCBI taxonomy): domain Eukaryota; kingdom Viridiplantae; phylum Streptophyta; class Magnoliopsida; order Santalales; family Viscaceae; genus Viscum; species Viscum album. The sequence continues at coordinate 268,149,117 of OY728135.1, forward strand.
CTCTGATACCAACTAGGGTTCCTCAGTCCCGCACTCCTTATTATAATTCTAAAACAAATTATTTAAATATTTTATTTGATACAAAATGAGATGACCCAATATAAATAAATAAATAAATAAATATATATATATATATATAACACAATTTTCATAACATAAACATCTCATCTAAAAATAATCTCACAATCCCAAGAATGTAAGGTTTAGTATTGTTGAGGACTAGCTAAAAATGAAATTTATTTTATAATTCTTGTGAATATTTCTCCATAATCAAACCATACTCTAACCCATTATATACTTCTTATAGTTTATACTCATATTTATTTCCTAGGGAATAGAAACACAAAGAAGGGGTGAGAATAAATTCTGAGTAAGGGAAAATGTATCAATATTTCATCAAGTATTAGATCATAAGAATTTGATAAAATAATTGAATGGTAGAAACATATTATTAAAAATATCATGGAATAACAAAAGCTTTACATAAGTAATGACATAGAAACATGAAATCTCAAATGAATAAACATTTACCCTAGAATTAGATTGTGATATAATCATGGAAAAATGACATAAGGTGATAATATCATGAGTTCCTAAAATCATAAATATGTGTAAAAAACATAAATCGTGACATCATAAGCATAATTCAAGGATTACTATCAAGATAACATAACATAGTGTGGTAAGATAACTACCTATACACTATACATTTTATTTAATGAGATAAATACATTACCCAAAAAATTATAGGGCCATATAATTCAATTCCCTCACGTCATATGATGCAAACTATATATATTTTCTCTATAAGAACATGAAAACATTCACCACATAATTAACCTATAGAAAAGAAATTATTTTCATAAAAACTCTAAAGACCCAGAAATTTCAAGTAAAACTTCTTTTTCATAATTTATTTGGAATTTTACAAGTCCGCAGTTCCTAACGGCTCCTGATTCTGAGGCCCGGTGTGCCCGGAATCAATTTCTGAAGTTTTGTTCGGGTACATTCACTAAACATACGTGCGTGTATTTCTATCTTTTGAACCGGTGCTCGAAATCAAAATCCAAGGGCACCGATGAACTCGCAGCGCCAGTATTCACTTAAGGGGACCTTTACCGTAGTTTCATTTTGTGCGGGTTGAGAGTTAATTTTAGGGTACTTTGAATAAAATAAATAAAATTGTAGCACGCAATTCTATTAATGGGTTGTGGTTATTTCCTCCCAAGGGGAGTTGGAATTGGTGCACACACCCACATAACCTCCCATGAGAGGATATTTGTGAGGTGGGGCCCACACGTTCTCTAAACCATCCATTTCCCCATAACTCCCCTTAACCCCATTAACGCTCCCCTTAATTAAAATTTTAGCTCATCTCCTTAAAAGTTAAACTCTCCACCTCCCTCTCATTGAGTTTTCCAACTCAATTAATTAATATCCCTATTAATTAATTGGAAGAAATATTCTTTTTGAATTAGTTTGAATTGGTTGGATTTTCTTTAAAATTGATGAAGTCTAATTTAATATTTGCATAGAAAATATTTTTGGTGGGGGAGGCTCTAGATAATTAGAAGAAGGTGTTCCTCTCCGATGAAGAACACCGTTCTTCAACGAAGAACAACTCCGACGAAGAACACAGGGATGCCGACGAAGATGCTTCTTCCTCGATTTCTTCCTCGGAACCCCCTTCCGACGTGGGACTTCATCGACGACTCTTCTATTTTGCTCTTCATCATCAATGAACCGACACACGAGCTCAGAAGTGGAAGCGTACAGTGAAGGACAACAACATCGTCTTCCCCCACAACAAACGAATGCCCGACCACCGCGACGTTCATCTTCTGTAGTTCGATGACGTGCGATGTCTTTTCGAGGTAGGGGGATTTTTTATATTTTCATATATGTGATTTATACTCTCGAGCATGGACGTTTATTTGTTGGATGATTATTTGAACCACTAACGCGGTGGTTACGGGCTAACAAACAAGTCCGGACCCACCGCCATATTGTTCTTGATGCGCGGATTGCTTGACGATGGGTGAACGGAAGGGCAACGACATTTTGAGGCCGTCGTAGTGTAAAGCGGGACCCGAGAAGGCCGTAGGCGCAGATGGAAGCTAAAATGGACCACCAGAATGATTCTAGTGGCTCGCATAAGGTCGCGCCGGCACGGGTCGCCTGCCGGCACCGGACGCAGCGACGATGGAGTTGATCCTGTGCCGCGCGAGATCCGGGATGACCGGGAGGTGCCAGGCTGGCACCGCCGTTCCACGAACCCCCCCCCCCCCGCTCGACCATCCTGGCCGAGCCGGACCCAGATCGGGGCTGGGCTGGACCCGGACCCGGGTCGGGTCGACCCGGGGTGGGTGGGGCCTGGTCGGACCGGGCCCAGACCCCCCTTTTGGGACCTTTTTCAGTAAAATGTCCATAACTTGAGCTAAGAACCTCTGATCAATGCAAATTCAATTGCTTAGTATTCCTTGGATCGAGACGATCGTTTCGGTATATTACACTCAAGGTTTTGGTGAAGTTCGGGTACGGCCAGGTTGGTTCAAACCCGAAACCAACCGGGCCCTCGGAGCAGAAACACTAATAACATAAGGACCGGACGTCCAATTGAAATACCGTCAACTAAGTTGGCTTCATTTTGATGAGACGATTCTTTTGGAATACTTCACTTGAGGTTTGGATGCAGTTGGAGTATGGTCGAGTTGGTTTTAGCTTAAAAACCAACATGGCCTCTGGAACGGAAAAGACAATAACTCTCAGATCAGATGTCTGTTTGACGAACCGTCAATGACATTGGTAATATCGTTGAGAAATAGTCCCTTTGAGTATACCCCATGGGAGTTCAGGGTATGGTTGAGATATGGCTGGGTTGGTTCGTACACGAAACCAACTGGGCCCCCGGGACAAAAAGGCTAATAACTCACAGACCGTGCGTCCGATTGACGCACCGTCTATTGTGTTGAGACCCCTATGATGTGGCAGACCTTTGAGATATTTCTTTGTGGGACTTCGTGACACTTGGAGTATCATATATTAGATCATGGAGCGGATCCTCTCGGAGACAATCATATGGAGTACCGATACCAAGTAGCTGGCTGAGACCTGATGACTACTTGTCCGATACGTTTCGGAGTGACTTGACTAACCCAGTGGGGAGCACTACTGTGTGAGGTGGAAGACCCATGGCGGAGGAGCACTACTTTGTGAGGTGGCAGACCCGCGATACTTGATAGAAGGAGTACCTCTGTAGGCTATCAGGGGGAGCGCTACTCTGTGAGGCTGCATACCCATGGCGGGGAGTGCTACTGTGTGAGGAGGTAGACCTGTGGTACTTGACAGGAGTAGTACCTCAATAGTCTAAGGTTAGTGAGTAGCACCTCGGAGTCATGATAGGACTACTACGCTCGACAGAGGAGGATTTCTCCAGCAGCCATGATTTTGACATCATGTGTAAAATTATGGTTTGAGCTGAGTCAACGACCTTTATGTTTTCCCTCATGATTGAGATGGCTTTATTGATAACTTAGGTATATGTTTGAGAATATACCCAAGTAGAGGTTATCTGTTGAGATCTTTCTTTATGGTTTATCCTTGTTGGATTTTGTGAGACCTTGAGGGTCTCAGGGTCCCTACTGAGTATCATTATACTGACCCCTGCACGGTCTATGCCCGCACATCGTTGTGTTGGATGCAGACGACAGACAACGATGACCGAGGCAGAGTGGAAGAGGACTGGACGATACATGGAGGTGGACACTTGGAATGACGGCACACGAAGAGGACCGATAAACGTGGAGTGATGAGGGGGACATCTACACCTACCCCTCAGGTAGGAACCTAGAAGATGATCAAGGAGCCACTTCACCATTCAGTTGTTTGTCTTTTCAGTTGTAATTTATTTCAGTTATAGCTGTACCTTTCTATTGCGCTTGTATTTCCGGCCCCTTTTTTACCTCAGCAAACTTGTTTACTGCTTTACTTAGGGTTTGATTCTGATTGTACTCTAATTGTGTGTGTTTACGTATTATAAAGGCAATTCCTTCCCAGTTTTTAGGTAGTTAAGCCTTTGGTGCTAGTCGCCAGCCCCTGGCCTATGGAAGGCGGGCTTGGGGTAGTCACGATACGGGCCCCGTGGGACGGGTCCTGACAAATTGGTATCAGAGGACGTCGGTTGTAATGAAGAACTCAGGACTTTGATCTTTCTTTTCCGTGAAGCAATAGTGTTAAGGGTACTTAGGGTGGTTTCTAGTTCCGGGAGTCCAGTGTTGGTGCAGGCAGCCGATGTATCCATACACCAAGACCCTGAATTCTGATTTCCGACTCAGTGCACGAAAACTTGATTGCGTGTGTCTATTCATAAGTTTTCTTTAAGTCAGCTCAAACCAGGTCATCTCACCAGGTACAATATTTGACCGTGTCTCATCTATTTCTTTCAGGATGCCTCCCCACGGATGACCAGCTAGAGCCCTGAGAGTTGTTCGTACTGACAGGCCACCGAGCGATTAGGCCTTAGTACAGGGCCCTCATCAAGTTGAGGCACCAGCGGAGGCACCAGCGGTACTACCACCTGTTGGGCCACCGATTCCACTAGCCCCGACAGCAGGTGATGCATGCCGCTTGAGTGCCCTGCACGAGTTCCAGCGCCAGAGGCCACCCAGGTTCTGGGGAGAGATGGACCCAAAGGCAGCTGATTATTGGATGGAGGCTGTGGTGAGAGTCTTCAGGCTAGTAGGAATACCAGAAGACTTTATGGTGATCTTTGCTGCCAGCCTCCTTTAGGAAGAAACAGGTAAATAGTGGAGCCTGATGCTCTAGATGCATGACGAGGCAACACTTCTATGGGAAAACTTTGAGAGCCTATTCCAGGAAGAGTTTGTACCCGCCACCCTTCGAGCGGTGCATATAAAGGAGTTACTGCATCTTCAGCAGGGTATCATGACGGTGGCGAAATACTCAACGAGGTTCACCGGCCTCTCCCGCTAGTCCACTGATATGGTATGGTACCCATTCTTCAGGGCCCGAACCTTTGAGCAGGGACTCAGGTGAGAGATTAGAGCTTCAGTTGTCTCCCACAACATCCCGACGTAGAAGAGGGTGTTAGAGCGAGCCCTCTTAGTGGAGAGTTTCCTTGCTGAGCAGTCTCCAGCAGCGGGACCCACCACTAGACGGCATGCAACATAGTCTTCTTCAGCTGGTAGTAGACAGATGACACAGAGGTCCAAAAGGACCATACCTACAGGTGGTCGAACACACGACTCATTTTCAGTAGTGCGGGGCACCCAGGGTGGAGATAGAGCAAGACCTGCTAGGCTATGTTACTCATGCGGCAGACAGGGTCACATGGCTTGTGACTGTCCGACCCACCATGCAGATGATCAACAGATAGAAGAAGGACCTCCCAGGCCGAGGCAGTGGTTGATCGAGGCGGACCGCAAGGAGTAGATGACTGAGGAAGAGGAGTTGGCCATGCAACTGGTGGTGGACGATGCTTCGAGGTGTTTCCACCACCACCACCAGGAGGTCCACCCCGACCATAGGGAACAGGTGTACATGTGAGAGAACAGCTTCAGGCATCTGAAGCATACAACTATGGAGCTCCGGAAGAAGGTCGAAGAGAGTGGGACTAGTTCCAGGCATGAATGCCTTTGTTCTTGGTGCTTCTGGCTTCCTTGTTGTTGTTGTTCGTGGTTGTTATGTGTCTTTGTACTCTGAGCTGTAGTAATAAAAGATACTTTTCTTTGTGACGTTTTCTTTCCTGCCTTTTGTGTGGTTAATACGAAGAGGTTTCGGTTTAAAACCATTGACTTGACCCTCACATTCGATATTCCTACTAGAGGAGACCCAGTGACCACACATTGATGCCGAAAGTGTGACTCGACCCTTGGAGGAGAGAGTAACGGTTGGATCTCTTGGTAGTAGTGTCAAGGCCTTACGACATCATCCATGAAATCAATTGTACCATTCATGTCAAGATTGATTGTATTAGGAAAATGATGTGGTTCATCCAGGGGATGAGACTGGATTTCCCTTTTCAGAAAAGGAGAAATCTTAACAACTTTTGTAGAACATTTGCGAAGAAGGTTGAAGAAGAATTCTTACAATTGTCTAGTCTCACCCATTGTTCGTTGAGCGAACAGTTTACAGATCACTCGAATATCAATATTCTCAAGTGTGTCTTCTTTTAGAAGAATCTGAACCTGAGATAGCGACGGTGGATTGAGTCCATCCAGGACTATGACTTCGAGATAGTGTATACTCCTGTGAAGGGGAACATAGTAGTAGATGCGCTCAGCAGGAGGATTGGTATTGAGCTGCTAGGAGAGGCGACAGAGCAGCTGGCTGCCTTGCATAAATCCTTTGTGGATAGAGATGATGTAGCCTATCTTTAGTCTCTTACAGACACTCCTCCAATTCTTTAGCAGAGTAGGTGAGGTGGCTTACCTCCTGGCCCTTCCACCTCAGTTTCACCGGGTGCACAACGTCTTCCACGTATCTCAGCTGAGGAGATGCGTGCACAACCCATCCCACAACATCGACCATGGAAAGCTAGACATCGATGAAGCGGCGACTTTCATGGTGGTTCTAGTGGAGATTGAGGATCAACTGGAGTAGGTCCTGCATGGATGGTTGATTCCTCTGGTTCATATTCACTGGTAGCACGGAAACCTCCAGGAGAGAACATGGGAGTGGGAGTCTCAGATATGTGTTAAGTACCCCTATTTCGTTTCCCTAGTGTGTGTTGTAGCTTTACAGGGACGTAAATCTCTGAGGTGGGGGTAATGTAAAGACCCAGAAATTTCAAGGAAAATTTCTTTTTCATAATTTATTTTAAATTTTACGAGTCTGTAGTTTCTGACGGTGCCTGATTCCGAGGCCCAGTGTGCCCGGAATCAATTTCTGAAGTTTTGTTCGGGTACGTTCAGTAAACATACGTGCTTGTTTTTCTATCTTTTGAACCGGTGCTCGGAATCGAAATCTGAGGGCACCGATGAACTCGCCGCACCAGTATTTGCTTAAGGGGACCTTTACCGCAGTTGCGTTTTGTGCAGGTTGAGAGTTAATTTTAGGGGATTTTGAATAAAATAAATAAAATTGTAGCACACAGTTTTATTTATGGGTGGTGGTTATTTCTTCCCAAGGGGAGTTGGAAGTGGGGCCCACACCCACATAACCTCCCATGAGAGGATATTTGTGAGGTGGAGATCACACATGCCCTAAACCATTCATCTCCCCATAACTCCCCTTAACCCCATTAACACTCCCCTTCATTAATTTGTTAACTCCTATCTTTAAAATATAAACTCTCCACCTCCCTCTCATTATGTTTTCCAACCCAATTAATTAATATCCCTATTAATTAATTGGCACAACTCTTCTTTTTGAATTAGTTTGAGTTGGTTGTATTTTCTTTAAAATTGGAGAAGTCTAATTTAATATTTTCCTAGAAAATATTTTTGGTGGGGGAGGCTCTAGAGAATTATAAGAAGGTGTTCCTCTCTGACGAAGAACACCGTTCTTTAATGAAGAACAACACCGATGAAGAATGCGGGGACACCGGCAACGATGCTTCTTCCTCAATTTCTTCCTCGGAACCCCCTTCCGATGCGGGACTTCACCGACGACTCTTCTATGTTCCTCTTCTTCGTCAACAGACTGACGCACGAGCTCTGAAGTGGAAGCGTATGACGAACGATGACAACATCATATTCCCTCACGACGAACGAAGGCTCGACCACCGCGACGTTCGTCTTCCACAGTTCGATGACGTGCGACATCTTTTCGAGGTAAGGGGATTTTGTATATTTTCATATATGTGATTTATACCCTCAAGCATGGGCGTTTATTTGTTGGATGATTATTTGAACCACTAATGTGGTGGGTACGGGCTAACGAACAAGTCAGGACCCACCACCATATCATTCTTGATGCACGGATTTATTGGCGATGGGTGAATGGAATGAAAACGATGTTTTGAGGCCGTCGAAGTGTAGAGCAGGACCCAATAAGGCCGAAGGCATAGACGGGAGCTAAAACGGACCACCAGAATGATTCCGGTGGCCCGCGGAAGGTCGCGCCGACGCGGGTCGCCTGCGCGGTGGCAACGATGGAGGGGATCCCACACCGCATGGGATCCGGGATGACCAGGTGGTGCCATCCTGGCCGAGCTGCGGCCGGCCGCGGGGCGGGCCGACCCAGGGTGGGTTGGGCCAGGTCGGACCGGGCCCAGACCCCCCTTTTGGGACCTTTTTCGGTAAAATGTGCATAACTTGAGCTGAGGACTTCCGATTGATGCACCGTTAGTTGCATAGTATTCCTTGGATTGAGAAGGTCATTTTGATATATTAAACTCAAGGTTTTGTTGAATTTTTGGTACGAACAGGTTGGTTTGAGCCCGAAACTAACCGGGCCCTCGGAGTGAAACCGCTAATAACTTAAGGACCGGACGTCCGATTGATGTGCCGTCAACTAAGTCAGTTTCCTTTTGATGATACGGTTCTTTTGGCATACTCCACTTAAGGTTTGGATGCATTTGGAGTACAATCAGATTGGTTTTAGCTTAAAAACCAACCTGGCCCCTGGAACGGAAAAGCCAATAACTCTCAGACCGAACGTTCATTTGATGAACCGTCAATGGAATTGGTAATATCATTGAGAAAAGGTCCTTTTGTGTATACCCCATGGGAGTTAGGGGTACGATTGAGATACGGTTGGGTTGGTTCATACACAAAACCAACCGGGCTCTCAGGATAAAAAGGCTAATAACTCACAGACCATGCATCCGATTGATGCGCCGTTTGTTGCATTGAGACCCCTATGACGTGGAAGACCTTTGAGATATTTCTTCATGGTACTTCTTTACACTTGGAGTATTGGCCAATAGCTCATGGAGTGGATCCTTCTAGAGACGATTATATGGAGTACGGAGACCTAGTAGCTGGCTGAGACCTGATGGCTGCTTGTCCGATACGTTTCAGAGCGACTTGACTAGCCCAGTGAGGAGCACTACTGTGTGAGGTTGAAGAACCATGGTGGAGGATCGGTACTTTGTGAGCTGGAAGACCCGCGGTACTCGACAGAAGGAGTACCTCTGTAGGCTATCAGGGGGAGTGCTACTATGTGAGGTGGCAGACCCATGGCGGGGAGCATTACTGTGTGAGGCAGTAGACCCATAGTACTCGACAGGAGGAGTACCTCAACAGTACAAGGTTAGTGAGTATCACCTCAGAGTCATGACATGACTACTGCGCTTGACAGAGGAGGAGCTCTCCAGCAGTTGTGATTTCAACATCATGCATAAAATCCTGGTTTGAGCTGAGTCAATGACCTTTGTGTTTTCCCTCATGATTGAGATGGGTCACTTGATAACTTAGGTATATGTATGGGCATATACCAAAGTAAAGGTTATCTATTGAGATCTTTCTTTTTGGTTTATACTTGTTGAATTTTGTGTGACCTTGAGGGTCTCGGGGTCCCTACTGAGTATCGTTATACTAACCCCTACACGGGCTATGCCCGCACCTCGTTGTGTTGGATGCAGACGACAGACATCGCTGACCAAGGCAGAGTGTACGAGGAATGGACGATACCCGGAGGTGGACACTTGGCGTGACGGCACATAGAGCAGACCGATAGACACGGAGTGATGAGGAGGACATCTGTACCTACCCCTCGGTTAGGAACCCAGAGGACGACCTAGGAGCCACTCCACCATTTAGTTGTTTGTCTTTTCAGTTGTACTCTCTTTCAGTTGTAGTTGTACCTTTCTGTTGGGATTGTATTTCCGACCCCTTTTTACTTCCATCACACTTGTTTACTACTTTAATTAGCATTTTCTTCCTCTTGTACTCTGATTGTGTGTGTTTACGTTTTATAAAGGCAATGCCTTCCTAGTTTTTAGGGAGTTTTGCCTTTGGTTCTAGTCGCTAGCCCCTGGCCTATGGATGGTGGGCTTGGGGTAGACACGATACGGGCCCTGGGGGACGGGTCGTGACAAAAAAATCCATAGAAATTTTCATAATCCATATATATAAAGAAGGTGGATGGTTTCATAATGATACATCCCCAATGTAATATATTTGTCATTAAGGATAATGATATAAATGAAAATTACCTTTTTAAGATCATTAGATAAATCACTTTGATTAATAATATAAAATATCATATTTTATTTTAAAATCATTACCACATAATTTTTTTTTGGAAAACCATTTTTAAACATGGAAATGTGTATTCATTGAAAACAAGGGTTATAATCATGAAAGGATGTTTTTACATGTAATAGACTTAAAAAGAGTATTTTGATTTTATTAACATTATCGAGAAACTATAAATTTACGAGTCACTTTCAAAAGTTATTTTCAAGAAGGTGAAGTGAAAATATTTGAATCTTTTACTTTAAAAAATATTAAATAGTGTATCCTTGGAAAACATATAAATATTATGTCAAAGAAATGTAGAGTGGAAGATAAAACATATGATTCTGAAAGGAAAAAAGTTTTTAGTATTTAAAATACCTTTTTTGAAACCCACATCATCAATGTGATAATAAAACTTCCTTCTAAAATATGAAAAGAAAAAAATGAAGTTTACAAGAGATAACACAAAATTGTGTTTTGAAATATTAAGAAGAATATTGGTGGGAAAGAAAAAATGTAAATGTAAGAAAAATTATCATTAAAGAGCATAAAAATTAATCCTAAATTTGTTATACTTTAATAGAGCAATAATTCATTGAGGAGGTATATTTGAATCAAAAGTGATATTTTTTATCGAGATAAATATAAAGTTAAATATAAAATCTTAGTGTGGGAGAAACCAAGAATAAAATTAAAAATTTCAATATTAAATTATATAACTCAAAGAATGGATGTTCGACTTAATAAAATATATTATGACTATAATATCACTTAAATCAAAAACCCTTGGAATGATAACTATAGATGGATTTATAAATACCTTGAATTCATGAAAGGTATGAACCAATTAACTCATAGGGTAGTATATGAATCATCAAAAAACTAGTGGTGGATATTATAGTTACCCATACTTTTCATAAATAGATATAACATACTAATAGATAAATATTTCATATATTTCATAAACACATTCCTGAGGACCATAAAAGCTTCATGTCTTTGGAGACTAGATATATAATATTATTATTACATGAAATAGATTCAACATCTTCCATAAATATCTTTCCATTTCATACACTTTATATATATACCATACTTAAAACTTTCGTCATAACATGGGGAAAGGAAAAATAATAAAGGATGATATCAGATGCCCAGTAAGGTTAAACATGTAAGATATCAAACGATGATCATATAAAAGAATATAATAATCATAAGGATATGATATTATTAATTTAAATTTACATGTTCTTTCCCAATCTATCATGGATCATAAACATGATATGTAACATAAAACATTATCATTTCAAAACACATTAACCATAAGAGAGATAAATAATCATAAATCAATCATGATCTATAAGTCCATGTTATATAATTGTGGCACCATCATAATTATAATAACCATATCATATTTCAAGGTTTAAATATGAGGCTATAAAATCAAAAAGGATTAGTAATAAACACTTATTTCTCATTTTATAACGGATTATCCATAATAACTTATTTTCTATGGTCGATCAAGCACACTGAGATGTTTATCGTAGTAGATCAAGTATATAATGTTTTTCCCAACATTATATCATGAGATATAAAACTTTAATCAATTCATTAGAGGAATATATAGGTCCCATCTACCTCAGTTTGTAACATACCCACCTTCATTTTTTATAACCCTAACACCATCATTAGTTAATAATGGAACCACCCATCACATAATGAAAACCATACATATGTGTGCCAAAAACTTATTAAACATTCATTATATCATCATATAATAACCCATGCAAAGATATTATGTTTCGTAAACATTTCATCAACCCATATAAGCATAACCCATGGAAAATAAATGAGTTTCAGAAACATCTCCTAATCCTAATAATATACCTTCTAGAGAAATAATAATTATGGTACCAATAGATTGCATCACCAGTAAAACATAAGAAATAAAAAAGTTTTTTGTCACTGTGAATAAAAATTCCCTAAAAAAGATCATTAAAAAAGTCATGATGAAAACATCATTTGCATTTTTAAATCACGTATTTAAAGTATAAAAAAAATTCCATGTATTTATGAATGAAATTTATTTTAAAATAACCTTAGAAAATTATAAATAACGCTTTAAATCATTTATCGGTCATGATCTTGGGAAATTTCATTCAGGTTGTACACGTTAAAAAAAATATTCCTTTCACATTTTTGGTAAAATTTCAAAAGTACGTCATTCAAAAAAGGAAAATAAGATTCATTTTAAACATTTTAAAAAAAACATGGATAAAATGTATTTAAAAAATAATTGGAGAACATTAAAAACTTTCTTTAAAACATTTTTAGAAAATGTGGACATGAAAGAGAAATTATTTTATACTAAAGAGAGAAAGAAATCCTTTTTTCCTAATTTTTTTTGTGCATTTATTTTTTAAATAAAGAAAAATAAAATAAAATAATTTTATTCTCAAAAAATAACCATAATATAATAAAATTAATGTTTTTAGAGATATATCAAAATATTTCATCATAAAAAACTTATATATAAACAACCTTGATAAATAATAAAATTGTAACTTAAAACCTTTACCACTTTGGTAACAATTGAATCATAATACCCATGAAATAATAAAAAATTAGATAGATATGTAAATACCCATAAAATTAAAAATAAACATCATAATATACATTCATATTCATTATACACACAATACAAAATAAATAAGAGATGAATATGGCATGTGTCTCATAGAAATAAAAGTGAGATGAAAATCCCGTACTTGCTTTGGTAACTTTTGTAGCATTGGCCCTACGAAAGAATAACATTATGTGAAACATTAAATACCATGATAATAAATAAATTCATAATATAAAATGTTAAAAGGGTTTTATATATACCTCATAAAATATGATAGGTGGATAATATAACTAATGTCCCATAGAAGAAAACTTGAGACATAAATCCCTCACCTCAAGTCACGAATTTCTTTATACACATTCGATCCTCCTGTATAACAAATATAGGTTTATTATAAATCAATTATATAGAAATAATCATATATACATCATACCAAATATGATTACTTAAAACCCTTTTATCACCAATTTATTAAAAATTATTTTTTAATGTTGGGTCCTGAAAATTTCACATTCAAGATAAAGAAAAGTTCATCAAACTTGCCAGAGTATAGAAATAAAATCAGGAAGAATATTGAAGATAAATATTCAAAGGAAGAAGTAATACCACGAAGGGAAATAATCCTTCTTAGACTGCCTCCATATGGAAGTTTATGCCACAAACCATATGTAAACTAAATGGTTCGTGGGAGGTAGTGTGTGGTGTCGGTCCCTAGGGAAAACTGTCATTCATGGGGTGGAGGTGGATAAATTCTCCCCATGTAGTACATTTTACACATAATCAAATGGTCCATGGGAATTTTAAAGCAGATAGAACCCCGTGAATGAAATTAAGTCATTCACAGGGTTGAGGTAGTGATTTCCACCCTCATAAACAAATATCCCCCATGAACTAAGTAGTTTGTGGGATGAGGTGGCATCAACACCATCTGAAAATGAATCCCCCCAATGACAAAGTCCACCATGGGCTTCTATAAAAGGAACTACATTGCCTGCTCAGCTCCTTTATAAATAAATCCCAAAGGGGATCAAAAGATATCTCTCGTGAAGGCATGAAAAACAGATGGAAAATGGGACAAAGCATAGAGAAAAATAGAAAGGTTGTGGGAGAAATATCTCCTACACCCGAAGTAGTTCGCAGAAGCCATCCCACTAACCTTATGTAGGTTAACCTTTGTAGAACTCCACCTCAAGAAATATATATGAAAGACCCTCCAAAAAGGATAATATGTGGAGGAAATGTCATTTGTGGAATTTAGGCATCATTTTATGACCCTAAGAACAAATAAAAAATGGTTCGTGGATGACCCTTTGTAGAAAAAAGATCGTGAATGACCCTATGCGGAAGACAGTTCACAGACGCCCCTATGTGGAAGATAAATTTTGGACTCCCCTACCTGAAAGAGAGTTCGTGAATGCCCATATGTGGAAAATATCTTGTGGACTCCCCTATGCAGAAGATAGTTTGCAGACAACCCTTTGTGGGAAACGGTTTGCGGCCAGCTCTATACAAGAAACAGTTCATAGAGAATACTATGCATGAAATGTTGTGTGTCCAGCTCCTATGTAGAAAAAATTTTCATGCCCATTTCTCCATACTATGGAGGATGCACCCCCGCACCCCCTCTAGGGATCAATGTTTGGCCAGTCCCTTCAATACTGTCACTAAACCCCATGAAAAATAGAGAGTCCCACAAAAAACATTTCAAGATTGGTCAAAGACATTTTCTATTACACCCTTATGCCAACCTGGCATCCATCACTTAAATACCATGATTCGATCTAATCATCATGATACTCCTAAAATTCAATCACTTGCCTCCTATGCTAGGTTAATCCAAAACTTCATGGACACTCTTGTTTTGAATGTTTCTTAAATGCCCAGAAACATGCTTTCTATTCAACAAACTATATGTCCTGGGTGATTTCAGATCTTCATAAACCTCCCCAACCATCACAAATTGAATGCCAATGTCCTGGGGATACCGCTATTTGACTATGAACATAATGCCCCAGTGTATTTTCATACGTTTCCCACAAATGGACTTTTAACCAGAGAATTTTTTTTCTCAGGGGAGGATTTTCCTACCTCGGTATACCCTAATGGCTTCCATGCCTCATATAATTTCTTTAGATCCATGAATCCCCATATCATGTTTTACACTTTCCTTCCCTCTCGTGTTCACAACATGTCAGAACATCCCATCCCGATTATCCTCCTGTTAATCAGGGTTTCTATAACAAGTGATCCAAACTCTATGACCTTAAACTATGAGTTATCATTCAAAGCACATGACATTAAATAGTATGTTATTAGTCCATACAGCACTACATTAAATTTTTTTTCCATCATCCAAGATATATGAATTCAAATTGTAGTATACTGGGCAATTTTAGATCATCATAAACCACCCTGCCCATTGGAAATGGAAGTCCAGTGTCCTAAGGACACCTTTTATTGACGATGCACATAATTCCCTAGAAGATTTGCATATGTTTCCCACACAAATGACCTGACAACCAAAGAAAAATTTGTCCTCATGAGAGGATTTTCCCACCTCCATGTGTTATAATATCTTCCATGCCTTGTATCATTCCTCCTCATCCGAGATCCTCCAGAATCATGGTTTACACATTCCTTCCTAATCATGTTTAAGTCATGTCAGAACATCTAAACCTGATTATCCACTAGTTATTCATGGTTTCTATAGCAATTGGTCCTCTTCGTATGACCCTAAACTATAGGACCCCAAATTTTCCTAACCACATGACGTTAAATTGTATGGTATTTTTCCCTTAAACACGACATTAGACTATGATGCCATCATCCAAGCTATATGAATTTAAAATTTAGTATACCCCATATGACATTAAAAAGGGAAATCCTCATGAGGTATACCCCTACCCTTTCTCATGGAAGGTGGCAATCTTCCCCCTCTTCACCTCTGCATAGGACACACCCGAATATATTACTAAACATGGTCATCTTGGATATCAAAACAAGGGAGAAAATTTGCACATTTAAATCCCCTATATCTCTCCCTTTACTGTCATTCCCCAGCCTCTTATATCATCCTCCTCATTTTCTATCAGTGGAGAAGGAAAGATGTTTGGAATGTTGAATCATTCATGTCTTATTTTTTCTCACACCGAGCATGACTTGCACGGGCTTAGAGGCTTGTGATAATCACAACATCCACACAATTCACCTAGAATTGAATTACTATAACATTTATTACTTCTCTAATTAGGATATGTAGGATGCCTGTCTAAAGGCCTGAACTCAAATGGGAATCTCCCATGCATAATCCCCAATCATGTCCCCTCTCTGGGCCTCCTCTATGGTATAAGTCTCAACTTAAACTTACCAATGAGGGATTTGATTCTTATCTAACTGGAATACATTGGAAGCCTACTTGAGGTAAAAAAATGACACCAAAATCATCCTAATGTTATATGGTCCATATCCTTGGAAAGTTCATACCCACCCAGGATACCATGTCTCTTATGGGCATATTGGGCCACCTCGGTGTAATTACCACACCAAATATTGACTAGGAATCTTCTACCTACAAATCCTCACCACATGATGTTAAACCGCATGGATGGGTCCTTATCATATGACCTTAAATTTGATGTGTCCATTCAAGTGACACTGAACTACATGGGTTCTGATTCCTCTCATGAGGATATGTAGAAATCCCATATTATGCGTTCGATCCTGATATCAAAACAATCTATGTCCCCCCTGAAAGATGATAAACTCCTAAGTGCCTCATCAAATGGATTAAATAATTTTTGTCTTAATGAAAGTCTAAAGAATCCCTAAATGTGTCCATAAAAGGGTAATGCTAATGAAGAACTTAGGATACATTGTAACGACCCAAAAATTCATTAATGAAAATTCCTCTTGGCCTATTTAAATGTCTTCTTATGGTTATGTAAAACTTATTCACTTATTTGGTTTTATATTTTTGATTTTAAAATACAGTTGAATTTTGACCATGGCTAATATAGCTGTTGAACAGTGATCACATGAATAGTATAAATATAGGGCTTTAACAAATCCAATTTACTCGGACAAAGGAAGCGATGGCCTCATCCAGTAGACTTGCCCCGTACAAAGATCATTTTTCAGAGCTTGGAAAGTATGTGGTGTCATTGGGCTTCACTCTTGACCAAGCCCAAGTTGAGCTTGAACATGTTAAGATTGAGCAGAACTGACTACGGGAGAAGTGGATGTTAATAGAGATTACAACCCGAACAACGTTATTCGAGCCACCCCAAGAGTCTTTCACGATCGCATAGCTTATCCTTTGGTCTTATGCGGGTGTTATAAGGGTTTATGTAATGATACCCTAGCACTATGAGTATGTAGATTATTCTTGTATAGAGAATATACATTCTTTTTATTGTTACTTTGTAAATATTTTTTTAAGCACAAATATAATCTTTAGTTAATATTCAACTAAGAAATCTATTTTGATGAATTAATGGATTTTTGAATTAAATAATATTTTAATAAAATAATATTATTATTATCAAATTACTTTTTATAAAATACAAATTATCATATAATGTTATGAATGCAATTGTAATTTTTATTAAGGTTTGAAAGCTGTTTTTGTCAAAACCTGTATATTTCTGATAAATGTCGGTTTTAATTTTAAAAGTAAAAATTCAAATATTTAGAAAATTATTTTTATAAAATGAATATTATTTTTGAAATCGGGATGTTGAAATTTTCTAATGGTGAATTTTTCATAATTTTCTAAGACAGATGACTTTTTAGGTAAAAATTAAATACCGTTTAACTATATAATTTGTTTCATGACATCATAATGACCCAATAGTGATGTAATAAAATATTATAAACATTATGTTCGGACAATATATGTTTTACCATTAAAATAATTTTATTTTGGATTTGTTTGATTTATTTTACAAATTTTTAGTGGACCCTTCAAGGCTTATAAAACATTTTGTCTTCTTAAATTATTTTCCTTGAGAGTGTGACTCACCTCCACATAAGCGACCCTATTATTTTTAGAAGTTAGGCCATTGTCCATATAAAATATTTTTTTCCAGTACCCTTTGGAAAAAACCATGCTCAAAAACCATGATCTGGTTTGTGGTTTTGATTAGTTTAATATGAGGTGTCCCAAACCTAAATAATAAAGAATTCCCTCTCATTTCCTATATAAACCCACCCAAGCTCCCACATACTCTTCACTAAAAGACTTTTTATTTCGGCCAACCCCTAAGCTCCTCTCTCTATAATCCTCCCAATGTTCCCCAAGATTTCAAGAAGCCTCTCTCAAGCCTCTCCCAAGCTTTTGGGATCGCCCTTCCACGTAAGGGATTTCTTCCTTTCTCTTTTTTGTCCAATTTTCTTTAAGTTGTTATTCCCTTTTGTTTTCAATTTAAAATGTTTAGGTACGATTTTAAACCTCCCCCATAATTTCCTCTTTATTATTGTATGATTATAGACCCCTTTCTCCCTCATTAGTTCCTCCCAAGTACACCTGTTACCATGCTGAAATTCCATGAGGGATTTCTCTCTCCTCTTTTACATCCAAGTAATTCTTTTGTATTATGCATCTAAATTCCATTATGTTTGTTGGGAAATGTATCTATATGACCCCTTACTTTCCATTTCATGTACATATTATGAGACACCCATTTCTATCTCATCAACCATTTTCATGAATTCTTATGTCACGTCGTTATGCTGCCGAAATTGCACCACTTTTTTTCAAGCCAAGTTCATTGTGTAGTGAATACCATACCCATGTCTCTATCAATGGTATTTACCTTTATTAACATATACATATTGAATTTTACTTTAATGTATTTATTCTATATTTCTTAATCATGGAATAAATTTTTATGTTTATTGATTCCGTGTTATATGATCCATGTGGCACACTTGTGCATGAAATGAAATGTTTAAGAAGGGCAGGCCCTAATAGCGCTATAATGCATTGGGTAAAATATAATATCATGATACATCATGTGCAATGAGTATTGACTCATTCTAATTCAAGTGCAATGAGGGTTTACTCATGCTTCATTTGTAATGAGGGTTTACTCATGCTCCATGTGAAATGAGCCTTGGCTCATGCTAAATTCCATGTTAAGTGTTGTTGCCACATTTCCATGTTATGATTATCATGATTTATCATGCCTTTAAGTTCATGTTTCTCTTGTTCTCCATTTATATGCCTATTTTCTAACATGTATTGTATTACTCATTTTATTCCATGTTTATTCCCTTACTGGGCTTTATAGCTCACCCATTTTTATGCTTGTCCTCAGGTTATCCCATGAAATGCTAAGTACGAGGGAATGTTGTGGTCATGTAAAGGAAGTTTTCAATAAAGATGTTGTATTTAATGTTTTAAGTTGTTATGTAATGATCTTAATCCCCAAAGACACTAGACCACTCAATCATCCAAGTTGTATCAAGATAAGAGTTTGTGTAATATATCATGTTTAAGTGTGTAATAAAGAGCAGGGTTGTTATATATATACAGATGATTCTAAAACCTTTTATACCTCTGATTGATTTTTCTACCCTAGGGGTATACTGCAGACACATTATTGGGAATGAAACTAGGATTCAAAAACATATGAACATTGCTTAAATCAATAAGAGAGTCCAGGAATAGGAAAAAATTTCCCCCCAAAAGAGTGTGAAGAGCCCGACCTCCCATCCTCTCGACCAATGTATTTCTCATGTTTTGTTGGCCAAATAATCTAACGAGAACCTTACTTTTGAAATTAGGTCCATGAATAACGGTTAAAAGAGTCATTGGGTGTTTTTGGCTCTACGAATAAACATGTAGGAGACCATTTGAGGATATTGTACCCAACATGGGCATATTTCACAAACAGTTAACCCCCTATAATTACCCATCAGAACCATTCAACTGTGGAACTTCTTTCGCAACATAAAATGGAAGCACTACCTAGTCTATACGGAACCATCTCGCCCATAAAAAAATGGGTCACGACTCAAATTTGTTAAAAAAAATGGTGAACCTGACATGAGGTCATATATAATAACAAAAAATTGGTTACTATCTGTCAGGCCATTTTGTTTTCCTTGGTGTGATGTAAATTAGGTCAAAATAAAAATGGTAATCCCAACATGAATCCTTAACCAAGGTGGCAGTCTTACCCTACATTAGGCTCTTTTGTTCCCAAGATAAAGAGGGCTAAGAAAAATGATCAATTATACATACGATAATGAGATACTACAATGATGGGGTTTTGTTGTCTCTTCTTTTCATATATTGCTGGTTTCCATAGAAAACATCAATCCAAATGGAATCCTCAAAATTCCAGTAGACACACATGATGATCAATGAATTTGATGAGTCCTATATAAGGCATAAGAATCCATCACCTACCTAGTTTCTTCAATGCTGGATTTCAAAAGCACTTATCCAAGAGTACCACCAGAAGGTTACTCTCCCCACGATGGAGGGTACAAGGTAGGCCTCCAATCAGTGAAATGTCTCAAGACGCCTCTTCATCCATGGTCAGAATTATAGAAAAAGGTGACCCCATGAGTCATTTCTAATCACGTAGAGAGCCTGTCCCTGGAGCGTGACAGTGAGTACATCCCTTACCTTAGGGAGACAGATGATAATATCATCGGCAACTTTGTCCCTACTTTATAGGAGCTTCGCCCAAGGGCCCCTACTAGAGAAAATTTCCACCAGTGCTGCGTGACCTAATATCCTCGCTCTTAAGAGGATGTCATACCAATGGTTCCTGTAGAAGTCCAACAGACACATTCCCCTCAGACAACCCACCAAGGGTTATGAACTTATCACTAGGAATAAGTCATCACCCTTTTTCCTGATAAGGAGATCCGCCAAACGAACACGATAGCATACTAAAAGCTGGCATAAAGTTATTATCCCTCCACTAAATTACACCTTTAATATATGGTGGAAAATTATGAGCAAATCCATATTCCCTCTAATACTCGCTGGACCCTCAGCACAGCTAGAGAGGTGAATTATAGGCAGATGTAAATCCTAGCTGATGCATAAGAATATTTTCATCCAAATAAAATGAAAACCAGGTATAAGTGGGAACAAAATCCCATTGATGTATACCAAGAATGCCATATAAATAATGAGACAAACTATGTTTATTCATAAGACCCTATCAATGCATATGAAGTCTGCCAGTTAAATATGGTGGTGATAAACTAGAAGATGAAAATTACCGCCTACCACAATGAAGCCCACCAATAAAATATGGTGGCAATCAAATATAAGTAGAGTAAAATTCCTACAGATGAAAATCAAATCTATGAGACAAATATAGTGTCAAACGAGAATAAAAAAATTCTTACTCATAAATATAAATCCCACTAGTCAGATACAGTGGAAACTAGAGAAAGTAGTCGCTGTATCCTGACTATAAGTCGGGGGGTAGACTCGTTCCTCTACCCTGACACAGGAGAACCTCTGGTACCCACTGAAAAACAAATGGAGGATTGGAGAAGGCCAAAATCTTAATCTGATATCAAAATTGGAATTTATAACAGTTCCATCCAATGAAATATCTCAACACATACTAGGAATGATGGAGGTTCAAATGTTGATTCCATGTTGTATCTTTTAGACCTATCAAGACCTCATCACGTCTGCATAAAAAGAGAGGATTTATACCCACGATCCCATATCCTTAGGCATGGTGATTCATCCAAAACATAATATGGTCACTCCATAGCAGACTTTCCTACATACTACAGTCCAGGAGGGTAGATGGCTATATTCAGCGTTACAAGGACAACCATATTGGGAACAAACACATGTTTCAACTGGGGGAAACTGGTCCAACATGGTGGCCACTCTGGGGCAGGAATATATCCCTACCAGAACTCAAGATGCTCAAATATGTATCCCAAAAACATCACAGGAACCAACCAAATATGGACCCATATATGAAGGTTGTTACTAATAGCAGGCGTCCCCAATTTCCCACAAGAGAGAGACCAAAAGGGAAACACGCCATAGGCAACTAGAAGATGAAGAGAAAATTCATGATTCTACTCTACTGGAAGATGGAGTTATTGATGACATCAAAAATCTATCAATAAAGGATCAAGATCTTGTCGATCCATTACCAAATAATTTAAGTGGTAGTAGAAGTTGCGAAGGTCCTTCCCATAACATTTTTACCCACATCTATGAAGGACTTCATCAGAGTACCCATAGGGGCTTACTTAGTGGGCCATAAATGATCGATCAGGAGAGCTTATCTCTTGATTAGTGTCATGGTGGGCCTCCCCTTGACCAGAAGATCGAACAAATAGAAGGTCATCCCCTTGCTATCTTCCTCCATGGTGGTCCTCCCTAGGGTATATGCTGCAGATATGATTCTACCTATAGTGGGATGTCAAACTATCATTGTAGTCCTCTCCATGATGCAAGTAACTATGAAGGCCCTCCCCGTGGTGACATCAAGCAATGAGAAGGTCCACCACTTATTTAAATACATATTAGAGGTCCTCCCTAGGATTCAAACTATAGATATTCTCCCTACTGCTAGATATCAAGCCATGATGGTAGACCTCGCTATGATGGAAGTCATTGTAAAGGCCCTCCCCACAATGACACTAAGAAAAAAGAAGGTCCTACCCCTGATGCAGTCTACCCTGAAGGTCATCCCCAGGGTACACATCATGGAAAATCTCACTACGATTGGACATTAAGTTGTAATGGTATTCCTCACCACCACAGTACCCGCTGCAAAGGTCCTCCTCATAGTCTAAATTCACACCAGTAAGAAGGTCCTCCTCTTATCGATCCATAAATGAGAAATACCTCATATTATGAGGTTCTTGGAAGGATAGGGCCAGATATGCTATAAAATAAATAAATGAAAAGTGACATCCTTTCTCAACTAGAAGATGGCCCATGGCCATGCTCGTCCTCTGAGCCACCCTCACATCATTCATACATCAAAGAAATACCTACTAAATCTACTACTCAGGATGAAATTATCATAAAACCTCCAAGTCGGGAACACCAAGTAGAGTAATCCCTAACAAAATAACAAAACAATAGTTTTCTCATGAGCAGACAACTAGGAAGAGATGATATACCAGTTATGTTTTAACCCACAACCACTTCTCAGTTCAGCATTCCAAGAGAGTTGTTAGAAGAATATATGCACAACATTTATTTCACTATCTGGAAAACTCTCCACTAGTTGAGAATGAAATTTATGCCCTCCATATCAATATAGTGGGGGAGATTTGTCAGCAAGTTGACCTAGAATCCCTTCTATCTGCATGACATCCCCAATTAGAGAGGTGAAAGAAATACCTTTAACTGGCCTACCTCCACATGTTTCACAAGTTGTATTTTCTCATCGGTGATGTCTGGTCTAGTGTTCATATCCAGGGATAGGGATAACATGGATATCTAAACTTCACCCCATGTATCGTCCAGAAAAACCCACTGTAAGTGATATATTTCAATTTCATCACTCCAAGATGGGAGTCAAATGAATTCCCCACTCAAGAAAGGTGGAACGCTCGACAGGAATAAGCCTTGAGTAAGTCTCAAAAGAATCAGGCCTGACAAGAGAAATGCATTGAAAAGATCATAAACTAGGCCACCGAGAACATTCAAAAGGCCTCTCACCTAAGGGAAGATAACCAACGAGCACTAATCTTGTCCTCAAAATAAAATAAATCACATGAAGATCTAGAACCATAACCTTCTCATGCCCGCATTGGAATAAGAGAGATCAAGAAGGAGACACTAGTAGTAGAAACTGGTGTAGTATGGGATCAACCCCATCCCATAGGTCTGGGGGAATTTTTAACATTGAATGCCCTTGTAAGACCAAAAAATCTAGCCAAGACACATCAAAAAAGGAATAAGATCAAAACCAACCCACATGGATGGGTGAATTTTTACCTCAACCACCCACCCAGTGGAAGTCAGCCCTTTTCTGCCTTAGGAGGATGACGAATAGAGAGGTTACATATTCTATCCCAGCTCACGACTCATGTCCCCCAGGAAAGAGATGTACTACCAGGTCACATCAAAGATCCCTTTGAGTCATTCTTCACCAAGAGACTTGAAGAAAATTCCATAATGGAAAGAGAATATCTAAAAAGGGAAAAAAGAATCCCTCCTACCATTCAGCACCAGGTATGCAACCTGCAAAGTAGTATACATCAGTGAATGTTGTGAAAATTTGTACCACATACCTCATAGAAAATAATAAAAATTATGAGGATGTAAGAGAATATGGTTCCCTCCTGGAGGTAGTCCACAATGAGCCTGAAGGTGTATGCACCCGGAACCAAATATCCACCCTAAATTTGGGAACTCTCTCATCCAAGACATCATTACCTCCTTTTCGAATCGCCAACAAGGAGAATAACAGGAACAAGGTCATATATGAACCACCTCATCCTCTAAATGAAAATGCATCCCTCATGCTTGAGAATAGATTCACTCAACAGGAGGAATATATGAATGAGATAAGGATAATAAAAGTTTAGCTACTCCGAGAAAGTCGTTCTACCAGGTATATTCCCTAGGTAGAGCATCAACACACACACCCAGCAGGAGGTTCCTCTGCCCCGCGATCTCATCCCAGTAAATGAAACTAGGCCTGAATGCTCATCTAAGGTAGTAATGGGATCCCCAAATTACATGAATCTGATTTTGAAAGAATACCATGATTTCCCTCCATTAAGTAAATGACATGAGAAGCTCCATAAGAATCCCCAAAGGATACCCCCATCTAGGTATCCACTTCATGTAACAGAAATACTGACACCACCAAATTTCCCCCTATTACACCAGTCTATTATCATGCCCCGAAAGACATGCATCAAGGAATCATGAACACCATTGAGTTATTAACAACTCAATTGGAATCCATGGAAGGGTGGCTTCCTCTGATACAACCAAAGAATAAACCTTACAATGACTGGGTAAGCAATGTCCCACCACCACCAAATTTTAGGAACCTCATATTCCTAGTCTTCAATGGCTTAAGGGAACCAGGGAAACATCTGATGAAATGATCATCTTATTATGATCCTATGATGGGAGCCCCAGAGCAACAAGAAATAGTGAATATTGGATGCTTCGTGCAAACTTTGCAAGTTTCATCCTTTGTGTGGTACAACGGTTTTCCAGCTAACTCGATAACTGGATGAGAGGATCTCCGACACCATTTCATGTTCTAGGTCAACACGATGTTTCCAAAAACAATAGTCAGCAACATCATGAATTGAAAATGGTAGGAGAATGAGATAGTTTCAAACATTATTTCTAAATGGAAAGGTCTAACTTACTCCTTGAACGAGCCACTCCCCCAAGATGAGATACTGGCCACATGCATTGACAACCTCTATGATGAGTTGCGAACACCACTCATTCTAGTGAAATATACTAGTGGGTTTAAGGATTTATCCTATATGGAACAAACGATAGAAGAATCCTTACAGCGGACTTATCACAGGTCTCGAGCGGCCCCATCAGCCTCAGGAAAAAAAGGAGAAGAGTGAAGTGGTATCCGTAATGCTTAAGCCACCCCCTACACTAACCCTAGCTCTGAGTCCCATACCAATCATGAAATATATTATCAATGCAACTTTTGGATATGAGGCTCTCTCTTTCATGTAAATTTATTTAGTTTATAATAAAATCCAAATGGTCTAGGAAGATGAATAATCCACTGCCTTTAGGGATCCCCAGGGAGTGTTTTTCTATAAAGTGATTCCCTTCAGTTTGAAAAATTTCAGCGCCACAGATCAATGTGTCATGCATTGCATTTTCAAACCCTTGAGAAGTTCTTCGAATGATATGTTGATGATATGGTGGATAAATCATGATAATCCTCAGGCCACCTAGAATATCTTGAAACTGTCTTCAATAAACTACAATATAGAAATCTAAAATAAACCCCCTAAATTGTGCTTTTGGTGTTACCAAAAAAAATTCCGTAGGTTCACCGTATACCACTGTGGAATCAAAGTCGACCCTGAGAAGAAAAAGTTCATCCTTGGAATGTCAATTCCTCAAAATATCACTAATTTGAGATGAATTTAAGGACATTTGGACGAAATTTGATGCTTTATAGTCAACCTTGTAGGAAAGTGTTTTCCCTTCACCAGGTTGATTAAAAAAGGGGTTGCATATCAATGGAATAATGATTGTTAGGAAGAATTCGAAAATCTCAAGAAGTACCTCTTAAGACCTCCAGTGCTAATGACACCTATTGAAGGAAGACCACTAATCCTATATGTTACTACCATATAGTGGTCATTGGGCACCTTCCTTGCACAGAAGAAAATTGCTAATAGTATGAATAGACTCTATTATCTTAGCCAAACCATGATTGACACTAAGGATCATTATTAAAATATTGAGAAGAGATGCCTGGACCTAATATTTGAGGTCCAAAATCTAAGGCATTACCTGTAGCACCATGAGGTCCATTTGGTCTCTCGTAGAAACCCACTCAAGTATATTCTCAGTCACATAATGTTGATCAGACACTTGTCACAATGGGAGGTCATTCTGTAGCAGTTTTTAATACAGTCCATACATCATAAATCCATCAAAGGCCAGGAGTTAGAAGACTTTCTGGAAGAGCACCTCTCAGAATACATGACTTCATTAGATGCTGAACTCGCCGATGAATAAGTTTTCTCTATTCAAGAGGTCTCCTAGTCATGGGAGATGTATATTGACATCGCATCCAAAATCCTGATAGGAAAATGGATGGAAGACCCCAATTTCAATCAAGCGGGGATGAGATTAAAAATCATATCTCTAGAAAAGATTTCTTTTCCCTAATCTTTCCTATTGTTATAAGGATGCACAAAAAATAAAACCGAGTAATAGGACCTCATTGTAGGTCTAGAGTTGGCGCTTCATGTATAGGTAGAGCGCTTGAAGATAAAAGGTGACTCAGAACAGGTCATCAAGAAATTCAACAGTTACTATGCTATCAAAAAGAAAAAGATAACCCCTTTGATGGACCATATCTGGGAATTGATGGAAGAATTTCTATCATAGCCGACATTAACCCATGTACCCCAGTCACAAAATGTGCAAGATGATGTGTTAGAAAATGCAGTCATGGCACTGTATAGCTCAAATCAGGATGAGACAATTATCAGTACTTTCCATCGTTAGATGGTCCTACCATTCATTCAGACCAAGATAGAGGAAATCAATGAGATCAGTCCTGACACTGATCCTTATATTCATATCATCGTCTAGATGACTCCAATTGAAAATTACCTACAAAAGAGAGAACCCCCACCATATAGGGATGGAAGGGAGAAAATTCATAGATGGGAAATCATCTTCATTACGTACAATGTCACGAACCAGAAAAAGGACCTTTATAAGAGAGGACTTGATGGGATCCTCCTCAGGTGCATCGATGGGGAAGAGACCACTTCCATCATGAAATAAGTACATTCCATAACTTGTGGAGAACATTAGTTAGCATCCAATATATCTCTCATCAAATTCGGAGGGTTGGGTACTATTGGGACACTATGACATAGGATTCTATTGAATTCACTAAGAAATTCCTTCCCTGTCAAGTTCATGCTAATTCTATCCACCAGCCCCAGAGTTACTACTCATGGTAAAGTATTCCTATCTATTTTCTATATGGGGAATGGATGTAGTGGGATCCTATCCTCCCACTAAAACCAAAAAAATTCAAGCTTATTTCCATAGTAACCGACTTCTTTTCTAAATGGACAGATGTTATACCCCTTAAAGAGGTCAAGGAAAAAAGCATTGTCAGCTTTGTGAAAGCCAATATCATCACCATATTTGGTGTCTCTCATACAATAATGTTGTAAAATGGCACCAATTGTTTCTCTGCTAAATTTTATAGGCTATATCGAGAGTATGGTATCAAAGCCAAACATTGTTCCTCCTATCATGCAACGGCCAATAGTCAGGTAGAGACCTTCATTAATATCTTATCCAACATACTCTAAAAGATGGTAGAAAAGGAACAAAATCATGGTTATACAAGCTCCTCCATTCCCTGTGGGATTACTGAACTATAACCCTCACCTTCCCATCAAATTTCAACTTCCATTGCTCTGCATCGCTATCTGTGATCAATTATCCATAGATGAGCAGTCCCAAAAATGATTTGATGAGTTGGAGCAGTTGGATGAGAATATATTTCATACTCTGCACCATTTAGAAGTTTACCATAACCTAATTGCACGAGCCTTCAATAAAATGGTTTTCCTTTGGTATTTCCTAGAAGGAAAAATGGTGCTGGTCCTCAGAACACCGATGATACATGGGAAGAAGATAGAAAAATTGGATCCAAAATGGGAAGGACTATATGTGATACATAGGTCTACTCTAATGGATCATATACCTTAATTTCAATGGATGGACAACTCATCACAACTCGCACCAATGCAAGGTTTTTTAAGAAATAATTGGTGTAATCATGACAGAGTTTTTCTTAGATAAATGGAATTAAACTACTTAAAACCTCTATCCTGATCGCATGATGTAAAACTTCATGATAAAACTATCTTAGCTGTAAGATGTTAAATTGCATAGCATGATAAAATCAACCTAGATGCACGATGTTAAAATGAATAGTATCATATTCATCCTTGTTGAACGATGTTAAACTGCTCAACATCTATGACCTTTCTGTATGAAGTTAAAATACATTGACAAGGGGTCCTAATCGTAAGACATTAAACTATAGGATACAAGTTTCCTTTCCATTCATGTTTGGTGATATTCATCCTAGTTGCACAACGATAAACTACATAGATCCATATTTTTATATGTTACATGGTGTTAAAGTACTCAGCACCTCCTTCCTCATCGCATGATGTAAAACTAAATTATAAAATCATTCTAACCACATGTTGTTAAACTGTACGGGGACCATAATGCTCCAATCCATGGTTCATCACACATGATTCAGATCTATGTGTGAAAAATACAACAATTCCCTTCTTTCCATATGAGAGATAGGTTCCCATGAGAACTCACTACCTCCATAACTATGTGTGGATTGATTCCTATCATCATAGGATATGTAGTGACACTCGAGTCCCATATCTCAGGTCCACCCACCACCACCACCCAAAAAATATAAGATATAAGAGAGAAAATAAATGGAAAAAAATTCCCCCCTCCTTGTGTATGGTCTAAACTTATACCGAGAGGTTCACATAACAATGTACGAATTGATTCATTTTTGTCAATGGGATATGTAGGGACTCCTAGAGTTTATATTCTGGTCCAGCCACCTCATGATTTAAAGTGTCTATGTCATGCCTTCGATCTCTTTAGGACCATGAGAGGAATCTCTGATATTCCTTGTTTCTCACACCGAGCATAACTCACGTGAGCTTAGGAATGGTGCTGAGAGTTTCCCTGAACCAACAAATCATAAAGGTTTATGAAAATCCCTCCAACTCAAATGAATGGTTCAAAATTTCCCCTCCCTATTCATGGGCCCGACTGATACAGGGAATTCAAGAACTATATGTGGCTTGATTCCTACTCTCTCTTGATACGTAGTGATGCCCAGATCCTTCATCCTGGTTCAGATACCAATAAAAAAATTCCTCCTCCATGTACATGGGTCGTACTGGTCAATGAACATGTTGTGAGAAATATATGGACTTTTATTCCTAACTAACTTGGATATGTAGGAAACCTCCCTAAGGTTCAAGCCTGACACTTCACCCACCACATACCTTTTCATGTCGGTCCACTCTTGTCCTTAATGTATGGAATTAAACAACATGGGATACAAGAAAAATGTGTGGATGGATTCATAATCTCACAGGATATGTAGTGACACCCAGATCCTTCATCCCGATTTAGCCGCCATTCAAAAACAATGCCCCCTCCCTGTACACAAGTAATACTAGTACATGGAACATGTTGTTAGAACTATATGTTGATTGATTCCTACCTTTTTAGGATACATAGTGACACCCGAATCCCATATCCTGGTCTAACCACCATGGAAAAAATGTCTCCCCTATGTATAGGTCAGACTTTTGCAGGTAAAGTCATGAGTCCTAACCACATGATGTTAAACTACATGGCCAAAGAGTCCTAACCACATGGCATTAAACTGTAAGCTATCTCAAGAAATGTGTATGGATTGATTATCGGTATAATGAGATACATAGTGACACCTGGGCCTTTCCAGGTCCAACCACATGGTAGAAAAGTCCCCCATTTCCTACATGAAAATATAAATTGGTACAGATGATTCCAAACCTTGATTCTCACAAAAAGGATTAGTCAAAATATCATGTCCTCCCCCTTACATACGAGTTAGATCTATGGAGAGGATTTCATACCTTATAACTAATCATGGTATGGATATTTCCCACATACCCAGATATCCCCTTTTCATCCATCGAACTCCATGCCCCGAGAAATATTAGATCCCCATAATCACCCATGGCTATCAAAAATGGACGGTCGGTTTCCTATGGACACCTTTGTTTAACTATGTACACAATTCCCCAGCAGCTCTACAAAGGTTGCCCAAAAAAAACGACCTATCAACCAAAGGAAAATTCTCCCTTAAGATAGGATTTTCCTACTACTGTATTCCCATTGGTTCTTAATCCTCACATCATCCCTCCTAATTCAAGGGATCCTAACATCATGGTTTACACTTTCTTCCCCATCCAATGTCTAGGGAGTACCAGAGATATCCCGACCTGATTAACCCATATCCACACATGATTCCTTTGATATTTCTTCCCTACAAAATGATGTTAAACTGTGTTTTCAATGTCCTTTCTTCAAGATAGAAAACTGCATTGAACCACAATAGTTATTTCATTCACAGAAAGTCACCCATGTACTCATTGTGTGACGTTAAACTACATGGTCTAGCGATTTAACCTTCTTTGATCCTGTCATACCTAGGTGGTGGAGTGAAACCCTTATCTACCCTTGTTTCCAACACTGAGCATAGATCATGTGGGCTTCATAATTTCAACATGGTATTCCCCAAAGATCGAAGGAAAATTAATTCATAATGACCGGTCCTACTTTCATGGATTTAAAAGGCATGTTAGAGTTTTCCCCTCCACATCAGGAAACAAAAATTCCTAACTATATGAAATTAAACTACAAGGAAACCCAAATATAGCTAAAATGACCTAATCCCAACGAAATGTCCAAAACTATACAAGGAGCCTAATTTCGGGACACCTGGATCTTTAAAATCAGGCTATGCTCCAATAAGGGAATCAAAATGCCTCACCCTACGTGCGAGCTATATCTATGTAGGAGAATTCCATCCTCTATGGGTGATCAAAACTTGAACGTTTCTAACATGTCCAAACATGTCTTATCTATATATAAAACTCCATGCTTTGAGTAATTTTGTATCTTTATATACCTTCCTGGCCATCGAAAATGGGAGGCTAGTGTCCTATAGACACCTTTATTGGACTATTCACACATTACCCTGGTGGCTCTACATATGTTTCCCACAAACATGACCTATCAATCATGGGAATATTCTTCCTCAGGATTGGATTTTCCTACTTTCATACACTCAAAGGATTACAAGCCCCATATTATCTCTCCTGATCCAAGAGCCCTTGAAACCACAAATTAGACTTTCCTCCCTATCCATATATTGAATATGTTGGAAAGCCTTGACCCGATCATCCTCCAGTTAATTGGGGATTATACATCATTATCATAATCACATGAAATTAAAACTACATGATTATTGACAATAAATGATCATTCATAGATCCTGAAACACCAAATAATCTCTTTCCCCAGGTTCATGTGCATGAAATAAATCCGCATAAGAATGTTCAACACAGGTCTCACCTCATTGGTGACCCCGTGTGAAGAAAATGTCTCATTCATATGTGCAAACCAGATCTGCATATGGATAAACCTTAAAAGGACTACATTTGGCTTGATTCCTATCATTATAGGAAACTTAGTGACACCTGAGTCTCATATGTTTGGTCCATCCAGGCAATAGCATTGTCCCGTTCATTCCCACACAAGGGTTAGACCTGCATATGGAACCTACTCACACCAGTATGGGAAACATTTATTCACTTATTATTGATAGAATTCACCATTAAATACCACCTTTTCATGTTTAGTCACCCCTATTCACACACAATACTCTATATCTAGAAAGTTATAAATCCCCATAATCATCAATGGCCATTAGAAATGGGAGGTTAGTGTCCTATAGACACCTTTGTTTGACTATGAACACAATGCCATGGAGACTATGCATATCTTGCCCAAAAAAATGGCCTATTAACCAAGGGAAAATTCATCCTCAGGAGAGGATTTTCCTATCTCTGTACGCCCCTATGAAATTTATTTCTCACCTCAATCCCTAGTTTCAACCCCCCCAGATTACAGTTTACATCCTTTTCCCCCTCTTTATTCCTGAGGATGTTAACAAATTTTTTGTCAGAACACCATGATAAGGGAGAATCATTTATTCCCTAGTTAGAGTAAAATTAATTTAAATCATAAGTCTCAAATTTCTTGGTTGTACGACATTAAATTGTATCATGCTCTAGCCCTCCTTTACACAAATCAAATTTCTGTGGGAGTGGTTTCTCAACCAGAGTTGATGTAAATGCATATATTTCTTTCATAAATCATTCCACCAACCGGCCACCCACTGTTGTTTTTAACAACAAAACAAATCCAAATTTACATTAAATTTCCTGGCCATCGGAAATGGAAGTTTAGTGTCCTGAGGACACCTTTGCTTGGTTATGCACACAATGCCCTAATGGCTCTGCAGAAGTTAACTACCAAAAAGGGCATGCGAACCAAAGATAAATTCATCCTTTAGAGAGAATTTTCATACTTCCATATTCCTCATGTTTCAAATTCCCCATATCATTTTCCATTTCTTGAAAACTCGAAATTAGTGTCAAGAAAAATCCATTGTCCATGTCTGAAAATAATTAGTACATTCTCGGTTAATGAGTCCTAAATTGGTTCCCTCGCCCTGAAAATCATGGTCAAAGCTATTCAACCTATAAAATCAGTCACGATTAAAGTTGTTTAACCTAAAACATTTGTAATGATAGTCCGTTTAGAAATACTTTAAACATCCCCTAAAAAAATACACAACATTCGCCAGTATGAAAACCCACAAAGGGTACCTTGGATTAAAGTCAAGTGCTAGCTCGCTAAAACTATGCTACATACATTTTCGGAAAAATATTAAGCAACCAAAAATCAATATACACAAATCTATTTAGGTCTAAAAATCATAAATGATGGCCTATGAAAAATTCATGTTATACCTACTAAGCCCACACCAAATGGGGTTAGGAAAAAATTAGGGTAGTAACGAAAAAGGCACAACGTTTTAAGGGTTTTCATGTAACCCTAGAAATAGTCGAACTACACTCACTAATTCCCTTGGATTAGGAAACAATTAGAGCATTATCTAATCATTCATTCAATTTAGGACCGTTTTTACATCGGAATAACCTTCTATTCGTCTTGATTAGAGCCCAATCCTATGGGGTACATTTGTTGGGTCCTAAAAATTCCACATTCAAGATTAAAAAAATTCCATCAAACTCAGAAAAGGATAAAAATAAAATCTTAAATAATATTAAAGAAAAATATTCAATGGAAGAAGAAATATCGTGAAGGGAAATCATCCTTCACAGACCTCTGCTCTATATAGAGGTATGCATCATGAACCATCCACGAACTAAATGGTTTGTGGGAGGAAGATAGTGACATTGGTCCTCCAGAAATACTATCATTCATGGGATGGAGGTGAAGAAATTTTCCTCACATACTACATATTCACTAGACTCAAACAATCTGCAGGAAATGAGAAGTAGATAACACCCCGTGAATGAAATGAAGTCATTCACGGTGCTGAGGTGGTAATTTCTTACCTTGAGAACAAATATCCCCCATAAACTAAGTAGTTCATGGGATGATGTGGCATCAGCATCCCCCACAAATGAATCCCCTTGATGACTAAATATACCATGGGATTCTGTAAAAGGAGCTACGCGGCATGATCAATTCCTCTATAAATAAGCCCTAAATGAGATCCAAATATCTCTCTCCAAACAACATGAAAAACAATAAAAGGGACAAAGTATGGAGAAGAATATAAAGGGTGTGGGATAAATATCTCCCGCACCTGAAGTAGTTCACAAAATAAATCTTGGGAACTATATGCAAGTGGCCCTTCATGGAACTCAACCCTGTGAATGGTATGTAGAAAACCCTCTGCAATGGTTAATATGCAGAGGCAATGTAATTTTCAGAATTGAGGAATCATTTTATGACCTCATGAATGAATAAAAACTGGTTCTCAGACAACCCTGTGTGGAAAAAGATTCACGAATTCCCCTATACAGAAGACAGTTCATGTATGCCCCTATGTGGAAGACAGTTTGTGGATGACCCTATGAGAAAGATAGTTCACGTACACCCCTGTGAGGAAAATGGTTCACGGATGCCCTTATATAGATGATTGTTCTTGGACAACCCTTTGTGGGAAATGGTTCGTGGCCATATCTATGTGGGAAACGGTCCATGGATGACCTTATATAGGAAACAGTATGTGGCCAGCTCCTACGTGGCCAGATCCTGTGAGGAAAAATCATTCTCACCCACTGCTCCATACCACGGGGGTTGTGCCCCTGCCCCTACTCAAGATAGATGTTAGGCCAGTCCATTCACTACCATCACCGACCCCCATTAAAAATAGAGAGTCACACCATAAACTTTTAGGGCCCAGTCAATAAAATTTTCTATTATACCCTTTTACCACCACAACATCCATCCCTTAAATACCATGAGTCAAGTTACTCCTCATGAGACTCCTAAAATCCCATCACCTGCCTCATATTCTGTGTTGATCCTAAACTTCATGGACACTCATGGTTTGAACGTTTCTTACATTCCCAGAAAAATTCTTTCCATTCAACAAAATCATTGTCCTGGGTGATTTAAGATCTTCATAAACCTCTCTAGCCATCAGAAATATAAGTTCAGTGTCCTGGGGACACCTCTACTTGACTATGCACACACTGCCTTGGTGATTTTTCTTATGTTTCCCACAAATGGCATATCAACCAGAGACAAATTATTTCTTATGACAGGCTTTTCCTACATTTATATGCCCCAATGGCTTCCATACCCTGTATCATTTCTCCTGATCAAGGAATCCCCAGATCATGGTTTACAGTTTCCTTCCCTCTCGTGTTCACGGCATGTCAGAACAACTCATCTCATTTATCCTCATGTTAATCAACGTTTATATAACAAGTAGTCCAAACTATATGACCTTAAACTAGGAGTTATCATCCATACCACATGACATTAAAATGTATGGTATTAGTCCCTATAACACAACATTAAACTATGATGCAATCATCCAAGATATATGACTTCAAACAGTAGTATATCAGGTAATTTCAGATCCTCATAAACATCCTCATCCATCATAAATAGAATTTCAGTGTCCCGATGAATCCTTTTTTTGAAAATGAACATATTTCCCTAGAGGATTTTCATATATTTCCCACACAAATGACATGTCAAACTGAGACAAAATTTTCCTTAGGATAGGCTTTTCTTACCTCTGTATTCCATAATGGATTTCATGCCTTGTATCATTTCTCCTGATCCGAGATGCTCAAGAATCATGGTTTTCACGTTGTTTCCTAGTCATGTTCGAGGCATGTCAAAACATCCCAATATTATTATCCTCCATTTAATCATGGTTTCTATGACAAGTGGTTCTCTTCACATGACCTTAAACTATAGGACCCCAAATTTTCTTGACCACATGATGTTAAAAAATATGGTATTTTTCCTTACAACATGACATTAAACTATGATTCCATCATCCAAGATATATGAATTTAAATTTTAGTATACACCATATGGAATTCAAAAGGGAACTCCTCTCGAGGAAATCCCCTCTCCTTTCCGACGGGAGGTAGTTCTCTTCCCCCTATTTGCCTTGGCATGGGATGCGCTCGAATAGATCACTAAATATGACTGTCCTATATATCAAAACATGGGAGGAAATCAGCTCATTCAAAGCCCCTATCTCTCTCCCTTTTCACTCATTCCCTATCCTCTTCCATCGTCCTCCCCCTTTTCCATCAGCGGATAAGGTAAGATTTGTGGCTTGTTTAATATTTCATATCCTCTTGTTTCTCACACTGAGCATGAATCACATGGGCTTAGAGGTTTGTGATAATCAAAACATCCACAAAATTCACCCAAAAATGAACTATGAGAAGTCTAATTCCTATTCTAATCAGGATACGTAAGATGCCTATCTAAAGTCTTGAGCTCAAATAGGAAGATCCCATGCATAAGCCCCAATCATGTCCCATATCTAGGCCTCCTCTACAGTATAAGTCCCAACATAAACCAACCTACGTAGGATTTGATTCCCAACTTACTAGGATACATAGGAAGCCTCCATGAGGTCCAAACTCGAAACCTAAAATGCCCCAATTTTCTCCAGGACATATCCCCAGTAGGGTCATATCCACCCAAAAGACCATGTCTCTTTTGGGAATCTTGGTCCACCTCAGTGTATGTCCCACAACAAATCTTGTCTAGTCATCTTCCTCCTATACTTCCACACTGCATAACATTAAACTGCATTGATGGGTCCTTGTCACACAAACTTAAAAGGTGACGTGTCTAATCAAGTGACCCCAAAGTATGTTGGTTATTATTCCTCTCATGAGGATATGTAGAAATACCATATTATGGGTTCAATCTCGACATCAAAACAATCTTTTCCCCCCTGGATGACGATAAACTATAGAGTGCATCATCATATGGATTAAAACATCATTGTCTCAATGAAAGACCAAAGAATCCCTAAATCTGTCCATAAAATGGTAACACTAATGTAGAACCTATGAAACATACAGATGATTCTAAACCCATGTATACCTATGACTAATTTTTCTACCCTAGGGGTATGCTGTGGACACATGCTTGGGAATGAACCAATGATTCAAAAACATACGAACATTGCTTAAATCTATAAGAGAGACCCAAAATAGACAATAATTCCCCCCAAAAGGGTGTGATGAGCCCAATATCCCTTCCTCTTGGTCAATAGAGTCCTCAAGTGTCATTGTCCAAATCATCCAATGAGCGCATGCCTTTGGAAAGAAGGTCTATGAATTATGGATAAAAGGACCTTTAGGTGTTTCTAGATCTACGAATAAACCCAATAGAGACCACCTGAGGACATCATAACAAACTTGGGATTATTGAAAAAACACTTAACCCTATGAAATTTCCCATTGGGAACATTCAACTACGACACATCCTTCGAAACAAAAAAAGGACACACATACCAGTCCCCGTAGAACCATCTCGTCCATCAAAAAAGGGGTCACGACGTGAATCAGGTCAAAAACAAATAGTGAAACAAACATGAAACCCTCTATAATAACATAAGATTGGTTACTATCCATTGGCCCATTTTTTCCCTAGTGCAGAGCAAATCGGGTCAAAACAGTTAAAATCACTATTTTGGGTAATAACCACTTTGTTTTTCATGTACGTTTTGGTTCAATAGTTTTGGTACTTGGAATTTGATCAAAGTTACATCATATTCAATATGTTAAACATGATATAAATATAATACATATTAATTATTTATATATTTATAGTAATCCATAAATTTCATAGATTTAGAATGAATTACATTGTTCATGGAGACGATAAGTCGTACGTACACATGAATACTATTTCCATTTTATCGACATATGGAATTAAATAAAGGTAAATATTAATTTAAATTTATAGATCCATTTATATATCATATATATCATTTATATTCATTAAATAAATTCTTATTACCATCCTCGTGAAAATAAAATGAAAAACATATTACATCACTTTGTGGAGGCAGTGGTCCACACTTACACACAAGCAAAGTTATTGTTTTCCAAAGGATTAGAAGTTAGGAAGGTAGATGTGATATTATAATTCTATAAGTATAATTATATCATAAATATCATATTAAGTTTATAGATCTATCATTATATTTATCATTGATAGATGGGGATGTAAAATGACTTAAATCAGTTTGTGAGGCGGTAGTCTGACATACACATGATCAACAATTTTGTTTCCCATTTGATGGAGGTGGAGATGGAGATGGGTTATGAAATTTATATAATAACATATAGGTATATGTGAGATAATGATTTTATTTTATCAATATAATTTAATAATATTTTACGTAGTTATAAGATGAAAAAAAATATAAACGCATGGTTAAGGACTATACCTCTTCATTAGGGAGAACCTTTAGGTTTACACCTATATGAGGGTTTCATAATCAAAATAAGGACTGTAAGACATGTGTAGGGAATTAAGTAATGGTTTTCAGGTCATGAATGAAAAAAATGGATCTTGGAGTGTGTATAAGAGAGGATATGACAATCTCTTTTATATGTGGGGAAAGGAACCCACTTTAAAACACTTGGAAATTTCCTGGAAGAATCCAAAATGTTAAATTCATTCCCAATAGAAATGCTTCAAAATTACCTTGTATTAAAATTTTGGATTGGATAAGGTTGAAATATGACCATAAAATAAGTTTTTTATAAGATTAATTGGAAAACAAAGCCTTATCGTTAGGTTTAACACCCCCAGTAAACCCGTTTTAACCTTAACCGTAGTAATTAATTTTTACTGTGTTCATATTCCTAATGAAAAAAATTCAGTTGACCTTATTACCTAATATTACTTCTGAAAATTAAAAATATTTAATCCATTTTTAAAAAATAATTTCACATAAGTGAATAATGTAATTTAAAATTAAATCGGTAAACACAATGAAAAATTAGTTTTTGAGGGAAAATGTTTCTTTAAGTATAAATTTTTTTATATAAAAATCAACATAAAATTGGCTAAAATTTCTTATAATAGATTATAAATAATATAATTGAACTAATGTTACTTTTATAACCATCAGAAAATAAAATAGATCTTGTAAATTAATTAAATGAAAAACAATTTTTTAATAAAAATCAGTATTTTTTACTAATAATCAAAACCTTAAACTTTACAAAAATGTATCAAAAATTCTCCAAAGGATAATTTGTAAATTTTGATTCCAAAAAATGAAATTTATTTTTTCAAATAAATTTTCAAAAATTTCTAAAAATTATTTTACAATTTGTTCAGAAAAAGAAATAAAAACATTTTCTAGAAAGAGGTTTTTTTGAAGCATAAATGTTTTACTAAAAATAAAGTACTTTTTTATAAATATATTCTATTTATATATTACCATTATACTTAATTGTAAAAATTTGGTTATTCTTATTTACACATCCATGTTTAATGACTAGGTTATAACGGTCATGTTTAAATAATAATATAAATAGTATATTGTTGTTTGTTGACACATGGTGTTGCATGTAACAAAAGATATAAATGAAATTAAATTTACTTTAAAAAAATATTTCATAAAATCTATGGGTTTCACAAATACGCTATGCGTCTAAGATAATGAAAATTGCGATAAAAATTTCTTATGAACATCATAATTTATGAAGTATGTAACATTAAGAAATGGGTTTATGTGATATAAATGTAACTATGTAGAAAATAAAGAGTAAATTAAACTAAATACAATTATAGTGTAAAATATTTTCTGTTTATAATAATAATGTTCAATAAAAAAAATCAGAACTGGATGAATGGAAATTGAGTTTACAAAAACCCTTACCTTTAATCTCACTTGGCTGAATGTGATATAACCTCATGTATAAAAATTTAACTATCATATTAACCTATTTAAGAACCTAATTAATACCTATAATATTTTAAAAACATTAATTATTATAATTTAAAAAAAACATTAGTTAGCTATATTTTATTTTCATCATCAAGTGTTACTAGATTTGATTGTTTTTTAAGTACTAGTTTCGTAATGGCAGTGTCAATTATTTTTCATAGATTCAAATTTAATCTTTTTAG
Organism: Viscum album; assembly: GCA_963277665.1. NCBI lineage: Eukaryota > Viridiplantae > Streptophyta > Magnoliopsida > Santalales > Viscaceae > Viscum > Viscum album. Next base: position 268,188,955 of record OY728135.1, read on the forward strand.
GATCATTATACGTACTATAAAATATGTTTTACAATGATTTATAATGTTCTAATTTCATTTCATAAGTATTTTATTTATGATTCATGATGATAAAGTTGGTGATGATCTTTTTTAGGTAAATTTTAATGAACAATGGGGTGGTACAACAATAATAAATTAAAAATTAATAACAAGTTTATATGACCATAAATGAACCATTATTTTATCATTAATTTCTAATAACTCGTGTAGTTAATTTTACCTATTCATCCATGATATAAATTTTTAACATTGTTAAAGTAGGGGGTTAAACCAACCCAAACATGAAAAAACTATAATCTATGGGTGATTATGGCCAAGAAAGTGATTATTTTTTGAACAATATAAATATTAAAAAATCACAATGACATTATTTTTATGTTTTTGAGGCATTGAATCATATTTTAAGATAGTTTTATTATGAAAAAATAGGTAAAGAATAAAATATGTATGTTCTGTTGAGGTGGTAGTCAACACATATACATGAGAGACACAATCATTTATATAGAATGGGAGGAGGATAGGGATTGGTTTATAATTTTATAATATTAATAATGTCATAAATATTATATTAATATATTGAATTCCCATTTTAAATTATCGATTCAAGGCAGTGATGAGAAATTAAACATGTCGTTCATGGTGGTGATAATCCATATGTACACATGATGATATTTTCTTTTTTTTTTCTAAAGAATAAGGGAAAAGGTAGATAATTATTGTTCCATTAAAAATAGAATTCAATATAAAAAGAAAATATTTGTAATTATATAATATTGGGAAAATTATATTTTAAAGATAAAGGCGGAATAAAAAAGAGTTTAGGGAAAGATTAGTACTCATGTTGAGAACTTGAGTTTTCCCTTAGAGGACTTCTTGAAAATATTGAACTTAGTGCTTTTATTTTTCTCAAGGGGCTTAAAAAGGTAATATATGGATATATAGGATGTAAAAAGGGAATATTTTCACGATGAAATCATATTTTTGAGTGTCCTTGATGGGGTGGAGGAAAACCCCTTTTATAATTGAAGAGAATGATATTTTTGTAAATATAACCTCATAATACAAAAGGAACACATGTTTCACATGGATAGTATAATAAAAAGTGTAATATAATAGATTTATGATAATTGTTTTTTGATAAACATCTCAAACAACCATTTGAAGACATGTTTGTGTCATGGTTTAAGTCTTTTACACTTGGTTAAACTCTTTTTACCTTAATTTTCCTTTACAATGGTAACAACATTTGTAAACATGGTAACTATTTTTTATGAATGGAAAAATATAATGAAAACTATTAACTTATTTTGATATTTTGATTTAAAATATATAAACCATTTAATCAAATAAAATTTCTAAGGGTGAGAGAAAGTAATTTTAATATTAGTGAACATTATGCGTAAAAACCATTTTCAGAAAGTGTTTTTAAGTATAAAAAATAGATTATTATACAATTATCAATGTTATTGATTTATATTAATATATTTATTATTATAAAAATAAGAGTTATTTGGATTTTAAAGCAGGAGAAAATATAATTATACCATGTGAAATCATTATTAAAATAAAAATACCAAAAACAATTTTTTATTATAATACAAGATTACTTATGTTTCAAAATGTTAAACATGAATTTTCTAATTAAAACATAGTATTTTTAATTGAATAATTTTAATCCTTAAAAAAATTTGGTGTTCATGATTTTTTTATAAACGTTTCAAGCTATAGTCAGATCATGATAAATTTAAAAACACTATGATATTAATAAAAACTAATTTTCACTATTCTCCTTAAAATCAATCTATTCAAGTTAATCCAAATAAATATCCCTAAGAAAATTTTAAAATGATAAATTCAAAAATAATTTTTTTTGTAAATTAAAATTATAAAACTTATAAATTTATCTTTTAAATGATAATACAAAATATAAAGAAAACTGTTTTTATATAAAAATAAACTTTTAACAATTAAATTTTCTTAAACGTATTTCATATAAATTTATAATTAAATGAGTGTTAATATATTAGTTCTAAATACCAATAATTATCAGAATAATATTTTAAAAGTGATCAATTTAATTTATGAGTTAAAATACACATCACATTAGAAATAGTTCTTTTAAAAAAAATCCTAATTTAGGATTTAATAGTTTTAATAACATTCTATTAATTACATATATTATAACTATTAAAATTTATTAATACATAAATCATTATATATAAATAGTGATAACATGTAAAGAGTTTGAATTATGTTTTATAATAATGTAATATATTATATTTTTATTTACTTGAGGCTTTGTTGTTATTATAATTTTATTATTGATGATTCACATCATATTAAATTCTTCTAATAAAGAATTTTACAGTCTATTTTAGTTTAGTGTTTAATGTGAGGAAAGACATTGAATATGTATGATTTATTTAATGGAAAGATATATATTTTAATATTGGGGTGTTACATGTTTGTGATATCTCATATTATATTCTATTGTCTCTTCTCAGTTTAGTTATGCATATGACTTTAGTAGGTGTTGGATTATTTGGTACAGGTTGTATATTCTATTTTCACACATATTGAGATAATGTTATGTCATTTTATGATAAATTTAGTTATAACAAGTATCACAAGTGTTCAAGTTTCTCTGTATAAAAAAATTTATTTTTGTTCATTTCTGGGAATATCTAATATACATATTAGTCATATCGAATTTTTAAAATAATTTGGTCATGAATTATACTATTACTTAAAGTGGTTAAATCATTACCAAATAATACAAGACCTATGATACTAGTCACTAACCCTTAAGGACTTGGGAACACTCTTGGAGACACAAGTAGTCTAATTCAGTTACTTTTTAGGTATCTAGGTTAGGGTCATTACACCCATCCTTGGGATCAAATATTTAATGAGTATCTCTATGATCATACAACCCAATTTAGGATTATTTTTACATATACATGTATATTAAATACATAATTAAAAAGTAATTTATATTAGGTAAGTTATAATAATCAGAATGGCTAAGTTATATAGTGTTCCAAGAATAAGTTAATCAATAAAACACAAAATAATTTATCTTTGACATTTTAAATAAAAAAACCACTTTCATTCTTTGGAAATATTTTCTTAATCACATACAAGAATTCAAATTTCATTTGAACCAATATTCCATGTATAATGCATGTGTGTATTCCTCTTTCCACCTTGATTCAAGAGTATAACAATAAATCAATAACCAAGAACACCATACATCTAAAAAAACTCAATTGTAACAAAAATAAATAAATAAGAATAATCCTAACTCTATGTGAACATTAATTTCCACCCATACTTGTGTTGTATCAGAACTAATGCAATTTATATTCCATGTTTTGACTAGTCCTAGCTCTATCAACCATATCAAAAATCATAATACAAAAATTTTTTTTATAAAAAATTGTATTATCCTTAGCTCAATATTCACTTGTACTATTGGAGTTGGTTATGGGTTGCAATGATGGTTACTTATGGGCTATGTGATGATGGATCTATCAGTCTTTTATCATTATATATAGAATATGTATAAATAAAAATGATGGACTAACCCTTAGGTGGGGGGGGGGGGGGATATTAGTATGTTATGGGTGTATGGGCTTCATTTTATGTTTTTTTATAGTCATACACCTAAGAATACTATGTATATATATCCTATATTTTTTATTATTCTATGTAACATTAATGTAATATAATCCTTAGAATATATTTTGCATCAATCGACTATAGGAGTTCACTTCTATAATGTGATCTTGAAAAAGTTATGATGATGTTCTTAAATAAATATTTCATATTTTCTCGATATATCAATCTGAAAGAACATAAATCATATATGAATATTAAGTTATAGGGGTTAAAAATATTGAGGCTTCTTCTCATGAATTTATTACTTCAAAATCTTTAAGCAAAGAGGTCATAAGGATTGAACCACCAATAAAAATTCCTTATGTTTTATTTTTTATGGGATATTCCTATATGTAATTGTGTATATTGGTCTTTCATCTTGAGATAAATATTAACTTTTATCATTAATATAGTACTTTGATGTATGGATGAAAACTATGATGACATATTCTTGTATTGAGGTGGCATATGTTGTTTGTGTCATAAGTGATTTAACCTTAATTGAATGGTTGGGAAATTTTTTTCTCTTTCAAGTTAATAGAAGAAGATATATTTAACCCTTTAAAGAAATGAAAAATTATAAAATAATTCAATATCTATGGTGATCTCATATTATTCATTTCATAAATTCAAAGAATGATAAATCAAACACATAAGGTGATGAAACATGTATGTATCCTTCTTCATGAGATATCACTAGAAAAAAGGGATTATATTACACTCTAATAATCATGGGAAGTTTTTGGGTATCCACACAAATAACTTTCTCTATGGGTTCCTTGATGTGTTACTAAATTTCAATATAGGAACATAGGTATGTTCTACCTATTTCCATTGAGAAATGGTCTGAGAGGGTCAAACACTAAGTATATCAAAAATCGTATTAATTTCTTTTAAATTTAAGTTTAAGAATAAATTTATTCTCAGCTAGTGTAATAATATTTATTCAAGTTAAGTCAATCGTAAAAATTTAATCACAAGATATTATATTTTAGAATATATGATATACATTTAACCAATTATTTATTTATTCCTTGTTTAGTGAATATTGTAAAATATATATTTTATTTAAGTTATGTGTGTGTATATATTGAAATAAATATTTATTCTCAAGTCAAGTGAATATAATATTTATTTTATCAAATGAATATTTCTATTCAATGTTTGATAAATTTTATGGGAGAATATGAATCAAGTTAATGATCCAATTAAAATGATTTATTTTATTTAAAATCATTTAAATAAATATTCATTTATTTAATAATGAAATGATATTAGATGATTCTCATGCCATGTAAAATGATATTTTATATTATTTTTATATTATTTTTTATATGTGATGTGGGGTATGAATTAGATTAATTAAAAGGATAATAGACTTTGTAAAATCATCTTATTTGAACCTAAGTATATATATAAAAAAATCATTTCCACTATAAATGTTTCTAGACTTTGCAAACAGTATCTATTATTAACTCTATCCGTAGATAGAATTATATAATTCTACACATTTTAAGAAATTTATAGAGAATTAATGGAACTCTGCACTAAAGGTTCCACCAATACATGGTGATTTAGACCACATCATGGTTGATGTAAGGGTACACTATGACTTGGTGAGTGTCGTTACACCATGGTGTAGTTTATTGTTGTTTATGAATTATGTAATAATGCTCATCTTTATAGGATTCTTCTACTATAGCTATCAGGAATTGGTTACAATCACCATATGATGATGATTTAAAGAGTTCGAATATCTATAATAATCATTTTAATGTAAAATGACTATTATTGGAATTGATATTTATGTTTTAAGCATTTTTTACGTTTGAGAATTCATGGAATGCCTCATCAATATAGCCAAATGTTTGAGTTACAAGGAGGGTCTCTGGGTGCCTATATAAAAAGGATGAATCCTTAGATGTGGGTGTTGAACTATAATATATAAACTCCTCATACAAAAATCCCTTTTCTATCTCTCTATATTATCCATTAACTTGAAGGTTCTAGTAGACTGTCGATAAGGGAGGATCCTTCTCGAGCATTAGGAGATTCATGTGACTCATGGACACCCTATGAGGGAAGAACCTGTTGCTTTCTCCTTAGTGATATTGCTAAGTTATTTTGATAATATTATAAAAACTAGATTTATTGGAGAAACCTACAAAGTTATTTATTTTGTTTTATTATTCATTCAAAATGTATAGATTGATATTAAATGTTATTGGGTTTTAGTGTTATTATTATGTTGTTTTTTGGATGAGTTTCATCCTCATAATACCCTTTAGTGGTATCAGTAAAGATCTATCAATATTTGGTTTGATCTTTGAAAGAATGAAAAAATTCTAAAAATGAGTTTTCCATGTCCCATGACATTGATGCAGCCAAAACACCCATTTTGTTTTCATGATTTTAACGATCCATAGTATAGTCCATTTCAAAATAGGTGTTTTAGTTTTTTTAGACCATGATATAGTGAACTTGAAATTACTATTATATAGAGGTGTTGATAATTATAGAAAATATAGAATTGTAAGATTTTTCTATATTATATGCTCATCAAGAATCTATTCCATGGTCATGGGAACTATACAGATAGACTATGACATGGTACATACCTATAGTTCATTTTGGATCATATAAGTTTCCTTACCTAAAATGATGTAATGAGCTGACCTAATGTCACCCAATAGTGTCCTAGATGGAGTGAAATGTGACCCCAATCATGCCTCCACATACAACAGGGGTTGTTGACAGGCATCGAGGGTCAAAGGTGTTAACATAGGGAGACTATGCCCTCTTATGAAAGTTAAGTAAACAATGAAAACAACCAAACAACACCCATAAAAATAGCAGAGTATGTGAATGTAATCTATCATTTCCTCGATATATAAAAATGTAAATGTTGTCCCAAAGCACACATCCCAACTAAAAACCAACTAGTCTAATTAAACATTGAAAAAAGATGCTTTACTTATATTCCATAACCTCAAATCAATACCGGTTTCTAAATCACTATTGATCATCCCCAACCTGATCCACTGTTGTTCATGTGCTCAACCTAAAAATAGACATAAGGTCTATATGGGTACTGTGGTTCCCATATAGAGGGTGAGAAATAAGTATTAGTAGGTCGTCTCCAACTATGTTCATAACATAACCTGTATATATTATCTATGCACATGTGATACACATCGTATAATAAAATATAATGAAAAACCATAATAAATAAATAGCACCGAACCTCAAGTTATAAGGTGACACATGAAGTTGACTATACCTACATTAGCTAGTGTTAGATATCTACAAGCATAATACATACCCATCAGGGAGGATAAAACATGCCCTAAAATATTATATATATACAATCACTCATGGGAAATGACACACCATCCTGGATCGTCTCATATATATAACACTTTGGGGGAAATGTTCCCCACCTGTAATATCTCATAAATCATATTGGGGGGGAGGAATGATGCTCAATATATAATATCTCATAAATCACATGTGGGGCATGGATACTCTCCAATAATATCACATAAATTATGTTGGGGGAATGAAACTCCACATGTAATAACTAATAAATAATATTAGGGGGAATGATGATCCACCTGTAATATCTCATAAATCTTGTCAGGGGGAATGATGTCCCTCTAGTAATATATCATTATATATCATATCATCAGGAATGAAACCCCACCCCTAATAACTTATATACATATCAAGGGGAATGAAACTCCTCTTGTAATATCTCATATATCATATTAGGGGGAATAACACCCCTCCCATAACAACTCATCATATATTATATAGGGGGAACAAAGCCTCACCTATAATAACTCATATGAATATCGAGTGGAATGAAACCCCTCCTGTAATATCTCTTATATAAAATCAGGTGGAATGGTTCCCCTCTTGTAATATCTCATCATATATCATAACGGGTGGAATTGTGACCCACCTATAATATCTGAAATATCATATCATATATTCATGGGGGAAATAACACCCCTCCTTAGAATTATCTAATCTTCTATATAAAACTAGGGTACACTCTCTTCTTAGAACCATTATATATCACACATACAATAATGAAATATATACCTCCCCACAATCTCACCAGTTCATCGCTTGGGCACTATTCACTCAGACCTAGCCCCACATTCCAAGGAATGAAACATAATTCATTTATAAACTCATGAAACGCTACCCAAGACCATTTTTCCCACATAATAAAATCATTAAAAACCAATAAACATCCTCGTCTTCCTTGTATGGAATCCTCTATCATCCTCTAGACCCATATTAGTTCCCACTTATTGACATTAATCCATATCCAACTCCTGTATTGTTCTCTTGAAACATAGGCCTTCATCATGTCCTAATCCCATGAGATCGGTCCAAATAGTCATCTTATTTCACACATGATAACATGGACCCGCTTACTAAGTACTATCTTGACTATTACACACCAATAATTTTGGAAATCTAGTTCCAAGTCCTCGAATCATTATCATGACCCCCACTTTGGTATCGTGTCATATATCTCCTAAGAAATCTGTCAACCCATCAACTAGAGGAAAACCCTCTCATCATACCTCGATTATCCCCAAATCATCTTTCTAATGGAATTTAATATTGAAGAGTTCCCCACCATCATATTCTATAATAAAATATACTCAGAATGGACTACATACTTATCCTATTCTATATTTAGGTATAGATAAAATGAAAATCCCTTTGAGGTGAATGTGCATGATGTGTATCTTGTGTATACAACATGTACACCCAATGCCCCACTTCGGGTGTGTACCTCAGCCTTTCTTGGCATGCATATCCTAATAAATGGTATGAATCGAGGTGTACATGGAATGTACTTCAATCTGGGTATGTATCCATACCCTTCTTGATGTGTATTCCCCAAATACTCAATGAGCCTCAAATTCACATATGGAATATAATCCTCATGGGGTTCTAAGTCATGTACTCTAGCTCAATCTATGTTATGCTACTCAGTATGGTGTGTACTGTTACAAACAATGTACCTCACATGGTGTGTCTGGTCATGTACATGTCCACACCCAGAGTCACACACCAAAGGTCCAACATGGGATGTATATATGTATACTATGTGGACATTTTCACCCACTTTCATATCAATGATGAACTACGCAATGTGTGTTCATAAACTACGCACCTTGTTATAGGGTTTTTAGATGAAAGAACCCATATGAACCACCTGAGACCCTTATTTCATAGAAAATCGCCCCTCAAATTCATTAATCCATCACCATCAGTCCAAATATAATAATACAAATTTAAAATGGAAATAAAATGGGTAATGAAGAAAAAATTAAAATAACGGGTCTTACTTATGGAAAATCACTGAAGCTTCAAGATTGGATCAGTGTTCTAGGGTCGTAACATTCTGATCTGACTCCTGGGATGTATCTCCCTCATTTTCCTAACTCATATTAGAGGAATAAAAGGAAATCCCTATCCCTCTCATGTTAGTAAGTTAGGTAATAGTGAGAGGAGAGAATAAAAACCATTAATTAAAAAAAACCCTTTTAAAAATTCAACCGGGACCCGAAACATGAACAAAGTTTGTACCTCACCTAGGTAAAACCTCTTATTTTAGACTCAATTGTAAAGCTATAATTTTCATACGAGGAACCATTTATGATATATTAATGTTCACACATATGGGGATGTTAATATTTATTTAATAAATACTAAATATCCAAAAAATATATCTAGTTTTGAATCTCACCAGATTCATTCCTAATGGTACACATTTCATCCCGAGATCAACATGACTATTAGAAAATTTTTACATGGTCATTTTCTACGGGAAATTATGATTTTAACCTTCATAAGGAATAGGGGCCTTGAAAACTACATAAGAACCTAAAACATATTTTGAGCCTCTATCTATATCCAAAAAAATTTCCTTCAGATGTTTAAATTCTAGGAATTTCAACTAGAATTTTGATTCCTGAAATGGTCTCTTCTCTGGGACCAAAATATAAAATTTCCATTATTTTTCACAACTGGTAATTATGTGGGTCATTAAAAAATCCCCATAATGCTTTGTATCCTTAATAAGATGTGGTGCTCAATCCTGACTCACCACAGTCATTAATTCACCGCTAAATCATCAAATTCTACCCCAAATTACCAAACGAGCGTCCATTGAACAACTCCGAACACCATGTCGTACTATCTCCCAAAACCTCAATTACACACTCCTTATATTTTTCAATAACTAGAGGAATTTCTACTATACCAATTGATCCTAATACACTAAAGTGACACCAACCAATTCATTCTCGTGCTTATAGTGATTCCCACCATAAGACTCCACTCACTAGGGTTTTCTACGGGTCAGGTTGGGTTGGGTTTGGGGGAATTTTAGACCCGACCATATTAAAAGAGGATAGATCAAGTTAGGTTGGGTTATAAGCATTCTACTATAAAGCTTAACCCAACCCAACCCGATCCATATAGGTTATGTTAGTTTGGGATAGGCCTATGAGGTTAAAATTTTAAAATATAGCACCCCACATCTTCTTCTCATGTGCGTGACACCCACACCCTATCGTTATCTATTTCTACTATGTAAACTCATTTTTTTCGACTACAATGAACTTGAGCTCTCTTTCCATCCAGAGTATATTAGATGTTATTGACGCATCTCCTCTAACCCCACAACCACTCTATTAGCAGAGCTCAAGATGCATGTGATGTATAAATTAGTTCCAATGCATGCCACCACCTTAACTAGTCATAACTCTCCAAAAAACATACCACCCACAAGAAATGCTTGCACCAAGCACAGTCAAATGATGCCATCGAACCAGATTCCACTATCTTCATCATTCAAGTTAAATACTTACTATCACCTTGCATGAACATTCATCACGACTGTAACTGTCTATATAAAAGGCTTCTACAACTCACCTTTGTCCACTCAATTTCTTCCCACAATTTTAGGTCACTTGGAGATGTCATTTACCATACTCCTTGCATATAAAACACTACCCATTCTCCTCCATGTCGTTGCCCGATTAAGGGAACCACCATGTAATCTGTAATGTGCCCATTGGTCAACCAGGCTATCTCAATGAGTTTCTCACCTCCTCCATGCATGGGAATTGCTACTGCCATCTACCTCCTTTCACCATTGGAGCATTTATTCATCTTGAGCAAGTTGGTTTTGGTCATTAATTTTCCAACCTGAGACTTGATTTGATCCATATACAGGTCAACCCATAAAAACTAGACCCATCTATATTATGTATGTAAAACTACCCAACCCGACCCAACCCCGTCGTGTTAAATTAGGTCAGTTGGGTTGGGTCAGGTTTGGATGCCCAGACCGCACAAACAGAAAAATTCTAGATCATGGTGCTCCCCACCATAAGAATCGCTTACAGAAGACATGCTTCCAGCATTCCATCAACTTACCTGACATTGTTTCCATCTCATCACTGCCAAACATATGCCACAAACCCAATTGGTCCTCCCCTAGACAACCATTCCTAAAAATGATCGGTCGCAACCACCAATGCACCATCAGCTCACTAAACCAATATGTCTTAACTACGCTGAGAGGAATAATGAAATTAATCAATCCCTACAATGAATTATAAACCTAACACTTAGTGTAATTCCATAGTTGGGTCCTTGAATAACCAAAAACACTATTATACATTATTGGCACACCCCAACACACATCCATTATGACTCACTCTAGGATCACATCGATTTCATCCCGATCCTGGTGCGAAAATCTATACCCCATCCAGTATTGCATCAGAATCCCAAGTTTTTTATTCACTTTGGATGTAAAAAATATCAGATCAACATACATACCAGTATCCTAGTCCAATATCAACTATCCACTGACTAGTGCCACTACATCCACTATGATAACCCATGGATGTGACCATCTCATAATTACATGATTTAGCCAATTTCATTATATATATATATTCAAATAACCTTTTAAGTTTTAGTTTTAGTTAATTATGAAAAATTAGTAATTATCATAACCAATGTCTTTAACATCTAATGAGATTTCTTTACTATACTAAGAACTTCTTAATCTATAATACCTCTTCAACATCCCTCAGAATTTATCCACACTGGATACTCTTCTAGAATCATCTCATGTATTACTTTCTTTTATAACATGAGGAAACAGAAACAAAAGAAGGTGTGAACTCAACCAATTGGTAGGGGAAAACATAAATGACAACAATCAAAGATCTTAAGTGAGTATAAGATGAGAATATGTTTATAATCAAGATGCATAAGAAAATTATACCCAATAAAACAATGATAATAAATCATTACATAAGGTATTACATAATGACGAGGCCTTTACTTCATGTATTTTTCCACATCCATTTTCAATTATTTATTATATATTTAATATTGATTTGTTTTTATACTTGGTCGATTATAATGATGTGTTAATTTGGTTGTTTAATTGTTAAATTAATGAATTTATGTTTCATTTGTGTATCAATGTTTAAATTATAATTTTCTATGAGATTTGTGTTCATTATTAAATATTAAAGTTCCTTTTAAGATATTAATTTTAATTTCAATTATTTAATTTTGCGTTCTGTTTATTTAATTTTTCATTTCATTGTTTTTGTTTTTAACTAAATAGTTAACTAAAGGCTTTAACTTTTAATATCATTTTCTAAGTGATTCCCACAAAGACAATTTTCTAAGGTGGAATGTAGAAAATTCCTACAAACATACCACATAGCCGTTTCTCATAGAAACACTCATGTATCTGAATGGGTACTCTTACCCACAGAGCCAATTTACCTACTACAGACCATGTACCTGATTCTCTCTCTCTCAAGGAAAATCGGAAAATCTGAGCTCGATATATATGAATCCTTCAATGGTTGGGATTTTCGTGGGAGTCGTCAATCTACTGAAGAAGAACCGAAGGTTTGACTCAGGAATTAGGGTGATCGATGATGTGTGGCAGTCCAAGTTCAGATGAGGAATCGAGGAATAAACCTGTTCCGATTGAAGTTGAATTAGACAAAGTTGAGCCCTACTCATTTGAAGAAAACGAATGAGTTCGTGTTTTGTTGTTTGAGGCTTGAAGAGAACCTAGATCTGTGAATGGAAGTTTTGATTGGGGTTGTTCTTATCCTTTATTTTTGAATACCAATACAGGGAGTTCCACTACCGAAGGTTGAAGGTGAAGTTTCAATGTAGATTTTTTGAGAAGTCGACACGAGGGCTGTGATCAAGGTAGTTAAAATCGAGAGTCTACATAGACTCGTTCGAGGTCAATAGACTCAACTCGTAAATTCTACTCATATACACGTAAGAATCTACTTCAATAATTAAAAAATAAGTATATATACAATTTATAATATATACACACACATGATTCTTTTTTCTTCCAAAAAAACATGTATTCACACATTTCCTCTATTGTTTTTGTTTGTCAAATCATTGAATGTATCATAAAACACCTTCACAAAGAAATGAAAATCAAAATCCAAATATACAACTTTATAAGGTTTGAATTATTCAAATGAATTAGTGGAAGAACCAGACAATGAGGATCCCCAAGACAACTAAAAAGGATGACACAAATATTCACACCAAATCTATTTGCAATTAAAGGACTTTTAAAATTATAAAATAACCATGAAAACATATCTTAAAATACTTGTAGATAGTTTAATAAAATATATACCAGTTGTAGAGAATATCATCTAATGACTATGATATACATAGAAATATAATATAGGAAACCCGCACACACAAAAATCACATAACATAACTTAATGTGCATAAATTTAGAAGAAATGTTATTTTCAACAAATAAAAAAACAGATATGTTTAGGTAAAATTCCAATCCCACTATACTTTTTATTACTTGTAATTTAAATTATTCATGATCACATAAAATAATTAAGATATTGTGTCATTTTATAGTATCTAATGAAGCCTCATTTGGTTAGAAAATTGTATGGAAATAATAATAGATCAATATGCCAATATACAAAACTTATCAACATTATAAAATATTAGGAAAAAACTATAAATAGAATGCAGAACAAAAATGAAGTGAATAATTGAATTAAAATGCACAAATCACTATTTTTCTCCAGAACCCTAAGCAGTTTGATGCTGCTGTTGTTTCTTCATTCTTTGATGCTCCCAAATTTTCTTTTTACAACACAGAATCGAGCTGCTGGACTTGATTAGCCATCTTTGGGTACTCCTTATTGGCCACTAATGGCATGATAGTCTGCATTTGGGAAATACTAGTGTTATTATCATATATTAGGAGACCCACTTTCACCATGAAATAATTGACTTATACAGGTAAAAAATCAATAAAGATCATCGATCTATTTGAGTCACACCTATATAAGATGCTTCCAGTAATGGGCTTGCCTTCCTCACATGAAATGTGATGAGGCGTTCCACACCTAAAATCCAATCATCATGCAAGGATTAGCGTTCCGCACATGAACTATTTCTGGGGTCATCCTGTTTCAGGTCCGAAGTGTTAATCGGTACTAGGTGTGTCATAGATCAAAAGGGGCTTCTAGCCATAGCTCAGGACGTGTGTGAGGCAGAGCAGGGCAGAGTTGGGTTGTGTGCGAGGTAGCGCCGACAGAGCAGCAGGGGTGGGTCATGCGAGGAAATGGTGTCGGGGCAGAGGCAGGTTTGTGTGAGGCAACACCGCCAGAGCAGGGTTGAAGGGGAAACCCTAGCAGTTGTGTGTGTCAGATCATCATACATTTTTAGATAAAAATGACCCATTTCTCAGTCGTCCAACTCGGCGAGTCTGCACGTGTGGACAAGTTTATTATGATTTTTCTAATTTACCACTAATCTTACCTCAAACTGATTCAGTACACGAGTGGAACCGCTGGGTAGATTTCACCCGCAAAATCGTATGAGTTCACGAGTTAAATCACGATTTTATCTACCTTGGCTATGATTCTGAGTAGATGAATAAGGCCAAAACAGTGAAGGAGACCCACCATCTGAGGATTCTTGATCTTCCAAGGATATGAGACGATCTAGATACAATACAAATGAAGAAGGGATGCATTAATATTACATTGTTAGTATTGTAGTTGAACTCAGATGAATCTTTATGGTCGATGAAGACCTACCGATGCCTTCAGGGTTGCTAACTGATTTCTTCTGACTGTGGTTTGAGCACAATTTTAGGAAGATGATTTCCAAATGTTGCTGTTACTGACTTCAGATTTCATGAATGCTGAGTCGGGTTGTTGTTGGGATTCATTCTTGCTTCTTGTTTTCTATTTGTAGGTTCAAACTTGATCAAGTTGAATGGGGGTTTTGATTCTCCCATTGTTGAGGCTTTGGAATGGAGTTTTTGTGCTCACCAGGTAAGTTTATTTCCTGAGTGAGGTCCAAGCATATCTAGTTGAAGGAAATGAGGGTAATTTGTTTAATTGAATTTTTAGTGGCTACCTGTTCGAGATTTTGTTTCTAGGATCAGTTAAAGATTATAGTGAGAGTACCGGTACAATCATGACAAATTTTTTGAATGAATGTTGGAGGATTTTGAGCATGTCTAACCCAGTTGAAGTTGCCAATGCTGAGATGTCTTGAATAAGAATTTGATTTTTTTTCTTTGTTGAAGGCGGAGCAGGCTAAGAGGATGAGGTACTGAGTTTATAATATGGTATCTTTGATTTGGGAAAAAGGTAAATTCAATTATTATTTGATAGAATAAGGTGGTTAATTTTCTTCATTGCTTGGTTGGAAGATGACAAGCGGTGAAAGTGGGATGGAAAATCATTTTAATGAATAAATCAAGATTGAAATAATAATAATAATGAGATGGGTTGGATATGATGAATAATATTAGAAGTATTCATGGTAAGTTTCTATAAACCACTAAAGATGAATTAATCCTTGAAATAAATATTGGTGCGAGTAGTGATATTTTTAGAAGTTAACTAACATTGAGTTTTTTTATACCCTTTCTGAAAAAAATTCAAATGTCCTAGGTTATTTTTTTAAAAATAAAATTTAAATGCGGCTTCACTGATGCCGTCTTTTCCCTTAAAAAATATTTTTTTCTATTTTAATTATTTTTTTTATATATTTAAAATTTTAAAATTTTATTATTATGTAGGTATGGTTATACATATATGTATAAATAAAACTTAATGTTTCAACATAATTTATCTTTTATTCTAGTATGTGAATTTTCTAGCCTATAAAATATAAACTATAAGACCGATATGAATGACATTTTAAAAATTGATTAAACATACAATAAGTAGTTGAAAATAAAAATAATTTCTTAAAAAATGTTGATAAAAATTAATTTATAAGCTTTCTAATCCACCTACTTTAAATTTAATAATGTTTCAAGCTCTCGGATTTTTTAGCCTATATAATATAAACTATAAAAAAAATATGAATAAAATTTTAAACATTGCTTAAAAATTTATAATGTAGTCAAAAATAATAATAATTTCTTAAAAAATGTTGCTGAAAAATAATTTATAAGATTTCTAATCCACTTACTTGAAACATAAAAATGTTTCAAGTATGTGACTTTGCTAGCCTATATAATATAAAATATAAGACATGTATGAATAAAATTTTAAAAATTTCTTAAATATATAACAAGTAGGCGGAAATAAAAAAACTTCTTAAAAAATGTAGATGGAAAATAATTTATAAACTCTCTAATCCATCTACTTGAAACTTAAAAATGTTTCAAGTACGTGTCATTGCTAGCCTATATAATATAAACTATAAGACTGATATGAATTAAATTTTAAACATTGGTTGGACATATAACAAGTAGGTGAAAATACAAATAATTTCTTAAAAAATGTTGATAACAAATAATTTATAAGCTTTCGAATCTGTCTACTTAAAACCTAAAAATGTTTCAATTATGTGCATTTTCTAGCATTTATAATATAAAATATAAGACCGATATGAATGAAATTTTAAACATTCATTAAACATATAAAAAATAATTGATTTTTTAATTTTTATTTATACGGGTATGGTAGTTTATATTTTATAAGTTTTCAAAGTCATGTAAGTGGCTTAAGATCCTCCTCTACATTTATTGTTTTCACTCACGCTTTTGAGTTACTTATCTTACATTCCTTTCATTATCATTTTTTTATTTTATTTATGAAAGTCTTTATTTTTAAAAACTTTTTATATGATTTGGCTATTTTTTAAATTTTATTGACATTGTTTTTATACTGTAGATTTTTTTAATCTTTTACAGTTATTTACTTGAGATTTACTAATTATTTCTATGTTTCAAAGTAGTCAACTTTGAAAGCTGTCAAATATAAATTATGCCTAAAATATAAATAAAAACTGAAGTACTGGAGAAATATATAAGAAGAGCTAATAGTAATAATAATATTTTTATTTCAGTAGACATAACACATGTAAATGAACATGTACAATCAATATCTATGTCTATGGATAAGAGATTCTGTCCCACATGGTGGTCTGCGAATAAGACCTCCACGTCGAGTGCGCAATGGATTTTAATGACCTAGAGAGGGATGATCCTCGGGCACTGGAATGTAGACTGATGCATCCTCTATCTATGTGTCAGTGGGAGGAGCTGTGAACCACATCTTGTACTGCCCTCTAGATACTTCTCCCACTAGGGTGGTAGAAGGACCTGTCATCATTGCAATGGGGAACCAAGCCTGTGATGGAGCTATACCCAAAGACTGCGATGGATCTAGAACCTAAGGTTGTGATGGATCTAGAAACCAAGGTTGTGATGGATGTGGAACTCAATATGGAGAGAACTGCAGATATCCTGTCAGGAATGACAGATCTCATGCCACCTGAGGCACATCCTGAATCGGCTGATCCTGGACTACTAGAGGGCTGACATCTTCCTATGGAACAGGTGAGGCCTCACATACAGCATGACGCTGTCTACGTCACCATGGTTGTGGATCCTCAACACCAACAACAGTAGCATGATGTTCCTCTGGGGCCGGAATATCCTCTCTTCGGGATGGATGCACAAAGATGCTCCCAGAAAGCACTTGAAAAGATGCCCTCGCCTCCAGTGTTGCTGCATGGACGACTGCCTAGCTAAAGGCCCCCTTCTCCTCTTCATCACTCATGCTAACAAGCTAATCCATGTGACTTCCCTGTAAAGAGTTTCAAATTGAATTTGAAAATATTTCAATAAACAAACTAAAGGAAATTTATTGACTTACCATCCTTTTCATTTCTATGCTAGGTTTGGTAAGATACAATATAGACTTCAGCCTATACCATGGATCATACTCAATAGGCTCCGAAAGAAATAATTGATTTGTAGGAAAACTTTGAATATGCAACTCTATAGGTCTATGCCAGTATTCGATAAATCTAACATGTACTTGGGGACGGTCATCATCCTGCCTCCCTGTCAGCTTCATCTCATGAAGCCGCTCTGTCTGCCTCAATGGTAATGGAATCAGCTGAGTACAGCAAAACTGGTGCATGACTCTACCTAGCTTCTGCCACTCAATAATATGGAAGTGAATGAGGGGAACTACATTTATATCATCCTCAATCCTAACAGTGCAGTATGCTGGCAACTTGTCCATAATACTCTAGTATGGAAGCTATGAAATCTAAAATGAAATGTGACTTTGTCAAAAAAGCGCCTAACTAAAAACCAAAATTGATGCTATTATTAAATATATTAGACAATGATATATTGTATATGCATACCTGATCAGGTAAGAGATATTCCAACAGGAGCTGATATACACCCAAATACTGTCTCAAAACCACGTCGAAATTGTGTCGCTGACACCACTTATAAAATACATCATCGATAGTGACAAATAATGAGAAATTAAAGTCAATAACTCATAGTAGCATCAGAATACAATAAAAATGACTGATCATACCAGCGTCCACGTAGAGCATCATGCATCACCTCCATATCAACTAACAGACCAACAAGCTCAGAACGAAATACGGGGATGTGCTCCCATACCCACATTAGAATAAGGATGATGCATCCTATGAGGTATGTGCGGTCTCTATGGGATAACATGCATAATGCTCTGTACGTGTATGCCAAGCAGGCTGATCCCCCAGTTTCACGTCCTGGCCTGATCAAAGTCCTCTAGTAAGGGTAGATACATCATGTGCATGTGCATCCCTGAGTGATCAGTACACATAGTCCCACCAATGTTCCATAATATATATGAACGAGCATAACACATGATAGTATGCTCATCATCATCATCCTGTAAATGTGGAATCTGTGCCTCCAACCAAGGCATAGATATGAACACTCCATCTGTAGCCCTACGGTCAGACAAAATATCAATGCCTAATGAGTGCTGAGTAAGGTCTAACCAAGCTAGATGAGTGAGTCAAATAATGGGTCTCCCATGGATAAGAAGACCGAGAAGCACTTCCACATCCTGGAGGGTGGTGGTCATCTCTCCCTCAGGCAGGTGGAATGTGTGTGTGTCTGGTCTCTACCTCTCAACGAGGGCAGCAAGTAGGTGATGATCTACAAATTTGAAATCTGATACGACAAGGCCATAGAATCCATCATGGTGCAAGTATGGTCTAATGGCATGTGGAGGCTCCTTGTGATGAAAATGATGCGCTCAACGCACCCGGATCGATCGATCCACACCACCCTCTAACACGACATGGGAAATATGGGTACGCTGCTGAGTGAGTAGTATAGTATCATCCATCTACATATAAACAAATAAAATGAGTCGTAAGTGTAAAATTTAAATGTAACGTTATGGTTAGCATAATTTTATGACTTGTAGAATGTAAGACATGACATATTTATTCACATTGTTTTATGAAGTTATTTTTACCAAAAGAAATATAACTCTCCATGTATTTTGGTTCTAAATAAAATAAATATAACAAGAGGAAAGAAGAGAAAAAAATAGATGGAAAGAATTATGTTGTGAAATAATTTTATTAATGAAAATATATTTATAAGAATTTTATTAATTGATACATGCTTTAAGGGAATATATCTTGGCTTTTGGAAATTTTTTTAGGTTTTAGCATGTAGATTTATGATTTTTGGGTTAGGGTTTAGGTTTGAAGGTTTAAGGTTTAGAATTTTGATATTAAGGTTTAGGAAAGATGTTTTTGGGTTTAGTGTTCTACTTTTGGGTTTTGGGGTTTAGTAAAAAGAGAAAAAAAAGAAGAGATAACAACATTTAATTTACAATATGGGTTAAGTGTTCTGGTTTTGGATTTATGAAATAAATTCGATTATCGAAGATTTTATTTAAGGAATAAGGAGAATGTTAATTCTTGAAATCATGCTTGTTTTTATTAAGGATTAAAGATTAATAGGGTATTTAGATATTAGGTATGTGTCACTAAGATATACATTTTTGGAATAATGGCATACTGATTTTTAGAATCATAAAGATGGTATTTCTAAATTATTGGGTCTTGAATTTGGTTAGACATATTTTGGAGGAGCTTTTTGATTAACTAATTATGGATTGAAATAAGATAAACCATGGAAATTACTAATGATGTTTTTGGAATTTTTCTAATTATCTATATTTAAAAACTTATTCTAATCATCATGATACTATTATTTCGTTATTTAAAAGTTTATTAAAATAAAAGACACATAATGTTATCCAAAACCATGTTAAAGGGAAGATGTTTTTGGGTTAGGGTTTAGGTTTGAGGTTTTAGGGTTTAGAATTTTGATATTAAGGTTTAGGAAAGATGTTTTTGGGTTAAGTGTTCTGCTTTTGGGTTTTGGGGTTTAGAAAACAGAGAAAAAAAGAAGATATAACAACATTTAATTTACAATATGAGAATGTCACAACAAAGACAATACATCATTCTGGATGAGACTGTGAACTAAACCCAACAACATTAGGGAATCGTTTCCAGTTATGACCTTCTTTATGAAATATCATGCATCTCAAACTCTACCCTTGTTCTTGAGGCCAATCCATCTCATTACACATCCTACTGGCCTTCGGTCTCCCTCAAGGATGCAACCGATTGATGACAGGTATCACTATCGGCTAGCCTTCAGGTATTGGGAAATAACGATACTCCCCAATATGTGTCCATGGTGTAGCATAACAGTTAGAAATGCTATCCATCCAGTACACTGGATCAACATATGCTTCCCATGATATGTTCACAGAGGCACATGCTGCGATGGCCTGTGTGCATAGAAACTGTCAGGCATGAAAGTTTCCACATTTAAATTTTTTTGTTTCCAGTAATACCACCATTTTTTCACCAATGAGATTTGTGACGGGGTATAAATTCTATTGAACATAAAATTGAGAGTCTTCTCATCAAAAAAAGGAAGACATGATAACCAGAAGATTCTTCAATATTCTTTTCAATCTCTCATTGAAAGTGTCTTCCGTACCTTAGCCTCTACTGTATTCTGTCTGATGCTCATTTTTTTTCTATCAACAAAGTACTTCACACATCGATATAATGTCTCCTGAACTAGGGCAGTTATAGGTATATTGAGAATCCCTTTGAAGACACCATTGATGCAATCCACAATGTTTGTCATCATGGGTCTGTACCTCTTCCACCTTTCATATACTGATGTCCATTTTCTTTTGGAATCCAAATCATATAATCATCAACTTCTTGATTATCCTAACGGATTTGTTCAAAACGTTCAACAAACGTCCATTTATCCAACTCATATGCTACACATAATATATGATATTCCACATAATTTGATTTTATCTTTATGTTGAAATAGTAAAAAATAACAAATACAATGCGTATCAAGCCTTGTGATTGCCTTCTTCATCAGTTTATTATGGAAAAAATATTTATGCACATTGCTTGCAATGTGTCTAATGCAGAATTGATGATGTGCATTTGGGTATCTACATGTATCGTGATATGCATTTATTGCCTCATTAATTGCCTGATGACGATCAGATATCAAACAAACATCCAGAATGTTGATGAAATGGTTGCTGATACATGTGAGAAACTAGCTCCATGATTCATAGTTTTATTTTCTACAATGGCAAAGGAAAGTGGAAGAGATGAACTGTTTCCATCTTGGGTTTCCACAATCAATAATACGCCCTTGTATTTTCCATATAGAAATGTTCCATCAATCTGAATGAACTACTTGCAGAAGCAAAATGCAGAGATACAGTGAAGGAATGCCCAGAACAACCGATGAAATTGAACACGAGATGGATCAAGTCGGTTATCATGAGGCACATGTTCGTTTGTATCCAGATGGAAGACAACTTGGTTATGATGCCTCAATATGGCCTGAAATTGTGCCAAAAACCGATATGAGTAATCCCAATCACTATAGACCTTCACAATTGCCTTTTGTTTTTCCATCCATGCCTTGTTATATGAAATCTTATAATTGAATGACTGTTGAATCCTCTCTTGCACAAGGGCTATCAGAACATCTTGACATGTCCTAATCATCTCAACAATAATAGATGACACAAATTCTTCATCCAATGAGGTATGATCTTGTGTTAGGCTTGGATGAACGCAAGTACGAGCCGCCTAAATCCTCGAGATTCTCCAACCTACAAATGTAATGTCCAGAATCTCCCTCAAGATAAATCTACAATCATCCCCATACTTATCACACCGTATGAAATATTTACTATGACACGATTTTTGAACTATATAGCTGTAGTGCCTCTCAATGTGAAATCTCTTTAGCATGTTTTTTAATGCATCTTTACTTGGGAAATTCTTTCATATATATAAGGTTTTTTCTAACTCACTAAACCTATCACATACAACTCCGGGGAACTCAGTTGCCAGTGTGAGAACATTGTTGTCGAATTTAGGCACACATGTCATTGCTTCTGACCAAGATGAAAAGAGTAGTGGATGATTTATTGTAGGTCAAGGTTGATGTACAACTAATGCATTTCTAGAAACCTCCTTCATAACTTCCGCTGATCCCTCATCAGCAACACAGTTGTCACCATCTGATCTGTCATTACGAAACTTCTCATCGGAAGTCAGATTTACATGTATATCTGGGAGATCATCTTGGTTTTCCACTTCTACTGTATCATTTGGAATAGGCTAAATTTGATGGGGTGGACTGTATTCAACCACTCTTGTAATTCTACGTGTTTGTACAACTATACATTGTTGTTGTATAGTAGAAATATCAACATATAACTCCATCATAGTACCATCTGACCGCTGATAAAATAAATTAATTGTTTGGACCCACTGCGCATCAGCAACCAATGTACAAGCTAGATACCACAATGCTGCCAAGAATTGTAAATGTCTATAGCTCATAAACTTAATCTCTTGATGGGGTCCCAGATTTAAGGAACCATGAATTCTCTCTTGGTGGTTACTTATGGTTACACAATCAGTTGTACTAACCACCATTAGTGGTTGGGTACTGTAAGAAGCTCCTTGCTCAGTTTGAATAACCTCCCCATAGCAGTACACACAAGAAAACATGACTCTATACGTCAAAAATGTTTCGTTCATGAAAATTATGATAGTGTAGCAAATATTAACAATGATGGTTGACCATATAATATTTATTAGAATGAAATTTTAGGATGCCTTTCTACACCCTAAAATATTCTATTAATGTTTCATTATATAAATGTTTAATCACTACTTAATCATTATTAAGTTATTCTTTAATTATTATTCTTTAATCCCTAATCATATTATATTCATTATTTAATTATAATTAACTAATCATATGTATTCATTTTTAATCCTAAGTTGTCATTAATTAATCTATAATTAATCATTACTAATAATAAGTATTATTTCTAAACTATATACAACTAATTAAACTACTTAATACATAACATCTTTAATTAATAATAATAACTTTTTTAACTAATCACTCATTCTTTAATCACTAGTTAATCATTATTAAGTTATTTTTTAATTATTTATTCTATATTCCTTAATCATATTATATTCATTTGTTAATTGTAATTAACTGATCATATGTATTCATTTTTAATCCTAATATATCATTGATTAATCTATAATTTTTCATTACTAATAATAAGTATTATTTATAAACTACATATAACTAATTAAACTACTTAAAAATCTTTAATTACTAATAATAAATTTCATTCGTTAATGATTTTTTCCTTATTTCATTCTATAACATCATAATTATCATTTTATCATTGATAAATATACTCATTTGATTTTTCATTTCTTAGATATTTTAGTAGTTTATAAAGAAAATGTGAATCATATCAAGCATATCCCTGGGGAGTGTCAAACCAGGAGTGCAACAAGACCTGTTGTCGTGTACTAGGATACCCCGAGTTAAGCCCAAAACTCCTTGTCGGAGTTTTCACTCCTAGGTACATCTATGCCAGAGCGACATCCACTTATTTTTATCTAGATAGGGATTTGATTTCTTAGATAACCACATAATCTTTATGCTACCAAAATTTCACAATACTTAATTCTAAGTTAATCCTAATTTAATCTATACTTAATCTATACTTAATCTATACTACTAACAATAATCATTTCAAACTATATATAACTAATTACACAACCTAATAAACAAAATATTTAGAACTAACTAAACTACATAAAAAAAGAAATATTTAAAACTAAAAAGAAATAAATTAAATAAATAAAAAACATTAAATAAAATAAATAAAAATACCTTTAAATGATGCTTCACAAAAAACCGATCAGAAAATGAATTTTTAACAAAGAGACAGAGTGGATTTAGAATAGATGAAGGGGAGAATCGAGTGAGGAGAAGGGGGGGGGTGCCCTTTTATAGGGAATTGAGGAAAATGTGGCATCGGTGATGCTGCCTTTTCCTTACCCATAGGCCATATGAAGCATTTCCCCTTCCACCTTTTCCATGTCATCGATTCGGGCCAAATGCATCGCGAGGGAGGGAAGGCAGCATCGGTGATGCTTCCTTTGTGGGGTATTTTGTTTTTTAAAAAATTATCCAATGTCGTTTTAATTTGTTTTTCTTCAGAAAGCGTATAAAAAAACTCACTCACATCACATTATTAAGGAGGTGTTCACGGTGAATTTTACACACAGATGCATTTTTTTCGTTTGTATATTCTATGCTCATCTATTTCCTTTGTAGATGTTTATTTTATTTTCATTTATTTAAATATGTCATGAAGCTTTTTCTTTGTGTGTGTGTGGGGGGGGGGGGTGTACTAATTTAGTATTTAGTATTCTAACTGGACTCTTTTTCTCTCTCATATTCTATCTCTTCTGTAATTATCTCTTTGAAAATAAAATTATTTGTTTCATTTTCTCTCTTTATGGTGATTATTATCTTCTATAAATGGATGGATAATTTGTGGAGCTAGTTATAGGGGGCAAGATCTAATCTTCCTAGAGATCATATTTCTTTTCGATCATCGATTTATTCGTCACTGTTGGTAAATTAAGAATGTGAAATGAGGATATGTGACTGCACAATCATTTTCAGGATCAGTTTGATACTTTTTTCTTTTATATTATTTTTCATCGTCTTCTCCTAGATGACCGACATAGTCTGAAGAGTGGTTGTATATTGTTTTTATCTTGTGATGATTACTTTTTAATGTAATAAATTCTATGATAATGTTATTTGAACTCGTGATTCAATTCACAATTAAAAGATCGCTCATGTACATAAATAGATTTCGTGTATGATTTTTAACTATTTAAGGATAGAAAGGTGTTTATGTTGAGACATTGAAAAAAATTGTGTGAGGTTGATTGTATCTAATATAAACCTTCAAGTCAATGATATTTCGTATAGAGGTCAACTATTATTGAACCAATTTTCTTCTTGTTGACTTTTCTCCTCAACTGGTTTTTTCTTGTTCTCTTTTTAATTTCATCTTCATCATCTCCTATTCTACCTTACTCAACTCTATTTTTTATGTTTCTTACTTCGTTCAAAATAAAAAAAATAAATATTTTTGAGAAATTACATGGATAAACAAACTTCTTCCTTAAGATTAACCCCAAGATTAACCATTGTTCTATATCTATGGAAAATTATAAATGTATCTTTTGATAGTTAAAACAACATGCTATAAAAAATGACACCATTTTAAGGGAGGCATGTTTATCTTAGTGATTTTTCTTTTTTTACTTTAATTATTTCTATTAAATACGATGGAATAAAAAATTATAGAAACA
Organism: Viscum album; assembly: GCA_963277665.1. Taxonomy (NCBI): domain Eukaryota; kingdom Viridiplantae; phylum Streptophyta; class Magnoliopsida; order Santalales; family Viscaceae; genus Viscum; species Viscum album. The sequence goes on from OY728135.1 coordinate 268,214,854, forward strand.
TTGTCGCCATTAGAAAAATCTCAGGTGCAGAAGCCTATATAAGCACTAGAAGGATACCAAAATTGGAGACATGGAAATATATTCAAGGGAACTTTTGTGCAAGAAATTGCTGTTGTTTAGAAATTAATTCTTATATTTGAAGATGGAAATTTAGATCAAGAGGACCAATCGAGTAAAGAAGCACTCTAGAAACTAATTGAAGAAGACTCTATGATGGAAATTAGTAAAAAAGGGAAATAAAGTAAGAGAGAAAAGTGGGGGCTGAAGTTGCCAATTTTTGAGCTCGATAAGACCTTAGAAGCATAGCTGGAGTCTAAAGATCTACATTTGGAAAATTATTTTGAGGGTTGACAGGAGAAGTGATGATTATAATTTATAAAAGATGGATATATTTTGGAAGATCAAATCTGTTTTAATGTTCAATGTTATAATTTTTATTATACTCATTTTTCTAATGATTTTTATCTTTTTATTGGATGAACTAGCATAAGATACCCTGCCTATTTCAATGGAAGACACCTCAAATGAGGTGTTTCATTTTGAGGAGATCCTGAAGGAGATTGACTAAATTTCTACTGACTTAGAAACACTCCCAAGTGAACCACCTATCAATGAAGAAGAGCAAGCTGACCAAATTCATAGTGTTATTCTATTTATGGAAGAATCATTGCATTTATTTGATTATGAGTATAATCTTTTTGATTTTGATGATACTTATCTTGATGTATGTTCTGCAGAGTTAGATAAACTTCATTATTTCCTAAGAGGACTTGAGAATGATGTTACTACACCTGAGGAGAAACTTTTGAAAGTCCCACATCTAATTGTAAATCCATTTTTGGGAGTGGTCGATGAGAAAGAGGAGGTTTATGAGATGTTAAATAGTGAAAAAGTGGATGTTGATACTTACGAGGTTTTCAATAATGAATTTATAGAGGAGATTTACTAGAAGAAAATCACATACAAGAATTCAATTTTTATAATATCTGAACATCACTCCTTAAGTTGAAGAAGAGGAGATGCACCCTTATATCTTGTTCTCCTTTACAATACTCAACGAAGGATATATTACAAAGGAAAGGGTGGGGGGGGAGGGGGTAAAGGAAGCTAGAAATGGGGTATTACACAAGTTGTATGACTTTCTAACTGAAACCAGAATGAAGATGATATATTGGTTTTGATGCAAGAAATAACAACCACATTGATTGAGGATGGACCAAAGGTTGTCTAGCTTTGGACAGTCCAAATATAGCACCTCATGGGGGGGGGGGATTAAACCCATCATTATCTTGTTGCATTTTTTTAGTTTTTTTTAATTTTTTTATTTCATATTTATTTTTGATTTTTTTATTTCTATTTTAGGAAACTAATAACGAATGGCACTTCACATGGAAAACCATGTTGAGTAACTTCTTTCACTCTAAGAAAATTTCTATGTTTAATGGGGGAGGGGTACATTAAAATTTTATTACCGATCTGGTATACAGTATTTTGGGTGTTTTTTATTACTGAATTTAATGTCAAACATGATCCATTACCAAAATTTCTTGAAAATATTTTATAATGTCCATAAATATTTAATGAAAGTAAATTTTAATTTTAGTTTTTTATGTATTGTGGTGAGAAGTATTGTTCTTGAATAAAAAATTCAATTATCTTAAAAGATCAATAAGAGGTACTAGTTAGAGAAACTTGAATCAAACTCTTAGATCTTTTACTCTAGTTTTTGTTTGTTTTGTACTTTACTTTATAGAATTTAATGCTTGAAATTTTAATTTTGTAGGAGCTTAAATTTTGGAAATAAGAGGTATATACTCAATGGGGAAATAAGGGAGAGTTTTTCCAATTATTTCAAATGAACAGAGCTTTTATACCAGGGGAGTTCTAGTTAAAACTTTTCCCTTTTTCTTTTTAGACATGAAAATTTTATGTTAGGTTTTTGGTTGAAATTACTATTGGAATATTGAAATTGAAGAGATTTTTCTTGATGAAATCATCTTGTTAGATATTCTATATGCTTCTACCTTTTTTACTACCTTTATGTGCTGAAATTTTGATGTGCAAGCATATTTTAACATTTTTCTGAAAAAACTTTTTGGACATTAAATGTTAACATTACTATAATTTAAAAGCATTGAATTTGTGAAGAAATTGTTTATGTAGTAACCAATGGATATCTCTTGTGCGTGATCTACTTGTTGTTTAGTGTGGGAAAATAATATTGGAACCTTATTGTGACCTTATACTCAAACCTTTCACTTCTTAATTAAAAATCCATTTGAATTTAAATTGTATTAAATGTTCTTCCACCTTGAATTTCTAAATTGGGGATATTAGGTTTTAAGTGTGGGGGGCGTTTATTTAAACATTCTTAACTGTAATTCATTGTGAACCCACCAATAAAATCTTATTTTTTTCAAAATTGTGAGTTTTTGAGAATTACTTAGTCATCTTCAGTGGGTGAAAATATTTATTAATTTTGAGGGTTTTGATTCCACTTTCAAGTGATTAATATGTATTACCTTATGAATTTGATTTAGTAAATAATTTTTCTTATCTTCATTAAAAAATGGGTTTTGATAAAACTTTGGGAGTGTGTTATAAAATAATCATTAACTGGGAACTTTTTAATTAGAATCTAACTTTTAAGATATGGATCCAAATGAATTATCAAATGAAAATCCTGATCTAGGTTGAACTCATTTCTTTATTCCATTTATTCTTTATTCATTAATTATCAGATGGGATATTTATTTTACTAATAAAATTTTACTTCACCCCATCCGATGGTGTGTATATTTATTATAGTTTCTTAAATTATGCGATTATTTTCTCCTTTATGTAAATAGAAGTTTGAACTTTTTATTAGATTCAAATTTACATTGTTTAAATTGTATTTAAATTTTCAATTTCTAATACTTTTTTGTAAAAAAATAACCTATTATTCACAAAATAAATTTGATTTGAGAGGCTATTCCTATTTTACTACTCAAAAGAATCCATGAGGGAAAATCAATTTGATAATCAATTATTAGTGGCATTTTAGCTTTTCCATTTTGAGATTTATTTTCTATCATTGAATGTGACTGAATATTTTTTGATGAAAAGAGATGTATTAAGTGTGGGAGAACTTGATATGACTTTTATTTCACATATTTTTTAACAACCGTTTTCATGGATTTACTATATATTTAATATTGATTTGTGTTTTTATTTGGTTAATTATTGTGTTGTGTTCATTTGGTTGTTTAATTGTCAAATCAACCGATTTTATGTTTAATTTGTGTTTTTATTTTTAAAATATAATTTGTGTTGATTTTTGTGTTCATTTTTAAATATTGAATTTCATTTTATGATATTGATTTTAATTTTAATTATTTAGTTTTGTGTTCTATTTCTTTAATTCTTCATTTCATTGTCTTTCTTTTTACCTAAATTGTTAATTAAAGCTTAACCTTTAATCTTATATTATCAAATAATTTATTAATTAGTGAAATTAAATTATAATACAATCCTTTTATATATTTTTATCATTTATTTATTTAGTTAATTAATTAATCAATTAATTACTTATACAAGGTTGATTTTAATTTTTAATCATTTATTGTTTCAACAAAATATTTAATATGAATTTATTTAATGTTTAGTTATGTTTATGAATATTTAATAAATGATATTTTAATTAATTTATTTGATGAATTTTTAATTAAGTGTTTTTTATAGTGTTATTGATGTAGCAATTATTGTTCTAGAATTCCTAAATGGCCACAAAATGTAATTTCCAAGTGCTTCCCAAGATGCTAATTTTCAAAGGTGCTACATAGCCAATTCCTATAGAACTAACAAACAACCATTTATCAAAGAAGTGCTCACTTATATTAATGGGTACTCTTACCCACATACATATTGAAAACCATGTACATGATTATATTTTAGGATAAGTAGAATAACCAAGCTCAACATATCTGAAAGCATCAAGGTTTAAGATTTTCTTGGGAGTTGTATAGGTGCTAAAGAAGAAACGAGGGTATGACTCAAGAATTTGGTTGATTGATGAAGTGAGGTAGTCTAAGAATAGATGAGGAAATGAGGAGGAAACTTATTCTAATTTATGTTAAAGTAGATTAACTTGAGCCCTACTCATTTTAAGAACACGAACGAGTTCTTGTTTTGAATTTTTAGGATTGAAGAGAACATAGATCTATGAATGGATGTTTCAAACAAGTTGTTATTGTCCCTGATTTTTGAATAAAAAAGAAAAATATTTCCATTGTTGATGGTTAAATATGATGTTTCAATGCTTATTTTGTGAGAAATCAATGTCAGGGCTATTATTCTGTGAATATGAGTAATGCCGTGACAATGAAGCTAACATTTAGCTCGAGTATTCATGATCTATGAAGAAGATGATCCAATAAAGTTTTGATCCAAATGATAATGTGATGAATGTGGATTATTTACAGAGTAATGTAATTGAAATAGTATGAATGTTGAAGGCAGATGAAGACCCGCTGATGCCTTCAAGGTTGTTGACCAATTTTTTCCGACCATGGTTTGAGTATGATTTCAGGAAGAATATTTCCAAATGTTATTGTTACCAACTTTAGATATCATGAATGCTGAGTTGAGTAGTTAGTGGGATTATTTATTTCATTAAGATTTCAGTTTTTAGGTTAAAATTTGATCAAGTTGAAGGGGGTTTCAATACTCCCTTTATTATGGTTTTTGAGTGGAATTTTTGTGCTCACTAAGTGATCATCTTATTTCTTGAGTGATTCCCAAGCATATCCAGTTAAAGTAAATAAGGGTGATTTCTTTCACTAAACATTGTTGCAGCTTATGGATTGAGATTTTTTGTATAGGATCCATTGAAGATGATAGAGTGACTACCTATAATGCATGTCTGTCATGGGGAATGGAAAAGCAATTTTTTAATTACTTATGTATAGTCAAGTGGTTAACACTAGGTAGTCTCCCGAAGATGAGTGCCCACAAAATAGAGTTTTCACTTTTTATTGATTTTATGAAAATTTTATTTTAATTAATTTTGGGAAATTGAGAGGAGGAAATAGTTTGATTTAAATTATATTAAAACAATTGAGAAATAAAGTGACCAGAGTGGGTTTGACTAAACCTAGAGCAATGTAATCATGTTTTTTCAAATATTACAAATTCCTCTTCTTATTTCTAGTTAGAGCGAGAAGTATCTATCAATTCCTCCCACTCCCCTAGCGAGACAATGATTATGAGAATAACCCTAACTTAAATATTTGATTGGTGTACTCTCTTTTCTATGTGTGTTTTGTTGCAACAGGTCCAATTTATTAATTAAGGAAATTGTCAACCGGGTATTGTTATTCCCTTACCAACCAATAGTTCATGCCGCAATTCCAAGCACATGCTAACAATCACTGAGCACTCACCACCCAACCCTAATATTTTCCACCATTTACATATCAGAATTGGTTGGAGGGATATTTAGATCATTGACCAAGGAAACTAAAATTAATAGAATCAAAACCAAATGCAACCACATTTATAATTTAACACTAAATTAATAATAGAAACTAGAGTTATAAGAAGAAAGTATTTTATTAAATTGAATAAAAAAACTCAATCAAAGAACATAGGTCTAGCCTACCTCTTTCTCAATCCCTAAAAGGAACTACCCCTCGATGGATGGGGATATTGAGTTTATTAGAGAGAGGTTACACATCATAGAATAAATAAAATAAAATAAAATAAAACCAGAGAAATAAATATATATCAGGACGCCATCTAGAGCTTCCCTCACTGATCGATACCCCTTCAATCTACACTATCGTCTTATTTATAGCCTTAAATACTTTACCAGGGTGTCATAAATGGACCATTAAATGGTATCGGGTGAAAATGGGACTTCCAAGATCAAACAATATGATTTTCCTCCAACCACTCATCATAAATCATCATTTTCAGAATCTGTCAAAGAATTTACATGTTGTATAATTAGTGTACAAGATGTGTAATGTGTGGGGATGTGATATTCCTTCACACTGTTTAATTATTCAAGTTCAACAAATCTATTTAGTTATACATCATGTAAATTAATTACAGAATGTATAATTTTAATTTCCATTAGGTTTCAATCAGTTAGTTTGGTTCTTCATTTCCTAACTGCGGATTTGGTCCTTGATTATGTTGCATATTCAATATATCTTGAAAAATATAGTGTCGGGCCACACTACTTCATAGCGTGACATGAAGTGGTTTCAGCTTACTACATTCGTCTCATTTTTCATAATTTTTATCAAACTGTATACCCCATCACAAAACATAAAAACAATCAAACTTTGATAAGTTTAATCAATTAATATATAAAAACAAACCATTTATATCCAAAAATAATTGCATAAAATGGCTCTTTTAATTCCCCCACACATAGAACTTGTATGTCCTCAAGCATGTAATCTAAACATAAATAAAATAGGAACTACCTGTCATCAGTATTTAAATTCCAATGAAATTAAATCAAATGATTATAAATATGGGATCAAACTTTCAAGATTCACATAAAACATAAATTCAACTTCACACACTTCAAAGAAACTGACTATCCAAAGTTTTTTACATTTTCCTGTGGAGAAATAGTGGGTCTCATACTCTTAATCATTCTTATATCATAATTCATTATTATTAGACAAGCTACATCATGATTTACCTCACATTGGATTCATTTCTCTCATCAGCCCTGATACAAATTCATGTAGAGTTATGCTCTTATCATGAGTGAATAATTCTTTTACATAGGTATGTAAAGGAATTACTTTCTCCACCGCATACATACAAAATTCTCATAAAATCATGAGGGATTTGAAAATAAGGATATGATGACTCTAAGGCTTACATTTGGTAGGGATTTATGTTCTACATATTAATGCTCAAAAAGGGGGTTATCTCTTAAAGAATATTGGAATATATCAAAATTAATGTGCAATGAAAAATCTACTTTGTAAAATCGATAACTCACACTCCCCAGGACTCAAAGTAAGGCTATGATCAATTTAAGAATAATGAAATATTTTTTCACTCTGTTGAATTTTTCTTATACTTATTTATTTAATTTTTTTCAAACTATTTTTTATTAATTTTTTATAAATTTTTAAAGAGATATGATTAGAATTAATCTCACATCCACCACCTAACCATATATAATAAAAATCACCAATTTGGTAAGGGTGATTTTTGATTATCCCAAGTAAAAACCCATTTTTTAATTTTTTTACAAGAGGGGAATACTAAAAAGTACAGTGAATGAATCATATTTTTTTTTCAATACCCAAAATTTAGCACCCCCACACTTTTTCCTTATAATGTAATATATTCCTTCGACCAAGACATCCCTAACCCCCAAATTTACACTTTAAAATATCATGAAATTTAAAACAGGTTGGGAATGAATGGACAAAAATCTATTGTAATGTGGATCATTCCTAACAAGGTAATTCATGGATTCTATGGGATAAACAAGGATTAATGTCATGGTGGGTCAAAGGATAAGGGCTTGATAATAAAAATTGCCTTAATCATTTTAAATGTGGTTTTTCATAATCATGGATTTTACATGTTCCAATGTATATTCTGGAAGGTGGAATTCCCCAATATCACTCAATAAATATGATCAAAATATAAATATGAAGCATTTGGTTTAGTAATATTCTTAGGAATGGAACATGTAATTTGGAAAAATAACTCCTGGAATTCTATAACAATAAGAAATCAATCCAAATAAATTTCATAAATTCAAAGTGTAAAAAAGGTAGGGATTTTTATTTTCTTGAATAAACTAATTCAATCAAATTGTGAGTCATTAATTCAATATCCATTCTTCAATATAATTAGTTAATTCCCCATTTTACTCATTAAAAATCACTTACTTTAAAATCTAAAACATGGAACCATGTGGTTCCTATGAAATTCAAGTTTCTTTGATCAGTCAAGTAAGGAAAGAAAGCTAATTGTAGGAATGCGATTTTCTTTTAAAGTTAAAGAAAACATTTTAAAACAAAAAATAGGGAAATTTTAAGATGTTAAATGTAAAATAAATCTCCCTTTATCAATGATTCTTCAGTTTGGTTTGATAGGTCATTTTACTTTAGTTTTTATGTAGAACTATCAAGATGTGTATACATTTCACGACATGTATTCATTTCACAATGTGTGTTCTATTCAGTTTTCCCATTTTCCATCCTTGCATCATATTCATTATCGGACCTAAAAATAAGATTTAAAAAATGATAGTTCAGTCCTATACAATCATTCTAGAATAAGATTGAGGGTAAAAGTGGACTACAAAAAACAAAGGTTGCTTCCCAGAAGCGCTTTTCTTTAACGTTGTTTGGGTCGACTAAAAAATGAAAATATTTGATTTTTTTGAAAAATTCACTAGACTACAAGATTCTATTCCCCGCACTTAATTTATGTAACATCCATAATCTATTAAAATATATATTTTTGGGAAAGTATATATAAAATGAAATTACTACATTTAATCATGTTTAATGGAAAGAAACAACATTGTGGGTTTTCATTGATAACCAGGTTGAAGAAGTATAATCTCTACTACTAATTCTAAATATTTATTCAGTGACCTCCATTTATTTGGAAAATTGAAATTGATGTGGCCAAATTACTAGGAACTCTTTGTGGTCACTCTTACCACTACATCCTTTTGAAACTTATTCCATTTTACAGTATAGAGAAAATCTCGTTCTGGCTCTTCTATGCACACCTCACCAAATTTCTCCCTTAGTTCTTGCATTTTTCCTAGTAAAGACTTGTTAGACCAACAAGAATAGGCTTTATGACCATGATTACTACAACACCACTAAGCCCCTTGAATTTTATTTCATCCAAGTTGGTTTCCAAATATTTGTTGATGTATTATTGCTGGATGATTCTCTCTTTTCATAAGGGGTTGTATTTTGTTTGACATATTTTCCCTTCCATTATGGTGGAAGATTTCACCTTAGTTTTCTTGAACCACATGAAATTGCTTTTTTATTTTCATATCTACACTATTATGTAAAAAATGTATATTTTGAAAGTGATTGACTGAAAATTTACCATGTTCTTATGATTCACTCTTCTTACCAGGTTGAGAATATCCTTTACATACCTTTGATAGTTCTTCTTCCTTCGTAGAAAGTTCCTTCTGGAGATCCGTGATAATATTCTCATGTTCACACTCTTTGATTTTATACTTATTAATATCAACATATTCTACTAATTTTGATTCCTCAAACTCTTCTAAAAAACTACCAAAGAAGTCTAATGTTACTTCAACATCAAAATTAAATTCTGAATTACCGGATTTTAGGGAACATACATGTTCTATAGTATTTTAATGATAAAATTATCTTTTAGATCTACAAATTTTTAAATCATACAAAGTTCTTATTCCTTCGTTGTTCAGGTCATTTTTTGATGAATGGGTTGAGCTTCAAATGATTGTTCAGAATCATCAGCCTTACTTTGTTCAAGTGGCTTGACCTCTTTTCTGCTTCATATTGTAATCACACTCACACTTTCATCAAGAATTATAACTATTTCTGTTTGGTGTTTTCCCCAATTATTGGTTAAAATTTCCATATAAATGCAAAACTTGTTGTCCAAACCTTTTACTATATTTTTTATCACTTCAATATCTGATTCTTGGTGGTTCTGTTGAGAACTTTTTGATGTCTGTTCATATGGTTTATGTTGGCATAACTATTTTTAGGGTTCTTGGAATGAAAGAGGGGTTTGGTATTGTTGTTGATGGAACATAGGTTTATTTTCGTTCTAATTTGGAATAGGAGGTCTATCTTGGTTATATTGGAATCTATATCTTGGTTGGGTTTGTAGTTTTTGTGGCAGATTTGGCTAGAACTACCTTTGCTGATAGGCTACAACAAATCCTTCTACCCCTACACTTCTGGACAGTGGTAAGTGTAATGTTAAACATAAGAGGATAAACCACATAACTGAGTCATGCCTTGTCATTCCTATAATTGGTTCACAAACATTGATTGCACTAACTTGGTGATTTCATGTATTTCATTTCTGTTTAAATTTGTTGAATCAAATGTGCTCACCTCATTGATTCCCTCGTGCATCTACCTCTAGTGCTAAATTATTGTGATTTCTGAGCAATCTTCTTAATAAGACCTCTAACATCTACAAGTGACTTAGTAATCAGGTTTCCTCTAGATGATATTTCCATAAGGTTGTGATCATTATCGAGTAGTCCTTGTTAGAAGAAAACAAGAAATTGATTCTCATCCATTTCTTGATGTGGACAACCAGTGCAAAGCTTCTTAAACTACTCCCAGTACTGCTAAATGTACTTTCTGATTGATTGTCCCATGATGTAAATATTCTTTTTGATTGCTATTATTTTGGATGTGTGGAAGAATATTTTCAAGAATAATCTTTTGATAAATTACTAATTTATGATCTTCCTTGGTTATAGATTGTAGAATCATTCATTAGCCACTCCTTTGTGTGAGAAAGGGAAATTCCCTCCACTGAAATTGGTCTTCCGGTGCTCCTCTCAGCCTGAAAATCGAACAGATGATGATGAATTATAAATATGGGGATTTGGGTCTTCTCTATCAATACCAAGAAATTTTGAAATTGTAGGAATCATATTTCCATTTAATTCAAAATAATTTGGTGCAATAGGTGTAATGAGCTGGTTATTTGGAATAGAAAAATGAGGTGCATATAGATCACACATAGTTTGATTGGGTTTTATATCCATTAATTTAGGTTCAAAGTGATAATTGAAAGTATCAATTTAATATGTGAGGTGAATTCCCTCCAACTCAATTTTCAAATTTTTCTATCAATTGGGTTATTATTCACTCAATTTCATAATCAAATTCAATTAAATGGTCATTTGAAATACAAGTTGTTTTAACTAATTTTTTTTAGTTTTTGGTATTTTATAACACTAGATCCCTTGTAATGGTGCTAACATCAACTCACTCCTATCATGGGGCATGGTAGAATAATTTTATTAATTACCTATGTATAGTCTAGTGGTTTACCCTAGGTAGTCTCCCGATGAACACTACACAAAAAACAAGGTGGTCACATCTTGTTGATTTTATAAATAGTTTGTTTTAATTAATTTTGATAAATTAAGGGCATGAAGTGGTTTGATTTAATTTATTTTAAAACAATTGAGAATGATGGTGACTGAAGTGGGTTTGGCTAGACCTAAAGAAATGCTATCATGGTTTTTAAAATATTACCAATTCCTCTTTTTATCATTGGTTACAATGATAAATATCTATCAATTCCTCCCAACTCCTTGTCCAAATGGTTATTGTGAGAATGAACCTAACTAAAATATTGGATTTATCGATACTAATTCCTACATGTGTTTTTTCACAGTAGTTTTAATTGATTAATTAGGGAAGTCCCCAATCAGGTGTTGTTATTACCTTATCAACCACTAGTTATTTCTGCAATTCCACATACATGCTAATGATCACAGAGCACTCTCCACCCAACCCAAATCTGTTCCACCATTTATAGATCAAAATTTCATGGAGTTTGATTTGGATCATCAAATAAGGCAATTAAAATTAATATAATGAAAACCTAATGAAACATCATTCAAAATGTAAAACTGAATTAATAATTGAATCCAGAAGTAGAAAAAATAAAGGATTTTATTAAAATGAATCACAATAACTCAAGAAAATAATATAGGTCCAGTACCCCGTTTTCCGATCACTCAAAGGAACTACTCCTCTATGGATGGGGAAGTTGTGTTGATTTAGGTGAGGGGAGACATCACCAAATAAATAAAATAAATGAAAAGGAAATCATGGAAATAAATCTATAGTAGGCCATCATGTAGAGATTCCCTCACTAATCAACCATTTTTAAATAAATCCTATACTCTTATTTATAGGATTAAATCCATCCATGGAGCATCATAAATTGTCCATTAAATGGTCTTAGTTCATAATGGGCCATCTTGGGTAAAAATATACGATTTTCCACCGAAGAATCGTCATAAATCAGTGTTTCTTGAATGTTTCCGAGAATTTAAATGTTGTGTAATTAGTGTACACAATGTGTAATGTGAGGTACCATGAATTTCCTTCATGATGTGTAATTATTGATATCCTAAAAATCTCTCCATTTACACATCATTTAAATGGATTACATGATGTGTAATTTTGATGTATAGCAGGTTTCACCTAGTTAGACTAGTTCTTCATTTTTGATCTTCGAAATTGGTCCTTGACTATGTTTCATCTTCAATATATGTTCAAGAACCCGGTGTTGTACCATGACACTTTGCGTCGTGGCGTGAAGCAGTTTTAGATTACTATATTTGTCTCTTTTTTCATCATTTTTATGAAACTCTATATCCCATCAAAAAACATAAAAAATTAACATTTTCACATGTTTAACAATTAATATATACAAACGAGCCATTTTATATAAAAAATACATGCATAAAATGGGTTTTTAGAAAACCATTACACATTTTATGAATGAACATGTGTATATGCCTAGCTTGTTTGAACCAGTTGAAGTTACCAATGTCACGTTAACTTGAATCAATATTTTTTTCCAGAGTTTAAGGTGAAGTAGGATGAGAGGATGAGGTATTTAGTTTGTAAGATGGTATATTTTAGTTGTTTAGTTGGTCAATTCAATTATTATTTTCTAGAATGTGGCGGTTAATTTTCTACAATTCTTTGTTGTAAGTTGACGCGTAATGAAAGTGGGCTGAAAAATCATTTAAAATAATAATCCAGGATAAAATAATAATAATAATGATATAGGTAGGCTGTGATGGTGAATTTTAGAAGTGTGTAGGGGAAGTTTCTAATGAACAATAAAGATTAATTAATCCTTCAAATACATACGGGTGGGAGAATAAAATTTTTCATAAGAAGTAAGGTCACACCACATGATGAAGTAGGTGCATGAGGAGAAGTTTCTATGTCAATGCATTTCCGCCTTCTATTTTCATTCTTCTCATCTATTTCCATTGTAGATACTTATTTTTATTTCTTTTCTTTAAATAGTCCATGAATATTCTTTGGGGTGGAGGGTACTACTCATTCTGTATTCTGTATTTAGGCTGGAAATGTTATTTTTTTTCTCTCTCTCTCTTCTCACTCTTCTATAATTCTATCTTTTTAAATAAAATTGTTTGTTTCATTTCCTACCTTTATAGTGATCATTAACATCCTGAAATGGATGTATAATTTTTTGAGTTAGTTCAAGGAGGTGATTCTTCAAGATTCATGGAGACTTAATTTATTTTCGATCATCACTTTATTCTTCACTCTTGGTAAATTATGAACATGATGTGAGGAAATGCGACTGCACACTAATTCACATTATCAGTTTTATACTTTCTTCTTCTCTATTCCTTTTTATCTTCTTCTCTTATAATATTAGTATATATTCTAAAGAGAGGATGTGTGGTTTTTTGATCTTATGATGATCATTTTTTCTTGAAAGACATTATATGTGAATATGATTTGAACTTGTGACTCAATTAATAATTAGTAGAGTGATCATGTACATGAAGAAATTCTTGCATGTTTTTCACTATTTAAGGATATAAATGTGTTGGTGTGAAGACATTGAGCACAAAACGAGTAAGGTTGAGTATATTTTGTACAATCTTTTATGTCAATGATAGGTAGTAGATAGAATGACTATACTAGAACTGGTTTTGTTTTCATAGGCTTTTTTTCAACTTTTGTTTTTGTTTCGTTCTTTATTTTTATTGTTCTCATTTTAACTTCATCTATATCATTACTTTTTCCCTTCCTCAAAACTATCTTCAATTCTTCTTAATTATTTTAGAACAAATAAAAATACAAAAAGATTTTTTAGTAATCACAGGGATAAACACACTGCTTCCTTGAGTTCAACCGCAAGGTTAACTATTATTCTATATCTAGAGAAAATTATAAATTTATCTTTGACAGTTAAAATTATTTGATATCATATAACATTATAATACATCATGGGAATACCCTATATAAAAAAAATGCATACTTGAGAATTATGGCACAATGATAATAGTAGGGAAGCATCACCTTTGCGAGTCACACACTTGCACCCCCACTTATGAGAGAGATTCATTTTACCTGCATATATATCACCTTAATGAGTCAAAAACATTCACCACATCTTATGAGAAAATGAATTTTTCCTTTGTAGACACAGCTCATGAGATTTAACCATTTCATTGGTGGGTGATATAGGAACCCACCCGTTATTATCCATACATATGTGTGCCATATAAAATCAACCATTATCATATTATAAACAACCAGTTGAAATAAAAGGTGTATCATATCCCATTAAAATGGAATCATATAAGGAAAATATTTATAATTTTATCAATAAAAATGATAAATCTACAAAATAGCAATGGGTATCCAATGATACTAAATAACTTTCTAGGTTGATACCATTAAAATACGTATATAGTAGTTAAACTATATAGATAAAATGTATATAGTTTATTCAATAATTTCCCCAATCAATCAATATATTATATATAGGTGAATACTATTCAATCAAAGGAAGTAAATATATATTATTCATAGAGGAAAGACATTAAAAGAAAAAGTATACCTATTCACTATAGATGGTTAGGAAAAACAAAGGCAGTTTTGGATCACTCCTATGATAGAAATAAAAATTTCATAATCCATCCAGAGAAAAATACTTATATGGTAACATTTGACTAATATCTACAATCAATTATATAACATGTAAAAATAGGTTGACATATGTGAAAAAAACTTTTTAGGAGCATTAAAAAACACTTTGGAAGAAAGAAATATCCTTCCCCTTATAAAAATATTTATTTAACAAAATAAATATCTTATAAAATAAATAATATTAGAATTTATTTTATAAATCAACAAAGTATATACAATAAGTACATAGAAAAAGAAAAAATGGTGGAAATATGTGTTCACATGGAAAAGATAATAAATAGATTATTTTCAATCTTTGATAAAAATTACCCACACAAAAAATGTTAAAAATTTATTTCAAACTTTTTAATGAAATTAAATGTATTAAAAAATTACATTAATCGATTATTGTCTCATATATAAGGATATTAAAAAAAATCATGCATTGAATACAGACATGGAAAAGAGAGGTACCAGACTGAAAAGAAGAGACATGGCCAGTTTCACTTACAAGCAACAATTTGGGTATTATTTGAGTAAAGGGGAAATTAAAATTTGAGAGGATAAGTAAAACAACATGAATAAAAAAATAAAATTTAAAGGGGGTTTTTAATTAATATTAGTTTTCTAGATGAATTATCTTTCAAAAAAAAATATTGATTTAAAAATAATATTGGAATCGAAACCCTTATGATTTGTATAACATTTTAATCAAAACCTATTTGAAGAGGGAAAATGGAATTGAAATTAAAATACCATGAATACAAGTTGATTCATGACATAAAACCTAAAATTAGAAGTTTATACACCTTACAAGATGCATGATTCACAAAAATCAAACATGTCTCATGGATTCTATTGTGAGATAAAGAAACCTTAAAAACATCGGTATCTTTTTAATTGAAATAGATTTGAATAAAATAACAAGATTTGTATATTAAAAACCAATTAATTACATAAATATGGTAAAATACATTCACCAGACATTGATTATTAAATATAAAATATATCAAGTCCATAATTTTGAAACATGTCTTAAGAAATTAAATTTGATATATATAACCCCTTACATTAATTGTCAAATTCAACTAAAGCCCTTGCATATCCTGTATAAAAAATAAATATATTTATAACCTATTTAATTAAATTTTTCAAATCAATAATTTTTTATAAATTACATTTATAATTATTCTCTATATTAATATATTATATACTATCAATATTAGGTGTGAGTAATCATGATCATTCAGAACTAGTTCTATACTAGCATTGTTTTTCTTTATTATAAACCCAATGTTAATTATTCAAATATCATAAAAGTACTGTAATAGATGATTTATAATTATTTATAATTTAATAATTTCATTATATGAGAGTTTTTGTTACGATCCTTAAAGATTAAATCAGTAATGAGAATTTTTCATTTATTTTTATTGAACAAATGTTGGTATATTAATTAATGGGTTTAATATTAACGTTACTATTAGAAAATCAAAAATAAAATCATTTACATAATTATATATAATATATTATCATTAATTAAGTTCTAATAGTCATTCATGTCATTATTTTATAGCATTGTTCAAGTAGGTGGTTATAGAAACCAAAATCATGAACATAACATAATTATTGGATGATTATGAATCTATTTAGTTATACTATCATTATTCTAGAGGGATAATGATATTTTTTATGTTTTATTAAGGTGATAAATAAAAATTGAATATAATTTTATGAATATGAAATGGATACAAAACTATCACATAGTATGAAAAAATTTCCTTACCTATTAGCTTTCTCGTTTTAGACGGTTGAATTTACAATGATCGTTCGTTGCATATATTATTAACAAGTTGTCAAATTTATCTTAAAAAATATCATAATTATTTCATAAACTTTTTATTTATCCATAAAACCTATTAACATGACCATCCATGAAATACAATGTTGAAAAATAGAATACACCATTCCATGGAGGCGGTGATCTGTGCGCATGCATGGATGTTGATTTCATTTTCTATAGAATGGGAGATATGTATAATATGATATATTATTTTATAATCTAAAACATTTTATAAACATAGTAATTAATTATTGAATTCATCATTTAAACCATTTATGTATTTTCGTGAAGGAAAAGGAAACATGATGCTTCATGGAGGTGGTAGTCCGCATATACTAATGAATATCATTTTCATTTTCCTTAAAGGAAAATGGGAAAAGTGGATAATATTTATTTCAAAAATATAAAAAACATTATGTTTACTAAAAATGATGAATTAATTATATAATATAGGGACAAATATATTTGAAATATAAATATATAAAAGAAACAAATTTAGGGAAAAGTTTGCACTTGCATTGGGAACTTTGTGCTTCCCATGAATGATTCCTTAAAAAGAGAGGATGTAGGGAAAAATATTATGTCAAGAAGATTAATTAATTGAACTAGGATTATAGGGTATGGAAAGAAAGAAGATTTTAAATAGGAAATTGAAATTTGGGAGTGGTCTGAAAGGGGTGGTGAGAGACGCCTTTTATAACTGGTGAGAATGACATTTTTGGAATTCTTTCATCTTAAAATAAACAGAGAACATGTTTCACCTTTCAATAAGACTAAAAAATGGAAAATAATGGAGCGAATATAAGGATTGGTTAATCGAACCACATGTTTAACACTCAATTAGAAATAGTTTTTAATATATTAGACATTTTACAACTTTGGTTAACCCTTTTCACCCTTTTAGCTTTTTCCATGAAAAATATTTTTTAACTAAGTAATTAATTTTTATTCTTAAAAATGAAATGGTACTTATTAAATAATATAGATCTTATAAGAAAAAATTTTACATCCAATTTATTAGATTCACTTTCCAAAAGTGATAAAAATTAATTTTAAAATAACAAAATATATATTATATTAAATATACTTTTATAGATTTTTTTAACTTAAGTTCTAAAATATGAAACATATTTTTTTAAAATAAAATAAATATTTTTAAATTTAATTTTTTTTAAAATAAATTTTTTTTATAGAAAATAATTTAATAAATTTTCAATCCATACTAATATAATAATAATTTCCTACACCTCACAAAATTTGTCAAAATGGCATTTTCGATTATTAACCCACAAATCAGTCTTTTAGTAAAAAAATTATCCTAAGCTAATATTTTTATTATGAACCTAGAAATCATGTCCATTTTTTAAAATTCATGTTCTAAAATTTTGGAATTTAAACATTAAATAGAATCATAAAATATAACAAAAAACTATTTATATAGAAAAAAACTTTTTAAAATACTAGTTGTTCATATTCTTAATTTCTAGAAAAAAACTAATAAAAATAAAATTAATAAATTAATATTATATTATATTAAAATTACAATTTTACAATAAGAAAATTAGTTTTCTTCAATAAAATATACAATTAAACAAAATAAAACTTTTAGTAAAATATATTTTTAAGTACAAAAATTAATTAATTTTGTATAAATGAACTTTATATTTATTTGTATATATATTTCAAAATTTTGTATTCATACATTATAATTAAATGTCTAGGTTTTAATGGTCATATTTTATTTTAAAATATCATGGTTTTGATTTAGTTTAGTCTTATGTGTAAAATGAGAAATTAATATAATATTCATTTAAGGAAAATATATAGTAAAATTTCAGGTCATTACATTCCATCCCCTTAAATAGAATACATCCTCATAATTTTGTTAATTAATAACTAATGAAATAGTTAAGGGTGTACATTAGATAAATATGAATACATATTTATTTTCTAATAAGGTTTTATCCTCACTATAATTTTTTTAACTAGTGAACTTATCATTTTTATAACAATAGGAATATAAATAACATCGAGTTTTTCCTTTAACCATTTGTGACAAATACCAAAATATAGTTGGATTAATTTTTCACAGGGAGTTTATATTCATCCTTGTATTAATAGGTGATCATGGTTTTATTTATTGAGGTAATTTTCCTATCCTGAAAATTATCATTTTCATGAGATCCCATCCTCACCTAATATCACATCAAATTTGAGTTAAGGAATGATAATAGGATTTTACAGGTAATAGATTTCTATAAACATATATAATAGAGAAGTTATATTATTGTTCTAGAATACTCATACCACTAGATGTTTTTATTAATAATTTAACTTCTAGTCATCATGGTGGAGATTTTAGGTTGTTAGTAACCATTCCAGGTACAAAGGAGTAGGGTGAACAAGATACAAATATGATACTCACTATTCTTGAGTGGGTGATTAGTGTTCCTTATTCTATATCATGTTTTAAAACCACTTCCTTATTTATGGATTAATATGATTTACCTATTATAGGATGTTTTTGGTTCCTATCAACCTTGTTATCCCTTAGATTAGGAGATTAACTTGGATAATTCCTAAGTTATCTACATATAAGACATTGA
Organism: Viscum album; assembly: GCA_963277665.1. Lineage (NCBI taxonomy): Eukaryota > Viridiplantae > Streptophyta > Magnoliopsida > Santalales > Viscaceae > Viscum > Viscum album. The sequence goes on from OY728135.1 coordinate 268,234,023, forward strand.
ATTTTAAGTGGTAAATCTAGACAATAGTTATTTCTTTTCACTATGTCTACTGAGCTATTCACTTTTTCTAAAAAATTAGTATATATATACCCCATTTTTCCACACATAAAATATATCCTAGTTCCTTTAAGACACTACCCCTGTCTGTTGTTATGAAATTTTTAACTTGAATAAAATTGAATCTTCTTTCCTTCAACATCATCATCACCTAAACTTCAATGAAACTCCATCCTTCTCTTATTTGGTGAATTTTGAAACTTAATTAAGTTCACATTGTTAATAATAATTCATAATAGTATATTTGGCATTGTCTTAACATTTTTTACTCTTTCTTATATCCAAATTGGTTTCCCACTAGGACAATCTCCACATTATCCATGACATGTATTGTTAACTCGATTCCTTTAGGATTTATCCATTACTAAATCCAAAATGAGTTAACCATGAGTGATGAATAATTAATAGAATTAGAGAATTGTTGTAAGACAATTACATAAAAGATTCTACCTTAAAATGTCTTACAATTTAAAATTATTACATTATCTTTCAATTCCAATCACTCTCTGTTCAATCTATGTTTATTTAGGTTGGGTTCACTAATATTCCTTACCCTAGTTCCATAAAATAATAAATCCTTTAAATGAATTTTAAATAGAATGTGATTCACCAAATCATATCCCCCATGATTATCTTTTAAGGTGTGCAGTCTTAGGCACACTCATCATGCACCAGAGTGAATATTGAGTTGATACTCAACCATACGTTTTTAGCACAACTACACCTAGATGCATCTTTTCTACAATTGAATCCACTATCCAATATCTATACAAGGAAGTAATTTCTATTATAACCAAATAATCTTTACTTTATCAAAACTATGGGATGTACACATATACATTGACTTATCCATAGGGTTTTCACTAAAGTTGTCTTATTCTAATCCCAAAAATATTCAATATTACCTCAAATAACCTAAAGTTTTATCTATACCATTTAAATTATGATCAATCTTAACTTATAAACCCTTAAAATATCCTAAACTAAAATTATATCCTATAAAGTTATCTAAAATGTACTTTGGAACCAACTATGACAACCCATGGATGAGACCATCTCGAAATTATATGATTTAGAAAATATTTCATTACATACATTCCCATAACCTTTTATGTTTAGAGTTTTAGAGAATTATGGAAAATAAAAACTAGTATATCGCATGTATTTATCATCTTGTGGATATATTTTTTACTATACTAAGAACTAATTAATCCATAATAATCCTAAAAAATACCTCAGAAATTATATACAAATGATACTATTCTATACTCAACATACACATTACTTTCTTTCACAACATGGGAAAATGGACACAAAAAAAGGGAGTGATCTCAAATGATCAGTATGTTTAAACATAATACAAAACAATCAAATATCACAAGTGAGAATAAGATGAGCATATGATTATAATAAATATACAGAATAAAATCACACCTAATAAAATATATATCCTAAATCACGGAATAAATTGGGGAATACCATAAGAATATATCATGGGAATACCATATACAATAAAAACAAGGCATAATTGAGAATTTTGGAATGACTATAAGAATAGGGAATCATAACCGTCCTGAGTCACACACTTTTATCCACACTTATGAGACGAATTAGTTGTACCAACATATATATCACCTTCATGAGTAACTAACTTTCACCCATGATTGTGAGGAACTAAACTACACCCACACATACATTTATCATTAGATTTAACTAATGCATTGGATGATGATATAGAAAACCATCCATCACCATCCCTACATATATGTTCTATATAAAACTAGTCATCATCATATCATAAAGATCCCATGGAAATAAAATGGGTTTCATAACCTTTTCAAATGGAATCATATATGGAAAATATTCGTTATTCCATTAATAAAGATGATAAACCCACTGAATATAAATGGGTGTCCAATGATAATAAATTACTTTATAGGTAAATACCATTCAATGAACAATATTTTATCTGTATATGGTTTAGTCAATAATTTCCTCAATTAATCAACATATGACATCTAGATGAACGCCCTTCAATCAAAGGAAATAAATATAGAGTATTCAGAAAGGAAAGACATTAAAAGAAAAATTATTCTTATTCATAGATGATTGTTAGTCAAGAAAAAGGCAGCGATGTATCACAACTCTAAAAAAATTCATAAGACCACTATAGAAAAATAGGTGGATGGTAACATTTGAAGAATATCCTTGATCAAGTAGACCATATTTCAAAAGGTGTTGATATAGGTGAAAAATTCTTTTCAATAGCATTATAAAAATCACTCTATAAATAAGGAATATCTATGAAAATTTGAAAATATTTATTTTGAAAATATGTATCCTAAAAAAATGGAGGATTACAATTTATTTTAGAAACCAATAAATTGTAGTGAGGAAGTTTTATATAAAAAGAAAATATGCTTAAAATATGTGTTAACGTGAAAAATTAAAAAGTGATTATTTTTACACTTTGATGAAAATGAACCATATTGAAGATAATAAAAACATATTTTAACTTTTTTAATAAAATTCAAACTATTATAAACTGACCTTAATCAATTATTCGGGCATATATAAGGGAATTTTCAATAGCATCGATTGAATACAAACATAAAAAGGGGAGGTTCCCAACTAAAAATAAGAGTTGGGGTCAATTGTACATACAATAAACATTGTAGTTAATATATGAGTCAAGAATAAATTAAAATATTAGGGGAAATATAAAACCCTATGAATAACCAAATAAAATATTGAGGGGTTTTAAAAATAATACAAATCCCCCAAATGTATTATCTTTCAAAAACAATCTTTATTTGAAAATTTGATTGAAAAAAAACCAATATAGTTTGAGTAACATTTTAATCAAAACCCCTTTAAGGAGGGAGCTTCAAATTGAACATAAAATAATAAAAATAATATATAATTCATGACATATCATCTTAAATGAGAAGTGTATTCACCATATAAAAAAAAGGAGTACAAAATCAAACATGTCTACTTTGACAGAAAATATATGACCTAGATACCCTCATTTGATGAACATAATTGATTGAAAAGTACTAGATAGTATATCATTTTTATATTATGAAGGAGATTACATGACAAAATTAGTTCATGTCGGGTTCATAATTTTCATTTCAATAGAAAATATATAAATGATAACCCTTGTTGAGGTGAATTCGGTTTGGTCCTATGGTTGATTGTGAGGGGTTCATTTATTAGAAATATCATTAACGTTAGGTCACCATTGTCATTATTAATAGAAAATTCCAATGGTTCCCTCATCTATAACTAGGTACAGATCTGCTTTCCAAAGGTAGGTGGTCAATTGGGTTTTCATACATGATGATTCTTAGGGACTCACATTGGTCAAGAGGATGGGAGGTCGGGCTCATAACACATTATTGGGGCGAATTGTCACATACTATAGGACTCTCTTATAGATTTAACATATTTTCTTGAATCTCTTACTAATCTCGATACATGACCAGTTACCCTTATAAAATGATTATAGGTTAACTACTTTTATAAATAGAAGAGGAAGGGAATCTCATTATTGTATCTATCTTTATGTATGCGGGGTTATTTATCCATTTCCTATTAATGAATAACTATTTTATATACTAAATCCACATAACCAGGTACTTCATAATTTTATACCATGTAGGGAGGCAGTTAATATTCTGAGAAAGGGGATTGAGCCAATATGAGGAATCCTATGTATTTTTTTATGGAAGGAATAAAAACCCAAAATAGTTTATTAAAACCCATGAAGTTTAACATCATGTATAAATGACATATGTACAAGAACTTAGGCATAAGATATTTGAGATCAATTCTAGTGGAGATATGCTACCTACCCTAGTTATAGCCAGAATAAGAGTTACTATAGTTCGATCATCCCCTTGGGACTGGCCCCAAGGGAGATTCCCTTATAATAGGGAGATGCATATATCATTCTAATCATTGGGGCTTACATTATAGGATTTACCTAACTAGTATAGATTCATGATGCTAATGATCTGACCATTGAAACTCCCTAATCCCATGTTATCTATGATTGGTGTGATAAACAAGGGATGAAAAATGGTCAGTCACATTGTTTATAGATACAAAAATTATGCACTAGGAAAAACCTTTAGAGTTTGATATAGATCTTAGGCCTTGGAGAGGTGTCCTACGTATCCTAGTTATGGAAGGAATTAGTTTCATCATAGTTTAGTTGTCTAATTAGTCCCCTGATTGATGAGGTAGGATGATCAACCATGGTAATGATTGGGTCCTGATGGTTGATGTGTCTGATACATGAGGGGACTTAGACTGAAGTGGATTCCTATTTAAGATCAGGACTTAGGAATTCATCCTACGTATCCTGGTTACAACAAGAATTATATTGATCATAGTTTGATTGGTTTCTCATTTCACTAATAGATGAGGTATAATTATCAACCCATGGGAATGATTGGGTCCTGATGGTTGAAATGTCGAAGACATGAGTGAACTTACACCTAAGTGGATTCCTATTTGATATTGGGCCTTAAGAAGGCATCCTAAAAATCCTAGTTATAAAAATAATCCAAGTTATTATAGTTCAATTGATCAGGGCTCACACACAGAGGCTTCCCTTATATGCGGGAAAAATAATATTATACCACTGATTGGGGATTACACACAATGTTTTCCTTGGTATGTGGGACATATCATATTAACTACTACGAATAGGGATTTTAATAGTTCTAAAAACTGCCTTTAACAGTGTTAAAAAAGCACTGTTAATCACGGTGAAGATAGGGGTACCCTTTATCCGCTCTAAAAATAGCGCTGATAAAGGTAGTATTTATCAATGCTATTTTTAGCGCTGATAAATGGATAATATATCGGCGCTAAAAATAGTGCTGATAAATAATACCTTTATCAGTGCTATTTTGAGCATTGATGTATTAAACATTCATCTATGCTTAATTAGCACTGATAAAGGCCAAATTTCCTGTGCAAACCTAGCACCTACACAACACTTGCACACATGAGACATCACCTGCACACACAGCACAAACAACACCTACACACAAAGCACAGAAGAAAAAAAATGCTATATAAATTTATTTGAAATCATGAATACAAAACAACACACTTTTATATACATTTAAAATAATGTTTAATTTGTTTACAATTACAATTATCCATCAAATAGTTAAAAACATTGATGTTTCAACCTTTTTGCATACATGATCCGCACTAAAAAATTGTCTTCCATGGTATTAGTTGCCGAAAAAATCATTCGAACTTAGGAAAAATATTTCACCTATATAATAAGACAAATATTATGTTAGTAATAAAATAATGAAATAAATTAAACATTAATATGAAAGAATACATTAATAAAATGTCAATTGTTACCTGGTAAAACTTTACATGACCATATTTCCTTGCATTTAATTAATATTTTAGAAGAGGCTCAACACGATTCATTGACTTATAAATATTATTTTTAAGATTACATGGATGAGGAAACAAGAGGAATAAATGTGAATAACAACATGGAATCCAAAAGGTTTCATTTATTGACAACAAAAAAGGGATGAATCTCCACAGGTTATACAATATGACATATACATGATGGTGTATTCAATTTCATAGGAGTATTCAATTTTAGAATAAATTATTACATTTTCCTAGTGATACCACCATCCTAGATAGGTTATAAACCTAATAGTTACATATATCAGGATCCTCTAAGAGTGTACTCTCCTATGCCAGGTCAAAGGGAATGAGTGTTAGTGCATCCGCATTGACATTGGGTCCAACCCTGCTTAGACCCTGACCACTTATGCCTCTCCAAGGACCCCATACAATATATAAGGTTCCATTAAAGGTATGGAATGAATGTATTTATAAGTTTTAGAGAGTTCTTGATAAAAACCTACACAATTAGATAGTCCATGATCATACAGGTTCACTTTTCTTTTGATCTCCTAGTTATTTAGTGTGATTATACAACCCCCCCTCCCCTCCACGAGACAGCCTCCCTAGACAGCCCCTCCACACCCCTGGATAGCCCCCCTCTCACCACTCTAACCTGCATCCCCCTCCCTCCTCCTAGAAAGCACCCCTCCCCTTGAAGCCCCCTCCCTACCTCTGAATAGCCCCCTCACACCACTCCACCAGCAGCCCCTACCTCCTCCTGGACAACCCCCCTCCCTCCCCTTGTAGCCCCCCTTTCCCTAGACATCCCCCTCCCCACCTCCAGGACAACCCCCTCCTCTCTTGGACATCCCCCTCCCCTCCTGGACACCCCCTCATTCCTGGAAACCCCCCTCCCTCCCCGAGACAGCCCCCCCTAGACAAACCCTCTCTACCCATGGACAACCCCCCTCCCCTTACAGCCCCCTCCCTCCCACCACTCCACCTGCAGCCCCCTCCCTCCTCCTAGAAAACCCCTCCCCACCATGCAGACCCCTCCCTTTCCCTGGACAACCCCCATACAACCACCCAGATAGCCCCCTCCTCTCCTGGACAACCCCCTCCCCTCTTGGACACCCCCTCCTTCTTGGACAACCCCCTCCCTCCCCTCCTCGAGACAACCCCCCTAGACAACCCCTCTCTACCCCGGGATAACCCCCTCCCACCATTCCACCTGCATCCCCCCTCCCTCCTCCTGGACAACCCCCCCTCGTTTCCCTTGCAGCCCCCTCCCTTTCCTTGTACAACCCCCTTCCCACCCCCTGAACATCCCCCTACCCTAATAGACAACCCCCTCCTCTCCTGAGACAGCCCCTAGACATCTACCTCTCTACACCTGGACATCCCCCCCACCCACACCACTCCACCTACAGCCCCCTCCCTCCTTCTGGACAACCCCCTCCCTTCCCTTGCAGCCCCTCCCTTTCCCTGTACAACCCCCTTCCCACCCCTTGGACAACCCCCTCCCCTCCTGGACATCCCACCTCCCCTCCTGGACACCCCCTCCACTCCTGGACACCCCCTCCTTCCCAGACAACCCCTCCCTCCCCTCCCCGAGACAGACCCTCTAGACAGAACAAAAAAATATTGTTCTACAAATCTATAGTGAACTTGAACCATCAAAAACAAAATGATATCATTGGAAAATGAAAGAAAATAAACTTCAAATATATCAATGACACTTGTAACAATAATAATAATAGATTTTAGTGGGTATGACCAAATTAACATATTGTCATAAAAAACTTTTCTATTACAAAAAGAGGAAGAAACCCATGAAAATTTTATAATTAAGCCATTGTATCCAAAATGGAAGCTCTCACGTTGCACCAGTAGCGGTGGGATCAAGACCAGCGAAGGTGGGAACATGAGTTGATGGATCAAGATGAATACTGAAAACACACCACTAACATGCTGCGCAACATGAAGAAAGTGCTGCAACAAGATCGGGAGCGACTTACATTAGATATGAGAATGACTAAGATGCAGGTAAAGGAAGAAAATTAGTTGATGTTGGATACAGAGGAGACTGACACGTTTTGACAGAGGTAGAAATAGGGAGACAAATGGGAGAGATGCGATCAGGATTCCGGTCGCATCTTTGGCGGAAAATGTGACTGAAACTGAGCAAGAGGAGCTGTCTACACTTTGTTTTCCACGGGACCAAATGTGGTAGTCGGAAAGTATGGTGAAATTGGAAAAGCACACGTATGGACTCAAAGAAACCGCGACAGAGAATGTTCAGTCAATAATGATCATGGAAGATATAGCACAGAGGTGAGAACAACATGGAGAACGTGATCACAGTCACAGGCGATGAGAACCAAGTTTCCCAAGGAACTGAACAAAATTTGTTCTATGGAAGGGAACTAAGGATATGGGACACATGAGTGGAAACATGTGAGAAATTATCCATAAAAGATGTTTTCACTGCCATTCAGACCGCGACTGATTATGAATCAGTGGTATTTAATCCAGTGGTACCGTTTGACATTCTTGTTCGGAGGCAAAAACCCCATTGATAGAACCACACCATCACTCTTGAGATAGTGAACTGCAACAATATCTAATTTTAAGCACCTGGGTGAATCTTTTGGAAAAAACATGGCACCGAATGCATGGATTCTACAACCTACATTTGAGTGAATTTCATTCTTATCTTTTGGGATTTTAGTCATGTCTTTGATAGACTAAATGTAGATATTAAAGTCTATTTAAAGGAAACATGGTGATATTTTTAAAGGCTCAAAATAATCTTTTATCATGTTTTATGATCTACCTCGATGCTCCGGTTAACATCAATTCCCCCTACCTACCCCTCGACAACACCCCCCTCCCACCACTCCACCTACAGCCCCCTCCCTCCTCCTGGACAACCCCCTCCCTCCCCTTGCATCCCATTTCCCTGGAAAGCCCCCTTCCCACCCCCTGGATAGCCCCTCCCCTCCTGGACATCCCCCTCCCCTCCTTGACACTCCCTCCACTCCTGGACACACCCTCCTTCTTGGACAACCCCCTCCCTCCCCTCAATGAGTCAGCCCCCCTGGACAGCCCCTCCCTACCCCTGGATAGCCCCCTCCCACTACTCGACCTGCACCCCCTTCCTCCTCCTGGAAAACCACCTCCCCCCCTTACAGCCCCTCCCTTTCCCTGGAAAGCCCCCTTCCCACCCCCCCGGATAGCCCCTCCCCTCCAGGACACCCCCCTCCACTCCTGGACACCCCACCCACCCTCCCACCGGGACACCCCCTCCATCCTGGTCCTTTAGTTTATACCCATTAATAACCTTCTCTATCCAACTATATTTTCATCATATATTTGATAATGGAATAAATATTATTCATACACCATCATTCAATAATATGAATTATAAAATCATATATATTTTTAAGAGATACAGTTGAACACATCAAAAAATAATACCAAACAAAAAATATATTGGAGGAATAGGAACAAAATTTCACATAATTCTAATGTGAGAAAGGTAAATGATGCATACGTTGGGTCTTTATGACATTAAATTGGATATATTGGGCCTCAAATGGAACTAGAATATAATTCTTGGCCCTTTACATGGGCTTGGAATTGGATTGGTTGGTTGGAACTTTTGATGCCTCACTAGAGACCCACTTCTGGCTACTATAGATGTGATCTACCCATTTTATATTATCAGTATTGAATGGAATTGAATGGATCTTTGTCTGGACACCCCCTCCCTTCTGGACTCACCCCTCCCTCCCCTCCTGGATACCCCACTCATGGACACCCCCTCCCTTTTGGACACCCCCACTCCTGGACACCCCCTGGAAAGCCCCCCTCCATCCTGGACACCCCCCACCTACCCTCACACCTGGACACCCCTCCCTCCTGGACACACCCCCTCCTGGACACCCCCTACTCCTGGACACCTCCTCCCTCCTGGACACCCCCACCCACATATAAGGGAAACTAATTAGAAAATTGAAAATCCAAGATATTGGTTCCCATAGAGCTTTTAAGATGCTCGTGAGTGGACTGAATGACTATGAATTTGTAGACTTCCACACTATTGACCAGTGTAGTCCAATGAGTTATGCTTTATTAGAAAGAAAAATAATTTCTAAAACCATTCTTCACAACCTAAAGATATAAAACATAATAAAGGGTGATCATATTTTCTCAATAAGTGTAAACAAGGGAGATATCAATGATCATATATGGATAAAATAAGAAATAGAAATTCACCTTCATCCTATTTGTGTACAATCTTCCATCATGTATACTACCCATTCATTTATAAACACATCTATATCATCTCGTGGATATGAGTTTTTTCGATAGTCATGGTAGTAGGCAAAAAATATAAATACAAAAAGGACTAATAAATATTTTAAATGAACTCGTAATTATTTTCGAAAATACCTCATCAGGGATACTAGTTTGTTGACGAAATACGATCTCTTTCATAAATTTACAAACATAATAACCACAGTCCTTTCTGTTTGTTTGTTTTGGACACTGTAGAAACATCGACAAAAAATAAGTAATTTGTTTTGATATGTGTTTGGATAGTGTAATGTTATTATATATACAAGGATACTTTTCCAGTTGTAGATCTTGTAGGCGTTCTTATCCTTAGGCCCTGAATTCATTCCATGCAGTAGACGATATTGATACACCGCCCTATAATAACTGAATACTCATTAAAAGATAATATAAATTATATAACTAGATGATTAGTTTTAAAATGTTAGATCTAGTGAATTAAAAATTAACAAAAGCCATCATGCATGGTCGGTTTGTTGGATATCCATGCATTGAATCTATAAAATAAGTCTTTGGAGTATCCAAATTGACTGCAATCAGTATCCAATCCTACCTAAAAACACAAAAAGGAATAATTACATAACGAAATTAAAATATAGTTGATATAATTAAATTGTATAGTTTTACCCCTACATCGTTGGTATTAAAAAGAGTCTGTCATCTGTAATTTTGTTTTCAAACGATTTGAGTAGGGATGAAATTGTTGCAGCCTCTTTATCAGAATCTATTTTCTCTTTTGACGAGGTGATGTGAGGACTAACAAGTCCAAATTTTTGTTCATGGGGAAATACCTTCAATTGTTTTTCATATATACGCATGCAAAAAATATGAAATGTATTTAGTCATAATTATCAGAGTATATCATCTTTTGTAAAATCAAATCATGAAAACATATCTCATGTATACATTTACAACTGAGGTGCCTAACCATTCATACTTGAGGATTTCATTTACATTTTCAGCACTAATGAAATCTGATGATTCCTCTACGTACATATTTTTTTCAAAATCAACTTTGTGAGAATTGTTGCCTATCAACTTTTTATCCACATGAGCCTACAATGATATTAACTATGGATATATAACGGGTGGGGTGAATGTGCTCTTAGTAGACCGTTTCAATCAGTTGGTTGATCCTTGAGATAGTTTTGAGAAGATATTATGTTTCACCCCTTCTCTTTCTCGTTCTGTAATAACATTCATCGGTTCAGAACTTTTTTCATTAAATGTTAAAGGTACAACCTGAAAAATAAATTAGAAATGGATACCTCCTTGTCGACATGTTTTTTTACAAGAATTTACGGCCGTGCGATGAATGATCCAACAGCTCGTTCAACCGTATGAATGTCATAATCATCATTTGGAATAAGTAGCTTGGCACTCAGCTCATTAGCTACATTAATTGACACTCTGAAATGATCTGTATAATGTTTTCTGTTGTGTAGCATGTCGTTCTGCGTATTGAACACCGTAGCCGTCGCTACAAGGCGATAGGTGGGAGTTGATAGATATAAATCACAATCATTTTCACCCTATAGAATATTATTACAGGAAAGGTATCAGTGTCTATGTGATTCAAATTTCACAAAAACAATTATTAAAACATTGATTACCTCAACTAAGTCAGGTTTTTAGGGGAATGGCTCACCTAAAAGTCGTGGGGGTGGGGTGGGATCGTCACACATAGGTTGTTGTTGAGTTTTTTCTTCTCATTGCCTCACCCCCATAAAACTTACTATCATATCTCTATGGTATTGAAATTGTTCTTGAAAAATAGCTAATTTTTCTTGCACCTTTTCCATTTTTTCATTTTGACCCTTATCTTGTTTTTGTTTTCGAAAATATTTCTGTGGTTTCACCCCAAAAACCACACCTTTGATGTGGCCATACTGTTCTGGCTGCTTCAAGGCCACTGAAAGGATTTATGCATCTGGTGCAGGTGTTGTTGATTCCTGTGACCATGTCAGATATAAAATATAGAAAAATAATTAGTCATTGTAATGTAATAGCGATTTAAATCAAATCAAATTTATATTATGTCATACTTACACATGTTTCCCACACATTTTGTGTGTTTTTATCTATCAGTGTCCCCTCTTTATTTACACAAGCCTCCTTCCATAGATTATTGCATAATATGGATATGGATTCTGATTTTGATTCATCAATCTACATATAAACAGAGAAACATGGTTATGGTGTTGTTTTATGTCACATACAATAAGTACGGTAGATTTAAAAGATATACCAATTTTTTCTCAAGTGAAGCGTACCCCATCCTTACTTTACGGTAAGGGTACACTGGTTCTGTTGTTCATTTTTATTTTCATCACTCAGTTGCTATTTCATAAATAAAATACTGTCAATCAAAGTGATGAATACAAGCAATGTCAAACAAATTATTACCCCACACAATGTACCTGAAAATTCTTCTCCCCACGACGGTTGCTAAACGAATCTCACGCTCCTTGGGATATCAGTGTGCATAAAGAGGAGGTGGGTGCATTTTGATTTTCCCTTTAGCATCTTTAAGATGATATTTCATTAAAATTGTGCAGAAAACTCTATGAATCTTTCCTGAATCTCTTAATACATGTTCCTTGTTCGAGGTATCTACTATAAATGCACTATACAATGGATGATGAATAGTAAGTCAATGTTTTAGTATTTTATTTTATTTTAATAAATTAAAAAAATGATATCATAATGTTTCCATAATCTCTTCCCACATTAGTGTCTTAAGCCCAGTGACAACATGGTTCCACGACTGTATATCAATCGGCACGCATTGCCGAGTGATGATTCCAATGTAGCTACTAAAGATGGCTCTGTTGGGGTTAACATCTTGGCCTCGCTTATTCCATCCCACCTAAAATTTGATGCCTTTTGCTTTTGACTTAAGGATTTTGGATAACACTGTCGAACTACAGTGCTCTTGTTTTTTTTTTGATTTTAGGGTTTAATTTCCTACCATTTCCTCAGAAGTATCATCATTATGTTCCTCCGGAGCGCTAGCATCGACACGGGGACCAACAGAAATAGGTTGAGAAACCTGTTGTTCCTGGGACCAACAACAATAGGTTGATAAACCAATTGTACCTCAGCACTGGGACAAGCAACAAAGGGTTGAGAAACCTGTTGTTGCTCTGCACTGGGACCACCAGTAGTTGGTTAAGAGACCTTTGGTGCATCAGGATCGGGCGCATCAGCTGGTGCAGAAGTCATTATCTGCAGAAGTGATTTAACATTTAATTTAGATTAAATAAAACTAGCAGCGAAAAGATAATAACATAACATAACACAATGTACATTACAATAGAAAAATAACATGATTATTGTACTCTATTTTTTTAAAGGTTGAAGATATTTTACCCCTCTATCGACTATGTAAATACCTTCATTGTGGTCTACTCTAACATAAAAAACACCATCTATATTGGGACCACTGTGAAATGATTGTGAAGTCCCTATAAAAGGGTCATCCTCCATTTAACTTTCATCTGACCCTTCAGTTGTTTTGGTAGATAACAGAACAATTGACTAATTTCAGTTTGCGGGTCCTGGAACATAAAATACTTGTACTACATGTGATGCCATTATAAATGGTTCATTTTTCTCCCCTTCCTTACTGAAATCAACTTTCATGTATCCTAATTCATATATTTTAAAAACACTCTTGTTATCAACCCACTTGCATTGAAAAATCAGCACTTTGAATTTTGTATAATTCAACTCCCATATTCATTTGATGATGCCAAAGTATGACATATTCACATAAATAGGATTTCTGTCCTTAACACTGTAAAAATGTATCACCTCATCCACAAGTGTAACCCCACTATTCTACATGGTACTATCTTCATCATGTTCATTAATATAGAATGTATAACCATTAACTAGATACGCATTATGAGATAATACATACACACATGATCCTCCGGCTAGCCATCATAGTCATTCTGAAATTGAGTCTAAATTTTCATCTAACTGCTTAAAACTATGGTCCAAAAACCATCCTATACACCATCAATTATGTGTATCTGATATCGATTTTCATCCCTAGATGGATTCAAATGCCTAAGAATTTCTTTGTGGGTTTGAACATATGGTTCAACGATGAAACTATTATGAAAAATGTAAAGGTGAGCCTGCTCCTGATCTGTAATATTGATTGTGAAAACCTCTCTTCCAGAAATTTCTTCACCCTCAAGCTACCCAGTGTGATGAGATTTCGGTAGGCCAACATTTTCCACTCAAGACAGGTATTCAGTATAGAATTCAATGACTTCCTTAACAATATATTACTCTGAAATACAACCCTCTGTCCGACTTCAATTTTTGACATACCCTTTCAAAATCTTCATATGCCGTTCAATGGGGTACATCCATCTATAATGTACATGACCACATAGTCAAATATCTCTCACCAAATGAACCATCAAATGAACCATCATATCAAAAAATGTCAGCGAGAAGAACATTTCCAATTCACATAATATGACAGAAATTTATCTTTCCATAGTTAGTAATTTCGCCAGGTCTATAACTTTGCTACATATAGCTTTGAAGAAGAAACAGAGCTTCCTTAATGTATGACAGACATTCATGGAAAAAATGCAATGTAAAGCTATAGGAATTAGATCTTGCATCAAAACATGGTTGTCATGTGATTTCAGACCAATTAATATTATATCGCTCATTGACATGATGTTCTTGATATTTGATGAATAGCCTGTAGAACATTTACCTCATTCAAGAAGTTGCAAAACAAATATCTCTCCTGCATGGAAAGAGTGTAAGCACCCGGAGGAAGAAATGTTCATTTTTCACTCTTCACTGGTTCCAACACTTCTCGTATTCCCATCTCAACCATGTCCAATCCAGACTTAATTAAATCCTTTGTTTTGCTGGGTTCACTTAGCAACATGCCGATGACACTATCACATTCATTTTTTTAAACATGCATAACAACAAGAAAATGTCTGATATACAGACAATTCCAGTATGGTAATTCAAAAAAAAAACTGATCTCTTTTCCAACAAGTTTTCGTAAGGTTTTCCAAAAATGGTTTACCAAAAGTAGTGTCCAAATATTTTAATTTCTCAAACAATTGATCACTTATTAGTGGAGATAGTGCGGTTCCTTCTTCTGAACTTTTGTTGAATGATGTCGTCTAATATGGTACTTATGCCATTGGGGTAGAAATCTGCGATGTCCTAGAAACATGGTTTTTGATGAATGTTTCAACCTAATTGACTATGTACCTTGTTCTCAAATAGTACACCCTTTAGTTCCTTTAATGTTATATCCTGATAAATTTTCATAAGCCGGAAAGTCATTTATCGTCTCGTTCAACATGGCTTTCAAAGTAAAATCTTCATTTTTGTAAGCATCATACAATGTAACACCTGAATCCCACAATATTTTCAAATCCTCGATCAATGGAACCAAATAAACATCAATATCATTAACTGTTTGTTTTTGTCCTGATATAAGCATAGATAACATGATGTATTTTCTTTTCATGCATATCACGGTGGTAAGTTATAATTTACCAACATAACCAGCCATGTACTGTGACTGTTGCTTTGAAAACCAAAAAGAATCACCCCATCTATAGATAATGCTAGAAGAAGGTTTCTAAGCTCATTTCCAAATTCAGGATACTCATGATCAATTATCTTCCACTGAGGAGAGTATACCGGGTGATATAGTTTCCCGTCTTCAATTCTTGTATCTTCATGCCATGTCAATTGTAATGCAATCTCCTCACATCCATATAGGCGCCTAAACCTTGGAATGATTGGAAAGTACCATACAGATTTCACAAGACTAGAATCATCTTTCTTGTATCGAGAAGCACCACACTTTGGGAATTCTTTTAGTGATTTGTGGTCCTTTCGAAACAATATTCAGTCATTCGGGTAGGCATGTATTCTTTCAGAGATCATACCCATCAATCGTAGCATTTTTTTGGCATCGTATGTTCGTCTTGGGAGCTCATTATCTTTTGGGAGCATGTCATTCAAGAGATCAAGTACTTTCGTAAAACTAGCATCACTCCACCCATTTCCTTCTTTCAAATTATACATCTTTAGTACGGTTGACAATGCTGTATATTTTGAGAAACCAGCATACAATGGCATTTTTTCACAACTCCTTAACTTCTCAAACAATTTTGGGCAATCATGATGTTCATCTTCAACTGTCCTTGTCATTTCCTCTAATACAATCTCCATCATCATTCACATATGTAATCACATCCTCCATATGATCATCTTCACTGTTCACTCTTGTAATCACATCAGATGATCCATAAAATGCCGTGTTATCTGATCCACTACCTAAATTTGTTTCTCCCCGTGTTTATTCCAACATGTATAAGTTTGATCTATTTAGTGACAGATCAAGTGTTCTTCCAACTCTTCTGGACTAATTTGTCTTGAATAACAACAGCATAAACACGGACAAAGGATTTGAGAAGGTTCACCTGTATGATCTTCTGCATACTTGATAAACTCTTTTACGCCATATTCATACTCTTTTGTCAATCCATTAGCATTCATCCATTCTTTATTCATATTCATCATCTTTATGGGTTCGATCTCAAACTCTCCTAATATTATGTTTTAATTAATGAAGTAGCATTGTTTAGGTTTTATAAAAAAATCATGGTACAAATGCCTCTACCATGAACCATCATTGGATACAATTTAACTGTTACTCTAACCTCACTAACTCTATGTCCACAAATTTCATCTCCAAACTATAAAATATAAAAATTAACACATCACAGGTGGTTATGAAGGCCATACAAGTCTAATTGTAAACACAACCAGTTGGGTTCCCTAAAAAAACAATGTAAGGATATAATGGGCTACTCATACATGAAATAGAGGAACCTACCCCAAAACATGTGAAAGTTCTTAAACTCTATCCATATATGGGGGACTGTGCCTTGTCTTTTGAATATATCCACGGAGTACCTAAAACCTATACATGGAGGGCTCTTTACCTAAACATGGGGGAGTACTATACTCCATATTTTCTCCAAACATCTCACTTGTCACTTGTCAAATCTCAAGAAGAGTGAAGAAAATTAAAATATCCAATCCACATCGTGTGAAATTTCCAATGATTGAGGGAATCATACTATTGTGATCTACATGATAAGATATTTATAATGGGATACTAAGACATGAAATACTATCATCTAAGTGAAAAATAAATAATAATAATGAAAATAACATAGAACACAATTTGTTCAATGGATACACAATGTGTTGGGTTCTCGGTTAAGGTTGGTTGTATACCACCATTTCTAAAAACATGTGAAATCCATATACATGGTGTGTCCAGTAGGGTGAACATCGTGTATGGATAAGATTTACCTGATTTAATCTGACATATTTCAAATTAATTCCATGTTAGTCTTACAAAGACTGCATGATGCCTCTACAAATACATGACATATAAAACAACATTATCTAAATGTGTGTAGTTTGGATACATACCAAGTCACATCACTGGCTATGCATCACATTTTTGTGGAATACATGGTGTGTAGTCCTTACATGACCACTAGGGGTGTATAGTCTATACACATCAAGTTTCTATGACATCTATATATGGTGTGAGTGAAGTAAAACACATATCATGTGGTTCTACCATTATTTCATGTCATGTACGTGGTTTGATGCTGAAGTATATATCTTGGAGATACATTTTGTGTGACCTAGGCTTACATGAAATGTAACATTTAAAATGAAACTTATTCCAGGTTTGAGTTAGAAGATGAGTCATGTGGTGTAAATTTTGGAGATAAATGTTGTGTGGAATTAAACTCTATATGAAATCCATGTATGGTTAAGCATGTTCCATTTAATAAGACTAAATACCATGTATTTGAAAAATATATAGAATCTGAAAAACATCATCTTCACACCATACACACCACTTTCACCTCCTTTCATAGTTGTGTTTCCATTAAAAACCAAATTTATCAACCTTATATCATCCAATGCACCTTGTTGGGTTAATATCTTTCCAACTATCACTATCCAATCCATCATCATCCAATTGTTCTTTAAAATACACCAAGAAATGACCATATCATTATCATCATGTTTCTAAACCCAAGAAATCTTCGATTTTACTCTATTGTGACATTTCAGAATAACCATCAAACTCAAATGTGTATTACATATGAATATTTGTGATGGTGGTAGTGGAAAAAATACTCAACCACCCATGGGTGAGATCATGTTTAGGTTCATCAAAGAACATTAGTATTAGACAATATTATAATTATCTATTAATGGGGGAAAAGTTTCTTAATGTATTACAATTATTTGAACTAAAATTTATTCCACAAAGAAATAAATTACCAAATAATAATATCATTGAGGATAATTTTTAGTTTAAATAACCATCACTACGAAAAAACCCACATTATAAAAAAAATACAAGGAAAAATACATGAAATAAAATTTTAGAAAACATGTGAATGCTTCGTCCTCATATTCATCCTATGCTAGAAATAAAATATTAAAAAAATTAAACTAGTATGAGCATAGGTAAAATTTAATCAAAGTAAACATATTACTCTATTTATGTGTTTATAAAATAATATAATTCAATTATTTAATCCCATTTTCTTTAAAAACCTCATTATTTACATGAAATAAAAATCCTAAAATAATTAAAGTCACATAATGATAAGTTTTTGGGAAAATATGATGTATTTAATTTTGTGCATCTTATGAGAAGAAGAATAATTTATTTAATTATTATACATTTTCATTATTTTCTCACTATAGTAATATTATCATAAAAAAGGGTCATCATTGACAATTTTTTAAGAAGAAGAAGTGAATTCTAAATTTGTGGAGAATGGGTCAAACACATAAATAATAAAATCATATCTCATTGGAATTTCCCTAAAGCTCGATGATCACATCACATTCCTCAATTTTTTCTGTCTCCACCACTCCATTGAAAATGAGAAACACAAAGAATTGTTTTTTCTATAAATAGATTGGTAGTGAGTGTTTATTATCCAATAGTTTTTACAACACAAAAAGAAATTAGGTGAAATCCATTTTTGACTAGGGTGTCCACAAAGTGTCTCATAGAGTCCTATAGAAGTGGTTTTCTAGGATTCAGTGGAATTGCACTAGTAACAAAGTGGTGGTTCTATTGAAATGGGTAAAGTTTGGATTGATATTAAATGGTGTAAGAACTACAACATGGAAAACAAATGGCATATAAATCATGCCAACAACTGCAACACCATACAAAAACACAATCGTGCTTACAATTGCAACACCATACAAACCAAACAATCACAATTTCAGATTTTACAAAGCATCCCTTATTAAATTTTGTTTGTTAATTCAGGGGTTATTATAAAAGATTTATCATCCTATGGTGTTCATTCGTAAGTCAAGTATACATAAATCACCAATTTTTATATTCAAATGTTCAACAAGAACCAACCAACATGTAATTCATTTAGTGCGCAAACAAGGACCACCGACAGCCACGATTTTCAGCGGGGCGTTTAGCCCATACATTTCACATTATAACCATCAATATGGAAAAGTAATAATAGTAGAACAAGAGGAATCCCATGAGTAACAGGAGAAAACTCACCATGAAGGTTTCATTCATCACACGATAGAGGTGCGTTCACGATAGAGGAGAGGCACACAACAGAGGATATTTCCAACTGAAAAGAAAATATAAAATAGGGAAAACCCATGAGAATAAAATAATATAAAACCAATTACACCATTTACCACATCCCAAAAACCCCAAGAATCCACTAAAACTAAATTCAACCCACACCATGTTTAAACACACCTTAAGATAACAAGAAATTATAGAACCCAACTATGATAGAATGAGTTCAACATAATTTTAAAACATAAAAGATGAACATACAATGGAAACAAGTTTTAAACAAGTAAACATTAAGATATTTCATTCCCATTGCTAAAACAAGGACCCTATCCAAGGTTATATACACTGGAGGTAGCGGTGGCAGAGGCAGCGGCGGAGGAGGCAGTGGCGGTGGAGGCAGCAGTGGTAGAGGTAGCCACGAAGGAGGCATCTTTAGAGGAGGCAGCAACACCAGAGGCATCAACATCAGAGGTAGAGTTAGTGAAGGATGTTTCAGCGGAGGAAGCGGCGACAGAAGAAGATGACAGTCATGGTGGATGAGGAAAACCCAGCGGCGGCAGTGGCGGAGGAAGAGTGGGAGAGGTCACAGCGGAAAAGGGGCCTGGTTCAGCTTCCGTGAAAGCTTGAACATGTGCAAGAGAGGAGGGTCCTATTAGGGATATTAAATAAAAACCACTGGAACCTTTATCAGCACTTTTTTAGCACTAATAAAGGAATCTATTTATCATTTCTAAAAAACGCTGATAAAGGTATGTTTTATCAGTGCTTTTAATGAGCGTTGATAAAGGTTCTAGTGATTTTTATTTAACAATTTATTTATATTCCTATATATTTATTTAAAATGACATATAAGAGAAATTATATTTATTTATTAATAATTATAACAATAAATAGTATATATTTATAAATATTGGCATATAATTGTTAATATATACAAAAAACATTATTTTTGTTTATAAATATTTTAATTTTATATAAATTAAGAATAAAAACATTTATCAGCGCTTATTTTAGCACTGATAAAGGTTAGATTTATCATTTGTTTTATCTAGCGTTGAAAAAGGCAAACCCCTTTATCAACACTTTCTTCTTAGTGCTGATAAAGGGAATCACTTCCCTTGCCCTATTTTGTGGTAGCGATTATACCCTTGATTGGGGCTTACACAATGAGGTAGCCCTGGTATGTGGGAAATATCATATTATGTTGTTGATTGGGGCTTACACACTAAGGTTTCCCTTTCCTTTATAGAGGCTTAGGGTGTGAATGATATAATCATTGAAACTACCTAAGCCCACGTGAGCTATAGTTGGTGTGACAAACAAGGGAAAGAAAATGATCAATCACACTACCCATTGATGCATGACTTATGCATTGGAACAACCCTTTGTATATTTGATATTGATCTTGGGCCACAGATAGACGTCCTACATATCTTGGTTATGTTAGAAATCCGATTCGTCGCAATTCTATTGGTTAGGGCTTACACACTGAAGGTTTACTTGTATGTGAGACATATCATATTATGTCACTGATCAGTGGCTACACACTGAGGATGGAAAAGGTTATCAAGTCTTGGGATGCTTGGAAGACCTGGTATTCTTGTTTTCCTAAAATTAATAGACTCGCTTCCCAACATGCCTTGATTATCTACATGACATATCAGAGAATGTTTTCCTGACATGTCCAAAGGCAATCACATGATCTAGTTGAATTGTATGAGGGACGTCACATAACTTTGATGGCATGTTTGAAGGTTGTCACATGATCAATGTTGTCTTCTCTAGAGGACATTTCAAGACCCAAACATCATGTCTTGTAATCCATCACATTATCCCAACTGACATGCTTAGGGGGCCACACATGATCCAACTGACATTCCATGGTCTCATCGTGAAATATGGAAGACCGGTTTGGCGGGCATTATAAGATTTAATGTGACATGTCTAGAGGGTGATGAATTATAATATCCCATACATTACATATATATATTACTTCAACATTGAATAATATTTAATACATAACATAACAAAACCATGATAGGACCGTATAGGTTTAGTGTCTTTAGAAACTAGGAAACATAAACAGCTGGTTCATAAAACATCCACATTGTCTCCCGCTTATTTCTTTATAACTAGACTCCCCTTTTGACATATCTTACTTAATACCCTTCTTCATGACCTGGGGAAAATACACATATGAAAGAGTGAGCTCAAATTCTCAGTAAGGATAAACAAGGGAAATATCAATCCTAAACATAACATTTGAAAATGTTATCCTACATATAAAAGATCATAATATCATGTCATGGGATAAATAATAAGAGTAAAATGTAATCCTAATATTCATAACATAAGACATGAAATATCGTGTCATACACACATAAGCATATAAAATCATTTCATATTAGTCAAGGATCATTTCCAAGACCATCATAGCAGATACAGTCTATTACCGAACTGGGTTCTCTCCTTGTCCCAACCCTGTAATACTTAACAACATTTACTTCCTATTCCAGTCATGTATATATCATGAGATATAAATATTTACCCAATTAATTAGAAGGAGATATATGTCCCATATCACAATGAAACCATTCTTACGTTTTCCACAAAAAAAAAACATTCACCATAGCATAACCCATGAAATAAAATGGGTTTATTAAACATCATTCAATCATAAATAATATAAAAAATCGATTTCCTAAATACAATTCCATCATAAACACAATAAAATCATAAAATTAATAAGGATATAAATATAACCCTATTTTTATAGTGTCATCTTATATGGAAAATATTTTTGAGAAAACTCTTGAAATTAATTCATGAGGAAAATATCCTCTCATATTCAAAAATGCTTTCCTTCCTCAAAATTCCACAAAATTTCAGAAGATATCATTTTATGTGAAAATAAACTTATAATATTTGAGGGGAAACTTCAAGGAAATAAGGAATTATGAAAGTGTAAAAATTTCTTCATGCTGTATAAGTTAAAAAAAATTTCTCGTACTTTTGCTGGAAAAGTCAAAAAAGTACATCGAACTGAAAATGAAAAAAGATTCCATTCATAACATTTAGTAAAAATTTACCGATGGGTAAAATTGACTTTTAATAATTGTAGAGGGATATAAATAATATTTTTAAATACATATTTATGAAACATGGACGTAGATGATTACTATACCCCACTAAATACTTACGAATAAACAATATGACATTTGCAAAGTAATCCATTAAATTAGGTCAGATATGCTTCGTATGTATCATAAAAAAAACTGAATAATAATTTAAATAATGGTTATGATTTATTCCATAATCATAATAACTCATATGATAACATTTATGATCATAATATTATCTGTTTTTAGTAACATTTCATTATTACTTGTTATTCAGGTATTAACTGATCTACGCTCTTATGTATGTTTCGTCAGATCAGTTCTTATTCTTATTTTAGGTTATAGTTATATAATTTACATATTGTTATTAGTATAATATATATATCATATTTATTCATTAAATACATTTATATAATCCTGCTTTAATGAATATTATGTAGAATGGATCACATCGCACTGTGGAGATGGTAATCCCTACAAACACACAAGCGACGATATTGTTCCCATAATTGTTGAATGGTATTGAAGTGAATGGTGTATAGTATATAAAAATCAAAATAATTTTATATCAATCTTATATATACTTATTAATTCTATCACTATACCCATCCATGTAAGGTGGTGGTGAAAAACAGATTACACCACGATGTGGAGACGGTAAGTCGTACGTACGCACGCGTGGTGATTTCATTTTTCATAGGATGGGTAGAAGGTGGAATATGGTTTTTTCATGTTTATAATAACATATAAGTATATGAGTGATACTGATTTTATTACTTTATAGTGAAACAACTAATGAAGAGGAAGTAGAAGAAGAAATAAGTTAGAATGAATCAGTAAATGATATTACCTCTTCTTCAATGCGCCTCCTCTAAATATCTTCTTAGAGCACTAGTGTAAGTCTTTGAAGATGAAAAAAACCTCTATAACAAAAACATGGAATTTTAGAAGGAATAAGGGTAGGGTATGGCCGAGCTTCAAGGCTCAAAATGAATTGAAGAGGTGAGGTAAGATGTTCCCTTTTATAATTGAGGTGAGGGGTACTTTTGGAAACTCCACAAATAATAATTTATAACAAAATCAAAACCTACCGAAAAACCTCCAAAATGTCCCAATTTCTAATATGAGATGAGATAGGGTTATAATCTCATCAACCAATAAATTTTTGACAAGTTATTTTTTCAATTTAAACCATATTTGTTTAATTAGCACTTAGTTATTCTATTTAATTTTAATTGTGGTAATAATAATCTAAATATTAATGGTTAAAAATATTTATTTATATGGTGTTAATTGACCATAAATGGATATTTTATAAAGTTTTAGATCTTATAATTATATATTTGTTATTTTAAATATTTTTATGATTTTTAAATAATTTAATAAAATGTTATTTTCATAAAATATCAATAGTGTCAATTTTGACCCTATTCATTTATTTGATTTTAAAAAAATTCACATAGGAGATAAATTCGAATAAAAATATTAAATACCTCTTAATATGTCATATTTGTCTATAAAATTCATATATCACATTAATTAGTTCATATTATTTTTATTTAAATATATTTTTAAAACCATTTATTTGATATTTCTATTAATAAAATATTTTTACATTACTATTGTGTCATCATTAATGGTAATTATTTAATATCTAAAAATTATAAATAAATTCCTATGATATATATAATTATTTTAGATTTCCATAGACTATCTATATTTTATATTATATCCTAGTTATCAATATATTAAATTTAATATTCTTATATAAAATGAGATCGTGACATTTTGTCACATTCATTAGTTTTTATTACATTTGTGTCATATTCATAGGTAAGTGGAGACAAAGTGATTCCATTTCTAACAATATATGATAAGGGTCTAATTTAGTCATCCAAAATATTTTTTAAAGGTGTTAATGTAATTTTATAATATTATTTGTACCCTTAATTAACAGATTGACCTTTAACCATGGTAGTAAAAAATAATTACCAAAGTTACTATTCATAATGCCTAAAAATAAAAGTAGCCTATTAGCATAATTTGAACCTACGGATTCCAAATATGGAATCTGTTTTTTAAAATTCAAAACATATAATTTTTAGTAATTAATTTAAAATTAATCCCATTGTTGAAACAAGGAAACAAGTTTTAAAAGTTAAAACATTGCAAAAGATTGTAATGTTTTTATCTATGAATTCAATGTAAAATTAATTGTAATGAACTAAATTATATTGAATTATAAAAATATATTTTATTTATACTTTAAAATAATTCAATATTATAATTTAACCATATAAATTATCTCGATGAAAAACTTGTTTTTAAATAAAATTTATAGTATTTTTACAGTTCATCAAAACAAGAAAGTTATCAGAAAAATATCAGAAATTCATCCAATGTAAATTTTTATAACCCTATTATAAATTAAATGTTAATTTTTTCATATAAAAATTATTCATGTGTAAAAATCTTAATTTAAAAGGGGTTCTCCATTCAAAGGTGTAAAATTGAACTTAAAAAATAGGTTTTTATACATCAAATAGGGATTTATTCATGTCCTATGACTAAAATATCCATTAAATGAATATAAAAAATATTTTATTTTATTACCAAAATTAATTCACTCAAAAATAAAAATATCTAATTGATTTATATTTTTCATAAATAATTGATATCTAAAGAATTCACAATTCATTTTCATAAGTTAGTTATAATTATTCCCGCTAAACTAATGGCTAGGATATAATGGTAATTTTATAATAAGGGAATCTCACAGTTTATTTAAACTCATGATTGTGTGCAAAAAAAGATACTAAAGAATAAAAATTATTTAGAGAAAATATTTTATAAAAATATTCAGGTGTTATATTCTACACCCCTTAAACTGAATTTCTCCCTCAAAAGTTGTCACTTGGATACAAAAAGATGAGGATACCTATCCTTCATAATATCCTCAAGTTCCCATGTGGCTTATTCAAATTGGTGGTTCCTCTATAAAACTTTAACTAAACGAGTTATCTTGTTTCATATATCTTTTTCGCTATGATCCAGAATCTCTATCGGTTGTTATTCATAAGAAAGATATTTCTCTAGAAGTATGACTTTTAAGCTTAGTATATATGAAGGATTGGGTAAGTAATTTCTCAGGAGAGATACATCAAACACATCATGAACTTGGGAGAAATTTAGTGGAAGTGCCAATTGTTAAGATACCTTCCCAACACGATCTAGAATTTCAAAAGGTCTGATATACCTAGGACTCAGGTCACCCTTGTTTCCAAATCACATTACTCTCTTCGAGGGAGATATTTGTAAGAAAAACTTATCACCCACTTCAAACTATACGTCTTTTCTTCGGTTGTCAGCATAAATTTTTTGTCGACTCTGAGCTACTCTTATGTGTTTCTGAATAGATGTGAACTTTTCTGCCACTTTGTCAATAAGATCTGGTCCTAATATCTTTCTTTCCCCAACTTCATCCCAACAAGTTGGTGTTCTACACTTATTTTCATAGAGGTCTTCATAAGGATCCATATGAATACTGAAGTGAAAGATATTATTGTAATAAATTTACACCAAAGGTACATGTTGATCCCAACCACCTTTGAAATCCATATAGAAAGATCTCAACATGTCTTCCAGAGTTTGAATTGTCCACTCAGACCGAGTATCTGTCTAAGGATGATAAGAAGTGCTAAAACATAACTCTATATCCACAGCATTCTAAAGGCTTCGCCAAAACATCAAGGTAAAACTCAGATCTCAATCAAATATAATGGAAAGTGGTACCCCATGAAATCTTACCACTTCCTTTACATATATCCTGTAAAGCTGATAAAGATAGAAATGCTCTCTAATAGAAATTAAGCATGATAACTTCGTAAGGCAATCAAGTATAACCCAAAATAGAATTTTTTCCTTTGGATGTTTTGGGACGTCTTATGACAAAGTCCATTGTGATGTTTTCCAATTTACATTTAGGTACGAGTAATTGTTGTAATATCCCCTTAGACTTCTTTCTCTCAGCCTTAACTTACTAACAAACTAAGCATCGAGAGGCATATTAAGTGACATTTATTTTCATTCTATCACACTAGATGTACTCCTTCAAGTCCTTATACATATTTGTGTTTCCATGGTGAATAAAGATTGAAGAACTTTGATCCTAATCCAATATATCCTTATTTAATTCTGGTATGTTAGGAATTCAAACCCAGTTCCTAAACATTATTATTTCATCATAATAAAGGTTGAATTCAGGAACATTTCTCACCATCTTCTGTAACTCTAAATCTTCCTTCTGTGTCTCCTTAATCTTCACTTCTATAGATGGTTGAACATTCATTTGAGAATGATAAGATTTCTCCCCTTCCATTAAAATTTCAAGATCCATACTTTGAAAATCCATAAATATTAGATCTTTTGTGATCCTCATCATAGATAAGCTAGCTTGGTATTTTTGACTCAAAGCATCTGCCACCTTGTTCTCTTTCCAAGGGTGATAATGTATTGAGAAGTCCTAATATTTAATCAACTCTAAGAAACTTCTTTGGCATATATTCAGATCCGTTTGTGTGAAAATATACTTTAAAAGTTTATGATTAGTATAAATATCACACCTTTCACCACAAAGATAAGGTATCTATATCTTTAATTCAAATATTACCAAAGATAATTCCAAATCATGAGTTGGGTAATTTATCTCATTAATTTTGAACTGTCATGAGTTATAAGCTATCATCATATCATTTTCATAAGAACACATCCCAACCCCTTCATGGATGCATCACTGTATATCACAAACTTTTCTCCACTACAAGGTTGTGTGAGAACAGGTGCACTGGATAAATTTCTTTTTTGTTCTTCGAAATTCTCTTCAAATTCCTCCATCCAAATGAACTTTACTCCTTTATGAGTCAACTTGGTGAGTGGATTAGATTATCACGAAAAATATTTCACAAAACTTCAATAATATCCAGCCAGACCAAGAAAACATCAGATATCAATTACCGTTGTTGGTCTCGACCATCTTTCAATAACCTTTGTTTTTGTTGGATCCACAAATATCCCATCTATTGTGATCACGTGACCCAATAATGAAACTTTATGAAGCCAAAATTCACACATGGTAAATTTGGAATAAAGATTCTCCTTTCTCATGGTCTTTAGTACAATTATCAAGTTAACTTCATGTTATTACAATCTCTTTAAATAGGCAGGAATACCATCTATAAAAACTACCACAAACTGATCAAGATAGTCCCTAAATACTGTGTTCATTAGATCCATGAAGATAGCGGGGACATTAGTAAGACCAAAATTCATCACTATAAATTCTTAGTGTCCATACCTTGTACAAAAATCCATCTTTGGTATATCCTCCTTTTTTACCATTAATTGGTGATATCCTTAATGAAGATCAATCTTGGAAAATAATTGAGCTCAGCATAGTTGTACAAATAAGTCATTAATGCTGGGAAGAGGATATTTTTTCTTGATAGTGATCTTGTTAAGTTCTCAATAATCAATGCAGAGTCTCATTGATCTATATTTCTTCTTAACAAATAGAACATTTTCTCCCCAAGGTGATGCACCAGGGAGTATGAATCCCTTATCAATATTCTCTAAGAGATTCTTCTTAAATTTCTGTAACTCAATTGGGGCCATTCTATAAGGTGTCTTTGAAATAGGTATGATACCCCGTATGAGTTCTATTGAAAACTCAACTTCACGATTTGGTGGAAGACATAGAAATTCCTCTAGAAAGGCATTATTAAACTCCCATATAATGGGAATAATTCTAATTAGGAGTTTTTTCCCAACCATTTGAGATAAATAAACTTAATTTATTAGAATCATGACCCATAATATGGAAGAAATTTCTGCTGGAAGGTTATATTCATCCTTCCATCGATAGATGATACTACATTGATCTAGAATATGAAATGTGACTTCCCTTCATTAGTAATTGATATGAGATCTATATAGAGAAAGCCAATACATTCCAAGAATCACATCAAATTACACAATAAGAAGGATTACAAGATTTTCAGGAATCACATTCCCACAAACTTCATCCAGATAAGAATTATAAACTTTTGATGTGACTGTTGTGCCATTAAAAGTTGTCACAACTAACTCAATATCTAATTGTTGAGGTAATATGGTGATACCCTTAGCAAATTATTTAGAAATAAAAGAGTGGGTGGATCCAAAATCAAATAAAATATTTTCTACTTTAGAGTGGATGGTATGTGTACCTTTCACCACTTCATTATTGTACGTTATGTCACCGATAGTGATTTGATGTGACTTTCCTTTGTATTTTTCCTTAAGACTTTGTTTACATCGATCATAATCAATAACCCTTGGATCAGGGATTGATTGGCATCATTCCCCATTTCCTTGCACTAGTAACATTGAAGTGTAGGAGGTGCACTCTGTGTAGATTTTTATTTGTTCACATCATTAGATATTTTTCCCATCACTTCAATATTCAACTGCCCAATGACCTTATTTTACATACATAAAACATATACTAGTCCCTTTAAGACAATTCCCTCCATATTTCTTTACACACTTTGAGCATAAGGGAAAACTCATCTTCTTTTCAATGTGGTCTTTATATTTTTATTTGAATTCCATTTTTCTATTATTATCAAACCCATATGACTGATGGGTTACTCCAGTATCCATATCAACCTTGATATTAGATTGAAGTCCCTTGTGGCTAATGACCTTCGGAGACCTTATTTTAAGCCACTAAAAAATTGATCAATTTTATTCTCAAGTTGGATAATAATTCCAGAAGCATTCCTTGCAAGTCCTATAAAATTTTCATCATAGGTACCAATGGATTCATCATCATTTTACTTAAGTTAAAGTAACTCATCCATCTTTGTTTGAAGAATACAAGGAAAGTACTTTTTGAAAAATAAGTTCTGGAACTCATCCCATTCCATGGACTCAATTTCATCTCTTTGCCTCATATTCTTGATAAGATTCCACCATTTATCATATTATACTTCCAAACAATAGACGGCTAATATGAATTTATCATGTTTAGAAAATTGTAGAACTGAAAATATATTATTAGGGGTACTGATCCATTGTTCAACCACTAATGGATCAGAAGACCCGTTGAATGAAGGTGGATGCTGACTCCTTAAGGATTAAATAAAATGTTTCTCCATCCTTTGCTCATTTAGAAGTCCTAAATGATTCATAGCTTAGAAATTTTTGTGAGAATGGATATAATATTTTTCATTCCATATCCCATAACATTTGGCTGCTCTGGGGGACAATCATTGCATTACCCATAGCATTCAACATTAACACAGTTCCTTCAGGTTCCGACCATTGACTAAAACCAAGAAGCATAGTGTAAGAAACACTAATCATACCAGGAAAACCACACAATCAAGAATAAAATTTCAATTTATAATACCTTAGGTTTTATCCAAGGTTATTCATGAGCATCTCTAAAACACTAGGATAGGATTGTAACCTATACTTAGACATATCCTTATGGTTCTTACTAAGGTACTCTCATCCTAGTTTCCAAAGGTTAACTATAACTTTTCTCTGATACCAACTATAATGACCCATAAATTACATATAGATATTACTTCAACATTGAAGAATATTTATTATATAACATAACAAAACCATGCTAGGACCGTATTGGTTTTGTGTCTTTAGAAACTGGAAAACATAAACAACTAGTTCATAAAACATCCACATTGCCTCCCACTTATTTCTTCATAACTAGACTCCCTTTTTGAAATAAATTAATTAATACCCATATTCATGACCTAGGGAAAGGAAACATGTGAAAGGGTGAGCTCAAATTCTCCGTAAGGTTAAATAAGGTAAATATCAATCATAAACATAACATTTGAATATTTTATCCTGCATATAAAAGATCATAATATCATGTTATGGGATAAATCATAAAAGTGAAATGTAATCCCAATAGTCATAACATAATACATGAAACATTGTGGAATACACACATAAGAATATAAAATCATTTCATATTAGTCAAGGCTCATTGCCGATAACATCATATTGGAAAATGTCCATTACAGAATCAAGTTCTCTCTTCATTCCATCCCTATAATACTAAATTAGATTTACTTGCTGTTCCAGTCATTTATATCTGATGAGATATAAATCTTTACCCAATGCATTAGAGGGAGATATAGGTCCCACCCATCTTATATGAAGCCATTCTTACGTGTGCCAGAAAAATGTAAAAACATTCACCATAGTATAACCCATGAAATAAAATGGGTTTCTTAAACATCATTCCGTCATAATTGATATAAAAAAATGGATTTCCTAAATAAAATTCCATCATAAACACAATAAAATCATAGTAATAAAACAGATAGAAATATAATCCTTTTTTAGAGTTTCATCTTAGATGGAAAGTAATTTTGAGAAAACACTTGAAATTAATTCCTAAGGAAAATATCCTTTCTTTTTAAAAAATGTTTTCCTTACTCAAAATGCCACAAAATTTTAGAAGAAATAGTTTTATGTGAAAATAACTGTGTAATATTTTAGGGGAATATTTAAGGAAATAAGGCATTAGGAAATAGTAAATTTTTTTTCATGCCATACAAGTTAAAAACATTCTTCTTGTACTTCTGCTGGAAAAGTCAAAAAGTACCTCATATCAAAAAAGAAAAACGCTTCCATTCATACTATTTTGTAAAAATTTACCAATGGGTAAAATTATTTTTAACAATTATAGAAGGGTATAAATATTATTTTTAGATACTTAGTTAGGAAACATGTATGTAGATTATAATAATACCCTGGTAAATATTTACGAATAAACAATATGATATTTTCAAAGTTATCCCTTAACTTAGGTCCGATATGCTTTGTATGTATGAAAAAATCCATTATAATGATTTAAATAATGTTAATAATTTATTAAAAAATCATAATAAGTTTTACAATAACATTTATGATCATATTTTCATCCGTTTATTAGTAACATACCATTGTTACTCATTATTCAGGTACTAACAACTTTATGTTCTTATGCATGTTTTGTCAGATAAGTTCTTATTCCTATTTTTAGGTAATATTTAGGTAATTGATAGAATTTTATTAGTATAATATATATCATATTTATTAATTCAATCAGTTTATATAATCATGATTTAATGAAGATTATGTACAATGAATCACATTGCACTGCAGAGACGGTAAACCATATGTACTCATGAGTGACGATATCATTCCCATAATTGTTGAATAGTATCTAAGTCAATGATGTATAATATATCAGAATCAAAATAATTTTATATAAATAATATATATATTTATTAATTCCATCATTATACCCATCCATTTAAGGTGGTGGTGAGAAACGGAATACACTACGGCGTGGAGATGGTAAGTCGTACGTATGCACGCGTGGTGATTTCATTTTTCATAGGATGGGTAGAAGGTGGACTATGGTTGTTTCATGTTTATAATAAAATATAATTATATTAGTTATACTAATGTTATTACTTCATAATGAAACAAAAATGAAGTGGAAGCAAAAGAAGAAATAATTTTGAAAGAATCAATTAATGATATTACCTCTTCTTCAATGTGCCTTCTCTAAATCTCCTCTAAGAGCACTAGAGATGGTATTTGAAGATGAATAGAACCTCTAGAATGAAAATATGGAAGTTAATAAGGAGAAATGGTAGGGTATGTCTGAGCATGAAGGCTCAAAATTAAGTGAAGATGTGAGGGAGGGGGTTCCATTTTATAATTTAGGTGAGGGGAACATTTGGAAACTCTAAAAATAATAATTTATAATAAAATTAGACCCTTCCCAAAAACTTGCAAAATTTTATGTTTCAGAAGATTAGATGAGATAGGGTTGTAATATCATAAACCAATAAATTTTGGACAAGTTATTTTTTCAATTTAAACCATATCGTTTTAATTAACACTTAGTTATCCTATTTAATTTTAATTGTGGTAATAACATTCTAAATATTAATGGTTATAAATATTTACATATATGGTATTAATTGAACACAAATGGATATTTTATGACATTTTAGATATTATAATTATAACTTTGTAATTTTTAAATATTTTTATGATTTTTAAATAATGTAATAATATTTTATTTTCCTAAAATATCAATAGTTTCAATTTGACACTATTCATTTATTTGACTTTAAAAAAATCCACACAAGAGATAATTTTGAATGAAAATACTCAATACACTCCTAACATGTCATATTCACCTAAAATGTTTTTGGATCACATTAATTAGTTCTTATGATATTTATTTTAATATATTTTTAGAACCATTTATTTGATATTTCTATTAATAAAATAATTTTTACATTACTATTGTGTCATCATTAAAGGTAATTATTTAATCTCTAAAAATTATAAATAAATTCCTATGATGTAGGTAATTAGTTTATATTTACAAATACTATATATAGTTGATATTATCTCATAATTATCCATATATTAAAATAAATATACTTATATAAAATGAGATTGTAACATTTTTTCACTTTCATTAGTTTTTATTACATTCATGACATATTCATAGGTAAGGGGTGATAAAGTGATTAAATTTAGAAAAATAGATGATAAGTGTTAAATTTATTCATCCAATATGATTTTTAAAGGTGTTAAGTTAATTTTATGATATTATTTTTACCCTTAATTAACCAATTTACCTTTAACCATGGTAATAAAAAATAATTACCAAAGTTACTATTCATAATGCCCAAAAATAAAATTATCCTATTAAAATAATTTTGACCTACTGATTATAAATATGGAATCCATTTCTAAAAATTAAAAACCCAAATTTTTAAGTAATTAATTTAAAATTAATCCAGTTGTTGAAATGAGGGAATGGGTTTTAAAAGTTAAAACATTGGAAAAGATTGAAATATTTTTACCTATGAATTCAATGTAAATTTAATTCTAATGAAAAATATTATATTAAATGATAAAAATATATTCTATTTATACATTAAACACATTAAATATTATAATTTTACCATATTAATTATCTTAATAAAAAAGATGTTTTTAATTAAAATTTAGCGTATTTTTAATATTCATCAAAACATGAAAGTTATCAGAAAAATATTATAAATTCATAAAAAGTTAATTTTGATATCCAAATTAAAAATAATATGTTTATTTTTCCTTATAAAAATTATTAATGTTTAGAATTATTAATTTAAAAGGGGTTCCCCATTCAAAGGTGTAAAATTAAACTTTAAAAAATGGGGTTTTACATCAAATATGGTTTTATTCATATTTATGTCTAAAATATCCATTGGACGAATATAAAAAATATTTTATTTCATTACACAATTAAATTCACTCAAAAATAAAAATATCTAATTGATTTATATTTTTCATAAATAATTGATAGCTAAAGAATTCACAATGCATTTTCATAAGTTAGTTTTAATTCTTCCCGCTAACCTAACGACTAGGATATAACTGTAATTTTATAATAAGGGCATATCACAGTTCATTAAAACTCCTGATTGCATGCAAAGTATGATACTGAAGAATAAAAATTATTTAAATAAAATATTTCATAAAAACATCCAGGTTTTACATGCATGATCCAAGATGATATGTCTGGGTGCCCTCGTGAATTTCAGTTGGCATGACTGGAGGACATCTCTAGAGCCAGCTGGTATACCCTGGTGCTACCGTGAGACTCAACTAACATGTATTTGCACCACCATATGAGTTTGTATACATGTTTAAAGGACACCATAAGGACTGGATGGAAAACCCAAAGGGTTTCGTGAGACTTGGGTGGGATGACTAAGGGGCTCCATTTGACTTTCTCCTTGACATGTACATGGTACTTATCATGATCCAAACAGTATAAAAAAGGAGCATCACATGATCTGGGGGACATATCTTTGTTCCGTCGCATGACCTGGGTGGTTCATGTGAAGCGCATGAGGAACAATGTATGTATTCTTTGCATAATTCTCCTATATTTTAGTCATCGTTACAACCCTTTATTGAAAATTTCTTAGATTTTTGTTTTAGTGTTGGCTTGTTTTAAGTCTCCCCTGTTTTAGTATATGTGTGATATGTCTTTCCCATGAACTACTAGAATTACTTTATGAGATCAATGCATGATCACGTGAAATTCTTATGCATCCTGCGTGATCGCTAAAGTTGTTCACTGGATCATACATTATGGAAAACTTCCCGATCACAAGATCAGCTGCTCTAAGAAATCTATTTTAATGCCTAGGTGTACCATTGAAAGGTTCCAAGGAATCATCCATCCATATGATCTTGGTAAAAAAAGGTCATACTCTCTCTTTGATGTTGGGGTTGGGGGTTTATAGGCCTATCCACCCCGTTTATGTTTCACTTTGTGTGGCATGTATTGTGCAAATACAAGATATTGTTGGTGGAGGGATTTTTCATAAAGCATCTTCACTGGTCTTATCATAGTCTATTCTTGGGGAATCACCTTATTTTCAGTGACCTCAATACCATCCTGTCAACACCTCATTTATTAGATTATTTCTAATTAATGGGGTCTTTACAGATCATGCATACATGCTGAGGGTCTCCATATTATCAGGCCAACATGTATAAGTATGTTTCACGAGATCCGGGTTCCTGCTGAAAGGCCTTTGCATGATCTTTGATGCCTTGTATGGTATACTCCGTGAGACAAGAATGGATTTATGGGGGGACATTTTGAGATCAAACTAGCTTTTCAAGGGGTCTTGTTAGACCATGCTAGTACGTCGCATGTGTTTTATGTCTCCAAGAGGATCCTAAATTTTCATTTATATTTCTTTATTTTATTTAGGGATATGGAAATATTTATCTAGTGTTGTTGAAGAAAATCACTTTCCCCCTTGGTAATTCACCACGTGAAAAATAAATGGTATTTTGGTGAGGAGTGATCACTTCATGGAAAAACCCTTATGTTTGTCTTATGGAGCCAAAGAGGGAGAACATGACTTCTTGGAAATGTCCGAGGCCTTTCATGTGATGGGGGTGACATGCTAGAGGGCTTTCTCAAGGAAATGTGAACATGTCTCCAAGAATTTTTAGTGATTTGAGAACTTCTTGGGTGTGTAACAAGAAGTTTATGACCATGATAGGATCATGTCTCTTGCCTTTTTATTTCCATTTCTTAGTTTACAAAGGTTGGGGATCTCATAAGAGTGTATGAGTGTTGTAAAAGATAATCACTATACCCACCAGTAATGCATCATGTGATATTTATGACTATAATATGATCTTGTTCTTTTGGATATTTCCTCTAATTTCTGAAGGATTTTTAGAGTTTTTTTAGGCGCCCGCTAGATGACAATTCGTGTGTCCTGGAGGAGCTTATTTGGATACCACCGCATGGCTGTTGTTTTTCAAGGGAGACTTTAGAAAAAGATTAAGGAATTGTCAAAGGGTGTTTCATGATCTTCCATAGGATTTTTACTACACATGATCATTCGTATGGAATTTCAAAGGTCCTATAATCATGTGTCTATTGGTGGTTTTTTTGATCCACATGATCATGGACACCTTCTTCATTCTTTTATTTGTGGGGAAAATAATATCCATATTATGGAATTTCTTCCTTTTCTAATTTTTTGATTCTAATTTGGTAGGTGTAAACAAATTCACCCTTTAGGAGTGATATCCATGGGGGTAAGGGCTTGGTTCTGAGGAAATTAAGTGATCACCCGAGTCTTTGTCATTTTCTCCAATTGATGTCTTAAGAAATGGTTACTCTATAGGGTGATGTTTGGTATTACAAAGGATAACATATAAATATGGGATTGTAGAGGGATTCATTCATTGGACACTCATTTCTATCGATGTATCTCTCCTTACTTCCATTATGTGACCTCATCGCAGGACTTTCAGGCAAGAACCTATCGCGAGACATCTCCACGAACCCTGTTTGCAAGAACTAATTCACAAGAACTCATTTTCCCAAGATCCTACTCGAACCAACCCTGAAATGAATTTTGGTAATTATATTATCATTGTATGTGGGTATTCTTGATTGTCTTGAGGGTCCCACATGATAAAATGGCTTGATCGCATGATCCTTTGAATATTATGCGGCCTGCGTGACAATGTCAATGCCATGAAATCTTGAGACTTCTAAGAGGTCATACGATTGCATGATGTCTTGCATGTTATGTGATCCATGAGATTTAAATGTGTGAGATGATTCATGAGTCCTTTATGTGATTCACGAATTCCTTTGTTGATTCATGCAATGCACATGATATTGATGAAATTTTATGTATTTACTTTGAAAATACTTTATTTTATCTATCTGAGATATTCCATTTAATTTTGTTCAGATGGATTACATCACTCATCAAGGTTACTATACTACATATAATCAAAGGTCCCGTATTTCTAGAAACCACAATGATGACTTCATATACCCTATGAATTCTGATAATGAGGTTCTAAAATGACTTCTTCCATTTGAGCTTCAAAATTATCCTTTATCACACCATCTTCCTCTATACGAGTTTGTCTTGCTGGATGATGATGTCATTCCTACTTCAGACTTCAATATTCCATCTTTCTAGCTGTAAAATTCTCTTGATTTTATTCAAAAAACAATTTTTTAGGATAGCCAAATTATCGCAGCTCGATCCCAGGGGTTGTAATATAAGTTTAAAAAATATTCCTTGGGTTCTTATGGAAATTATTTCACTCATAAGCCTATTTTATAGAGTTATTCGAGTATATTAATCTATTCTATGAACAAGACGGGTGGTGGGTGGAGCTCAAAATGTGATCTCTTTCCTAGTAGTAATTTTTATAATGAATGGTCATGGACATTCTGGGTCAGAAAAATCTTTTTAGGGTTTGCTGACTAGCTATATAGAGTCCATATTTATGAAGTAGTATGGATTTCCTAATTCATTGTCTATCACCAGACATTGAAAAATCTATTCTTCGAGAGGGAAATGCTCACCATTTCAAAGGTTAATTTGAGAAAGGTTGTAACCATTAACTCTCTTATCTCCTTAAAATACTAGATCAACACTTTCCTTTACCACAATGGGGTTAAGAAAACCACTATACGCCCCCATCAAAGCCCTTCCTAGAATTTTTGTGATAGTTTTAGCCTATATTAGGCCATTTTGGAAGCCATGGATCACACTTTTTGGGATATTGAGTGAAGTTAGATATCTATCAGAGCATTAGGTTGGTAGGCTATATGGCCATGTTCATGAATGGATGGATTTTCCCAAATGGGGACACACATTCATAAATCTAGGTGAACATGCTGGTAATGGAAATGAGGCTAGTGGAGGGACTTCATCTAAATATGGTTATTCTGATCCTTGCACTGCTTTACAAACTCTTGGGCCACATTCAATAAGGCCACATCCCATATAAGATCAGTAACCCTCTGCAGTTTTTATTTGGATGGACATGGGCGCATTTCATTTCTAAGAATACTATAATGTCACCAGGATCCTTGATGCCTCATCCCGTCCCATGTTTCTAATCATATCTTGTTTCAGGGATATGTCACTAATCTCTGACAAGGTTTCATATGTTTTGAGTCAATTTGATATCTTTGATTTCACACCTTATTACACACTAACTGGGACAATCATTGATAATGATAACAAATCACTTGATAAAAGGTTGTATATGAAATCCTTTTTAATATGGGGTTCTTGCAAAAATAATGGATGAGATGATGATCTGCAAGATATATACACCTTATTAATTTTATCATCAGTTTAGCTACACCTAAAGGGTGTCTTTCTTTCATTTGGATGGTGTGAAAGGAGAGTGAGACCCTGGGATCATCTATCAGTTTTGAATTATGTTGGCTTGTGAAGATACTAATGCTGAGATCATTCTTCCATCCGCTGATGCTCCTACCATTCTTTCTCCAGATTATGACTAGGCTTGTGTAGCAACCTATCCAGGTGGTGTACTAAGTTGACTAGTTCTTCATGTGTAAAATCCATGTTCTTCCCTAACCCCTCTATCTATGGTAATAATGGATTTGATTCAGGACTTGGGTAAGACTTCAAGGAAGCACCCTCATTCTAGAAATGACTATCCCGATATTGAGACCGAATCTATTAAGAAAATCATCCCTCTAATACAAGGTGATTCCTCTATTGAGGGTAGGATATATAGAGCCTCCTCTCCTTCTAACTTGCTAGATCACCTCACTATTACTCCTTTTGGTGTTCCCAACCCATCTATCTTAGAATCTCAGACACAACATATACTGAGCTGGAAGCAGATTCACACCTTGATTACTAAGACTCCTTTGGAAACATTTCATAAACAATAAAAATTACTTCAATATCTATTTAATGACTTTGGGGGGGATATGGTTTTGATCAACAACAACTGTAATAAAATATGAAACAAATTATCATAATTTGGCATTAATTTTCCACTAATGAGATGGGATTCTATGATTTTGAATATGAGCCTCCCCTTGCAAGACAGATGAAGCAGGCGTTGGAGGAACTAGAGAAGAGTCACTGATTTATATCTAAACTGCAAGCCCAAATAGATAAATTGACTTTGAAAATATGGAGATATGAGGAAATAATATCTTTCTTTAGGTATAACCTTTAAACATCAAAATACTCATTGGAAACTACTCAAAATATAGTTAAGGATCTAACTACTTTAGTTGAGGCTCTCTATCTTGGGGAAGAAGCAGAATAGGTGAGGTTAGTGGCACTTCAGTGTTCAATTGATGCTTCATACCAGATTCTTGCCGACTTGGCCAGTGAGTAGGTCAAATTATATTATACTTCAACCATTTATATGCACTCTATTTTTGAGTCAATTCTGGGAGATAATCTAAATTATGGATATTACTTGTATTTCTTGCTATCAATGAATGTATTTTCTGAAATTCTATATTGTTTTCTATTTTTCTTTTAATCAGAATATACATAGTTGTTTTTCTAATTCTGTATTATATAAATTTCCAATGATACCCATCCTTTTCATAATATCAATTAATCCTAAATTCTAGGACCTTAATACTTAAATCATAATAGATTCTTCTCAAGAAGTGCTCACGAATTTCCACCAACACGAGATTCCTTACAGATATATTTTCTTCAGCTATCTTGAGGTCACCCAATTTTCAGAAGGATAATTAGGTAAAATACATGTCTTAGAGGGAGAATTCTCATTCATTTTTCGAATCCGATATTCTTGGAGAGCATAGATTTATTTTTGAAGTCCAAATGGTAGGATTTTCATTATTTTCCATTCATGTAGACTAAATTTTTGTTGTGTTGTAGTTTTAAGGAATTTTAGCTTGGAAATTTTATTGATATAGTTTAGAGTCTTTTATCTCACACCTTCTATCACTATAGTTTAGGTTTTTTTATCTTATAACATCTATCACATTCATTTATGGTCTTTAATCTTGGAAATTTTATCATCTTATTTTAGGGTATTTTTTCTCATAACTTCTATCACTTTAGTTTAGGGTTTTTTAGCTTCGACCTTTTATTTCTTTAGTTAGGGTATTTTTTATCAAACCTTTAGATTCCACGCAGTTTAATGTGTTACTTCCAGGACTTGATTGATGATGTAGGAATATGGTGTAGAAGTTCCTGGAATGACCCAAAACACTCTAGGTTGTCGAGTTCTACTATAGTGTTATTGAGGCTCACGAGGATTAGAAATCCTTTACTGTGAGGAGGAGGTTCCTATGGTTGGTAGGTACAAGACCTTATACATCAAAAGAATTTATCAAAAAAGGAATATCCACTCTTTTCCAAGGGTCAGGTAAGGTTTTTGGGGGAAATATATGTTCAGGGAGAAATAATAGGGATTCTAGGACCACATGGATAGTTAGAATTTGGGTGATGTAATTCATAACCCGAAAGTTTGAGTATGTTAAAATGGAATAAAGAAGACCTTATAGGGAAGACCTGTAACACCCTGAGGTTATATGTTCCAACAAGATGTTTACAGGGCTCACAAGGATTGAATCTCCTTTATTTAAAAGATAAGATTCCTTTAGTTGGAGGTTCAAATCCCTTATTCATCGATATCATGGTCAAGAAAAGATGATCCTCAATCCTTTCTGAGGGTCATGAATGGTTCTCGAAGACTCAAACATCTAGATGATGAGGTTGGTTATGGGAGGAAATCTATCCAAGAAGGGTTTTGGTACCCTAGCATAGTTTAACTATTAATTAAGAGATTCAATCCCCATTCCTTGTGGTTTTGATTCACAAGGTGTGGGCCATCAATGGTTCGAGAATGAAGTGTCATATTCCTATTTTGAGAAAGGGTACACAAAATAATGAAGTAACGTCGAGGATGTAAAATTTGCTCAAATATTTTGGTATGTGGATTCTAAATCATGGTCCAAAGTGCTCAGGTTAGGAAGATGATATGGGAAAATCATACTGGGGAAGACCGAAAACAGATTGGGGTGATGAGCGCCACCGTAGTGATTTCAAGGCTCATAAGGATTCCCTTTTTGTAGAGTTACACATTTGGTTGATGACCATAGGCGCATATATAGGAGCTATAGGAATACATTCATAGTCAATCTAAGGATCCCTTGAATCTAAGAATCCTTTCCCAATGTCCATGGAAGGTTTACGATTATTTGAGGCACTCAAATAATGAAGTATTATCTGTGGAAAGTGTAATATTCAAGAAAGGTTTAAACACTCTAAAATTTTGGTCGTTATCTAGAGAATATATTTTCATGATGAGAAGATGTGAAAAATAATTAATCTGACTTTTTCTTGAACTAGGGGGTCCACAGTGCATATCATGGATTTTTCTAGGGCTATAGAGAAGACCCTATCAACTTTATGTATTATTTATTTGAACCCTAATTTTTTTCTAAACTCAAGAGAAGAAGAGTTTCGTAAGTGGAGACTTGAGTTTTTCTTAGGCCTCCCTTTGAGTGTT
The DNA here is from genome assembly GCA_963277665.1 of Viscum album. Taxonomy (NCBI): domain Eukaryota; kingdom Viridiplantae; phylum Streptophyta; class Magnoliopsida; order Santalales; family Viscaceae; genus Viscum; species Viscum album. The sequence goes on from OY728135.1 coordinate 268,275,618, forward strand.
TTTAATACAACAAGTTTTTTGTATATTTTGCTACCAGTTTAGGGTCTTTTGATTTGTATCATTATAGGATAAAGTTTATGGTCATGAATCTTTGAACAGAATGTTGACAGTTAATGGTCGTGATGCACATGGTCCCAATATGGGAGATGATACACAAGATCCTAATTAGGATACCCAGGTTCAAGATTACCCAAACATCCTTTTGAGTGGGAGATGAAAATTTTGTAAATCATGGGACAAGGTTCTTAGGTCATGAGTATTGATATGGGACAATGATATTAGGGATGGACCAGAACACACTGAGATTATATGCTCTGTCACGGTGATGTCAGGGAAACATGGATTGGAAATCAATTTTTACAGAGTGATGCATTTGGTTGATGACCATAGGAACATATGAACGAGCCATAGGCATGCATTTATAATTAAACAAAGGGTCCCTTGAAGCCATGCATCTTTTCCAAGGGCCATGAAAGATTTTCTACAACACGATTTTCTTGAGACATGAAGTGCGATTTATGGATTGGTGTTCTTAAAAGATGATGGAAGAACCCCAAATTCTAGATGACTAGGGTATGGTACTTATAGTCCTTTGATAAAGGGTGAATGGTCTGTGATGTTCTACACAGTTTAATTTCATACAGTGGGGACATGTTTGTCTCCATGCAGTTTAACATCATTTGTTAATGACATTTTCTGGGTAGTTTATCATCATGTGATAATGATGTTTTTTCTACCTTGATGTTTAACATCATACAGTAAGTATGTGAGAACCAATGTGAAAAATTGTGCACAATATATTGCATACACAAGAAAAATGTACATAGATATTGATCATATGTATGAAAAACAAGGTTGTACAAATCGAACCCTATGTATTTAGGGTACATTTATTTTTTCGGTTGTTGTAGTTGGACCAAGGACCTATGATACAAGCATTAGTACGTGTCATGTGATGATAGGAATCAAGCCACATATAGTTCTTAATAAAAAATGTAGTTTAACATCATGCAGAAAGGATGTAGTCTTCCCAATGTGAAAAGGGGTATTGCGGCTAGAACCAAAGATGCAAATTTGGGGCATCATTTCATATTATATGGTAACAGGAATAAATCCTAATATAGTTCTTAATAAATATCCCTACATAGGTCTAACTTGTATGTAGGGAGGGGGGATTTTATATTTTTTTTTTTGTGATTGGGAACGATGTTGGAGACTCAGGTGTCACTACATATCCTATGAGGATAGAAATCCAATCACACATATTGCTTGAATGAGAAATGCTCTGTGAATGTCTAACCCATATACAAAGGTGGGAATTTTTTCCATTGATTGTTGTAGATAGACCCAAAATTGGAGATTTGTGCATCCCAACATATCCTATGATATTAGTTATTAAGCCACATATAATTCTTGAATGGAGGTTTGTTGGGAGATCATCACCAAACAAAATTGTCTTCTTAGGTGAGGTCCACAAGAATGTTCAACGTTATTCCATGAAGGAGACATCAACCGTGAAATTTAAAATCATGCGGCGAGAACTCAATGTTTGAATCTTAAGTTCTTTCATTCATAACCATGATGAACCCATCTTGATATGTCATGAATTGTCTATATAGGGAATCCCTTACTGAAATTTCTAAGCTTTCAATCTCTATGCTCGGTGTGAGAAATAAGGAATGGAAAAGGTTCCTCTCATCATGCAGAGGTGATTAAGGATATGACAGGGGAATTTTGTATCATGTGGTAGTTGGAACAAAAATATAGGATCGAGGTATCCCTACATATCTCATTTAAGATGAGAATCAAGCCATACATAGTTCTGGAGAACCTGTACAAGTTTATTGTCATGTAGAAAAGACATTAGCCGTGTAGTTTAAAATATTGTGCTATGCATGAGGATATCCTGACATGAATGAAAATGGATGTCATGGATCCATGCAGTTTTACATCATGGGGTAAGAACATTTTTTTTATGTTTAACTTCATGTGTTAAGGACGTGATTCGCCATGCCATTTAATGTCATGCTACCAGGACTTGAGATGCTATGCTGTTTGATGTCTTACTTCTAGGATGAGAGATGTTGTGTAGTTTAAAGTCATTATTCTAGGATGACTTCTTATAGTTTATTTTTATATGGTCAGGACATGTAACACTATTCAGTTAAAAGTCTTGATGCTTGGACTTGGGGTGTTGTTCAGTTTAACGTCTTGATTCTAGGATAATCTTTTGCAGTTTTACATTATAAAAGTTGGATGAGAGGCACTTGATGATAGATATGAAAATTATTTCTTGAGAAATATCTCATTTGGGGGGGGGGTGAAATGCCCCCATCCATTATGAACAATGAGTATAATCCATTATGATAGACCTTATGTATGTTATATGGCCCTTCCCATTTATCTTATTACATTGGAGGCTCCTTAAGTAGTATCATTGGGGTTCTAAGAGCCAATACCAGTTCTACTTAGAGGAATGAATGCATGAAAACCTTTTTATTAATTGCTTATGTGATCCGATTTTAATGGACTTCAAGGTTGTTAAATGTACAAAACCCATTGTCATTGAGATTCCCCAATTCATACAACCAATTTTGGGATTTCTTATCATCTGAGAGCTATCCAAAAATGTCTATTTTGTGCAAATGTAGCTAGAATTATATGGGTAACACTACATAGTTCCAAGACACCAATGAGTATGGCATTTCTTGTGTAGTAGTACACATGGTCGTACTGTAGGCCCATAAAGCATGGAGGAGTTTGTCTGGCGAAGTCACCTTATCATTGTTCACCATCTTCTAGAGTATATTTGATAGAGTCTTATTGAAGGTCTCTATCTATACATTTCTTACTACATGATAGCATGATAGGTGATTGGACTCGATATTCTACTCATGGTAAATTTTCTCCAATTATGTAGAATAGAAGTTGGTGCTGTTGACCATTAATATTGTTGAAGGGACCCTAAACCTAGTAATAATATTGGACTTTATGATGTTGATGATATTCTTAAGCTCAAATTCTTTGAGGGGTGTTTCCTCAACCCATTTGGAAAATAATGTAGTAGCATCAATGGTGTAATTGAACTACTTAGTTGTGGCTGGGTGATATGACCCCACAACATCCATTCCCCAAATGGAAAATGGCCAGGAATATTTAGACATATGTACAAATTTTGGGGGTTTATGGATGAAGTTTTCATGGATATGGAATGGATGACATTTCCTGGTGAATTCCATATTGCCTTGTATCATAGTTTCCTAGTAGTATCATGGCCTCCTAATTTTGGGGGAGATCCAGGCCCCATAATGATGAGCTCCATATGGGATTACATGGACTTCTTACACGATGGTGAGAATCTATCATTCTTATATGCATCTGAGAAGGACTCCATCAAAACCTCACTTTTAGAGGTCCTTTTATCATTTGGTTCATCCATCATGGTGAAATTTTCTTCACGACATCGAAGATATTCCCTTCCAGCTCAGTTTGTCGGGAGAGTCTTGTTTCACAGGTTACTGATTATGGACTCCATATATCTAGGGGTGGATATTGGTTCATCATGATCTTGGGTGGTGTTGACTTTATTGATTTCCTCCATATCATATATGAAGATCAATGAGTTTATTCTTCGATGCATGATACAAAATATTTCTTCCGCCTAACCAAGATAAGCCAAGACTATAACTGTATTTGGCAATATGTTTGTGAGATCGTTTTGTGATTGGGGAACATGATGCAATGTGGGATAAAAAGGGAACACTTCCATCAGTCCCCTAATATATTCAGGAAGAGGGTCCAGTTTTTCCTTTTTGATGGCTTATTTTCCATTGATCTTCTTTCTCACTAGTTCTGAATACCCTTTAATATTTAGGTAGGCTTTATACAGTTGTAGGGCTAGTTCCATTCCTGTAATGAGGGATTGATATTCAGACTCATTATTTTTGAAACCCTTGGATTGTGAGAAAGAGTATGGAAGAACTTATTTTTCTATAGATATAAATACAATCCCTTAGACAACCCGATTAAACTTTGGGTTTTCCATACTTTTGATGATAGGACTTTGGGAGGAGACATCAAAATATATATCCCATGTATGGGGAGTTTCATGGGAATAAAATAACTCATTATATGAGAGCTTAGTGTCCAATGATGTATTTTTTGGGTAGGATATACCACGGAGAAATCTTCCAGTTCTTTCCATTACACCAATTTCTATAATACAAACTGGATATCATATTGTTACAGAATGACCTCCCATCAGTCATGATATGTAGTCAGAATAGGAAGACCAAGGATGCACTTGAGTGGATCAATACTAGAGACTAGATGTACTTAATGGTTATTCAGGAAATGCCTCATCATTTTCACTAGGAAGATGAGGGAAAGGAAATTCTAATTGACATCAGAGTATCAGGTCTCAATACCTAGAATTATTCAGATGAGGTAATAGAGGGTTATCTGGATCCCCACAAAATTTTACATTCCTTGGAGGTTTTCTAGTGAGAATTACATGGTGGCCACATAAAATATGTGTGGGGTCTCTTACACTAGAGAAAATAGAATCGATGGGTGCAGTAGATACTGCTTGATAATTTTAAATGCTCCCTGATAGTCATCATTCCATTAGTAATTGATCCATTTATTCATTAACCTGGTGAAGGGGATAGATTTATCAGCCAATTTTTCTATGAAACACTGAATGTAGCTAAGGTTCTATTGGATACCCCTTAGTTCTATGATATTTCAAGGGGGTGACATTACTAAAGTAGAAATAGACTTTTTTGGGTTGACCTTGATATCGCGATGGTGTATGAAAAAGCCAAATAAATTTCTTAATGTTATCTCAAAAGTGAATTTTAGGTGATTCATATTCATACTATGATTTCATAGCTTATCGAGGAATGTTTAGATATTTGTGAAGTGATCAAATCAATGTCGGTATTTGACCAACGAGACTTCAACATAACATTATACTATTATTTCCAAGAATGGATTAATTTTATGATGCATGGTGAATTGATATGTGGAGAAAACATTATTTAAGACAAAGGCTATGACATGATAGAAAAAGATCCACTGAGGCACTATGAAGTCAGTGGATTCTTCATCTTCAGGGGTTATATTTATCTGAATATACCTTGAATACCCACCCATAATAGAAAGGGATTGGAATCCAGTAGTTTCATCGATCAAGAGTTATGTGATATGCAATGGTAAATATTCTTTTGGAAAGTGCTGATTAAGGTCTTCGAAATAGATGTAGTCCCTAATCCGCCCATTCTTTTTCATGATAGGGATGATGATGGAAATCCATATTAAGTATTGAACTTCTTAGAAAAAGTTGTCTTTGATCAATTTGTCAAATTTTGCCTCTATATTTGTGGTATGAGAGGGGTAAATCCACCTGGATACTTACTTGAATCCCTGATGCTCATGGGGTAAATCGAGATAGAGCGTATCCACAATTGGGTTCAGTCAGGACATTTCTATATAGTTCCAAGAAAACACATATTGATGTTTATTTATAAATGTGATATACATCCCTCACTCTTCAAGGGGAATGGAGACACTAATCAGTGTAGGCCGCGAGTCTTCTTATGTTCCCAGATTCACCTATCTAAGTTCATCAATAGTGGTAGAGACACCTTCCAATAATGTGGGAGGGGAATTCCCAATGTCATCTTCCTCTTATTCCATATCTGAGGCTATGGAGACATTTTTAGATGGAATTGGAAATACAAGTCCTTCTCAATCACTATTAGGGTGATAGAGTCTATAAGATGATACATTATCATCCCAAGCTATCAGATTTGTTGCAAAGTGATGCCAAAAACGAATTTCTTTTACACTACCTTTGGGGAAAGAAGGGGATTTTACCTCTAGGACCAGGACTATTACCTTAACCAAATTTATGGGAAGCACATAGCCACTTCTGATCATATTCCATGGATTCGTATGGGCGGTCCCCAAACCATTTTGGGTTCAACCTGTATATCATCATCCACCATTAGTTATTTTACACCCCTTTGGTTGAACTCTACTTCAGAAAATGTGTCTCTACAAGTCTATAAGGGGGGGGGGGGTGTTCTCATCTTACAATATTCCAACCATTCCATCAATGGGGTATTTCAGACTCTGATGGAATGTTTAAGGTACATCCAAGTGGATATGGAGTTTGGGCCTTCTGATCAGGATATTGTATGCAGTGTATTGCTGGAAAACCATAAAATTATTGTTATATGTGAGATTCCAAAGTTGATATTTGATATTTATTTTCACTATAGGTATTTATTTATGCTTATCATACCCTTGAATGGTCATATTAGTGAGAGATAGGCCCCCTTTTATATATCTAAAAAGTTGGAGGGTTTGAAAAGGGACGAGGTTGATCTCAAAACCATTATCAATCAGATCCCTTAAGATGTCAACATTATTGAGTCTTACCAAAACATATAGGGGTATGATGTATCCCTGGATGACCTCTTTCTAATCCTGGATAGTTAATGAAATAGAGACATGGAATTCTTATGGTGTGGTCTCCACTTGATAAACCTCAACTATAAAGACTTCTATCTAAAACTCTTGTGGGCTCTGGAGGGATCTAACAAGTACCTCCCTAATTTATTTTGAAAGATAGAGTGCATTGAGTATTTAGAGGTTGGTCAGGAAAACTAATAGCTTTATCAAAATGTCATACTTTAGTGCTAGAGGTCGACGCTTCTCGAGGTTGGGTTTCTCTTTAATACTTGGCACAGTAGATGAGGAATTTGAGTTGGATGGGCCTAGTTCTTGTACATAGTGTGTAAAATCATATAATACTAGTGGCGAGGGTCATGCAAGCCTTCCATATTTCCTTGTATAATCAGATAATTATACCCCCACTAAGCGGTCATGCAAGAAAACTAGGCATAGACGACTGCTGTAGGGTTCTGAGACACCTCCACATATTTTATTGGCTCATTGAAGTGCCTGAACATGGATCTCAGATGCATATATGTCCTCTTTGGGGGACTTGAACAAGATATTAGGTCTGTCCACATCCTTACTATCCCCTGTATCATCAATTCTTGTGCATGCAACCTCATTTCCCCCGATTTTGTTTGATGAACTCATGTCTGAAGGTATCTTCATCATTAAAGAAGGATTTTACCAAGTGTATCATTCTAATAGAACCAAATATTATCTATTTATCTGACTAGGGTTCCATTTAGTGGGGTGATTCCCATACTTTGGATGTTATAGGGAAGAAATATGCAAGAGTTAGAGCTTGTGTTGGAGCAGAATATGACTCCTCCTCTTTCATTTCTTCATTCTTACAATGGTCATACCCACCTTCAGGAGGCATATATGATGTTACCTCCCTGGGTGGTGGAGCTATTGTGGGTCTTCAAAATTATGATCTTAGGGTGGAATGAGTTGGACAAATATTTTTTAGTTCATCTAGTTATTTAACTTCAATTCATGCCTAGCCATAATTTTATGCCAATACCCATCTTCTTCTGAATGGGAAATGATTATACAGGTCACTTACTCTAAGGATTTCTCTTGCACCACCTATCTATAATTGACCATGACTTGAAGGAAATATTTGAAGATTAAGTAGTTCTGCATAGTATGACCCAACCTTCTATGGAATGGGCAGTATTCAGGATAATTAGTGGGGTTGACCTCATCAGGATTATTATGCTATGGTAGCTTGAGTAGGTTATTATCCATGGATTTTAAGAAATAACCGGTGAATTGTTGATTTCGGAATGAGTATTATTTATTAATCCATTCCTAAATTCCTAGGAAACCGTGATATCTTTGTGCTTCTACCGGAAGGCATTTTTTTGGTTTTTTCTTCTCAACAGGAGGTGCCAGGAGGTCTAGGACTTTCCTAGGTTCTTTGATCGGTACTGTTACTGGAATGAGAGTGACAACCAAAAATTACAATTTTACTAGCCTTTACCCTATGTTGAGATAATGAGTTGATATTTGGATCATTTTTTTGGATGGAATCCTCTAGACATTGTTTCATTTTTTCAAACTCACAGAACCCACCTGGGTACATCATTGGGATTAGAGGTGTCTATAACTCATCCTTGAGATTTTCAGTATAGAGTTCCAGTAATTTTTCCTATGAGAGAGGGATACTGAGTGAATAGGTTAACCCCTTACACATTTCTATGAAGTCAGAAACCCTCTCATATTTTAATTTCATGCAGTTCTTTAGGTTCACAATCATTGTTTTACTCAGTATAGATCTGAACTAATAAAGGAATAAAAAATGAATGTCATCCCATATTACAACGGTTCATGTTGGAAGACTACTATACTAAATAAAGGATGGCCCTGTCAGAGTCTGTAAAAAAAAACTCATATTTATTAGTCTCTTATTGATCTTGATGTTCCACCGTCAACACACATCAAGATATAAAGTGTGTGAGAATTTTTTTCGGTGTCACATGCACTGTCAAAGGTAGAGAAGTTAGGATTTCCTAAAATGGGTAGGGAAAAGTGTGATCCACCCACTAAGGATATGGATTCATCTGAGGATGAACATGTGAAGATATCCCTTCCATGGCTTCAAATCAATTATCCATGGAGTCGATGACTTTAAGAAACGCCAGGGGTATTGTTTTCGGAGCTGCTCCCATCTATGGGGAGCAGGTGGGGGTCAATGAGGTGGCCCTTCCTTTTTATCCTCTTGATTTTTGATTCGTTCTAAGACTGAATGATCACACTGGAGAGGGAGAGGCTATTTTCTCAAGGAAGAAAATTCATAATCTTTTTTGACTTCCTCATTTATGTAGATCGACTTCTAGGATTCAGAGCCAATTTGTTGCTAAGATACTGATCTTTCTGGTAGATCAGATATGGGAGAAATAATATTCTTCTACGCATGAAGCTGATACCCATCAGGAATATTTCTCATGAGTATCTCCTCAATGAGCTATCAAAGAGTTTTTATTCCACTCTTATATTGTGATAACTATTCATCCATTGAAGTAATTTCAATTCTTCAAAGATATGATTGGGATGAAACCACACCTTTCCATTTTTTTGGAATTTCTTTGCCATAGTGGTGGAAACTCGATATTTAGAGGTGATAGGTTTCCGATTCCTCTTTAGTTCTGGGTGTTTGAAGCCTTAGTTGGTGCATCCAGATCACCCTCCTCTCAGGGTAGGTTCTCTATGTTAAGGCCTTATGCATTTGTGTCTTGATCCAAAAAATCTGTCGTGTTGATAGTGACGACATTTATAGAGGTTTATCAGGAAATATTGGTTATTACATTACTTTCAATGCAACATGATGATAATTCACTTCCTTTACCAGGGTCATTTTTTGAACCCCTAGCCATGTTGGGACATTTTGTCTTGCGACCTCAGCAGGGTTTGATTGCCTTCACTATATTCTCCTCCCATCTAAGTTAATAAATTGTGATCTTATTCCCAGTTATGATTTCTGAATGTTCCTCGAATAGAAGAGGGATTTCTTGAAGCGAGAGGAATATATGGGATTCCTACCATTGTTTTTATCTCCCAAACTGGATAAGATTGATTCTATCTATAGTTATATTGATGAAAATTCTCTTATCCTGGTGAACTATTGGTTATTCTGGGCCATAATTGGTATTGATTGATCATATTGTTGCGGATCCACTTATGTAGTTGGGAATCAGATAACTTTTGAGATAGAAATTGAGATATAAATGAACCCATCCAGCGCGATGGGGTTGATATGGAATCGTTTTTTATTTTACCCTAACTCTCTTAGGGTATGATGAACCTAGGGATGGAAATTGAGATATAAATTCCCCTATCCCAGTGGGATTGGGTTTGTTTAAAGTGGTGGCTGATATTTCTTGAATCCTCTTAGGAATTTATGATCTAAGGGGTTGAGACAATGCTAGATATTCCCAAGACCCAGTGAGATGGGCCCGCTCCTAGTCTACTGTTATAGTAGCTGCTACTGCAATCTTTTTGAGGCAGAACAATTGTTCTCACATGGAAGATAGCTGTAATTAAAGCTAATGAAGATCATAAGTTTCTATAGGATGTCATTGGGTTGATTGGATCCTTGGATTTTGTGGCTAAAATGTGTTTCTGCTGCATTGAGGGGATGAGTTCAAAGACTTCTTGTCAATCCTATCTCTCCATTTGTGATTCCTTGACACCATTGAATCATGGTAATTATATTTTAGCAACTAACTGGATCATGCGTTACCTGGTCGTCTGATTTCACTAGAGGCTATGAAATTACAGGACACCTTATCTGAAGGGATCTAATGTTCTAGGGACATAGTGAAGTGAAACGCTCCATATTTTTTCCAGACCTAGATATGCATGTCATATGATGTTTTGAAAATCAGTCAGTGGAGGGTTTTTATGACGTAGTGAAAAACATTGCATTGGAATTAGTCATATTCCATAATTATTGGGATTCGAGATATGGAAAAGGAAGCCATATCTAGCTAACAACAGAGTGTATTGATGAGATGAAGATGATACTCCTACCCTGAATAGGGTATATGTATAACGTTCAGTCACTGATGAGTTTCCCATATATTGTTTCTTGTATAAGGCATTCACTCCTTTTCTAGATTTCCTAGGATATCCTTGCCAGGAGAGGAGAGGGTCCAGAACATGACGGAGAGATTGTTTCTGGTTAATTATCTTTATATGTTAATCTTGGTCTCCACTTCATCATACTTACATGCATCCATCCAGTGAGACCACAAAAGAGGATTCTTGGGGTCACCTACTGACTAGAGTGGTGTGCTTTTGGATGTTGATGTGGAACTATATGCAGTTTCCCCCGATGTTTCAAGAACCTCTCTATACTAAGGCATATGAGTTTTGGAAACCTCTCTATATAAAGGTGTCTGGAAAATGGTAGGATTTCCTTGTCTTTGGGATATATTTTTGTGAGGAGGTTGATCATAGTGGATGTCAGGAGTAGAGTCCTTATGATCCATCTCAATACGATAAAGAGGATGACTATCATGGTAATGATCATATTCTACTTTGATTTAAGAGTTGAAAGATATTTGAGTTGTTTAGAATGTATCACGAATTACCTCAAGGACATTGACATTGAGTAGATTAGGAATATGGGTCTCGTTCTATGTCATGGATGGAATATTCCAAACTACCATAAGGAATTGTGTAGGGATATGATCCTATTATATGAAGGATTTTGGAACATGTTTATAACCATCTAGTATTGTGGGAGAATGAGCCCACTGTTGAGAAGCTAGTGGAATATTACAAAAAAGCTTCGTCATTATTGATAGGAACCAGATCCTGTCTCGAGTCATGTTCTATTCTCACTTGGTGAGCCTCAGTCAGGATGGGAGTATGAGCCTGATCCTGAGCCTTGGGAATATGCCTCTAGTCTTTTGTGGTATAGATATGAGCCTTCCCCAAGGCATATGCTGCTCTCACCTGGTGAGTCTCAGTTGGAAAATGAATATATTCCTAGGCCAAAAAATGAATTCCCCTCATGAATATGTTGATGGACATATCGAATGGGAGAAGGGATATGAGCCTCCTCTTGTATTGATTTATAAGGATGCTGGTTTAGTCATTCATCATCAGAAGTAGGAATATGTACCTGGCTTCTAGGATCTACTAGAATATTCCAGGAAGACTCACTTATAGAAATACGAGCCTATCCCGAGGCATGTGCCATTCTCACTTGGTTAACCCCAGCTAGAATAGGAGAATGAGCCCCATCTTGGGTCTTTGTAGTATGATGTTGGTCTTCCTCAATAGGAACACAAGCCTATCATGAGGCATGTTTCCCTCTCACTTAGAGATACCTGACTAGAACAGGGATATGAGACCAATCATAGGCCTTTGGAATATTTCATCACACTTTTTTCGGTAGGCATGTGCCCATATCCTGAGGCATGTGTCGCTCTCACTTGGTGAGATCCGATTGGAATTGGAATATATGACCAATATGATGCCTCATCCTTTATCATAATATGCTGATAATCCTCTTAGATGAGAGAGATAATGTACACTTGGTCTAGAGAAACCACTTGTTCATAATTATTGGAGTTTTGATCTTCCCTGGTTAAAGGGATAAGAATATACATATGTCTCTTTCTCTATACCAATTCTAGAATATTGTGATAGAGTCCTATAGTTGTTTCTAAGTTGTATTGTAATTTTAGTAAATTGTGGGTAGAGATATAAACCTGCACATTTTCCATCTCCACTATATAATAGAATATATCTTCAATTGAAGTAGGGATATTACCTTACTTATATCCTCCTTGTTCCATTGGAATATGCTGGTGGGATTCATGCATGGAGGTAGAGATATGCACCTCCCCCATGTATTCTATGATAATATGCCTATAGAATTGTTATGAGGGAGAAGGTATATGAGCATGCTCGCTGTTCGCTACCAAAATGTGCTAGAAGAAATTATCAATGGGAGTGGAGATATGAACCCACCCATGGTTATCTGGAATCTTTGCAGGAATATTCCCACAGACTTGTTCTATGTGACTGGATATGAGCCTACTCAATGGTTACTTCTAGAATATACCAGAAGACTTTTTCATTGGGAGTGGGGATATGAGCAAACTTGAGGTTATCCAGATCCTTCATTACAGTATTTTTCTTCCTTATCCCCCATGAATGGGAATAAGAGGTCACAGTTTTTCAGGTGGTACACTTAATAAGTAAATGATGGGTACTAGTGGGATGGTGTTGGTGATGATGGTTGAAAAGATCCCTCCTCGACATCCCCTAGATTGGAAGGGTCCCATATTTGAATCCCTAGTCCACCTTAATCAAAGGCTGAAGGTGATGATTGTCATGATCTAGGGATAATATCTTTAAGTGGTTGGCCATGAAAAAAGAGACACTGGCTTAGCTATAACTTTCCTTAGATGATGTTGACCGATCGAATTCGTTACATGGATAACCTCATAGGTATATTTGAGGGTTGGGATCATACCAAATCGAGGGTACTTCTTGACAATTGTGTTCATCACCTAATGTTGGTGTTTTTGGGAATGCGTGATCATTTTGTGACCCATGGGGGTTGTATCCATAACTGCTTTGATAGAACTATCTCTAAATGATGACATTATCTTAGATCGGAATGCTTTTGATGAAAGAAGTATCTGTAGTCATGCAGATGATAAGGAATAATGTCACTGATTAGTTCAATATTGTAGTCATTATTCATACCCAATCTGGTATGCATGGTTAAAAAATTGTCCTTTTATTCTTGATTTGGTCATTCTACTCAATAGGACTTGTCAAATAGAGGATGAACTTATTTCATGGGAACCATATTTATAGAGGATTAACTGTAAGACTTCTGTCAAGATTATCAACTTTGATATGCCAACAAAGTGGTCTGACACATGGAATGATGACCATACTATAATTTTAGGGGTGTACATCAGGATCATTGCTTGCATATAATATGAAAAGAGAATTGACCTGATGTATGATTAAACAATCATTTTTTATTTGAGAAATTAATGTTGGGTTCACCATTTTTGTTTCGAATGAAAATACATGACCTAGAAACCCTTATTAGATTAACACAATGGCTTGATAAGAACTGGGAAGTCTATCATTTTTATATTTTGAAAAATATTTTGATACTAAATTAGTTTACATCGAGTTCACCATTTTTATTTTGACCATAAAGATACAAATGAGAACCCTTGTTGAGGTGAATTCTTTTTGTCATGATGGTTGATTATGAGGGGTTTATTTCTTAAAAAATCATTAACATCGGGATACTATTGTCATTCTTAATGGAAATTACTAATGGTTCCCTCATCCATAACTAGGTACAGATCTACTTTCCATAGGTAGGTGGTCAATTGGGGTTTCAGAACCGATGACTCTTAGAGAATCAGATTGGTTGAGAGGACGGGAGGTTGGTCTCATCACAACCCATTGGGTGGAATTGTCACATACTATGGGACTCTATCATAGATTTAAGATAGGTTCAAAAATCTATTCCTAATCCTAATACATGACTGACTATCCTAACATAATGATCATAGGTTAACACCTTTTATGTACAGAAGAAGAATGGGATCTCATTTTTGATTCCATATATATGTATCCACAGTTCTTCATCCATGTCCTAGTAATGAATAGATGTATTAATTAGTAAATCCACATAATCAAGAACTTCAAAATTTTATTCCATGCAGGGAGGTGGTTAATATTTTGATGAGGGGGATTGAGCCATTATGATGTTTCCTATGTATCCTATTTATAGGAGGAATAAAAATCCATATTGTTCATTAAAACCCATGTAGTTTAATGTCATGAACAAAGGACATATTTATGGACACTTAGGCACCCAATTTCTGAGCTCAATCCTCTAGGGGATGTTCTACATATCCTGGTTATAGAAGGAATCAATGTTAACATAGTGCAATCATGCCCTTGGGACTATCCCGAAGGTAGATTCCCTTACATGAGGGAGATGTTTATATCATTCCACTCATTAGGGCTTACATACTGTGATTTCAATGGCTAGTGTATATTTATGATGTGAATGATAAGACCATTATAACTCCTTACGACCCCATGATCTATGCTCGAAGTGAGAAATGATGGATGAAAAATGGTCAGTCTCATTACTTATAGATATGGGACTTATGAATTGGGAAAACTGTTTGGATTTTGATATAAAGATCAGGACTCAAAGATGCATCCTACTTATCCAGGAAATATCTGGAATTAGATTCATCATAGTTCATTTGGTTTCTTAGTCTGCTGATGGATGAGGTAGGATGATCATCCCATGGGAATGATTGGATCTAGATGGTTGAAGTGTCAGAGACATGAGGGGACTTACAATGAAATGGGTGCCAATTTGAGATCAGGACTTAGGAAGGCATCCTAAATTTCATGGTTATAGAAGGAATCAGAGTTAACATGGTTCAATTGGTTTCTCAGTCCTCTGATGGATGAGGTATAATGATTAGCCCATGGGAACGATTGGGTCCTGATAGTCAAAATGTCAGAGACATGAGGGGAATTACACTGAAGTGGATGCCTATTTCAGCTTGGCCCTTAGGAAGGAGTCCAACGTATCCTACTTATAACAAGAATCATAGTTATCATAGTTTAATTGATCATGTCTTACTCATCGAGGCTTCCCTTATATGCATGACATATCATATTATACCACTGATTAGGGATTACACATTGAGGTTTCCCTGGTATGCATGACAAATCATATTATGCTATTGATTGGGGATTACACACTAAGGTTTTCCCTATATACGATACATATCATATTATTCCATTGATTAGGTCTTATACACTATCGCTTCCCATGCCTTTATTGAAGTTTATGACATGATTGATATAATCATTTTAACTCTCTATGACCATGTGATCTATGATCGGTGTGATAAAAAAGGGATAGAAAATCACGAATATCACTACTCATGTATGTTGGAATTATGTAGTAGGATAGACATTTGGATATTTTATTTGGCGCTCAGGCCTCATAGAGGCATCCTACGTATCCTGGTTATGGAAAGAATCAGAGTCATCTTAGTTATATTGGTCAGGGATTACACACCTTAATTTCTTTTATATTCAAGACATACCATATTATGCCTCTGATTGGGGCCTACTCACTAAGGATGGACAAGGATATCAAGTCCTGAGATGGCCTTAAGACCTGATATGCTTTTCTACCAGACATGCAATTATTGTTCGCTCAACATGCCTAGATTTTCTACTTGACATGTCGTAGAATGTCTTCTTAACATGTCCACAGACAATTGCATGATCTAGTTGACTTGTTGAAGGGACGTTACATAAATTGGGTGAGATTTATAAAGGTTGTCACATGATCAATGCTGGATTGTTCAGAAGAAATTTTAAGATCTGAATGGATTGTCCTGGAATCCATCACATGATCCTGGTTGACATGGTTAGTGGGCGTTGCATGATCTAGCTGAATTTCCCTGATATCATCACAAAAGATGGTTGACATGTTGGTATGGCATCGATAGAGTCAACGTAACATGTTAGGAGGGTGATTCATGATCCGTGATGACATGTCTAGGTGTCATCAAGAAAGTCGATTGACATGTCTGGAGGACATCTCAAGAGCCAACTGACATACATTGGTGCTACTACGAGACTCATCTAACATGTATTGGTGCGAACATATGAGTTAGATGACATGTCTCAAGGACACCGCAAGGTATGGATGGAAAATCAGAGGGTTTTGTGAGACTTGGGTGGCATGGTCAAAGGGATTCCATGTGACTTTCTCTATTAAATGTATAGGGGACTTCACATGATTTAAATATTATACCAAAGGAGTGTCACATGATCTGGGAAACATTTCCTGGTGTCATCATATAACACAGGTGGTTTATGCGAAGCACATAAGGATCATCATATGTGTTTTTTATACAATTGTCCTAAATTTTAGTCATTGTTCCAGACATATATTGAAAATTCATTATATTTGTTTAAGTGTTTTATTGTTTTAAATCTAATTTATTTTAGAATATGGGCAGGGAGTACATTGTATGACCTATCAGAAGTCCTTCATGAGGCCTATTAGTGACCCTGTGAAGCGCCGATGAAATTTTTATGATCATTATAGTTGTTCAGTAGATATTACCTAAAAAACATCTCAATCAAGAGATAAAATACTCTGAGAAATCATCTCTGATATCTGGATGTGTCGGTTCAAGGTTCCAAGGATTCATTCGTCCATCTAATCTTAGTGAAAAGGGACAGCCTCTCTCTTGGATACTGAGGTGTGGAATTTATCGGAATCACCACCCAGGTTGTTTTCTTCTTTTCATGGAATGTATTGCAAAAATCTAGGATGGAGTCGGTGGAGGTATTTGGCATCATCTTCTTCACCGGTCTTGCTACAGGTCATTCCAGGGGTGTCACTTAATTATTAGCGACTATAAGACCATCCCATCAATGCCTCATTTATTAGATTATTTTCAATTGATGGGGTCTCTCCGGATCATGAAAACATGCCTAGGTTCTTCTATATTGTCAAGATGACATGTTTATGTACTTTTCTCTAGATCAAGATGGCCACTGAAAGGACCTCATGTTATCTTTGATGCCTTGTCTATGATATTCTCCAAGACAAATATGGATTACCGAGGGCCTTTGTGAGATCAAACTAACTTTCAAGGGGTCTTGTGAGATTGATCTTGTCTGTCAAATGATTTTTACAATCATAAGAAGACCCTAAATTTTTACCTTTTATTTTATTCTATTATTTATCGATGGCTTAAGGATCTTATGAGCATGCTCATGTTTTGTAAAAGACAATGGTGATTCACCATGTGACCATCAAATGGTCTTGTGGTGAGGCGTGAACACTTCATGGAAAAAACCTTATGTTTGTCTTATATAGTAAAAGGGGAAGTGTGATACTACCTAAATATGTTTGAATCCTTTTGTGTGATGGGGGTGACATGCCTGTGGGATTTCACACAGTGAGGTGAACATGTTACAAGGAGTTTATGGTGTCCTGTGAAATTCCTGGGTGCATCACAAGAATTTTATAACGGAGAGAGGCTCTTGACCCTTCCCTTTTTATTTCATTTTATGATTTTACTAAGGTTTGGGATCTCATGATGTTTTATGAGTGTTTACGAAGAAAATCACTCAACCTACCAGTGAAGCATCACATGATATTTATAGACATAAGAGGCTCTTATCCTTTTGGATATTTTACTCCTATTTTTGAAGGATTTTAAAGGGGTTGTTAGGAATTTGCCAATTGAAAATCCACGTGTCCTAGATGAGATTATCTGGTTGTTTCCGCATGGCCTCTATTTGTATGGGGAATATTTCAAAAAATTATAAGGACTTATCAAAGGATATTTTCTTGATCTTCCATAGGCTGTTAACTGTGCATGACTATCCGCATAACCTTTGAAAGTTAATGCGATCACATGTCTCCTGGCGGTTTAGGTGATCCACATGATCATGGAAACTTTATTCTTCCTTCACTTTATGGGGGAAAATAATACCCATATTCAGGTATTTTTTCCATTGGTATTTATCTGATGTCCATTTGGAAGGAATTAACAATGTCTCATGAAATTGAAAATGAGATAAAGAAACCCGTGCAAATTTGGTATATTTTGAAAAAAAATTAATTCAAATAAAAGAACAAGATATACATATTCAAACCCCATGAATTTTATTAATATGGTAAAATATATCCATTAGAAAGTAATCATACCCTATCAAAGATATCGTGGTGTACAATATGAAATATGTTTCAAGAAATTAAATTTGAGACAAAGAACCCCTTACCTTAATTCTCAACATCCACAAAACCCCTTGAATATCCTATATATAAAAGTAAAAAACATAATTAAATATTATTAAACCTTATTAATATAGAAAAAATTATATAAAATTCATTTATAATTAACCTCTACATTTATATTAGTTAATTACTATCTATTTTCAATATGAGGTGTGGGAAATATTGATCATTTTGTACTAGTTTCATACTAGCGATGTTGTTCTTCATTCTAATCCAAAATCTCATCATTCCCAAAACATAAAAGGTACTATAATTTATTCTCTATAATTATTTATAATGTTATAATATCATTATATGGGAGTTTGGGTTATGATCCTTAGTGATGAAATTGGCAATGAACATGTTTCAGTGATTCTTAACGAATGAACATTGGTATATCAATTAATGAGTTTAATATTAATGTTACCATTATATAACCAAAAGAAAATAAAATATTACCTATTTATAAAATATTTTATCAGTAGTTATATTCTCACAAACATCCAAGATATTATTTTATAGCATTGATCAAGAAGGTAGCTAGACCGACCTAAACATGAAGATACCATAAAAAATAGATGATAATGAAGTGATTTTGTTGTATTACCATTATTAAAGTGGAATAATAATTTTTTCATATATTTTATTTAAGTGATAAATCATAATTTAATATAATTATAAGAATTATCAATGGATACAAAACTTTTATATAGTATAAAGGAATAGTTTTTCCTCTTAGTTCTCTCATTTTAGATTATTGAATTTAAAACACTTGTTTGTTGCTCATATTATTAATAGGTTATAAAATTTGTCTTACCAGAATAATGATAATTTCATAAACATAATATGTATCCATTAAACCAACTATCATGACCTTCCATGGAAGTCTATGATGAAGAGTAGAATATATTGTCCCATGGAGGTGCTAGTCCACACGTACACATGGATGATAATTTCATTTTACATAGAATAAGAGAAATTTATTATATAGAATATTATTTAAAAATATAAATAATTTTATAAATATAATACTTATTTATTAAATTTCACATTATTAACACCCATGTAAGGTGGTGAAGGAAAATGAAACATGGAACTGTGTGGAGACGATAGTCTGTACATACTCAAAAAAATTAATTTTTTCCTTAAATGAAAAGGGAAAATGTGGTTGATAATTAATCCAAAAATATAACAAAATTAAGTATAATATAAATAAAATTTTAATAATATAATATTTGAAAAAATATATTTGAAATGGAAAGATATAAAAGAAGCAATGTTAATGAAAAGTTAGTAGTTACGTTGAAAACTTTGAGCTTCCCTTGGAGAGTTCTATTGAATGGAAGGAATTTGGCCAAAATATTATGTAAATAAGCTTAAATAAGTGAAATAAGATTCTATGGGAATTAAAATAAGGAATATTTTCAAGTGGAAACTAAAATTTTGGAGTGGACTTGAAGGGGCGGTGAGAGGCTCCCTTTATTAGCTTTGAGAATGGAATTTTTGTAATTATTTCATATGAATCAAAAGAGAGAGAATGTCTCACATGTCAAGAATACTCCAAAATGAAAAATAATGGAGAATAAATATGTTTTCATCAATTAAAAGCACAAAAAATCAGTTAGAAATATGTTTTTTAATATAATTGTTCTTTTAGCCCTTAGGTTAACCATGTTTACCTTTTTAGGTTCTACCACAGTAACTAGTTTTTACCTATGTAACTCATTTTTATGCATAAAAATAAAATGTTACTTATTAAATAATATAGGCCTTATAGTACAAAATTTAAAATCTATTTTATTATATTCACTTTCATTAAGTGATAGTTTTTTTAAATAGTAAATGTATAATATATTAAAAATAGTTTAACTTATTTTCTAAAATTCCAAGCATTAGTTTGTAAAATAAAATAAATATTTTTTTATAAAAAATGGTTTTTTGAATTTTTAAGTCCTACATATAATCTAATAATGTCATAAATGAAACTGTATTTGCAAAAATAGTATTTTTTACTATTCACATAAAAATCTATATTTTCATAAAAAATCTAGAAATTTATCCTTGTATAATATTATTATCATGAATATAGAAATGATCTCCATTTTTCTAAATTAACATTCTAAATTTTTTGAATTTAACCTTTAAATAAAATAAAAAAATATAATTAAAAAAATACATTTATTGGAAAATAACTTTTTAAAATAAGATGTAATTATATTCATAATTTTTAAAAAATAATAATAAAACTAGAATTAATAAATAAATATTATATTTTCTTAACATCATCATTTAACAATAATATACATAGTTTTCTTTAATAAAATTTATAATGCATAACAGAATAAATTTTAGTAAAATATATTTTTAAGCACAAAATAAAAAAGTAAATTTGAATAAAATGACCTATATATATATCATAATTATATTACTCCTTTTATGACCCCTAATTCAATGGGGTGTTTTTAACAGTTATATTTTATTTTCACATATCACATTTTGTTTATAGTTCAATGGTGCATTTAGAAAAATCTATTAACATAATATATATTTAATAAAAATACTTATGGGAAATTTTAGGTTGTTACATCCACAACCCCTCCCTGTTGTGGTACATACAACTATGACCGATTAAATATTCCCCACCATAAGAGTATCATCATCATCACTCTATATAACTAAACACCTGATCTCTAGGGGCCACACTCTATCCATTACTGAAAGTAATAACTATTTGTGATTGATTTTCACATAATTGAGCATCAACAATAAACATCCATCACTATACATTCCTATGTTCACCCAAAATATGGCTCACACCATCTAATGAAAAATGTTTCACTTCCAACCATATGTATTCCCTTATATTTCACTATGAGTGATGAACCAAATAGGTCCCATCAACACACACCTGCTGCTCTTTTTGATCCTTGCTCACCCATCCCTAAGAATCTGTGTCAAGGACCAAGATCGGACCAAATTCACCAAAAAACATCAATCTATCTCTAATTTCATTTATAACCAAAGAAAGACACCTCCCATTGTCATTAAGACCTAGTTCCACCATGCCTATAAGAAATTCATTGAAACCATCACCCCTCAGCCTAAACATTTCCACTCATCAATCCATAAACCAAAATGATCCCCACTTGTAACAGTATTCACTTTTATAATCATCGAGATATATACTTGAAAATTAATGATAAACCTCAATTTTATCTTCTTGAGGAAGAGTGAAACTATAGAAGAACTAGCTCAATGGATATCACCCACCATTATCTTGATCTCATCTAAACCAAAAGAGTGTACTCCCTCACACCACATAATCACACAATAAAAAAACATCTACAAGTTATGCATCATCAAGCATAGGCTCATGTGCCAAAAAAAACTATCCATGCTCCACTGCATATTAATCTAATCTATCCAAATTCACCTCAGTTCTTTCCTTACCAATAATATCAAGGCGTC
The DNA here is from genome assembly GCA_963277665.1 of Viscum album. NCBI lineage: Eukaryota > Viridiplantae > Streptophyta > Magnoliopsida > Santalales > Viscaceae > Viscum > Viscum album. Next base: position 268,297,393 of record OY728135.1, read on the forward strand.
TCACTCATGCCAATGTCTACTACATGATCACCTGTAACCTGGGAATCATTCTAAAAATAAAAGTGTATTCCCACTTTATACCCATCCTATATACCAACATATTGGATCATGATCTATAGGTTATGAAATGAAACCAATATTTCCATCAAAAACCAAAACTCAATAGAATAAGGACTGCCACTCAAAGGGCTTCACATCCCAGAAGACTAGGGCATTCCATATGCTTTTCTCAACCCTCACTAGGGTATCCATATCCTCAAGGAAACCTATTGATGATCCATACCATTTTTAAATTATCAAGTATAATATCCATTTAAAATGAAATGAACTTTTAAAATCATTTCATAAAATTCTCATTCCACCATAAAAGTTATTTTTTATAATGGTTCTAAACAAACCTTGTAGGAAAAAAATATGCCCAATAGGTGAACAGCTAACCATTACACTACCACATCACTAGAGTCAGGACACCTTGAGTTGTATCCCATAAATCCCATAATATCTAACCTAATTAGCCAACATACCATGCCTCTAAAATGTGTAAGACCAATGAAAACACAATCATCATCCATGCTTTCACATCAACAATATTTAAGTCATCTTTATTCCTATACCACACACTCAAAAATATCTTCAATTCATTAATCCTAACTACTAGAATTTACCCATTGTTTTTATCTATAAAATTAATCATTGGACCGGGCTACTCCCTTTCTCATTTTAATCTTTTACATTATGACACATCTCTAAAAATAACATGAATATATCCTATTATTTCTATTATAGGAACCCACTCACTAATATCCTGAGCCACATCACAATATCACTAGTCTCTCTAACCAAGTCTATAATCCACATATCACATAATCCATAACTAGTAGAGCATGATCTATTCTACAATTATTGATATCACAAGCTAACATGAATATTGAGATACTCACTCTAGGGTTTCCACACACACACACACACACATATATATTTATATCAAGCATCACATGTCGAGTTGATCACTAACTATAGGGATCCAATCCTCAATGGCCATCTACATACCAAACTAATACTTGAGGGTTTAAGTCACATACATCAGTAGATAATTACATCATACTATGATGATTCATATCAAGTAAACCATAGTTATATTGATCATTTACATAGAATGTCACTATAAATATATATGGTAAAAAATATAGGTTTTTGTTAGCACTTTAAGAAACCGAATTGGCATCCCATCAAACACAAGGGGTTTATCACTAAGGAATCTAGTGCACATACCAACCAACTAATAGTCATTATAGATCCCTTGTACTGAGGGAATATATTGTCATCAACAAAGAAAATCCCTCTCTAAGATCCATATTCCCCATCATTAAAAAAATATACAATGGTTCAGTGGAGTATAATCCCACCGACAAGAAATATAGTAAAACACTATATATTTTTAGTTGACACTTCAACTAAAAATTAATTACACACAATCATAGTAATATAATGTGAATCATACATGAAAAATATGATGCATGTATATAGGTCTCTTACCACTATAGGTCAATATCTAAAACCAAAATAAAAATCTCAAATAAACACATCATATTTAAATAAAAATATCAACTATAACATCAAAAAAAAGGAAAAAAATCCCATATTCTAGGTAATCAAAACATACCACAAAAAATCTGTTCACGGCTCACTAGTCTGTGGTCCATTATAAGCTCCGACATGTCCGTATTTCTTATCTACCATATCCTAAATAGTTAGATAAATGAAAAGGTGATATGATAGTACTATGTAACTCCTTGATATAATACCACCCACCATTTTCTTGGTTAGAGTTCTACATGACATCAGGTGTGCCTCCTCACCGACTGAGGCAATTGACTTATAGTGAGGGTATGAGGAGTTATTAGGGGGGATATTATACCCTCATATCAGAGTAAATAAACCATATTAAATAACCAAAATACATCAATAATAATGTACCAATGTATATGAAAATAATAAATTATATCCATGATATATAAAAAATATTAATTCTTTTATATTAAAAAACATCCCAACTGATTTCCCACAGGGCTAATCACATGTAAAATAAAAATAAAATAAATGAAATGCACAATATACTATAATTTCATCCCTGAGCCTAACCAAAATTCCAGTCTCCAAATCCCCATCAAGAAACTTCAACATGATCTATTTCACATCATATGATCAATAAATAAATTTGGCATAATGTATTCATGTGCACCAGGGTGCACATACAGGGGTGATAAATATATCTCAGTAAGCTAACCATAATTATGCCACTAAAATAACTAGCATATTAGTGCATACACATGTGATATAATTAACATAATTAAATAAATTGAGGAATCCCAGTAAATAAACACCATCGATCAATAGGTTATAAGGTGACAACCAGGGTAAACAATACTTGCTTCAGCTAGTGATAGATATCTATGAGCATAATGGGTATGAATCAGGGGATGGAACCCATCCAAAAATTTTAGATGAATACTATAGCTTAGGGTTAATTATTCCCCTTACCATATAGTCTTATATATATAACACCTAGGGGTAAAGTCACCCCACACATAATATCAAAATAAACATATTGGGGGGAATGAAATCATACTCATAATATCTCATAAATAATATTTGGGTGTATGGATCCCCTCTAATAATATCTCATAAGTCATATAAGGGGAATGTTAACACACCTATAATATCTCATAAATAATATTGGGGTGAATGGATTCCCACCTATAATATCTCATAAATCATATTAGGTGGAACATTTCCCCACTAATAATATATCAGAAATAATTTTGGGGGGAGTGGTGCCCCTCCTGTAATATTTCATCATATATTATTTTTGGGGGAATGGTGCCTAGTTTATAATATCTTGTATATATAACAAGGGAAATGACACCCCTCCTATAATATATCATATATCATATCAGGGGGAATCACATAACTCCTATAATATCTCATAATATATCATATCAGGGGGAATAGAACCCCGTTTGAAATATCACATATGCATATCATGGGGAATGATTCCCATCTTGTAATATTCCAAATATAATATTAGGGAAATAAATCCTCTCCCATAAAATATTATCATATATTTTATAAAGGGGAATAATTCCACACCTATAATGTCTAATATATCATATCATATCATTAGGGGGAAATAACACCCCTCCTTGGAATCATCTCATCTCCCATATGCACTTGGGTCACATTCTCTTCCTGGAATTATTACACACAACACACAAATAGAGATATACAGACTACCCACAAGATCAATATCTCTTCTTTATATATCTAATTGATCAAATGTATCCCCACATCCTAAGGAATACCTCATCATCTATATGAAAACTAAGGAAAAATCCCCAGGAACATATAAAATGAATAAGAAAAATCATTCCAAACCCATATAAATACTCACATATCCCTCATAGATTTCTATAGGTTCCTCCAAACCCATATTGGTTCCTACTCATTGGTTCAAAGCCTCATCCAAAACCTGTATTATTCTCTCATCCCATAGGACTTTACCTTGTCCTAACTTTAAGAGGGAATTCCAAATACTCATCTCATTTCTCACATCATAAATAAACCCCACTAACTAAGGATTATCACAATTATCCCTCACCTAGGGATTTGGGAATCCATTTCGAAGTCATCAAATCATTCTCATGACCACCACCTAGGTATCATGTATATTTTCCTTAGAAGATATATCAACCTACCACCTAGAGTAAATCCCTCCCATTATACCTCATCTAACCCTAAATCATCATGATAATGGCCTTTAATTGCGATGATGATCCCACTATTATGTTTTATATCGAAACATTCTAGGTGTAGAATACTCACTTACCAATTCCAGATCTAAGGAAAGAAAACATAAAAACCTCGTTGGATGGGAAAGTACACAAAATTTATCATGTGTACACAACATGTACACCCAATGTCCCACTATGGGAATGTACTTCTACCAATATTATTGTGTATATCTCAATATATGGCTTGTTATTGGGTGTACATGGTGTGTACATACAAATCCACACTCTAATATTTTAGCTCTACACATCTCAAAATGTTTTTCCCAAATACATGATGTGTCTTAAAGTCAGACATAGTGTGTAATTCATAGGGGTTACTTAGTCATGTACCCTATCTCAGGACATTCCATGAAACTTTATATTCAATATACTATCAAATATTATGTACATCACATGGGATTTCTGGATATTTACCTATATACTCCTCATGTTGCGCACCAATGTTCTATATGGAATGTCCATATAGCCAACACACTATGTGAATCATCTGCCACCTTCATCGTATTGATGAACTACACAATGTTTTTCATTTAACTACATGTTGTGTGATTAGGTTTTCTAGATTTAAATCCCATAAAAACCACATGAAACATCTTTTCATCACAAATCACACCTTTATGAGCCTCAATCCATACCCAATAGTACAAATGTTATCATAAAAATCGAAAATGTTAATAAAAGTATGATGTATTGAATAATAAAAATAACAAGCCTACCTCATGGTGAGTCACTAAATCTTAAATTTTGGATCCACATGCCTTGGACACTATATCCAAATCCAACTCCAATAGGATCTTTAGATAAAGTCGAATGCACCTCCATTTGCCTCCCTCCCTTATCATAGATTGACATTATATGAGGTAAGACACATTCCTAGAATTTTATTTAGTGAAAAAATGGGGAAAAGTTATAATAAAAATAAAAAATGAAATTAAAAGTAAAAAAATTAATTTGAAGACACGATCTCGGACCCAAAACCCAAGTAAAGTTTATACCCCACCTGGGTAAAAACCCATATTGGACTTACCGAGGAAGCTATAATTCACATCCATTTATAACATATCAATGTATTTTTTTCACTCAATGATAAATAATATTTATTTAATAAATATTAAATATCCTAATAATAATTCATACTCAAAATCTAACCAAATTGAGCCAAAGTGTAAAAGTATTATCATGATATTAATGGATTTATTAGAAAGTGTTTCTATGGTCATTTGTTAGGAGAAAATACCATTTTACCATTTATAAAGACCAGATTACCTAAAATATACCTATGTAGTCAAATTGAACTGCATTCTTTTATCCATTTATAAAAACATATCACTGAGATGTTCAAGCTCTCAAAATCTTAATTTGAATCTAGATTAATTTAAATCCGTTAATTAAGGACAAAAAATTCAAAGTTATCTTGATTTTTACAACTGATAATGCTGTAATTCATTACAAATGGCATGGTCAGGTGAAATGGTATCATATCAAAATGGACAATGAATTCCATATAAAAAACTTGTGAAATAGAGTAGTGCTTACAGTGGAAAGGGTTTTAACTTGGGAAGTCATGATGGAAATTCCATGATAAATACAAACATGATCTTTCCATAGAAAGAGTTTTCACTAGGGGAAGAACATTCTAGGCTCCATTCTATATTGGGTAGATGTTTTCTAAAAAATAGTATTTTATAAAATTCTTAGAAACCTTTATCGAAAAAAAATCAAAGGGGGATTTAAATTGAACTAATTTTTTTTTGTAGATTCCATAAAATATAAGAGAAGGTAAAATAATTAAAAACATTATTTGTATTTGTTTAATATTTGATCTTTGACACTCTCTTACAATGGTTATTACCTACTATCATTTCCCATCCAGGCTTAGCATGCATGGATTTCATAGAAATATCAATTATTATTAAACTTATACCACCTTCTTCAATGGGTTTAAATAAGAGATTATAACTCACCCAATGATACCTTATTTCTAGATGAGCATCCAATAAGAATGTCTCAGTGGTAATTTTGATGTGATTGAGAAATCCTTCTCAAAATATGTTGAAAGACAACACATGCTTGCACATGGAGGTGAGAACATACTTAATAAGAGTGATGCAGCCACAAGAGGAGAGTAGTTGAATCTTTCAATTATTGATTCTTCAAAATATTTTTTTTCATTATACTAAAAAAATTATAGATTTTGATTCTTATGGTTGATAGAGGAGTTACAAGATACTTTATAATAATGGAATTCAGTGATAAACCAAGACAATTCTCAATCAGATTGATTTGGCTTTCTGAACAAGTATTAAAAATATAAACACTTCTCTTAAACCAAATATCATATTATCTAATCAATTTTTCATATTCATTCAAAGTATGCTTAAAATTTATAATATAACTTTTTTACCATTTCTAAAAAACAAATAATATAAAAATATAAATGAGATATTCCATGATATTTTCACTTTTTTTTAAAGGAAAGGATCTATCCTATTAAAAGAGAACTGTTGAGATTACAACTTAGAGCATCCTGAGCTAAAAAAAATCCTAAAGATATGGGATCACCATGTATTATACATATAAAATATTTTAAGAAACCAAATTTTATTACCATAAATAAGATTATGAATCATGTAGATGAGAAACTACAAAATCAAAAATCACGAAACCATTTTGAAAATCGTTGGTTTCACATGACCTTCATAATGAAGATACATTATATAATTTCAAATCTTGTTTGAATTATAGTTTATACTTATTAGGTGTTAGTATTTTTATTTATTTAAATTATCTATTGGGTAAAGAACTATGGGTAGATGGACATTAGGTTAAACTGCTAACTATCTTAAGATCTTAGGCCATGTTTAGAAATGTGGGGGTTGGATACGTTTCCCTCCATTCTTACTATTGTCGGTATTATTGATTTTATTTTATTATAATCTATAAAATTAAAGCATTTTATATACATCATACATTGTATTAATTTTTCTAGTGTCAATACAGTTGGATTTTAATTTCGGTTAGAAACAAAGAAAATGGATTGTATAATGTTTTACACATAACTATGGTTTTTACATATTGATTTGGTGGAAAGAATATATATTCACAACTAAATAATTATAATAATGTGTAAATATAAAGGGAATACTTTTGATAATATGTTTTGAATACATTCCCTTTAAAATTACTAAGTTTCTGATTCCTTCTTAAGTAAACACTTGTCAAGAAATCAATCATTCAACAATGTATGTTTTACCAAATAAGGGTTCCCGTCGATTATCTTGTTTAAAAAAAGAAATAATTAGGTGACCATAAGTATTAGGTGCCTTGTTTTTTTATTTTATTTAGGTTAAAATTAGATGGGAAACCCATTTGAAGGATTCTAGAGGAATAATGTTTAGTTTATCAATATGATGGACTAGGGGAAGATATTTCATCTTAACTATTAAAGAGTCATATATCACATGATTGGTATGATGGCGTACCTAAATAAATAATTAATGAGAGGAATTTAAAAGGGAAATAATTGAAAAATAAAGTATGGTTCTTGTCTAACTAATTTATATGATGAATTTAAAAGGGACCCTTATTTTAGTAAGTGTACATTTAATAATTTTTCTTATTAAATGAATATAAAAATGATATTGATCTAATGAAAGATTCTATTATAGATATAATGACATAATTGTAATCTTGGATCATAAAATTTAGAGCTCTCTTATAGAAGGAAAAAATTAATGGATGTAATTTCATGGTCATGTATTTGAAACATAAGAATAATTATTATGTAATAAGAAAATTCTATGTGTTAAAGTCACACCCTTCCTAAGAAACCAAATGTTTAAGTTATTTAACAAGTGAATCTACATTCTCATAAGAGAATTAATAAAATCACATTAGGTTTCAAAGAAATTAGATGCAAAATAACTAAATTAATTATAGCCTCTTTACATATATTATATATGATTGAGTATGTTAATATCCTGTAAAGACTAAAGGTTTCCTTTAAATATTGTTTTGGATGTGGAATTAATTTTGTAATAATTTTTAAAAATATCCTAAAAATATGAATTATTTTTATAAATGTTTACTCATTTTTCTCAAACTTATGAGTATTGATGAATCATAAATGATATTTTTAGTTAATGGTGCTATATTCAAAATATAAGTGGATAAAAGTTAAAACTAATTGATTTTTTTATTGAAAGTCTAATAATGATTCTTTATGAAGTAAACTATAGAGAATAAAACTTAAAGGAGATGATAGAAAATAATTACAATGTTTCCATATGATGAAATTTTCCCAGATACTTGAAATGTTTTGAAAAACATCATGGACATTCCATTTCATGTATAAATGTTATAGAATCAATTATTATTTTTGGAATTTATATGATACTAAAAGTATATTTTACAACTATTGTAAACATAAAAGAGTTCTAAAATCAATTTAAGGATTGATAAATCTTGTATATTGTATTTAATTCATAAAGGGTTACTAATTCATAAAGTTGGGTGTGAAGGAATATTTCAATCTCATATAGATCTTAACAAATGATGTGTATAATTATTTATTTTCTATTATATGCTAAGAGAAGTTATTTTTTATCCATGAGTTGTTAAGAACAAAATGGGATGATAAAAATGGTTTATGATTAAAAAACTCAATAATATAATTGAAAAAAGATAAAGATAAAAGGAGATTTATCTATAATATAAGTGTTTTATCCAAGTTTTTTTTTGCTAAAATATAAGGTAAGGAGTTCACAACACCATCAGTGATATATTTCAATGAATAATTTTTTATTTTCAGAATAATACTCCAAAAACAAAAGTAGCATATATGATATGAATAAAATAGTTTATTTTTTTAAATATTCTCATTAATAGAAAACAAGTATTATTCCATGGAACAAAAGAGTCATTTTACCTTATTGGGATATTATAGAGAGAATATAGTATATAATAGGTTAATAGAAGTATATTTTTTCCCAGAGAAAATAAAAGTATAAAAAAATAAAATATTAAACATGTAAAATCCCAAGTGAATATAACTTAATATCAAAAAAGTGTTTATGATATATCAGTAATGAGAAATGTAAAGTGTTATATTTAGTTACCATAATGAAGTAAATTCCACTTTTTATACTAAATGAGTTTTGGATGTGTTGGTATAGAATTTTTATTTAAGGATTTATATCTAGTTATCAAGATGATCTAAAAATAAAATTTAAAATAGAAATGCTCCATGATGATGATAACGAACCAAGAAAGAGATCTAAGTAGAAAATGAATGTTATTAACTTCGTAATGTTAGATTTTGGGATGTAAAGATTTTTGAATACTATTTTCGTGGATTTAAAAATTAGGAATATGATTCTTAAGTCTCACTATCATTAAAAAACATTCTTTGTTGATGTAACACACTAAATGAGTTTAGTGGGAGAGTTTTATCAGATGTACACATATAGATATGACAATAATTACATAGCGATGTACTAAGTTTAAAAAATCTATAAAATTATTTCAAACATAAGGTCGATCTAGTGGTATATCATATGGGATATGATTATATGTATGGTTATGTATGGTTTTGATTGTATTCTTTAAATTTTTTAATAATTTAAAATGTATAATGTTGTATAAAATAAATTCTCCACTTTATCAATCATTTATACCGGTTTTATATCCTTCATGAAGTGAAATAATAATTGACATCTCAAAATATGAATTTGAATGACTGATAATCAATGTTTTTTATATATTATTTTATGTTATAATGATAATTTAAGGTTAACACAGATAAGATTTTCTATAATGATATAAAATACAATCATTAGTAAAAAAAGTTTTTGCATTGTATTAATCAACCAATATACCACATGGAGCGGCATACACTATGTATTTTTTATGATGAGGGTGAATGGTAAATATGGAATTCCTATACATGAGGTTATATAGATACTTAGCTTGAAAATCTTCTTACTTTGACACTTTTCTCACAATAGTATTAAGGTTTGGTTAATAACCAGATGATTGGGCAAGTCATTGATCATGTCGTCAAATAAGACTTATCCAAGATGGGATTTTTTCACTCATATTAGGATTATTATGTGGTGTAAATTAATTAATATATATTATCAATGTATATTTCAATACTTATAAAAGGTGCATGTGATGTTTTTATCTATATTAATTTGAGGAATATACTATTCTCATACTCTTAGATGAATAACATGTGATGTATTGATCGACCTACTTATTCTATAATCAGAGTATCAAGAACAAATGATTCGGCAATATGGGGATGGCATACTAAGTTTTCCATGGTCACTCAATATCCTAAACAAAGGGATTATATGATTATTCAAAATTTTAAATGATACAACTGGTGGACACAATTATGGAGATAAATGTGTTAAATAGAGATCACAAAATATTCCTTCATAGATTGATTATCATTGATTATTTGATAGAGACCAATCTTTTTTTACATTCATGGATTTAAGAATTCATAATTTCTTTCAATGCTACAAAAGTGTGTGGAGTCAGACTTTGTGTTTGCGTGAATGAGGATAATATTTTTGAAACTTTTAGAGACAACCTAAAAGGGTTTTGGAGGATATATGATAGAATTTTTGGATGGAATTTTAAAAATATGTTATGTATTATATAGAATAAGGTGAAAATTAATGATAGATTTTATCATTGAGTTTTGAAGGATATCAAAAAAGAGTTTTGGATATGGTTTCAAAAGTTTTTATATATGACGTGATATAAGGTAAAACTATGATAAGTCAATGAGGATTTTGTGAAAGTGATAGATTTATATAATCGTGAACTAAAGGAACCATAATGGCATGAAGATTTATAAGTTGTTATGGTTGATTATAGGTTTCACTATAGCAGGGTGAGTGTCACTGCACCATGGTGTAGTTCATTAGATTGTATATTTTATATGATAATGTTCATCTTGATTGGATTATTCCACTCTAGCTATTATACATTTGTTACATTCATCATAATAGAATAATTCAAAGAGTTTTATTTTCATGAATAATCATTAAGATATTATATGATTGTTATAATAATATATCAATATGTGACAGAATTTATGATCTTTGAGTGTTTTTGAAATGCATTAATAATATAGTTGAATGTTTGTGTTCCAAATAGGGTCATTGGATAATCATATAAATAGGATCAATTATTAGATGTGGGAATTCATTTTGAACACATTAAATCCAAAATAAAAGCTCCCCATCTCTCAATTATCCTTTAACTCAAAGGTTATAGAAGATAACAAATAAGGGTGGCTAATTCCCAAGCATAGAAAGGTCCATTCATCCCATGGATACTCTATGAGGGAGGAACCACATGGTTTCTCCTCTGTGATCTTGATCATGATCATGTGAAAATCTTTTATAGACTAGTTTGATTAGTGAAAGTCATATTATTCTTTCCTTGTTTTAAAATTCATTCTAAATTTATAGATAAATCCTATATGTTTTTGGGTTTTGGTGTTGTTATTTCACTATGTTTAGGATGAGTGTCATCCCTAAAAATCCCAAAAATAATAATAAATTATTATCATGAACAATGGTGAATGGTGTAAAGAAATTTTTATTATTATAATGGAACTTGATATTATAAACATTATTCAGAGTTTCATGGAGCATGTGTAGATATGTCTAGAGTAATTTTTATTTGGATTCTCCAAAAAAAGGAAAAAGCAGTAAAGAGTAGATCAATAATAATACTATGGTTCAGATAATTATATTTAAAATAATTATAAATTAAATGTTCATGATCCAATATATGAAACTATGGGGATAAGTTTTCATGTTATTCAGAATTTAATCTATTTATTTTAATGAAAATAAAAAATTAGGCTTCCATCCAATGATGCCACTACATAGTCAGACATATCAAGTGGTATAGTGGTCAAATGTTAATTTATAATTATTTATAAATATTTGATCTTTTTTTCATTGGTTTTTTTATTATTCACATTAAGTGTTTCATTTTGGGCCCAAAGATAAAGACATGGTGTTAATATAACTTAATATGGAAAGGAATGAGACATAAATGCATGAAAAATTCTTAAATAATTCATTTAGAGGTTTCAAGGTCACTGGATAAATGAAATGACTATAGATATGTGTTTCTTATGAGTCAAATATTTTTAATATTTTAAAACAAAAATATTTTTGGAATAAAGTTTAGAATTTACTAGGCCGATTTATTAAGATGACCCAATTAGATCAGAGTGGTGAATACTTAAGCCAAGAATTTATTGATCATATGAGAGGTTGTAAAATGTTTCCATAACTATTGGAATATGATTGGATCAATGAGAGGGGGATGGGGTAAATCAGTGTTCCCCTTTTTTCATTAATGAGTTACTCCCTTTTAAACTCAACTTATTGAATCTGTGATGATTTTAAATGCACTAAAAATAATTTCTCAACCTTTACACATATATATTGATAAAATAAATAGAATGAAACATGATATTTATAAGTTTTATCTACCAATTACCACTTTTATCCATGTTAGTTAGCCCCCCAACTTTGATTATCCACTATTTTAACAACATCTTAAAACACAGAGTCTACTATATTCTCTACACTTCCGAAGTCATCTAGAAGATACAAGACTTTTAAAAATATGATCCAATAATGAAATACCTCTTACAAACACTTGGTGATCTCTAAATCTCTTGATGACAGTCCTCATCCATGAATATATGGATCAAGGGATCTACACAATTCCTCCTTATTCAAAACATTAATAGTTGATGATACACACCTACTGGTCTTGAAACTTTAATGAGATTCTTGATGATGTGGATCTTCTTACCTTCTCACTATGAAATAAAGAGTATCAAGACTCACTTATTCCTTAAGTAGAATATCTATCTCATGCACATCATAATATGAACGTATATTCTATCTTCTAAACTATTTAGGGGTTCTATCATTCCCTTAAACCTTCTTCTATTGGTTGATCACACTAAATAGATTACATAATCATTGGAAATAAAATTTTCACTTGTTAATATCTTAATGGGATATGAAAACCACCCATATCTCCTCAATAACTCCCACAAATTTCATAACTTCAATCCACCTCTATAACTTATTTTTAGACTATGACTTTCTTTATGCATTGTGAATTAACTCACCAATTAATTCACTATTTGGATCATAAAAAAATCCATCAAATCATTGTATAATCATGGATTAAAAAAATCCAATGATTATGGGATATTTTAATATCCATTCAAGAATTACCATAATTCATCCCCTCAATTATGATTCTTCACCTTCCAACATATCCATCACCACAATGTGGTGGAAAATATTTTTTCATTTTTCCTCCAAAATTTCATACACAATGGAGTTGTCTTCTCCTATTCATTTCTGTATATAGATATAACCTCAACTCAACATAACTAATGAAATGGCATATTAAAAAAAATTCCTTTTTTGTTTTTCACTCACCGCAACATTCACTACAAAGTTGTCATATATTTCCATTAGTGTGAATATATCAATCTTCAAATCCTTCTAAGGATTCTCCATTGTCATTTGAGCTATCCCCATGTTACACATGGAAATTTCTCAACCACCACACATAGTCAAATGATGTGGTCGTGTCCATGTTGGCTATTCCTTCAATAATGACCACCATTATTCCTATGTTGGGCTAAACCGTGTTTCAAAGGTGATCTGATATATCCAAATAAAAACCACCATAATGTGGTCCCTCTCTTATTTCGTGTGCTACACATTTTCTTCTTAACACACCCTATGTCATGGGAGTGTCCTGAACCTTGATTTCTCAAGTATTCTCTTCATTTTATACTTAACTTTCTAAATTATCTCATCTAAATACATATTGAAATACAAAAAATCTTCTCAAATTGACAAAAAATATAATCAAATTCAATAGTCCCAAAAATATCCTACTTTTAAATTATTTTCAACACCACCACATTTTGTAAAATCATGAATCATAAATAATATCAACCATCCAATATATGAAATTTTCATTTCTCATATTCCCCCATACTTTTATTCTCCTAATTATTGATAACCAAATTTAATGGTAGAAGAATGGGGTCTTCTCAAAAATTTATTCTCACCCATTATTTCAATTTATGGTGAGGGATGATATCATTTGGTTCCTTTGAAAAGATCTTTTGATTAAGCCACTCTATGAAAAAAATGGGATGACCCGATATTGAAAAAAAAATATATATATAAAATGTTATATAAGATTTTCTTAAAATGACATCATGTTATAGAATTCACATAAAAACAAATATTTCATAACATCTAGGTTTTTTAAATAGATTTAACATGACACTTTTGCACATATCTCAACACACCATAAAAATAGTTCATTTTCACAGAACATAACTCCCCCTTTATCTCATATTTTGATCTTCCAAAACTCACCCATGATAAATATATTGAATATATTCCTAATAATGGAGTGTGTGTGATTGAAATACCCTTTTCTAAATTTTTCCATGTTTCAAAAAAATTATAATGATGATAACTTCCTTCTTAAAGGATCTCCCCCCTCAAAGGATGCACTCTTATCCTCTTCATTATGGAGAAGTAATATATTTAAAACTCATTCTATTTTTTGTTTTAAAGTAACATCCCCACAATTCTCCTTTAATAACATAAAAGTTAGCACAAGATATATAAAATATTAATGGAGTAAAGCAGGACCTCTTTATTCCTCATAATTAACATTAGGCTGAGATATTCTAGTCAACCTAAGCCATTATTTCCTTCCAATATTAACATCATTTATCCTATTTTTTTCCTTAAAAAGTTGATGATCATCTTTTCCTCTTAAACTTATTTCAAGTGTGAAGTAGTTTTCTTCACCTTAGTTGTTAATACAACTTTGGTAATCTATTATTTTGGAACAACCTATTTTCTTCTAATTTTGATCCTCATTATCTAACAAAAACTCCCCATTTTTTCTTTCCCCTTCCTAGGTAAAGAAGTATTAAACCAACATGAATAAGATTTTTCTCCATACATTCCACAATAACAATAATAATATTTGAATTTTGTTCACCTTATTTAATTATATAATTTTATATAATGACATTCTAGTGTCCACTATGAGTCTTATTTGACTTTGGGAGTTGTATTTCATTGTAAAATTCCTTTCTTCCTCTGATAAAGAAGATCTTATCTCGTTCATCTTGGTTTTAACCTCTATAGGTTTTATTTTTTACATATGTATTGTGTAATGAACCTAACCATTATAACCCAGAGCCGATGTCTTACATTATTAAATTTATAGAATATATAAGGAATAACATCGTGAAGGATCAAATATTTTAGTAGTATTGTTAAACTAGATACCTACATGATTACCATATTAATTTTTAAATAAAAAATTTTAATATAATTTTTCTTCAAGATTAATTTTATCCCATCTATAATACCTTTGAATATCAATCACAGTACACCTCATGGGTTTATGATAAATGAAGAAAATAAGGAAAATCTAAAATACTTAGTAAGGGTTAAGTATAAAGGAAGAAATAACGAATAAATTAGAATAATCAATATGACATCATAAATAATTAAACACACATTCCATTTAAATAAATTTACTATCACAAAAAGATATAACATAATCAATATAGAAAGGTTAATTACTAAACACACATTCAATTTAATCCATAATCTAAGAATTAAATTCATCTAAAGATATTTTCAATGTTAAAATCTCATGAATAATAATAATTTATTTTTTAATGAAGGAAATGATTAATTATTGGAAGTTACGATCTTAGGAATTGTGATACCTCTACTATCAAAACTATTTACAAGTAGTTTAAAACTATCGATAGAAACCCATTTAGTGTTACTTTCTAATTTTTCTAATTCTACCTACTGATTCATTATAGGTTTATATAATTCTGAGGCACACCCATCATTTTAGGTCTAAATAATTCTTCATATATTTAATACTCTATTTAATTCATGAATCAATATTCCTTAACATTAAATATCTATATTGAAGAAAGAATACTTATTATTAGTATTTCCCCAGTCAATAAAATAACTTTAAAAGTAAAACACTATATGGAGAAATGAGATACATTTTAATCCATAAGCATAAACAAGATAAATAATATAGTAATTTGGGTGGAATTTAATGTGTAATGATCATAGAAAAGTGAATATTTCAAGTGAAAGTGAATGACTACAAAAATGAATCAAGAAAGTCAATGTCAATACTTTACTTATTCAAAAATATCATAATCAATCCATAGAAATAAAATTGATAGTATCAATTAAACATATTCCCATTGGAGTAATAATAAAGGGTTATTATCATTAATAAATAGAAATACCATAAAAATACTTAAAAACATTACTGAGGAAAATATCATTTTCATTTTGAAAATAACTTTTTAAAACTAAAAGTTCAAAAAAAACATATTGAAAATAATATTCATTAAAAATAACATTTGAAATTTATAAATTAAGAACTAAAATATTGAGTAGTCATACTTACATGAAATTCCATACTTGTTGAGTGTATTAAAACAAATATTCCATTCACATTTTTGATAAAATTAAAATGGTACCTATTTTTAAAATGACATGAAGATTTCTTTGTTTTTTTTAAAGTAAAAAAATTTCTTTAATAAATCATTTTGAAAAGGTTAAATAAATTTTTGAAAACCTTTTTAAAAACATGGTTTTCGAAGAAAACAAATATCCAATCGAAGATAGAAATGAAGTCATATTTTCTTAAAAACATTTCTCATTTATTTTATATACCAAATAGTGAAAAATGTTATTATTAGTTGAAAACATGATTAATAATTAGAGTAGAGTAAATTAAAGGGTTTTTGAAATACTGATAAAGTAATTTCCTTCAATGTAAATTCAAGTATAAACAATCCTAACTAAAATGAGATAGTAATGTAAACCCTTGAAAAGATCAGAATATTGTAGTGAGATTTAACCAATGAATTTATTATGTGTATGAAGTGTAAATACACATAAAATATTTACATATAAAAAATAATGTAGTCATAAATCAAAACACACATCACCATATAATATAAAAGACAATGAAGAAGTAATATAACCCAATGAAAAAAATTGAGTTATGAAATTATTTACCACTTAGTAAATTTTAAGTTAAATTATCATGGATGAAATAATTCAAATTGAATCTTAAAATACCACTAATTATTAATGAATCATGATATTATATGTAAAATGGTAAGTATGTACACCATTTAAATGAAATTAGGTACACACTAATAAAATATGCCTCAATGAATGGAAATTGAGATTAAGTCAATTAACTAACACTTAATTTTGGTTTAATGTGACTTAAACTATTGTATAATGGTTTTAATAATGTTATACACTTATACCATAACTATATTAATAATATTTAATTATTTTCATTATTTTGGGTGTTAATTGCCTTATATTCTCAATCATAATTTGTTATAAAAGCTTTGATTATTGTGCATATTATATAATTACATTACACCCAAAATAATAATCAGGAAATAATTATAAAATTTTTACATAAATTATAATTTTAAAACTAATCATGAAATATGTTTATGAAAAATGCACTGTGTTACAATCTTGGAGATAGTGGGCCATACGTACACATGAGCAACGTTTCCATTTTCCAATGATCATTATGGGAAGTAGGTAAGTAATAATTTTTGTTTAAAAGATGAAAATAATATCATTTATATAATATTATTTATATAAATATACTTATATATATCATTCATTTTGTGTGCTGATAAAAAGAGAGTTATATCACTTCGTGAAGGTGGTAGTCCACACGTACATGAACAATGTTATCATTTTCTAGTGTAAGAAATAAAATGATATATTATATTTTAATAATTATAAATATGTCATGAATATATTAATAATTTAATTTATATCACATATATTAATTTATTTTATCTTTATTACCTTATGTGTAAAGCTTTAGTGAAAAAGAATCACATCATTTCATGAGGTAGTAGTCTACCATACACACGAGCGACGTTATCATATCCCATATAGAATAGAAATTAAAAGGTATATATGATATAATGAATCCATAGGTATAATTATGTTTTAAATATCATATATATATATATATATATATATTATCAATAATCATACATAACCATGAAATGTGCATGTGGAAACATGAATGACATCAGTTCACAGGGTGGTAGTCAGCCGTACACACGAATGATGATTTCATAACCAAATTGATGTTAATGGGAATGGTTATGGTTCATGAAATTAACATAATTTTTTTAAAAATATTTAATATAAAGATGTTATTGTATCATAATGTTTTAATAATAATTGAATGAGGTGGAGGAATGAATAAAATAGAAATTCTCGTTGACGCAAGTTACCTCCTCTTTGGGAAACCTCCTTAGGTTAGGGAAAAAACCTTTTAGAGGTTGTATTTATGCCAAAACTAAGGATTATAATATGTAATAAGGGAATTTAGTAAATTAGTTTTATATGTATTGGCTGAAGAAAAAGGGTTTGAAGGTGTGGAAAAGATAAGATATGGGTGTCCTTTTATAAGTGAGGTGAGTGACAAACTTATAGGTTTTGAAAAGAAAAATGTGTATACATGTGTTTCACATGAAAAAGGGTATAAAATAAATTATTCTAGGAAATTATTTATTATAGGGTAAAACTATGGAAATAAAATAGGTTTTGATTATTTTTAGGTCACTTTAACCCTTATCGTTTTAGTTTAAACCCTTAGTAAATCAATTTTTACCATAATTGTAGTAACAAATTTCTAATATTTTCACTATTAATTTTGGTAAAAAATTAATATTTCATTGTTAAATAATATAATTTATTCTTATTCTTATTATGGAATCCTTTTCTAATGATTCAATTCAAATAATTGGAAAATTTTAATTTAAAATTAATCCCACAGACACGATGAGAAAACTTATTTTCATAGAGAAAATGTTCAGAAGTTTACAAAGTTTGATATCAAAATCCAATATTAAATTTATTAAAAATGAAAAAATTTAATTAATAGATATATTATTTAATTAAATATACATTAAAAAAATTAAAATATAATTCATCTTTAAAAATAATTTAAAAAAAGAAAAATTTCCATTAAAATTTAGTATTTTCACTATTCATCGAAAAATGAAACATTGCATAAAAATACAAAAACATCGGCCCAAAATAAATTTGATATTATTATTTTAAAAATTTATTTAATTTTAATAAATAAATTTCATAAAATTGGTAAAAATTAATATTAAATTCTGTTCACAAAGCGCGACTAAACAGTATTTTAGAAAACAATAATGTTTTCAGAAAACATTTACTTTTCATTCAAATGTTCCATGTTTTATTAATAATCAATAGATAACCAATGAATTTGTTTTTAAATGTTTTAACCATATATATTTAATAATTTAGATTTTACTATTCATATGTATAAGGCCCCAACCTTAAACCTTACTTAATCTTGAGTTATTACAAGATTACACATTGAGGATCTTTTTGGGTTTAGAGTTCTAGAGAATTAGAACATAAAACTTGCATTACATTCCACATATAAACAAAGTGGTTACATAAAGATAGTATTCTTCTTTCCCATCAATGGAAACATATTTAAAATAAAACATATATTCTTTCTTGACACTTCCTTGACACTATCATCATATCATGTACCTTTCTCTTGACCTGTGAAAAACATTTCAAAAAACTTGGGATGAGTATAAAAAGCTCAGTAAGGGATATAAAAATATGGAAAGGAAACATGGGTACATATATACATAAGAATGAAATCATACTTTACCCATAAAACATAATCACTTTAACATACCTCATCAAATCATGAATAAATCATAGAAATCATAAGACATAAAGGTAACTTGAGGCATTCATGACATTCTTACGTAGGGAGTAACCCTCTTGGTTATGTTTGGAATACCCATCACAGTATATTCCCTAAATATCTTCGAATAAACCTTAAAGTTTCACTCCTTCGTGTTACCCAATGCATTGGAGAGCTATATCAGGCTCACCCGCTCTTAGTTTATCACAGAACCACCCGTCTTCATAATAATGCCCAAGAACCTCAACATAATCGTATCACATAAAACACGCATAAAGGAAACATAACATTTCCACCTTTCAATCACAAGATATGAATTCAACACATTGATATAAAAACATTATGAAAACCATTTTCAATACCAAAATAAAAGGAATGTAAAACATGGTATTTATTTTTCTTTTAAAAAAAGGCATGGCTTGTAGAGGAAGCCGAAACTCAAATAATGGTCACAGCGGCAGAGAAGTCATTGTCGCCGCATACGTACGACAAAAACATTCCCTTTTTTCATTTAGTAAATGCTTCGTATAAAAAATATTCCTTTTGAATAAATGTAAAAGTCAAAGGGGTTTATACACCATATAAAAGAAGGTTGTGTATTAAACAAAATATGCCTCAATGAAAGGAGATTGAGACGAAGTCCCATACCTCGGGTCCGACTTGACTCGATCGTTCTTTAATGTCCTGAATAATAAACTTGAGTTAATTTCTACTTTCTTAAGAACCTTTTTTAAGTTCATTATTCTGTTTATATCACTTATTTCCATGTCATGAACACTATGTAATTATTTAAGTTAATAACGGTCGTTTTAACGATCATTGGTACTTGAGTCAAAAATAAACCCTTTATAATTACAAGTTGTTCATGTATCCACTATATCCAGAATTATAATCATGATGTATATATCATATATATATCCAGTATATACATGCATTTATAATATTACATAATCATTTAGAGGTAAGAAATGAAATGCACCGTTCATGGAGACGGTAAGCCGTACGTACGCATGAACGCTACTTTCATTTCTATTTCGTATTTTATAGAATGGAATTATAATGATATAAAGGTATATTATAATTCCAGTATAATATCATATATAATATCATAGTTTCATCCTTTATACGTCCCACATATGGTATTTAATGAATCAAATCACTTTGAAGGGGTGGTAGTCCGCACTTCCTTAAATGAAGATATCGTGTTTACCCATAATGGAAACAATAAAGGTATGCCCAAAATAAAAAATATAGAAGATTAAGGAAAACATAAACATATTATATATCATATATAAATATAGTGACATCTTAATGGCCACCTTTGAAGGTGTTAAAAGAATGTTGAACAATCATCATTTCGGGAGGCATAAATTCCCCATCCACAGAAATAGTATGTTCTTTAACCATTAGATGTAGGTGTGTGTCAGTGTAGCTCTAATCCTTATTATAAAAACATTCTAGTATATTGAAGATACTGGAGTTGTTACAAAATAAATGAATAAAAAGAGTTTATGGGGTTGGAGAAGCAAAATAAAACAAAAGGACTCAAGTGAAGACATTACCTTAAAATCGGGTAACTCCCTTTGGTTTGAGCTCAAAGGCTTCCTTGGGAAGGCTTCTGCCCAATGTGAGGCTTCAAGGAGTAAGAGAGGGATGTGTAGAGACAAAATGGGTAGGGGTTGGCTGAGCCAAAGGCTCTGGGAGTGTGGGTAAGGAGGTAGAGGTGGGGGCCTTTTATAAGAGGAGAGGAGGGGCACTATTGGAAGGTAAAGAAAAGTCACTCTATTTTAAAATGGTATTTGGATTTAAGAGGTCCCAAATTGATGTTTTTCGAGGATAAGCTGATAAGGGTTTGAAATCCACCCATCCAATAGGTTTTGTCCATGTGCAGGACTTAGATTTTACATTATCATTCCATTTTATTTAAATCGTTAAATAATGAGGTCATCGCTGCATCATCATGATGTCATAAATAATTTAATTTATTTAAAGTCTAAAAATTATAAAAAAATAATATGATGTATTATATCTTTTTATCTATCCAATTACTATTTATAATAAAAAATCTGACTTGTATAACCCCATTTAAAAATTGATTTAGTAAAACATATCATGTTTGTGTCATTTTTACTTTATCATTAAATAAAAAGATATTTATGTCATTTTCCAACCAAAGTGGCTCCATGGGGTGCCCAAGTTGACCCATGGATTGTCTTGTTCGGCCATGACACATCCAATGAGGGTAGGACATGTGTCTAGGTCATTTCATTTTATTAAAACATTATTCTTACCTTAAACTACACTAATTATCTCTAATCGCGATTAAAAACTTAATAAGTTACTATTCACCAAAAAATTATTTTAATCCCATTGAACCACATTTTAATTCTTAATGACAACCATGTATGTCGGATTTTTGAAATTCAAAACATAGAAGTGGTAAAATTTCATTTAAACGTAAAATCAGTTTCTTTAACTACAACTTAGTGGTTTCACTATTCGTCAAAAATTGAAGTTTTTCAGAAAAATAAAAAAACTTCACCCTAAGCTATATTTGATATTCTGAATTAAAAAATGATTTCTATTTTAACAAATTGGAATCATATAAGTCACATTAATTAATTTAATAATTAATGCCCACTGTCATGACAAATAGCGTGTTTTTATGAAACAATAAGTATCAAAAGATTGACACCAGTTTAAGTCCAATTTCAAAGTGAAATTGATTACAATGACCACCATTGGATTAAATGGTAAAAATATATTCTAATTACATTTCAAAACCAATTAAAAAGATAATCTAATCATATAAATAAATTAGATTAAAAATCAGTTTTGATGTAAAATGCAGTATTTTTCACTATTCATTAAAAAATGTACATTGTCAGAAAAATACCAAAAATTCACTAAGAGTAAATTTTGATGTCCCGGTCATAAAGAATAATTTTATTTTGAAAAACATAGCTTATAAAATTGTCAAAAGATAGATTTAAAAATGGTTTTCCATCAAAAGGCAGTAAAACAATCTTTTAAAAATATTAGTGTATTCCATGCTTAAGATTGGATTTATTTTCATTTTAAGCCTTTAAAACACTATCTAATTCATTAATAGACATAGATAAACATATCTATTATTCATTACTTACTTGAGTTTCTAGATCCTTCCCCCCTTTAGAAAATTGCGTCCCCACAATTTATTTACTTATCGAATAAATGGGGGTACTTATCCCTCATTGCATTTTCAGATTCCCATGTTGCTTCTTCCATCATGTGGTTTTTCCACAAAACATTTACCTGATTAATCACCTTATTCCTTAACACTTGCTCCCTGTGGTCAAGAATCTGGACCAGTTGTTTCTCATAAGATAGGTTCTCTTCCAGCTGAACTACCTCTGGACTCAAAACATGAGATGGATCTGGCATATACTTTCTCAACATCGAAACATGAAAAACATTGTGTACCTGAGATAAACTTGGAGGTAATGCCACTCTGTATGCAACTGATCCAACTCTCTCCATAATTTCATATGGTCCAATGAACCATGTACTCAACTTTCCTTTCTTACCAAATCGCATCACACATTTCCATGGTGAGACTTTGAGAAAAACATGATCAGCTACCTCAAAAGATAGATCCTTCCTCCTGTTGTCCGCATAACTCTTCTGCCTGCTTTGAGATGTTTTCATGTGCTTTTGTATCAGCTAAATTTTCTCGGCCATCTCTTCTACCAATTCTGGTCCCATCGACTTCCTTTCACCCACTTCATCCCAGAAAGCTAGAGTTTGACACCGCTTCCCATATAACGCCTCAAATGGTGCCATCTGTATACTGGAATGAAAACTGTTATTATATGAAAATTCAACCAAAGAAAGATGTTGGTCCCAACTTCCCTGATAATCCATCGAACAAGCTCGTAGCATATCCTACAAGGTCTGAATTGTTCGTTCTGACTGCCCATTTGATTGAGGATGAAATGCTATACTAAAATTTAATTCAGTACCCAACGACTTCTGAAGGCCTTTCTAAAAGTTAGAAGTAAACCTGGGATCACGATCGGATACAATCGAGATAGGAACTCCATGTAACCTGACTATCTCTTTAAGATACAATCGGGAAAGTTGATCTAGAGAGAGAGTATCTCGTATAGGAAGGAAATGAGAAGATTTAGTCAAGCGATCAATAATAACCCAGATTGCATTATTAACTCGAGATGTCTTCGGTAATCCCACAACAAAGTCCATGGATATATTCTCCCATTTCCACTCTGGCAATGGTAAAGGATGAAGCATCCCTTTCGGTAACTGCCGCTCTGCTTTAACCTACTGACAAGTCAAACACTTCATAGAAAAATCAGCAATATCTTTTTTCATTCCATCCCACCAGTAATACTCCCGCAGATCTCTGTACATCTTAGTACTGCCAGGATGAACTGAAAACGGAGAACTATGAGCTTCACCTAACAATTATCTCTTCAACTGTGAATCACAAGGCGCACAAAATATCTTCCCAAATCTCAAAACGCAATCATTATCAATGTTGAATTCAGGCAACTTACCTTTCTGAACCAGCTCTACCTTTTTCTGCAACTCACTATCTTGCTTCTGTGCTTGCTTGATTCTATCTGATAGAGATGATCTCACTGATACCTGAAACAAAACAGAAGAACTTCCTGCACCAACAACTTCTATGCCAAAGTTCATCAAATCCTTAACCAAAGGATCACGTTCCAAACCCAACATTGTTAATGAAGCATTACTTTTTCTACTCAAAGCATCAACCACTTTATTTACTTTTCCCAGATGGTAATGAATTGTACAATCATAATCCTTGATTAATTCCAGCCATCTCCTCTGTCTCATGTTTAACTCTTTCTGAGTGAATATATACTTTAAACTTTTTTGATCAATATATATTTCACACTTTACTCCATACAAATGATTCCTTCAAATTTTTAAAGTGAAAACAATAGCAGCTAATTCCAAATCATGTGTAGGGTAATTTACCTCATGAGTTTTCAACTGTTGTGAATCATAAGCAATGAACTGATCATTCTGCATTAGGACGCAACCAAGTCCTTTCAATGAAGCATCACTATATATAACAAACTCACCATTCCTGAAAGGTAGTGCCAAAACTGGAGCATTCACCAATCTTCTTTTCAATTCCTGAAAACAATCATCACATTCTTTTTTCCAGATAAACTTAACACCCTTCCAAGTGAGCTTAGTCATTGGACTAGATGACTGTGAAAAATTTCTAACAAACCTTCGGTAATATCCTGACAAACCAAGGAAGCTACGAATCTTAGTTACATTTGTGGGTCTTGGACAGTCTTCCAAAACTTTTGTTTTTGCAGGATCAACAGTTATCCCATCTTTAGAAACAATATGACCAAGGAAAGAAATTTGTTGCAACCAAAACTCACACTTTCTGAATTTTCCATACAGTTTCTTTTCTTTTAAGGTTTGCAAGATAACCCTTAAATGTCTTTCATGCTCCTCTTTAAT
Organism: Viscum album; assembly: GCA_963277665.1. Classification (NCBI taxonomy): domain Eukaryota; kingdom Viridiplantae; phylum Streptophyta; class Magnoliopsida; order Santalales; family Viscaceae; genus Viscum; species Viscum album. The sequence continues at coordinate 268,322,667 of OY728135.1, forward strand.
TTTAGAAAACACCAAAATATCATCATTGAAAACCACCACAAACTTATCCAAGAACTCATGGAAAATTCTATTCATTAAGTCCATGAATACAACAGGTGCATTGGTTAGCCCAAAAGGCATTACTACAAATTCATAATGGCCATATCTTGTACGGAACACAGTCTTTGGAACATCTTCTTCCTTTACATTCAGCTGATGGTACCCCGATCTCAAGTCAATCTTTGAAAAATACTAAGCTCCCTGGAGCTCATCAAACAAATCATCGATATGAGGCAAAGGATATTTGTTCTTAACAGTGATGTTATTCAAGGCTCTATAATCAATGCAAAGTCTCATTGAACCATCTTTCTTTTTAACAAATAAAAGAGGATCACCCCATGGTGATGTGCTAGGTCGAATGAAACCTTTCTCTAATAAATCTTACAATTGATCCTTCAAATCTAAAAGTTCAATTTGAGCCATTCGATAAGGGGGTTTTGAAATTGGCTTAGCATCAGGAACTAAGTCAACAGTAAACTCAACTTTCTGATCTGGTATTATTCCAGGCAAATCATCAGGAAAAACATCAGAATAATCATTTACCCTTGGCACATCATTAATCTGAACAGTTCCATTATTTTCAACGATGTGTGCAAGGTAACATTAATTTCCATCTTTTACAAGTTTCTCGGCCTCTTGATAAGTTATCAACAGTAAGGGTTCATTCTTGTACACAGACTGAAAGTCTTTCTGAAAAGAAACTTCTTTAGATCTACAGTCAATCTTAGCATGGTAAATAGAGATCCAATCCATACCCAGGAAAATATCAAACTCTACTAGAGGTAGAACAATAAGGTTTGCAAGTAGGTTCTTTCCACAGATAAGGATAGGAAGATTCTTATAAATTCTTTTTTCCTCAACATTTACCCCAGGTGTTTTTACCAAAAGTTCAAGAGTCATTTCTTGAGATGGTATTCCCATTTTACTAGAAAAGGTTTCAGAGATGAAAGAATGTGTAGACCCCGAATCAAACAACACACTGGAATAATATGAAAAAACAAACAAAGTACTTGATACAACTTCATTTGATGTCCCGACATCTGCTGAAGTAGTTGCAAAGGATTTCACCACCACTTTCTGCTTTTAGTCTAACTGCTTCCCATCACCCAAGCTCTTTGTCGGACACTCGTTTGCATAGTGACCCATCTCATTGCACTTATAACATTTCACTAACTGTAAATCAAATTTGGTCTTACCATCACCCTGATCTTTTCCAGTGCAATCACGAGCCTTATGTCCCATCTTACCACATCGGTAGCACTTTCTAGAATTCAGAAGACATTCCCCAGAATGCTTTTTTCCACATTTATCACAAACTCGAAACTTAGTTTTCTTACCGTCAGAATTTTTTGAAGAATTCTTACCTTTCTCCTGCCACCTCGGTCTCTTCTTCTGTTGGTTGTCATAGAACACTTGATCATCAGCAAACTCCATTTCCACCTTCCCAGCACATCAAACAAGCTTTTCATAACTTTTAAACTCATGAGAAGCTAATGCCCTTCGATATTTTGGATTTCATCCTGAGTAAAAACGATTGATTTTTCTATCAAGGTCTCGGATAAAATTTGGAGCATACCTTGCCAATCGAGTGAACCTTTCTTCATAGGCAGCCACTGAGTCTTCCTCTTGCCTTAATTCCAAGAATTGATTTTCCATCCTAAGTTGAACATCCTTAGGAAAATACTTCTCAAGAAACATACCTTTGAATTCATCCCAGTCGAGAGCATCAATCTCATCAGCGTCCCTGATATTTTTAACCATCGACCACCACTGATCTGATTCACCCTCCAAACGATAAATAGAAAGACTAACCTTTTGATTGTCTGAACACCCCATGACATCAAAAATCTTCTCCAGCGCTTTAATCCACCCTTCAGCTAGCACATGGTCAGATGATTCTTTGAATGATGGGGGATGTTGCCTCAGGAAATGTTCCACCACTGACTTGTTCCTCTGTGGTTGATCTAGATGATCTCATTTATGGATACCACCGCCATTTATTGCTTGAGTCAACTGCGCCATTACTGCAACAAACTGTTCATTTCCAATTCCGACCATCTCAGGATGCTGATTCGGAAGGTTATTTCCTTCTGCATGCCTTCCTAGCACTGCTTCCTTATTTCCTCTGCGGAAAACCATTCTGAACAAACATGTCTTAGATAAAGCAACATGGTAATCTTCAAATGCTATATCATTTCAATTTGACAATAAAAAAATATTTTCGGATAATCATTTAATAGAATTATAACTCCTAATGTTATCTAAACCGACCTCTGATACCAACTATAAGGCCCCAGCCTTAAACCTTACTTAATCTTGAGTTATTACAAGATTACACATTGAGGATCTTTTCGGGTTAGAGTTTTAGAGAATTAGATCATAAAACTTGCATTACATTCCACATATAAACAAAGTGGTTACATAAATATAGTATTCTTCTTTCCCATCAATGGAAACATATTTAAAAGAAAACATGGATTCTTTCTTGACACTTCCTTGACACTATCATCATATCATGTACCTTTCCCTTGACCTGTGAAAAACATTTCAAAAAACTTGGGATGAGCATAAAAAGCTCAGTAAGGGATATTAAAATATGGAAAGGAAACATGGGTACATATATACATAAGAATGAAATCATACTTTACCCATAAAACATAAGAACTTTAACATACCTCATCAAATCATGAATAAATCATAGAAATCATAAGACATAAATGTAACTTGAGGCATTCATAACATTCTTACGTAGGGAGTAACCCTCTTGGTTACGTTTGGAATACCCATCACAATATATTCCCTAAATCTCTTCAGAGAAACCTTAACGTTTCACTCCTTTGTGTTACCCAATGCATTGGAGAGCTATATCGGGCTCACTTGCTCTTAGTTTATCACTGAACCACCTGTCTTCATAATAATTCCCAAGAACCTCAACATAATCGTATCACATAAAACATGCATAATGGAAACATAAAATTTGCACCTTTCAATCACAAGATATCAATACAACACATTGATATAAAAACATTATGAAAACAATTTTCAATACCAAAATAAAAGAAAATTAAAACATGGTATTTATTTTTCTTATAAAAAAAGGTATGGCTTGTAGAGGAAGCCGGAACTCAAATAATGGTCACGGCGAAGGAGAAGTCGTTGTTGCCGCATACATACGACAAAAACATTCCCTTTTGTCATTTAGTAAACACTTCGTATAAAAAAAATTCCTTTTGAATAAATGTAAAAGTCAAAGGGGTTTATACACCATATAAAAGAAGGTTGTGTATTAAACAAAATATGCCTCAATGAAAGGAGATTGAGACGAAGTCCCATACCGCGGGTCCGACTTGACTCGATCGTTCTTTAATGTCCTGAATAATAAACTTGAGTTAATTACTACTTGCTTAAGAAAATTTTTCAAGTTAATTAATCCTTTTATATCACTTATTTCCATGTCATGAACACTATGTAATTATTTAAGTTAATAACGGCCGTTTTAACGATCATTGGTACCTGAGTAAAAAATAAACCCTTTATAATTACAAGTTGTTCATGTATCCACTATATCCAGAATTATAATCATGATGTATATATCATATATATCCAGTATATACATGCATTTATAATATTAAATAATCATTTAGAGGTAAAAAATGAAATGCACCGTTCATGGAGACGGTAAGCCGTACGTATGCATGAACGCTACTTTCATTTCTCTTTCGTATTTTATAGAATGGAATCATAATGATATAAAGGTAAATTATAATTACAGTATAATATCATATATAATATCATAGTTCCATCCTTTATATGTCCCTCATATGGTATTTAACGAATCAAATCACTTTGAGGGGGCGGTAGTCCGCACTTCCTTAAATGAAGATATCGCGTTTACCCATAATGGAAACCATAAAGGTATGCCCAAAATGAAAAATACATAAGCTTAAGGAAGACATAAACATATTATATATCATATATAAATATAGTGACATCTTAATGGCCACCTTTTAAGGTGTTAAAAGAATGTTGAACAATCATCGTTTCGGGAGGCATAAATTCACCATCCATAGAAACAGTATGTTCTTTAACCATTATATTTAGGTGTGTGTAAGTGTAGCTCGAATCCTTCTTATAACAACATCCAAGTATATTGAAGATACTAGAGTTGTTATAAAATAAATTAATAAAAATAGTTTAGGGGGTTGGAGAAGCAAAACAAAACAAAAGGACTCAAGTGAAGACATTACCTTAAAATCGGGTAACTCCCTTTGGTTTGAGCTAAAATGCTTCCCTGAGAAGACTTCTGCCCAAAGTGAGGCTTCAAGAAGTAAGATAGGGATGTGGAGAGACAAAATAGGCACATTTTGGCCGAGCCAAAGGCTTTGGGAGTGTGGGTAAGGAGTTAGAGGTGGGGGCCTTTTATAAGAGGAGAGGAGGGGCACTCTTGGAAGGTAAAGAAAAGTCACTTTATTTTAAAATGGTATTCGGATTTAAGAGGTCCCTCATTGATGTGTTTCGAGGATAAGGTGATAAGGGTTCGAAATCCACCCATCCAATAGGTTTTGACCATGTGTAGGTCTTAGATTTTACATTATCATTCCATTTTATTTAAATCGTTAAATAATGAGGTCATCGCTGCATCATCATGATGTCATAAATAATTTAATTTATTTAAAGTCTAAAAATTATAAAAAAAACTATGATGTAGGAAATCTTTTTATCTTTCCAATGACTATTTATAATCAAAAATATGACTTGTATAACCCCATTTAAAAATTGTTTTAGTAAAACATATCATGTTTGTGTCATTTTTACTTTATCATTAAATAAAAAGATATTTATGTCATTTTCCAACCAAAGTGGCTCCATGGGGTCCCCAAGTTGACCCATTGATTGTATTGGTCGGCCATGACACATCCAATAAGGGTAGGACATGTGTCTAGGTCATTTCATTTTATTAAAACATTATTCTTACCTTAAACTACACTAATTACCTTTAATCGCGATTAAAAACATAATAAGTTACTATTCACCAAAAAATTATTTTAATCCCATTGAACCACATTTTACTTCTTAATGACAACCATGTATGTCGGTTTTTTGAAATTCAAAACACAGAAGTGGTAATATTTCATTAAAACGAAAAATCAGTTTCTTTAACCACCATTGGATTAAATGGTAAAAATATATTCTAATTTCACTTCAAAACCAATTCAAAAGATAATCTAATCATATAAATAAATTAGATTAAAAAGCAGTTTTGATGTAAAATGCAGTATTTTTCACTATTCATTAAAAAATGAACATTGTCAGAAAAATACAAAAATTCACACAAAGTAAATTTTGATGTCCCAATCATAAAGAATAAGTTTATTTTGACAAACATAGATTATAAAATTGTCAAAAGATAGATTTAAAAATGGTTTTCCATCAAAAGGCAGTAAAACAATCTTTTAAAAATATTAGTGTATTCCATGCTTAAGATTGGATTTATTTTCATTTTAAGCCTTTAAAACACAATCTAATTCATTAATAGACATAGATAAAAACTATCTAAAAATATTAGTGAGGGTTCAAGGAGTAAGAGAGGGATGTGGAGAGACAAAATGGGTAGGGTTTGGCTGAGCCAAAGGCTTTGGGAGTGTGGGTAAGGAGGTAGAGGTGGGGGCCTTTTATAAGAGGAGAGGAGGGGCACTATTGGAAGGTAAAGAAAAGTCACTTTATTTTAAAATGGTATTCAGATTTAAAGGTCCCACATTGATGTTTTTAGAGGCTAAGGTGATAAGGGTTCTAAATCCACCCATCCAATAGGTTTTGGCCATGTTTAGGACTTAGATTTTACATTATCATTCCATTTTATTTAAATCGTTAAATAATGAGGTCATCGCTGCATCATCATGATGTCATAAATAATTTAATTTATTTAAAGTCTAAAAATTATAAAAATAATAATATGATGTATTAAATCTTTTTATCTTTCCAATTACTATTTATAATAAAAAATCTGACTTGTATAACCCCATATAAAAATTGATTTAGTAAAACATATCATGTTTGTGTCATTTTTACTTTATCACTAAATCAAAAGATATTTATGTCATTTTCCAGCCAAAGTGGCTCCATGGGGTCCCCAAGTTGACCCATGGATTTTCTTGTTCGGCAATGACACATCCAATGAGGGTAGGACATGTGTCTAGGTCATTTCATTTTATTAAAACATTATTCTTATCTTAAACTACACTAATTATCTCTAACCGCGATTAAAAACTTAATAAGTTACTATTCACCAAAAAATTATTTTAATCCCATTGAACCACATTTTACTTCTTAATGACAACCATGTATGTCGGATTTTTGAAATTCAAAACACAGAAGTGGTAAAATTGCATTTAAACGTAAAATCAGTTTCTTTAACTACCACTTAGTGGTTTCACTATTCATCAAAAATTGAAGTTTTTCAGAAAAACAACAAAACTTCACCCTAAGATATATTTGATATTCTAAATTAAAAAATGATGTCTATTTTAAAAAATTCGAATCATATAAGTCATATTAATTAATTTAATAATTAATTCCCGCTGTCATGACAAATAGCGTGTTTTTATGAAAAAATAAGTATCAAAAGATTGACACCAGTTTAAGTCCAATTTCAAAGTGACATTGATTACAATGACCACCATTGGATTAAATGGTAAAATTATATTCTAATTTCACTTCAAAACCAATTAAAAAGATAATCTAATCATATAAATAAATTAGATTAAAAAGAAGTTTTGATGTAAAATGCAGTATTTTTCACTATTCATTAAAAAATGAACATTGTCAGAAAAATACCAAAAATTCACAAAAAGTAAATTTTGATGTCCCAATCATACAGAATAAGTTTATTTTGACAAACATAGCTTATAAAATTGTCAAAAGATATATTTAAAAATGGGTTTCCATCAAAATGCAGTAAAACAATATTTTAAAAATATTAGTGTATTCCATGCTTAAGATTGGATTTATTTTCATTTTAAGCCTTTAAAACACTATCTAATTCATTAGTAGACATAGATAAACATATATATTATTCATTACTTACTTGGGATGTTACAATATGAATTAATCAAATGGATATGTTATGACGGTATACCATATTACAGTTCATTTAGACACGAGTTTGCATGTTCCACAAGCCATAAAAGAGCTTAAATTTAATGAAATATATTTAGTGGGTTGTTTAAGCATGGTGTTTCATTTCATAAACACTATCTAATAATTATTTTTTTATTTTATAATTTTGGGGTGTTATATTCACCCCACCTTAAATAAATTGAATCCTCACAATTTTCTCTTCCACTAAATAATCAAGGGTTTGATATTTGAAAATTCCTTCATTGAAAACCATCATCATAAAAAGGTTAATAAAATATCCTCATAATAAGTGAGAAAATTTAAGTAAAAAATCATATGAAATAACACATAACTAGGATTTTACATTAGAGAACGTTGGTGGTTAGTGAATATGTGTACATAGAAGAAAAGAAAAACAAATTATAGAGAATGATAGAGGTCATTAATCATAGGAAAGTAAATTATAAATGGAAAGTTAAGGACATAAATACCATAATTATGTGATTATTTAAAAGGCCATTGTTTTAAGATAAATTATGGAATTATGATATTTTTTTAATACTCTTTTCCTAGATTTGAGGAATTATTTTACTATATACAAATATAATAAAATATAATGACTTGATAAGTTTCTATTTCATAAGAATAATTTCATCCATTGGTTGTGCTTTGATCAATTTCCAATTCATTTCTTAATCAAAGAAATGAATATCCAAAAATTAATTTTTTATTCTTGAGGCACTGAAATTCACTTTTAACAGATCTTAATATCTATAATATAATGATAAGTTATTCCTTCAATATATAGTTAATATTATGACAATATGGTTAGAACATGTTGTCTAATATGCATAAATATCCATATGGTGAAGTAATACATTAATCTTTAAAACCTCATCCCATGTTAAACTTAAAACATATCATAAATGGTTATCCTTATGACCATTCCAAAAGATTATGATCCAATACATTATAAATAAGTTCACTAAATTTCAAAAATGGACTTATAAATAATCCCCCAAACTACAAGAAGTATATCATAGACATAACATAGCAAACAGGTTAATAACTTCATTATGAATTCTCTTAAAACATGTTAAAAAACAGAATTACCTTAAAAACATTTTCAAACAGTCATGTCTACATTTTCCTTAAGTAAAAAAAATATTATTGGATACATTCCTTTAATCTGAAATTTTGTAAACTCCATCAAAGACAAAAAAAACTACTCTGTCAGCAAATCATTAATTAGTTCCAAGGTAATCAGTAATATCCAATTTACATTATCCATGTCAATCATAACATTATCCCAACAACATTATCTCAACATTAGGAACATATTAAGGGTTATCCTTACCACAATCATGTGTTTTCTAAGAATTTCAACTTGCTACTGAGTCATTCTTCTTAGTCACAGGTATCGTCGAACAAATGCTTTCAAATACTTAATTAAAAAGCACTACAGTACAATAATTATACATTTTATAATTATTAGAAGATGAATATCATTGTTAAATTACCTAATTCATGAATCTAAACATAAGAACATTAATCATTCCACTTTATTAGTGGTAATAACATAAGCATGACCCTGATCCATTATCTTCTTTTGATGTATATTCCTTTTATGATTGTTGAATTAATTCAATTAAGTCCCCATATACTTATTGTTAAAGCATTGAAAATTGTAATTTTTTTATTTACTTTGAAAACAAAAGAATGGCGGCCTTTCTCTCCACACTTTTAGAAAAATCCCATTCCCTTTAAGAAAGAACCAGAGTGTTTCTTTCCACAATTATCACATGTGGGGAAAACATTATTTCCCTTATTACCTTTATCCATATTTTCTTCTACCATTATCTTATTCCTTTGATTCCCTTTGAATCCATACTACATAGAGAATTATTTATCTATATTTTTAACACATAATATTATATCGTTATATGATGATAATTTTTAGGAGACCATTTCCCTTAAAAATATTGGCATAATCCCATCAATGAAATGATTATTTTTAATCTTTGGATTATGTTCATTGATTTTTTTCCCATTCCTTCTACTAGGATCCACTTATTAATGCTGACATACACTATATTAGATTACATCATTATGAAAAATAATTTATAATTTCAAAAATAGTAAAATAAATAACATGAATTCGAAAATTTATGCATAGATATTCTAATAATGATAAGAATGATTTTTTGGGGATATATCTATTTTCAAATCCATAATAATTTAATGTAAAAAAACATAAATTATCCTATGCATATCATATAGGAGTGTAAAACCAGGTGTGCAGTAAGGACCTTTTTCTTGTACCAAGTGATGACCGGGTCAAGCCCAATGCACCCATTTCAGTGTTATTAACCCTAGGTACATCTATGCCAGAACCACATCCATTTATAGTATCCAGAAAGGGATGTATTTCTAAGAAAAACCATATAATATATTTCTGACCAAAAATTTAATAAGTCATTCTATAATTATACTCAAAGTATATCATAGGGTTATACTCCATAATATATGTTTTTCTAAATATTGTTTACAAGTTTTCTAGTTAACATCCTTTGATACCCACTGTAATGACACCAATCCCAATAACTCGGAGTCGATGTATTATTTTATAACACTATCATAAGATACAAGGACTCACATTCCTAAGGACTGAATTGCTTAATAGTCTGGGTAAAATAGATAGATATACCATTCCCATATTATATTTTAAAATAAAAATTACATTTTTTATGAATAATGTTATCCTCTCTAGATTATCCATGAATATCAATCATAATTCACATCATGGATTTATATGAAAGGGAGTAAAATTAGGGTTATATCAAATGATTAATAAGGGTTATGTTTAATGGAATCTATCATGAATCAGTGAGCATAATCAAAATGGAAATGTAAATAAATTAAAACAAATTCCATTTAAATAACATGACTATCATGATAAGATGTGGAATAATAAAAATAGAAATGTAAATAACTGATCACAAATTCAATTTAAAAAATAATCTTAGAATTAAATTCATCCAAATATAATATCATTGTGAAACTGTTATGGATAATAATTAATGCATTCTTAATGATGAAAATGATTAATTATTTAATGTCATGATCTATGGAGTCATGATACCTCTATCGTGAATACCTTTCAAAAGATAGTTTCAAACTATATGTAGAAACCCATTTAATGATAATATACCGATTTGTATCATGATACCTACCGGTGCATCAAGGGGTTATATAATTTTGGTCCCTACCCATCACTGCAGGTCCATTTTGTTTTTCATATATCGAATAATCAATTTAATTTTAAAATAAATATGCATTTTAATTAAATATTCGTATTAAATAAATAATTTTTATTATAAATATTTCCCCAAACAATAAATAACTTTCAAATTTATATACCATATGTAAAAATGAGATACCGTTTAATTAATAATCGTATCCCTGATAAATAATATGAATATTTAGGGAAAATTTAATGTCTAATTTTTATAGGAAATTAAATATTTCTAAAGAATGTTTATGAATAAAAAAATAAATAAAGATAATCTCAATACATTACTTGATCAAAATGATCATAAAATATCCATAGAAAGATTAAGGACAATATCAATCCAATATCTACCCATTGGAGTAAGAATACATGGTTTTTTTCATTAATGAATAGAAATACCATTGAAAGATCTTTAAAAACATTCTTGAGGAAAATATAATTTTGATTCTAAAAATCAATTTTTAAAAGTAAAAGTTAAAAAAATTAAAAATAAATTTCTTTTAAAATAAACTTTGAAACTTATAATATAAGCTTTAAAACATTTTTTGGTCAAAATGACATGAAAATCTATATATGTAAAGTATGTTAAAACAAAGATACCTTTATAAATTTTGGTAAATAAAAATAATCCTTTCTTTGAAAATGACATGAATATTCATTTATTTTTTTTAAAAGTCAAAATTAGTAAATTTTCATTAATAAATCATTTGGAAAATGTTAAAAATATTTTTGAGAATTATTTAGAAAACATGGTTTTGGGTGAAAATGGATTTACAACTGAAGAAAAAAATGAAGTCGGTGTTGAGTCAATAAGGTTTTCCTTATGACTTTTCCATTCAACCAAACTTGGGGGAGATTTTAAGTCAATAATGTTTCCTTATTACTTTACCATTCCTTCTTGTTTTGAAAATCACAAACACCTTGTCTTAAAGAAAATTTCTTTTTACCCTATGTTTTACTTCTATAAGGAAAAATTTTCTTCCCCAAGGAAATTTATCCTTATAATTTTTTCATTACTCATATCATAATTTTTATAAGTGTAAAATTTTATTTTGAAAACCAAATCCTCGGAATCCTATAAATAACTAGATATGAAGCGTTCTGTTTTAGAATCCGAATTCTCAGAATTCTAGTTACGAACTATTCTGAGTTCTGACTCTGAATTCTGAAACGGAATTCTGGTTACGAACTCTTCTAAGTTCCGACTCCAAATTATGATTACGAATTCTGGATACAGCCTCTTATGAGTTCTGGCTCTGAATTTTGATTACGAATTCTGGATACAAACTTTCTACGTTCTGACTTCGAATTCAGATTACGATTTCTAGATACGAGCTTTCTGAGTTCTGACTCTGAATTCTGATTACTAATTATGGATACAAACTTTTTGAGTTTTGACTCTGAATTCTGATTATGAATTCTGGATACAAACTTTCTGAGTTCTGACTCTGAATTCCAATTATGAATTCTGGATAAGAACTTTCTTTGTTCTGACTCTGATTTCTCTGAGTACAGACTCCAAACTCTTATGAGTTCTAACTCTGAATTCTCATGAACTCTAACACCGGACATTGAAAGTCCTGGTTCTGAATTCTTGTGAATCTAGACTCCAAATTTTATTTAAATTTCCGACTCCATAGTTCTATAGAATTCAGGTTCCAAATTCCTAGAAAACAGAATCCGAATATCCTTGCATTATAGACTCCGAATTCAATTTTGGTTAGACTCCGAACATTCATTTCATTACATTCGAAATATAAGTTTTTAGTTTTTCTTACACTTATTTTGTTATAAAATGATGTCATGATTTCAGTTACTCACAAACTGCTATTTAAGTGACACGTGTACAGGTCCCTCTGAAATTCAAGGAAAAAGATGGTCGTTGGAGGAGGGAGACGACCGTTGGAACCGTGACTATAAATAAGTGCTCATTTTAAAGAGCTTACAAGTTTTGGATTTTTTGTAGCTCAGAACTTTCAGAAGTGATTTATAGAGAGAGAGGCTCTTATAAACTCTCTGTCTTCATGAAGAATGTCTGAACAGCTTGTTCAAACTTTGATTCGTGCATATTTTCTTAGTGTTGAGGTGCGATTTCCTTGAAATATGATACTTTGGGTTGTGAAGTCAGAGGTTCCAATTTCCTTACAAATCGAGGGCTTACAGGGATAGAAATACATATACCGATCTTTGGATTGAGGTCTTACCTGAGTTTGGGTAAGACATACTTTCATGAAAGTATAAATCAAGGGACCTTTTATTCAGGGTTTTTGGATACCCTTCTCTTTGGGATAAAAGAGTAACTACTTGTTACTTATAGTATTTCTATTTTGTTTTCCATTGTACTTTGAGTTGTTGAGGAAAGTATAATATTCTTATACTTCCTTAGAATTTTACTCTGATTATATAGGATTCTATACACTTTATGGTAGAATCTCAGTTTTTGTAAACATTAGTTAAGTTTCATTTCCGGAATCACTTTTCTGGAATAAATAAAGTTATTAAAGATTAGAGGTGTTGTGAATTTTGGTTATGCAAAAATTTCCTTAGGGATTTTCAAAGCATAAAAATCACCCCCTCTTTTATTTGAGCATCTAATTATTACATATTCGATCCAACAATTGGTATTAGAGGATTGGTTCAATCTGAATTAATCTCACAATTAGATTTAGAAGAGAATATTTCGGACTCGTATAGTTCGGATTTATTTTTTGCTTAGAGATACCCTTGTTCTATATTTTTCTTACATTTGTATATTTTTCGTGTTTACAAACTTTTTCTATAAACAAGTTTTGTGTGGAATGAATTTTATTTAAGATAGCAGGAATCAATTTTGGTTCCATAGACAATCTCAATCCAACTAGACCACCTATCTTTGATGGAAATGATTACGAATATTGCAGAGATCGCATGAAGACTTTCATTATCAATACTGGAGTTGATAATTTTGTTATACTTACTAGAGGATACAAAATCCCTAACAAAGAAGTTAGTACCTTTACCAATCAAGAAAAGCATGAATATCAACAGAATTATAAGGTACTCAATACTTTGCTTTCCTCCATGACTATAAATACATATAGCCAAATTTCATCTTGTGAAGTAGGAAATTCTATTTGGAAGAAACTTGATGTTACTCACTTTGGAACTTCCAAATTAATTGAAACTAGAAGAGCCATGCTCAGAGCTGAATATCATGGTTTCTGCTTTCTTTATGGAGAACACATATGTAAGGTGTAACCATGGTTTATGACAAATGTGAATAAATTACAGTCTATGGGAGAAATAGGTTTGGATGATGAGGCTCTTGTAGATAAGATCATAGACATCAGGCCAAATGAGTGGGAGTCCAAGAGGAAAACAATTGATGAGAATAGAAAAGTCACTTAGATTTACTTCGATGAACTGTTTGGAACTCTTTTTTAGCATTATACGAGAATGAAGATAGATGCTGATAACGTAATGAAGAATAATGGAAATGGAAGTGTTTCGTTTACCACAACTTCAAATCATATGAAAGATAAGACTCCTGAGAGAGTTACTAGATCCAAATCTAAGAAAGTTTTTATTCAATCCGAATCTAGTGGATGTGAATCCTCTGAAAATGAATTAGAAAATCTTGCTCGAAGGATGAACAAGATAGCAGGACAGAGGAAATTTCAATCTATATACAAGAAGAAATAAAGGAAAGACAAGAAAGATTCATAAGTCACATGTTACAAATTCAAGAGACCTAGACATATTAGACATGATTGTACTATTATCAAGAGAAAAGAAAAAATGTAAAGGCATTCAGAGAGAAATAGAATGAAATATTACAAGGATAAAGCTAAGAAAGTATTGAAAGCTAATGACACCTAGAGTTCCAGTGGTTGTGACTCTTCATTTGAATCTTTATATTATGAATCTTCTGGACAAAAGAATCTTGGTCTAATAGCCAAACTACCGATTGAAAATCATTGCTTTATGGCTAAGGTTCACAATGATGAATCAATGACCAATGTTTCTTTGAATTCTAATTATAGAAAATACTATAACTCTTCGAAAGATGAATCTTCTTCTAATGAGGATAATTCTTTACCTTCCTATGAAGAATTTTCTAGGTTGGCCAATCTTTATGAGATTGAGAATTAAAAACTCATGAAAAAACTTGATAAGGAAAATTCTAGGAATACTATTTGTACTAAGTAAATATCAGATCTTTTTAAAGATCTTGATAAGAAAAATTCTGATTTTGAAAGTATTTCAAAAAATCTTGAGGATGTATGTTCTGAGAAGAATAAAATTTCTAAAGATCTAGAAAACATAATTTTTATGAAAAATGTTTTTGAGCCTAGCTCTAGTTCAAAATCAAATGTTTTTGAAGACAAGAACTTGGTTATCAAACTCAAATTTGAAATATTTTCCTTGAGGAAGTGTTTTTCAAACTTTACCTTAGGTAAAGAAAATTTTGATAAAATGTATTCTCGAATTCGACCTCTAAGAAATAGTTCTGGTTTTGGTTATACTAGTTTGAAACCAATTTTTAGTAACAATTACTTTATTCCTCAAAGTGCTCCATTCTGCACTAAGTGTTAGTGTCGTGGACACTGGGCAAAGAATTGTTCTCTAAACAGAACCCTGTCTTTAGGATTTCATAAAGCCTATTTTTCTAAAAATATGTGGGTACCTAAAATTTTTCATTCTAAGAATTATGGATCCAAGCTAGTTCGGATTTCCAAAACCTAACTTTTTCTTATTTTCTGGACAATAGAGAAGATACCAACAACAATACATGGTACCTGGATAGTGGATGTTCCCGACATATTACTGGTAACAAAATCTATTTTGAAAATATTATCAAGACGAAAGGAGGAAAAGTAACTTTTGGAGATAATTCTCAGGGAGAAATTATTCGTATAGGTAATATTTTTTTTCTTTGAAAAACATTTATTTCAAATGTTTTATTCATTAAAGGTCTTAAGCACAATATCATTAGCATAAGTCAGTTATGTGATGAAGTTTACCTTGTGAATTTTAGGAATGACAAGGTCTTAGTACACAATTCCAAGTAAGAGTTTGTTCTTTCTGCCCATATGCATGAGAATGTATACACACTAAACTTAGAAGACCTTAGGAGCCAAGATCTACCTTGTCTTAGTGAAATGGAAGATCATTTTTGGTTGTGGCATAGAAGGTTAGGACACTGTAACCATAGGAACATATGCAAACTTTCTAAGAAAAGATTAGGTAAGGATCTACCGTAGATTAGATTTTGCTCTTCAAAAGTTTGTGACCCTTGTCAATATGGAAAAAAACATAAATCATGTTTTAAATTAGTCGGTGAAGTCACAACTACCGATGCATTACAGCTAGTGCATATGGATATTTTCGGTCCAACACAAACTAGAAGCATTGGAGGGAAGTACTATGTATTTTTTCTAGTTGATGATTACACTAGATTTACGTGGGTCTATTTTCTAGAAATTAATTCTAAAGATTTTTTGTATTTCAAAAGTTTTAGAGCCCAAGTTAAAAATGAGAAAAACCTTCCTTCAATAACTATTCATAGTGATCATAGAGGAGAATTTAAAAATTATGATTTTGAATCTTTTTGTAGTAGAAAAGGCATTACTCATAACTTCTTAGTACCCAAAACACGACAAAAAAATGGTGTTGTTGAAAGAAGAAATAGAATTATTCAAGAGATAACTAGAACCATGTTGAGTGAGTATTCTGTAGCCAATCACTTTTGGGCTAAAGCTGTAAGTACTTCTTGTTATACTATAAATCGAGTTTTGATTAGAAATTTTCTTAATAAAACTCCTTATGAGTTATGGAATGGTAGAAAACCTAGACATTCCTACTTTAAGGTATTTGGTTGCAAGGTATTCATTCTGAATACAAAAGACAATCTTCATAAATTCGCACCAAAATCTGATGAAGGAACCTTCTTCGGTTACTCCACAACTTCTAAGGCCTATAGAGTTTTCAACAAAAACACTTGTACTGTTGAAGAAACAGTACATGTGAAATTTGATGAAACTGTTCCTTTTGTTTTTAAACAACCTCAACCTATATCCTCAGACGCATTTTCAAAAACTGATTATCAACCTATGATATAAGATCCTTCTGATAAATAAAATGTCCAAGAAGATACTTCTGAAACATTTACCCCAGAATATTTCATACCACATATTGATGAACAGGTCTTCCAAAACACAAATCAGTTTTTTCTTAAGAATCATCCTAGTCATAGTGTCATTGTTGATGTAAATCAACTTGTAAGGAATAGAAGTTCCGTAATAAATGATTTAGAACCTCTAAGATTCCTTTCCAAATTAGAATAAAACAGTACTGATGAAGCTTTAGGTTATGATGATTGGATAAGAGCCATAAAAGATAAACTAAATGAATTCGAAAAGAATAAAGTCTGGACCTTGGTTGAAAGACCTAAGGAAACTTCTGTTATTGATGTAAAATGGGTCTTCCAGAATAACTGTGATGAAAATGGAATCGTTGTAAGAACTAAAGCTAGATTAGTTGCTAGAGGCTATAATCAACAAGAAGGAATAGACTATGAAGAAACATATGCTCGTATAGCATGACTTGAATCTATTCGTATTTTATTTTCCTTTGCAGCATTTTTCAATTTCAAACTTTTTCAAATGGATGTAAAATGTTCTTTCTTTAATGGTTATGTTCAAGAGGAAGTTTCTGTTAGAATAACCTCCTGGGTTTGAAGATAACATGAGCATGTTTTTAGACTTACTAAAGCTTTGTATGGCCTTAATCAAGCCCCTGAAGCCTAGTATGATAGACTTACATGATTTTTGCTTCAAAAAAACTATGTTAAGGGAAATGCAGATCCAACCCTTTTTATAAATAAATATAAGAAAAATGTTTTTATTGTTCAAATTTATGTTGATGACATTATATTTGGTTCAACTCAGCAATCATTAATGGATTCCTTTAGGGATTTAATGAAATCTGAGTTTGGAATGAGTATGATGGGTGAGTTAACATTTTTCATTGGTTTTTAAATTTCTCAAAAACCAGAAGGGATCGATATATCCTAACATAATTATATTAAAGATCTTCTCAAAAAGTTTGGATATGACAACACTATGAGTATAAGTACTCCCATTGGTACCTCAAACACACTTGATCTTGATGAAGCTGGAAAACCAGTTGATCAAACATCTTTTAGAGGTATGATATGAATCTTACATTACATGAAAGCTAGTCATCTAGAATTAATGTTTTGAGTATGCTTATGTGCAAGATATCAATCCAATCCTAAGGAATCTCAATTAAAGGTAGTGGAAATAATTTTTCACTACTTAAAGGGAACCATGGATTTATGACTTTTCTATACTTCTAGAAATGATTTTTTTTAAAAAGTTTTTCAGATGATGAATTTGGTGGATGTAGAATGGATAGAAAGAGTACATTTGGAACTTTTCATTTCTTAGGAGATTTATTAGTATCTTGTTCATAAAAGAAGAAACACTCAGTAGAACTTTCCACTGCTGAAGCTGAATATGTAGCAGCTGGAAGTTGTTGTGCTCGAGTGTTGTGGATGCAACACACACTCAAAGACTATGGTATGAGTTTTACCAAAACACAATTTTTATGGTAATACTAGTGCCATTGCCATTAGTAAAAACCTTGCATATCACTCTAGTGAAAAAAACATAGATATTAGGCAACACTTTCTTAGGCATCACACACAAAAAGAAGATATCATTCATCAATTTATCAGAACGCAAGATCAACTTGCTGATATTTTCACAAAATATTTACCATCTGATAGATTTGAATACATTAAACAGAAGTTCGGAATGATAACTATAAGGTAATATTCCATGTTAACTTCATGTTGAACCAATATCTTTACAGTAATGAACTCTTTTCATAGGGGGAGTACATTTGTTCATAAACACAATAAAATCATATTAATAATAGGGATAGAAATATAACCCTATTTTTATAGTGTCATCTTAGATGGAAAATAATTTTGAGAAAACACTTGAAATTAATTCCTAAGGAAAATAACCTTTCATCTTCATAAATATTTTCCTTCCTCAAAATGCCACAAAATTTTAGAAGAAATCATTTTATGTGAAAATAACCTTATAATATTTTCGGGTAAACTTTAAGGAAATAAGGCATTATGAAAGCGTAAAAATTTCTTCATGCTGTACAAGTTAAAAACATTTTTCTAGTACTTTTGCCGGAAAAGTCAAAAAAGTTTCTCGAACCGAAAATGAAAAAAGATTCCATTCATACCATCTAGTAAAAATTTAGAAATGGATAAAATTGACTTTTAATAATTATAGAGGGATATAAATAATATTTTTAAATACATATTTAGGGTACATGGATGCAGATGATAATTATACCCTAGTAAATACTTACGAATAAAAAATCTGACATTTGGAAATTAATCCATTAAATTAGGTCGGATATGCTTCGTATGTATCCAAAATTTCTGAATAATGATTTAAATAATGTTAATGATTTATTCCAGAATCATAATAATTTTTATGATAACATTTATGATCATATTTTTATCTGTTTTTTAGTAGCAATTCATTATTTCTTTTTATTCGGGTATTAACTGCTTTATGTTATTATGTATGTTTCGTTAGATAAGTTCTTATTCTTATTTTTAGGTAATAGTTATATAATTTACAGAATGATATTATTATAATATATATATCATATTTATTCATTCAATACATTTATATAATCATTGTTTAATGAATATTATGTAGAATGAATCACATCGCACTATGGAGACAGTAATCCGTACGTACGTACAAGCAATGATATCGTTCTCATAATTGTTGAATGGTATTGAAATGAATGGCATATAGTATATCAAAATCAAAATAATTTTATATCAATTATATATATACTTATTAATTCTATCATTAACCCAATCCATGTAAGGCGGTGGTGAAAAACAGATTACACCACGACCTGGAGATGGTAAGTCGTACGTACGCACGCGTGATGATTTCATTTTTCATAGGATGGGTAGAAGGTGGAATATGGGTTTTTCATGTTTATAATAACACATAAGTATATGAGTGATACTGATTTTATTACTTTATCCTATTTTTTTCCTTAACAAGTTGATGATCATCTTTTACTCTTAAACTTATTTCAAGTGTGAAGTGGTTTTCTTCACCTCAGTTGTTAATACAACTTTGGTTTTATATTATTTTGGAACAACCTATTTTCTTTTAATTTTGATCCTCATTATCTAACAAAAACTCCCCATTTTTTCTTTCCCCTTCCTAGGTAAAGAAGTATTAAACCAACATGAATAAGATTTTTCTCCATACATTCCACAACAACAATAATAATATTTGAATTCTGTTCACCTTGTTTAATTATATAATTTTATAGAATGATATTTTAGTGTCCATTATGAGTCTTATTTGACTTTGGGAGTTGTATTTCATTTTAAAATTCCTTTCTTCCTCTGATGAAGAAGATCTTATCTCGTTCATCTTGGTTTTAACCTCTATAGGTTTTATTTTTTACATATGTATTGTGTAATGAACCTATCCATTATAACCTAGAGCTGATGTCTTACATTATTAAATTTACAGAATATATAAGGAATAACATCGTGAAGGATCAAATATTTTAGTAGTACTGTTAAACTAGATACCTACATGATTACCATATTACTTTTGAAATAAAAAATTTTAATATAATTTTTCTTCAAGATTAATTTTATCCCATCTATAATACCTTTGAATATCAATCACAGTACACCTCATGGGTTCATGAGAAATGAAGAAAATAAGGAAAATCTAAAATACTTAGTAAGGGTTAAGTACAAAGGAATAAATAACGAATAAATTAGAATAATCAATATGACATCATAAATAATTAAACACACATTCCATTTAAATAAATTTACTATCACAAAAAGATATAACATAATCAATATAGAAAGGTTAATTACTAAACACACATGCAATTTAATCCATAATCTAAGAATTAAATGCATCTAAAGATATTTTCAATGTTAAAATCTCATGAATAATAATAATTTATTTTTTAATGAAGGAAATGATTAATTATTGGAAGTTACGATCTTAGGAATTGTGATACCTCTACTATCAAAACTATTTACAAGTAGTTTAAAACTATCGATAGAAACCCATTTAGTGTTACTTTCTAATTTTTCTAATTCTACCTACTGATTCATTATAGGTTTATATAATTCCGAGGCACACCCATCATTTTAGGTCTAAATAATTCCTCATATATTTAATACTCTATTTAATTCATGAATCAATATTCCTTAACATTAAATATCTATATTGAAGAAAGAATACTTATTATTAGTATTTCCCCAGTCAATAAAATAACTTTAAAAGTAAAACACTATATGGAGAAATGAGATAAATTTTAATCCATAAGAATAAACAAGATAAATAATATAGTAATTTGGGTGGAATTTAATGTTTAATGATCATAGTAAAGTGAATATTTCAAGTGAATGTGAATGACTACAAAAATGAATCAAGAAAGTCAATGTCAATAATTTACTTATTCAAAAAGATCATAATCAATCCATAGAAATAAAATTGATAGTATCAATTAAACATATTCCCATTGGAGTAATACTAAAGGGTTATACATGCATTTATAATATGACATAATCATTTAGAGGTAAGAAATGAAATGCACCGTTCATGGAGACGGTAAGCCGTACGTACGCATGAACGCTACTTTCATTTCTATTTCGTATTTTATAGAATGGAATTATAATGATATAAAGGTATATTATAATTCCAGTATAATATCATATATAATATCATAGTTTCATTCTTTATACGTCCCACATATGGTATTTAACGAATCAAATCACTTTGAGGGGGTGGTAGTCCGCACTTGCTTAAATGAAGATATCGTGTTTACCCATAATGGAAACCATAAAGGTATGCCCAAAATTAAAAATACAGAAGCTTATGGAAAACATAAACATATTATATATCATATATAAATATAGTGACATCTTAATGGCCACCTTTGAAGGTGTTAAAATAATGTTGAACAATCATCGTTTCGGGAGGCATAAATTCACCATCCACAGAAACAGTATGTTCTTTAACCATTATATGTAGGTGTGTGTAAGTGTAGCTCGAATCCTTCTTATAACAACATCCTAGTATATTTAAGATATTGGAGTTGTTACAAAATAAATGAATAAAAAGAGTTTAGGGGGTTGGAGAAGCAAAATAAAACAAAAGGACTCAAGTGAAGACATTACCTTAAAATCGGGTAACTCCCTTTAGTTTGAGCTCAAAGGCTTCCTTGGGAAGACTTCTGCCCAAAGTGAGGCTTCAAGGAGTAATAGAGGGATGTGGAGAGACAAAATGGGCAGGGGTTGGCCGAGCCAAAGGCTTTGGGAGTGTGGGTAAGGAGGTAGAGGTGGGGGCCTTTTATAAGAGGAGAGGAGGGGCACTATTGGAAGGTAAAGAAATGTCACTTTATTTTAAAATGGTATTCAGATTTAAGAGGTCCCACATTGATGTTTTTCGAGGCTAAGGTGATAAGGGTTCGAAATCCACCCATCCAATAGGTTTTGGCCATGTGTAGGACTTAGATTTTACATTATCATTCCATTTTATTTAAATCGTTAAATAATGAGGTCATCGTTGCATCATCATGATGTCATAAATAATTTAATTTATTTAAAGTCTAAAAATTATAAAAAAAAAATAATATGATGTAGTAAATATTTTTATATTTCCAATTATTATTTATAATAAAAAATCTGACTTGTATAACCCCATTTAAAAATGTATTTAGTAAAACATATCATGTTTGTGTCATTTTTACTTTATCATTAAATAAAAAGATATTTATGTCATTTTACAACCAAAGTGGCTCCATGGGGTCCCCAAGTTGACCCATGTATTGTCTTGTTCGTCCATGACACATCCAATGAGGGTAGGACATGTGTCTGGGTCATTTAATTTTATTAAAACATTATTCTTACCTTAAACTACACTAATTATCTCTAATCGCGATTAAAAACTTAATAAGTTACTATTCACCAAAAAATTATTTTAATCCCATTGAACAACTTTTTACTTCTTAATTACAACCATTTATGTAGGATTTTTGAAATTCAAAACACAGAAGTGGTAAAATTGCATTTAAACGTAAAATCAGTTTCTTTAACTACCACTTAGTGGTTTCACTATTCATCAAAAATTGAAGTTTTTCAGAAAAATAACAAAACTTCACCCTAAGCTATATTTGATATTCTGAATTCAAAAATGATGTCTATTTTAAAAAATTCTAATCATTTAAGTCACATTAATTAATTTAATAATTAATTCCCGCTGTCATGACAAATAGCGTGTTTTTATGAAACAATAAGTATCAAAAGATTGACACCAGTTTAAGTCCAATTTCAATGTGAAATTGATTAAAATGACCACCATTGGATTAAATGGTGAAAATATATTCTAATTTCACTTCAAAACAAATTCAAAAGATAATCTAATCATATAAATAAATTAGATTAAAATGCAGTTTTGATGTAAAATGCAGTATTTTTCACTATTCATTAAAAAATGAACATTGTCAGAAAAATACCAAAAATTCACACAAAGTAAATTTTGATGTCCCAATCATAAAGAATAAGTTTATTTTGACAAACATAGCTTATAAAATTGTCAAAAGATAGATTTAAAAATGCTTTTCCATCAAAATGCAGTAAAACAATATTTTAAAAATATTAGTGTATTCCATGCTTAAGATTGGATTTATTTTCATTTTAAGCCTTTAAAACACTATCTAATTCATTAGTAGACATAGATAAACATATATATTATTCATTACTTACTTGGGATGTTACAATATGCATCAATCAAATAGATATGTTATGACGGTATACCATATTACAGTTCATTTAGACACGAGTTTGCATGTTCCACAAGCCATAAAAGAGCTTAAATTTAATGAAATATATTTAGTGGGTTGTTTAAGCATGGTGTTTCATTTCATAAACACTATATAATAAATTTTTCTTATTTTATAATTTTGGGGTGTTATATTCACCCCACCTTAATTAAATTGAATCCTCACAATTTTCTCTTCCACTAAATAATCAAGGGTTTGATATTTGAAAATTCCTTCATTGAAAACCATCATCATAAAAAGGTTAATAAAATATCCTCATAATAAGTGAGAAAATTTAAGTAAAAAAATCATATGAAATAACACATAACTAGGATTTTACATTGGAGAACGTTGGTGGTTAGTGAATATGTGTACATAGAAGAAAAGAAAAAAAAATTATAGAGAATGATAGAGGTCATTAATCATAGGAAAGTAAATTATAAATGGAAAGTTAAGGACATAAATACCATAATTATATGATTATTTAAAAGGACATTGTTTTAAAATAAATTATGGCATTATGATATTTTTTTAATATTCTTTTCCTAGATTTGAGGAATTCTTTTATTATATACGAATATAATAAAATATACTTACTTGATAAGTTTCTATTTCATAAGAATAATTTCATCCATTGGTTGTGCTTTCATCAATTTCCAATCCATTGCTTACTCAAAGAAATGAATATCCAAAAATTAATTTTTTATTCTTGAGGCACTGAAATTCACTTTTAACAGATCTTAATATCTATAATATAATGATAAGTTATTCCTTCAATATATAGGTAATATTATGACAATATGGTTAGAACATGTTGTTCAATATGCATAAATATCCATATGGTGAAGTAATACATTAATCTTTAAAACCTCATCCCATGTTAAACTTAAAACATATAATAAATGGTTATCCTTATGACCATTCCAAAAGATTATGATCCAATACATTATAAATAAGTTCACTAAATTTCATAAATGGACTTATAAATAATCCCCCAAACTACAAGAAGTATATCTTAGTCATAACATAGCAAACATTTTAATAACTTCATTATGAATTCTCTTAAAACATGTTAAAAACCAGAATTACCTTAAAAACGTTTTCAAATAGTCATGTCTACATTTTCCTTAAGTAAAAAAAATATTATTGGATTTATTCCTTTAATCTGAAATTTTGTAAACTCCATCAATGACAGAAAAAACTACTCTGTCAGCAAATCATTAATTAGTTCTAAGGTAATCAGTAATATCCAATTTACATTATCCATGTCAATCATGACATTATCCCAACAGAATTATCTCAACATTAGGAACATATTAAGGGTTATCCTTACCACAATCATGTGTTTTCTAAGAATTTCAACTTGCTACTGAGTCATTCTTCTTAGTCACAGGTATCGTCCAACAAATGCTTTCAAATACTTAATTAAAAAGAACTACAGTACAATAATTATACATTTTATAATTATTAGAAGATGAATATCATTGTTAAATTACATAATTCATGAATCTAAACATAAGAACATTAATCATTCCACTTTATTAGTGGTAATAACATAAGCATGACCCGGATCCATTATCTTCTTTTGATGTATATTCCTTTTATGATTGTTGAATTAATTCAATTAAGTCCCCATATACGTATTGTTAAAGCATTGAAAATTGTAATTTTTTTATTTACTTTGAAAACAAAAGAATGGCGGCCTTTCTCTCCACACTTTTAGAAAAATCCCATTCCCATTAAGAAAGAACCAGAGTGTTTCTTTCCACAATTATCACATGTGGGGAAAACATTATTTCCCTTTTTACCTTTATCCATATTTTCTTCTACCATTATCTTATTCCTTTGATTCCCTTTGAATCCATACTACATAGAGAATTATTTATCTATATTTTTAACACATAATATTGTATCCTTATATGATGATAATTTTTAGGAGGCCATTTCCCTTCAAAATATTGGCATAATCCCATCAATGAAATGATTATTTTTAATCTTTGGATTATGTTCATTGATTTTTTTCCCATTCCTTCTACTAGGATCCACTTATTAATTCTGACATACACTATATTAGATTACATCATTATGAAAAATAATTTATAATTTCAAAAATAGTAAAATAAATAACATGAATTCGAAAATTTATGCATAGATATTCTAATAATGATAAGAATTATTTTTTGGGGATATATCTATTTTCAAATACATAATAATTTAATGTAAAAAAACATAAATTATCCTATGCATATCATATAGGAGTGTCAAACCAGGTGTGCAGTAAGGACCATTTTCGTGTACCAAGTGATGATCGGGTCAAGCCCAATGCACCCTTTTCAGTGTTATTAACCCTAGGTACATCTATGCCATAACCACATCCATTTATAGTATCCAGAAAGGGATATATTTCTAAGAAAAACCATATAATATATTTCTGACCAAAAATTTAATAAGTCATTCTATAATTATACTCAAAGTATATCATAGGGTTATACTCCATAATATATGTTTTTCTAAATATTGTTTACAAGTTTTCTAGTTAACATCCTTTGATACCCACTGTAATGACACCAATCCCAATAACTCGGAGTCGATGTATTATTTTATAACACTATCATAAGATACAAGGACTCACATTCCTAATGAATGAATTGCTTAATAGTCTGGGTAAAATAGATAGATATACGATTCCCATATTATATTTTAAAATAAAAATTACATTTTGTATGAATAATGTTATCCTCTCTAGATTATCCATGAATATCAATCATAATTCACATCATGGATTTCTATGAAAGGGAATAAAATTAGGGTTATATCAAATGATTAATAAGGGTTATGTTTAATGGAATCTATCATGAATCAATGAGCATAATCAAAATGGAAATGTAAATAAATTAAAACAAATTTCATTTAAATAACATGACTATCATGCTAAGATGTGGAATAATAAAAATAGAAATGTAAATAACTGATCACAAATTCCATTTAAAAAATAATCTTAGAATTAAATCATCTAAATATAATATCATTGTGAAACTATTATGGATAATAATTAATGAATTCTTAATGATGAAAATGATTAATTATTTAATGTCATGATCTATGGAGTCATGATACCTCTATCGTGAATACCTTTCAAAAGATAGTTTCAAACTATATATAGAAACCCATTTAATGATAACATACCGATTTGTATCATGATACCTACCGATGCATCAAGGGGTTATATAATTTTGGTCCCTACCCATCACTGCAGGTCCATTTTGTTTTTCATATATCGAATAATCAATTTAATTTTAAAATAAATATGCATTTTAATTAAATATTCGTATTAAATAAATAATTTTTATTATAAATATTTCCCCAAACAATAAATAACTTTCAAATTTATATACTATATGTAAAAATGAGATACCGTTTAATTAATAATCGTATCCCTGATAAATAATATGAATATTTAGGGAAAATTTAATGTCTAATTTTTATAGGAAATTAAATATTTCTAAATAAAGTTTATGAATAAAAAAATAAATAAATATAATCTCAATACATTACTTGATCAAAATGATCATAAAATATCCATAGAAAGAATAAGGACAATATCAATCCAATATCGACCCATTGGAGTAAGAATACATGGTTTTTTCATTAATGAATAGAAATACCATTGAAAGATCTTTAAAAACATTCTTGAGGAAAATATAATTTTGATTCTAAAAATCAATTTTTAAAAGTAAAAGTTAAAAAAGTTAAAAATAAATTTCTTTTAAAATAAACGTTGAAACTTATAATATAAGCTTTAAAACATTTTTTGGTCAAAATGATATGAAAATCTATATATGTAAAGTATGTTAAAACAAATATACCTTTATAAATTTTGGTAAATAAAAATAATCCTTTTTTTGAAAATGACATGAATATTCATTTATTTTTTTTTAAAAATCAAATTTAGTAAATTTTCATTAATAAATCATTTGGAAAAAGTTAAAAATATTTTTGAGAATTATTTAGAAAACATGGTTTTGGGTGAAAATGGATTTACAACTGAAGAAAAAAATGAAGTCGGTGTTGAGTCAATAAGGTTTTCCTTATGACTTTTCCATTCAACCAAACTTGGGGGAGATTGTAAGTCAATAATGTTTCCTTATGACTTTACCATTCCTTCTTGTTTTGAAAATCACAAACACCTTATCTTACAGAAAATTTCTTTTTACCCTAAGTTTTACTTCTATAAGGAAAAATTTTCTTCCCCAAGGAAATTTATCCTTATAATTTTTTCATTACTCATATCATAATTTTTATAAGTGTAAAATTTTATTTTGAAAACCAAAACCTCGGAATCCTATAAATAACTAGATATGAAACATTTTGTTTTAGAATCTGAATTCTCAGAATTCTAGTTACGAACTATTCTGAGTTCTGACTCTGAATTCTGAATCGGAATTCTGGTTACAAACTCTTCTAAGTTCTGACTCCAAATTATGATTACGAATTCTGGATACGACCTCTTATGAGTTCTGACTTTGAATTTTGATTACGAATTATGGATACAAACTTTCTACGTTCTGACTTCGAATTTAGATTATGATTTCTAGATACGAACTTTCTGAGTTCTGACTCTGAATTCTGATTACGAATTATGGATACAAACTTTCTGAGTTCTGACTCAGAATTCTGATTACGAATTCTGGATACAAACTTTCTGAGTTCTGACTCTGAATTCCAATTATGAATTCTGGATAAGAACTTTCTATGTTATGACTCTGATTTCTCTGAATACAGACTCCAAACTCTTATGAGTTCTAACTCCGAATTCTCATGAACTCTAACACCGAACTTTGAAAGTCCTGGTTCTGAATTCTTGTGAATCTAGACTCCAAATTTCGTTGAAATTCAGACTCCATAATTCTATAGAATTCAGGTTCCAAATTCCTAGAAAACCGAATCCGAATATCCTTGCATTATAGACTCCAAATTCAATTTTGGTGAGACTCCGAACGTTCATTTCCTTACATTCAAAATATATGTTTTTAGTTTTTCTTACACTTTTTTTGTTATAAAAGGATGTCATGATTTCAGTTACTCACTAACCGCTATTTAAGTGACACGTGTATAGGTCCCTCTGAAATTCAAGGAAAAAGATGGTCATTGGAGGAGGGAGACGCCCGTTGGAACCATTCCTATAAATAAGTGCTCATTTAAAAGAGCTCACAAGTTTTGGATTTTTTGAAGCTCAGAACTTTCAGAAGTGATTTATAGAGAGAGAGGCTCTTATAAAATCTCTGTCTTCATGAAGAAAGTTTTAACAGCTTGTTCAAACTTTGCTTCGTTCATATTTTCTTAGTGTAGAGGTGTAATTTCCTTGAAATCTGAGACTTTGGGTTGTGAAGTCAGAGGTTCCGATTTCCTTACAAATCGAGGGCTTACAGGGATAGAAATACAGATACCGATCTTTGGATTGAGGTATTACCTGAGTTTGGGTAAGACAGACTTTCTTGACTGTATAAATCAAGGGACCTTTTATTCAGGGTTTTTGGATACCCTTCTCTTTGGGATAAAAGAGTAACTACTTGTTACTTATAGTATTTCTATTTTGTTTTCCGTTGTAATTTGAGTTGTTGAGTAAAGTATAATATTCTTATACTTCCTTATAATTTTACTCTGATTATATAGGATTCTATACACTTTATGGTAGAATCTCAGTTGTTGTAAACATTAGTTAAGTTTCATTTCCGGAATCACTTTTCTGGAATAAATAAAGTTATTAGAGATTAGACGTGTTGTGAATTTTGGTTATGCAAAAATTTCCTTAGGGATTTTCAAAGCATAAAATTCACCCCCTCTTTTATTTGAGCATCTAATTATTACATATTCGATCCAACAATTGGTATTAGAGGATTGGTTCAATCTGAATTAATCTCACAATTAGATTCAGAAGAGAATATTTCGGACTCGTATAGTTTGAATTTATTTTTTTCTTAGAGATACCCTTGTTCTATATTTTTCTTACTTCAGTATATTTTTCTTGTTTACAAACTTTTTCTATTAACAAGTTTTGTGTGGAATGAATTTTATTTAAGATATCAGGAATCAATGTTGGTTCCATAGACAATCTCAATCCAACTAGACCAACTATCTTTGATGGAAATGATTACGAATATTGCAGAGATCGCATGAAGACTTTCATTATCAATACTGGAGTTGATAATTTTATTTAGCTTACTAGAGGATACAAAATCCCTAACAAAGAAGTTAGTACCTTTACCAATCAAGAAAAGCATGAATATCAACAGAATTATAAGGTACTCAATACTTTGCTTTGCTCTATGACTATAAATATATATATATATCCACATTTCATCTTGTGAAGTAGAAAATTATATTTGGAAGAAACTTGATGTTACTCACTTTGGAACTTCCAAATTAATTGAAACTAGAAGAGCCATGCTCAGAGCTGAATATCATGGTTTCTGCTTTCTTTATGGAGAACCCATATGTAAGGTGTAGCCATGGTTTATGACAATTGTGAATAAATTACAGTCTATGGGAGAAAGAGGTTTGGATGATGAGGCTCTTGTAGATAAGATCATAGACATCAGGCCAAATGAGTGGGAGTCCAAGAGGACAAAAATTGATGAGAATAGAAAAGTCACTTAGATTTACTTCAATGAACTGTTTGGAACTCTTTTTTAGCATTATACGAGAATGAAGATAGATGCTGATAACGTAATGAAGAATAATGGAAATGGAAGTGTTTCGTTTACCACAACTTCAAATCATATGAAAGATAAGACTCCTGAGAGAGTTACTAGATCCAAATATAAGAAAGCTTTTATTCAATCCGAATCTAGTGGAAGTGAATCCTCGGAAAATGAATTAGAAAATCTTGCTCGAAGGATGAACAAGATAGCACGACAGAGGAACTTTCAATCCATATACAAGAAGAAAGAAAGGA